>OX337247.1:43270254-44694786 GCA_946965025.1 Blera fallax
TTTTCCGGTCGAATTCTGGCCACAAGGCCTTGGGTACCCTGTGACCTGCTATGTTTGACCATCTTTTGTTGGCTGACTTGTATACTTTGCCGAAGTAGGTGGTTTGACATAGAAGGCTTCGCCTATTGCCAATTCTCCTCCATGCTCTGCGAGTTCATCAGCAAGTTCGTTCCCTTTTATACCGCAATGTCCTGGCACCCAGCATAGTTTTACGTGGTTCTGCGTGCATAATACCTTTAGCATGCGCAGCAGTTCCTGACTGCCTCAGATTTTATGATGTTAGATTCTAGCGCTTTGAGTGCAGCCTGACTATCGATATAAATGACAATATCCTTATTGGATATTGATTTCATCTCTATTAGTTCCACAGCCCTGAGTACAGCTAGAACTTCTGATTGGAAGACACTGCATGTATTTGGCAGTCTCAGAGACACATTCAGGTCCGGATTCTCAGAGTATATTCCAGAGCCCGTTCCTTCGGATGTCTTTGATTCATCCGTATAAATTGCGATTCCTTTTGTTTTATTATCGCATTGCCGCGCCAGTACTCCTTTCCTAATTACGTTACCTTGTACGGTGTGTCGAAGTCGAACACGGGAGTAATGTCGTCTGTTTTTACTGAATTGCCACTGATAACTTCATTTAAGATGGAGCAGTGTCCTATACTGCTTTTCTTAAAGAGGAATAAGTTAGTGAGCCTTAGCGCACTGTTTCCCGCAATGCCAAGGAGGTAGGGATTAATCAGTACAGATGAGAACTGTAGTTTCAAAAGCAATCGAAGCGTGGTCTCATTTCCTCCGCACTCTGTAGTAGCGGTTAGGGAAAAATGGTATAGATCAGGCGATAATTCGTCCTGCCCTCATCTGTTGTGGAGAAAGAAAGTGAGACAAGAGTAGATCCTGGTCGTTGGGCATTTCTGTGACTCTTTTCGCCGAATGCCTGTTAATTTTCGTCCATGGCAAGAAATTCGAAAACGTGACGCAGCGATAAAAACAAAAGGACATGGCACAGAGCCTAACAACCCGCAATCAGTTGTGTTGCGCGTATTATGGGTTAAGTCTACAATTCAATGATGGATCTAAACAGCATAGTGGCGAACTATCCTCACGTTAGTCACTTTTAGTGTCACACGTTTGTGAGAAGTGGGACCAAATCCTGTGACGGTACTAAGCGCTACTAAGCGCCATGGAGATTGGCAATTCGAATGAAAAGCGTCATTAGTTTTCCCCACTCAGCCCTTCACCCAAGCACCCTTTCCTCGAGACCTCAGAGGCTGTGTCAAATCAATCTTTCATGAAAAGTTAGACACTACAAATTTCTTGGAGAATCCTTATTAACTCTGTTGCAGCGATTGGCGTCAGAATTTTTGAGCAACCTACTCTCGTGTATAGCCTGCAGTAATGCGAACTTGCTACACTACTTACTTATGTACTTAACGGGCTCCCAACCCGTGGAGGGTCCCTGCCTGAGACACAGCAGCCTTCCATCCTCTTCGAACCTGGGCACGCTGCTTCCAGTTTTCCAGACCAAGCGCTCTGGCATCCGCGATAGCTTGGTCCTCAAAACGGAGGTTCGGTCTTCGTTGTCGTCTCGAACCTGGGGGCTGGGATTCGAAGAGCCTCTTAGCTGGAGCATTATTGTCCATTCGCTCGATGTCGCCGAGCCAGTGTAGTCGACGCGTTTTGGCTTTCCGGACTACATTCACATCTTGATACAGCTCGCGGTTATATCTTCATCTCCATTCGCCCTCTTCGCATATGGGACCGAATATTCGACGAAGAATTTTTCTCTCGAACGTCAAACGAGCACTCGGCACCGTAGACCAGAA
Source organism: Blera fallax (assembly GCA_946965025.1). Taxonomy (NCBI): domain Eukaryota; kingdom Metazoa; phylum Arthropoda; class Insecta; order Diptera; family Syrphidae; genus Blera; species Blera fallax. The sequence goes on from OX337247.1 coordinate 43,272,083, forward strand.
CTGGCAGGATTAGTGTTTTGTTAGGAGTTTTGAACCCAGTTGCTTCGCTAAACCGAAGTAGCAGCGGTTTGCTTGGGTTAGTCTTTGTCGGATCTCCACCAAGGTGTCGTTCGTGGAGTTGATGTTTACTCCGAGGTAGGTAAACTCCTTAACTACTTCGAAGTTACTGCTGTCAACAGTGACGTTTTGTCCTAGGCGGTGGACAGATGCTGCTTTGTTTACTGACAACATGTACTTTGTTTTGTCCTCGTTTACCTCAAGACCGACTCGTTTCGCCTGTTCTTCAATTGCCGTAAAAGCCTCTATGACGGCTCGCTGGGAGCGACCGATGATATCAATATCGTCTGCGTATCCCAGCAGCTGGACGGACTTGTTGAAGATAGTGCCTTCCGTGTTGACGCCTGCCCTGCGCACTATATGTTCCAGCACTAGATTGAGGAAATCACATGATAGCGCATCTCCTTGCCGAAATCCGGTACACGTTTGGAATAGTTCAGAAGAACTGTTTCGAACTGCACATTGCATCGCGTGTTTTCCAGCGTGAGGCGACAAAGCCATGTAGAGCTCACAGCGATGAATGCTATCATATGCGGCTTTGAAGTCGATAAAGTCGATGAACTTGCTATAAGTCACCACTTTTTCACGTTGACTTAACTACCCTGTGGCGCCGTGGGTCAACTACCTTCGACCACGAAGCGGCAAATTCGAAGTTCGAGTACACTAGAAAACACCAGAAAGTTTTTCCATGGTCCCCACCTCTCGCGAATATCTGCCAAACGTCCCAGAGTACTAATTCCTATTAGAAAGCTTCTCAATTCGTCTTTTGGACATGGCTTCGACGTGTGGGTCCCTTCTGTTTGTGCGAACACATTTAACACGAATGGTCGCAAGAAGCTATCCCCTGGACCACATACATACGGTCTGTTGCGCCAAATGTTTGTTTGCTTATAAACAATCCCAGGCTTTATTCAAGCTTGGACACTTGACGAACAATGCTGTTCAGCACGGTGGAAATACTTTCACTATTCTGAATATGTCACGATAAAGTTGTCACTCCCATAAAAACGAGTCATTTCTTTGGCGGTTGGCAGCCGTTTTTGTTTCTAAAATGATGATGATGAGTAGTACAAAGCAGAAAAGCCCACAAAACAAAGTCTCCTCACTCAACGCCGCCAATGACATTTACGTCAATCATCAACGACTCGCTGTGAATCTAGTTCACCACCACAACCACTGACCAAGCAATGCACACTGCATTTCCCTCCCACCGTTTGCAGTGACGGACAACCTCTTCGTCACTACTCGTGATGATATTTAACCTCAATAGAAATGCAATGACCTTTAATGGACAAGATAATGAATTAAATTCGACTGATGCTCGCCTCATATCATGTGAGAGTAATTTTTCCATACTTCACTGCCAATAGATACTCATCGAAAAGGCTGAAAGCAAAACAGCAATCAATACTGTGTTGAGCTGTTTATTGGTGTTTCAATTCAAATTTACAACCCCGAGATACATGGGCTTTCTCTCGCTACAATAGACTAGGTTATTGGATATTTACAACTGTGTCGACGGTGGCTGCGTGTTCGATATAAATAAACGGATTAGATTTGTTGGCGCAGATACATCGGAGTGAACACATTGTGGTGATACTAGACGTAGCAAATGTATCTTGTGGATTCAAAATATTCCACGGCTAAGTAAAGGAAATGGATATCTCCATTCGAATTCAGGTTGTTGACTCGTTCATGTGAGCACTGCACATCAAGTGGGTCGTGCTTGTATTAATGTGAAAATAGAGTGCTCATAAGGATTGTTGTACCATCAATGATGATTGATGTATCTGCAACAGACAAGTAAAAAAAAGTTGCTCTCAAAATGTTTGGAAGGAGGAACCTTCAAAAGGTGGCACGGTGCGCAAAGATGCAACAGTATTCAGAGGGTTTCACTCACTATACCTAAACTTAAACAAACTCTTTGAAAATATTTTGTACGAAGCCTTAAAGCTTTCAGTGCAAGTCTCTCATTTCCCCTAATCAACATGGCTTTCTGAAAGGTATTCGAATTCGTGCCTTAGAGAATGGCGAAGAAATCGACGTTATTGGAGCTGATTTTAGTAAAGCTTTTGATAAGACAACTCATAACCTAACACTTTTCAAATTGTCTGCCCTCGGATTGGAACCCATATTAATAAAATGAATATCTTCTTACCTGGAAGATCGCTTTTATAGTGGTCGCTTTAGATCCGCCCTATCAGCCCCTTTCTTGGCCACTCTGGTGTTCCACAAGGCAGCCATCTTGGTCCTCTTTTCTTCATTCGAACTATAAACGACGTTGATAGGGTCATAAAAGACTCCTCCCTTTCTCTTTACGCGGGCGATACCAATTTTTTTACACAGGACTACTGTCTCCTCCAAGACTTTGACAGTTTCTCGAACTGGTGCTTCAAAAATTGATTAGAACTCAATATCACCAAATGCCAATCTATTACTTTATCACGTAAACACAACGTGTCCCCTGACCGCCTTTTTCATGGTCAGCCAATATCCATCGTTCAATCTCTTCGCGACCCTATAGTGCAATATTCCAAATTGTACGATAGGGAACTAAATTTCCGTTCCCATATCTATGAGGTAATTCTTAAAGCTAACTCCTCACTTGGCCTTATCAAACGGTGGTCCAAGGAATTCTCCGACCCTTACGTGACTAGATCCCTCTACATTACCTTTGTTCGTCGCCTCCTTGAATATGCGAGTTAAGCGCGGTCCCCCTTTCAGCAAGTGCATGTATCTAGAATCGAGAACATTCACCGTCGTTTTCTTCGATTTGCCTTTCGAGGTCTTTCTTGGATCGACCCACTTATCCTGCCTCCCTATCAATACCAACTCAACCTCATCAACGTGAATTCCCTTGACAAAAGCAGAGATGTTGCAAACATTCTTTTCATTCATAGACTTCTCTCAGGCTCTATCGATTGCGCATCTCTTTACAACGCAATTTTCTTCAACACAACACCCTCGGCTGTTCTATCTACCAGCCCATCGCACCATATATGGCTCCAATGAACCAATTTCCCGCATGCTGTGGAAGGTTAACTCAAACGTCACCCATTTCGGTTTCAATCGCAGCACTTCCAGCCTCAAGCCTGATCTCCTCCACCATTCTCCTTAGCCTTAAGTCATAGTTTCTAACTTAGTCTAGCTCAGACTCTCGCCGTGGAACCAACGTCAGGTATTACTTCACGAGGCAGGTTTACTGTTCGTCCTTGGACATTCTGAAGCATAGGACTTTCTGCTTCCCAGCCCATCTGAGCTCATCTTATGCGCCTGTTGCTCCGCGTTTTTTTGACTTTCTTCCCGCCGTTGTTCTTTCATAACCATAGTCAAGTACACCTTCCCACTTCTCTTCTGTTGACAGCATATGTACATATGTCGGAGAATATTGTCTGGGAATATAGTTTCTCCTAGAGTTCCTGCGAACATGACGTGCTACGTGACGTGTACAACCTGGACAGTGGGGAGTACTATCGTGCTTGAACTAGCACACACGCGCCCTCAAATATCGGTGGCTCTTCAGTATTTGGGTTGAATAGAAGTCCATTTCTCCATGTTTCCATTTTATCAAACTATCGAGATTGGGGATCGGTTTGTGTATCCACCCACCTTTCGTTAAATGGGTTCGTCGCTCCTGCCATTTGCTGATTCACTTATCTTCCAGGGAAGGAATAGGGACAACGTAGCATGGGCTATAAACTCGTTCAAACGCTTCAAATCTGCAGGACCTGACGAGATTACACCACACCTCATAGGGCGAGAAGAATGGGAGTCAAAAAGCGTAAACTAAAGTCAAGAGATCACGACCCAGACTGATGGCTCCAAGATGGACATTGGTACGGGTGCAGGCTTTAACTCGGAGACTCTGCAAAAACAGAAGTCTTTCAATAGAAAAGGCCGCCATATTTATAGAAAATAGTCACCTCCCTCCGTCGGATATATGTAACTCTTTTCGTTGACAGTCAAGCAACCCTTAAATCGATTAAATCAAACAGAGCCAAATCAAAGGCGGTTAGGAAATGTCGCGATCAACATAAGGCACCATTCGATCAAGCTCTGCTGGGTTCCAGGACACAGTAATATAGAAGGGAACGAAAAAGCCGACGCCTTGGCAAGAAGGGGGTCAGAAATGGACATCAGTGTAGCCGACACTTCCATACTGCCACCGATTGGTAGATTGTACAATATCATTGACGCCATAATAGAGAAAGAGGCTAACTGCTCCTGGTTATCCAGAGAGGACTGTGCCACCTCTCGTACATTATGGCCGAAATTAAATAAAACAAAAACAAGGAGCCTTTTGGCACTAGACCGATCCTCCATCCGCATTTTAACGAGAGTAATCACAGGACACTGCGCCATCGGAGCTATGCTCAGCAAATGGAACGCAGAGTCCAACGATTTATGCAGAAGCTGCGGTGACGAGGAGGAAGTGGAATCGATCCAACATCTGCTTTGCCACTGCCTCGCCTTGCAAGAACGACAAAATACAAAATACAAATTCTTGACGCAACGGACCGTATGTGGTCCAGGGCCTAGCTTCTCGCGACCATTCGTGTTGTGCGTGTTATATTTTTCACACAAATGGAAGGGACCTACAGTTTTAAAGCCATATCCAAAAGCCAAATTGAGAAGCTTTCTCTTGACAGTTATTACTCTCGGACGTTTGTCAGACATTCGCGAGAGGTGGGACCGTGAAAAACTTTTTGGTGTTCTCTGGGATTCGAACCTCACGCTCAGCGATCCAACGCAAAAACCACTTGAGCCACGGCGCCCCAAGAACGACGCATCCTGATATAATGCCAGCTCTGTGGAGAGCTAGAAGGGATAGCAGAACATATTCTTAGCGTTTTCCTATGAGTCTCAAGAAAAGGATTACTGCAGTTGGCGTGGAGCTCTGTAAGTCTAGCGGAAATGAAGAACCTGGAAGCTAAATACGTACCGCGGTTTGTAAAGAGCGTCCATATTAGTTCTGGTTAAAATTAAATGGGTCAGTATAAAAGGTCTACAGTGCACAGTAAGGGTCTTAGTAGAGCATAGCACACAGTGTAAGGTGTACATTATTGCCTTGCAAGATATTACTTTAGTGGTAGTTGGTACCCTGAGTTAATCGAAGCATTCTTTCAGTCCTTGAAGGCGTAGACATGCAATACACTTAATGCTTGCCTGGCAAGAACTATCATGTAAGCCTTCTTCATGAAAATAGTCCTCAGTAACAAGTGGTGGCGCTGTCATTGTCCTTTTCCTCAAATAGCACTGTTACAGTCTTCAAATTTCCTTAAGATTTCATTTTGTTTGCATGAACAAAAGTGTCGATTAAATTACACAAACCCACACCCAATGGAACTTGAGGCACTCCAGCCTATTCATTCAAATCACACGACAATAACTGTAATCCACTTCAAAAGTTCCACTGAAAGTAATTCCGAATGAAACCCTAAACCGACACACGCAACATTCTGATGATAATTCAAAAATTTAAATTCCCAGCGACAGCCCAATTACTTGAAGCCTTACAACATCCTTCCACACGTACGAGTATCCCCTCCTTCACTGACAACCCATCCATGTCTTCTCCTCGTTAGCAATCCGCCAATAAATTGTTTTTCGCTAAGCCTCATACAGAAATTATACAACACAAATCTTTCCGAAGCTCCTAGCCCATACCGCCGCCCATTTGTTATCCTGTGACACCGATGGTACAGAAAAAAACAGGAAAAGGACGAAATTGTAAAACTTTTCTTTTCGCCGGAATACGCGTGAGCTCGTGTGCTACTGTGCCTCCGCAGTTTCATGGATGCGGCGTTTATCACTTGCCAACGAATGTTTGTCTTTCATGCCGGAGTACTAACTCCTTATTTCCAGACGCCCATAAGCCCCTGTTCACCTGGTGTGGGAATATAGGAAATAAATGAAGTAAATAAATATGTCTCTTTGGCTTAGTAAAAGCGAGCCTCAAACAGCAAATGGCTTGCAACGAAATCCAGTCAAAAGAAGGCGAAAAGGAAAAAACAGCAATTGAGGAGGTCCTGGGTGGAACTCCATCACAGCAGCATCCCTTATATTATCTTAACCGTGCCGACTACATTTCCAGACTGACAGTGACACCCGAAATTAATGCCTTCTGCGGTGTTTATCGTGTGAAAATGCCAAGTGCTATAGCGCCCTATAGCCCCATCCCACCGAGATGGAAAAGTTGCGTTAAGGGCGGGCGCGTCTTATTCCTTTTCGGTGTTTGCTTGTTGTTCGTTGTTCAATTTAAATATTTTTTCGTCCTTTTTTATGTGGTTTCCCCGCCGTGGCTTTGGGGCGAAGTTTTCTATTTAATTTGCCAGAATTGTGTCATAATTTCTTTCAAATTTGTTGTTTCTATAAATAACGGGAAAAGTATACAAATTTCTGTTTAACGAAGGTAATGGAGAGTTATCGTCGAAAGTTTTTTTCTAAGTAAGGTTAAATGTTGGGGAGTTCTTGAATTTGTCACAAATACCAAGGACATTCGATGTAAATAGATCTTAACTCAGTAAGATGGGCAGATATCCTGGAGTCGCTGGAAAGTAAATTCAGAGTATCACAGTATTTGTTGCAGGTGTTGGGGAACTACCTAAAAGACCGGAAACTGCTCTACGACACTGCAGAAGGACGCCGCAGCAAAAACATCACAGCAGGAGCAGCGCAGGTTTCAATACTGGGTCCGGACTTGTGGAACGTCTCGTATGATGGAATCCTCCGGTTGGGGATGCCTGAAGACACTTTTCTTATAGGGTACGCAGACGACATCGGCGCAGTGATCACCGCAAGGGATGTAGCAGAAGCGCAGCGAAAACTCAACCAGATCATGAGACGAGTGCAAGGGTGGATGGCGGACCATGGCCTAAGTCTAGCAGCCGAGAAGACTGAGATACTTCTACTAACAAGAAAACGGATCCCGATTCACGTGAATTTCCAAGTAGGTACAGAGACAATCACTAGCAAAAGCGCAGTAAGGTACCTGGGGATGACCCTGGACTGCAAACTAACCTACTGGGACCAAATAAGATCGGCATCAGAGCGAACGGCGAAAGTCACGACGTCACTCAGCAGGATCATGGCAAACATCGGAGGCCCAGTAATGAGTAAACGGAGATTGCTTATGTCCATCACTCACTTCATTCTCTTGTATGGATGTGAGATATGGGCTGAGGCACTCAACGTGGAAAAATTCAGGAAACAAATGGCTGCAGTGCAGAGACGAGGTGCCCTTCGAGTTACTAGCTCCTACCGCACAGTGTCCGAACCAGCTGTCCTCGTGGTAGCGGGAGTGACCCCTATAGACCTGCTAGCAGCAGAAAAAAAGTACGTTTACGACAACAAGACGGAATTGGGGATTGAAGCCACAGTAGCGGAAGCGAAAGAGCAGACCAGAGAGAGGTGGCAACGGAGGTGGAACAGTGAAACCAGGGGAAGATGGACCGCGAGGCTGATTAGAGACGTTGCTGCATGGACGGAGCGGAAACACGGTGAAGTAAACTACTACATCATCCAATTCCTAACCGGACATGGATACTTCAATCGGTACCTCTGCAGAATGGGAAAGAAAAACAGCGCAGCCTGCCAGTATGGAGACTCCGAGGAAGACGATGCCTACCATACCTTCTTCGTCTGCAGTAGGTGGGCAATGCAGAGGACCAGGCTTGAGTCGGAGATAGGCAGCCTCTCACCAGACAACGTAGTCCAGAAGATGATCTCGAGTACGACCAGTTGGAACAGGATCTGTGCTTTCATCGAAACGGTGCTAAGAAAGAAGAAAAGCGAGGAGGAAGCAAACATGCCTTCAGAAAACAATTCTACAAGAAGTTAAGAGCCTTACCGGCAAGAAGACAAATAAACCCGAAACAGAAGACGAAATGAAAAAGCCGGTCCCCATAGGGGAATGAAAATGACACCTCTCTGAAAACGACCCCTCTCTGAAAACGCATTAGCGTTTTCCCCCCGCCCCCTAGGCAAAAAGATACAAAAAAAGAGTATTTTAGTGCTCATAAGGACTCTGCTTATTTTCAGATGAATCATCGCTGACGAGGGTCCATTCCCTTGTCGCACGAAAAGGTATCACCACATCTTGTTGTAGGCATGCAGGTGGAAAGCATCATATACGAAGGATGAAGTGGTCAGAATATATATCATATCTACAGCTGTTATGCTCGTTAAATTCATTGATAATGATTGGCCTTACAAACCACTGATAATTGTTGCTGATTCCAAGGTGCCATTGGGGAGCGGAAACTGCGAAATTTACTATGAGGCGCTCAAAGGTCTCAACATACACAAATCCGCTGGTCCAGAAGATATCCCCCCAATAGTTCTGAAGAGGTGTTCTTCTTCGCTGGCAAAACCTCTGCGTAAGCTTTTCTGTCTGTCCTACTCATATGGACTCTTTCCGAGAAGATGAAAAACAGCATTTGTCCAGCCTGTTCCTAAAAAAGGCGAATCTTCCTCTCCGACCAATTACCGACCCATTGCACTTACGTCCCTTCTTTCCAAGGTCATGGAAACGCTGATGAATCGTCAGCTCATGAAATATCTTGATTCACGGAAACTCCTCAATGACCGGCAGTATGGTTTTCGTAGCAACAGGTCCACTGGCGATTTGATGGCATATCTCACCGAGAAGTGGAACCAATTTGACAGAGTTTGGCATCAGGCTCTTTTGCCGAAAATGCGTGCATACGGCATCGATGAGTTCCTTCTTCAATGGATTAGAAATTACCCTTCGGGGCGCTCAATACAAGTTGCCTTGGACGGCAAGTCTGATATTCACCACATAAATGCTGGTGTCCCTCAGGGCTTAGTTTTGAATCCGACTCTCTTTCCCATTTTCATAAATGATCTCTTGTCTGCAACCTCTAATCCAATCCTCAGTTTTTCATATTCGTTCCCTAACTCACGTCCGTAGATGAGGAACGGCAACGTATGTTAAACTCATCAAATGGGGCTCTACTAACAGAGTGGAATTTAATGCAGCCAAAACTCAGTGCTGTCTTCTGTCTCTCAAGCGAAACCAAGACCCTCAACCATTATCCATGAATGGTACTTGCATCGCGGAAACCGAAAGACTTGCCATTCTCGGTATGTGTATAAACAACCATCTTCGTTGGAACGATCACATATTCGAGGTCGCCAAAAATGCTGCAAAATGTCTAGGATTCCTTAAGCGGTGCAGGAAATACTTTACTCTCTCTGATCTGGCCTCAATACATAAGGCATTCATCCGCTCAAAGATGGAATACAACGCCCATATCTGGTCTGGTGCACCCAAGACCGTCTTGCACATTCTAGATAGGGTACAGATAGGGCGCGATAAAACTAATAGGCGATAGAGACATTGTGAGCTCCATAGTCTCACTAGAACATCGCAGAAATGTCTCTTGTCTTTCCCTATTTTATCGCTTATTCCACAAAAAATGTTCCAACGAAATAGCCACTTGCAATCCTAACCTTCAAAATTTCACCCGCAATACGCGTCACGCTTCGAATGCACATCAGTTCACCCTCAAGCCCGACTTCGGACGAACTGCAAATATAGGGATTCGTTGATAAGCCGTGCGACACGTATGTGGAATGATCTACCAGGCTCTGTATTTCCTCATCGCTACAACATTAAAACATTTAAAGACACCGGTATCTCCCCTGTTGCTCTTTCCCCTTTTCCAAACGCCCGTGCCCTGAATACTCAGCATAAGGGTATTTCAGTGGAGACGCATGCGTCTGGCACACACTTCCGCAGTTATAAAAACGTAAATGAAAAGGCAACTCTCTCCGACTACCTCTGTGGGTTTCCGGCTTAAAGTAGATGCTAACATCGAACTCTAGACACACCCTTTTTCGACAACCTAAAGGGAATTTCAAAGAAACGTATCAACGTATTTAGTTGATCGGTTTCTTGAAGGCCACTGGATGGATTTGAAGCCATCCATTGAAACAAGATCACGGTAGTTTTGTGGCATTCAAAATGGTGTTAATTGGGCTGCAGTGCAGTACGCAGTAGGTGCCACTTATATCTGAACCTTCCTTTCGATGACTATCAAAGTGGACGAATCACCATCCATAGCTCAATGTCCATAGTTTGCAGAACTTTTTGCTTTTTTGTGTGGGTATGGTAGACATTGGACATGAGAACGAGAACATTTAGTAGACCTAAAGGTGAAAAAATCGGACTAAAGTGGCACGTTTTACCCACGTTACAATCAAGTTTGACGTTTCATGACATTACCACATGTACTTACTTACTTAACGGGCTCTGGCATCCGCGATAGCTTGGTCCTTAAAACGGAGGTTCGGTCTTCCTTGTCGTCTCGAAGATCCTCTTAGTTGAAGCATTATTGCCCTTTCGCTCGATGTGTGCGAGCCAGTGTAGTCGACGCGTTTTGGCTTTCCGGACTACATCCACATCTTGATACAGCTCATAGAGTTCACGGTTATATGTTCTTCTCCATACGCCCTCCTCGCATATGGAACCGAGTATTCGACGAAGAATTTTTCTCTCGAACGTCAAACGAGCACTCGGCACCGTAGACCAGAACTGGCAGGATTAGTGTTTTGTTAGGAGTTTTGAACCCAGTTCCTTGGTTTGCTTGGGTTAGTCTTCGTCGGATCTCCTCTAAGGCGTCGTTCGTGGAGTTGATGTTTACTTCGAGGTAGGTAAAGTCATTAACTACTTCGAAGTTACTGCTGTCAACAGTGACGTTTTCTCCTAGGCAGTGGACAGATGCTGCTTTGTTTGTTGACAACATGTACTTTGTTTTGTCCTCGTTTACCACAAGACCGACTCGATTCGCCTGTCCTTTAACTGCCTCTATGACGGCACGCTGGGAGCGACCGATGATATCAATATCGTCTGCGTATCCCAGCAGCTGGACGGATTTGTTGAAGATAGTGCCTTCCGTGTTGACGCCTGCCCAGCGCACTACCTGTTCCAACACTAGATTGAGGAAATCACATATGATAGCGCATCTCCTTTGCAGAAATCCGTTACACGTTTGAAATAGTTCAGAAGAACTGTTCCCGAACTGCACATTGCATCGCGTGTTTTCCAGCGTGGGGCGACAAAGCTGGATTAGTTTGCGCGGGATCCCGGATTCTGCCATCGCCATGTAGAGCTCACGGCGATGAATGCTATCATATGCGGCTTTGAAGTCGATGAAAAAATGGTGAGTCTCGACTTGAAATTCGTTGGTCTTTTCCAGGATTTGCCTTAATGTGAAAATTTGGTCTATCGTCGATCTGCCAGGCCGGAAGCCACACTGGTATTTGCCGATGTGTGTGTTGCAGAAGGGCTTTAGACGTTCACATATTACGTTGGACAGGATCTTATACGCGACATTTAGCAGGAATATGCCTCTGTAGTTTTTGCAGGACATAGGATCACCTTTTTTGTAGATGGGGCATATGGAGCTGATTGTCCAGTCATCGGGCATGCTTTCATCCTCCCATACTTTGTTGATGAGTTGGTGCATGCACCCTACCAAAGCATTACCACCGTATTTGAAGAGCTCTGCTGGCAGTACATCCACATCATAACCACATGTCTAAAATCATAAAAATCTGCGTCCGCGAAGTGGCTTAATAACTTGATTGAAGAAAAAAAGGTACGTGAATCGGCAAGCAGAAGTAAGGCCTGGGCTTCTATAACCTGCTGTCGTATAATGCCCGGCTCAAAAATATTTTTCTAATCTTCCCGGCAGCGTACAGAGACTAAGAGTCCATTTAGTAGAATATTTCGCATCCATTCCCCAAATTTTAGTTCATCGAAGGCCGCAAACACTTTCAATTCAATTCAATTCAATTTCAATTTATTACTATAATTAATGTGTACAATAAGACAGAGTCTTTTATAGTACTTAGTACAACTTGAACAATTAGGAATTAATTTTATCTTTCAATTCATCTTATTCTAAAATAAATAAAGATTCATAGAGATATAATAAGGTGTAGGGGAGAGGAAAGGAAAATGAGGTTTTTAGTTCAAGTATCTAATTCATTTGTATTTAATTCAAGCATCTTTAACGACTCAAGTGTTATTTAATCTTTTAATTTATGTTGGCAAATTATTCCACAGCCTTATAGAGTCTAGAGGAATTAAGATATTTGAAACTAGTGAGGACTAAAGCCCGTAAATGTAACGCACCGCATCGTTATAAGCTACCTGAAGCTTACACTGAGACAAATAGTCCAGATTGCCGTAGACTACTTCCGACTATGGCACAATAAGACTCAGTACAAGTTTTCGTCGCGTTGCAGAAGGTGTAAAGCTAGCTGTTACCCACAGCTTACGGAGACAGCTATAAATTCTGCCAATCACCATGTTCACGTGGCTATATCCAAAAAGATTTTTATTAATTACAAAACCTAGGCTAGTAGCAGATTCAACAATTTCCAAATTGCTGTTCCCCAAGCAAATAATAGGTAAACCATCAAACTGAACGGTTCTTTTTCCAATAGGTATAATTTTAGACTTGGTGGGGTTAATTAACAAACCATTCAGTATGGCCCATTTGCATATGCTTGCTAAATCAGCAGGTGGCTAATCATTTATAAAGGTGCAAAATAATATGGGCCCTAAGATGGAACCTTGAGGAACACCTTGTTTAGTTATTTTGAACTCAGAAAATGAGTCACAGTTGACAACTCTTTGCATCCTGTGGGTAAGATAACTCTTTATAAGTTTTGGAGCCGAGAATGTCATGCTTGACATTGTCAAACACTTTCGCACAATCTAGCAGACAGAGATGAGTCAGATACCCCTTATCAAATCCCTGCCAAATATCTTCTAATATGCTGAAGAACAGCTAATACTTGTGTATTTATTCTATTTACTACTATGGCATAATGTTCCAAAGAATTCCATGAAGAGAGTGGCATTTCTGTATCCTGGATAGGCTCACTATATACACTTACGCCCACCTTGTAGCCGTGCCCAGCTCTCGACTATGTCGTATATCAGAGCATACCATCTATCTCAGAATCTAGCCCAACTTCCTCAAAGTTTCCACACGTTAGTCCATCGAAAATGACATCACCGTAAACAACGTAGATTAGCATGAGAATATGCATCCTGTTTGAGGGTTGCAATTCCTCCCCTTTCCGCAGGACAGTGAGTAGATAATTAGATCATAATGAGCAACACGCGTCACCACATTTCACCACCTGATTAGACTTGGCATTTGCTGTCCCGCTGCAGCATAATTACACCCACAGCGTAGCTAAGCTTTGTTTTGTTAACCTGCCGCATGATTAGTTTCGTGTCACCGTCCAATTTGTCAGAGGCCAGCCCGAATTTAAAAGTCACCCTTTCGTCTATTTTGTACACCTATTGTGTGTGCTCAGCGGGTGCTATTTTTGGTTTTTGCGATTTCCAGACAGGATTTCCCTAAGGCGTGGTGCTGGGCGCGCAACAATACAGATTTTGTATAACCAAACAAAATGGTGTATTTAGGCCAAAGTAAATTGAATGCCAGCCTTGAAAAGATACGAGCCATTGAAAAATTTGCTTTGGAACGTAGTTTCGGGTTATGTAAGTTGAGTGAAATATTATTAAGGTTAGGGCGTGGATGAATGAAGTACAATTGCACTGATTCGCCTGGATTCCAATGAATAAAGGACTTGTGAGACTCCAGAGAAAAATCTGTTTTAAAAAGCATGAAGGGTTGATGAATGAATAGTGACGTGTGAATGATCGTCAACCTTTTTTTCATGTTACGACTTAAATTTAAAAAAATTAATGGACAACGAGTGGAACTGGTAAGAAAAACGATTGTTTCGATTTATAATAAACTGCATGACTAGCGTTTCCTGTCAACTTGTCATGAAATCCAAATCTTTTGAAAAACTTCGCCTTTATTGCAGCAATTTTTGCGCTTACACTTTGCAAGGAAGAGATAACTTTATCGTAAGGTACGCTTGTCATCATTTTATTTCAGAGAAACAGGTGGTGGATATGGGGTGCTTTGCAGCATCGCAGTGTACTCGCCCTTAGACAAATTGGACATCTAATGAAACAGCTCAGCAATTATGTAGCCATGAGCGCCAATTTCACATTCATGGTCGTCGCTGCCAGTATTATGAGGAATGCACTCCAAGTCTAGACCGTCAAGGATATCTAAATATCTGTAACTGTTTTCCAACAAATTTAAAAGTTAGATAGATGTCAACAGTTTAAAAGCATTCAACTCAGCACTCCACCTAGTAAGCCCGATTGAAATTCACTGTGAAAGCTGCTTTATTTTTAACGTTCTTAGGACAACAATGGGCCCGAACATACAAAAGAACACCAGGACCTCTGGAAGCAAAATAGTAACGGAGAGCGTTCTATGGACTTTTGAACTTTTGAGCAGTAGGTGTGTGTGACTCAAAATTAATTGAGTCTACCCCGATAAATTTAACCGAATCCACAATTTTGAAACAGGAAGTCGTTTATAAATTTTCTCATTCATGCCCGAAATAAACGTAGAGCCAAACATTGGAGTCTCCATTGTCGTCTTATGGTAGCATCCATAAGGGTTCATATCGCATCCATGCAAAGCAATAACACCATAATCAGGAGCTTGGTGCAACGCAGCTTCGATTAGCATTGGAGAGATGTGAAAAAGAGTCCCAGTATCTGATCAAGTCAAAACGACAAGCGAAACCACGTCTACGAAGCACACCTAGTAAATGATTTAAGACTTTAAAGGATCAAGTAAAATCGCTGTGCTACTAAAGAGTTTAGCTTTTCAGGACATTTAATCTCTTATCCTCAACATTTTCTTTAAGTTCCAAAATGATAAAGGGATTGAAATCAAGCGGCGTCAATAGCCTAAAAGTTCAATATCAGAGGCACTGCAATACGAGCTGTTTGAAGCACAGAGCTAGCGTGCATACCAAATCCCATTTGTAAACCCCCAAAAAATAGTGGCTCTGAACAACTGAGGAAACTCTATCTCCTCAAAATATTTCGATAATCACTCATCTATCCGACTACTCCCTCTGAAGGTGGTAACATCAGTTATACTCTACGGAGCTCCAATGTGGGATGTGGGATGGCAATCTAGGTTAAGGAACATTGACGGAAATCAAAAGCGACCTAAAGACCCTGCGTATTGAAATTAATCTGGAAGATCACAGTTCGCGTGCTCGCGAGAACTATACCAATAGATTTACATAATGACATGATGATGACATGGAGAACTGGACAATCATCTGACCAAATTTTAACCATAACGTTGATGCTTCCATGCGCACGAACACCAGTTTAGGGACGTTTAGTTCCTGTAGGCTTTATGTGTATAATGAGTTCCATTAGAAAGGAGACGTCCTTAACTACGCCAATTATAGAGATATCAGTCTCCTCAACACCGCGTACGAGTTCCTTTCTGTTACATCGTGTGAATGCCTGAAGCCCTTCGTCAACAAACTGATTGGCCCCTGCAGTCCAAATTGGTACCCACCATCTTTCCATCGACTTAAAGGCCGCTTAGGACAGCATTTATAGAGACTCATTCATCTGTGCAGAATGGCGATGGAGAACGCTTGCTGCTCCACCCAGGTCGGTCACGGCGTCACCGAGATATTTGATGTCGGAAAATTATGAAGATGAGGTGATGTGCTGTCATGTAACTTCCTTGACATTATCAGCAAGCTAACACCAGAGGCACAATCTTTCAAAGTCGTTGAAACTACTAGCGTACATCGACGATATTGACATAATTGGCAGAACACAGTGGGCTGTCACTGTATTGCAACGAGGGCTGCCAAAATGGGTTTAATGGTAAATGAGCGCAAAACCAAGAAGGGGCACACAAAATCGGCGAATCGGTGTCACAGTAGACAGCTATAACTTCGAGGTAGTGAAGAACTTTGTTTGCCTTGGCTCTGTGATCGACTCTGACAACAACATCTGTATCCGTAGCAGAGGCGTCGAAGATTCGACCAGCAAATGGGTAAGAGCCATGCTTGAAAGTCGAATTATTACTTTTTCCTCGGGAGGAGTGTCAGTGTCTCTGACCTCAGCTAAGGGCTGCCCCAAGGCGGAGTTCTCTGTCCCCTTCTATGGTAGTCATAGACAACCTTCTAGTCGATCTTCATTGCTTACCCTATATCGCCATTGGTTATGCGGATGACTTGGCGATACTTATTAGTGGCAAGCACAGCGCAACCATCTCCAGCGTCATGCAAGGTGCTTTACTACATGTTTTAGAATGGTGTAGCAGAGAAGGACTATCCATCAATCCCTGCAAAACTGTTCTAGTGCCTTTTACTAGGAAAAGACTGGTCAATCTAGGACCTATCATTACCAAAGGCACTACTCTAGCTTATTCCAGTGAAGTCAAATACCTCGGGGTCATCCTCAACAAACGGCTCAACTGGAATTCTCATATCAAGTTCGCCATCGAGCGTGCAACTAGGGCCATGTGGGCCTGCAGGTGCCTGTACGACAGAACTTGGGGTCTAAATTCGAAAATGACACATTGCATGCATACAATGATGGTGAGGCCTTCTATCGCGTACGCGGCCGTCATCTGGTGGCCGAAAGTTCTTGAACGGACAACGCCAGCTAAACTTCAGAAGTTACAAAGAATTGCCTGTTTCGGTATCACAGGTGCTATGTTGGGCTTTCACCCCTTCATGTCTTCATTAGGAAGACAGCTGCTAGGTGTGCTATCAAGTTGCAGATAGAATACAAGTATAATTCAGGTGACCATGTGGGACATCTGAAAATTCTTGACTCAATCCCCAAAAGAGAAATATTTTGTACCAACCTTGACACCAAGGTCAAGGAGTACTGTTTCGGTAGGTAATTGGAGGTAGAAATATTAGATCGTGCAAATTGGTCTAATGGTGTTCCGGCATTAGACCCTAGGGGTCTGGTTTGGTTTACAGACGGATCGAAAATGGAATCTGGAGTTGGAGCTGGTGTCTTTGGACCCAACACCAAAGTCTCGATACCTATGGGAATGTGTGCCACGGTATTTCAGGCTGAACTCCATGCTGTTGAAATCTGCGCTTAGTACGGGTATTAAGGGCGCTAGAATATATATATTTGCAGACAGTCAGGCAGTCAAAGCGCTGTCGTCCAATTTAGTGGACTCCATATCAGTTAATCAGCTGCTACGATGCACTGCAATCCCTGGCGAGACTAAACAATGTAAAACTTGGATGGGTCCCCGGCCATCAAGGGATTGCAGCCAACGAGTTAGCAGATGAACTAGCTCGGGCTGGCTCAGAATCTGCCTTCATAGGACCTGAACCTTACTGTGGCATCAACTGATCTTTCGGCACAGCGCTGATTAGTAACAGGGAACATAAGCTTCGCCTGGAGCACTGGGAAATTGTCCCATGGTTGAGACAATCCAAATTACTAATCAAACCTTACTCCTATAAGGATATACTTAACCTTAGTAAGGAAAGTATTAGAAAGCCGGTGGGCTTTCTCATGTTCCACTGTGGCTTGAGATACCACCTAAATAATCTTAACCTGAGCTCAGACATGGAATGTAGGTTCTGCTCGGAGGAGGACGAATCATTCGAACACATTTGCCCAGCTTTACATTGGTTAAGGAGACGTATTTTCTATAAAGAAATATGTACGCCAGCGGAAATGAAAAACTCTGCTCCTAAGGATATACTATCCTTCACTAGGGAGGTAGTACGTCTCTTAGACTAACCATACCCTTATGATACAACAGATATTTTAGGTCGCCGTGTCCGCCGCATGGGCAAGGATTTTATTTAAAAAAAAAGAAAATAGAGAAAGAGAGCAGCTGCGGCTAATGTCCAAAGCAGTGCCAAACGGTACGACGATACCGTGCGGACTAGTGCCCAGAAATAGAGACGGTCTTAGCAAGTTCAAGTCTCAAACGTAGGCTTTACAAAAAAAAAAAACGAAAGACATCAAGCAACTACAAAGGGCATGCCCACGCGTTAAGGTTCAAACTCGTATGAAGAGTAGGTCCCATCACAATATGATGGATAGGTACAGGATTCAATTCAGAAAAAGATTCAATCCATGCCTTCGACTACCAAGGAGTAACCTTACATGGATCAAGGAACACCTTAGGAAACTAATTATATTGAAAAAAAAAAAAAAGGGTCGCACAAAGGGTCTGCAATGAGTCCAGCGAGGCTTTGGAACACATTCTGGGGATAGTGGCACCAGTCCGGAGGTCCAAATGTTGGATGCAAATATCTCAACCATGGAACTGCTTATAGATATATGGTCCGGTTACTGCAATTATCGCAGCAACACTTTAACTCCTCCTGGAGCATAGGCCATCTATCCCGGTTCACGGCATGGTGCTTTAGTTGTGCCCACGTTTGCATGTTAAGGAATTGAGCCTCGCTAAGTACAGTTGTTCTTGGTCTTCCAACTCGCCTTACACCCTGCGGATTCCACACGAAGGACTGCATCGCTATATTATCGTTTGGTTTCCTCAAAGTATGGCCAATCCAGCGGCATTTCGTTGTCTGATATCAAGATCCACTCTTCTCTGATGAGTCCTATTCCACATCTCAACATTACTTATGATTTGTGGCCAACGAATCTTTAGACTGAATCGAAGACATCGGTCGATAAAAGCCTGTAGTCTGTCCGAGATGTCGGCGGAGCATTTCCAGGTTTCACAGGCGTTCAGCAGCACGGATTTTACATTGGACTCGAAGAGTTGAGTTGAAATGACGCGTAGCGTCATTATGCTGGAGTTCCACACAAGAGAGAGCATTCTCAATCGCAACATCAAAGTCCGTTCCACCATCAGTTGACACGATGATGCTATGCGAAACTGGAATTGCTTATCATTCCTAGATTCCTTAGAAAAACTGAACTAAAAGAGCTGCTCCAGAGCATCCCATTATTGGCAATGCCGAGGCTTATTCAGACTTGAGGGCCTCTTAAATATTATTCCGAAAAAATTGTGGTGTGGGGGAAATCCAATGACCCGATGTATGAAGCCCAAAATCCATAAATTCGCATTTCACCTCCTGAAAGGCAAATCTTAAAGCCTTAAATGGATAGAAATTATCTAAGAGTTCATCTGAAACTGTTCCTTAGAAAGCATCGATTAATTCCCCCCTACTCGTTACTGGCTTCGAAAGGGCTTCACCGACTTGTAAGCAGTCACGTGCGGTCTTTCTTTGTTGTTATTGAATTGACACTTCACTGATTAATCACTATAGACCTATCAGCAAGTGTGTAATAGACATCTAATTTGTCTCTATTTGTGTGTGTGTTTCTAAGCATTTCCTGGAAAAAAAAACAGAAAAACTTCCGCAGAAGGTCAACCATATATCAGTGTCAATAGACCAACATGTTGCTAATTTTTTTTCAGTGGCCTTCCATTCTTCTCATCAAAGCAAACTTCACCCCACCTACGTACACGGCGGACACACAATTGAAGCCACACAACAAAGCTTCAAGGACAGACATTCATACCAATGAAATGATCAATATCTCTCTAATAGCACAGGATACAGATGCATCTAAGATAAATAAACCAGCAAAACTCATTCCCAGATGAAGGCAAAATAAAATCCCATTTCATTGGAAGCAGCTCCATTGTGCCATCGATGGTAGCGAACAAATCAAGAAAAAAAAAAAGTTGCGTATACGCCCCGATTTTTTTTTTTCGAAAGCCTAACAACTTTTTGTGGAAAACTGGGTGCCTTTGGGCAACAACTTTGTTGTACTTGTACCTTTTTTGTGGGCCATATAACTTTACGATCCATTCACGAATTCCAGTCACGGCCAGTAAACAGAGAAAGTCCCCACGAAACCCAGAGAAACGAAAATAATAAAGGCACAAGCACAAGCACAAGTTGGTTAGGCATTACAGACGACCCAGGAGACAACCAAATCAGTGCATGTGAGCACGAGGCAAACCCTAAGGTTAAAAAAAAAATGAACACAAATCAGGAAATTAAGGAATCATGTGATTAGGAGTAAATTTGATTGCAATCCTTATTTATTTCCGAAGATAGCTATTTTGACGAAGCCAACGATAGAAAGGAAGTGCTGATGGAAATCCTCCCCGCCAGGGAGTCTGAAATGTAATCCTCTGTGGCCAACGGTAGTAAATGAAGGATGTATCTACAACTACTTAAGTTGACTTAATAAAATTCTGTATATTGTAAGAGTTGTTCATTGATTTTTCCCATCTACACAAAGGATGCAAACCTCCTTGAATGACGTACATAAGTAAACATTGAAGCCATTAGGTTGTTTAAGTTATCTTCGCACGTTGAATGGAAAGTGTGAGTGAATTTAAATGGAATTGGGTTTTCATTGCACGGCTCACTACATTTGCAAACAATAAATGAGATGCGAATAGAAAACA
Source organism: Blera fallax (assembly GCA_946965025.1). Lineage (NCBI taxonomy): Eukaryota > Metazoa > Arthropoda > Insecta > Diptera > Syrphidae > Blera > Blera fallax. The sequence continues at coordinate 43,292,482 of OX337247.1, forward strand.
TAGAAAATTGTATCGAGAACTACGTGACTTTAACCACTCCATTAGCGACCACAGAATCAACCTGGCGTCGGTCCAATCTTTCTGGCAAGAACTTCTATTTCATGTCCTTTCAAATGTACACACACACAAGTACAGTTTCCATTTTCAAAGTCACGAAAGTAGAAAGCAAGGTTATGAAAAAAACTAAGTGCTCCACACCAAGATTTTGGCGCAGTGATGGAGTTGAATGAGAGAAAGGATTGCACGTTTCAGAGAATGCTGGAGATGGTAACTTAGTTTTCAAAATGAAAACTGATTTTTAAATCTAATGCAATTGGAGCAACGGTTTCAGTTGATAATGGTCATTGAAAGGTATGTGATGGATGTGGACTCATCACGATTCACGCGGAGATCCAATGGTCCATTGTGAATCCCTTTTTCATGGAGAAAAAAGCAACAGAAACTTGCAAGCTGTTTGGTACTCTTTAAGAAGTGAAACAGGAGCGATATCCGAGCTTCTGTTACTTCTGCGAAAAGCCTGCATTCAAAGGTACGTAGGCGTCAATTTCGCATGGCGGAGCAGTGGCATCGAAAACGTTCAGTTGAATCCTTTATCTTCGCAGCTTCTGCATATTTCGTTGGACTCTACTTTGAATTTGCGGAGCATGATTCCAATCGCGCAATATCCTGTGACTACTCCATTTAATATGCGAATAGAGGATCGCTCCAATGGCAGAAGGCTATTTGCTTTTACAATATTTTGTCAATTTCGGACATGTCATCCAAAGGTGCGGACATATCGTGCTACGAGAGGTTGCACAGCCCACTCTGGAAATCCAGGTCAAGTTGGTCTCTTCATTTATTATGCCATCTATTCGTCAGTTTGCCAATCGGTGGCTTCGCTGATGTCCATTCATGATCCTGCCAAGGCATCCACCTTTTCATTCCCTTCCACATTGCAATGTCTGGGAACTCAGCAAAGCTTGACCGAATGGTGCCTGATGTTGAGCAGTGCATCGCAGCTGTGCCACTACCCCTGACAGCTAGACGACTATGACGTGCTCTGATTGAATAGTTACTGTGACAGCAAATGTGTTCTGCTGATTCTTCGTCTTTATTGCACATTCTGCTTGTGTTCGTTTGGGCTATTTTCAATCTCCATCTGGTGACTTTTAACTAGACTGTGTTCAGTAAGAAAGACTATTAAAATCCGACCTCTTGTTAGACCTACGAGTTGTTTCGTTCTTGTATGGGAGATGTTTGTTACCCTCTGTTTTCGTCCAGTAATGGTGAGCCTTGTTTAAGTCAGATATCCTTCCAGTAGTTGGAGAGAAGCTCAAGACAAATCCAGAGAACAACTTTGACTAACAAGTAAAGGATTCAGGGAAGGTGATATCTAGAAAAGTGAAATTTGATCAAACAATTAGACGGGAATGCAATGGCTGACGAACTAGCCAGAAAAGGCTCAGAATCAAGTGACTTACAAGTGGACAACACTGTGTTAATGCCCATCAGTCTCCTCATGTCAAAAGCCCTACAGACTTCAATAACATGGCCAACGCAAGATGGAATACTATCATCTCATGCAGAGTCTCTAGAAAGCTTTGGACCAAATACCACAAAAAAAGGACCAAAGAACTCCTCTCATTAAATAGCTGTCACTCCTCATTGGAGTCCTTACTGGCCACAATTTAATGGCGGCCCATCTCAGGAAAATGAGAATCAGCACTACCGACACAACACACTTCCTCTGTGAATGCCCAAGCCTCAACAGAACCAGACTCTCTACCCTCGGGAAATCGCACTTTAACGACCTTAGCGAACTAGCAAACACGCCACCTAAAACCACTCTAAATCACCCTCACGAAATCGGGCTGGTTCAAGAGGGCCACCCCTGCCCCTAACTAACCAGACATCCTATTGCCGTGTGTGCTTTTGTTTCAGGTATCCCACACCGGGGAAACACAATGGATACGTTGAGATCCGAGAGAGACTGCACCCCAGCGGTTGTAGTCATAGCTACATACCCCAGTGCAAGTCGTATGCGCTCAAAGCTTTCAGCTCCCACTTGACTAACACCAAAGTAGTCCTATCTGTAAAGATTGGCTCTTACCAACAAAGTAAACCCTTTGTTGGGTACCGGATCATACAAGTGAAGGCAAACAAACTGCAAGAAAGTCATCTGATCCGCTCATTGGATCCGAACACTTTTTTGTAATCCTTGAATCTGCTTGAAACATACGCTGCACAGATGGGAAAGCAATATGTGGTTATCCCACTAAAATAGCAATCAATGACTCAGACAGGGTAAAAGAGCCGTCAGACCCTTTCATACGAAGGCTTCTGAATTTTCTTTCCGGCCAAAGGGGCTCTCGAAGCAAGACCAATTGTTAGAAAATTGTATAACAGTTTCAAGAAGTACATTCTGTCAACAGAAAAAATACATCAAGTGCGATTCGGGACTTGTCGCACAGGTGTTCCGTATAGTTCTTCTATTTGCGACCTAGTCTTGAAATTTCCTAAATCTGAAGAGTGTAGATAATTATTTACGAGAGGATCATATTATAGCACTTCGCCGATTATGTGTTCATTTGATCTTACAAGCCTTGATCCTAAAGCTTTTAGGAGATATTTTAAATTGGAAAAGTAAGAAGCCATATGGTTCGTTGGTAAAGGTACGTGGGGCGTTCAAAATTTTGAATTTTTATCGCAAAATATTCTTGTTATACGGCTAGCTCAAGAACTCGTCAACCGATTTTGAAATGATCATGAACATCACTAATCTAATAACATCACATCGGTTACGTACAAATTAAATGCCTTTTTTCACTGTGTTCCAAAATTTGGCGGTCCTACCTCTCGCGAATGTCTGAAAAACGTCAGAGAGTAATAACTGTCAAGAGGAACATTTTCAATTTGCCTTTCGGATATGGCTCTAAGCTGTAGATCCCTTTGTGTGTTCCATTTGTGTGAAAAAATATAACACGCACAATACGAATGGTCACGAGAAAGCTAGACCCTGGACCACATACGGTCAGTTGCGCAAAGTATTTGTATTTTCACCCATCCGTTACAGTCCTACTGAATCTGACGATAGTGCCTCAAGAATTTTATGCATATCATGACCATCAGCTTGCATTGTTTATTTCAACTTTGAGTTGGGCTTGATCTTGGTTTCTTCCATTCCTTTCCATCTCCAATCTTCACAGCCCGTATATCCTTCGAAGGCGATACGGACTCCCCAATCAAGTCTGAACCTGTAAAGATAAGCTTCATGGCGGTCTTGCCCTGATAGCAGCTGAATAGCGTAGAAATCAGCTTTTTAATAGCTTCTATCTATCTTCCCTCAGTGAAATCGTACCACATTTATCGCTATTAAATCAAAAATCGGGCTTGATGAGGTTCCAGCTATAAGGCATCTAACACTATTTATTTTCTCTTGCTTGCTAGTCAGAATACTTTCTGGCAACGGTCCCACAATAATGCACATATTGTCATCTGACACTGTTCTGAGTGCATGTACTACATAATCTTAGCATAGACGGTACCTGGAGTGCGAGCCAGTTTTTAGGCCACTTTTTGCCAAATTTGGGCGTCCCCTTCATTATCACATGCCTTGACGTCAGACCTTATGTTTCGGTTTCGTCAGCAGATACGACATCCATATGGAGCTGACCCTGTAGTCATCTGGCATTTGTTGTAGGCGTTGTTTTTTTTTTTTCACCTTTCAAAACCGTCTTTAATGACTTCAATGACCAGAAGAGAAACTACTTAATGACTGCCTGAAGTTAGGTTGACTTGTTGACCATCGTATGCATATCTCTCCACCTTTAAGTTTACTTAATACATATAGATCCTGAAAGCGCAGTTCAATGTCAAAATGTCACGTTGCATCTATCGGATTCCTTTCATTACTGCGAAAAAGCTATTGTTCTACTCTTAAAACCAGTAGCCATGTTGTTTCGATGGCTAGAACCCTCAATTCTTGAGCTAGGGAATGGGTCCGATCCTGTTGCTACTGAACTGCTGTCTTCATCTGCCTCGGCGGCTGTCGATCTGTATTAGATGTTAATTTCATTACATTCGATGCTTGTGTATCACCAAAATTCAAGATCAAGATTCGTTCATCTGAAGCTAGCCTTGTTGGGGTACGGATTCTTAGGTAAAAAAAATCTTGCAAAAGTTATCGTCATAACCACTGTCACAAAATCGATTAGTCGAACCCGTTGTTCGTCTATAAAAGATGGTTTTCCAGCGGACATTGGCATTGAAGCTCCTGAGAATCATTTCCAGTCTCTGTATAGGTTTCCCAGTGGATGTGTCAATATTAAGTGCATTTGATCAGCAGTTTATCAGTTTGGTTATTTGTTAATCAGTAGGATATATTCAAGGTTGTTCCAGGGAAACGCAAACGAATGCAGAAGGATACACGATTCAATATCGTTTAGCTCCTATATTTTTCCATTTAAATGTTTTCATCAGTTTACTGCTGTCGCACGTGCACCAGGTTTACTCCACTTTACTAACACGCGCAACCATAAACATGTTCCGAAGGATAATTTCAATTTCCCTCAATAAGTGTACTAAGTGCACACTACCGCCACTAGAGGAACGTCAATTCCCGTCCTTCGGTTGGAATTGAATTTATCTGTCCCATTCTTCTAACCGCTTGTCAAAGAGCATGTTATGCAAATTCAATCTAAAGCTAAAGCGGTGATTTTCTTCCGCAAAAGATACTCCCTCAGGGCAGGCAGGATAATGATCTCAATTACGTACAAAAAAAGACACAATCCAAGGCAAATCACTGAATGAATAGCAACAGCACGCCCTCAATCGAAGGCTTTCCACACCTCTGCCATCTGAACTGTCGAAAGTTCCCCTAGAGGCGTCATGAACTTTTCCATCGCTTTTACCTAGTCCTACCTTATTAATTTTCCTCCAGCAGCCGCCCAACACCCACCAACCACAAGGTTGTGTAAAAGTTTATTGTGGTAAGCCTTCTTCTGGTTCTTTTTTGAATACCTTCTCTCGTGGTATGAGAAACGTGGTTTTGTGTTTTGGGGGGCTTTTCACATTTCGAGTTCAAAGGAAGACAACACAACAGTGTGTATCCTCAATAAAATGGAATTTATGTCACATGTACGAACCTATGGATGTGCATATAGACACGCTTGAGGGAGCAGTTCCACCCAAGGCTGGGACACTGGATATATTTTCTGTGACAACCATACGACGACAGACGATGAAAGCATTCCTTTGACGGAAGTTTCATTTTCCTGGTTTTAATGTGCCCCCTTAATGCACGGTATGGAGGGCCCATAATCTACAAAAACCAAGATGGTTCCACTGTGGTGCATCGTTTTGCATGTCTCCTGAGACTACCGCAGATGATTAGCGGAGTGTGGTTTAATGTTTAGATGAAGATTTGGCCATTACGTATTTATTTCCCGTGCTACAAAATGTGAAAAATCATTTGAAGATGTTAGTACAGATACACTGTGTGGATGCTGTATTGCGTAAGCAATAAAATTTGATGGGGGGACACTTATTCGGCTGAGGTTAATGAGCCGTAAGTGCGTCATTTATGCACGTAAATTGGCCGTGAGATTGCTAGTTTAAGAAGGTTAGCGAATAATAGTGGTGAAGGTTGCTTACTGCGGTGAGCCGGTTGATTGAGTGTCCTTTCTTGTGTGGTGAAGTGGAATGTGGCACTCTCAAGGTGCTATTGTATGAATGGATTTAGTGGGGACCGTTTTGAGGACCGTTAACCGAACTACAAAGTGAAAGGTTTATGTGAGCTATTCCGACAGATGCGGATCGTAGGCCAGAAAGGCCCAGATTATCGGACCCCTGACATTCTAGATTAAAGGTTATGTGAGGGGTTATTGGCCTCACAAAGGAAACCCATATCGATACGAAGCAACCAATGACGTCAGAAAAGTATGATCAAACTGTTGAAGATCTTCCAACTTCAATTGTATGTAGAATGTTTTGACCCTCAATAGGCCCAGCCATAATCTTTTCAGGTTTACCAGATCATCGAAATGGTTGGACAGCATTGGTTAACGAGTATGAAGAAAATGGACCACTCCAACAATAATAAGGGTGCACCCCTAAACCGGGCATCACAATAGATCTACGCAGACCTAAGTGTGATGGGAAACAGAGCAATCCATCCTCATCAACCCATCAACTTAACCTAACCTAACCTCATATGGGTAGATTGTGACTAATACGGTGGTGACCGAATCAATCTAACCTGCTGCTATGTTGCAGAGAACTATGAGTTACTTCCCGATGCTAGGAGTTTGGAAACTAACCCGGAAGTACAACACAGTAGAGGAAGACCTCACTTTTAGTGGCAGGCACAAGAAAAAAAAGGATCTCTACCAACTTGATGTGCAGAACTAGAGGTAGTCAGCCAAAAAGTCTACACAAACATTGGCCTCCTTAGGGAATGTGGATACACAAGCATCGACATCCACTGTGGCAATTGAAGTTATCCTAAATGTGTTCCCACTATACCCAGGGTAGAGAATACTCCGACAGGACTCAGAACCTTCGGTTTTATTAGGATTCGTTCGAGTCTCTATTTGCACCTGGGAGGAAGCCACATATAGTCAAACAGTAGATCCATATCTAGGACACAAGCTAGAGCGAAGTTTGAAGGCGTTGGAGGTTTAACGCCTGAAAGCTGTTGTGGAAGAAAAAGGCAGCCCAGTTAAGTTTCTGTCAGAGAGAGGGCATTAAGCAATTGTAAAGAACATAATAAACATTTTCGTCTTTCCCTTCGTCCCTGCAGCTCCTGCAAGAAACCATTTGAAAAGAGGCCGAGTCTTTTGGAAGACAGCTAAGGAGATAGCTTTTCGAAATGTTGTGCTAGAGCGTCTCTGATTCTGTTCAATGTTAATCAAGGTTAATCTAGTGGCGCTGTATTCAGTCAACGCGAAAATGTCAAAGGCGAAAAAGGTTTTGGAGGAGGCCCGTGAAACTCAAAATCGGGAGATTGACTTGGTCGAAAGGGGCATTGCTTCCTTCGAGGAAATGCCTGGATTGTTATCCATGGTCACACTTAACCACAATAAGCTTGTCACCGTGCCAGCTGGTATTGCCAATCTCGTGAACTTAGAAATCCTCAATTTCTCCAACAACTTCCTTCGAGAGCTACCGGTATCCATTTCTTCGATGCCCAAACTGAGAACTCTCAATGTTTCCATTAATCGTTTGGACACTTTGCCAAGGGGTTTCGGAGCGTTCCCAGTTTTTGAAGTTTGAATCAAAACAATTTGCCCGGCAATTTCTTCATGATGGAAACTCTGCGTGAACTCTATTTGGGTGACAACGACTTCGAATATATCCCCAGGAGGAATCTTGGGAAATCTTAAGAATCTTCAAAATCTTGGCCTACGCGATAATGATTTGTTGGAAATTCCACGAGAAGTTGGTGAATTACAACAACTACGTGACCTGCACATTCAAAACAATCGACTGATGGTCCTACCGCCAGAGGTGGCTCCATTATATTTACTTGGCAACAAGTCAGTGATGAAAATGGAAGAAAATCCATGTGTTCAACGGATTGCGGAACAATATTTGCTTGGCATCAGTCAGCTTGGCATTGAGTACTTGAATACGGAGACTTATAAAATATTCTTCAATCGTCTTATGCAAGGTGGTCGTGGTGAACCAGTACTACCAGGAGCAGATAAGAGCAGGAAAGCTTCCAGAGTACGAGCTGATCTTAGTTAACCTCCTGCTTGTCTTGTAATCGAGTTAATATATATTTTTTTTAATACGTACTACATATGCTTAACTATGAATAACATAAAGGCATGTTGAGACTCTTCCTTTGCAATGGAATTATAAGGGGCATGCGATTCTAGCTCTCGGCCATCAAGGCTAGGTGTACCTTTTACCCAGAGATAGAAGTAAGGCAACTCTCATGCATATCCTTAAGGAATAGGCTAGGACGTAATCGCGGCTTTGCTTTATATGAAGGCACAATTGAGTTGAGTAAATATTAGAGCCCACTTCAAGCATGTTGGGATCCCCTTCAATTTCATTATTTTTGAGGGAGATACAGTGGTCTGGAAAGTAAAGGGGAGATGCTGGTGTTCAGATCGTTAGAAAAACTCATTCTCCTCGCTCGCCCATTAGGTTTCGGACTTTATAGACCCAAATAAGTTTCCACGTTTATAGGTCAAATTAGTTACGGTCTTTTCCATTTTGCAGGAGTTCTCTAAGCGCTATGAAGTGCTTGCTGGAGATAGTGATTATAACATTAACTACGTTATTTAGTCGTAGCTAGTTGACCACCCCATTCAGAAAAGAAGGAGTTAAGGCATCAACTTGAAGGGTGACTTTTTTGAAGAGCCTTGAATCCTGCTCGTGAGCAACCAAAATCAGAGAATGTTATCCAACAGTCGGAATACAGTGGTTGGCAGTATTGGAATATGCAGAACTCATGCTCAGTACGACCATTAAAATATAGTTTTAGTCTGTAGGAACCTCACACTGTTAATGAAGATAGACTCCATAATCCGCTCTGTTTCAAGTAACATCATGGATTTTGTAACATTCCCAACCTCGGGGAACCTCGAAACTCCCGCGCAGTTTTCCAACACAGTTTCCCCCAACTATTTTGTATCCAATGTGGATAGTTAATTCGAGCGGTAGCACACATATAACCCCAGATCCTTTCGGGAGATCAGACATTTGATCCGCAATCAGGTAAGGGACTGCATCTAAGGAGTCTCATGTCAATTTATCCCAAATCCACTATTTCACAAAATACTGCTTCCAATCGAAAATTTCGTTCAAAATATTAAATCAGAATCGTGAGCAACAACATTTCCATTTCCACGTATGAGTGTCCATCTTATGCCCCTTTGACATCAAAATGATAGTGCTTTCCAACTAACTCTCACGCAACCTATAACAACACCCCCGGGTCCCATTAATCCATTTTACCAAACATGATACTCCTATCTGTGTGTGCAGGGACACGGCCTCTGCCATCCCACAGTAACACATCACTCATGCTGGACAGCAAAACGTGTTTTCGTTTCGTAGTCCTGCGTGAGTAAATCTATCCCCAGCATAATTCTAGGGAAGTACATAAGCATAATTGATTTTTGTAACCGTTGAGGAGATTTGCTAATAGAAAGCTGCCATTGAAAACTGACAGGATTAAGCGATTTGACAGTGTGCAGCTATTTGTTTGAGTCCTCTCCGAGGACTTGATCTATTAATGAACTTTCATATCGTACTGAAGATTGAAGGGAGTTCTTGATGTTCAGGGGACATTTCGGTTCAACTTATGTCAGTCATGTATATTCGGGTCCTTTCTTATAGGAAAGCGGAATGAATATCATTTCAAGAGCTAAAAGAGGAGGCGGGCGAAAACGCATCATCACCTCCACGTGGTGCCTGCTGGATAGCTATTTAATAGTGAACCAACGATGAGCGTATGCTGAGTCTGACTGTACATGTGGAGCTGGACACTTGGACCAGCGTAAGCTCAGCCGGGTGAACTCCAGCAAGCGTGTGCCAGAGGAGGCAACTCTTGCGAGCGTGTGCCAGACGAGGCAACTCTTGCTGACCTGACCCGCACTTAGTGGATCAAATGTCTAACAAGAGGTCCTCAGAAGGATGACGTGCAGCGGAGGAATTCCAACGACGGAATCAACGGTGACGTCCGCAGACAGACCGGCGGAAACCTTACTCGAGCTACTCCGACATATTTGGAGCTTAGGTCAGTAAGTAACTTTCACGACTGAGGCAGGGTCTTGAAAAAGAGTTGGTGGCGGAGGAGCCCTTAAGGGGCCAACGGCAGCGCTCGCATCCCCGAAATGGGTTACTGGCATCGGTGTAACCGGCCCCTTGTCCTAGGGGTTGTATAAAGGGACCTGGCCCTCCAGGTTGGGGGTTGTGCGTCGGGGCAACTTGACCTCCTCGCAGGTGATCTGATTCGGTATCTCTCTCTTCCTTTTTTACAGGCCTCCTTAAGGGACACTAAAAACAAAATTAGGCTTAGGAAGCATCTGGATTTTTAGATTTCACGGTGAAAGAGATCACGCTGACCCGTAGTAGAGTATCCTTTCGGCGATTTTTTTGAAATCCACTGAAACACTGAACGCCATCGCAATTGATCGATTGCACTAACAGGAAGCAGATCCCGTTTTTTCCTATTTTAGTTCCGTAGAACGCCCAGGAGTCGCTTCAGTGATGAGAAGCCTGCAATATCAGGGCACATTAATAACGAGGAATTTTCAAGAAGCAATCGTCGGATATGCCCACATCCTGGATAATCGTGCATTGTTTAGCAATCTTATCATTCCCCATGTCTATGATCCAAGTGTGAGCTGGAACTTAGCCAACTTAGACTGATCTTAGATGCTTGCATCATTCTCCAACTTTTTTGGTGATGATAAAAGGATTGAGCAGAGTTTTAAGCCACCTAAGACATTTAAGCTGTCGAAGATGCTGTCGAGAGTACAAATCTTAGGTGGACAAGTGGATCAACATGTCTAGCGATAAAACAGATTTGGCCAAAGCTGGATCTAAAACGCTCTAAGAATTTGATTTCTCTCAATAGACTGCATATCGGCACCACAATAGGTGTCATCACTGGACACTGTCTAATAGGCAAGCGTTCTACAAGGCTAGGCCTCTTCGCGAACGACTTTTGTAGAAGCTGCATGGATGAAGAAGAGGAGGAAACTATTCCTCACCTTCTTTGTTCCTGCCCAGCTCTATCCCGTAGAAGAAAACTCCACTTAGGAGCTCCCAATTATAACGATATAGGCGTCCTGATGAATATTGACACTAGGAGCCTCCTACGCTTCATAAGAAGCTCAAATTGGTTTAACGAGTAGGTAGGGAGAAACGTTCTCCCATGATCCACGTGGTACCACAATGGACCTACCACTGGTCTAAGTGTGCTGGCGACTCCTAGCTGGCAGCCACTTCAACCTAACCTAGACAAAACGAAATAAATTGTATCTGCATGGCAACGATAAGACCCATTTTCGAATACGCGTCAGTTGATTGGTGGAATAAACTTTCTCGTAAATGCGTTGCTACTTCTTTTGCTCTACTCTAAGGAACGACTTTGCTCTAGGTCCTGCTGATGGCTCTCAGCAACACACTTTCCTTTGATTCTGGAAAGACTATGGTCAGACTCAGAGCCGAGAATAGAATATCATCATGTCTTTACGAATGGCTCCAAAACTAGACGGACGAGAGTGAACATTAGACTTCATTCTTCGTTGGGTCAATATACATATGTACGTCTGCCTTCCAAGCATAGACCTACGCAACACGTGAACAGGAAGGAGCACATGCCTCTGCAGTGATGACTAGGATGCACCCAAAAGCGCTGCTAATCCTCCAATATGAACTCAAGATCTCTTTGAATCATGTCGGAAAACTAAGTTTCATTAAATCTTGTCTCGGTGCCAGGTCACAGGTTACACTGGATCACTGGATTTGCCTGAATCTGCAATTAGTAGTGGGTTTGTCGTGAACAAAATAGTCTGTGGATTGGCTCAGCTAGTTGTTGGCAAATCAAGTGTTTACGGCCTGATACGTATCTATAAAAAAAAAAAGCGTGTTGAGTTTAATCGAAAAAAATACTAAAGTAAGGTGGCTACATGGTTGATACAATGCATCAGCATGTAGTTGAGTCTGAAATAGAAGCAACCTCCAATATAAAAAAAGATCTTAAGCGCATCCTAACTCTCTGCTACTCACCGTCCCGCATATAACTTACAATACAGCGTCTCGCCCTTAGGTTTACAGAAATCTCCGCTTAGACGGAAGTATATTTTTCAAATAAGACCCTTAACCTTATATTCTACAAGGACCAGCACCAGGTTCCTGGCAAGATTTTATAAAAAATTCGACTTCAATCTACTCCTGGCACAGATCCTTCATAAGGAAAGTTGACCTTAAATTTATGAAATAGTCAACGGTCCAATGTCATTGCATCATAGGACACATGTCACGCAAGGTCGGCAAAACTCCAGTGTTCGTCATACCAAAGCCACTTCGGATAAGAAGGTGGATTGCTTTGATAGAGCCAAATATGATATAAGCATCACAAAGAGGTTAGGCCAGCAAAGCATTTAAAGCAATGGCAGGTGTAGCTAATAAACAAAACTACGTGTATATAGGAGGGTGGTAGATGTGCCTAATCTCCAGATAGATCTGGTCTAAGCTAGACAAGAGAATCTGTCAGTCAGCGAACTGGAAGTCAAATGCAACAGGGCATTCGACCATCCTTCAAGAATTTTTGGATTTAAGCATGCCTTTTACGGCAGCCTACCCTAGCAGAGAAGAATGGAAAAGCGGAAATATAGATAATACCAGATCCATAACAATATATACTGACGGATCGAAAATGGAAACCGGTCTCTGAATCGCTAGGGATATCGAGATCCATTAAACTACCAGACCACAGCAGTGTTTTCCAAGCGGAGGTCCTGGCAGTGACAGCAGCTGCCCGTGAGTCTGCCGCAAGGCCAATACCACAGGATGGTATCGCCTTCTCTATCGACAGCCAGGCAGCTACAAAAGCACTTACTGCAACCGAAATTCAATCGAAGCTTGTGAGATGCTGTCGCGAAGAACTTGAGGTTCTTGGAATACAGCACAAGGTATCGCTCTGTTGGGTTCCAGGACATGAGGGTATCCCAGTCAATGAAAAAGCTGATGAACTAGCTAGGAAAGGTTCAACAGATTTGAATAGAACCAACTGATCTCTCTGTAAGCATCCCGCCTTGCATGCTCAAGCTTGAAGCAGGGAAATTAGCCATAAGAGAGGCGAACCTAAGATGGAGGTCCATGGAAACGGGTAACATCGATAGAAGAAGGACCGAGAGACTTATACGAAAGAACAGAAGATCCCTTTCTATCCTCGTGAGTATCATCACGGGCATAATGGTCTGCGGTACCACATGAAAAACTTGCGCCGGGCAGAAGAAGGACTTTGCAGAGGTTGTGGCAGTGAGGAAGTTTTTGAGGACACCACCCACTTCCTATGCCACTGTCCTCGATTCCAACATTCCAGAAACAAATTCCTCGGTAAACACTTCTTCTACCTATATAACCTTGAAGAGCTCTCTGGCGTTCCTACAGACAAAATGCTGAACTTTGCCAAGTCATCAAAGTGGTTTGTACTTGCAATCAAGTAAGTAACTAGAGTAGAGTTGATTAGACATTTACAGGGTTTGAATGGGAGCAGGAGCACCTTTCCCCCCTATGGGTAAAACAATGCGTCAACTGACCTGAGTGCGGCAGGAGGCTTTTCTCTCTCTGCCAGCCCGCTTACCTAACCTAACCTAAGCTAGACAAGAAACGCTCAAATAGGTGTGTTTGGTTAAAACAATCGTACGGATAGATTAACATGGTTATCGGTTTGGTAGACCTACTGGCTAAAAGAAACAAGACGTTCTTCAAATGGTTCCTATAAAAAAACGATCCTTCCACTTCGTCCGCACCTATCTGCTACATGGGGAGGCATCATTATTAAAAGGACTCGGCGACTTGGCGAATATCAACGTCAGAAAAAGCTCGAGCTCAGATGTGTATCTAAATGTGTCTGCGTCCTGATAGATAGCCACCCCAAACTGAACTTACTAGGGTGCTAAGGTAAAATCCAGCAGCTTCCATTGTACTCGAAATATTAATGCGTACATATGTAGGTGTACCTAAAGAGGGGAATTTCATCCGCAAACTTGAATCGAAATCGTATATTCATTTGCTTTTGGGAAAACATAAAACGTGATTGTAAGTAAATAAAGACACACCCTTACCCTCGTTGGTATTGTCCTGCCAAACCCATTTAATTTACTGCTTCAATGGTGATTAATAAACAGACTACTGACTCACTAATTTTATGTCCTGATTGATTTCTTAATCCACTTATATCTCCTCGTAATGACTCATTCATGTAGAAACTATCTACAGTAGGCATTGGCTTTCATTAAAGGAAAGAAAATACATATAAAGGAGCCTACACACTACCCATGCTACAAAAACGTTCGTCCATTTACACAACAAATGGAATAGTTTCCTTAATTTACGTACATACGCACGTCTGAATCTGGAAGCGAAGCACTTGGCAAATTGGTCCTCATCCTATTTCACAGTACATACATAGATACGAGGCGATTAATACCGTCTTTCTGACAAATTGCAAGCGCCCTAAATCACTGACCAAACCTAATTTGATTAGAAATTGTTCAAGATTCCCTTTTAGATTGAAATCATTTGGAAATAATATCCTTCGCTGTTGTTGCAGAATTAATTTCCTTAAGTCAAATATTATGGCAGCCTTTACGGCCACTTTGCGGTGACATGCGAAATGACCTTTTATATAATAAAATTTTTATTTTTATAGGACACCGTGCATTTCGATAAGCGCAGTCTACCCGTTTTATAAAAAAAAATAATTTACTACCCACCATGCTATAAAAAACACACAATCCCTGCGTGTATTCGAAAAATACCAACATACCCGTACGATACCACATTTATGGCCCAAGTTCACATTGACTTTTTGCAGAAAAAAAAAACAAGTTTCGACCCAGATTCAAAGGAGTTTTGAATACGAATTGTTTTGTGTCCTGACCCAAATCCGAATCAGCTCAGTGATTGTAATGTACCTCGGCCTTGCAAAGCGTCCTAGATACTCATCGTTTCATTTAAAAAATAAATAAATAAATTCTTTGTGTTGTGGATTTTTTGTAATTTTCTTTCAGTTTACTCCTGATTCATATCTCCATCAGTCGGTGTCCTTTGTCATAGCTTTTCGAAATGACTGACACTGCCTCATGGTAAACATTTCTACCTACCTACCGGCCGCTAATCTCGTGCCTCGATTCCTTGTTGAGTGGGACTAACTTTATTGTGGCTGAAGACGTTTTTTTTTCGTATGCCCTCGGGGTTTTTTTTTTCATCCCCCCCTGCAGCACCTTTAATTTGTTTTTGAGGTTTTTCGGGTTGTCGTCGATGAATCCCCTTGGCATTATGTGGGGATTACATTGAATTTCGAAACAGCATGAAGTAAACGACAAGGAGATGTCGAGTCTCTTGGGATTGAAAGCTGAGTGTGCTTGGTTTTGTTCTCGTTTTGTGTGGAAGATCCTGGGGGACATTGAATGGAAATTTTACTGTCAGTCTCTCTAGTACGATACTGTTGGTGTCTTTGTTTTCGGAGCTCAGGGAAAGTTCTAATTAAGATGTTAATTTTAATTTTATTCTTTCTCAGACCTGAATTGAGTCCAGTTGAGGGGCGATTATTAAATTTAAACAAGGAGCCTAATTTCGTTAAGTCGAGACCTTTGGTGAATGCATGGAAACTATTTTTGGGGCGCTAATTGCTGTGTGTAAGCTAATTACTTGGCAGGGACGTCTGTGGGTCTTAGGAACTCAATGTGTAAACTAATTACTTGCCCAGGCCAAGAGACGTCTGTGGGTTACAAGAGCTTTATGATAATTGGCATGCATAAATGACTGCTCAACTAGGTTGGTGGTTTGTTAATTGACGAGGGTGGGAGATCGATTTCAACATCCTTTCGCAGCTGAAAATCTTTTCGTTTTTGGGCGAAAATCTCGAAATACATAGTACACACATCGACCATTATTGTGAGGTTTATTTCAGACCACAATAAGAAACGAATAGCAGCCTTTGGAGTCCTTTGAAGAATTTTTTTTATTATGAGAGGTTTTTGAGAATGGAGGCAAAGAGAAGTGCCTTTTAACACAGCGCCCCAAGGAGATCTTTTGTAATATTTTCATTAAGCTTTACGTAAAGGCGAAGAAATCGGGTTTTTACAGATGAGCTTCGGACTTTAGAGAGAGAGACAAGCCCTCTTCCGAGGAATTTGTGTCTCCTTCAAGGTATATTGCAACATTCGCATGCAATCAACTCTTGATTTACCACAGAAAGTTGGATGAGCTCTAATGATTTGAATCATAACAGAAAGTATCCCGCTTTATAGTCGGTCAAAAAGACCTGGTGAACCGTCCTTGAATTCGTTCAAGTGGCTCAGAGTGAACATTGAACGCAGGGTTCCAAGGTTAAGTATGTGGGTTGGCGAGGAGAAGTTGTCCACGCCACACTCAGGTCAATGCTGACCCAATGGGTAAATCTCCCACTTGGGGTAAAATAAATCGTCCCTTTCTATAACCCTACGTCTATACATTCATACACAACTTAATTACTAAATTCCCTGTTTGGTCCTTCACATATAAACCATCCTGTCGATTTGATGAATTTCATCAGAGCCTCCGTTGGCGTTGTGGAGAGTTCCTCTAGGTCATTAAAGAAGTGTCTCCCCTGGAACTTGTATATGGAATGTTGGAGGCCGGGGCAGGGGCATAGGAAGTGGGTTGTATTCTCAACTGCTTTCTCATCGCTATAGCCTCCGCAGAGGCTCTTCTGTCAAGCGCAGTTTTTTATATGGTACCGTAGAGTGTTGTGCCCTGTCATGATACTCACGAGGGTGGAAATGGATTTCCGGTCTTTCCGAACAAGTCTCTCGGTTTTTGCTTTGTCAAAAGTGGGCCATAGTTTCCTTGTGATAACGCAGGTTTCTATAGAGTTCCACCTGTAGTTTGCCCTGCCTTCCCCTGCTTCAAGCTTAAGTGTACAAGGCGGGATTCTCACGGATGGGTCTGTCAATTCGATGGTCGATGCAGAGCCACTCCTTGCTAGCTCATCAGCCTTCTCGTTGCCTGGTATTCCTTCGTGTCCAGGAACCCAGCAGAGTATGACCTTACTTCTTGGCTGAGTGCCAAGCATCACAAGCTTCGATTTTATTTCAACGGCAGTAATTGCTTTAATAGCAGCCTGGCTGTCAATACAAAAGGTGATACCCTCAGGAGGTATTGCCCTTACCGCAGACTCACGGGCTGCTGTTGTCACTGCCAGGACCTCCGCTTGGAAGACGCTGCTATGGTTCGGGTGTCCAGTGTCCATTTTGGAGCCGTCTGTGTACACAGATATGGATTGCGAATTTGGTAAGTGGTAATTTTTCCATTCTTCTTTCCTCGTGAAGTCTAAATATGGCGTGATGTAGTCCGTGATAGGTACATGGCCAATGTATTTTTGTAGGATCGTTGAGTGACCCACAGTATTTATCTTCCAGTATTCAGACTGGCTTATTCTTAGGGCGCTCATGGCTCCCTGTGACTGCATGAAGATATCTAGCGGTAGCTGGTTGAGGATCGCCTCAAGACCTGCCGTTGGTGTTGTTCTCATGGCACTGGTGGTGCCGATGCACGCTAGTCTTTGTACCTTCGTGAGGGCTTTTAGGTTAGTGGGTTTTTCGGCTGCCTGCCACCACACTAGACTGCCAAAAGCCAGTCTAACAATTGCTGTATATATCCACAGTATAGTTTTGGGAGAGGGGCCCCAGGTTTTTCCAAAAATTCGGCAAGTTTAAGTTTTTTTTAAAAGCATTTTGTGGTTCATAGAATCGAAGGCTTTGCTGAAGTCAGTATAAACAGCATGAACTTGCAATTTGCTCCCTAAGGCGTAAGTAACATACGATGAGAAGTATGCAAAATTGGTAACAGTCGATCTACCAGATATAAAAACATGCTGAGCATCTGTCAAGAATTCCCTGATAATATTAAATATCTTAAGCAAAGGAGTACTAAGCGAGTTACAATAGCACTTAAGGACAATGGCTGGTATACCATCGACCCCTGGCTTATTAATAGGCTTGAGTGATTGAAGCGCTGATGTGACCTCACAAACTACCAGAGACGTACATTAGAATGACACGCGATATGTACGATGACGTAAAAATAAAAGTGAAGTGCACAGCGGGAATAACTGCTGAATTCGCAGTTAAAGTAGGAGTGCACCAAGGCAGTTGCCAAAGTCCATTACTTTTCAACGTCGTGCAAGATTTTTTGCTAAAGGGGTGCATAGACGAAACGGGAACGACTTCTCTTCTTTTTGCCGACGATAGCGCTATCATAAGTAGCGACGTGACAGTCCTTCAGAATGGATATAATGGATGTTCTGAACCCGAAACCCGACTCCGGATATTCTGTTGGACGGAGTAATCGTTCCGAAATGCGACAAATTTTCATACATACTTGGGATCGGTCGTAACTTATCAGGGAAATCGTGATGACGATGTTGCACACCGAATGAGTGTGGGGTGGTTAAAATGGAGCGAAAACTCCGCAGTCCTTTGTGACCGCAAAATGCCACTTGAACTTAAAGGTTTGCTTTATACGACAGTCGTGTGTCTGGCTTTAACACACGCATCGCAGTGTTGGACGATGTATGAACATGGATGGAAAAATGACAGCGACGGAGATGAAAATGCTACGGAGGTCAGCGGGGGTATCAAAACGCAACCCAATTAGAAGTACGCCTGTTCGCGGAAGCCTTCATGTAAAGAGACCTATTGTTGAAAAACTCCAGGCGGAGCGCATCAGCTGGTACTGTCACGTACAAAGGAGATCGTCGGAAAACCCCGTCCGAAGAGCAATAGCGGCTCAAGTTCCAGTCAAGTTTCGTCTGACAAAAATGGCTTTTACTACAACTTCCGATAATCGTACGTCAAAAAATTATTTAACATAATTTTTAGCAAATAAGTCAGAGATAAAAGTTTTATAAAAAAAAAAGTTGTTTGCTTTGTCAAAGTTTTGAGAAAAATGCATTTTAAGTAAAAAATTGGAACAAGAAATTTTCATAATTTTGAGTTTAAGGAGCCATAACTTTTTTGTGGCTGCATGAAATTACAAAAAGTTTTCACAGTTTTATGCACCACTAAATTGTGGCTTCAAAATGTATAAATATGTTTTGGTAGCTATAATAAATCAGAAGTTATACTATTTAAATTGATTGCACCTGCAAATCGGGGGTGTCCCACTTTGACGGGCTATAACTCGGACCAAATGGGGTCAAAACTCTTACAAGACAATATGTATGCGCCATTGAAGGCTAGTACTTGCAGTTCTACTGAACAATGCCGAGTGTAGAGGATAGCAGAGCAGATATTGAGCACTTTCGAGCAAAAATTTCTTCGTTAAATTCTTGATCCTGTGTGTAAAGAGGGCGAATGGAATCGAAAATACAATAATAAACTCTACGAGCAGTACCAAACACTGAATGCAGTCCAAAAGGACAAGACACGTCGACTACATTGACTCGCCCACATCGAGGGCATGGATAAGAACACTCCAGTCAAGAGGACCTTCAACTCTTAGCGCCCAAGTTTGAAACAAAAGCAAGGCGGAACGTCCGCTTACAAGGGCAAGTTATGGCGGACGCCAAAGCATTTGTTCTCGAAAACTGAAAGCAGCATTCCCGGGATCGACGGGCCCTTTAAGCAAGTAAGTATGCAAGAACGGGTAAAAGACGTAGCTTCCCCCGTTTTTAGAAGAAACTTCCATGAAACAGATATAGTCATCTGCAGTAGCTCTCCTCAGAAGATTGTGTATTTTATTCGCTAATAAAAGCCATCGCAATATTCACAGTAAGTCATGAGAGTTTTTAATAGTTCTCATCATCGCAGGATCTCTCCCTTGACATGGATTCCTTAACTGAAGGCTTGTTACTCCTGCTGTCCTTCTGTCATGTGAAACATCTTCATCTCAGCTGCCGTTAATTTTCTCTCATAATTGTTCAGCATTTCGAACCGTATGTGAGCGCCGGAAGAACAACTGCTGTGTAAAGCCTTCCTTTCAAATTATGGGACATTTTCCGGTCATAGAAGATAGCAGAGTTTTCCACCCACTTCATCCACCCTACGCTTCGGCACTTAAGAATCACTTTTCCATTCAAATTAATGTCTGGACTAGGTCGGAATGAATCAGAGCGTGTAGTACATGTGCTCCGTCTTTTTGGACTAATACGATACCCATTTCTCTCAAGTGCTTGTTGCTTCCCTGGTGCACACCAACTTTAATTGGGAACTCTTCGGTGACTCCGGCGGGGCAACTTACTCTTGCTTTTGTTCCGTCATACATGTCCATGATCATCTGTATCATCCTCTCATGATTTTGGAGATTCGATGTCCCCCATCTTTTTCCGAAACTAAGAGGGTAACTCATAGGGCCCAACTGCTTTTCGCTTTTTGAGTATTTAACCGCTTTCCCAACTTCATAGACTCTTATGTCGTGTACTCCTCCATAGTTAAGAATGGCTTTGTATTGCCAGGGAAACTGTTCGTTTAAAAGTTTCTCACAATACTGTCGCCACCACTGTAAAATATAAGAGGAAATTACACAGTGCAGGCGAAGAATCTATGGATGCCATGGCTCAGTGCTTAGTGCGTTGGATTTCTGAGTGCAAGGTTCGAATCCCAGCAAACACCAAAAAGTTCCTTTATGGTCCCACCTCTTGCGAATGTCTGAGAGCAATAACTGTCATGAGAAAGATTCTAGCATTCTAAACCGTTAGTTTCTAATTCCTTTCGCATTTGTGTGAAAAAATATAACACGCACAACACGAATGGTCGCGAGAATCTAGGCCCTGGACCGCATACCGTCTATCGCGCCAAGTATTTGTATTAGTAGACGAAAAAGCCTGTGTATTCGTCATCATTCATCCAAAGTAGGCGATAAAAAGAAATAATCATCATGCCAACTAAGCAGATGTTTATTTTAAGCTGCACAGCACTGAACTCCATAAAAGTCCACCATAAAGAGAACACTCCTACATCGTTTCACCAAGCTCTCGTTAAACGAGGTAACTAATCCGAAAATGGTAATCAATAGGAGTAAGTGCCAGCTCTCAGCAATTTATGCTAATGAATTCCGTTTGGCTTACAGACTCAAGGTTATCCGTAAAAGTGTAATAAATTTTGACTGATAGCAAAAAAAGGATTTTCCAGATAAGTTATCTGAAAATAAAAAGGAGCAGTCAGCGATATCATAGAGAGTCACGCCTTTATCTCCTTGCAATAAGCTATTCCTTTCCACACTCAATTCAGCTTCACTTTATGGGAGAATAGCACTCAGCGACAATAACTTTAAGTCTGCACTATTTCAAAGCTATCATGATCCTTTTTGCTTAATAAAATTCCTGATATGAAAATTATCAACACGAACTCTTATTTTTTATGTGCCCTCCTAAAATGCACAAAGCAATCAAATTTATGATCCTTGAAGGAATCCAGAAAAATTTCAATTACTCTTCTCGATATTGTACGTCACAATGAAGTGGCCACTGTATCCTTGAGACAGTTTTCAACGGCCACTGCGGACCACAATTGAATCCCAAAATATACTTAATGCTCCTTTCAGGATACTTCCGCACCGTCGTCGACGCCGCCGAATGTGTCTGCAGAAATAGCTGCGAAAGTATTCTCCTTCAAAAAGGACCCTCAATCATTAGTGGAATTTCAAAAAGAAAAGACCACCTATGAGCATAAAATTTTAGGACGGCACATCACACAATCCATCGAAGTATTCTTTAATGAGCGGTCATAAAATTTTGCCCGAAAACAAATTCGTACAAGGATGTAAAATATTCTACTCACTCAGTTTGCTTTTTCCAATGG
This sequence comes from Blera fallax, assembly GCA_946965025.1. NCBI lineage: Eukaryota > Metazoa > Arthropoda > Insecta > Diptera > Syrphidae > Blera > Blera fallax. The sequence goes on from OX337247.1 coordinate 43,313,997, forward strand.
GAACGAGGGTGTTTAACAGAAAATTTTAAAATTTAAAGATACTCACACCGAATGTATAAAAGAGGAGTTAACCCAGTCTCAGGGTAGCCTAATTAACACAGCAGATGGGCCTTTAAACTGGCAAAAAAAAAAGATATCTATACATCAGAAGCACTCTTTGAAAGGATGTTTTAAGGGCGCTAATTCGAGGATTAATTAGATTTTAATTAGAACTGACACCATCACACCGTATCCGAGCGAACAGAATTTAATAAAATTTCATGAGACATGATTAGGAGCATGTTCGTGAAGAGTGAAAAATTTCAAGGAAATTTTGACAAGCACATCTGAAGGGGGTACAAATTTAATGGGGTATTTATGAGTTGAATTTGATCAAATTTGCCATTTTCAAGGAAACGTTTAAATTTTTTTTAATGCGGAATAAAAAACAAGTTTGTACGTGTAGAAGGTCCTTCCACGTTATTTTATGCTAATTTTGCATAACATTTACAATGGGATCAACGTGAACAGGATAATGGGGGAAGGTTGGAAATGTATCCTCAATTTATACGCTATCGCTGAGGCCATATTAATTTTGACGCATGATTTATAATTCAGAAGTAAACAGGAAGCCCCTGAAATTTTTATTCTTAATCGGTTGCAGGACCTGCTTCTAGATCTGAAATTTAAAGGAGGACATTAAAGTTGATATAAATGGTGGGCAAAGGTGGTCGCATCATCATCTTTTCGTGGTGCAGACTGGATAGCTATCTTGGATCTGCACATCTAGGGGAACTTCAGGACCGCACGAGGCATCTCCTGTTGGCCTAATTTGCTAAACTGCGTCTCTGAAATCTCAGAAGGGGGACATGCGGCAGAAAAATTCTCTCGATTGGATCAACGGTTGCGTCAACAGTCGGTCTAGCGACTACCTTGCAGTAGATACTCTGACATATTTGAAGCTCAGGTCTGCAAGGATTCTCATAGTTCAATCAGGGCCGTGGAAAGAGACGGTGGCGTATGAACCCTTAATAGGCCAATGGCAGCCCTCATATCCCCGAAGTAGGCTTCTGACATCGGTAAAGCCGGCCCGTTGTCCTATGGGTTTGACTCAATCGAACTGGCCTTCCATGTTGCGGGTAGTGCTGTTGCCTCGACTTACGTACCACGTAAAAAAATTTATCACGAAGAGTAAGAGTAAGACAGTCTCCCGATTCAAGAAAATCGAAGAATCGCGCGGCAGAAGAAATATCCGGCAGTTCTACGGGAAAGGCAAGCAACTAGCAGCTGGCTAGAAAGTCAGTAGAAACTTTGCCAGAAGTGAACCCATATTCAGTCAACGAAAAAGTAATTCCCTCCCGCAGTGCAGAGGTCGTCATAACTATTCAGGACCTCAGGAGCTGAAGTATAAAAAAGAAAATGGCTCTAATGGATTACCAGGGAGCTATTCAAGCTATGGTAGAGTGCATGAATCTTCAGTAAAGTATGGAAGGACGAAAATATGCACGATGAGTGGAATATTAGCACCATATGGCATATCTACAAGATGGGCGATTGTATTCCTTTCTCCAGCTTTAGAGGTATAACTCTGCTAAATGTCGAATATATGCTCCTACACAATGTGCTGTTCGGACGTCTAAGTCCCTTTTTGCAACACACAGATCTGGAAATACCAATTCGTTGACCAAAACTTTACACTAAAGCAAGTCCTGGAAATGCATTCATGATAGCACTCATCATTTAGAGTTCTACAGGGCGATGGCTGAATTCGGAATCCCGCCAAAATTAATCCAGCTCTGTGGAGAAACTCTGAAGAGTACGCAATGCAATGCATCATATGCCCTTCTGAATTCAGCAAGGATATGCGGTATCATGTGATTTCTGAACCTTGTGCTGGAGCATATAGTGCGTAGACCGGGACACAGATGAGACCGATGGTGGGACTTATAGCAGGAAACATCAATCTCACCAGACATCCGTTCAGACTCGGGCTAGCGAAAGCAACTAATTGTGTCAGTTGTGAAAATATGTGGGATACTTCCCCTGTCACTGCCCTGTTAGACCAAAGTTATGACAGATAATACTATGGTCTAACTCGGTGACATATTGGAATTTACCAGGCAAACAATACTGCTTCCCGATCACTGTAAGACAGATGTACGAGTATGTAGCTCCTTTTATACTCGCATACCCTCTTACCACACAATGTCCACATCGCTGTTTTATAGACAAGCGGAACCCACCGGGCCCAATGGAATCCTACATGAAGAGCATAAGCTCACCCTCTAAAGCCAACCAGGAAATCAGGGCAGGTGTGGTCACAGATAGCACATATCTGCCCAGCTACTGGGAAATGCAGACGATATCGATGGATGCTTCCAAAGTGTCAACGTTCATTTATCTCGGATTCATCATCAAAGACACCTAAGTGGATATTCGACGGCAACTGAACCTTGGAAACCAGTGCTACTTTGATTTGTCGAAATTAATCTCCCAGGCTCGGGATGACTAGGGAGACCAAACCTCGTCTTTGAGGACCAAGCGATTGCAGCTAGATTAAGACCGAGCTGGCTAGAGAGGCTAATTGATTGAAGCTTAGGTGCACGCAGGAAGGGCGTGTGATGGATAGAACTCCCCTTTTGAATGTTGGTGGGAGGTAACCCGTGGGAACAACCTATCTAAATTATGGCGTTTGAAACAGGTTGCTGCTTCCTAAGAAGTGTAGGAGATCTTGTATCTGGACTACTGCTACGTCTGCGATGCTTGCGAAGAACCTGGATCCTAGAGTATGTAGGCGTCGTTCTTGCAAGGCGGGGCAGTGGCATAGCAGATGTTGGATCGATTCCACTTCCTCCTCGTCACCGCAGCTTCTGCACAAATCATTGGACTCTGCGTTCCATTTGCTGAGCATAGCTCCAATGGCGCAGTGTCCTGTGATTACTCCCGTTAAAATGCGGATGGAGGATCGGTCTAGTGCCAAAAGGCTCTCTGTTTTTGTTTTATTTAACTTCGGCCATAATGTACGAGAGGTGGCATAGTCTTCTCTGGATGACCAGGAGGACATAGGAGTTATGGCGTCAATGATACCAATCGGTGGCAGTATGGATGTGTCGGCTACACTGAACGGCTTTTTTGTTCCCTTCTATATTACTGTGTCCAGGAACCCAGCAGAGCTTGATCGAACGGTGCCTTATGTTGATCGCGACATTTCTTAACCTCCTTTGACTCGATTGTATTCGATTTAATCGATTTAAGGGCTGCTTGACTGTCAACGGAAAGAGTTATATCCGACGGAGGGAGGTGCATGTAGGGGCCTTTTCTTTTGCCAGGATTTCAGCTTAGAAAACACTCCATGCTTCTGGTAGTTTGAAAGACTCCTGTTTTTGCAGAGCCTCCGAGTAAAAGCCTGCACCCGTACCAATATCCATCTTCGAGCCATCAGTGTAGATCATGATCTCTTGATTTTGGTCACTTTTTGACTCCCAATCTTCTCGCCTTGGAAATATGATAGGTATGTCGATGTTGAAGTCATTCTAGGGGGTTATATGTATAGTCTGACGTGACTGTGAAGCTTTCAGAGTTAAATTTCCCACCCATTCTCCTTATTGTGCGCAGTATTGCCGCATGTCCATGGGTGGCCTGGTTCCACAAGTTGGTTTACCTTAGTCTAAGAGCTGTCGCAGAGCCTTTGATGAACAGGTCCAGGGGCAGGAGATGTAGAATCATATCCAGGCCTGCTTCTCACAGCTCCCGTGGTACAAAGTGATGCAAGCTTTTGTACTTTGCAGAGTTCCTTCATGTAGCTCTTTGTTCCTGTTGCTGTCCACCAGACTAGAGACCCGTAGAAGATGATAGGTCTAATGATTGCTTTGTACACCCAGTGTATGATGCGCTGTTGCAATCCCCATCTTCTTCCAAAGGTTCTCTTACAGGCGAAAAGAGCATTCAATCCTTTCTTTGTTCTTCCTTCAACATTCCTTTTCCAAGGTAACTTGGGGTCTAGAATGACACCGAGATATCTCGCCTCAGTTGAGAGATTTATTGTGGTGCCGTCTAACTCCTAGACCGTTCTGTTTTGACCATTCAGATAGTAGTAAGTAAGCCCATCCGAATGCAACACTCCATGCCGTAGTATGTGAAATTATTAGCCCCTCATCAGGGGTTTCTAACCCCTCAACCCACAAAGTACTTGAAAACAGTACAGTACACATTAATTCTGAAAAACTTTTTGCTATTCATCTGTCAAAGAATGCTTACACGACACAAAATTAAGGCTTTACGTTGACTGTGATTTATTCCACGAATTTCCATCTTACTTAAGAACTCGCTTAAAAACGCTTTCTAATTTGACAATTTGGCAAAAGTCTTGTGCCTTTGTAATGACGGCAATAAATATCACTGCCAGACGACATGGGTTCGAAAGTCAAATGACTTTATTACGGCTGCTTGACTATGTGAACTTTCTAGACAATCAGCGGATGGTGAAATATTTTAATGAATTATAAACTTTTTGAAGGCATTGACATATTTTCTTTTCCTTCCACTCTTTGTAGGTAGGACTAAGTTTCACCTGTAAAAGGATTTAAACGTCAATATTATGCCATAAATCGATGAGAGGGGATTCGTAAAATAGGTCACGTGCCTTGCTCCTGTATAAATAAACTTTTTTTTGTAAGAGTCTCGCTAGTGACCCATAAAATTCTACGAGTAGTTGGACTACACACGCCCTTTACTTCGCCTCATGTAATCTGAAATTCGTACACAAAACTACGAGTGTCACTTTAATAGCCTCTATGGTCGCATGTTCACTGACAGTTTGCTTTCGAAAAAATGGGTCAGCCATGCGTTCAACTGGAGAGCACATATCTTAGACTACAGCAGTAAAATATTTTGGTGACTTCATTAGAAGTGACAGTCAGCATGAAGAAATCTAAAGATTGTCAGAAACTACTATTGAAGTCGTTTCTTACGGTCGATGGTGCGTTTGGAAAGTGTGGTGATATCCACATTCAATAAATTTACAGAGCCAAACGTTTCTATAAATACCACGTGATGAATAAAAAGATTATTCTGCTATCACTCAATATGATTAAGGAGGGACGCTTCGAATCCTGGAAGCAAGACCATGGACTTAGCCTTGCAACGAAAAGACAGATTTACTCCTGCTAACTGGGAGGAAGATTAGCACCATCTTTTAAGTAAGCCTAGAGACAATAACTGCAACGATGCGCAGTGAATTACTTGGGAGTGACATTGGTAGCAAGGCTCTAAAGACTCTAAAGATCGGTGCAGAGTTGAGTAGAAGGGTGTGGGATCGAAAACTACTTATGATAGCCACTCATTCTTCTGAACAGCTGTGAGACCTGTACTGATGAGCTGAATGAAGAGAAATACAGAAAACAACAATTGTCCAGGTGGCGAACTGCGACCGAATAGTGTCAGAAATAGCAGTTCTCAGAGTCGCCAGAGTAATCTCCATCGATCTACAAGCAGCAGAGAGAAAGCAGAAGTTTGTAAGAAGACGCCAACAGCGGAAGCCAAGGAGATCACCAAACAATGTTTACATGAACGCTGTAGGAGAGAAACCAAGGGAAGATTGACTGCAGGACTGATCGGAAACATTACGGATTGGCCGGGGCGGAGGTATGGCAAACCGAATTTCTATCTCACACAATTCCTCACTGGACACGGGTGCTTCAACGACTAGTTATTTACATGCCAGTATAACTACTCGACTCAAGACAACGCTAAAGACACATTTTTCGAATGCAACAGATGGTTTGGAGAGCGACGAAAACTAGAAACGAGGGTACGAGAAATTATACCAGACAATATCGTTAGGGTAATGCGCACCAACACGGTTTGGTCCTACATCAAGGATGTGCTGAAGGTGAAGAAAAGAGAACAGAAATTCGTCAAGGTTAGAGAAGATTAGAGCCCCATAGCAGCTAGAAAATGTGGATTGGAGAAGAGAAGGGCAGACAACCAGGGTCACTCCTGAAGATGCATGAAGCATTCTCTCCTCAAAAAAGGGAGGAAACGGTCAAATATCAATCTGCTTCATATGCCGAGGATTTCTTCCCACAGAAGGCCAATAGCGCTTAAGAAATACCACTACAGTGTAGGCCAGCTCAAATTCGTTACATGTTCGTCACTCGTAACTCAAAATACCTGGACTAAACTGTTACACGCAAAATTATAGACCTCCACCAAATGACAACAAACGTGGAAGGAATCAAAAACTAAATTAATCAGCCGCTCAAGTAAACAAGCAGGCATTGATAGGCAACCAGTGGAGACACTATAGGGTGTCCAATACATTGAAGAGGATGTTGTGAGATTTTATAGGGATATTGCCCAAAATGTGGTGTATCAGTGCATACGGCTTGGACCAAGCTAAAGCTGTTCCGCTTCAATGTTGAATCCGAAGTGCAACATGGGTCGGGCACTAAGAAAGTGACCACCACCACTACACAAAGCTTGTAAACGTTGATGTATCTAAGTCTACGAAATGTTTCTAGAATTTCCTCAGCCTGATGCTAAAAGGCATCACCATGCGACTCTCCAAGGAAGCTAAGTATTTAGGAGTAATTCTGGAAAGTAAACTTCTTTGGTCGAATGTCGAACTAAAGACCTCTAAAGCGCTGTCAGTCTTCTTTCAGTGGAAGGGTGCCTTTGGCAAGACATGGAACTTATAGCCTAGGAAAGTCCTCTGGATCCACACGGCAATAATAAGACCCATCCTGTCATACGCGTCGGTTGTGTGGTGGAGTAAACTTTCACGTAAATATGTACGTCACTGCTGCTTTCGCCAAACTGCAAAGAACGGTCTGCCTTGGCTGCTTGAGAGCTTTCCCCAGTACGCCTAGCTCTACTCTAGACGCTTTGATTAACATCCCCCCTCCTTGGCACATATATCATGGGGTGTACACTCAGAGCCATTTTCCGTTTAAAAAGAAGTCGTTTCGGGCACAATTCGTACGGAAGTTTTGATAACCTTGCGCGTCGGCTGTCCTATGACCCCTGTCTAATGGATATGCCATCTGATGCAATGACACCAGAATTATGGCTGCGATGCAAATTTGAAGTCGACTTCTCTCATTTTTAGGACCGGCTTTGGCCAGAATATAGTCGCATTTTTACGGACGGCTCAATAATTGGACAGAGGTCCGGCGCCGGTGTTTTCGTGGAACGCGACAACATTCCCAATTACTCATTGGGAAGGCATGCATCTGCCTTTCAGACAGAGGTGTATGCCATCCTAATGGCTGCGGGCTAAATAGCCAGCGATAGCCAGGCTGCGGTCAATGCACTACTCAACCCTTGAACCTTCTCCAAAATAGTTCGCGAACGCAAAACCTCCTTGAATTCGCCCGGAAGACTGAACTCATTGAATCTCGTCTGGGTCCCAGTACACAACGGAATAACAGGGAATGAGATCTCCGATGAGCTTGTTGGGCAAGGTTTAGAAGAGGCTCTCTCAGGACCTGACCCCACGTTGGGTCTGCCAGCGTCATTGGTCAAGGCTTCCATTGACGACTGGGTTTTTAATGAGCACAATCGAAGGTGGAATAGCTCTTCAGGATGCAGGCAGACTAAAGCAATGGCCCCTGACGTCTGCAGAAAATCGGCGGTTTTCTTGCTATCCCTTGGCAGGAAGGATTGTAGACAACTTAGGGGCCACTACACCTTAGTCTTCTAGGTTTAAGTGATACCCCTATCTGCGACGACACGGCGGAACATTTTCTATGTGATTGTCTTGCCTTTGCTCGGATCAGGTGGCGGATTTTCGGTGCTGATGTGGTGAGTGCTGATGACGTAAGCTCCTCATCACTGAAGCTCCTTCCGACTTTCTACGGAAGACGAAAAAACTATAGATTACAATGGGGCTCTCCACCTGGTATTACAATGGACCAGTATTTGAGTCTGAGTGCTCCAGTAGGGTGTAGGGTGAAACGCAATTGAATCCGTTAGTCCAAAATGGTGGGTATATCACCGGAGCAAAACAGCGGAAGAAAATGCGTGGCTCAGTGGTACGTGCGAGAGGCTCGAATGTCTTACAATCGTCCGAGAGTAAAAACTGTCATGAGAAAGCTTCTCAATTTGCCTTTCGGATATGGCTCTGAGCTGTAGGTCCTTTTCATTTGTGTAAAAAATATCGAACGAAGCTCGGCCCTGGACCACATACAGTCTGCTGCAGTCGAGAAGGCCTTGAGAAAGCTGCAACCGTATTAAATGCCGCATATACGTCGTAGTGGTCCTAGGGACAACAAGCGAATGCAGGATATAATTGAAGATCAAGCTAGGTGCGTGTCAAAATGCACAGTGTAGTGGATAGGGTCCTAGCTCTTTGAACAGACGTTTATGACTACAAGTCTCAACCTTCGCTTATGCCCAAACTGAGCTCTAGGAATATAGTAAATAATATCTACAGCTATGGCCAAATTAATAGCAAAACTTCCTACTTTTCTTTATTATTGTACGTAGCGGTACTCTTTTGTTAGATTTTAGGAAAGTAATACACTATAATGTAACGGTAGACTCGTTGCCAGCACATTATTGTTGGAAAGCATTGCTAAGCAAGAAACTAAAGGGACTTCCGAACTTTGACAGCTGATAGCGGCCATATTGTTGAAGCTACATCTTTCAAATTGACTGTTATTCATTCAGCCTGTTTTGCCAAATCATCATGGACGGATATAGCGTTCAACAACACGTGCAAATAATAAAATTGTTTTATCAAAATGGGTGTTCTGTTCGGCCAAAGTTCCGCGCGTTTCGCTCATTTTACGGTCGCCATAATCGTCCTTCCGAGAGGACTATTCGCAGTGTGGTGGATAAATTTGAGTCCACTGGTTCAGCAAACGATCAGCCAACGCCCGTACGTCGACGTACGTGAGAGTGTGCAGGAGAATCCGAGGCAGTCGATTTCGCGTCGCTCACAAGAACTCGGCCTTTCGCAGACCACAGGTCGATGATTACCAAGTTCTTTTGGCCTGAATTCGATCATATGGACACCAACGACATGTGGTGTCAACAGGATTGCGCTACGTGGCACACAGCTCACGCCACATTGGAAATTCTGCACGAGCGATTCGAGGGCATGGTCATCTCAGGTGGAGGTGATGTGAACTGGCCACCGAGATCGTGCGATTTGACCCCGTTAGACTTTTTCTTGTGGAGTTTTCTGAAGTCGCAGGTCTATACGAATAAGCCACAAACCACAGCGGCCCTCAATGCCAACATAACCCATGCCATCGGTCAAATTCAGCCTGATTTATGCGCCAGAGTCGTGGAAAATTGGACATTTCGGATGCGCGCCACCCAGAGAAGCCGCGACGGACATTTGAACAATGTTATATTCGATACATAATGGCATCGATAGGCCTTTCAATCAAAAATAAAAAATTTCGATGATATCTCACACACACTTTGTTTTATTTAAATTTGAAGATAGGAAGCGCTTAATGAAAGACCCTTTATTTGGGTTCTACGCAATCAAGGCCAATCTATCCGATGTATTGCAAAATCACTCGGATATTCCCCACAAATGGTTTCTAATGCTCTGCACACCAGAAAATTTCTGGAAACAAGAGGACGCCCGCCAAAAATGTCCACCAAAGACATAACAGCGCTGATAAGCAAAGCCAAAGTGAACCCTTTTAAGTCGTCCAAAGAACTCAAACGCGAAACAGGACTTGAAGTGAGTGCCAGGACAATTTGTCGAACTCTGGTGGATGCGAGTTTATACGCGAGAAGAGTGCCACTGCTGGACAAAATTCACATCCAAAAGCACATTGACTTTGCCAGACTCTACCACGTGCCAGACGATCCCCTTCAGGGGCAGCGAAGCAGTGGAGAAACGTGCTTTGCAGCGACGAAACGAATGGATGCAAAGCACTTCGTTCGTCGCCCAGCAGGTGAAGCCTGCAATCCAAGGTACACAAAACCCACTGTGAAGCATGGCGGTGGTAGTATGTCTGATGTCTTTCCCTTTCCTTTTTTTCACACCTTTGGAAGCTGGCTATAGAAGCTGAGGAATAGGGTTTCTTTTTAGTTATGTTGATGTGAAATCCATTCTATCATATTGAACAGATACGACCTCGCAAGCCACCGGATTGGAGATACACTTTCAGCAGGCTTGGTGGAAAGGTAACATTGGAAGACTCAATTTACAATTAATCTCGCATGTAATCTCGTAAATTTCCCCATCGCATCTGAATTAGCTCAGAACTTCAAACGAGTAATTAATCGTCGCGTCCGCGTCAATTAAAGTTCATTAATTCCGTTTCAGCTTCGGTCACCTTCTTTTCCGCTACCAATAATTAAACCTCATTATCCATGAAGTCATTTCTGTTTACTTTCTTCGCACACCGTCAGATTATCGATTGCTTCCATTAGCTAATTGCATCGCATAGCTAAGAAGATACATCTATTCACACCGCCAGCCAAAAGCAATGCCGAATCTAGTCAGAAGCGAAGCCATTACCCAATCCCCTTCTATGCAACTAACTGTACTTACACACTTATCCGAACTTATCTCATTTCAAACTGAAGAGATTTATTTTTTATAGTTGATTCCATTAGAACCGGCAAAGGAGCAATTGATGCGGGCCATTACCTCGGTATTAAAATATTTAAAGCTCGTAATTTGTAGTGCTGCATGCTCGAGGATATAAATCCTTTTATAGTCGTCTGTATTGCGCGTTTTAGTGGTTTTCTTGGTTTAGTACACAGCTGAGATTTAAGTGAATAGTTTGGCGTGTAAGTTATGTTCTTGATTTTTTATTTTTATCTTTTTTTATTTTTGTTGAAAACAGGTTTGTGTGAAATCCATTCTATAGTATCGCCATCAGAATCAGCCAGTCAGACACATGGAAGTCAAATGCAATAGGGCATACGACTATCCTTCGGAAGTATATTGGCCATGTACATATTACGGATTACATCACGCCATACTTAGACTTTAATAGACCTTTCTCAAGCGCCTATCCTAGCAGGCAGGAGTGGTTAAGAGGTCTGATACCAAATGCGCAATCCATTGCCAGACGGCTCTCAAATGGACACTGGCGAAGGGTCAGGCATCTTCTCCGAATCGCTAGGAATATCGAAATCAATACGCCTCCCAGACCACAGCAACGTTTTCCAAGCGGACGTCTTGGCAGTGACAACAGCCGCCCGTGAGTCTGCAGTAAGGGCAATACCACAAGAGGGTATCACCTTCTTTATTGACAGCCAGGCAGCTATAAAAGCAATGACTGCCACAGAAATTATATCGAAACTTGTGAAGTGCTGTCGAAAGACCTTAAGGTTCTTTGAACACAGCACAAGGTATCGCTCTACTGGGTCCCTGGACATGAGGGTATACCAGGTAACGAAAAAGCTGACGAATTAGCAAGAGAGGGTTCTGCAGCCATTTCAAGACAAACAGAACCAATCCCGTCTTAGGCACTCAAGCTTGAAGTGGGGAAAAAAGCCATACAGGAGACGAACACCAGATGGACCTCCTTGGATTCCTGTGTAATCACAAGGAAACTATGGCCGTCTTTCGACAAAGGCAGAACCGAGAGACTTATACGGGAAGACAGGAAATCCCTTTCCATCCTCATTGGGGCTATCACGGGGCATAACTCTCTACGGGGTATCATTTGGAAAAACTACGTCTGACGGAAGAAGAACTCTGCAGAGGTTGCATTGACGAGGGAGCTTTTGAGTACACAACCCACTTCCTATGTCACTGCCCTGGCCTCCAACACAGCAGGAACAAATTCCTAGGGAGCCACTTTTTCCAAGACCTAGATGAACTCTCCAGCTTCCATCAGACAGGATAATGAAATTTATCAAGTCCTCAGGATGGTTTGTATGCAAAGACTCGGAGCAAATTAGTATCGGAAATGGGTTTCAATAGGCAAGGGACATCCTTTCCCCAAAGAGCATTAGGGAGTGAGGTGGGGAGCAATTCTCTCCCCGCCAGCCCACATCCCTCACCTAACCTATCGTACAGATACGACTTTCCAATGACTGGAGATACCATATGCTCATCGTGCTTGCAGCAAGGGTAACTTTTATGAGCGCCCCATCTAACGGTGAGAACTGGTAAACTTAAATGTCATTTACCATCATACAGTACTAATTTTAGTTGGGACGTCAGATTGCGTGTCAAGTGTAGTTTATGGAGCGCTAAACTCTGAATGTACATAAATGGTAACTCAATTCACTTATTTATACGTTTACGAGTATACTAGCTCATACCTATCTAGCCTCGCCCATTCCAGAGGAAAAATAAATATTAAGAGGCGAAGACTTAAAAATTTGCACGTGTTATGCACATCTTCTGTATAAAAAGGCAAATTCCTTGCAGTAGTTGTATAGCTAACCGAAGAATCTACGTTTTCCATTCCCACCAACTGGAAGTGGAACGCAGATTTAAGATTGGACGCCTAAGTACCTCTGCAGTAGCCAATACAAAGTGCACATCTATGAGAGACTATCAACTGTGAACTCATCATCCCTAAGCCGCAGCAGAGCAAAATCCAGTATCACAAAGAGCGACCGGAAACCACAATGGAATACCATGGATATACAATGGAGTACCAAAAATATGTAATTTTGGTATGGGGATACACGCAAGCACCGGAGAATGGTGACAGATTAAGGCGCTGCAACGCAAAACAAGGGCAGTGAGGGACGATCATCGGGGCGAAAGAAAGGAAAAAAAATCCTGCAAAAGAAAAAGGCGGCATATTGCGGCAGACACAATGTCTGGCAGTTCCACAAAAAAAAAAAGGGAACCTAGTCATCGATGCCCATAGACGAGGGCAAGACGAGGACCAACTTCCAGTGAACGAAGTAGTAATTCCCTCTCCCAATATAGACGAGGTCATCGCAGCCATTAGGAAGAAAAGTAACATAGCCATCGACTCTGATAGCCTACCAGGGGTGCTGTTCAAATAGGAAAATAAGGCTTTGGTTGTATGAATGCACCAATTCATCAACGAAGCATTGGTGGACAAATGTGTGCCTGCAACTGGAATATCAGTTCCATGTGTTCCAAGGTTTTCATGAACTTTTAAGGCATATCCCTACCAAATGTGGCATCTAAGATCCCCTTACGCGCACTTCGTGAACGTCTGGAACTTTTTTGCAACACATTTCTTCTTCTTCTCTTCCATTTGTCCGGCGAGGTTATGATCAGGATAATAGGGATCATAACCCTGCCACATTACTGCATTCCTACTGGTCCGTCTGTGGGGTTCGCCGTAACAACTCACTGATCGACAAATGTGACTTCCGGCTGGGTACATATAACCAAGTCCTCGCACTGAGGCAAATCATGAAAGGTTAGGCTGTCTGTTACAGGATTCAAACACACCAAAGACCAAGACAGGTTCTTTGTGATACCATGGATCTATTCCTTTTGGTTACCCAGCGACTAATCAAACTTTTAATGAAGCGGAGGAAGCTCATGAGGGGAATGGATGCCAGTTCGTTGAGGTCATTGAAGAAAGGGTGGCTAAATGGAGGAAGCATCTTTGGCAGGTGCAAACGAAAAGAAAGCTGGTTTCGTCCTCCTGTTTATATCCCTGCAGCTTTTGCAAAAGAAGCTCAACATTTTAGTATGTTGGTCTATAAGACAGCGTTCCGTGAGGGGTGTCCTTACGTGACTAATCTGTGAACTCTTTAGTATAACCAACCTGGCAGTTTAGGCCAGCTCTACCTATAGGACACGTCGAATTATCCTTATCGAATTTAAAGTCACATGAAGCCTTTGTGCATCATCATCTGGAGACTATAGATGCACTCGGGGTTTCAGCTTCAGCTGTGTCGTTTAATGTTCGAAAATACGCAATGCAATGTGCAGTTTCGAAGTATGTTCCAAATATGCACCAAATTTCAACAGGGAGATGCGATAATGCATTTGACTTTTTCAATATCGGGCTGCAACAAACAGTGAGTAGAAAAGGAGTTTATATAAGGGTTCAAGGGATCTTAATCGGTCCAGCTGCAGGGATGCGCTGACGACATAGAAAAATGTTGTTGTTCTGAGCGTAGAGTGGTAGAAGCTAGTGGAAATTAACTAAAGGCCAAAACTTCGATCACTCTACAACTGATTGCTCTGGCTATTGTTTCGCAGCCGGCATTATCGAAGCCTCCCTGAACGTTGAGAGAGGCACAAAGAAGGATTTCCTTGAAGCGATGGGCGTATTCTATGTCTTTGACAAGATGGTGATGAGCTCCTTCTGTGGATTTGCCCTTAGAGTACGTATACTGATACGAGTGCAGGTGGACAGACAATACCATCTGTGCTCTGATTTAAAAGTCTTTCAACCGTTTTCTAGCTTTCCTGTGGGATGACGTTGTAGTTACTTCCCTGCAAGTGAATGGGATATGTTCCTAGTTTTAGATGTGAATCAAAAAAATAATGAGGTGCTGGCAGTTCTAGTGAAAATCGTTTCTCTGGGGGACTTTTTGGCAACGCGTAACATTGTCCCACTCTACTCCAAAAAACCCTTCGACAAACCCCGTAGACCCGTAGTGTTGCTAAGATCAATCACTTGCGGGAGTCTTAATTTCTGGTATCATCATGGTGAGCGGCATGGGCATAAAGTAAAGTAATACGCTCCAAAGAACTTTCGGCTGATATAGGAAAGCAAAATTTTTATAATCAGCACAGCGCCATATATGAAGCAACGCTGAAAGGAAATATCTCTTAGATGGATGACCTGAATTCTAAGGCAGAATGAAAAGCTTAGACATGCGATTTGTGGAATTCTACTAAGTCTTTATCCTTGTCATGCCTAGAACTATTCTCAGAGACATCCAATAGATGCTCTGGACACTCCTGCATCGACCAAATCCATCGATCGTTACTTCCCCTGTTGTTTATTGATTTCGATCGTGTCAGCACAAAATTTGACGTGCCTGGCATATGATCGTTACACCAGATAAAGGCTCTATTATCAGTCAAACTTTAACGTTCTCCATAAAGGAAAGCTGTCAATAAAGATCAATCAATCCGAAGTCCTCTCTGTTTAAAAGGCACAAGCCAGCTTATAGTCAAGCTTCTCGTATAAGCGCGAGGGTGCGTGAGAAGCTTGTTATGACAGTTATTACCCGCGGATATTTGTCAGACATTTGCGAGAGGTGAAACCTTAAAAAAAAACTTTTTGACGTTTTCCTGGATTCGAACATCGAACAACCTCGCACTAATAACTGCGTCACGGTGCTTACGACGTAGTTTCGAAGCGACGCTCCGGGTAGTGTCGATTATTTAATTTTCGAAATTTCGAAACTTATCCAAAGAACTTCGAGGCAACGAATGGCAGTTAAATACACTTTCTAATGAGACAGCCATTCCGTCTTTAAATCCGAGCCAGATCCCTTACGTTTTATATTTGAGAACAACATCGACTCAAAGCAGAAGGTCACAGAGAAACTATACTCCTCAACCATTGAATCGTTCATACCCTTAAGGAAACTCAAATAAAAGAAGCATGTCAAGTGCACTCAGAACTAATAAAGGGTGGTCCCATAATTCACGCCAAATTTGAATTTTGCGCCATTTAATAGCACAGTGATGCCAACGGAAAAAAAGATAACAACGTGACAGCTGACATTTCGGGGTAAGTAAAAATGGAGCGCTATACGCAGTTCGCGAGAGTATTGCTGACAGTCCAGGAACATCAATTCGGCACCGTAGTCAAGAATTTTGGGCATTTCGAGAAGCTCTCTACAGCGAATGCTCACGAAAGACTTGAAACTTCATGCTTACAAAGCTCAATCGACTCAAGAACTGAAGTCTACTGACCATGCAGCGCGAAGAG
This sequence comes from Blera fallax, assembly GCA_946965025.1. NCBI lineage: Eukaryota > Metazoa > Arthropoda > Insecta > Diptera > Syrphidae > Blera > Blera fallax. Next base: position 43,329,800 of record OX337247.1, read on the forward strand.
AGTTCGTAGAATGGATTTTGGAACAACAACAAGTGGATGCTGATTTTTCGAACAAAATCATCTTCATTGATGAAGCCCAAAAACCCACGAGTAATTGTTGAGAAACAAATGCATCCACAACGCGTGACTGTTTGGTGCGGATTTTAGGCTGGAGGCATTATTGGATCATTCTTCTTGAAAAATGCAGCTGGTCAGGCAGTAACAATTAATGGTGTTCGTTATCGTGACACGATAACCCAGTTTTTAGTGCCTAAATTACAAGATATGGATGTGACCAACATGTGGTTTCAACAAGACGGTGCCACATGACATACAGCCAGAGAAACAATTCAATTACTGCATGAGTCATTTCCTAATCGTGCAATCGGCCGTTTTTGCGATCAGAATTGGCCATCCAGATCTTGCGATTTAACGCCATTGGACTTTTTTCTTTGGGGTTTTTTGAAGTCAAAGGTCTATGCAAACAAGCCCACGACCACCAACGCCTTGAGAGAGGAAAGTGGGAGGTGTATTAATGAAATTCAGCCACATTTAAGCGAAACGGTCATAGAAAATTTCAATGAAAGAGTACGTACTTGCCAGCAAAGCCGTGGCGGCCATTTATCCGATGTGCTATTCCATACATAACCCCAATCTGTACACTCTATGAATCAATAAAAAATGTAAGCCTTCTAATTAAAAACCTGTATTTTCTATCAAAATTACATTTTGCGTGAATTATGGGACACCCTTTACAAAAAAAAACTATTTTAGAACCCTCCTCTTCGCAGCTCTTTCGTTACTCGGTATCGGGGAACGTCCCGGAAGCCACACCAACGTCACTGAGCTACACCGCCCGAAGCGGTTCATCTTAAAAAGTGACTCCATCACTACCTTGGTGGCAGTCACGTAAGCAAAGAGGAGTGGAAATAATTGGATACCCCGATGACATTGCGGTGGTGGTAGTGGCTAAAACATTAGAGGAGGTGGCACGAAACTGCAACAGTACCATCAAAGACGTGAAGATATGGCTTCGCTCAACAGGTCTGGAACTAGCGGACCACAAAACGGAGGCTGTCCTCATTAGCAGCCGCAAGAAGGTTGAGCGCCTGACCATACAGGTAGGAGAACACACTATCGAGTCAAAGCCCTACATAAAGTACCCAGGGGTACTGCTTGACCATAGGCTCAACTTTAGAGACCATCGAACCTACATAAGCGTGAGGGCTAATCGGGCTGTTGCCGCAATATCCAGGCTGATGCCAAATATTGGAGGACCCAGGCAGCCAATAAGAAATCTGCTTGCCACAGTGAGCAAGTCAATCCTCATGTACGCAGCCCCTATATGGGCACCGGCAACAGCCATAAACTCGTACATGAGAAGCATAAACTCTGTGCATAGAAGAGCATCGATCAGAGTATCCTGTGCATATAGAACAGTATCGGGGGATGCAATAAGTGTGATAACGGCGCGAATGCCTATCGAGCTAGAGGTCAAAGTAGCAGCATCAATATACAATGACGAAAACCGGGAGAGAAGAGCCATCAGAGCAGCTGCCGAAATAGAATGGCAACGGCGATGGAGCACATCAGAAAACGGCCGATGGACATACAAACTGCTGCCGAACATAGAAGAATGGACCACAAGAAAACACGGTGAAGTAAACTTCTACCTTACCCAATTTCTAACGGGACATGGAAGCTTCCGGGAATGTCGTCATTGTGAAGGAAAAATACAGAACGCCGAGCACGTGCTACTGGAATGCAAGAAATACGTAGCAGCCAGAAATGCCTTAGAACGAAGGATAGGCAATGAAATAACTCCAAGGAGACTGGTTTCGTTTATGCTATCAACGGGGGAAGCTTGGGACATCGCCAACAGTATCATTGCAAGCATCATGCAGGAATTACGGTCGGAAAACCAAACACCAAGAGCTCAAGAGGAAGGATACCCTGGACCATAAGAAGGAGAAGACATGATGTCAAAACCTGCCCCTACGAAGGAATGCCTTGACCGGTAGTACCGTAGGGGGAATCACAGGATAGGGATGGGGGGGTGTTTTAGCCACGTAAACATGCAGGAGCATGGAGTCTGGCATAACTCGTAGCACGGGCTACCGAGTATCCATAAAGGATTTCACCCCTCCAGCGCATCAACAAAAAAAAAAAAAAAGAAAAAAGTCACGTAAGCAGAACAAGCCTCAATCGCGGCCTGGTTGTCAGAGCAGATGTACATAAGCTCTACCGTCTATTGGAGATGTACATGCTTTAAATGAATTCTTGAGTACAGCTGCCCAATGTTTTCGCCTATGTACGAGGAGTATCCTCGATTTCTTCTCATTGACCGGCCCACACATTCAATGCGCAAACAGAAACTTTTATTTGAAAGCCTTCGATAAATCAAGTCGGAAACTTTCTTAACTTTTTCTCTCCTTCACGACCTCTTCAGTCGAAATCAGTAAATTCTTTTTGATACCTAATTCGGGATTTCTCACTGCGATACATAAAATAAATCAAAAAGTTACCAATCTTTCACATCGCATTATTACGCCCATTGATTTGTGGCACTTTTCAGCTTGTCCCTGGCCGCTCCACCGAATCCCCCCCAGAAAGTAATCGAAAAGAATTGAAATTAACGCTCCAAAACAAGGAAAAATTTACGAGTAGTCAGCATAAAATCTACGTTAAAAGGATCAATTCACTAAGTTCCAAAAGTGACCCCCGAAAACCAGGCAATCCAGAATGAGGCTGAATTCATTTCAACTTTCCTTCCATTGCTTATGTATCTCCTTTGTGTTAGAATTTAAGGCAGCGAGCAAGTTCCTTTCGATTTCAATTAAGTAGTTTAACATCAAGCAACAACAAACTTCCATCGAAATTTCCAATAACGCCAATACCACGACATTGGCTGTTCATCCTTAAGGAAACGAAAAGTTATTGTAACTCCAAGATACCACAGACTGGACCTACACACATGCATATACTCGTACATAGAAGGAATATAAAAATCGACTTCACGAGTAGTCCGATCCATGCAGGGATTGAGAGTGTTCCAAGAAATATATCATCTCGTCGCAGTTGAGAAGATTTTTCTGGACTTAGCATAGGGTGGGCCTATGAATTATTAATGGATGATGTCCGAGAGAAGATTTTCAATTCACAAAGCCTAGATGCTGGTGGATATGGGAGGATGTATCTTCCAGGAAACTGGAAACTTTTACAGGTTAGCAATAATGTAGTGGCCAATATGTCAAGGAAGGTTTTGCCCTTGGGAGCTGTTGATCCCATGACGCAGATATTACCTTTGAAACAACCATCAATTTAAGTACTGCATATGTGGGACATGTGTAGTGCTGATAAGGTCATGGAACAGGCATCACAAATCACCAGGGAAAAAGGCGATCGATCAGAGGCATTAAATCAGATAGGGAACCCTTGAAAGGCGTTATTAAAGCTAATTGAATTAAATTGATATGTTCTCTCATTGCGAACTCAAAAGAGGACATCGGTGGTGATACATTTTAAAAGTGCGAGGCTAGAAGTTCCTCACACTGCAGTCCAAGCAGTCGGCTACCGCATCACTTCCACTTTTCTGTAACGAGAAAAAGCACAGTTTTGAGAGGGTTCACCGAAAACCCATTCTGAAGTGCACCATTCGTCGAATATGTCCATGGCCACTTGCGCCTCACCTCAGACCGTCATTATCCGACAGAACGAAGGGCGAGGTCAGCAGCATTTGTGTTCTATGTTAACCACATACTTTGAATGAGAAGCCGTCCGGCTCTGGTGGCATATCAACGAAGCGAAGGAAGGCGATGTTTGGCAAGGTATATGCACGCATCAATCCAGAATGTTTGGACGAAAGTATGCTCGATGGCTGGAACTCAGCTCCCATCTAGAAGAAGGGCGATCGTATGTCTTGCACCAACTGCATGTGAGATCATATCCAACCTTCCCGTGATGCTAAAGCCAATTCTGGAAAAGTCCAACGAATTTCAAATCGAAACATAACATCTTATCCTTGAACCTTAAGCCGCATATAAAGCATTCACGATGGCTGAATTCGGGATCCCACCAAAAATTAAGTCAGCTGGGTCGGGTAATCCTGGAGATCACGCCTGGAGATGTGGAAAGAGCTCATCCGAATTATTTTAAAATATGTAACGTCAAGGTGATGCACTGTCATGTAATTTTTTCAATCTTTTGCTGAAGCAAATTGTGCGACATCGACACCATTGGTCGCTTCCAACTGATGAGTTGGTCTTAAAGTAAACGTGGACAAAACCAAGTAGGGATGTTATTAGCAAACAAAACACTATCTGCCCACCGGCTAAGACAAAACGTCACTGATGACAGCTTTAATTTCGAGTTAGTTAAGTAGATTATCTACCTCAGAGTCAATACCATATACGACGAAGACTTGGAAGACAGAATGTATACGCTATAGAATGATACGCCTACCGGATCTGCTGTACGGCGCTAAGTGGTGGACGATAAGCCGGAAAGTAGAGCAGGTATTGGTGAAGATACAACCGCAAACTCTACGAGCTGTACAAAGATGTGGATGTAGTCGAATACATCGAACCACATCGAGTACATGGAAATTTAGAAAAACGTGATATCTGCTAGAGATGTCCGCATCTCTTCAGACAGCCAGGCATTAATCAAATCCCTGAAATCGACCTCTATAAATGCTTTAGTAGCTCTAGACTGCCGTTCGTCTCTTGTGGAGATGGCTGAGCAGTTCAATATTCACCTGTGTTGGGTGCCGTGGCATAGAGACATTCCAGGGAATTGTAAGGCCGATATACTATACCCATCTAGCCGGACAATGGCACCTGAAGTATTCCAATCGCTACTCGCAAACTTTAACTTCAGCTGGATGCTGTCGAGAGCACAAATCTTAGGTGGACAAGTGGATCAACATGTCTAGCGACAAAACAGATTTGGTCAACGCTGGATCTAAAACGCTCCAAGAATTTGATTTCTCTCAATAGACTGCATATCGGCACCAGAATAGGTGTCATCACTGGACACTGTCTAATGGGCAAGCATGCTACAAGGCTAGGCCTCTTCGCGAACGACTTTTGTAGAAGCTGCATGGATGAAGAAGAGGAGGAAACTATTCCTCACCTTCTTTGTTTCTGGCAAGCTCTCTCCCGTAGAAGAAAACTCCACTTAGGAGCTCCCTGTTATAACGATATAGGCGTCCTGATGAATATTGACACTAGGAGCCTCCTACGCTTCATAAGAAGCTCAAATTGGTTTAACGAGTAGGTAGGAAGAAACTTTCCCCCATGATCAACGTGGTATCACAATGGACCTACCATTGGTTTAAGTGTGCTAACCTAACCTATGTTCGCGATGAACAATCTATTCCAACTTCTGAAAAGATTGTTGATATGTAGGACAGGATGGAGCAGTGAATATAATCTCTAGAAACTGTCTTAAATACCTTGTTGCAGATACCCAAATTAGTAGTCTGTAAGGTTTCGTACCCAGGAGAATGCAGACACCATGGATCAAATCATTTGGCCACTAAGGGACTAACAAAACCAACCGGAGATATTGATGAAGCGATGGATGCACATGACGCTTAAGGACGCCAGACCGCTAAGGTCTTCAAGGAAGGAGAACCCTAAATGGATTTATGCGACGGAGCTGGGGAATTGCATAGGAAGTGAATGATGGTCTCATCCTCCTCCTCATCCCTACGGCTCCTGCAGAAGTCGTTGGAGAAGAGGCCAAGTTTTCTGGGATATTGGCCTATAAGACAGTGTCCAATGAGAACACCGAGAACGCAGCTGATCTGTGATCGCTTTAGTTTGACCAACTCGGCACTACGTTTATGGTCCAGCCCAGGCCAGATCTGTCTCGAAATGTGACACGTTGATCCGTTTTCCCATCTGAGGTTGGTCTTGCTAATAGCGTTCAGCTTTAGTAGATGCTTACATGTAGCGAGGGGCATACCCAGGGTTTACCTATCAGGCAGAATCCTTAGAGTAGTACCCTGTCTGGCAAGGTCGACTGCCCTTTACTCACCTGGAATGTCTCTGTGGCCTGGCACCCAGCATAGGTTAATGTTGAACTGCTCTGTCATCTCCATAAGAGATAGACGGCAGTTGAAAGTGGTCTTTGAGGTAAAGGAGCATGATACCAGGAATTTGATTGCCGCTTGGCTGTCAGAGAAAATGGTAATATCCCTTCTTTACACTTCAGCTAGGACAGGGCTTCCTTAATCGATTTTAGATTTACAAGGAATCCTGCGAGCATCACAAAAGAATACTTCGCTCAGTCCTGAAAATGCTTAAGAGAATATAGAAAGGAGGGGGAAATTTTGTTAAAGAGGTACGTTACTTGTTGACAACGCACGGTTTCATACGGCAGTGGCTGGTGTAAGGTCATGTGGCTTCCAGGAATTATCTCATCCACCTACTAACCTGGCATCTACTGATTATGACCTGTGCCCAAATTTAAGGAAAGAAATTTGAAAGGATAGTACCCGTATACGAACATTTTCTGAAGGCTTGTAAAATGTATCTAAATGAGTTTAACATACGTTGCCTTTCGTCTTCACCGAAGAGCAGGGACGTGAGTTAGGCAATGAGTATGAAAAACTGAGGGCACTGTCATCAGCGAATGAATGGATTGGATGAAAGGTTGCAGACAAGAGATCATTTATGAAAATGAGAAAGAGAGTCGGAGACAAAACTGAGCCCTGGGGGACACCAGCATTTATGTGGTGAATATCAGACCTAAGCCGTCCAAGACAACTTGAATTGAACGCCCCGAAAGATAATTTCTAATCCATTAAAGAAGAGACTCATCGATGCCATATGCACGCATTTTCGTAAAAAGGGCCTGATGGCAAACTGTGTCAAATTGGTCCCACTTCTCGGTGAGATATGCCATCAAATCCCTAGTGGACCTGTCGCAGAAAACCATACTGCCGGTCATTGAGGAGTTTCGTGAATGACCTTGGAAAGAAGGGACGTAAGTGCAATGGGTCGGTAATTCGACGGAGAGGAAGATTCGCCTTTTTTAGGGACAGGCTGGGCAAATGCTGTTTTTCATCTTCTCGGAAAGAGTCCAGAAGAGTAGGACAGACAAGCCAAGTTTGTTGGCGGAATGACTTGCAATGGCTGATATGCGTATCGGCTTATTTACAAGCTGAGTCATGTTGTTAATCTCAGCGAAAAGCTCAACATACCTACCTTCCTTCGGGTGTTGTCTGGCCAGAGTGTCGAAGCCAATCCGAATTGTGAATGAAGATTTCAGTACGAAGATACAGGGATACAATTCGAGTGATGGAATCGGACAGCGCATCAAAACTCGTTAAAGGTTGAGTTGCCGTCCGCACTAGGGCTTCTGTATATAAAACAGTAGTGAATAATTTGCTTACGGACGGTGTATTTTAGCCATTTGAAGTTGAATTCCGGATTGGAACAGTGGCCATACTGTGATTCAATTTGGTAAGCAATGTCACTACGAAGAAGTGTTTTCGTACATAAGGCAATATGTTCGCCTCTTTCTCTCTCATTCCGCGAATATAGAAAATTCGTCCTCTTATTTTGGGAATTAAATATAAGCCAGGTGTGCTCATGACTTATTACACCGCCACATGGGGTTTCTCCTCACTAGAATAAGTACAGCATCCAACGGAAAGTAGAAAATGATACCTCTTGAAGAAGTCTGGCTAATCATCACATAGATGTCCTGATAGAAAATTTGTTTTACAATTCCCTACCACAATTTCACCCCCAACGAATACCTAGTGATGCTTCGTTTCTTTTGCAAGCTCGTGCCGTACATAGAAAACTTTTCAATTACACACCCACTTCAACCATGAAATGTTCTCTTCTGAATCCTTAAGGACAGGCTAATACGGGAAAATTCACTGAGACTCAGATAGGCATGTCTATGTACAGTTATGATGAAGCATAAAGAGCAACTCTGGTCCCATTCAGCTCATGTCTTTTATTACAAAATGACAAAGCCCCGAGGAACACAATCAGTTTCTACAGATCAAAAAAAAAGGAGAAAACCATCCACCATGGTAATTTATTTCGTTGAGTTTTGTGCTCGGTTCCGATGGCAAACTAAATTGGTATTCAAAATATGTACTTTAGTTTGGCTTGTATTCACTGGTTTACTCCCACCAATTCACCCACAGGAATACGACTTAGAAGGAGAACAAAATACGAACTGTTCCCATTTTAGTGTTCCCAACTGGATATACTATCCAGGCAATAAATTTGTACGCTAGTTCAGGAAAATTTGCTAGGAATTCCGCTTACGGAATCCTCTGCAAGTAAATTCCTAGCCACATACGAAGTATCTACTAAACCACCCATAGAATATTTGTCTGATGAAAATTATACTCATACCTCGCTTCGTTTATTCCCTTTGTAGAACTACACAATATCCTGCAGATATTGCATCCTTCGAGTTGAACAATTTTAAATAACCATGTCTACTCAGTAGCTATAGCGACCTAGTTAATGGAAGCATGTTATGCTGGTATAAGTAAACAAAGTTGAGAAAGCGCCCCCGTCCTTGGTACAAAAGGACTTTTTTTTTTAATTTAAAGTTGAATGAGATTTTAGAGTTTTCTCACACGCTTACAGATTTCTAAAAGGGGACTCGACAGTTTGCTCTTCATTTCGATGGAGTATGATAGCGTTCTGTTCAACTGTTGTTCGTTCGGAATATTAAAACGATGCAAGGATGCACTTTGTTATACTCCAGGTGATAGTAATGCGGGAAATGTCATCTACTTTAAATTAGGTTTGACACAGCGTAAGATTGTCCTCATTTTCCATGCAAGCAGAGTATGTGCATTGGTGGCGAATCAAGTACATATGTACGTTCGACTAGTGTGAGTTACGTGAGTAAAAACTGATACGCAATGACGTCATCATGTGTAGGAGGGGCATCATTGTTACTCGTTACAATGCATGTTGCTGGAATAATTATTTTTAATCTTTTATGGGACAGAAGGACACACACTCTAAAAGCGGGACCGTCCCACCGAAGGCGGAACGTCTGGTCACGGTATTAATACCCTTTAGAGAACGCATTCCAGGATCGAAAAAGGGCTCATAGGGATGGGTGGTAGAAGGGAAATAAAAGTCTTCCTTAATAATCTGGATAACGGAAGGAAGTTTAACTTCTTAAAGCGAAACATTTTCGGGTTCTGTGGATCAGAATGACTGACAAAGCTGAGATTAGTTACTCTAGCGAGGCACTCGGGAGAGCGTATATACCTTAGAGAACGCGACCTCAGATCGAAGAAAGCCGCCGACATATGGATAGTGGAAGGGAAATGAAATATGTTTCTCCCGATTACTAACACTTTTAGCCAGAAGCGACTGTACTCCTACTTGGAGCGACTTCTACTCGTGTCTCTTCCGCCATGTCAGGGGCGGTGGCTTATCACTCACCGACAAGAGGAAGAATTGGGATTTCTGTACGTATTCAATCGAAAACGGAATTCATACTCCATCGGGTAATCGACAAACATAGAATAATAATCCTGCAAAACTCTCGCACCTCTGAGTCTAAAATGAGAGAAAAAATCTTAACAGACATAGAGTGACTGAAATAAGTTTGAATATTGCGACGTGAACTCTGTTACGATTGCGGTAAGCTGGATAATTGAGACGAGAAACTGTTCAACATAACAGCTTCAACGCAGGTGGAATGATAAAGTCGAATTGATGATCCTGACAACGTGCTCATATATTCCGGCAGATAAGAGGGCGAGGCTCGCACAATGAGAGTTGGATTCTTATTGTCATCCAAGTGTCTATCAGAATGGCATCCTGTGAGTGAAAGGGAAACTGTTTTGAAATATAAAACTCGTAACCGAAACTTTGCACGCACGCAACCACTTAATTGCAAATCAATAGAATAAAGGACGAATGAACTGCATATGTAAATATATTTGTATGTAGAGGGGGTTTACTGGCCGGTGTAAGTTCAAGCCCGCCAACGGAACAGCAATCACAGCCACCGAGCACATCAGAGAAACGAATAGAATCTGAGTTGCTCCAACTACTGCTTAGAAGTACAATGGAGCATATAGAGTCCAGGTACTTTGGGAGTTGGTTGCTCCTTTTTATAATGCTTATTTATTACTAGCCGAAGTATTGCGGATCAAAACGTAACGACGATAATAGTGAAGCCCAGGGGTATCTAGGATCAATTGAGCAACATAATGAACCTTGGAATCATGGAGGAGAAAGAATGTCAAAGAGCTGAAATGGGAATAGATCAGACACACACTTCAGATGACTGACACTTGCATCGCAAGGCACATCCCTAATACACGTTTTTATAGACTTCGACAAGGCTTTCGACAGCGTGAATTGAGAGTCGATGTGCCTAGCTTTGCATAGGAGAGGCATTCTGGAAAAACTCATCGCTATTATATAGCTAAGCATGAAGGTGCAAAATGTTGCGGTCTTCACAATGGTTAGCTGTCAGATGGCTTAGAAATCCGAAGCGGAAAATGACAGATTTAATTTTATCTCCGCGGCTTTTTCTGGTGATAATTAGGATGTTATCCGTACAGCATTATGGACAAATAGAGGAATCCAATGGAGAATGACATCAAACATTAAACACATGGAGTATGATAACGATATGGCTACAAACTGTACATCTCTTCCATTTGTGCGATAAATGCAAACAACACGAAAGTGCTCAACTTTTCGAACTCTCCGATGTCAGGACCTATCCCAAGAATCTATGAAAAGTTTGAGTCCACAGAAGCGACGGCAAAAAATACATGACAGCATCAAATCTCCCCAGTTATTCTGGACACGACCCCTGGAGCTAATGTGAAACCTAATACAGTTGAGTTTCAAACCACTACACCAATCTCTTTCTCTCTCTCTCTCTCTATCTATCTTTCCAAAGCCCGCACCATGTGAAAACATGTAAAAGGGTATTCATAACCCCTTGAGTGCGAGTAAATTAAAAAAAAAAAAAAACCTAGCAACACCACTTGCAGTAGATAAACCTGTTGCAGGTCCGGCAGCCCCACAGTATAAATGATGTAAAGATGAGGGGGTTATGGTTCTAGTGCTCGAGAGCCGACCGCACTACTTACTCGCAAGCTGTAGACCTTCGTGAATAGATGTCGCCACATCATATTGAGGGTTTTCTGGCCAATTCGTATCAGATCCACATGAGAACAGGTCAAGAGCCAACAGACAGTACTATACGATGAGGGGAGTGGCAGTGGATTGGTAATAACTTTAGGTGTGAAGTCAACTACAAACCTTGCAGTAGAATCTATCTACACAGTCTGCCAGAAGAGCGGGCCGTCCTAAACAGACGTGCCGAAATAGAGTCGAGGACTTGAAGAAATGCAGAACTCCATGGTCGCATAATGGCACTGGAGTGGTAACAGGAATTAACTAACTTATCATTGTCACTGTTAAATCTGTATGATAAATGAGATAAGATAAGAGGAAGCACTAACACTGAATAAAAAGTACTTCTTAAGCTCAATGAGCTTGAAACCCACTTTGGAAGCACTTACCAAATAGAAGTTAGCTTCATGCATGAAAGTCACGCATTCAGATACAGATTATACACAAATCAAATCGCCTTTGACTTTTAGCAGGAGTACACCAGATCCTGCAAAGCGCACTAGACCACAGAGCCATACCAAGAAGGACAAATAATTGCGATCAAGGATAGCAAAAGCACATAAATCACGAATTATAATTGCTTGCTGCTTTAAGTCTAGATCGAACTTCGGAATAGGGGTCGAACGTAATAAAGGCTATGCACAAAATGGGGAGAGAATATCTCCATTCATTCCGTTTGTCGATATCATCTGTTACCTATATTCTAACTGAATTAATGCCCTCCAGCCAGGGAATGGGACAATAAAACAGATTCATTGCTCTTAGAATGTAAAGTAGCCGTTTAACACTTAAACGCCCGATTACATCCACGTGCTTGTAAAATTAAATTGCCGCAAAATAGAATTAACCCTAAGCTCCTTACAGCATCTAACAACACGCATTCCAACAGAACGAACAGGATGACTTATGAACACTTCATTTACCAATTGTTTCGGTTACAGTTCACGTGTGTAAGGCTGTAAGAGGATTTGCCACAGGAGCACATGTTCGCCTTTGTATCGAGGGAAAGGGGTAAGTTTCCAACCACCAATCCACCAAGTGGTGGTTGATTTTTCAAATTGACCGCGAAAGATAATTAATTAAAAAATTACCGTCAACCAGACTGTGTGGGCAGAGAGCTAATTATGCCATTCTACCTGTAAGTGGATAAACGAAACACGATTACCTTCATTTTTATTGCCTGGCATCAGTGGATCGCCATATTTCACAGAATGTATCCTTCGTGCCATCGGTACTCATACGTGTGTTATGCATAAATTTCTATTACGGATGCTTTTGTTCTTCTGAAAGGTGGGGATGAAAGGAAGACTTCCGCTGTATCGAAAAGTACTCACAACTTTTCGATTACCATAGATATGGACTTGGCCTTCTGTTTTCTACGTAGATACGCATAAAACTTGGTATCCCTTTGGATCCTTGACTAAAGTGATAAAACCTGTTCGACGGAGAGTATACGTTATTGGTTGACAGCGTATCTGTGTGGACGCAAGCAGAAATTCTAACGATTTCAATGAGAATTTAGTACTTTTCGGAGTGCGAACCTAATGATGGGCATGGGTTACCATGTAGATTAAGGATAGTCCGGCTCTAATGGCTTCGCAAGGTGATGTGGTGAATGTTAATTGAAAGCTCTGCGGAAGTTTGCGTAATAAGTTGAACAGAAAGGTCGGTGCTAAAGGGTCTTCCGAACTTTGACAGTTGATAGCGGCCATATTGTTGAAGCTACATCTTTCAAATTGACTGTTATTCATTCAGCCTGTTTTGCCAAATCATCATGGACGGATATAGCGTTCAACAACACGTGCAAATAATAAAATTGTTTTATCAAAATGGGTGTTCTGTTCGGCCAAAGTTTAGCGCGCTTCGCCCATTTTACGGTCGCCATAATCGTCCTTCCGAGAGGAATATTCGCAGTGTGGTGGATAAATTTGAGTCCACTGGTTCAGTAAACGATCAGCCAACACCCGTACGTCGACGAAACCTAAGATCTGCCGAAAACATCGCCGCTGTCCGTGAGAGTGTGCAGGAGAATCCGAGGCAGTTGATTTCGCGTCGCTCACAAGAACTCGGCCTTTCGCAGACCACAGGTCGATGATTACCAACTTCTTTTGGCCTGAATTCGATCATATGGACACCAACGACATGTGGTGTCAACAGGATTGCGCTACGTGGCACACAGCTTACGCCACATTGGAAATTCTGCACGAGCGATTCGAGGGCATGGTCATCTCACGTGGAGGTGATGTGAACTGGCCACCGAGATCGTGCGATTTGACCCCGTTAGACTTTTTCTTGTGGAGTTTTCTGAAGTCGCAGGTCTATACGAATAAGCCACAAACCACAGCGGCCCTCAATGCCAACATAACCCATGCCATCGGTCAAATTCAGCCTGATTTATGCGCCAGAGTCGTGGAAAATTGGACATTTCGGATGCGCGCCACCCAGAGAAGCCGCGGCGGACATTTGAACGATGTTATATTCCATACATAATGGCATCGATAGGCCTTTCAATCGAATAAAAAATGTCGATGATATCTCACACACACTTTGTTTTATTTAAATTTCAAGATAGGAAGCGCTTAATGAAACACCCTTACTTGGATACATCAAACGATGTGGAAATAGTGGGATTTGCTACGCTTTGCGGCACTCATGCATTTAGTCAAACCGTCTTCATCAGGTGCGGTATCGTACCTGTACGATAAATTGAAATCTGTGATTTGCATTCACTTTACATGGAGTAGTGATTAGGTTAGGTTAGGTTGAAGTGGCTGCCAGCTAGGAGTCGCCAGCACACTTAGACCAATGGTAGGTCGATTGTGATACCACATGGATCTTGAGAGAAAGTTTCTCTCTACCTACTCGTTACAACCAATTTGAGTTTCTTATGAAGCGTACGAGGCTCTTAATGTCAATATTCATCAGATCGCCTATATCGTTATTATAGGGAGCTCCTAAGTGGAGCTCTGTTCTACGGGAGAGAGCTGGGCAGAAACAAAGAAGGTGAGGATACCTTTCTTCCTCTTCTTCATCCATGGAGTAGTGATTACATTCGGGGGTTTTTTACTACTCTGCTGAGGACTTCTGACAGACGTTGCTTTTAAGTTGATGGCTCATACTGGAAATGAAGTCTCAAAGACTCGATTAGGAATGAATTTTGTACCACAACTCCCATTTCCAAATATTTGGTTCCGCGTATCTATAATTGACCTATCACTAGACGGCTGACGTATTTTCTGATCCTTTAGACATTTTGCATTCCACACAAGCTTTGAGTATGTATTCCAAGCCGTGATCGCAGTCAGAACAGAAGTTTTTGACTGAAAACTGGTAGAGTTCGGCAACTCATATGTACTTACTCGCAAATAAATCAACACAGCTTTTGAATAGGCTTCTTTATTCACCTCTTATCCCCATTCTCTTTTCTAGGATTCGCAGGAAGGTAGAAATTATTGCTGCTAACATAGAAAACGTTTTCGAATCGGATCAGAAATTGTTAGAATACGGCAATAATTTTCTAAGAAAAGGGGGGAACCTACCAAGACAGAAATCAATAAGCAGTTGTAGTCTGTTTATTCCAGGCACACCAAATCAAGTTTGGCAGAGAGTCACGAGGAAGCAGGGCGATGATAATGGTCGAGATATAAGCAATTGAACTGGAAAATTGGGTGTGAAAAAGGTCAGTTGGCATTGGGTGCCAGAATGTTGATGACCGAAAATAAGATGCTTGAGGGTCAGATAGAAAAATTGTTCATAAACAAGATTAGTTTGCATAAGTCGCCAAAATTCTTAGAGCTGAAAACAAGCGTCAGAATATTGACAGTTCAAAAATGGCACGAAATTGAAAATGACATCTCTTGTTGGATGACGGAAGATATATAGTTCAACAGGACCGTTGTGCCAGATAGCAACCAAAGCACACGATTTATTAAAAAAAAAAATGTTAATAAATTATTTTGACAAATGAACCCCCAAATCGGCCTCGTTCGTGTGACTTGGCATCTTGGGATTACTTTTAGTGGGGGTCAAGTCAGTGGCCTATGCTGATAGTAACATCTTGTAATGGCGACGCACTAAAGATTGATGATGATGTTGCTTTGGCCGTCTCGGGAAAGCACCTAAATACTCTGAAGGAACTCCTACAAAACGCTCCAAATAAGCTCACTAGATGAGCAGTTCGGTGTGGTCTGGGTGTAATCCCCCACAAAACTGAACCAGTACTCTTCTCGAGGAAATATAAAATTCCACTAGTCGACTCTCCCTCTCTCAATGGAACCAGCTTAACTTTCTCTGAAAAAGCTAAATATCTGGGTTTTATCCTGGATAGGAAGCTAAGCTGGAAACCTATTAATCAAGAAGGAGTAAAGAAAGCTACAGTAGCACTTTCTCTTGCAAGAAAGCCATTGGGAGTAAATGGGGTTTACAACCTCGAATTACTCACTGGCTCTACATCTCGGTCATTAGACCGATACTCACATACGGGGTGATAGTCTGGTGGACAGCCTTAGAAAAAGCCATAAATCGCGATTGTCTAAGCAAGGTCCAACGTACAGGTTGTCTGTGCATAAGCGGAGCCCTTCATACAACTCCCTTTGCGGCACTGGACATTATATTCCATCTAATACCCCTCGATATACATAGCAAGCAAATGGCGGCGATTGCAGACGTTCGCCTTGAAGCTACCCAACAGTGGTCAAGAAAAGAAATCGGCCACGCCGTTATTTTGAATAAACTCAAAATCCCTCCCGAAAACACGGACTACACCATTTCACGTCTAAATTTTGAGAAGAACTTCCTGGTCACCATCCCTCCCTTCCTCTGGGAGGACGATGCATTTTTAGAAGATGATTCTATTCACTTCTACACTGACGGGTCAAAAACCAAAGACGGAGTTGGTGCAGGTGTTTTCTCCTATAAGCTTAACCTTAAGCTCTCCTTCCGTCTTTCTAATCATTGTAGCGTGTTCCAGGCGGAAATAATGGCGATCAAAGAAACCCCATCTTGGCTTAAAAAAATCGTGATATCTGCTAGAGATATCCGCATCTTTTCAGACAGCCAGGCAGCAATCAAATCCCTGAAAGCTCTAGACTGCCGTTCGTCTCTTGTGGAGATGGCTGAGCAGTTCAATATTCACCTGTGTTGGGTGCCGGGGCATAGAGACATTCCAGGGAATAGTAAGGGTGATATACTAATACCCATCTAGCCGGACAAAGGCACCTTAGGTGTTCCAATCGCAACCTTAAACTTAAGCTGGATGCTGTCGAGAGTACAAATCTTAGGTGGACAAGTGGATCAACATGTCTAGCGACATAACAGATTTGGCCAAAGCTGGATCTACAACGCTCTAAGAATTTGATTTCTCTCAATAGACTGCATATCGGCACCACAATAGGTGTCATCACTGGACAGTGTCTAATAGGCAAGCATGCTACAAGCCTAGGCCTCTTTGCGAACGACTTTTGTAGAAGCTGCACGGATGAAGAAGAGGAGGAAACTATTCCTCACCTTCTATGTTTCTGCCCAGCTCTCTCCCGTAAAAGGAAGCTTCACTTAGGAGCTCCCAATTATAAAGATATATACGTCCTGATGAATATTGACACTAGGAGCCTCCTACGCTGCATGAGAAGCTCAAATTAGTTATAACGAGTAGATAGAGAGAAACTTTCTCCCATGATCCACGTGATATCACAATGGGCCTACCATTTGGTTGGCCTAAGTGTGCTGGCGACTCCTAGCTGGCAGCCACTTCAACCTAACCTAACCTAACCTATTGCTTGTTATCGGATTGTAAAAGGGACAAGTGAGTTTTCTGATGAAAAGGTCCACGCTGCTTTGTATGTGTTTTCACGGCAAATATTCAAGTTAATTTTTCAAATACAATAAACAGTTGTTTGGGGCCCAAATCTTCTCTGTTTCCCTTGTCTAATATTCTGCTTAGCTAATGAAAGAAAGTACGACAAGTTAAACAACGTGTGAAGCAATCATGGGCGTAAATAGTCCCCTTCTAGTTCAGTGGATGGTCTGCAAAATACCCATCTATGACTGCTATCACGTCTTAATTGAACTCAAAATGTTTTTCATCACACATTTCTTTAGACTTGGAGATTGGTGGAGTTTAGAGGGAGCTAAATCTGTTTCAACGGTTTGTACTTCAAATAATTCAATTTTCCTATTGCCAAAGTGCCTTTGTGGACTTCATCCTTATGAAGGGCGATATTTTGCTTTTGCAATCCAGACCCCTTCTCACGAATATTTTTCTCATCCAGTTGGTCCAGATGACTAACATGGAATTCGCCCGTTATTGGCTTGGCAATTTCGACGGTAAGCAATAAAAAAAATCCCTTTTGAAGCCCATGACCTCGCCGGTAGATAGAATCGATGAATCATCGGCACTAGCTTCCCACTCACTGCTTTGATTGCTGTTTCGTTTCTGGTATCCAATGGTGGACCCATGTGAAATCTATTCCTACAAATCAACGCACTGAATCGGGTGGATCCAATATTGTGCAACTTTACGATGTTTTCATCTCCGATTGCAGTTTGTGGTCGTCCTTTGCGTTATCCACCCATTCTTTCACAGAGGGAGATTTTTTTTGATGAATTTCCTCGGCCATAAACTGTTCGAAACTAATAATTTTATGGCGACGCGATATTCCAGGAATCTAATAAAATGAACATTACTTACTATGGTGGCGCTACAAATTCGGAACAAACATATCCATTAAGATGGTCAAGAGATCTATTGAAAATCCCAGTCGTCTTTCTATTCTAACTCCTCTTACCAGGTCGATGCCGCTGTATAGTTCCGTTCAAGCAGATGAGACCAAGGTTCATTCGAATATTTCTTCCTTTTTTTTCCCCTGAAGACTTCCGTGCGATCAGCCTATCCTCCTTTCTAGTAAAGACCCTGGAAAGGCTGATCGACGTACGAGTGCATATTAGAACAATTTTAATCTCCTCTCGGTACCCCAACATGCGTATCGGAAAAGAAAATCGGTAGAGACTGCCCTCGACTTGTTGGTAGGAATCACTGAGAAATCCTTTGAGAACAAGAGTTTCACTATGGTGTCCTTCCTTGATATTGAAAGAACCTTCAACGATGTCAAAACAGAAGCCATTTCTGCTGCACTACTTAGCTTGAAGGTTGACAACTACCTTTGTTATTGGATCGAACAAATGCTTAAAGCCAGGCTCATCCATGCTAAGCTGGGGTCTTACGTAACTCGAAGGTTGGTGTACAGGGGTACCCCCCAAGAAAATTGTGGCTCATGGTAGTGAATAAGATACTCCTAATCTTGAGTAGAGGGGTTCGGTGTCATAGCCTATGCGGATGACATTGCAATAGCGTTATCAGGGAGGTTCCCTTTTACAGTAAGAGACTTGATGGAGTCTGTTCTAAACAAGCTCGCAAGGTGGACAAATAGACTGAAGATTGTTTTATTCACAAGAAGGTATAAAATACCATTTATAACTCCTCCAAAACTCAAGGGTATTGAATTGCAGTTTGCAGATCACGCCAGCTATTTGGTGGTTTTTCCAGATAAAAGACTATGACTCTGAAGCTGAATATTCAAGACCGTGCTAGGAAGTCCTCGATTGCCCTCTATTCATGTAGGAAGGCTATAGAGCCAAACTGGGGTTTCCAGCTCCGGATTGTTTACTAATATATACGGCAGTCGTCAGACCAATCCCCACGTACGGTGTACTACCCTGGTGGACGGCACTGGACAAGAAAAGCAACAAACTTGAGAAGGTTTATAACGGGCGCTCTTAGAACCACTCCCACAGCCGCACTAGAATTTATGCGGCCAAAGCAGCATTGCGGCTTAGGGAATCCTCATCAAATAGCCACAGCACTATTCCCAGTAATTCGGACTACATTGTCCCCTATTTGGACGTTAACGTCAAGTACAATACCAGGATTCCTAGCAGAAGTGCTTGGGAATCGGGAGATATTTCAAACGAATCTGCTATAGGGATTTACACAGACAGATCTGTCTGGAACTGGTGCGGGAGTTTACTCCAGTGCACTGGATATGCGTATCACCAAACGACTACCGTACCACTGTAGTGTATTTCAAGCAAAAGTCACAGCAGTACATGAAGCCGCGACCTGGCTTTCAATTAACTCGATAGAGTGCAGCTCTATTGTTTTCTACACAGACAGTCAAGCTGCGATAAAAGCCTTGGAATCGCCAATAATTCAATCCAAGTTGGTAAACCAATACCGCGGACCTTTCAATGAGATCGCTGTCAGATGCGACATATCCCTGTGCTGGGTTCCAGGCCACAGGGATATTCCAGGCAATTGCAAAGCGGGCACAGACCGCAACCTGCCTGGGTTGCACAGGGGAGCCATCAGCACCTATTAAATCGATAAAATTCCAATCAGATAGCGCAGCCATTAGTTTGGCCAAGAACAGATGGAACAATATCAGTTCATGTCTCTCTTCCGAGCAAATCGGGCCAGAGCTGGATTGTAGGAGAACCAGTAGACTTATTTCCGTTAATAGGACAAATCTTAGGAAGATAATTGGAGCATTCACGGGACATTGTCTGGCAGGCAGATATGTCAGAAGACTTGGTGCTCCCTTCAACGATTTCTGTGGAAGCTGTAGAGATGAGGAAGAGGAGAAAACCATGACACATCTTCTGTGTACCTGTCCTGAATACTTCTTCGAAGATCTTAACGATCCAGCTAGACTCGACTTGAGCAAAATAATAAGCTTCGTTTCCGCGTCAAACTGGTTTAATGCCTAAATGGCGAATCATGCTTCTTCGGCATGGGTTCACACAGAAATCCGTTGCCCTGCCTCCTGTCCCATTTTCCTGGGAAGTAACCATGTTACCATGTATATAGGTCTCCGGTGTTGGTAGTCCGCATTTTCTTAGTGGTATCACCATGGACCTTCTTTGATCTAAGAGTGTCCCTGCTGAGCGAGGACGGCCACCCAAATCAACCAACCAATGGCATCCTCATACAGTTTTGATAATGTTCGCACCTCTGAGCCATAGAACAGTATTATGGTGGCAAAGTTTCTCCTCTCAAATTCTTAGTCAGGATAGTTTGGAGAAGTAGGAAGAGGGGCACCCAAGTACACATAAGCTTGTGTTCCTGTCACTGATTTACATAATACAAACAAAAATCATGCATGAAGGCTTCTACATGCTTTTGCTTATACCTTCAGAGCTGTGACAGACACGCGGATGCACGGGAGGGATCAATTTGATTTGATTCTGAAACCTAGAAAGACATGTTCTCGTATATTTTAAAAACTGAAGACTTCCTGTGGGCGCCGTGGCTCGAGTGAAAAAGAAAAAGAAATACGTACAATATTTGGCGCAAGCACCCAATGAGGATTAAGGACCAAATGCAATAGTTTAAGCGAACTTTTTTCAAATATTTCAAACAGATGTGATCCTTGTTTATATTTTCAAGTATTTGAACCTCAACCTCCCACTCAGTAGTCCATGACACCTACCATTTTTCCGTGCAGCACTGCCAGATAGGACTTGGCCACGGAATAGTAGGGAGTGTATTAGCTTTGTGACCTGGTTTGTGTAAGTTCAAGCTCCGCCAGGGAAACAGAAATCAGAGCCACCAAACACCACAGAGAAATGAATAAAATCGGAGTTTCTCCAACTGCTACACGAAAAAGGAGTAGCTGCCTGGAAAAATGCCACATTGACGATTTTATCATCATTTTGACGATATTAAATTAAAACGATAATAATCACCAATACCCTGGGAATTACAGGTATGCTTAAGCAACCATTTGAACAAACACCAATCGGACATAATGTCAAGAGAGTGACAAGAAGAGGCCAAGAAGAGAAAACACTTCCAGTCAACAAGTAGTGTAGATACTGTAAGCGCGGCTTAAGAATAACACAACTTCCGGCTGTGGTAGCCTACCCGCCGAGCTATGTAATACTTTTTTATATGGTGCTTTGGTAAGCTATGGATACGTAGCGCACATATGTATGTGCATACATATATCATCAACCAAGTATCCGTTGACAAAGTATACATTATAAAAGGTGTATCAGGCCCATCTACAAGGTGGGATATCGTATCCAACGTACTGTGTGAAAGTCTGAGCCCTTTCCGCAACAAATTGATCGGCAAATACCAGTATACTCGTAGCTTCCGCCTAACAGATCGGCGATGGATCAAGCCTTCGCACTAAAGTAAATCCTGGAAAAAAACCAACAACCAGCCCTCTCACCCTTTTCGAAGCCATAAATGATGCCATTTATGGCCCAGAGCACTGCCAGGCGACTGTTGAATTCAGGACACTGGCAAAATTAATTCACCTGTGTCGCGTAAATATACATAAACGCGATCCCCTAAGTTATTACAAAAATGCACCGAATTTACGCAAGGAGATGCGCTATCATATGACTTCTTCAACCTCGTGGTAGAGCAGATGGTCCGTAGGGTAGGTGTCAATATGGTAAGCAGTATTGTCAATAAATCCGTCAAGTTGTTGGCATACACTAACGGCATTGACATCATTGATCGCTCCTACAGTGCCGCAGTAGAGGCTCTCACACAAATCGGTGAACAGGCGAACAGAGTTAGTCCTCGAAAAAAAGAAAACAAAACAAATTTCATTACCAACAAACAAGGCACCATCTGTCCACTGATTACTACATCTTTAAGGTAGGCCAACCCTTGGAAACTGGTGCTACTTATATTTGACGAAAGAAATGGGGCCGAAGCTCCATACTCGGAAGAAGAAATACGTTTTATATAGGACGCTAATCCTGTCGATTCTACTGCTCGATGGAAAACGTTGATCGATAAAAATATTAGAAACGCAGACCAAAAATTCTTCACCTAGTATTAGGTCCTCCATTTACCGTCCTCTAAAAGGGGATGTCCAATGGAGAAGAAGATAAAACCGCAAACCCTACAAGCTGTACCGAGACAAGAACACTCCAACCAAGAGGATCTTCGAATTAGGTTCGAGGTGACGATCAGTGCGCTTGGTCTTGGCAAATGGAAGAAGAGTGATTGACATCGGTGAGGATGGAAGCTCAATACAAAAAGCCAAAATACATCAACTACATGGAACGCATGGACAAGTACCTTCCAAATAAGAGGATCTTCCAATTCCAGACTCCAGGTTCAGGATGGTGAGGAAGACCGATCATCTGTTTCAGCGCACAAGCGACCATCCGTGATGCCACTGCTGTTGGTCTTGGCAATTGAAAATGGGAAATGGGAAGCCACATGCCATAGATCATGGCCTAATCACGGCAAACTTTATCACCAGGTACTTTAATTTGGCAAACACTTAACAATCGAGGACTAAAATGGTACCACAAGTTGGTTACCTTTTCGATGGCCACTATTGTTTCGATGGCCTCCTTGTCTTTCCCTGAACTATAGTCCAGAGAGGTTGAAGCACGCCTTAATTCATGATAGCTTGAGCTTAATTGATGATTTTTCTATCAAACGCATACGAATTTGCCTTTTATCTGGCACCCCTGGAGCCACCCGTGAAGCCTTCAGAATTCTTTATAAATGTACAAAGAATTTAAGGACATACATTGCTGTTTTCTGGTGGAACGACTGTCTATGTATGAGTACATTGTCAACCCTCAGCTCTATTTTAAATTCGAAACGATTTAAGGCATTCAATTCTCATAAGTCCTTGTTTCCAAATAAGCCCTTCTAGCAAGCAAAACAATGTAAAAACCAAGCTGACACAGGGTTCATTAAACGGTAGTGAAAATCAACAGCAACTGGGAATTCCAAACCACACCATAACTCCGAAGGATATTCTTTTGCGGCAAAATTTACTCTTATATCCCACCCTCAACCATCACACCATCAAAACTCATTTCCCAACGAAAACACACTCACTCGTACTCGTAACAAGGGACAGAAACAAAACCAAAAGGAACTGGAAAACACATCCAAAGAAAACAAAAAAAGCAAATATATGTGTACTCCGACGTGACTGGCAGGAAACAAACTCGCTGAATTGAACGCGGCAACAAGAAGTGCCACCAACAGTTACACTACCCTACGCAGTCTTGCTTTTATTTCTTCAGCAACTGTAAGCCCATTTTTATCGGCTCGAAATAGAGTCCTATTACATAACCGTGGACATGTGTAATTTGAATGCATGTCGAGTCTGTTGGACGGTTGTATTCATCTGCTGAAAATGCCCAGCACATGACACCTTTACTCAGAGTAGAAAGGATTGAGACTTTGGGAAAAAGAATTTTTTTTTTCTTGTATACCACCCCAATCGATGTGTCCTTCAAGTTAAACTTTCATACAAGAAAAAAAAGTTATAATTCTAATCGACCAAATGGTGCGTTTTTTTTCGGAAATCGATTTTCAGTCTGATTTTTTTCTCAACCCTTCAAGGACAATTTAACACTTAAGAACCACAGTAGGTCAAAGTACATACACACACTGATCGACGTCTGTTTCGCATTACTCCACACTTCCTTCAAGTAATACTGTGCCTAGGTGGGGGACAAAGAAAAGGAAAAACTTACCAACTTCTAAAAGCCATAGATATTCCAAAGTTTTCTTTGTTTTTGTATCCTTGAATTATCCTAAATCATTGTCATCAGTGTTTGCACTGAAAGGAAATTGTGGAAAATACAACTACACACGCAGGATATCTTTGTGAAATTTTGACAAGATTTACTTTAACTCCTTATTCTAGCGAGGACACGCGGGAGGGGCGAATTAACACTTTAATCCAACAAAGGATTTTGTTTTGTATATTTCTACATCACGACGATTTCGAAATTTATTTTAATTTTTCCTGCACTATTCACCAAGGACGATGCACTTCAAATGCACTTTCACTATGCCAACTGCGGTTATTTCGGTCACGAAAATCACCATCATTGTCATCCCGTTTTGTTTGCCATTATTTTTGGTCTACGGGTTTCCAACAATGAACCAAAAAAGGATATGATGAATCAAATCATTTACGAATAACACACGCCACTGTTTCACATTCTGCGAACAAAGCAACGAAACAAAACGACACAAGGATATGCGAATAGCGCGTTTTCTAACCATCAACTGTGTGTCGCGAGGACCGTAGCAGTTTTTTCGACCACCAAGGATAAAAGAATGGAGTTTGCAGATGAAGCTTTTGGCTTTCTTCCCCCCGCCCTGTAGCCTTCCATCATCTATCTAGTGTATCCCTTTTGTGTAAAAAGTTATTTTTCTCCTACGGTTCTCCTATACACACATCTGTATGATCATGCCTCAACACCCATACACAAAAATGGCTTGTGCTGTCATTCATATCCTTTGATGTTGTGCAAATGTTTACACACAGAATTTGTCATATCATGTGCTTATTGATGAGAAAGTCAATTATTGTGTTGATAGTCTCAACAAAGGACAAGAATTCAAAGAACTCTCAACACAAATACACTGAAATAAATTTATTTTCATTTACATCCTTCTTTCTAACAGAATACCAAGGAGTGAGTCAAATTCTTGTTTAAAGCTCTCCCACCTGCTGGCAGGAAGTTATCTCATCTGCAAACAGCAATCCGTTTTCCATTGAAATTTCACTTTTATTTGTGTTTGTCGAGTATCCTTTTTTTTTTTAGATTACGTAATGGGGATACTAAAGAGCAAGCTGCTGAGAGAGCAAAAGAGCACCATGAAGCACATGGTGTGTACAGAGATGCTTTGAACTAGTAACCTAGAAACATTGAATGCGTGAAAGCGTAAATGAATTTTTTGGCGCGAACTTGGTGGGGAAGAGCTTTTCCGCCCCATTTCACTTTTGACATTTCGGTTGAATGAAGCGTATCTCTTCTTTGGGGTTTCTCGGTGTCACTTGGCGAATGATTTGACATGAGAAAGGAAACAGCAGAGAAGGAGGATGGACTTGGATGTTGAGTTTTCATTTGGAAAAGGATTTTTGTTTTCCTTGGGATTAAAGCTTTTTTCTTTGTGCTGGAAGGTGTTGACATCGAATTTGAATGTGTCGAAAGGGAAGAAATTCTCTCTGACTTGCTGTGCTGACATCTGTGAGAATGGGTTTTTCTTTAGCGGAGACATTTTTGTGTGTTTAGGTGCTGTCGTCAGTTGAAGATTTAAAAGAGATGTGTACTTTTAAAGAGGCTCTTGGAGACCTAGTGCAAGACACTTATTCTAGGGGCATATGGAAATAAAACGCCCATCATTGAGCCAATGAGTCATTTTATAAAACACGCAAGCAAACAACCGAACAGATGGGATGTTAGTAGTCCTTATTTGAGGCCTGATAAAAGCTTTTTGAAAAACCTTTCACTTCAGCTTAAGAAATGTGCATAAATGAATGCTAAATCCGGTGAAACGAAAATTACCCGATAATCTGTTAAACACGAGTTCAAAAAAGGTTTAATAAACAAAATCATATTTTCTATCCTAAAACTGCAGAAGGTGCCATCGGAGGTCAGATTACTTACTTATGTCCTGTATCCCGTTGTGGGTCCTAGGGCCTCTACTACGCCTACGCGCCGTGGTGTACTGTTTCTGGCAATGTGTCTCAGCTCTTCCCAACTTTTCCCCCACTGCCGTGCTTCCTTCATGACTGTTCTGCGCCATGTTCTCCTTGGACCACCAGGTCTTCTGCCGTCCTGAGTGAAGGGGTTCCATTGCATAGCATGGTTCGCTATGGAGCTGTCACCCTTTCGTAGCGTGTGACCAATTCACTGCCACTTCCGTTGTTGGATGGTTGTGCCTATTGGTTCCTGACCCGTTCTCTCGTAAAGGTGTTCGTTAAAGACACGATTGGGCCAGAAAATCCTTAAGGTGTTGCGCAGACACCTATTAACGAACGTTTGCAGCTTTCTGGTGATAGCAGTGGTCACTCTCCACGTGCTGCATCCATATAACAGCAGCGTTGAGCGTTATATGTATGTATGTGCTCATGTGCATATTATTGTTATGGAGGGTGACTTTTTTGTGTGTAGGATAGAAAGGAAATTGGAGAATGAGTTTGTTTATTATTGCGTTCCGCATGTAAGAATTTGTGTTCTCTTGTGTTGCGTGGCGTGAATGATCGAATCTGTATGATTCGAGACTTTAGAGGTTGGTTACATTTTTTTTGTTTGGCTATTCGATTAGGGGTTCGGTTCGACGTATTCATGAAGCGAATATGATATGTACATGTGTATGTGCATGCATAGTACGTTTTGTTTCCCCTGATTGGATGGCGTATTTTCTTGTTCCTATCTGTTTCCATGGTGGGAAGCAGAGAGGATGGCCAAGGAGCTTAAATAATAATGGATCATTTCATTTTAAATGGAATGGTGCGTAGGAATTTAAAGTAAAGGCAGCTACGGCGATTGATAGGATTATAAAATAAAATTGTTGATCTAAAGAAGGGGATTGTGCATATGTTTGTACATAAATAAGAAGATACCTAACAATATGCCGCGTAGCGTCACCCTGAGCGCCTGCATGTGAGGCCGAAGGCCGTGCAGTGTATGAGTCGAGGAAATGTCCATAGCACTCACCCCGACTTTCAGGCAATAAAATTTGTAAAAATTTGCTTGTGTGGCGTGAATGATGAAGCTCGTATGAGCTTGAAGTATGCACCAATACACTGCAATACAGATCGAACTTAATTTTGTTCGCTCACAAAACATTTCATACCAATTTTTTACCATCGCTCATCGAACTTGGAGAAAATCCTCTCAATTCGCACTCGCACACGTTGTTTTCTTTTGAAATTGCAACAAAAATATTAGTTTCAATTTTCATCGTTCTCCCAGCGTGATCTGGAAGGGATGGTGACTGTAAAGATCTTCTCAAAATTTAGACGAGGTATGGTGTAGTCCGTGTTTTCAGGAGAGATTTTGAATTTATTCAGAATAGAGGCGTGGCCGAATTCTTTTCTTGACCACTGTTGGGTAGCTTCAATGCGAACGGCTGCAATCGCTGCCATTTGCTTGCTATATATATCGAGGGGGATCAGATGGAATATAATGTCCAGTGCCGCAAAGGGAGTTGTACGACGGGCTCCGCTTATGCACAGACAAGGTGTACGTTCGACCATGCTTAGGTAATCGCGATTTATGGCTTTTTCTAAGGCTGTCCACCAGACAATCACCCCGTAAGTGAGTATCGGTCTAATGATCGAGGTGTAGACCCAGTGAGTAATTCGAGGTTGTAAACCCCACTTACTCCCAATGGCTTTCTTGCAAGAGAAAGTGCTACTGTAGCCTTTTTGACTCTTTCTTGTATGTTAGGTTTCCAGCTTAGCTTCCTATCCAGGATAAGACCCAGATATTTAACTTTTTCAGAGAAAGTTAAGCTGATATCGTTGAGAGAGGGAGGGTCAACTGTCGGAATTATTTCCTGGTAAAGAGTACCAGTTCAGTTTTGTGGGGGTTTACACCCAAACCACAGCGACACGCCCAACGTGTTAACTTATTTAGAGCGTTTTGTAGGAGTTTCGCGAGACGGCCAAAGCAACATCATCTGCATAAGCAATCGCCGTGCATCCCTCGCCCCCCCAGGATTATCAATAGTTCGTTAACCACCAAATTCCAAAGAGGGGGATAGAACACCTCCTTGCGGAGTGCCTCTACTCACAGATCTTCTAGTGGGCTTATAAGCTTTGTTTTTAAGTCTTTTAAGTGCAAAAGTCGCCTATTATACCATGAGGGCCTAGTTTTCCTAGTATTTCCTCACAGACAAAGTGGTTATACATACATATCACGCAGACACAGATTGTCAAATTTAGTATCCCAATAAAATGCATTCAGAAACTCTTTTAAGCCCACAAAATTACATTTAAGGACCTAAGAGGACTCGTGTTTGCTTTTATGTAAGAGTATAAAATATCAAGTTCTAGCCGTTGATAGAAACTACGTGTTCGAATTCATGCGACAAAATGACTTTCAAACGTATATAAACAAATAAAATTCAGTCATAAAAACATGAAACGCTGAAATCTACACACATAACAGCTTTAAAGGTCGTAAAGTTTATGCTTTAAAATATGTGAACAGGAACTACTAAAACAAGGATGTGAGGGAAAAGTGGTATAAACTTAAATTGCTTTGCACGTAATTTATATAATAAAAGTTTCAACCTTTGACACATGTGGCTCAAGTAAGCTCAGAACGTAAAAATAATAAACAGTCTTACTTTACGATCAAACCCATGTTCAGTATACTCTCCAACACCAGCACATACCTGTAAGAAAGGAATAAAAATTATGTTTAAGGATCTAAGTTTTAATCGTTCACAAAAAACAAAGGAAATGTTTATGAATTTAATTTTTTTTTATTTGATCAGGCAAAATACTCGTAGATTTTATGAATACGGAAAGGGTTTCAGATAGGAGACAAGTGACAAGGTTTTGACGACAAGTAAACGGTCATGGTCATGTTACCAAGGAGCTTAGCCCTCTAAGCTTCAAACCAAATTAGCCCCAGGGCTGCCGAAGTGACTACTAAGGGAGTATTCGTACTCCCCTCTCATACACTGTACTCCCGTACTCCTTTCTTCACGATTCTTCTCCCTATAAGATATTTAAATTTTTTTCAAACAGATGCGTACTAATTTGAGTGAATGAATCCATTTTGCAAGTTTTGAACTCATACAAGGTGGCGCAAAAGTAATCATCCTATCGGAAGACGTTAAAATTTTTGCAAATGGCGTCGTACGTCAATCATATTTGACATTTGTGAACTAGACAGCTGCAGTATACAAACAGGCAAGCAATGGAGCGCTACACTCCGCAAGAGCGTGGAATAATTGTGTCGATTTTTTTGACCAGTAATCGGTCGGTGGTGTTAGCGCAGCGTGAATTTCGACGTCGATTTCCTAATCGTCTCGCGCCAACTGGGCAAACATTCCGGCGCTTAGCTACTCGACTCGAACAGACTGGAACCACAGGAGACCATGCAGGACGTGGCCGCCACCGGACTGGTCGTTCGGCCGAGAATATCGCGGCTGTGGCTGCCGATGTCGCTGAGAACTAAGAAACATCAACCAGACGACGCGACGGGCCACGCAATTGGGTATCACCAGACGGACCCTACAGCGAATTTTAGTGAAAGACTTACACATGTCAGTCGCGTGTGAGTTACTGTCAAGCCAGCCTCAATCTCAACAACGAAGAGGACAATTTTGTGTCGAAAATCATCATGAGCGACGAGGTGCATTTCCACTTAAGCGGTTACGTCAATAAGCAAAATCTTCGTTTCTGGGGCACTGAAAATCCGCGTGCACATCCACTCAAAGCCACTGTGTGGTGCGGCGTTCACGCGGGAGGAGTGATTGGGCCGTTGTTTTTTGACGACGCCATCGGCAATACGGTCACTGTTACTGGCGAACGCTACAGGGCCATGATAAACGACTTCTTACTGCCGGAATTGGATGAGCGGGGCTTGGTCAAAATGTGGTTTCAACAAGACGGTGCAACCGCACACACAGCACGAGCCGCAATGGATATTGTGAAGGAAGCGTTTCTTGGTCGCGTAATATCCCGTTTTGGCGATTTGGCATGGCCAGCAAGATCGCCCGATTTAACGATCCCAGACTTCTTTCTTTGGGTTGAAGTCGCCAACAAGCCTCAGACAATCGCAGCCCTTAAGGAGAATATTCGACAGGAATGAACAGTTATGTAAATTTTTTTTTTTCGAATAATCCTTGCCCAAGTGGCAGACACTGCTACTTAAAAGATCTATTGTATCATAAGGGTAAGATACTACCTCCCTAATAAAGAATAGTATGTCCTTCCTTAGTAGCAGAAATTCTCAATTCCGCTTCTTTGTAGAAAATACGTGTCCTTTTTTAAAGCGCCTCCTTTCCATTGAACTAGGTTTGACCAAGCCACTCTGTTGATGCTGGATCTGTAGTCCGTCTAACCTTTTCCTAGTGGAAGAGCAACCGAGATGAGGCTACAGGCATCAACAAGTGTGGATGCGTCAGTATCCGAAGGGACTGACTCCACTTCTATGGTTCTTGGGTCTTTGGGGCGTTTAGATGGGGCCAATATGGCATGAATTTCTGATGTTGTTCAGGGAGTCTGAGACCGCTGTGTTATTGGCCGACGAGAGCACAATAGTTTCTCTTGATACAATTTGAGATGCATCGGTCTTTGAGTTTTTTTGAATTTGTGCTAAAAATGTTGGACCCACGAGTCTCCGGGAAAGGAGGTCACCCCTGACAGAGCCCGGCATACCACAGAAAGGCTGGTTTGAAACCGAAGGTCGCCAGGTATTCAGAGTTCGCATACTCATCGCATCCCTCAGCGTACGGGATTTGATAGTGGGGTTTACTCCCCCCGTTGCTCACTTTAACAGGCTTTCATGGTCGTTACCCGGTGGAAGCCACGAGGAGGCAGTGAGTCTTCTTGAAACGTTTGCCTTTAGAGATCGTCCAGTGCCTTTACCTTATAGGTATGCACCTGTCCACCTCTATATGTACAACGTAAGCCTGTTGATTGTTATCGGTGAATATGGAATTTTTGAAATTACTTCAAGGATACGAGTGGTCATTCCACATAGACATATGATTCGAAGCCTTACTGGTGGATCTCAATAAAACAACGAATCTTTAAAATTATCTTCGTCAAAACAACATCACCGAAAGCCTTAATGAAAAACTGCGGCGAGCCTATTGCCACACTGTTCCAAAGCCAATAGGCCACTCATCGGAAGTCTCTTTCTGCACACAAATGTCCATAGATTACGACATGTGGCCAATTTTATTTGGAAATGTATTGCAACAAGTTGAACTTGGCACACTTTCGAAAACTTGTGTTCGAAAACTTGGCACATTTTTCACACAAAATTTTGTGCTAAGACATCAACACAACGTGCTTAGTTCCGTTAATTATTGCATTTAATTCAAATTTCCCTACTTCACTTGCCATATACTGACCCTTAAATTGGACGAACATCCCCACACTCAATCAATTTTGGAATTATGCCAATAAATCCTGTATCTGGGAAATCACCTGTCTGATTCTGTTTAGTGTCCATAATTTGATTGACAGCATCGATTCATTCACCAAAATTAACCCGAAAAGGCTTAAATTAACAGGTAATTGTCTGTTCGAAAAGGTCCTCCGAGCTGCATTGGAATTCGTAGTTACAAGGCTGATGCAATGAATTTTGAATTTTCATCCAATCGCATTTAATTTACGCCTCAAATTCTGGTTGCACAGTGAACTTTTGTCCTTTCAACCGAATCAACTGAATATTTACTAAATACCACGAAATCTAGTCTAAATTTAGGAATTAATAGTGCTGTGCTTTAATTAGCGAGAAATGAGATCAAAATAAAATTCAAATTAAATTTACTGGCCCGAAAATGAAATATAGACGCGCAAAGGTATTTGTGTAGAAAATCTGCAAAATTGGGAATAAATTGTGTTTTAAATGAAAATTTGATTAAATTTTGATTAGATTGAAAATGTGAGTGATTCGCTGAAAATTAGATACTCGTATCTATGCGATACTGTTTAGTCAATTTCTGATTGGATTTTTAGTTGGTTCATTAAATGGTGGCTTGGGCAAAAGATACTTTCAGACTTCGACTAATTGTTGGTGAATTATTGCCTCGTATCCAAGTTTTCTGTTGAAGTCTGCATCTTCTCTGCTAAGAAAAGGAGTAAGTTAAACCTTGTGGTGGACAGCCCCTTAAAAGTCTTAACGGATCATGGGAGACACGTATAAAAATGCGCTTTTACAAATACAAATATTTAGCGCACCGTTTGTGTCCTTCTCGCGACCATTCTCTGCATATTTCATTCCTTAAGCACAAATGGAAGGGATAGCTTAAAGCCATACGCAAAAGGCGAATTGAGGACCGAATTTTGCGAGTCAGGACGTCCATCACTAGATTGAACAGCAATGGGCTTAAGGCTGAATTAAGATGCACTTAACTTGTGTTGTTTCTTGGTGGCATGCGTCACGGACCAGATCTTTAATGCGCTCTGGAACGAACTGCCTTCTGAGAGACTGCCATACCAACTCTCTCGGCACTCGGTCAAAGAATGGCGTCGCCATGCCATGGGAACTCCATATCGACGATTTTATTAAAAAGTGAGGTCAGCCAAGTCAAGCTTTTATCATTCAGTCTGATGGAATCTTGTCTGGGCCAACTGATTTTTCTGTGTCAATTTCTTCACCATCGTCCGAATTTTTTTTTTTGCAAATTCGGTTCTCGATCAGCTTTAAGGTTTCAAGATCTCACGTTAGTATTGTATCCACTTCGCTAAAATTACTGCTTGACACCTATTTCCCAGGCAGTTCCCAAGTTGTTAACAATATGGTTTCCAGCAGACCATTTCCACAAATAACCAACTCTTCAAACTTGATTACACTGAGCAAACTCCACTGGGCACTACAGAGCTTCAAAGCATATAAATCCGCGGGATCAGACGGCATAATATCTGCCGAGTTGTAGAAGCCATCGGACATAATCATGCCGGTGCAGGACACAGTTTTGAAAAGTTGTCTAGACCTGGTTTACATCCCAAAGAAATGGAGAGAAGTTAAAGTTGTATTCATACCCAAAGCGGGTAAATACTCTCATACAGATCCAAAAGATTTCAGACCTATCAGTCTATCGTCATTCCTCTTAGAAACAGTGGAACGACTGATTGATATCCATTTACGCAACAGTATTGATAAGGAGCTACTGTCAGCGGTCCAACATGCGTATTGTAAAGGCAAATCAGTGGAGACAGCATTGCACTCACTGGTACGCAAAATTGAATATTCCCTGTTCCACAAGGAGTACACAATGGTTGCCTTCCTGGATATAGAAGGCGCTTTCAACAACGTCAATACATCAGCGATAGCAGATGCACTATCAGACCTGAAAGTTGACAGCTCACTCGGCGAATTGATCAATCTACTGCTCAATGGTCGGACTATCAACTCCAAGCTAGGTGGGACGTCTACCAGAAGATCTGTTAGAAGAGGCACTCCGCAAGGAGGTGTTCTTACTCCGCTTCTGTGGTCACTGAACTATTAATAATCATGGAAGGCGAGGGATGCACGGCGATCGCTTATGCAGATGATGTTGCTTTGGCCGTCTCGGGAAAGCACCTAAATACTCTGAAGGGACTCCTACAAAACGCTCTAAATAAGCTCACTAGATGGGCTGTTCGTTGCGGTTTGGGTGTAATCCCCCACAAAACTGAACTGGTACTCTTTACCAGGAAATAATTCCGACAGTTGACCCTCCCTCTCTCAACGATATCAGCTTAACTTTCTCTGAAAAAGTTAAATATCTGGGTCTTATCCTGGATAGGAAGCTAAGCTGGAAACCTAACATACAAGAAAGAGTCAAAAAGGCTACAGTAGCACTTTCTCTTGCAAGAAAGCCATTGGGAGTAAGTGGGGTTTACAACCTCGAATTACTCACTGGCTCTACACCTCGATCATTAGACCGATACTCACATACGGGGTGATTATCTGGTGGACAGAAAAAGCTATAAATCGCGACTATCTAACTAAGTTCCAACGTACAGCTTGTCTGTGCATAAGCGGACAGACCCTCTGCGCCACTGGACATTATGTTCCATCTGATACCCCTCGATATACATAGCAAGCAAATGGCGGCGATTGCAGACGTTCGCCTTGAAGCTACCCAACAGTGGTCAAGAAAAGAGTTCGACCACGCCTCTATTCTGAATAAATTCAAAATCTCTCCCGAAAACACGGACTACACCATCCCACGCCTAAATTTTGAGAAGAACTTCCTTGTCACCATCCCTCCCTTCCTCTGGGAGGACGATGCATTTTTAGAAGATGATTCTATTCACTTCTTCACTGACGGGTCAAAAACCAAAGACGGAGTTGGTGCAGGTGTTTTCTCTGATAAGCTTAACCTTAAGCTCTCCTTCCGTCTTCCTAATCACTGTAGCGTGCTCCAGGGGGAAATAATGTCGATCAAAGAAGCCCTATTTTGGCTTACGAAAAACGTGATATCTGCTGGAGATATCCGCATCTTTTCAGACAGCCAGGCAGCAATCAAATCCCTGGAATCAACCTCTATAAATGCTTTAGTAGCTTTAGACTGCCGTTCGTCTCTTGTGGCGATGGCTGAGCAGTTCAATATTCACCAGTGTTGGGTGCCGGGGCATAGAGACATTCCAGGGAATTGTAAGGCCGATGAACTTGCCAGAATAGGAACAGCTATACCCATCTTGCCGGACAAAGGAACCTTAGGTGTTCCAATCGCTACTCGCAACCTTAAACTTAAGCTGGATGCTGTCGAGAGTACGAATCTTAGGTGGACAAGTGGATCAACATGGTTAGCGGCAAAACAGATTTGGTCAAAGCTGGATCTAAAATGCTACAAGAATTTGATTTCTCTCAATAGACTGCATATCGGCACCACAATAGGTGTCATCACTGGACACTGTCTAATGGGCAAGCATGCTACAAGGCTATTCCTCTTCGCGAACGATTTTTGTAGAAGCTGCATGGATGAAGAAGAGGAGGAAACTATTCCTCACCTTCTTTGTTTCTCCACTTAGGAGCTCCCTATTATAACGATGTAGGCGACCTGATAAATATTGACATTAAGAGCCTCCTAATCAAATTGGTTTTAGCGAGTAGAAAGAAAGAAACTTTCCCCCATGATCCACGTGGTATCACAATGGACCCTACCTGGTCTAAGTGTGCTGGCGACTCCTAGCTGGCAGCTACTTCAACCTAACCTAACCTATTGTATCCACGTATTGCAATGTCCTTAAAAATAGATACTAACGTTATTTATTAGCCATTTTTAAACTACTAAACTACTGCACTAGGGCCGTGTTGTAATATGTAAATTTGTGTTTAATTAAAACTTTTTATTTTATTCCTTAAACGTGTCTTGTGTTTCCCTGATCCACTTTAATGTCTATCAGAATTCGTAGAAATTTATCCTCCCAATACTTTATTACGATTAACGACATTTTTCGAACTAATCCTGCAACCCTACGACATACAAAAGCTCACAGTCCCATAGGCCCTTGACAAGTCACAAGCAACCTTGGATACAAACCTTAGCTGGCGACTTTTGAGTCTGTGAGTGAAGTTTTGGGTCCCTCTATAGAACATGTGCTATCGAACAACTTGCGAATGTTATAAATGCTATAAAGCAGATATCACAACCATCCACGGATTGCTATGTGATAGGCTGGGTAAAAGGGTTGATGAAAAAGTGCGATAGTAGTAAGGAGACATGCGGGAAAGCATCTATTTGGATGCAATTTTGTTATTAGAAACCGGCTTAGACAACAAGTCTTCGGCATGTAAAGGAGCGCATCCGTATCAAGTCTTAGTTGGCTAAAATTGAAATAACATACACCCAAGGCATTCACGAGATGTTCAACACCGCATCCAAAGACGAATTCAGCGAGCTTCTGAATATAAGCATTGTGCAAATTGTTGAGGTAGAAGAGCGTAAGATTTTTGTGGTTCTCAGCGACGTATCCTTTACTCGGGCCGCTAGGGGCGCCACCATCGATTTCCTCAAGCGATAGTACTATTAGTTTCATAAACAATGATATAAGCAATGCAAAACATAAAAATTGCTCCTGGTCGTTCTTAACGCTAAGCTGGGTAAAGAGGGCATTCAGGAACGGATTCAGAATGGTAGACATTGTGGCGGGTCGAAACGCCGCGATCTGCAATCTGAAGTCATGGTACGGGTGGGGAATTC
The DNA here is from genome assembly GCA_946965025.1 of Blera fallax. Classification (NCBI taxonomy): domain Eukaryota; kingdom Metazoa; phylum Arthropoda; class Insecta; order Diptera; family Syrphidae; genus Blera; species Blera fallax. The sequence goes on from OX337247.1 coordinate 43,365,614, forward strand.
AGACGAACAGTAGCTTCACTGCCAGTAAGTCGTCAACACTGTCGTTAGGTTTCTTCCGATCTAAACAAACAAATATTTGGCACAAAAAGCCCTTATAGAGCTAGCTTCTCCCAGCCATTCGCGTTAAGAGTGTTATAGTTTTCATACAAATGTAGGCAGGCACGGTAAAAGGAGTTAACACCCTCAGACGTTTACGGATACATGCGTAAAGTAAGGTCGTAACGTCCAATAACGCCAAAACTGAATTGCAACGCAACTACACTGCCGACCATAGTCCTTGCTCCAAAACTAGGCAGCGGTATGGTACTGGTGTCTTCGTGGAAAGCGAGGAAATTAGACTTTACTCTCTGTTAGGAGAACATGCGCCTGTTAGTGCACACAAAAGTCGGTGACATGATTGTGCTGGATGCTGCCAGGCGAAGTGTATTCGGCCTAATATCTGCTTAAAAATTTGGCGGCTTTTCTTCTGTCTTCCAGGAGAATCGATTGGTGCCGACTTGTAGACGTCCTTACAGGCCCCTTCGTTTTTGCTAAGCACTTCAACGTGTTGCGGTTAAGCGACACAGCCATCCGCGCTGCATATAAGTAAGACGATGATTCAGCGGAATATTTCCTACCACGGAGTAGATCCTTGGGCCGGCGTGGTATGTGCTGACCATTAGATTAGATTAGATTTATTTATGGGTGTAAGTGCACACTATTATTGTGCCGATGAGATACTCGACTTAGAGCACCTCCTCCAGTCCAATTACCTTGATGAACCGGAGTATCTTTAGTGGATCTAGCGATGGTAGATCTTCTTCGGATAGTTGATAAGCATCCAGGTGTTTCCTTCTTTCTTAGATCAATGCTCCACATTCTTTAAGAAGGTGCCCTGGGGTTTCTTCAACATCCCCGCAGAATCTACACTCGCCGCGCTATTCTTATACCTTGTTTTCTGAGGTGTTCCTTAAGTCTACAGTGATCCGTTAGGAAGCCTGTGAGGATGCGCAATCGATTCTTATTGATGTTCATGCAGACGCTACTTCTTTTCCTTTTATAATTCCCGAGAAGTTCTTTGGCCTGTCTCAGTTTTGGTGTTTCTTCTCAAAGCTTGATTCTTTTGCAAACGTCCTCTTTCTTTAGCTCCCTCCGTATCGTGTGTGGTCCAAGCCCGCATAATGGCTCCGGACCGGTAAAAGTAGTCTCCGAGCCCTTTCTAGCTAGTTCATCAACTGCTTCATTTCCCTCTACTCCCACGTGACCTGGTACCCTGTAAAGAGTGACTCTGTTGGTTGCACTCAGTCGGTTTAGCTTGGTTAAACACTCTCACACCACTGTGGACCTGATTTCATGAGAGCTTAACGCCTTAATGGCGGCCTGGTTATCCCACAGTATCGCGATATCATGCACCAGATACTTCTTATCGAGGTTGAATTGGGCGAATCTTTCAATGGCGTAGACCTACGCTTGGAAGATACTGGAGTATTTGGTTCTGGGCCCGTGTACGCCTGCCCTAGTACCTGTGGATGTTTTGGATCCATCTGTGTACCACTTTATGGTGTTCTGCTTTAGTTGGTACATTTCAATTCCATTCCATTCTCTCATGCTGCTCAGCTTCCAGTTGAATTTTCTTTCGAAGCAGTAACTCTTGACCACGTCATCTCTGGGCCGATACAGAAACGGGACTGATTTGGAAAGTAGTTCTCGCTGATGGTGAGCGATGCATTTTCCTCAGTATGGTTTCTTTTGCAATTCTTTCTAGCACTAAGAGTAGAGGAGAAAGTCCTAATAACACTTCCAGTGCCGCCGTGGGACAGGTTCCCATAGCCCCTGTTATGCAGACGCAAGCTAGCCTTTGTACTTTGCTAAGGGTTTTCCTTGCCGTATTCAGCCTGGTTCCGTAAGCCCAGGCTACAGCTCCGTACGTTACAATAGGACTGACCATCATGGTATACATCCATCTCAATGTTGCTGGGTTGCATCCCCAGAATTTGCCTGAGATGCTTCTGCACACCATTAGTACTCGGGCTGCTTTGGCTACCACAGCTTCTACATGCTTCTTCCAGAGAAGTTTACTGTCTAGTGTTAAATCTAGATATTTGACCAGTTTTTGTGGGTCTGCTTTAATACCGTTTAATATTCCTGGTTGCATATATTTTGACTGCCTTTTCTTAGTGAAAGGTACCACTGCGGTCTTGGTCGGGTTTATATTTAGTCCTACCGTTAAGCACCACTCTTGTGGTACTATCAGTCCCCTCTGTATCCTCCTCCTCTCAGTCTCCACGAATTTTCCTCTCTCAATAATAATTATATCGTCTAGGTAGCCTTGACAGTTTAAACCTGTGTTTATTAGCATTTGCAAGAGTTCATCTACAACTAGGCTCTACATTAGTGGTGACAGAACCCCTCCTTGTGGGTTTTTTGTCCCACCACAGTTTCCGCTGTCCTTGTCCTTAACATCTCACACATCCAGTTCGATGCTGTTGGATTTACTCCTTTCCTTCCAAGAGCTCTCATGATTGCTTCATGGGGTGTGTTGTCGAAGGCTCCTTCAAAGTCTATGAAAGAGCAAATGGTCTTTTCCCTACAGTCCAAAGCTTCTTGAACTAGACCTGTTAACTGGTATAGTGCGGTGTCAGTGGATTTCCCGACCCTATACGCGTGTTGGTTATGGTGGAGAGGTATTCTCTCTCTAGCACCGTCATTATGTGCTGACCATATAAACCCATCATCGCATCGCTGAAGCCTCTTTTCTTTTGGGTGTTTGCATCTTCAGTACAATGAATCAGTAGTTAAGTCTACGTGAACCATTAGGTAGCACCAACCAGGCGACAATATGCCACCCTCTCTTACTTATCAATAACCTCAAGCCTCCTCGAGGCTTCCTTTAATAGGAAAAGAGTCTCTTTACTCGTCTCGTCTTACTAGGAAACGTACATATGTATATAGATACCAGACACAGTATAGTCGATTCGTGAATAGGTGGGGGAATTATCGGCAGCATGGCGTTCCCAGAATCAACTAAATTTAAAATAAACAAAACCTCGTATTTATGTCAGACAAACACATTTCAAGAGACAAAATCTTTATGTCTGATTCTAAAAATTAAGGGTTGGGAAACCGAAAGTGTTTTCCATTTCTCTAGAAGTGTCAAGCTCCTCGTCATCAAAAGCAAGCACTAAAAAAGATACGACATGTACTTCGGCAAATATTCCCGTCCCTTAAATTTGTTAATTTAAAATGCTAATTTGAAAAATTTGGAACTTGACGACTTCTTCTCTGTCAGCATTAAATCTACGTTACTCACTTAATTGAATCAATACGAGAATATTCTGCTTGCTTTCAACTTCCTCAATACGGCTTAGATACTTATGTATCTATGGGACAGGATAATTTAAATCCAATTGAATACATCTGGCACCACCTACTCCCTAAATGGTGAATTCGAGTAGAACAGCATAGAAAACCTCAAGCTATGCTTGTAATTAGATTTAACGACTTCGTAATGAGTTTTGTTATTGTTGGGTATTCAAACTGTAATGTTACGACAAACGGCAAACTTCTTCCAAGTGACCAACGTACATTTTGTACCGATTTCAATTTGAAATCGAATCGGTTTTTTTTATGGTACACGCGTGATTAACTTGATTACCCGAGGCAAGGATAGATTTGAGTACGTATCATGAAATAGAACTTCTGACGTTAAGAGGAAAAATGTTTGTTTAACAATATTGTCGTCATAAAAACAATCAAACTCATTGTCACTGTCGGTGTAGATGGAGTCGATATTTTCGAACTTTGAAAAGAGATAAAATCTTGCCTGAGCTGTAAGGACTTTTACTAGTTTTACAACCTAGATTCTAAACATAAAAGAGGCTGGACGTATTTTCATCTTGTCAACACTGTATCATGTAGAAAATAAATTTGCCAAGCATCCACATACAGGGGTATCCCATCTTTGACATTTGAGTAGACCACTCACTCTTTCTTGTTCCTGCTTGTAACGGTAGGTAATCCTTCTGTTGTGCCTGCATATCAGGCAAAGGACTGAGATTGCCCTCAATTTCTTATGGCATCGGTCCGAATTTAAGATGATAGAGCATTACTGATGATACCACTCTTGTGAGGAGCAATCGCTTGCCATATTTTGCGGCAAACTTTACTGCCTCGTCAGCAGCGTATTTCCGATATCGATGAAAGTAAGTTTTACATCTACGATGACCATTAGGTATTAAGCCTGTATAGAAGCACCTTAGTTGACCTTAAACACTCTCCATGGCATGCCATGCATTAATGCAGTGGAAAAGGATAATACAGCTACCAGTGTATTGGTAGAATGACTGAATTGCGAGACAACGCACGGAATGCCAACGTGCAAGCTGAGAACATCGGTGCGCTAGGACCTAAAACAATCATTAAAAGCTCTACCAGTCGTTTGAAACAGTGCGAAGGGATCACAAAAATCCATTAGCGTAAGTTACAAGCGATGCTTCACGAAATTTTGCAATAAAGTCGACAACAACCCGTTTGCCAAAGTGTATAGTTACGGACATCCACTCACGTCCACAACATTTCTAAAAACGCTTCTATTCCTACACAAACAACGAACCGCACTTGAAGGTGCGGAATGAGTCCCAAGAAGAGTGCAACTAATTTGCGGTATCAACGCGTATAATCCCTTGAGTGAGCTATGCATGTCATGTTGCATTTTGTTGAAAGGACCATTATCTAAGGTGTGTGCCTTCAAGAATCCACATTTTACATCATGCATGGTCGTTATATCATATTTTACGCTATACAAACAAGCAAGCTCTATTCCCGTACGATATCCTTCCGAAAGAACGTTTCCTCTCGCGTTGGTGATAGGTGAGCCGCATCCCCAAAACCCAAGCGTTTTAGGATTTTTTCCATTGCACTAGAAACGTTGTTATCTAGCGCAGTCTTTTAAATTCCTGCTGTGAGAGGCTTGAAGAGGAAAGTCAGGTAAGTTTAGAGTGGCCGTTGACGCTTAGAACGCAGACTTACTAACACCAGATTTAGGTCCATTGCGATACCTTCTGAAGCTAGCTGAAGGCACCTGTCTCTAACCAGATCGTCTAAGTTGAAAAATAAGTGAGCTCCTAAGTGGAGCTGGAGCTTCAAACTCCCAATGAGACAGAGCCCAATAATGTTGACATGCAGTCTTTCCAGTGATACCAAATTATTAGAGCGCTTTTGATTAAGCATAGAAATTTGTTCAGAACCCCGGCAAGAAGTGTCCTTCTAAGATTGATGTTGTTGATCGCATAGAGCTTAAGTAACAGCTTATGTGTAGCGAGAAACCTGCCGAGATTCTTTGTCCTTTGCAGAATCGATAAAATGGTGCATTGCCCAGCGATTTCAGTTATCCGGGATGTCCCTATGCCGCGTATCCAGAAATGGTGAATGTTAAACTGCTTAGATCGAGTGCACCAGCTGAAAAAATAAATCCCATCGAATTTGCTTGTGTGAATCTAGTATTAGCAGTGGGTACCGTGGCTCAGTGGTTAGGTCGTTGGATTACAGAACGGGAGGTGCGATGTTCGAATCCCAGAAAACACCAAAAGGTTCACAGTTCACAGTCCCGCCTCTCGCGAATGTCTACCAAACGTCCGAGAGTTATAACTGTCATAAGGAAGCTGCTCAAAAATAAAAGCCTGTCATGGCTCTAAACTGTAGGTCCCTTTCAGGTCACACACGATCTGTTGAGCCAAGTATTTGTAAAGCAATTCCACTGCTCTATTAAGGATAAAGACAGCAACTGAAGATATTAATTTCCCCCACTCTAGCCTTTGCGAATCCAGTCTGATCCGTCATCGTTTTCTCTAAAGAGTGAATTCGGCCGCAATCCCTTATTGCAGCTTTGCCTGTACTTCGCAAAGCATGCACCCGACCTCTGTCTTGCAATTTTTTTGATGTGTGTCCCTTTATACCACATTTGTACCTACTATCCGAGTTATCGTCAGTCATAGCAGATGTCTTTTTGATGCAGCAATTCACAATTCTACTGCGAAGGATTTATTATAACAACTGACTCCGTGCCGACTCGGTGCCCTCACTGCTGCGAGCTTTAGGTCCTTAATTTGCTGCGTTTGCTTCAATAAGAACTTCATGAGTTAAGGCTTGCACTTCCTGTTTTAAGAAATCATTCAGCCTTCAGGTGGAAGTCAGAGTTTTGCGCGCCTTCTACCCTCCTAAACTAAGGCTTCTCCTTTGGCCATTTTCTAACTGGTAACCCTGCCTGCCCTGCAGTTACCTGGAATGTCTCTGTGGCCTGGCACCCAGGATAGGTGAATGTTGAACTGCTCTGTCATCTCCATAAGAGATAGACGGCAGTTAAAAGCGGCCTTTGAAGTAAAGGAACACGATTCCAGGGACTTGATTGCCGCTTGGCTAGCAGTGAGAATGGTAATATCCCTGACAGATAGTACATTACTCTTCAGCCAGGCCAGGGCTTCCTTAATCGCCATGATTTCCGCCTGAAAAACGCTACAATGATCAGGGAGGCGGAATGATAACTCTAGGTTGAGCTTTTCGGAGAAAACACCACAACCCACCCCGCCTTTCGTCTTAGAGCCGTCTGTGAAAATGTGTACCTAGCTGCCATCGATAGGGGGAGAGTTGTGCCATACGTCCCGTTCAGGGATGCTCGTACGGAAGTATCGGTCAAAACTCATTTTCGGCGGGGTGTAGTCTGTATTTTCATGTTTGAAGTTGAGGAGATCAAGGATCGAGGAGTGGCCAATGTGATAGCTAGACCACTGAGAGGAGGCTTTCAGACAGATGGCCACACAGGCAGCAATCTGTTTATCAAAGATATCTAAGGGCAGCAAATTGGACATAATATCCATTGCCGCTGAAGGAGTAGTTCTCAGTGCACCACTGATGCAAATACATGCAGATCCTTGCACCTTAGCTAACTGAGTACGATCACGCCATAAAGTAGAATATGCCTGATGACGGACACGTACAGCCAGTGAGTGATATGTGGTTTCATACCCCAGCTCCTACCTATTTACAGGAGTAGAGAGCTACATTGGCTTTCCCGACGCGTTCTAGTAGATTGGCTTTCCAGTTTAGTTATCTGTCCAGAATAAGACCCAGGTATTTTGCTTTATCAGTGAAGGTAAGACTGGTGCCATTTATCTCGGGAGGGTCTATGAGTGGAACTTTATATTTCCTCGTGAAGAGGACGAGTTCCGTTATGTGAGGATTAACCCCCAGTCCACATTTTTAGGCCCATCTGGTGAGCCGAAGGAGAGCATATTGGAGGATTTCCTTGGAAGTATACGGGTGCTTTCCGGAGGCAGCGATAGCAACCTCATCAGCATAGGCGATCACTCTGCATCCTGACCTGTCCAGGTCCACCAGTAGTTCATTTACTAGTGTCCTTTTAAATCAAAAAAAAAAAAAAAAAACAAAGTACAAATTGTGAGGTTAGAATGGAATACAATATCTGCCAAATGTCCGCCTCCACTTTGCCAGAAATAGTCATTCCTGCGATGAAATATTTCATCACGTTTTCGTATAATTGCGACTGTATTTCGCGAATAACTGCTCCCATATTTTCGTTTGGCGTGGACTTTATCTTTAACATAGCCCCAATGAAAAAAGGCTAAATGGTGTTAAATCGCACGATCTCAGCCACCTATTGAAGTCTCCATTTTGAAAAATCATACGCGGTTCCTTCCTGTTGAAAATAAACGTCGTCCACGTCCATAGCATCAATTTCAGTCAAAAAAAAGTCAGTCAACATCGTTCATTCACTGAAACGGTCTTACCAGCATCATTTTCGAATAAAAAGTGGCCCAATGACACCGCCAGCCCAAAAGCCACACCACACCGTTAGCCTTTGTGGATAGAGATGTCGTTTCACTATTACCTTTTGGCTTTCCGGAGCCCCAGTTGCTACAGTTTTGTTCGTTTACGTACTCAGACAAGTGGAAATGAGCCTAATCACTAAGAATGATTGCGCGTAAAAGATCATGATCTTGTTCATTTACTTCCAGCACCCAATCAGCGAAACCACGGCATTGTGCGTGCTGTCTCCCATTCTTGTCAACTGAACCTTATAAGCCTGTCGGCTAAGATCTTTGTTCAAAATGGGGTGCAAAGCGGTTGCGGATAGGTCCAATTCCTGGGATATTCTCGTAATGGACACCGTCTTATAAAATGGGTACTAACAGATAGATAAGCTACAAACATCCAAGCAATGGAAATGAATCTATAAAAAAAGAAACGAAGAAAAACGCATTGAGCTTAAAATAGAATCTGTCAAAATAAAAATGGAAAACAAAACGCCAAAATGGTTGGACACCTCGCAAGGATGGACGACAGACCAGCAAGAGAACTTGGGAGGCGAGAACAGGAGAGGCCCAAAACTACGTGAAAAAGGACGGATGAAACTATTCTGGAAAAACCGATTACTGGCACTCGAACAAGACAATACCGGGCTACAGATTATACGATTTGCTTGACGACCATATATTGCTTAGCGTTTGAACTGTACTACATGCTTGATAGACTTCATTTGTGATTTAGCTTTCGAACTGGGAATATGGCGGCGGAAGTTATAGTTGCGGCCCTTGTTATCGATTTAAGAAATTGCCGGTAAAAATAAAAAAACTATTTCTCTGCGCTCGATACCATCTTTTTATGCTTAGCTGCGATGTTTCCTCATCGAAATCCGAAGCAAAATTGAAAACTACTCTGAAGTTGTACGACAAGCGTTCACATTAAACGAAAAGTCGGTCAAGCAAGTCAAAAAAGTTGAAAAAATTGAAAAACCGTGCTACAAATTGGATGACTTGTTTGATTAGTGTTCAAATTAAACGACTTAGTCGGTCGTCGAGCAAATGGTATAAAGTGAGCCCCGCTAATAGCAAGAGCTCAAACCAAATGGAGAAAATTTGTGAACGACGGAATGGTGGAAACATAAGAAACATCGACACCGTAAGAGGATTGGATTGTGATGATCTCTCTTCATCTTCCCTTTCCATGTTCTCTGCAGTGGTCCTTTCTCCTTTCCACCCGGTCCAACATAGCATGTTTTTGGATCCTCCTCCCTTTGGATTGCTCGGTTTGTAGATTGCCGTTTATTCGCCGTATATTTTAGGGTGCCACCCTGGTCGGCGATTTTATAAAAAGTGCGGTTAGAATAAAGTTAGCATCCTTATTTCATGATGAACTCAGCATCACTGTGTAAGAGATGTTACCTTTGTCCCATTGAGTACGTCTATTCTATGATATGTAGATCTCAACGCTTTCTTGGGCGATCGAAAAATAAGCCAAGTCCTTCGAAAGGGCCTTGTAGCTCACCCCCTTCTCCAGAGTTTCTTTTTTTCTTTCCGAACTCGATTTATATTAATTATTGTGTTTGTATTTAAAGGTCGACTTATAATATTGGTCTGACGAGGGTACAACATTTGAGTTCCATTACGTCATAGCTCTCGATAGCGTCGTAAAGAATTCATTACGACCAGAGATCACCAAGTCATGGAGGGCTTTGTTAGCGATGCTTTTCTAATTTCGTATCCTTAAACACCACTCAGACTTCGGCACGGGTTTCATAACAGCTTGCCTCAGTATGAGGATACTTTTTGAAGGGCGTACATTGACTCGTTCTGTCACAAAAACCTCGTGACCCGTCACTTTGTGATTTGTCCGTCACGTCATCCATTTTTTGCTGTTCTTTGATTATTCGCATCTAACCTACAAATCCATAGACCATTCAGCTATGCATATACCACCCGCTGACCGCTTTAGTAGCAGCAGCTAAATCCCACTTGGGAATCTATGGATACAAAATTGAATCGGAAAGATAAATACTCGTAGCACCATGTGCAAGGATGCATTAGCTACTTTTTTTATTTTTTGCATATTTTCTCCTCTGGCAGTCAAAATCCTTTTATCTTGTTTATCCTTACCGACATGAATGTGCCTGACGTTAGCACTAACACATCCTTTCTATGTCATATTAGGCCAATGATAAGGGTTGAAAAACCCACGGATTTCGACCGGAAAGCGCTCAGCAGCCTCAAAGGCAAAAACCATTCTTTAATCTGACAGTGATATTCCTGTGTGGGATTGAACAAACACATCGCCAGCCAGGACCTAATCGCTTTGTGGTGAAAAATCAAATTCGCATCTCACGCAAGTGATTACGTTAGCAATCAAGTACGTAAGCATTACGTACAGATTCATCAAATTTCTAAAATTAATTAGAATCTGATTTGATTCGCACCTTTGGAGGTAATTGAAATCCTTAGCTGCCTGGGGGCACCATCCCCTTTCTTGTCGAAGAGTTTTCGTTCTAATGATGCCGCTTGGCATATTCAATTGACGTAATCGTACAATCGTACGGGACCCCATCGAAAGCATGGTTCATAATTAGAATTCACCTTAAATCAATGTCCCGTCGCCCGACAACGCCTATTCTCCTTCGAAGATGAGCGCCGAGGTATTATTAATGAGACTCCTTGGCTCTTTCTTTCGTTATTTACGAATCGCGATAAAGGATGGTTTGTCAGCGCTCCAGTGGTTTCTTCATTAATCAATAAAACAAAACTTTACCAGAAGGCAATCCGAGATGATGGAATTCATCCCCTCCCAGAACGGACTATTAATAATGAACGCCTCTATCCTTTGATGCATCGGTCAATATTATTGGTTAGGCTCAATGGATTATCTCCGTAGGAGTTAGAGTTCATAGATAAGAGGCAAAAACAAAACGATGCTATAAATCAATCAACGGGTGAGTGCCTAATGGACTCAAAGTAATCGATCCTTGGTTGTTTGAAATATGAAAGAGGTGTGTTCCTTTTTCAGCCAACGCAGGTGGAAGGCTTATTAAATAGAAATGCAATGTACGAGTACGTATTCGTATTGAGAAGGGTTATCCTGGGAAATGAATTGGCTAGTTAGTGCAACAATTATTGGAGTGAAACTTGGGCATTTGACTGCTCCTTCTTAAAGGAGGGCGCAGTCAATATTTCATAAGGGTGCGAAACGTTCTGCCGGGTAATGAAAGCAGGAAATATATTCCAGCAGCAATTATATTCCATGCATTAGCTGTTAGAATAGAGTAGAGTAGAGTGAGGAGCCTATTTTTACCACTTGCGTGTGTTGATCCAAATGCTGAAGGATACTTACCTGAAATTTTGTTTGTAAAATAAAACCTGAAATAGGATCAGATGGGGAGAGATACAAATATTTGACGCAACAGACCGAATGTGATCCAGGGCCTAGCCTTTGGCGACCATTCGTGTTGTGCGTGTTACGTATTTTCATACAAACGGAAGCGACTTACAGTTTCGAACCATGTGATGGAGAGTCGAGTGGTTTTCACTCTTCAGAGAAACGTCCTGTACTTCTAACGAACTCCGAACTTTTCCTGGGCGCTCATTCATGGCTTTCGCAGCTTTGCATGTTTGCAGTCCTTTTCATAGGTTTCGTGTTGCTTTGCGAACGAGCTGCTGCATGCAGTCTTAACTACATTTAAGGCTCCTATGCTTGTAACTATAGGCGTATCCATATTTCCCGCCCCAATCCTAGCTCGTCATCCGCAGGTTTGTTCCCTGGTACATATATAAGGTGGTACTATTGGTGTATAAATGGAAGGTGTCCTGCAATACATTAGATTGCCCGCATCCCTTGATAATATTTCTATCTAAGGTATGTGAGGTAGTCATACTTTTTGCCTTAGCTTTCATGTGTCATATTTTTTTGTTTTACTAAAGTTCTGACACTAAGCCTGATAGGCTGTGAAATCTATGTCTCATCCCTGAAACTTGAGACGATATTCATCGCATGCTGCTCCTGTTTTTCGTTCACTGTACGTGCTGTAGCCCCATCATGCAGTTATCTTGTAACTTCTTAACTAGATAACTTCATCGTATAGCCAACATGTCTAGTTTGTGACCGAATCTTTTCATCCACAATCCAAAGATAAAGTCATCAATATCTGAGGTTGGTATTTGCTTCGTTACTAGAGGACTTTCTATGCTAAGAGAGTTAACCCGATGAACAAAGCCTAAACTGAGAGCCTCTCTCTCTCTCATTGCCGCTTTGATCGATAAATTGCGTTGATGGCTTTAGTGACATTTTTGACATCCCTCCTTCCATGCGAGTCCTCTCAATCAAGCTAGTGGCACTGCATTGTGAGCCGCATGTTCAAAAGCTTAACAAAAGTTCACTGAATTGATTCAAGAATCTTTCGCTTATCCAGGCAAAAAGGAGTTCATAAGACAAAGGATAATGTTCAAGCCTACATCTAGAATTATTCAAGCAAATCTCGACAACAGTCCTTAACCATATTCGCCAACAGAGACACAGCTCAGAGTAGTGTCATTTCCCCACTGCTGTAGAGATGGGGTGACAAGAGTTACGTACTGTGATCAGTAAAATCACGGAAGGAGCCTTGAGTATATTTAGCACTTGAGCTGTCTACTATGAATCCAAGCAAAACCAAACTGATAACTATCACCATAAAAACCAAGTTTCATGCCTCCTGGGCTAAGTAATCACTTACTCACATTATCCTCCAGCGCTAGGTATCTATGACTTGTTTTCGATCCAGAACGAGTTAAGGGAGTAAAATAGCTCCCAAAGCACCAATCACTAAGCCACGACACCCACAATATGTAGGGCTGTGAACGAATTTTTAGTAAACTTTTCGAACAACGTTAATTCAGTAGTCGAACGCACTAACTATTGAGCCATGGACCTGCAAATCACTCCTAAACGAGATATCTAGAGCCAATGCGGTGACCCTCTGCTGGGCATATGGATACGAAGGAAATGAAAGGGCTGACGAGCTTGTTAGGAACAGGTCGGCGCTGCACTTATCGCGGACCCTCCCTTTCGTAGTAGCCCCAATCAGTTCCTTACAGAAGAAGCAAAGGGGCGCTGGGTTCATTTGGACACATGCGAATCGGCCTTCAGCAAGAACAGATCAATCTCTTTGGTAAACCTTAGTTGTTATAACGCACGGGTTGTTTCCGGCATAATTACTGGACTGGACGGTGTGCTGCATAACGACTTTTGCACAAAAGTTGCATCGACGAAGAAGAAATTGAATCTGTTCGTCACCTGCTGTGTGATTGTCCTGCCCTGTCCGTTATAAGAATGAGGGCTCTCGGAAGTTACCTCTTTTCGAAATTAGAGGACTTATGTAGGTTATGTATAGCTGACGGACCTCTTAAGATTTATATCATTGTCTGGGTGGTTCTAACAGCGGATTTCACAACGTTTCCAGGGTTAACTGATTGGGCACAATGAACCTACTTGGTCTAAGTGAGCAGTGACTCTTTCTGTCACGAGGCACCCATCAACCTAACCAAACCTAACCGAAAGTCATAGTTGAGAAGCTTCTAATGGCAGTTATTACTCTACGATGTTTGTCAAAAATTTCGCGAAAGGTGGGGTCGTGGAAAAACTTTTTGGCGTCTCCTCGGTTTCAAACGTCAAGCCTTCCGCGAAATTGTCCAATGACTGCGCCCACTGTAGAAGCATGTTCTCCTCCATCAAAATCAGGTAGGTCTATGAAAAAGGTGTTCAACGCTATACTAGATGACATTCAACCATCAAGAGATACGTGGTATGGCCCGAGCAGCACGAGTTTTAATTTCAAAATCAAAATGAGGACACAGGCTTGAGGTGGATAAATAGGATTACTGATTTGTGCACGAGCTACGTAAGGTATCCTTGTCAGAGACTCCTGTTTATTTAAGGCGAATCTCGCAGAAAATACTGTCCTACAAAACCACAAGCAAACTTGTCAACTTCATAGCTCCCCCTATGCTGGACACAGTCATAATTCTGCAGAGTGCGTAAAACGCAAAAGAAATATCACAAGGACCTTTCATCTATGCAATAATACGTAAAACCGCAAATGCACCCAAGCACTTTACCTATGTACCACACTTTTACACAAGAAGTGCCTCTTCCCAGAGCTACCAAATTGCTGACAAAGAACCCAAATGTGTTCGCACGTCGTCGTAAGAAACTGTATCAAGTTCAAGAACAAGGATATCTGAAATGAAGTCGAATATTCGCAGCTCTTCGGTTTCGAAACGTCATTCCATTAAATTACAAGCCTACGGCGTTCAACTACCTTCAACTTCAACGCATCTTGCAAAGTTAGTGCCACCCTCCCGTATGCACAAACCACCTTCGAAACCACTCCCTTTGAATGTGCGACATGCATCATCAAAATTTCCATACCTTCTCCTTGGCATCCTTGCACTGATCATCAAATTCTCTACACCTTCTCGTTGGCATCCTTTCAATGGCATTTCCGCTTGATAAGTTGCACCCGCGAAGTGAACTGCGAAGTGTGCATTCAATTTAATAACAAAAAAAAGGATGCAGAACGAGATCCAAGCGGTGCCGTAAAGCATATGGAAAATTTTATTCCTCTTTATGCTGGATAAACCGTTTCAATTTCGTTTTCTTTGGAACCGTTTTCATTTCTTTTTCAAATTTCCTCCCCTGTAAGACCAAATAGAATTATAGATTTTTATCTCCTCGTTTCGAGGAGCCTTTAGGGGACTCAATCTCTGGGTAAAAAAAATTTTAGAAAGGGGAAGACCCAGAAAAAAACGCTGATTCAACTAAGGAAATATTACTCTGTCTGAGCAAATAGCTAGTGGCCACATTGGGTTTTTTTTTTTTAGCAAGAAACGATAAAATTATAATCCCTGAAAAGTACTTTACGGATACCTATTTAGGCTTCCTTAGCATTGACCTTTTTATGAGAAAGGAATTAAACCTCTAAGGGAAAGGGCACAGCAAAGAAAAAAAGATTTATCCCGTTCCGAAAAAATCAAAAAAAAAAAAAAAAATCTGTGTGGGTCGGATGAAATGTACAAAGTTCATGAAGTGGGTTCGTGAAAGTGCTTCTATCGTGAGTGACATTGTTCCAAGCGAAGTAATAATGGGGCTATGACGAAAGTTACAAATTCTCAGAAGCTCTCTAACTGAGTGAATTGTGTAGATATTTGTTTGTGTTTTTGCCGGAGGATAATTGTAGCTCAAGGATAATGTACAATACACGGGGTCGTAGTGTGAAGCTCATCATATTTATCTTTTGAGCTCTGAAGGTGCCCAGGTGTTAGTAAATGAACGCTGTAAGGTATTTGCTGACGAAGTTTGTGACAATGGCTGGTTTATGATTCATGAACTAATTAAATCTCTTCTAACTGTCAGAGGACGAAAACTTGTGTTTGCTATTAAATTGGTGTGCTGCTGGGTGTAGATGTGAGATTCGATGGCAAAATTGGAGATAAGTATAGCAAGGGGAATTAGAAATGAACGGAGGTGTTACTCCAGGAATAAAGTTCAGAAGTTAAGCCAGGAGATAAAGGAAACATTTCGTAGCAATAAAATCCTGAGAGATGAGGAGGCGTCTTTCTCGATCCTTAAATTTGAGCAAAAGGAGCTGTACGAGCTGCAAGAGCTGTTATTATTATTAGCGTATGAGTTTATTGCATTACAGTTAGCAAACAAAGTGAGGAAACATATGTATGTACAAGGTGGCGCAAAAGTAATCATCCTATCGGAAGATGTTATAATTATTGCAAATGGCGCCGTACGTCAATCATATTTGACATCTGTGAACTAGACAGCTGCAGTATACAAACAGACAAGCAATGGAGCGCTATACTCCGCAAGAGCGTGGAATAATTGTGTCGATTTTTTTGACCAGTAATCGGTCGGTGGTGTTAGCGCAGCGTGAATTTCGACGTCGATTTCCTAATCGTCTCGCGCCAACTGGGCAAACATTCTGGCGCTTAGCTACTCGACTCGAACAGACTGGAACCACAGGAGACCATGCAGGACGTGGCCACCCCGGACTGGTCGTTCGGCCGAGAATATCGCGGCTGTGGCTGCCGATGTCGCTGAGAACGAAGAAACATCAACCAGACGACGCGACGGGCCACGCAATTGGGTATCACCAGACGGACCCTACAGCGAATTTTAGTGAAAGACTTACACATGTCAGTCGCGTGTGAGTTACTGTCAAGCCAGCCTCAATCTCAACAACGAAGAGGACAATTTTGTGTCGAAAATCATCATGAGCGACGAGGTGCATTTCCACTTAAGCGGTTACGTCAATAAGCAAAATCTTCGTTTCTGGGGCACTGAAAATCCGCGTGTGATGCACGAAGAGCCATTACATCCACTCAAAGCCATTGTGTGGTGCGGCGTTCACACGGGAGGAGTGATTGGGCCGTATTGTTTTGAGGACGCCATCGGCAATACGGTCACTGTTACTGGCGAACGCTACAGGGCCAAGATAAACGAGTTCTTACTGCCGGAATTGGATGAGCGGGGCTTCGGCGGTGGCGTTGAAGATGTCTGCAGGATCCCCCGAGTAAGCTCGGATGGGAATGTGATGCATTGTCTGGAATGGTGCACCGCAGTCGCATTCTGGTGATGATACCATTCTGCATTTAAAGAGGTTGCTACCACTGCGACCATGGTTAGTCCGGATGCGGTTGAGCGTGACCCAAAGTTTCCTGCAAAGGTTGAAGCCAGGGTTCTCGATCAGAGCTTTGTTGTAGAGAGGTGGATTGATCCATACATTTTGCCTGACTTCAAAATTTGAGGCTAGCAGGTGTTCGGGCTTCTTAAGTGGCGGATTTCTTGACCTTAGCCTGGTAGATTGGCTTGAAGGAATGGTACCCTATCAAGTTGAAGTTTTGTAGTTTCTGTTAGTGTACCAGGGCGCCTACAGAGTATGTGCATTATTCATACGTCCGGACGATTTGGTCCTGTCTCAATTACTGTCGATGATAATAACCCAAAAAACTGTTCGCCCCGTGAGGCACGAATAAAATAGAGAAAAATTTGCATAAAATGTTGCCTGAGTTCCATCATCAAGCTGCATAGCTGTTACAAACTTTTAATTGAGAAACATGAGCGACATTGTCTTTTCCTACTCAAACGCATTGAAAATTTTGTTCTCCATTTGGCGGAATGACTAGAAACAAGGTAAACTTTGTCGACAAAATTCCACATAAGCGTGAACATCTGAACAAGTTTTAAATGCAAATACATTCTATGACGTTGTGTTTGGCTACTCCTTCCTATCCTGCCAGCAAGACATGAGAATGGCGCAATTTAATGCAACTCATTTGCACTAGGTCCTGCCATTTATCATATTTACATGAAACTGCAGATTTCTGAGACATTCGTTGAGTAAACAACCCCCGGCGAATTACATAAACAGCAAAGGAAAGCACCCCCAGCGAATTGTACAGGTTTCGATGTGCGCAAAGAGCTGTAGGAAAATGCGAAAAACGTTTACAAAAACCTTACGCCCCAACCCAATTGGCCATCTTCACCGACGGATGGTGGTGCCGGTGTATACTGTGAGTCTCGAAACACATTTCCCTCATTTAGACTTGAGGACAGGTGCAGTGTTTTCTAGGCTGAAGTTGCTGCGATAAAACAAGCTGCGGACATGACTATTGAGGAAAATATTTCAGAAAAAATAATCAGCATCTATGTCGACTGTCAAGCAGCCATTAAGGCTTTGCAGTCCACATCGATAAGGTCCAAGCTCGTAAAAATCTGTAAAAGCGACTGGATGACATGGGTGTGACACGGATATCTCCGGTAACGAAAAAGCGGACGAACCAGCCAGAGAAGGGTCGCTTATGAACTCCTCAAGGGCCCTCACAGAGGGTGATAGAAATCGAGGCCAGTGAGAAGACTAATAAACTCTGGTACATGCGCAACACTCAAATCATTATGACCAGTCTACGACAAAAAGAGATCTGTTGGCGTCATGACAGGACACTGTGTGATAGGTAATCACGCAGCACGGCTAGGATTACCACAAAACGACTACTGTAGCAGCTACAGGAACGAAGAGAAAATAGTCCAGCCCTGGCGATTAAAAGAAGACGTGCTCTTGGCAGTTACTTCTGTTCAGAATTAGACGAGTTAGGTAACATTGAACTAAACAAACTCCTGAGATTCATACATTTATCTGGGTGGCTTAACTTAGCGGTCGAAGAACGATATTTAGGTTCCCAGGGCACAATGGACTCTTAGTGGTCTAAGTGACCCGTTGACAATCCTGTCAACTAGGGCACCCATTTACCTAACCTTACCTAACCTGAAGGAAAGAAACCCGGCAAAGAAAAGGACGAAGGTTGAACAAGATAAGTTCCCAAAGAAAAGCCGCCATTTGATACATGGAAACGCACTTACATAGCCGCGTCACAACAAACTAAACAAAGCTGACTTTTCTGTACGATTTTCGTTTTACTCTCACTTACTTGTAATGGCACTGCAGGCCAAGGAGGACCTGGATCTCAACCAACAAGCGTCTCCAGCCAGATGTGTCTAGCTTTCACTTCCATGCACCACCTTAGCCGCAGACTAACCCTACTGGATTCGATTGGAATTGAGCAGGACTGGGATGTTTAAGGCCCACTTTAGCTGTCCAGAGAGAGGTTTGCTACTCAATTGCCTTCTAAGCCCAAAACACAGCGGTCGGCAAGACGTATTCTTCATTTGATCTCAGCACTGGTGTCGTTGTCTATATAAATAGCGGAGCCTGGGTAGACAAGGTCTCTAACTACCTGCCCTATCCGGTGTTGGTTGTCCTTTGTCGTTGTCAGCATATTCTTAGTCTTGCAATCATTGACCGTTAAGCCCATCTTCGCCGCTTCCGTCTCAATACCCAAAAAAGCCCCACTGACATCACGCTGCGTTCTTCTGATTATGTCAATATCGTCAGCGTATTCGAGTAACTGGACGGACTTTTGAAAGATTGTGTCGCCATGACTGAATACAGAGTCAAAGCGACGCGCTGTCACTGAATACAGAGTCAAGGAGACGCGCTGTCATGCGACTTCTTTAACATAGTTCTTCAAAGAATAGTGTAAAACGGACGTGCCAACACCAGAGGCACCGGTATTGATGCATGCTCCAGCGTCATCCTGCACAAACGGCCAGTTTGGCAAGGATGCCAGCACTATAAATGCTTTGTATAGGTCGTCTCTATAAGTGCAGTCATACGTAGCCTTGAAATCGATGACATGATGGTGGAAATCGATTTGATGCTTTCGGGGATTTCTTTTTCAAGATCTGCCGTAGTATGAATATTTGATCGATGGTAGACTTTCCTGAGCGATCAGGTTATTGACGAACCCCTTAAGGCGTCCACGGCAGATAAGGGCTTTTATGCAATGCTGATGACTCTGTAGGTGGTGCAGATTAGAGGATATCCATTTGTGAGGATCAGATAAACAATGCTAGGGTTATTTTCGTCGGGCATACTTTCGTCCGATCATATTTTACAGAAGAGTTGGTCCATGCTGCTTACCAGCTAGATTAGACCATCAGCTCCAGCAGCTTTGTTGGACTTGAGTTCGCATATGGCTATCTTCACTTCGTCCAGGTCACGTAAAGGGATGGTCTATATTGTCCAGGCTGAACGATTCATTCTGCGTGACAGCGAAATACGAGACGTCTCTTAAGCAGTCTGTAAAAATGGATCTTCTATATCCTCACTGCGTTTCTACCACAATGTTCCCTGTTCTGGTGCGCCAAGTATTTGTATTTTTTTTTTTTTTAATATCAACGGAGACCTAGAAATAGCTACTGTGGAAGAGGAGATAATAAATCTTGCTCTCAAGCTATTTGTCTTGCAACGACGCCATTCTCCACGTTGTGGACGTGCCCAACATTGTACGATGACTACAAACAACCTACAGGCAACCTTTCGACTTAGCGCAGTAAGGAATAGCCGCATGTAATGGGTGTATTACGTGGTGTTTTTTAATGAAAATCGATAAACTACTTTATAAGTTACTTATAGTTACCAAAGCAGCCATGCAAATACCCCCCAAGGCTTATCCCTCTACTCTGGAACCTAATTATAAATAATTTCTCATTAAATTAGACCAAAACGGGAACAGGGCCGTTGCTTCCGCCGATGATGTCGTCCTACTAGTGTCGGGTAAGTTCCTGCCCACAATCGCCGATCTGCTTCAAACAGCGCTCAACGCCCTAAACAACTGGGCCAAGCGCAAACTAAACAAAACTAGTACTCTTCACTTCTACACTTGCAGCAGAATCTTCGGGAAAAAAAGGGGTCCTAAACCAGCTACCATCCATTGGATGTACACAGCCATTGTCGGACCCATCCTCACGTACGGCTGTCTGGTCTGGTAGCCTGCAGCCGCAAAAGCCACAAACCTGAACACCCTCACCAGAATACAACGTCTAGCTTGCATAGGCACGACTAGTGCTATTAGGACAACACCTACCGCCGCCCTTGAAACCATGCTCGGGCTATGCCCACTTGACCTCCTCACGAAAGAGGTAGAGGCTAAAAATGCCCTACAACTGGACATGGAAAAACAGCCAAATCGGACACAGCACCATTACCAAGTGGATAATCGCCAACGAGCCTTCAGACTACATGGCCACCCACTTGGATTTCAACCTCAACATCGACTCCAAATTTCCCTCCAGGCAAAGCTGGACAAATAGTGAGATCGTAAACTCTACCTCCACATCTATCTTCACGGATGGAACAAAAATGGACGTAGGTACGGGATTCGGTATTTTCTCAGTGGAACCTTCAATTTCCCGATCCATGAAACTTCTGTACCACGCAAGTGTGTTCCAATTCACGGAATTGCGGAAATTCACGGTATCACCGAGGCCTGCCGACACCTCTCCACACTGAACAACAACAGACAGGTCGATTTTTACATAGACAGCCAAGCAGCCATCAAAGCCAAATCCTCCATCACCACCAAATCGAAATTGGTCAAAAGATGCAAAGAGGAACTCAAATCCCTCAGCACGAGGCATAAAATCACGCTCTGCTGGATCCCGGGCCATATGGGTATCCACGGGAATGAGATGGCCGACGAACTGGCCAGGAAAGGCTCAGAATCAAATGACCTACACGCGGACAACTCTGTACTATTGCCCATCAGCCTCCTCATGTCCAAAATCTCCACAGACTTCTTAAATAAGGCCAACGCAAGGTGGAATACCATCAATGCATGCCGAGTCTCTAGAAAACTTTGGACCCAATTTGACAAAAAGAGGACCAAAGAACTCCTATCATTAAACAGACCACAGCTGTCACTCCTCATTGGAATCCCTACTGGCCACAATTCAATGGCGGCCCATCTCAGGAAAATGTGGATCAGCACCACCGACCTATGCAGAGGCTGTGGCGACACAGGGGTAGAGGAAAACTCAACACACTTCCTCTCCCAAGCCTCTTCAGAACCAGATACTCAACCCTCGGAAAATCACACTTCAAAGACCTTAGCAAACTAGCAAACACGCCACCTAAAACTACCCTAAAATTCATCATGAAATCGGGCTGGTTCAGGAGATCCACCCCTGCCACTAACCAATAACTTACCAGATATCCTATTGCCGTGTTCTTTTTGTTTTCAGGTATCCCACACCGGGGGAACACAATGGATCCGCTGAGACCCGAGTGAGATTGCACCCCTGCTGATGCAGTCACTCCCCTACCTACCTATAGTCACCAAGAGAAGGAAGGAATAAGCACACCGGTCCCTGTAAAATCTTTCAAAATTCTCACTTACCCACGACAAAATAAAATTAATTCCTGGGATTATCGTTACAATTACGTGCATGACTCGTGTCCAATTTTATAACCTCATGAAAAGGGGAATCATGAATATAATTAAAACAATAAATGGGCACTTATGCCGTTATTAGTTCATAAATTAATCCACTTTATAGATGCCATCGTCCTGTCGATTCGTCCTATTCATGTGTCTCATTTATCGCGTACATTATGCGGCCAAACTCGATAGATAAATATTTTTATTTTATTATAAATAAATTATCGAAGCGCTAACAAAAAATTTATTCGAAAAATTGCGGGAATTATGCATTTAATTTTATTACTCGTAGTATGTGGATGTGCGTGGGTGTATCAGACCGGTCGTAGGGTATTTAAAAACATGACATGACATACTCGTTATAATTAAATTGGTTTCCAATAATAAATTTGCCACAAAAATATACCCTACGTCGGAACAAAGTGCCTTAATACACAGACCGCACAACCTCCGCAGGGCTTATTCTTGCCGCTTGGAATTCAGGACACAATTGTCCTCAAACCAAATGAACCACTTACCAGCTTCATCTATTGACGTGAAATCAAAAGCAAACTACCCCGTAGGCCTATCTGTAAGTTTTCAATTCCCTCCCCCATCAGACATCATATTTGCCAAGGACCAACAGCAGGAGTGGGGAGTAGAAAAATTGGACTTATCGATAGATATACTTGTGCAGACGACAGTGTGGCACACAAAAAAGAACACAAGAAGGTTGAACAAAAATAGAACTAGACGCCATTTTATCCAATTTCGTTGAACGGTTTATCATGGCTGCACGAGGACTTTCCGGACTACGCCTGGTTTTGCTAATGCCGCGATATTGAACGTCCTTCCTCTTGATTAGTCATATCACGGGCAGCATTTGAGCTTGATGACAGGACGTACGAGGTATGGCCTTCACGTCACCACGCCCGGAAATAAATTCAGGAAAATTGACTCCGGCGGAGCAATTACCCTACTGGAGCACTCAGACTCAAAAACTGGTCCATTGTACTACCAGGTGGAGAACCCCTTAGTTTTTTCGTCTTTCGTAGAAAGTCGAGAAGGAGCTTCAGTGATGAGGACCTTACATCATCAGCACTCGCCACATCAGCACCGAAAATCCGCCACCTGATCCGAGAAAAGGCAGGACAATCACGTAGGAAATGTTCCGCCGTGCAGTCGCCTTCTCCACAGGCGTCGCAGATAGGGATATCACTTAAACCTTGCACACTAAGGTATTTGGCAAAGGTGTAGTGGCCCGTAAGAACGCCAGTAAGTTGTGATAGCAAGAAAACCGCCGATTTTCTACAGACGTCAGGGACCATTCCTTTAGTTTGCCTGCATCCTGGAGAGCTATGCCACCTTCGATTGTGCTCATTGAAAACCCAGTCGTCGATGGAAGCCCTGACCAAGGACGCTGGCAGACCCAACGTGGGATCAGGTCCTGAGAGAGCCTCTTCTGAACCTTGCCTAGCTAGCTCATCGGATATCTCATTCCCTGTCATTCCGTTGTGTCCTGGGACCCAGACGAGATTTAACCGAATTCAAGAAAGTTTTGCATTCACGAACTATTTTGGAGAAGGTTAAAAGGTTGAGTAGTGCACTAAGCGCAGCCTGGCTATCGGCGGAGCAAAGGACTGACATAGCTGGCAGGTTATTGCCGTATCTAATATTTACAAGGCGACTAGATGCTCTTTTTATTTGCTTGCTTGAGACCAGATTCATTACAATCAATGCAGGACGCTTCCACTATTTTAGACGTCCAGAACCTCCGTCTCGATGGACTGTAGGACATTGGTACAGGACTGTAGGAAAGTTCCATGTCGAACCGCTGCAATTATAAGAGACCAAGGTTGCTGTAAAGGTATCAAAGGTACCATGTACCAAAGCAAGCTGGAGGGCCACCAAATTCTCGGAAAAATAAGGAGAAACTGTAAAAGCACGCAGTCGAATCATTGGACAAGCATTACTGCAGGAATGATGCTCAAAAACTTACCAAGAAAAGTACGTTTCAAGGCTCTAAAGCTCTAAAGCTGAAATGGGAACCTAGTAGCAGATTGACCATCGGTTCTGAGAATTTAGAAAAACAGCTTCGACGGTGGCAATCAATAGTCCTTTGTCAGGCAAAAAAGTAGTATATCGTCCTTTTTCAGGTAAAAGGTAAAGGTAAAGGATAACAATATCTAAGCTCAAGTCGAATAAAGCTGCTGACATCAGCTTCAGTCGAGGTTTGGTTGGGTTAAGCTGAGTGGAGTTACTCATCACAAAATGCCAAGCACCAGTATGGGTCCATCGCGATGTCTTTTGAAGCATTCACAGTAAAAAACCTAAACCAGTTCAGCCATTAATTTCCCTTCCGAGTTCAAAAATTATTTTTTTTACCCAGCAATGCCTTGGCATTTATAGAGCAGTGTCATGCGTTATGTCCTCTGAGACGTACAGGTCACTGCAGTACGTGCATTCATTCGCATTCGCGTGCTTTCTGATACAGCAATGACCAGAGAGAATCCATAGAAAGTTACCGTCTATATCGAAGTATCGTGGTACACAACAAAATCTATCCCGCGATCCTGCTTACATAATGCCTTGAGCATTGTGTGGTACGTCCATACTAATTCAGATTTTGTGATGTAAGACTTTAGCGCCCTTAGCGCAGCCTGACTGACGATTTAGATGGTGATTTTGATTTTAACCTCATCTCTAGAAGTTTCGCAACTTTAAACACACCTAGAAGCTCCGCTTGGAGCACACTGCATACATCTGGAAGTCCCAGAGCATTTATAGAGACGAGGTATATCGAGGCATGACTAGTTTTGGCATATCTGCCGTCTCCCTACTGGTCTACGTCAAATGGACACATTTGTGAGCATTGAAGACGCAATGGGCGGAGAGGGGCTTAGCGAAAGAAGGTAAGAGACTTTGTATGCAAGGACTCGGCTGTCAATCCTCAAACAAATAATCGCCACTTCTTTGAACCAAGAGTACCTAAGATATTACACAAACAATTTAGGATACCTTATACAAGATCCTCACCATCACAGTCCTCCTTTATGGAGAACAAATATGGACTTCGTCTTGGATGTATCGAAAGAAAAGTAATTCGCCAAACAGCTCTCAGCTCCCTGAAGTATACAAGTTCCTTTCGAAAGACTTATCGCTAAAAGGGATCCTTTGGATCTACATATATGGCAACGATAAGACTATTCTCGGATACGCATTGATCTTTTCTCGTCCTTTCTCGGCTGCATAGAGCCCTCCCTAGCACGCCTCTGCTGAAACTCGTTGTGAGAAAGACGATTATCCGCTGGAATATTTCCATTGTTATCGTTCAACCTTTGCTCATTCCTTTGGGCCGACGAGGTGAGCACAGATGGCATAAGCAATTCATGCACCTTCTCCGAAAAAAAACCTTTAAACTAAGATGTCCTCATGGTCAGTACAATGGGCCAACGGTTTAGTCGGATTGCAAAAAAAGATCTCCGAGTGATTATCGGTCTCTCATCGTTTGTATCGATGTATGCTGAAGTCTAAGTTGTAAGGATCTGTCGTTGAATCCATCGTCATTTTACTGGGACGTTCTACTTTTGTTGACACCTTATTGTGTATGGACTCAGCGCCCTAAGATCAATCTGTTCCTATCGATATCTTAGTCGATGAAATGAATGTGCATCAGAAAGCTCGTCATTCGTCAGCAAGGAGTCAATAAAGAAATTAAAAGGGAGGAAGGACGATCTTAATGGCCAAAACGATGTGATGATGCCACGACTGGAAGATGGACACCACAACTTAAAGAGAAGTAGGTGAACTTAAATGTCCGTAACCGATAACGACAGATATCGGAAGTATCTGCAATCTGCTCAGCACATTGTCCGTGCTGCCCTAACCAGAACACGTCTCATTCCACTGTCCATACTTCAGAACAATGAATAGCAACCTGGCAGACAGATAATTGGACATACGATCCGGACAGAGGAAACCTGAAGCGAAGTGAAGCACTTTCCAGATCAGATTCAGGAGAATCGAATGCCCAAGAATACAAAATGCTCCCGAAGTAGTACCTAATGGCAGTTCCGCCATGAGACTAGTTGATGTGTATATGAGGGGAGGAGGTGTGGTCTAGTACGTAGACATATCCTGATTTATCGGGTTTCTCCGGTCAGTATGGGGTACGTGAATTGTGCGTGCCAGTAGCTAGGCTTCTGGTATCATTGGAGGATTCCCACCTCCATGGAGTATCCAACAACAAAATAACCGCAGCATTTGCAGTTTATACGGATGGTTCCAAATCCAATGAGAGTACGAGGTCAGATATAGACACGATAGACATGAAGACACATGCAGAGTATTCCAAGCAGGGGTTCCAACTGTACCTAGCTGCTAGTTGCGGAACTACTAGGGTTGCGATCGAAAAGAATATCGCCATCTACATCTACAATTAGAAGTTATTCGCAACAGAAACTTCAGCTTGGCTGACCTAAGATGGTCCAGCATGAAACAGCACAAGTCTTTAAGGCGTTGTGCAGCCCACGGATGAAAACAGCGATAGAGATACTCTCTGAGGAAAGACGCAATGAGGTTAGGTTTATTGAATACGTACGTATGGCCGGTTCATCAATGACCTACGCGTCTCAAAGGACATAACAGATCTACTGTCGAGGCATTGCCCGGAGTAGACTAAAACTTACTTACTTACTTAGGTGGCGCTACATTTCGGGGTGAACCTGGGCCTCAACCAACAAACCTCTCCAGTTAGCCCGGTCCTTAGCTAACTGCCTCCAGTTGCGCACTCCAAGTTGGTTGAGGTCCCTTTCTACTTGTGCGCGCCACCTTACGCGAGGTCTTCCTCTACTGCGTTGCCCCTTCGGGTTAGATTCGAAGACTCTGCGGGCCGGCCATAAAGCAGGACTGGGATGATCAAGGTCTTGTACAGAGTCTCCTTAGTTGTTCGAGATAGGGCCTTACTACTCAATTGCCTTCTCAGCCCAAAGAAACAGCGATTGGCAAGAGTTATTCTTCGATTTTCCGCCGAGATGTTGTTGTCAGAATTAATAGCAGAGCCAAGGTAGACACAGTCCCTTACTACCTCGAAGTTAATATTGTCGACTGTGACGTTCTGTCCAATCCGTCGATGTTGTGTGTCCCTTCTTGTCGACAGCATATGGCGGCTTTTGTTTCGATACTAGCGACCGCACTGGCAACGTTGCCACTGGTCTCCGGTACTTGATGCTGGCGGCCTAGGTATCGTGGATACGCGATCGGCGAAGATTCTAGCAGTCACAGGAAACCGTGTGCTTGCTATTGTGACGTCTCGCCCCGCAGCAAAATCAATCAGCCTGAGTCCGTTGCCAGACGTGGTGTCGTGCAGGCTATGTTTACCAACTGTTCTACCAAAGATGTCCTCCTTTCCTATCTTGGCGTTAAAATCGTGCTAGGCGTACCTAGTCGTACCTAGGACATTGCTCATAGGTCTGGTCGAGGAGCTCGTAAAAACATTCTTTGGTAGTGTCGTCCTTGTCTTCTGTGGGGGCGTGAGCGCATGTTAGGCTAATGTTGGCGAATTTAGCCTTGATGCGGATTGTCATAAGACGCTCGCTCACGTGTCGAAAGCTCAAGACTTATTGCCTATGTCTGCCGTGTATAACAAATCCGCATCCGAAGAGCAATCACCGTAATAGATGTCACAGTTTTTCATCCTCCTTTTGCCCGGCCCATCCCATCGCACTTCCTGGATGGCTGTGATGTCTGCCTTATAGCAGTCTAGGGCATCTGCTAATTGAACGGCTACACGTGGTCTGTTAAGGGTCCGAACATTCCACGTGCAGATCCGAAAATCGTTGTCCTTGTTTCGTTTGCCAGGGTCGTCAACAGTAGAGTCATTCCTTTCCGAGGCTTGTTGGTTTATCGTAACCGAGGTTTTTTTACGTGGTAGGGAAGTTGCCCCGACGCACAACCCCCAACCTGGAGGGCCAGTAGACTAAAGCACCCTGTACAATACTTTTTGATAGGTTGAGTCTTTGACCGAACATAATCCTTTCTGTAAAGAAATGAAGTACACGGATGAAATGGTTTAGGTTTCTTGCCGTGAAGGTTCCCAAGGGAACGCAATAGATGTACCATTGTGACAGGTGTCTTATAACGACCTTACAACACTATGCAACCTACCTAGGCTAACCTCGTTACGAGATTTACTTACTATATAGCGTCTATAAAGATGTCTAAGGTTCTCCTACTTCGTAAATTTTGATGCTGGTGCCTGCCACCTTTCACGAAACAACTGCCAGTGGTTTAGGCTGCGTGTAGAGTTCGTTTAGTGGCATATCCTTTACAGACTTACAAAAAATGTCGACACTGGAAAAACTGGAACATTTCCCTTTATGTTCACTTAAACCATTTACCCTGCCTTCTCATACACACTGCCCGCAATGCCTACAAAAATGAAAATAAGCAGCCCAGACACCCCAAGGATGTTCCCAATAAAAGATCCATAGAGATTCATTCATTCATTCATTTTGCATGAATATCACGTTCATCAGTATGCCTTACAATTTGTGTTGATTTGCTTATTTGATTTTTATATCCTCCTACTGCCACACCTCCGAGTACAATCCTATGCGTGTACGAAGGATCAATGTTACAGCCCTGTTAGCAAAAAATCATTGCCAATATCTGTGCGGGGGCATCTAGTGATGATTTCGTTTCGAATTCCCATCGCAGTCGATTATTGCAATAAGCTGGGCCAAATTACAAACAAGGATCGTACTCGTATGGTCGTGGTCAACGAGATGAAACGCACGAACGGGAGTCACAGTTCACCCACACCTTGCTCCCTGCCATTGGCAGGCTTTCTCGAACCACTACCCATCAGACATGGATTGAATGAACAATGATGCGAGTACTTTCTGAGAGCCCCTAGACACCGATGTGTGAGTTGGCACGGATTACGTTGGCCAAGCCAATAATTTCGATTGCGTCCAGGATGTGTAATCATGTAGATGGTGTTGCTGATGAAGATGATGACGATGATGTAGGAAGCGATACCGAACATGGTATCTCCATGTTTTCTGTGCTATTTTCAGAAGGACAACTGCGAATTGAGTCAGTTCCAAGTGGCAGGACATGTGTTTGCTAAGTGGTGATATACGGGCACTAGTCCATAGTCCCCCATACTTACACTCGCACTGGGTAAACAGTTGAAGTTCTTTAATCCGACAAAGGACATGTAATTGCGATTGACCAATACTTTCATTCGCTAGAAGTGTTGGCTACCCAAACTCATGACGTGATATTTACGCGCTGTGTGTGCTACTGAGTGTCCTTTGACGTCTGTTTGTGAATTTACACAACGCGCTGGCAAAGCGTAAGATGTGTACTTATCTGTAATTGCATTGGTGTTCATGGATTATTGGAGTGTGTATGGAGGGTAAATTGAATGGTTTCAAGGCAGGGGTGCCGTTCAAAGTTTTCTGTGACGGCAGCTAGGGGCGGTTGCAGTTTTTTTTCCGCTCCAACCATTATTGCCAAATCAAGTAGGACTTTAAGGTTATAGTTAACTTTGTGGCTTGTCAACCGCAAAGTGAGAAGTATTTCGGTTCAAGGATGGCGAAAAAAAAAAGTTTTTTTATTAAGGACTTGTTGGGGTTGTCAAATTTGATATATTTGCGAATAAAATGCTAGGAAAAGTTTTTTTTTTTTTCTTATTTGCTTAGAGATAGAAAACGTTTCGATTCAATAAGCCAATTGAGCATGCCTACCAACTTTTGTGCATATAGCTGGCATTCATGTTTTGGGAACTTTTGTTATTTATACGTTTTCGAGTTGACAGTCTTTTTCGGAGTTCACGAGTGGAACTGTAAGTGAAGTGTAAGACTGTAAGACCATTTTCCGAATCGGCTTGGGCGGTGAGCGGCGCTACACACACCAGACTTGAGTTCATTATTCTATTAAGCAGAAGGCTCATATTAGTTTAATGCCCTCTCCTCTCTTAAAGAAAAAATGCAGGACATTTAAGAAGGACTGCAACGCCGGTTTCTCAAACGCATGCTCGGTAAACTGCAGCACCTTGCCTGCACTACTGACGCGATAATAGGAACTCCGAGTGCCACAATGGAAGATATTCTGAGACTTCTTCCCTTGCATCTACTTATCGAGTAAGTGGACAATAGAAGTAGAAGTAGAAGCCTACTTGAGCAGAGGAGGTGAAGCTAAGGAGCTTCTCAGCCCTCCAATTCCACGCGTTCGGGATGGGGCGTTGGACATCATGCGAACGGAGCTTACCTTTGAGCGCAGATTCTGATGCTCTTTTCCAAAGCGTACAGGGAGCGACAGATGGGCCGGGTCTGAACCAGGAAATACTGTCTTATATACAGACGAGTCTCTGATAGGTTCTTAGGAGCAAGCATTTATTTGGAGGAAGCGTGTGTGAACAAGGCTATTCAACGGTCTTTCAGACCGAAGTCTATGCTGTCGCAAGTGCAGTTCACGTGACTCTATATCAAAGCATAAGAGGTGCAGGTGCTAACATCTGTTCCGACAGCCAAGCCGCTATTAAGGACTTGCTCTGCTTAAGTGATTGCCACCAGGATCGTAAAGAAGACTATTGTTTAGCTGAACCGGCTTGGACTGTATAACTCGATGATGCTGGACTGGGTTTCGGGACATTTCTACATTCCGGGTAGCGAAAGAACAGATGCTCTTACCAGGGAGGGGTTTATGAGCCCCTTCGTGAGTCCTCAGCCATCCATCAATAGGCTGTGGCATTCTTTTAACAAGCAATGGCTGAGCTACATCACGACTACTGGGGACGTTTTGCCGGTAGACGAAGATGTGGATCGACGCACTCGGTGCGGACAGAACCAGGTTTCTACTTAATCTACCCAAAAGTGACTTGAGAACTATTACAAGGTTCGTCACAGGCTTGTGAGATGTGGCTTAAAGAGGACAACAGACTCCCTATGCGGCTGTCCTGCTTTTGACTCGGACAGCTACAACCATGTATACAAAAAAAAATAGAACAAATCATGAATGACGTCAGAGGTCAAGCCTTTTAGCATTTTGACCTATCGGTCAGTGTCTTGTGAGGACACCGATTACGTTGGTGATCTGTGATCGCTTAAGCATAACCAACATGGCACTACGTTTCTGATTCAGTTTAGACCAGATATGCGCTAAGATTGTTGATGGTTGGTCCTGCTGAACACCTTCAATTTGAGTAGACTTTTGCATGCAGCTAGAGGCATACCCAAGTTTTTCCATTTAGGCAGAATTCTTTGGGCCGTACCCAAAGCTTAATGGCCTGTGGGTGCCGTGGCTCAGTGTTTAGTGCGTTGAATTACTGAGCGGGAGGTTAAAGGTTCGAATCCCAGAACACATTAAAAATGTCTTTTCACGGTCCCACCTCTCGCTGACTGTCTGACAAACGTCCGAGAGTAGGTAGGTAGGTAGAGGTGGCTGTTTCTTTTATTTTTAATCACCGCTGTGTGTAATGTTGTTCAACGTTGAGGTGAGAAATATACTAAACCCATTCTGTTGAGTTCAGGTAGCAGATGAGAGCTTCAATCCTTCACAGATATCTCTCTCATGTCGTCGAAGAAGGGTTTACCTAGAGTACGTTCTCGCCATGGCCGGACACCTGCAAAGAAAGTGTGAAGAAGAGATTCTTCCTCGTAAGTATCTCTGCAGCTACCACAGAAGGTGTTGTGGGGGATGCTTGGCTGCAGGGTTTACTATCGGCCAGTGGCCCGTGCTTACGGCTACAATTTTGGCAATATCTGGTCTTGATCTGCCTAGTAGCTCATTTGTTTTAGGTTTGCTATAGCTGAGCCATGTCATTCTTGATAAAGCGCAGCTGGAAAGCCTGTTCCAACCTAGGTTGGCCAGCTTTTAGAAGTGATTGTGAATGTTACCCTTAACGACTCCTAGCGGAACATTAACTCTTTTTGCTAGCGAGCCGCCATGGGCTGACCCTTGCCTGGCCAGATCGTCTGCCTGCTCGTTTTCCTCATAGTTACTGTGTCCTGGGACCCAGATGAGGGCGAAATTTCATTGTGCACCCAATTTGTTGAGCTCTTTCCGGCATTGCTCTACCAGTTTTGAGGACGTGAATGCTGAATCAACGGCTTCGATAGCAGCGTGGCTATAGAGTGTATAGTATAGATAAATGCGTCAAAAATTGACATAAGTTTATACGAATCTACAATGGCTTAGTAGTAAGTTTGTCCATGTGGCATCAACATTTTTAGCTGTTTGAAGCTTTCATAAGATCGAGAGCTTCTCGATTCAAATCAGTCGCCTGTTTACGTAGCTTTAAAACCTTGGTTTTCAATCCTTTCTCATGAGCGTTCCTTCTCCGAATCACAGAGGAACGTTCCGTACTGACTGAAGTAACTGTGTTCGAAGAGGAGAATTAAGAGATTTGTACTAAACTCGAAACTGCAGGGAAATTGACAGAACAGTTGGTATATACAGTCAAGGAAGAGGATAAATGTAGCTCCGGAGGTTTTTGGGCGCGTCTGTGGTGGGGTGTAACCGGAACATTTGTGTCGGGATGAGAAGGGATGTCCGGCTTGAATTCATTCACGTTCAATAAGCGCTTGAAGGCTGTCAGGATTCAGTATGAATTGTACTATGAGCGTAAGGTCGAGACCCTTTGAACCGTGCACAAGTACAGGACTACCTTTGTGGTCAAGGCATTTAGCCACGACGCAGGCAGCGTTCAGTGTATTTGAAACCATACCAAACCAACCGCTTCCCCCAAGACGTGTTAACCACTTATCCGCGCTGTTCAGTATCGATGAAGGGTTCGAAACACTTCCTATCGATCGATTTACCTTTTCCATTGGGAGTAGTTTTGATCTGTTTCGGTGTTGGACGTTCCTTTTTCCCAAGTATTCACTATGAAACCTTTTTTATTTCGCCCCAGAACCACGTTAAGAACAGCCTCATCAGCACGACATCGTTTAATGCCTTGAGTTGAAATCGCTTGGAAACTTCGCATTAAGGTCGCCCCATTGGCATGTTTGTAACTGAGAATTGGAAACCGCCATCTCGATCTGTTCATCGGTTATTGACTTCGGGATAATCAATGTTGAACACACACTACATAAAATTTTTGTTCGCGTGCGATATCCGCCACTCCGTCGCCAGTCAGCAGTTTTGAGAACTCCGAGTCCGGCCGAAAAATCGTAAATCCATCTTCCAATATGGAATACATGGGCCGGTAAAAGAACGGATAGTTCAGTTCAATGTTGTGCAGTCAACTGAGCTGTTCCATCGACGCGCGCAGATCCTTGCATTTGAGTGTTATTATCCCGCCCACCGCAATATTATTGACAACGAATGGCTTCTTCTGCCCACAATCGATATTCTTGTGCCATAGTTCCTGGCTGTTGTCTTGTCGGGCGCTTAGCAGCAAATGGTGGCCCGTAATGCACAAGGTGCCCTCAACTGTTCCATGCAGCATGCATTATATAATGAGAAGCAGTCCGATCAATTGCGAAAGCTTATGACAACTCTACTGCGAAGGCATAACACTGGCAGTAGGTTGGTCATGGCTGGAAAAATTGTTCGCTCTGTTGATGATTGATATGCTTATGACATCAGGTGGATCGTGAAAAAAATACTGTGAATCAGAAGCGAAGGCAAAAAATAGATGACAGCAATCAAATCTCCCCAGTTATTCTGGACACCACCCCTGGAGCTAATGCGAAACCTAATACAGCTGAGTTTCAAACCACTACACCAATCTCTTTCTCTCTCTCTCTCTATCTATCTTTCTAACGCCCGCACCATGTGAAAACATGTAAAGGAGTATAATTAACCCCTTGAGTGCGTGCAAATTATAAAAAAAAAAAAAAAAAATGCAGATGGTCGTGCAATAAGACACCGTCTAGTTTAGGGGTTTTTATGAGATCAGCGAATTCCACTGGACTTACAAGCAGACGGGCACGTAGATATGGTATACGCCACGGGAGTTAATGAATTGACTTGCATGGTTTCTTTGTTTTGTGTGTTTTCTAAGCTCGATCTCGGAGAGGAGAGTTGTCAAAATTGAACTCTACATCAGCGGTGGAACAAAAGTCTTTTGTGCGATGTTGGTTTCCCTTTCTTTTTCTTCTTTATTGACTACTTTACCGCTCTTCCATTCCGCCCTGGTTGGAAAAATACAAAGAAACATTTTCTGAAATCTAAAGTTCGGGTTTTATAATGAGTCGAGGACGCAACCAGGTTGTTTGGTACCGTCTCCAGGACTTTACTTACTATGCACTTTACATAGCAGTCCAGCACCCAGATTCTCTGAGCCGGACTGCGGAACATAAAGCCATATCTCTGATGTGAAGTTCAAGAGGGAGCAAGTCAAGGATCACACCCGTTGGACAGGACCTCAGAGTGCCCGTAGTTCCTACGCATGCTGTTCTTTGAACTCTTTCAGTCTTTCGATGTTGTATTTTAGGGTAAAGCAGGCCACCGGGCGATAGCTCCGTAGGTGAGAATTGGACGTACAATGGCTATGTACATCCAGAGAGAGAGCTTCTTGGCTGAAGACCCCATTTGCCGAAGGTTTTATTTATTTATTTAGCTTCCAACTAAGTTTAGAGTCGAGGATTGTGCCTAGGTTTTGTGCACTAAAGGTTAAAGAGAGTGGCCGACCGCTTAGTTTGGGTCGGGTGAAATTTTGTATTTTGGTCGTAGTGGTAAATAGCATCAAATCAGTTTTATCAGGATTTATACCAAGGCCACAGCTCGTGGCCCATGATTGTACTAAATCCAGACCTACCAGGAGTTGCCTCATCACAGACACTAAAATTACCAAATCATCCGCATACACAACCACCTTGAAGCGCTCTCTGTCCAGTCGTGCCAAAATCTTGTTCTTGGCCATTGGCCATGAGGAGAGATAACTCCTCCCTAAGGAGCTCGTCTACTTACAATTGTAGTTGTGCTATCGTTACCGAGTGCAGAGTGAATGATGCGTGATCTTAGCATGGACACTATCCATTTACTAATATGCTCCTCTATGCCCAGCTCGGCAAGAGATTCTTAATTAACTCGACCCTTATCAACAGTTCCTGTAGAGATCCTTTCCATGTTGTTGTATTGTGCTCCACTAGAGGGGTACCATGTTCGCTACATAACCTAATCCAGTCGTCGAAAAATTGACACTTAAAGCGTATTTGGTGCATCGCAACTAAATGCGGAAGGCGTTGACTAGGGAACGACATTTCTTTCAAAATGTATAGAAAGTGCAATCTTAGTGTAAAAACGTACAACGGTAGCAGTCCGGTTTCTAAGTATAGCATGTAGTTTGGGGTATTTTCTGGCAGCCTGAAGATTTTTTTAATAAAATATCTAAGGAGTTTTTCTGTTTCTTCATATTGACATATATCCCATACTTGAGCCGCATAGCACATTATCGACCTCACTACCGCATCAAAGACCTTATATTTTACACTTGATGCTACGTTCTTTTTACACAGTATGCCTTTCCAGTTACAGTTTAGCTCTTAGCTTTTCTTGTAGATGTTTTCTGAAATCCATTTGAGGTGTTATAATCACTCCGAGGTACTTATATTCTTTCACCTTCTCTAGTTCCTTATCTAGCCAAGTCCATTTTTCACATCTCGCATAGCGACCAAACCCATTCCGGAAGACCATAATTTTGGACTTGTTGGTGTTCACTTGCAGATTCCACAGATTGCAATAATGTTGCAATCTGTTTATCATATTTTGCATCATCATTGGTGTTTCAGACAAAATTACAATGTCATCAGCGTACATTAGAACCTTTATTTTAACTCTAGCGAATTCAATTCCTCCTGGCAAATAGGTTGGTAGGTCATCCAGGAATATCGAAAAGAGTAGGGGACTCATGAGACAACCCTGCTTGACACCCATCCGAGACTCAAACCATCGCGAGACGTCTTTTCCATCCCATACCGCTGTCCTGTTCTCCTCGTAAAGGCTTTGAATGATTTTAAGAACTTTTGTTGAAACCCAAAAGTCACTTAATTTATAGAAAAGGGACTTTCTGTCAATGGAGTCAAACGCCGCCTTAAAGTCCACAAAAAACGCATAAAGTTTTTTACCCTTGTCCCGATAAGACCTGGCAATACTTGACAGTGTAAAAATATTGTCCACCGTAGAGTAGTTCTTCCTGAACCCAGCTTGGAATTCGCTGAGTAGGTCGTTTGCCTGTACCCAAGCTGTCAGCCGTTCTAAGATGATGCCCGTGAATATTTTCATCGCTGAGTTCATGAATGATATGCCTCTGTAGTTACTTGGGTCAGTACAATCTTCTTTTTTAAATACGGGAAAAATTAGATTCCGTCTGAAACTGTCAGGTACTTTACCCGCATCGAAGATAAAGTTGTACACTACTCTTAGTTTTTTTAGGAACTCATTTGTTGCGTGTTTGTAAAACTCGTACAGAATGCGGTCGTCTCCCGGCGCTTTATTTAACTTGCATGTATGAATGACTTTGCAGACGTCCTGTAATGAAATACTGCGATCTAATACATCGACTTTCTGGAGCGGCAGTGCATAATCCAGTTGGACTGCACTGCACGGTGGATTTAGCAACTGCTCAAAATGTTCAGCTAGAATCGATGCTTTAACTTGAGTACCCCGTGCAAAGGTGGTGCCGTTTATAGTTCTAGCAAGTTTCCAGAATGCACCACTGTCTCTTACCCCTGCAAGCGCCCTGGCTAGATGTTGAGTGTACCTTTTTTGTTTCTCCTTGCATACATCGACTTTCTGGTTTTGTATGTCTTGTTTGCCTGCTGGTACATGGATTTCGCAAGATTGCTGCCTACTTCTCGTATTAATCGCAAACAGGCGAGTGCCCTTTTCCTAGCTACTGCACATTCCCAGTCGTACCATAACTGCTTTCTTTTTAATCTTTCTGCTGATTGGAAAGGTTTAGCTGCGTCCGCAATGCAGGTAGTATTTATATCCGAGCCACGGATTGAATAAATTTCCGATTCATCTTCAGCTTCCGGGTGAATGTTGTGAAAAACTCCCTCTATGTCTAAGAAGGTAGCAAGAGTGTATTCTTTGTTATGAAGTGTCCTGTCGACAGTGCGCACAACCTCGTGAAGGGCCGTCTCTGTGGATCTTCCCTTGAGGTACGCATGTTGAGAAAACCTAAAAAAAAAATAAGAATACTTGGCACAACAGACGTTTATGCTCCAGGGCCTAGCTTCTCGCGACCATTCGTGTTGTGCGTGTTATATTCTTCACACAAATGGAAGGGACCTACAGTTTAGAGTCATATCCGGAAGGCGAAATTGAGAAGCTTTCTCTTGACAGTTATTACTCTCGGACGTTTGTCAGACATTCGCGAGAGGTGGGACCGTGAAAAACTTTTTAGTGTTCTCTGGGATTCGAACCTCGAACCTCATGGTCAGCGATCCAACGCACTAACCACTTCAGCCACGGCGCTTTTGGGAAAAGCTATCTGACGACTTCTCGGTTCCACCAAAATCGGGTCAATATGCTCGCTTTTAATGCACCCCATTCCACTTTTTTAAACATTCTTACGGTCGCGTCATTAGAAAATCATTATCATCAATCAAAAATAAGAAACCAGTTCCTGACAGTTTATGAAACAATCGCTGATTCCATTCATAAGCCACGATATCCCTTGTCATAGTTGGTTTTTATCACAATGCCTCGGATGGCCTCGCATGTTATTATCAAATTACGGTTGTTTTTGCAAATAAAACGCGCCATCAAATGTCAACAAACATTAACCGATGGCTTTACTCTGTCTGAAGTCCTTGCCTTGGCGTGGTTAATGCGCGTAAAACAATAAAAAAAAAAGCCAAACGCCTTTATTAAAGGACACCGCAATTGTGGCTTATCACCAGTACAATGATGATGTTTAACATCACCGACGACCCCGTATCGAGTTCCAATGAAAAATGACATCATAGCCGTCGCCACGTAAATGGGGTTTAATGCAGTCTATTTGGGTGCTTGACGTCATTGAGACCTATAAATAGAGTGAGCCACTAACAGGCGCAAGGAACTGGAAATAATGCCCGGGAAATGATATTTGAATGTGGATGCCGTTTGACACTGATTATGAAACAATGACATTTGAATCTGCTGACATTGTTAGCATAGGAAATCGGAAAATAGAAGGGAATTTCTGAAGGACCTGTGGCAATATCTATACATTATGCACTCCTACTATGCATAACCGATGTACGTCGGCAGGTAGTTAGGTCCAACGAACTTTTCTCACAGAGGTGTCCTTTTCAGACCA
This sequence comes from Blera fallax, assembly GCA_946965025.1. NCBI lineage: Eukaryota > Metazoa > Arthropoda > Insecta > Diptera > Syrphidae > Blera > Blera fallax. The sequence continues at coordinate 43,403,501 of OX337247.1, forward strand.
TAGATGACTTGACACATACAATTCCAGTTTGACAAAGAATGCCCCTTGCCAATCGCTGTTGCCTTAGGCTGAGAAGCCAATTAAGTAGAAGGCCCTACTTCGAAAAACAAAGGAGATTCTATGCAAGACCCTTACCATCCCAGTCCTGCTTTATGGCGCTGAAGTATGGACTCTGTCGAAAGCAGATGAAGATATCCACGGTCGTTTCGAGAGAAAAGTTCCTCATAAGAACCCCTTTGCCTTGACGGGCTTTAAAAGTGAAGACTGAACGCCGAAATATACGAGCTGTACAGGGACATCGACATAGTCCAAAAATCTGCGCATCAGTTGCTTAAGATGGCTAGGACATATAGAGCGAATGGACATAAATGTTCCGGTTAACAAAGTATTTAATTCTAACCCGAAGGATCAACTTAGTACAGGAAGGCCTTGCCTTAGGTGGCGCGCACAAGTGAAAAGAGATCTCAACCAACTTTGACTGCTGAACTAAAGGCAGCTATCTAAAGACTGGGAAGCCTGTTGGTTGAGACCCAGGTTAAACTGTAGCGCCACCTAGGAAGTAAGTAAGGTATCCAATCTGATTATCTTCACAATCTGATTGAACTTTCTAGCCCAATTAAGCGACCAAGTTAAGTTAGGTTACGTTAGGTTGAAGTGGCTGCCAGCTAGGAGTCGCCAGTACACTTAGACCAATGGTAGGTCCGTTGTGATACCACGTGGATCATGGGAGAAGTTTCTCTCTACCTTCTCGTTTTAAAACCAATTTGAGCTTCTTATGAAGCGTAGGAGGCTCTTGATGTCAATATTCATCGGGTCGTCTGTATCGTTGTAATAGGGAGCTCCTAAGTGAAACTTCCTTTTACGGGAGAGAGCTGGGAAGAAACAAAGAAGGAGAGGGATAGTTTCCTCCTCTTCTTCATCCATGCAGCTTCTACAAAAGACGTTTGCATAGAGGCCTAGCCTTGTAGAACGCTTGCCTATTAGACAGTGTCCAGTGATGACACCTATTGTGGTGCCGATATGCAGTCTATTGAGAGAAATCAAATTCTTGGAGCGTTTTAGATCCAGCGTTGGCCAAATCTGTTTTGTCGCTAGACATGTTGATCCACTTGTCCACCTAAGATTTGCACTCTCGACAGCATCCAGCTTAAGTTTTAGTTTGCGAGTAGCGATTGGAAGACCTTAGGTGCCATTGTCCGCAAGATGGGTATAGTTGTTCCTATTTTGGCGAGTTCATCGGCCTTACAATTCCCTGGAATGTCTCTATGCCCCGGCACCCAACACAGGTGAATATTGAAGTGCTCAGCCATCTCCACAAGATACGAACGGCAGTCTAGAACTACTAAGGAGTTTATAGAGGTCGATTCCAGGGATTTGATTGCTGCTTGGCTGTCTGAAAAGATGCGGACATCTCTAGCAGATATCACGTTTTTCTTAAGCCAAGATAGGGCTTCTTTTATCGCCATTATTTCCGCCTCGAACACGCTACAATGATTAGGAAGAGGGAAGGAGAGCTTAAGGTTAAGCTTATCAGAGAAAACACCTGCACCAACTCCGTCTTTGGTTTTTGACCCGTCAGTGTAGAAGTGAATTGATTCATCTTCTAAAAATGCATCGTCCTCCCAGCATGATCTGGAAGGGATGGTGACTGTAAAGCTCTTCCCAAAATTTAGACGAGGTATGGTGTAGTCCGTGTTTTCGGGAGAGATTTTGAATTTATTCAGAATGGAAGCGTGAAGAATGGCCAAATTCTTTTCTTGACCACTGTTGGGTAGCTTCAAGGCGAACGGCTGCAATCGCTGCCATTTGCTTGCTATGTATATCGTGGGGTATCAGATGGAACATAATGTCCAGTGGCGCAGAGGGTCTGTCCGCTTATGCACAGACAAGCTGTACGTTGGAACTTAGTTAGATAGTCGCGATTTATAGCTTTTTCTGTCCACCAGATAATCACCCCGTATGTGAGTATCGGTCTAATGATCGAGGTGTAGAGCCAGTGAGTAATTCGAGGTTGTAATCCCCATTCATTCCCAATAGCTTTCTTGAATATTAGGTTTCCAGCTTAGCTTCCTATCCAGGATAATATCCAAATATTTTGCTTTATCAGAGAAAGTTAAGCTGGTTCCATTAAGAGAGGGAGGGTCCTAGAGAAGAGTACTAGTTCAATTTTGTGGGGGATTACACCCAAACCGCAACGAACAGCCCATCTAGTGAGCTTATTTAGAGCGTTTTGTAGGAGTCCCTTCAGAGTATTTAGGTGCTTTCCCGAGACGGCCAAAGCAACATCATCTGCATAAGCGATCGCCGTGCATCCCTCGCCTTCCATGATTATTAATAGTTCAGTGACCACAGAAGCGGGGATAGAACACCTCCTTGTGGAGTGCCTCTACTAACAGATCTTCTGATAGACGTCCCACCCAGCTTGGAGTTGATAGTCCGACCATTGAGCAGTAGATTGATCAATTCGCCGAGTGAGCTGTCAACTTTCAGGTCTGATAGTGCATCTGCTATCGCTGATGTATTGACGTTGTTGAAAGCGCCTTCTATATCCAGAAACGCAACCATTGTGTACTCCTTGTGGAACAGGGAATATTCAATTTTGCGTGCAGTGAGTGTCATGCTGTTGGGCCGCTGACAGTAGCTCCTTATCAATACTGTTGCGTAAATGGATATCAATCAGTCGTTCCAATGTTTTTAAGAGGAGTGATGATAGACTGATAGGTATGAGAGCATTTAGCCGCTTTGGGTATGAAGACAACTTTAACTTCTCTCCATATCTTTGGGATGTAAACCAGGTCTAGACAACTTTTCAAAATTATCTCCAGCACCGGCAATCAACCAAGTTAAAACCCATGGAACTGGTTAAAGGGTTTCTAGCTTTTTCGCTGGAATTTTGATCGATCTAAAATGTAGATTGAGAATGGTTCGAAAACTTACATACAATCCAGCAATAAAACATATTTTTTAAGCTCTCTCCTAGATGTAACTACCCTTACATAAGTGAGTTTTGTTTTTAATAATTTAAAGGATTTTATTATTAACTGAAATGGGATAAACTGAAGTATTTAACCCGAATTTGTGATTTTTTTGACTTCACATCACTGGGTCTGTCTATTCTTTTTTCTGAATGAAATGAATATGTATGTCCTAAGGGATTGGTCATGACCAACGTTACTGTCATCTGACAATACTCGAAACGCCAGTCATATGACATAGCCACGCCTTATTCACTTTTGGAGAAGTTCCACGAAAAGAAAAAGTTTTTTTTTTACCTCGCTGAACGAGATTGACAGAAAAATCATTAAAATTTAAGGACTTGCGTTGTGCACACACGTCACAATTAATAAATTAATAAATCACCCACCTTGACCCAGGCAAAGCAACATTACCCACTGCACATATGTATGTATGGAGACACATCGTATAGGTATCCCCCAGTCCCAAAAAAAAAACAAAACGACAGCGACGTCATCCTTAATTCATCATAAAACAATTTCACGGCAAAAACTAAAAATATCCTAAACGAACAGAAAATCGATGAAATTCCATCGGCCGCCAGGACGTCACCCACCGGTTCATGCATTATTCAGGACTCACCGTGCGTTTGCACTTTCGACCGATTTAATACTCGAACAAAATCATACTTTTTAATGTATTACGGGTCGGAGTTAGTTGTCGTCCATTTGTCAATTGATATGTTGTGGGTCAGCCCCCTCTTTTCGTCCTGCTTTACTTAAACCCCTACAGTCCCTACACCGCACATTTCATTCACTTCCGAATCCATTCAAAACACAGTTCTCTGAAAGTTGATACTCGCCCGGAAAGGTCACTTCTGAAACGGATACCTGTGAACAGATATTGCGTAGGCACTTCTATCTGAAATCGATTCCTGAACTTCAAACGTAGAATAGTACCCGGGACTGACAATAAAAATGCAATTAACTGCAATTTCATTGTACGTACGGACATATGTAGAAATCTACAGGACTTCTCTGTAATTGGAGCAACTTTTGGAAAACACGGATTGCAGCATAGCGTGGACTATGAACTTTACAGTTGTTGCAATTAATAAAGCGCTTCCTTCGAGAGATATCCGAGTGCTCTTGATGGCAATTAGTATTGAATTCATTGTCTGGCAGTGGGTAATGATTCGTTAATGGGTTGCTGAGGATCTCTCATTTACAAGGGAATTCAATGGTAACACTTGCTTTCAAGGTCGGGTCTTTTGGAATTTGATTCAACGAGTAGAAACATGTAGTTCATTGCCAGCGAACTTTTAAGGACGAGGATGATGATGACGATACACTCCAACAATATTGTTTGTGCATAATCGATTTTATAGCATCATGTTGTAGGCAGCGCAACAATACATTTTGCCATTGCTCTGCTGAGGATCGAGTTTTACAAAGCCAATTTCAAAGCCCATTTGCACATTCGTTCAGAATTGTTTAAGCAGATTCACAAGCAAGAATCCCATTTAAAGAGATACGTATTATTTTTAGCCCCATAAATACTAGAGATATCTATAAAAAGGACTGTAAAAAGCGTAATCAATTACCCGGCGGGCAAAAACGCATCATCAACTCCACGTGGTGCCTGATGGGTGCTATTAAATGTGAACCAACGATGAGCGAATGCTGAGTCTGACTGTACATGTGGAACTGGACACTCGGACCAGCGCAAGCTCAGTCGGGTGAACTTCAGCACGCATGTGCCAGACGAGGCATCTCTCGCTGACCTGTCAAGCACTTTGTGGATCAGATGTCTAACAAGAGGTCCTCAGAAGGAGGACGTGCAGCGGAGGAATTTCAACGACAGAATCAACGGTGACGTCCACAGCCAGACCGGCGGAAGCCTTACTCGAGCTACTCCGACATATTTGGCGCTCAGGTCAGTAAGGAACTTGCACGACTAAGGCAGGGTCTTGAAAAAGAGTTGGTGGCGGAGGAGCCCTTAATGGGCCAACGGCAGCGCTCGCATCCCCGAAATGGGTTACTGGCATCGGTGTCACTGGCCCCTCGTTCTAGGAGTTGTATAAAGGGACCTGGCCCTCCAGGTTGGGGGTTGTGCGTAGGAGCAACTTCTCTACCGCGTAAAAAACCCATAGTTACGATACAACCAATTCCTATCCGAAATGACCCTACTGTTGACGACCCTGGCAAACGAAATAAGGACAACGATTTTCGGATCTGCACGTGGAACGTTCGGACCCTTAACAGACCGATCAATTAGCAGAAGCCCTAGACTGCTATAAAGCAGACATCGCAGCCATCCAGGAAGTGCGATGGGATGGGCCGGGCAAAAGGAGGATGAAAAACTGTGACATCTATTGCGGTGATTGCTACAGAGAACAGAAACAGCGCTTATTCGGATGCGAATTTGTTATACGCAGCAGACATAGGCAAGGAGTCTTCAGCTTTCGACACGTGAGCGAGCGTCTTATGACAATCCGCATCAAGGCTAAATTCGCCAACATTAGCCTAACATGCGCTCACGCCCCCACAGAAGACAAGGACGACACTACCAAAGAATGTTTTTACGAGCTCCTCGACCAGACCTATGAGCAATGTCCTAGGTACGACTAGGTACGCCTAGCACGATTTTAACGCCAAGATAGGAAAGGAGGACATCTTTGGTAGAACAGTTGGTAAACATAGCCTGCACGACACCACGTCTGGCAACGGACTCAGGCTGATTGATTTTGCTGCGGGGCGAGACGTCACAATAGCAAGCACACGGTTTTCTCATCTCAATATCCACAAGGGGCCTGGCGGTCTCCTGATCATGAAACGGTCAATCAAATTGATCATATTGCGATCGACGCAAGGCATGCCTCCAGTATTCTGGATGTCCGAACCTTTCGAGCAGCCAACATCGACTCGGACCACTACCTTGTTGCAGCCAAGGTACGAATGCGGATATCCCGAACGCCACAAAGAAGAATAACTGTGAGAAGATTTATCGTCGAAAAGCTGCAATCACAAGAGACTGCTAGAATCTTCGCCGATCGCGTATCCACGATACCTAGGCCGCCAGCATTAAGTACCGGAGACCAGTGGCAACGTTGCCAGTGCGGTCGCTAGTATCGAAACAGAAGCCGCCAAAATGGGTTTAGCTGTAAATGAGGGCAAAACCAAGTATATGCTCTCGACAAGAAGGGACACACAACATCGACGAATCGGACAGAACGTCACAGTCGACAATATTAACTTCGAGGTAGTAAGGGACTTTGTCTACCTTAGCTCTGCTATTAATTCTGACAACAACATATCGGCGGAAATTAATCGAAGAGTGACTCTTGCCAATCGCTGTTTCTTTGGGCTGAGAAGGCCATTGAGCAGTAAGGCCCTATCTCGAAAAACTAAGGAGACTCTGTACAAAACTTTGATCTTCCCAGTGCTTTATGGCCGGGGCGACGCAGTAGAGGAAGACCTCACCTAAGGTGGCGCGCACAAGTAGAAAGGGACCTCAACCAACTTGGAGTGCGCAACTGGAGGCAGTTATGTAAGGACCGGGCTAACTGGAGAGGCTTGTTGGTTGAGGCCCAGGTTGACCCCGAGCTGTAGCGCCACCTAAGTAAGTAACTAATCATCAACCCGAAAATGCACAGAAAAATCGTATCTGTAGCTCGCGTAAGCCCATTAATGCCCGCAAACACCAGCTGATACCCACAAGTGCCCAAAAGTCTTGCAAATGCCCGCCAACATCCGCAGATATCCGCAAACGACCGCTAATGGATTAGCAAGATGGGTGTCCTGTGACAGTCATTGCCCGCTTAGGCCAACAGTTAGATACATTTTTCCATTTTTTTGAATGTAAGGGTTTTTTCAGCTAGACGTTACGCTCTAGCTCGTCTAAAAAGTGACTATCAAGAGTCTTCAGTCTTCTGTTACCCAGAGTCAAACATTCACAAAACTGGTGCCGAAGGGATTCTGTTTCTTCTTCGTCCTTGCAAATTCCACAAAATCATTTTGAGTTAGCCTGTGATGATCCAACAAAATTTTTTTTCTTGCCAAGAGCAGGTGAAAATCTTCAAAAGACACCATAAGGCCCGACCGCGCGTACTTGTGGTAGTGTGAGATTTTTCTTCTTCTTCTTCCCTTTGTTCGACGAGGTTATGATCAGGATTATAGGGATCATAGCCCTCCCACTTTACTGCATCCCTACTGGTTTGCCTGTGGGGTTCGCCGTTTCGACCTCAGAAAATATCTGCAGGCGTCCCGGTTTCCGACCACTTCATCACTGAGGCCGATCAAATGCTGCTGTTTTTGCATTTGGGTGATCCAGGAGTTTTTTGGCCTGCGTCTCTTCCGCGCTTCTGTAGGAACGTTGATTGGCATTGCCCTCTTGACAGGGTTTGTAGGATCCCTCCTTTGAACATGGCATTACCAACTGAGCCGGTCGTGCTCCAATTTTTTCGAGATGGGTTCTTTGACGTGAAGGCTTCCTCGGATCTTCGAACTTCTAATTCGATCAAGCTTTGTAACTCCTGCTGTCATGCGAAGCGTAGTGAGATTTTTACTCGCTAAAAACAGCTCTCTTCAGAATTGATACTACAACTAAGCTGAGGCTTACGAGACTCGTGATTTTGAAAAGAGATGTTCGTATGTAATTAAAAGAATGTAGCACTTTAGACAGGTTAAATTCCAATAAAAAGTTCCTGCGTTTTTCACGACCGGCATGTACGCGAGGTCAAAAGGTTTTGTCCTTTGCAGACGACGAATTGAATTGTTCGCGTCAAGTAGTTGAATGATGGTACGGTTACAATGGCCGTGAACTCGTGTTCTTGTTATCTCTTCGACGACGCTGGGAACTCCCAGATCCCGATGAATATCTTCGTTACGGACATACCACGGTGCGCTAACGATCGTTCTAAGAACTTTATTTTCAAAAAGTTTGTAGGATTTTTCTATTGCTTTTCTTGGTACAACCCCACAGTTGTAAACCAAACGTCCAAACTGGTTTTAGTACTTGCTTATGCAAGTACTTTGTTATGTAGGTTTAACTTCGAATGTTTTCGAAATAGCCAGTACATTTATCGGCATTTGTTTTCGAGCTCGTCGCGATTCTTTTTTACGTGTGATTTCCATCTAAGCTTAACATCTAGAGGCATTCCTAGGTATTTTGCTTCGTTTGCATACGGTATTTGAGCGGAGTTTGTAGGTAAAGTTGATGTGAGTAGATTTGCTTTCATTCAGCACAATACGCTAAGAATTCGTCCAAGCGTGGATTTTATTAATAGCATGTTGCAGCTTTTCAGTTGCTGCTTCAATTGTATTGCCCGATAAACGTGGCGACGACGCAGTTGCATTCCTGCGGGATATCACGGATGGAGAGTACATATAGAAGTGGGCCAAGGACACTTCCTTGTGGGACTTCGGCCGCAATCTCCTTTAAGTCAGAAAGAGTCTCTCGGCGAGGTACGATCGTAAGATTAGAAAGAGTTGCCGTGTGGCAGAAGTAGTTGCAATTTATGCTCCAAGCCTTCGTGCCAAACCTTATCGAAACCTTGTGAGACGTCAAGAAAAATACACCACAAAAAATCTTTTTTTTCTTCGAGAGCTTTCTCCATTACTTCAGTTATTTTGTGGACTTGGTCGATTGTAGAATGTTTGATTCTAAATCCAAATGTCTTTCGTCGATTAAGGGTTGTAGTCGTTTAGAAAGTAGTTTTTCGAATATTATTGAGATAACCGGCAATAGGGAATTAGGCCAATAAGATTTCTTCTCATTCAGAGGTTTGCCTGGTTTCGGGACCATTATAATCTCGGCGACTTTCCATTGTCTCGGAACGTAGAGCAAACTGAATGAAGCGTTGATCAAATAGAGCAGTTTAATAATAATTTTATTCGGCAATTCCTTGACCACCTGCGCCGTTATCAAGTCGTAACCCGGAGTTTTTTTAAAGACTTCCCTCAGTTCAGATTATTTGGATTAGAGGTTGACGAATAGTGGAATAGGCCTTGAAAATAAGAGCTTGAACGGCAGGAGGTAGAGCCGATAGGCAAGGCTCGAAGGTTTCGTGGTGCCAGAAAAGAGTCAGCAGTATTCCATGATCATTAGACGAAAACTTTTCGACCATATTAGGAGAAATAATTCAAGAGATTGTCCATCATTGACAGCTAGCGTTACTGGTGAAACGCAATATCGACAACCGCGGAAGGGCGATACGGGCAGCAGTTTCAGGAGGTAAATGATAGCCACCAGTCGCGGCAACGAGAATGTCCAAGATATGCAAAAATTTAGAGGAAAAGGAGCACTTCTGTCCGTTATCCGGACAAAATAAAATTTAAGGTAACAGCTCCAACCAATATTCGGAGAGCGGCTTATATGAACTTTTACTTCTTTTGGATTGGAACCAGTTCATATGAAGGATAAAGCATTCCTCTACGGTCTTAAACAGAGTATTCACCGGGGATACACCTTCAGATCAGAATGAGTTGCTTGAAGGACCGTTCTGCGAAATGCTCCTCACACTTCCAATTAACGATGAGATCATAACCGAAATTGAAGCAGAATCAACAAAACGGTTGGGATGGATGGTACCCCTGCTGAGCTCATATATAAGTCCAACAGACAACATCGAGTGAGCACCGGGAGCATTAGTGTGCTTCCTCCATCCGCAAGGGCCCAGATAATGTTGAGGCGAATAAGAGAACACCTTGAGGACACACTTGATGCTCAACTGGTTCAGATCCTCTTGTGTCGACCACGTAAAGTTTGAAGGTAATTTAAGGATATGTAAAGAATGTTAGGCGACACTTCACTGGCTATTCTTTGACTTTAAAAGGCTTAGAAAGAGCTGTTATAAAGGCGACATATGGTCGAAACCATAAATATTCTTATTACTGGTTACCAAAGTGCTTCCCACTACGAATAACTTGACAAGTGGCTGTTAAATAAACAACCGTCATTCCTAGTCACCATACTATGGATAGCGATGCTCAAGGCTGGGCATTCCACATTATGGATCCGTGGAAGCTGCGAAAATGAGGAAAAAGAGGGCATGGTATCCCACAGTGTAGTGCAGTGCAGTGAAGTGGAGCACAGTAACTCACAAGGGACTACCAAATCGTCCGAAAACCAGTTGAGAAATCACCGACACTGCAAGAAGTGTTGGAATGAGGTGAGGTAGGCCACAAACTGCCACAAAGAGCACATTGGAGCAAAGGAAGCTCTCAAACCGACGTGGGAAACATGACATACTTAAGAAAATCAGTTCAATAGTCCTCAAGTTGACGAATAACACGATAACACAAATACGTGCTCTCCATAGCTTGTTGTGTCTTAAGCAAGGACTATGAGCAAAGTTACAGACGTCTAGGTCACACGTATTTGCTGTCATGTTACTCGTATCTTATCTTTCAAATCACTCAGATTAAAAGCATGAGATAACCCATTGCCAAGTCAATACTTGTCCTTTACAAAAGCAAGAAAAAAAAAAAGGAGAAAATGTAACTTTAACAGAATCCTTTCATCAGATTACTCGTTGGTCAACAACAACTTTATTTACCTACCACCCCTTCTCCACACAATAGGTTGTTAACTAGCACAAACGATTTGTCCCCTCCCCATTGTGGCCGCAAACAATGAGCGCCCACCCCTCCCAGTAATGCTCTTGATTAAGCAAACAGAACTCCTTACCCTTAACTCCCAGCACACTTCAAACGAAAACAGCACGTAGTTCCACTTTTGCAGTGTGCTCCCACGCTACCAACAAATGGAACATGGAACGTAGAATTGCTGCTGACTCCTGCAAGTGGTCTCAGGAATGTTGAGAATTTCAACTTTCCTCACAAAAAAAAAAGAAAAGAAAATCCTCTTCAAAGCTGACTGATCTCAACAACTTAATTGGGTTTACCATTGAGCAGAAGATGTACATAGCACACCGAGCGATACAGGAGATAAAAAGAAACAGGATGTTTATCAGATGATTCCTCTTAGAAAACAGGCAACAGCCGCGATGGGGAGCAGCAACGAGCCTATTAGGAAATTGCATGGTTTAGACAAATTTAGCAGATTGCTCGTTACTGAGGGTTCTGTTTCCATTGTTGCTCATGGTTTTAAAGTCAAAAGCACAAGACACAAAACGTGGAAGGGATGGATTAGAGGAAGGACGTGAGCAGAGGGCAGTGCTTGTTACAGGAGGTGCCTTCGACTTTCACAAAGACATCAAAAGGAAAGGTTCTTAAAGGACATCATTAATAAGCTGACAGTTGGTTGCTTTAAGTTTGAAAAAGGACTACAATGAGCCTTCAATCCCAACCAGTATTCTGTGTTCCTTGCTCACATTTAATAAGGGGCTCTCTCGCTGGTGGCAGTTTATCGTTGATGCAATCAGCAATCAGTCTCTGGAGTACTGTCAAAATCCCTCTATCAGCCAGTCCACTAATGGGCCACGATTAGAGAACTGCCATTCCCTAATCCAAGCTATCATTTAAGAACATAGTTTGCTTTGCAGTTAGATGCTGTATACATTGGGTTAATTTCTTAGCCCATTTGTCAGACTCATCCTCACGTACGGCTGTCTGGTTTGGTGGCCTGCAGCCGCAAAAGCCACAAACCTGAACACCCTCACCAGAATACAACATCTAGCTTGCATAGGCACGACTAGTGCTATTAGGACAACACCTACCGCCGCCCTTGAAACCATGCTCGGGCTATGCCCACTTGACCTCCTCACGAAAGAGGTAGCCGCTAAAAGTGCCCTACAACTGGACATGGAAAAGCAGCCAAATCGGACACAGCACCATTACCAAGTAGATAAACGCCAACGAGCCTTCAGACTACATGGCCACCCACTTGGATTTCAACCTCCAGGGAAAGCTGGACAAATGGTGAGATCGTAAACCCTCCATCCATATCTATCTTCACAGATGGATCAAAAATGGACGTAGGTATGGGATCCGGTATTTTCTCAGTGGAACCTTCAATTGCCCGGTCCATGAAACTTCCGAACCACGTTCCAAGCGGAAATTCACGGTATCACCGAGGCCTGCCGACACCTCTCCACACTGAACAACAACAGACAGGTTGACTTTTACATAGACAGCCAAGCAGCCATCAAAGCCAAATCCTCCATCACCACCAAATTGAAATTGGTCAAGAGATGCAAAGAGGAACTCAAATCCCTCAGCACGAGGCATAAAATCACGCTCTGCTGGATCCCGGGCCATATGGGTATCCACGGGAATGAGATGGCCGACGAACTAGCCAGGAAAGGCTCAGAATCAAATGACCTACACGCGGACAACTCTGTACTATTGCCCATCAGTCTCCTCATGTCCAAAATCTCCACAGACTTCAATAACATGGCCAACGCAAGGTGGAATACCATCAACGCACGCCGAGTCTCTAGAAAACTTTGGACCCAATTTGACAAAAAGAGGACCAAAGAACTCCTATCATTAAACAGACCACAGCTGTCACTCCTCATTGGAATCCCTACTGGCCACAATTCAATGGCGGCCCATCTCAGGAAATCCCTGAGGCCCATCGACCTATGCAGAGGTCTGCGAATGCCCAAGCCTCTTCAGAACCAGATACTCAAGCCTCGGAAAATCACACTTCAAAGACCTTAGCGAACTAGCAAACACGCCACCTAAAACTACCCTAAAATTCATCATGAAATCGGGCTGGTTCAGGAGGGCCACCCCTGCCACTAACTAATCAGCTAACCCACCGCCATATCTTTCTTCTTTTATTTCTCTTTTTGTTTTCAGGTATCCTACACCGGGGGAACACAATGGATCCGTTGAGACCCGAGTGAGATTGCACCCCTGCTGATGTAGTCACCCCCCTACCTACCTACCTAACTAGCCTATTGAAAACCATATCATACCAGGGAGTAGCTGTTGTCTTACCACACCATCTAAGGTCCTGACATGGCAGACCGATCGTTTGCCAATAAACTTTCAGGTCTCTTATGGAGCAGAACTTCCGTGGTTCCCATCCAAGAGGCCAAGCAAGAGTAAGATCAACTTTTGGGTGAAAGAACTCATTGTGCATCGTACAATGAAGTGTCAGATGTTTTGAGAGGAAATTCCAATGCCAGCTGTGCGCATAATGAAATCCTCGTAAATGAGCGCATCCAAACAATCGAATAGAACGTTGCTACTAAATTGTAATCAGGCGACATTCTTAGCATGTGGTGCATCTGTGCCTGGTTGGACAAGTCTTCGAACCAAAGGAAGTTTGGACGAAAATCGAAAGCAGAAATTCGAAAGATTCGAGCTTCGAACCCCCCGTTCAGAGGTCCAACGCACTAGCCACTGCGCCACGATGCCCACTATTAGCTAGACAACGTTAGGCCATAGAATTGAAATGAGTAATTAGAAAGGAGTTAAATTGTCGCCATTACGCCCGTAGCGGGTTCCCGACATCGATCGGTTTAACTGACCCATTGTACAAGGGGTTTCTACAAGGGATCTGTTCCTCCAGGTTGAGGGTTGTGCCGCCGGAGTAACCACCCGACCACGACTAAAATTGTTAGTTTTGAAGCAGCAACAAGAATGAATTATGCAAAACGAAATAAGGACAACGAACCTCGGATATGTAAGTCGAATATTAGATTATAGACCACGTGCAGCCGCTCAATGAGCACTAGACTGCTGCAAAGCAGATATCACCGCCATCCAAGCAGTGCGATGCGATGGTCCGGTCAAGCAGAGGATGAAAAACTTCGATATCTACAACCGGCAACAAACCCAGAGCCAATTCGGATGGGGATTCGTCGTTGCAGGCAGACTTAGGCAGTAGTATTCACAATGGACCTTTAGGTCTCCGGGTGGACGTGATGAGTTATATCCATCACACACCCTATCAACCTAACCTAACCTAGGCAAGTAGTCTTAAGTTTCAAATATATTAACGGACGCCTCACGACAATTCGCATAACATAAAGCAAGGAAGAGAGGACATCTTTGAAAGCATAACCGGAAAGTACAGCCTTCACAACACCACCTCCGAAAACGGATTCAGTCTCATCGACTTTGCTGCGGAATGAAATGTGGTCGTAGCTAGAACGCGGGTCGGGGATATCGATACTGACAAAAGGAACATGGAAATCTGATCAATCAACCATCAACCAGATAAACCACATTGCAAACGACACAAGGCACTCCTCCAGTGTTATGGATGTCAAAACGGGGCCAAAATTGACTCGGAACACTACCTCGTTGTAGACAAGGTGCGGGTGTGGATATCCGCAAGAGATCGCAAAATCCTTTTCCGATCGAGTTCCCCTTAATCTTTTAAGACGTCCTTTGCCACCATCATCAGGTATTAAAGACCAGTGGCAACATTATCAAAAAGTCATCAGAGAAACCGCCTCTGACGTGCGGGGTTTCACTCGACCTCCCCAACGAACCCCCTACTTTGACGACGAATGCCAGCAAGCACATGCAGCTTAATAAGGGACATACAAAGCGGCGCTGCATAGAAGGGCTAGAACTGCTCAGGAGCTCTACGAGCAGAAGAGGAGAGACGAATACCATCTTCCCAGGAAAAAAAGAAGGAGCATGAGAAGCAAGGGATCGAAGAATTAGAGAGATGCTACTGCACGAATGAAGTTCGAAAGTTTTACCAAAAGGTACAAAAGATCTTGTCAAGGACGATCAAGGGAACATTATAGTAGAAACTCAGTCCATGCTGAGGGTATGGAAGTACCATTTCTGCAGACTGTTTAACGGCGACGAATCGAATTCCGCTGTCAGGCAGAATGAACCATGGAACCAGGACAATGTAGACCAACAGAACTTCGCCCTAAGAAACCTTCCAAACAGTCTGACAAAATGCTCTAACAGCCTTCTCTCCTACCGCCCGAACTGGACGAAGTGAATATATCGAGACTTAAGTCCAACAAAGCTGTAGAGCTAACGGCCTTACTGCTGAGCTATTCAAAGCGGCAAGAGATGACATGGTAAAACGCATGCACCACCTCATCTATAAAATATGGTGGGACGAAAGAATTCCCTTAGCGCATGCAAGTGGAAGAGTCCTTTAGCAGCTTGCTAAAGATGGAACTGGCTGGAGACGCTTGTTGGTTGAGGGCCAGGTCCACCCGGACTGTAGGGCTACCGTAAGTGCTCACGTACGTAAGACCAGATAAAAACTGGTTCCATGAAGAGATGAAATCAAGTTTAAGGTTATCCTTTTCCAATGGTCCTAGATAGGAATACCAACTGGGATACCGATAGTTGTAATGCCTGTCAGGCTGGACGTCAACTTTCCTAATTGCTGCAGGAACTGTCATGACACAGAAGAAAACCGAACACTTGTTGTGCAATTGTCCCAATCTTCAAGTTTGCCGGTTCCACTACATAAGAAATAGACTCTTGGAAGAGCTGAAGGATATGGTGCAAGATCCACTCTGGAGTGTGATATGTATCGTCCAGACCATCCGAGAAACAACAGTAGAGGCGGTACCACAATAGATCATGTACATTGAAGGTACACTTCCTTGACGCCATATCGTAGCCTTTTCCAATAAGTAAAACCCTACCCAAACCTTTCAAAAGATAAACATCGAGAAAAATTCAATCTGAGCCGCATAAGAACCACAGAAGTAGAGTTTAGCACCCCACCACGCATAAGACAGGACCGTAAAGAAAGTTATTTTCTTTCGGTTTGAAATTTATCGAAACATGCGGCATAGTATATGACCCATCTTAAGCACATGCCACCACTAAGCACTCATCTTAAAGAAACCAGCAAATACACCCGTACCATGAAAAACACGAACGGAATCTACCACATGCCAAAAAGGATATCGAGTGCCTCCTTAAAAATTAGCAACGTTGAAATATTAATTCCTTCGAAAAGGCAGGAAACCATACAAGCTATGCACGTGTGCTCAGGATTTATTTGCAGGAAATATCCTTATTCAGTGGAAATGTAATATCCGATCTACTCCCCCATTGTGTGGTGGCAAAATCTTATGAGAACATTCTCCGTCTACAATGTGCGATGTTATCGAAAATCAATTTCAGAGATAGCGGGAGATTCTGTTTTCCTTGTTTTTTATTTGTTTTCCTTTTCCTTCTACGAGTATTTTTTTGATAGATGGATGGAAATTAGCTATTATCCTTCACTGCATGGCACGGCTCAGTGTATCTGTTGAGAGAAATTACATTTCTCCTGCTCGCATATTTAGATATGTAAAATAGGAATAAATTTCGCGAATAAGTCCTTTATTGGATGAGGTAATCGCACAAAGGATCCTTTGTTCCATGGTACTTTTCTTCTGTGTTTCGCTCGTATCTGTTCAAAAAGTCAACCATTTGGTTTCGCTTTGCTTGTCTATGCGGCAGATTAAGCTGGTACCGCCAGCCCTAGATCCTAATCTCGATGATTTTGAGCTTAATTCGATGTCAAACGTTTTCATAGAATTTTAACTTTTCGCACAAAGTTCGAAGTATGCGTGTACATGGTGTAAGAAAAGGAGTTTTGATGGAAAGGGAAGCAACATACATACAACCCATCTGGGGTACGTTACAGATGGGTGCTGCTGGAATTAAAATTTAAATTAAAAGTTTAACAGCAGTACTAAATGTCATGGGTGTGGAAAGGGGATATTTTTTAGGGTAAATTGTTTTCCTTAGGAATGGAAACCCTGCTAAAGCGACAAATATGACAGCCCGGGTAGAAAGGACTCTACTCTACATCGTGCAACGTTGATGAAGAGAAGCTCAAGCATGGTGTCGCATGAAGTCGTATTAAGTTGCTTCTGTATGTACAATAGTCTGGAAGACTTATTGCGCCCATAAAGTGCAGTCTATGAGTCACGGTAAGTTTTGGCTTCGTTTCTCCTAGTACGGCAGGACTTATGTGGCCTTGTTATAAGCTCTGGCTGTAATTTAATTTACATTTAGAAGGAACTCTTTGAACAGACTCAGTTCATTTTCCATTACTCGTATATAATATCACGTCTGTGTATCCTACAAAATTTATGTTCAACTATGGATTCAACACGGTGCAGGTCGTCTATCCGTGTGTTTGCCATGCATTTATAACTTGCAAGTCCTTTGAGATAATGGGATGAAATTTGGCACTGCGATCGATTTTTTCTTTAAGTACAAGGACACTTTAAAATGGTAAAGAGGTGTGGTAGTCAAATTGATCTTTTTCGCGCCTCCATCCACCAACTCTTGCTCTCACCACCACGCTGTGAAATACGGGCGTCTAATATAGTGGCTTGAGATTGGGTTGAAATCATTTTGGAAGGTCATGGCGGCAGAAAACAAGACAGAAGAGCAAGCTATATTCTAAGGCACGTTTCCTAGAAACCAGTGGCAGTGAAAGGATTCTCCAGATGGAATCAGCACCAGCGCCATCTACAGCTCGAATTAAGTTGATTTAACACGTGAACCCCTCATACGTATGAATAACTTCGGCATGTCAGAGTCTCCTGTATTTAAGGAGCGCAATATATCTGACCCGATTGAAAATTAACCACCCCAGAAGTGCTATGACACACGCCAGCAAAACGAGGACGAAAACTTTCCAGATCTACAACGGTGATTGCAATAAAACCGCCGCTTGGCTACATGAGGATTGATTGATGAAAACAGACAGACAGCAAGAAGTCCTGATTTTTCTGCATGCGAACGAAAGCCTCATGACGATTTGTACCAAGACAATATTAGCTTCATCTGCGCACATGCCCCGGATAACGGATTCAGGCTTATTGACTTTGTGCCAGGACGATATGCTGTCGTAACTAGCACGTGGTTCCCACATCTCGATGTTCACAAGAGGATATGAAAGTTTGCCCAGCAATAAACTGATCACTTTGCAATCGACATAAGGCACTCTTGCACCGCGATGGATGTCCAAACTCGACGAGGATCCAACAGCGAGCCAAACAGGTACCTTATTCTATCCAAAAACAAGGAAATACGGTAAAGAAGTTTATAAGAAGACAGCAGCACATGCAAGATTGCCAGAATCTTTTCCTTAAAAGAGATCCTTTGTCACCAGCATAAAGTACTGAAGACGAATGGCAACATAGCTGAAAAGCCAACAGAGATTCGAGCCTTGATTTTGTTTCTTCGGTCACCATGACCAGATCCCAGGTTTGACGAAAAATGTCGGCAAGCAGATGTATCTAAACAAGAGGCGTATCGAGCAACACTTGGACGTAGGCATCCTCTACGAGGAGAAGAGATAGACCGAACACCTGCTTCTAAGAAGGGAAAATAGGCATGAAAAGTGCGCGATCTAGGAAGTCGAGGGAACCTATTGCAGGAGCGATTTTCTGAGGCATTGCTAAAGTAAATAAGTATGCCAAAGCCATAGTTCGAGTAGAAGCTTGCAGAGACGAACGAAAAAACATAGAAGTAGACCCGCAGTCGATACTGAGGACATCGAATCTTCACTTCCACAGACTGTATATCGAGAACGCTGTCAGGCAGATTAACACCGAGAACGATAACACTTCTGTCCACCCGACCTGGACGAAGTTTTAACATAGCAATACCTAAGCCTTAATCCAACAAAGCTGTGGTAGATGACTTCATAAGGAGCATGCACCAACTCATTTGCGGAATATGGTCGAACACAAGTAAGCTTAATGGATGTGGAACCTCCGCATTGTATTGCCGATTTTCAAAAGAGAGACCCCCCGAACGGCACCAGTTTTAAAAGTATAGGTGGGCTCAGCATCGCATATCGGTATGACTTTACCGCAGAAAATCCAAATATTACTACAGCACTGGACAAGCAATCAGTGATTAGACGCATGGAGCAAGCAGATATAAATATGTACATCCATGGCAATGGAATGTGGTCATAAACTCAATGAATGCTCATCTCGAAATGAGATGACACTGCTCTGGGTGAGAGGGTTCGTAGGGACTGAGCGCACTGAAAAGGCGGACTCTCTAGCAATGCAAGGGTCAAACTCGGAGTTCTCTGGTCCGGAAACATTTGCTGCAAATGGTAGAGGAATGGTGGAGCTCCTGATTGGCAATTGGAACGCGGCGGGACACCAGAAAACGTGATCAACCGTGCATTGAAGAGGACTAAAATGGGTGGTAGCGTTATCTACAGGTTATGGAAATTTCGGATATCACCTAAAGAGGAAGGAAGGTCTTGGGGTGCCACTGAAACCCAGAAGATGAATCAGATTTCTGCTAAACAGATGCCAGGATTGGCACGAGGAATCAAAGCCAGAGAAGAACTGTGGAAAGATCCAAAGGGTCTCTCAGGCTGAGATAAATCGTGGAAAGTGACCCATCACTGCAGTTTGATCCGAAATCTGTCGAAATGATATATGCTCCTGCCGAGCATTCTGTAGGTACGGACAGCAAAAAAGACCGAAAATTGTTCAGCAAGTGAAACATCGTATTCACCAGGACCCTGGAATGTCGAGTGTCAAGTGTCTGAACGACTAATTCGTGATTCGGTGTGCAAAAACTTCCGACATTATTCATAAGCCATGAGGAGAGGGTAGTTTATGCTCTCTTTCGGACGAAACGAAACAGCATCGTGTGCTCCAAAACTAATTTCGACCAGAGCTTACAGGTCAGTAGCAGGAACGACAAGTGGCTTTGTGCAGAGCCTTCAATTGTCGCCCGTGTAGTCCACACCAAATTTCATTCCAAAGTGATAAGATTTTTCCACATGGTCTTCAATTGAATGGTTTCAGATACATCAAGGTACTAGAGGCAGTTGTTAAGCCCTAGATAGACTGTGTGAGTGAAGGAAGACCATACGTGTTCCAAGTAGGATTCTACAACAGCATACAACTCAAGAATGGATGCAATTTCCCATCTGACCAGACCCTAATTCTTTGGAATACTTGTGTTGAATGTAAAATCAACAAAATGCAATCCAAGCTCTAATGGATGCCATTATCCAAGTGATGGACGGTCTATGTTGTTCAGATATGCACAAGTTTTCGGTCACGAATTGAGGCTGAATGCAGTCATACATATGTATATTGCTTCGAGCAGTGGGTTGAGGTTTCTATTCTCCCAAAGAAAGTACAAGAAAACCATCACACGCTCTATGGAGATCGAACTTGAATTCCATTATCGCAAAAAGGCCACAGCTAAGGCAAATGTGTCCATGATCTTGTACAGGACTTACCATCGTGTCCTCAAGTATCAAAGACCTCCTCAGAAAGTCAGTGCCGTGGAATTGAATCTATTGCAAAACGAAGCATATGGATTCCTTCATCCTCCCTGAAATAATTTCCGCTCAAAGAATATATCCTCCAGCAGCATGGTTATCACATTAAGTTTCCGATCAAGTGTGTTTCCTCGAACCACTTTCCCACACGTGTTATCTTTTTATCATCACCTCAAACAGAATATAAAAGTCTTCCCCTGCCTTTTACTATTGAAAACGTTTTCATACCCATCTCTCCGCCTTAAAATAGAACAACATCCAGTAACGTTCCACATTCTTTCGCGCTAGGGAATGCCATAAAACCTTTTGTATTCTTATTACATTCTTCAGCTGAGTTCCTTTATTTCTTTCTTGCAGGAGTTAACTTACCTTAGGCCTTATGACTTTGCTCCCTGAAGTACTGTTACCCATTTAAATACCACTGTAAGAAGGTGTTCTATTTTCGGCACATATGTAGTGTCGCTGAGAAATGGATTTCTTTGACCAGACTGATCCCCCCGTTGTTGGTTGAAGGATATACGAGTATCTCGAATCAATTCCTTTCCTTAAACGGCATTTTCATGATTTGTTAGGCATTTTGTTGGCGCTCTTAAATCGCAGTCAATGCTGTGGTCATAACGCCGTAAAAGCGTAGAATAAAATTTCCTTTGAAAGCGGCTAACTTAAATCAAAGCTGAAAGGACTCGTTAAGGACGCAAGTAACTTTAACGAAGGCGGAGCCTTCGAAAAGACATGAATAAGAAATTATCTGTAACATGTTTCTTTTTCTTCCTTTTTTTCTCTTAAATTATATTTGTTCTGGTTTTCCTTTGCCTTTATTCTACCCCCTACCCTCGGGTCCACCCCCCACCGACGAAGCGTGAAAATATAATTGAAAGAAAGGAAGAAAAAAAAAATGGAAAACAGCGCAAATCACATTTTTCAATTCGTTTTTTACTGCAAATGGGTATTTGGGGAAAAAGAATGGAAAACGGATGCGAGGCCGGGGACGAAGTATCATAAATGGTCCGTGAAACCGATTTGGTCCCCTTTTTGTTTGTTCACTCCACGATGAAAGTGAGAACATTTACAAATTCGTCCTCTGGGAGGGGTCACACGGAGTGGCAAATATTTTTGTTCGGCGTTATGCTTCTTATTTTTCAATCTTTCACTTTTGTGAAATGTTTTTTTTGGTTCGTTTTATTTTTTGTTGCGACCTTTGGTTTCCCGTTTTAAAGCAAATTTTTAAGGATATTTATGGGATTGTTTGTACACATGCTTGCAGTGATTTTGATGGAAGGTTTTTTTTGCAAGAAACCCCTGGAAGTAGAGACTTTTGTAAGTGATTCGATATGGATATCCTGAAAATATATTGCAGTGACATGTGTAACACTTGATCCTATTTTAATAGCCACATCTTTTTATATTTTAAGGAACCCCTAAATCTGCAGTACTTTGCTTCAATTCCTTCCATGTGCAGCTGCTAAGACACCATATGATTGTAATGCTAAGCTTTCAAAGGATAGACGCACTTATATGCGCAAAAAAACCTCGTCTATCCAACGAGTCCTTTTCTCACTTCCACTCGGTGAATCCCAGGTGCCGAAAGGTACACTGGGGGTACAATGCATTCTAACATGTGTTGTGGTGCTCAAACCTCTGAGCTCCCACTTAATCAACTCCATATTCAGTCCAACAAAGTAGGATGGTAAATGACTAACAAAGGCCTCGTAGGAGCAGCATCTCCCGATGGGTGCTGGTCCGCTAAATAACGAGTAAGAGCCACTGCAGCCGAAAACCTAGCAGCTCTGTTAGTAAGCCCTACTCCCACCTCCTCGTGGTGCCATCTAGAAATTTCTTCGGAAATTGCGAACGGGATGAGGACGAATGGCGAGTTTCCTGCGCCATAAAACAGGATAAGTGTCGGTTGGTCTATGGCCCACACGTAGTTACTCCGAAACGCAGCAACAAGCCTCGGATACGGACTGATACCATGTTGACGACCTTTAGCTATCGTTTAAGGACAACGATCGGTTTCTGGAACGTGAAGACCCTCCTCGACTCACTCCAGGAAGGGCCTAACAACGCCAGATTCCTCCAACTGGAACGCGAGTTCACTCGGTATAAAATCGACATCTTGGGACTGAGTGAGATAAGATGGTTCGATGCTGGGGAGTACCACTCCCTAACAAAAAACACTGTCATGCTCTACTCTGGTAAGCCAGCTGGAAGTGCACGGAGTTCCGGAGTAGGACTGATGTTAACTCCAGCAGCGCGAAGAAGCCTCATATCCTGGGAACCTCACAGTGATCGGATATTGACGGCTGGATTCCAGAGTAGGGTATGACAAATCACCATCATACAGAGTTATGCTCCAACTGAAGACGCGGCTGAGGATGAAAAGGACAATTTTTATAGCCAATAGGTGCCGTCCACAACCTAATGGGGACATCGTAATGGTAATGGGGGATTTCAACGCCAAGGTAGGTAGCGACAACACTATGCTCAGACACGTAATGGGAGTTCACGGCCTGGGAGACCGGAATGACAATGGTGAGCGGTTTGTGGACTTCTGCAATACCAACCGCCTAGTCATTGGAGGCACGCTGTTTAAGCATAACACCTGCCATTAGATCTGTTGGGTCTCAACTGACAGGCAGCGAACATCCAACCAGATCGATCACATTGCGATTAGCCGTCGCTTTAGAAATTTTCTTCAAGACGTCCGAAACAGACGTGGAGCAGACATTGGACAAGAGCGCGACCACCATCTTATGTTAACTCATATACGCCTTCGTACTGCATCCGTCAAAAGCAACCGCCCAAACTTGCTAAACATCACCAGGTTCAATACCGACAGGCTTAGGGATCCCCAAGTGCGCCAACAGTTCAGGGACCACCTTGCCTCAGAAGCAGAAACAATCAGCAGCACAATCCAGGAGAACGTCGGCAACCACTGGAAAATGTCTTCGCAACTGGGGCACGCCCTTATGTCGGTAAAAGGCAGAAAAGTCACCGCACATGGCTTTCAACGGATACCTGGAGACGGATCGATGAGCGTACAGTAATTAAGGCTCGTATTGCAGCGGCCGGCCTCAGCAGTAGAGAAAACCGAGCTACAAGCCCAATATCGCGTGAAAAAGAAGGAAGTGCAGCGTAGTGTGAGACGTGGCAAACGTCAGCACATCGATTCACTTGCCTCAAGGGCTGAAGAGGCAGCAAACAGGTGTGACAGTGGGACTGTTTACAGCATCACCAAGGAGCTCATTGGTGGTCGGAATTCCAAACAACATCCAGTGATGAGTTTAGATGGAGAGAACATTTCGCTACAGTACTAAATCATCTAGACGATGGTGGTATGATCTCGAATTCAAATGAGTATCCCGAAGCAACAAGCAGGAGATGCATTCCAGAAAAACTCATAGCTATTATCAAGGCTACATACAAGGGTGGTAAGTGTCACGTTTTACACAATGGTAAGGTGTCGGAGGATTTTGAAGTCCAAAGTGGAGTACGTCAGGGGTGCATACTATCACCACTACTGTTCTTGGTGGTTATCAGTGATGTACTCCATGCAGCATTGATGGAAGGCAACTATGGAATTCGTTGGACAATGACGTCTTACCTCAGAACTCCGAACAAGATGGCGCGCAGGCGTTGTTGACGCCCTATGCCCCCCGAAGGGTTTTTTTTTTTTTTTTTTTATGTAAAGCGCCAAAGGATGTGTAATCTTCTAAAGATACTAGTAACCCGTGCTACTAGTATGCACGATTCGCAAACCTGAATAATCGATGTCAGGAGTACGCCTACGTGCTAAACCACACCCTGCACACTTCAACCACTCTCCCCGCGGAACCGCCGTTAGGTATTACTTCGCGGGGCTGGTTAGCTCGAAAGCTGTACTTCGCTAGTCGTTTATATTTGCAGTTTCATGCCCTTGCACTGCATTCCGCTGACGCTCCTCTTGTCGCTGCTTCAACATAATGATCGCCGCTACGTCACTAATCGCATTCCAACTCTCTTCCGAGCTTATCATGTGCTTAATCATGTTTTCAGGTGTTAATACTTCCCCCAGTCTCTGCGCCACTAGCTGCCGTTCTGCTTCATACCGCAGACAATGGAACATGATATGTTCAACGTCTTCAACTGCTCCCGGGCAGGTTGGACAAACTGGGTTGTCGTCGTATCCAAACCTGTGAAGATATGCTCTAAAGCATCCGTGTCCTGTAAGAACCTGCGTCAGATAGAAGTTTAAATCTCCATGTTTTCTGGCGATCCACACTTCGATGTTCGGTATAATCTTATGAGTCCAGCGTCCTTTTTCAGAGCTATCCCATCTCTGTTGCCAAATTCGTAGACTTTTTGTCCTTGGTGGAGTCTGGCTATCTGTTGGCATTGTCGCTAGTCTCGCCGTTTGTTTGTTGGCGAGGTATTTCTCCTGTGCTTCTTGTGCTAGTAGGTCTATTGGCACCATACCAGCCACCACTAACGCTGCTTCATAGGACGTCGTTCGGAAAGAGCTGCTTACCCGCAGAGCACTGGTTCGGTACGCTGCCTCCATTGTTCTTCTGTATGTTTTTGTTTGCATAGCACTGGCCCATATTTGGGACCCATACAGCATCATTGACGTCGCCACTTTTGCTAGCAGCAGTCTTTTCCTATATCGCGGCCCACCAATATTCGGCATCATCCTTGCCAGGGCAGCGGTTGCCTTTGCTGCCTTTTCAGCTGCGTACTGTAGGTGTTGTTTAAAGGTCAGTCGTGCATCTATGACTATGCCAAGGTATTTTAGTTCTGGCTTGGAAACTATGACGTGGTCACCGACAGTTACCGTTATAGTCTCCATAACTTTTCTGCTACTTATTAGTATTACTTCCGTCTTTTCCTCCGCAAGCTTTAGACTCATACTTGTAAGCCAGTCTCGGACGGTCCTTATAGCTTCATTGCAGTCGTGCTCCACTTCTTCTATGAGTTTTGCTGCTACAACTATGGCTATGTCGTCAGCAAAACCAATTATTTTTGATGACCTTGGGATTCGCAGTCTAAGAACATCATCGTACATAAGGTTCCACAGCGGTGGACCCAGTACAGAGCCTTGAGGAACGCCACCTGTCAGTATGTAGCGTTTTGTACCATTGTCGGTGTCGTAAAACAGTACTCTATTGCGAAAATAATCAATCAATATTTTTTGAAGATATTCTGGCACTCTTTTGGCGGTGAGTGCCTGCACGATATTTCTCCAGTTCGCGGTGTTAAATGCATTTTTAACGTCTAACGTGATGATGGCGCAGTACTTCTTACTGCCGTGCTTCCATCGTGCTCCTTGGATGGCTTTCCTCGCTGTGCTGACGGTTTCATCAATAGCGTCGATTGTGGAACGTCCCTTTCGAAAACCATATTGATGATCTGCGAGTCCTCCAGCATCAACAATCGCACGTTCCAGTCTATCGCTAATGATGCGCTCTAGTATTTTCCCCATGGTATCCAACATGCACAATGGTCTATACGATGAGGGGTCCTGTGGGGGTTTCTTTCCCTTTGGTATTAAGACCAGTTTTTGCTTCTTCCACTGGTTTGGGAATACTCCTTCCTTTAAACACGCATAGTAAGTGTCTGCAAATATATCTGGGCATCTTCTTATTGCTGCCTTAAGGGCAATGTTGGGAAAGCCGTCGACGCCCAGCGCTTTTTTGTCCCCAATTTTACCGCAAATGCGTAGGACTTCTTCCGGTGTCACAGGAGGGATCGGGTGGCTCGTTGCTGCGTTACCTCCCTCCATAGTTTCCGCTTCCCCTTGGTGTTGCGGGAACAGAACTGAAACCACAGTTTGTAAGAAAGCTGCAGACGTGGGTGGGGGTTTTCGACCACCATTCAGTCTCTGCATTACGACTTGGTAGGCTTTGCCCCATGGGTTTTGATCGGCCTCGTTGCATAACTCGATAAAGCTTCTCTTTTTGCTCGCTCGGATGGCATTCTTAAGACATCTTCTCATAGATGTAAACCTCTCTTGAAGTACCTGGTGGTTACTATTCCCCCTGGAACGCTGGTACAATCGCCTTGCTCGATGGCACTCTGCACGCAGTGTGGCTATCTCCTCATTCCACCAATATACTGGTGGCCTGTGTAAATTGCCAGTTTGTTTCCGTTGCATTGATGCGTCGCAGGCTCTTTTCAGTCCATCTATGAGTTGTTTTGCCTTGTCAGCGGCTGATCCACTTGTTGATACCTCATCCATCATCAACTGTAGTAGGTCAACATCTAGCGATTGTGGTTTCCATCCTCTTTGCTGTGATTGTCTTCTTGGTGCTCGACTGTTTCCACCAGTCTGTACCTCATATTTGATTGCCTGATGATCACTATGCGTGTACTCAGGGCATACTTTCCACGATAGATTCGGTGCCAGGGTTGGGCTTATGAAGGTGATGTCTATAATGGATCCTCTCCCGTTCTTGCAAAAGGTTAGCTTGTTTCCAGAATTCGCGAGAACAATATTCAGTGATGCGAACGCCTGTAGTAGGGCATTTCCCCTAGTGTTTGTACTGCGCGAGCCCCATTCTACCGCCCACGCGTTGAAGTCACCCGCAATAACGAGTGGGGCTTTGCCTATCGCACAGCTTGCGACATTGTCAACTAGGCTTTCATATTCTTCTTGGGTAAGGCTAGGAGGCGCGTAGCAGCTGAAGAAGTATGCACCGTTTATCTTGGCCCACACAAAGCCTGCTTGGCGTGTCTCCGTTTTCTCTTCAAAAGGTCGCCTACCACATATCCATATCGCAGCTTTGCCTGTAGTGTCTGCAGTCCATACACTTTCGTCCAGCTGTTTGTAAGGCTCGCTGAGAATCGCGACGTCTGCATTATACTCACGGACCGTCTGAGTAAGAAGATCTTGGGCTGCTTCACAATGGTTGAGGTTTATTTGGATGATCCTCATATTCGTTTTTTCGTGTTTTGCAGCGCGAGTTGGAAGGCAGGACATCTGAAACTTCCAGTACTATGTTTGGTGCTGTTTCCACTTCCTTTGCAGAGCATGCATTTGGGCTCTGAGGAGCAATTTTTGGCCATGTGCCCCTTTTCACCACACCTGAAACAGCGTTCAGACCGATCATCGCTTTTGCAGTCCCTGGAGAGGTGACCGTATTCAAGACATCGGTAACATCTGTTCACTTCAGTCTTTTCTCTCACTCGGCAGTTTACCCATCCCATTCTAATTCTTCCGATCGCCAGCGCTTTGGTGGCGGTGTTTGCTGGAAGGCTTACCACTGCTGTCTGGGTTGCAGCGTAGGATTTCCTCATACTCTTAATTGCTGTCGCTGGGATCAACTTTCCGAGCTGCTCCGAGAGGGCTAGGTTGATTTCCTCTTTGGTAGTAATTTCGTCCAAGTCCCTCACCTCGATCAGCACCTCGTGTGTCACGGCTTTGACATCCGCTTTCTCTTCCAGTATCTTTTTCACTTTTTACTGGAAGTCCGAGGTTTGCGAGTCTGTTAACCCCGAAGGGTTAAAGGATTCATGTATGTATGTATGTAAAGTAAGGCTTTGGAGGGTACCGGGCCATAAAGGTATTGAAGGCAACAAATCTGCAGATCCGCTAGCCAGGCAAGGGTCCTCTGATCTGTTCATTGGACCTGAATCCTTTTTTGAAATCTCTTAAATATAAGCTACGCAGATGGGAAATCAGTACGTGCATATCACACTGGAATAACACTCAAGGACTCGGGCAGGCTAAAAGAGCCGTCAGACCCTTACATAAAAAAGCAAGAGGTATCCTTAAATTTCGCAGAGACGACATACTCGTAAGGAGGCTTGTAGTTTAAATACCGCCTCCATAAAATGAGCATCACTGAGGATACCACTTACCGACTCTGTCTAGAAGAAGATGAAACCATAGAACACGTGTGACTATGTGTCCCTGTGAAACACTAGGCTAATGAATCTCGGCTGCAAGGACTTCGCATTGCTATTGGCACCATAACCGGACCTGTGCAATAGGAAACCATGCAGCCCGGCTAGGTCTATCCTACAAGGACTACTGTAGAAGCTGCAGGAACAAAGAAGGCAAAAAATTTATTCGTACAATTCTGGCTCTTCATCTCGTAACTCCTTGAAAAGTTTTACACAAAATCCCTCTTTTTGGCGTTACTGGACACATTCCTTTACCCAAACACTGCGGGTTTTTCGTGATAGCTCTTCAGTTTGGGCACGAGACATTTCCTCCTCTTCCTCTAGCAAACACCCTATTATGTGCTCTAGATAATCCTTGAGATAATTTCGTGCCAACAAGTAGGTAGCCTACCCTCTCTAAAAGGACGATATAACCAATAGCAATAGTCACACCACCCTATACGTGTAAATATTGGATATCAATGACTGTCTTTATTCATCTGTCTGTCTTATGATACTCACACATTTTTATTTGCGCCATAAATAAAGCGTTTCTCACGAAGGTTGCCTCATAAAAAAGTATCCCCTTGCTGTAGCACAGTCCCTATTCTGGGAATTCCCTCAATCAGTCTGGCAGAGAAAGCTTGGCGCCGATAAACCCATTTGCCCCACTTTCCTTACCTGGGATATTTTCAATTTACACAATGCGAGCTGTGGATGAGTCCTGAATCGATTTCCTCCCACCAAAAAGTAGTCATCCCTAGATCCTCTCACAATAAATTCTGCACAAGTTAATCACATGATACTCATCTCTTAACCTCAATATAACAGTCTAGCTAATTAGCTAATTGCGGTATCCCATTGCATTTGTAGGATAATAAAATCACCAACAAACGGGATTATCTGAATCTTAGTGGTTAACTTCGCATTACCATGGAACGAAGTGGATTGAGTGGAAAAGGTTCGTTCTCACGTATATCGTCTGGATGGTCGTCAGATAGGGTAGGGAGAATCTGTATCTTATGATGAAATGGGTACAGTACCGAAGGAGATGAGATGTAAGTTGGAGGCTTAGCTATTGGGCTTTGTCTACACGAAGTCATAAAATTGAAGAGGCAATAAGGACACCCTCGTTATGGTTGCCATTGAAAGAAAATGCATCTAATAAAAGATGAATTGGCTAAGATACTCATCGCGTGCTTTGTCATTTTTGAAGGACTGTTCAATGGGGTTTGTGGGAAATCAATCGGGTCTCTATGTTTGGAGAAATAATAAAAGTCCTTTAAGCTGAGAGTAAGGACTTTCTAAATTGTGCACTTGATTGCGATATTGCGGTGAAGAATCTTTCGTTTTGTTGCCTCAGGAGTTAGATTCAATCAGTTTACTTGACTTTGTAGGTTTATTGGATCATAGCTACCATGTTATGTCGCCAGTTTCAGTGTGCTATGAATCCTTCAAGGGCCTAAATTCATAGGCACTCCATAGATATAACAGGATTATCAACTCGAAGCTGAGTGACACAGCTGCTCTGAGGTTCGTCAGTAGGGGCACACCACAAGGCGGGGCGGACTTTCCTCTCCTTTGAAACATAGGGGTGATCCTATTAATTTTATTAGTTCACACCATCGAAGATGCCCTTATGTATAAAGAAGCCGTGTCCTGGGTATAGAGGGAACCCACTCCAGGTACAGCAAGAGGAAGGTAATGCATCACTTCATTGAACACATGCTATCCAATCGGATAATACCAGCTGATCTAGGTAATGAAAGCAGAAAAAGTAGGCTACAGGATGGGGCCCCTCAAGGGGGAATTCTTCCTCCCTTGCTGTGGATACTTATGGTGGACGATCTTCTGAAATCATTGGAAAGCAATGTGTTCAAACGCATAGCTTATGCTGATGACCCGCAATCTTAATTACGGGAAAACATATGTATACACTGGGTGAGCTCATGTAGTCGGTACGTAGAATTGGGCAAACCCCTACGGCCTGGGCAAGTCCTGAAAAGACCGACATGGAACTCTTCTCGAGAAGACACAGGCTAGAGGAGTTCCAGGTCCCATTTTTAGGGGGAATAAAATTGGACTTAAAAACGAGGTGTCTTGGGGATCATCTTAGACAACAAGTTAACGTGGAGAAGAAATATAGAAAACAGAATCACGAAAGCGAGAACGGCGTCCTGGATATGCCGTAGGGCTTTTGGTAAGACGTGATGTTTGAAACCGAAGCAAGTCCACTAGATTTACACTTGCATCGCCAGGCCCATCCTACTCTATGGAGTGTTTGTAAGGTGCCTTTCACTACTATCGAATATGCAACGTATGGCTTGTGAAGGAATTACAGGATCCCGATCCAAACCCGCCCCAGGCGATCCTATGTCCTGCAAAAACTACAGAGGCATATCCCTGCTAAATGTCGCGTATAAGATCCTATCCAACGTAATATGTGAACGTCTAAAGCCCTTCTGCAACACACACATGTGGCTTCCGGCCCGGCAGATAGAAGATAGACCAAATTTTCACATTAAGGCAAATCCTGGAAAGACCAACGAATTTCAAGTCGAGACTCACCATCTTTTCATCGACTTCAAAGCCGTGAGCTCTACATGGCGATGGCAGAATTCGGGATCCTGCGCAAACTAATCCAGCTTTGTCGCCTCACGCTGGAAAACACGCGATGCAATATGCAGTTTGGAAACAGTTCTTCTGAACTATTCCAAACGTGTACCGGATTTCGGCAAGGAGATGCGCCATCCTGTGATTTCCTCAATCTAGTGCTGGAACAGATAGTGCGCAGGGCAGGCGTCAACACGGAAGGCACTATCTTCAACAAATCCGTCCAGCTGCTGGGATACGAAGACGATATTGATATCATCGGTCGCTCCCAGCGTGCCGTCATAGAGGCTTTTACGGCACAACTGAAAAACAGGCGAAACGGGTCGGTCTTGACGTAAACGAGGACAAAACAAAGTACATGTTGTCAACAAACAAAGCAGCATCTGTCCACCGCCTGGGACAAAACGTCACTGTTGACAGCAGTAACTTCGAAGTAGTTAAGGAGTTTACCTACCTCGGAGTAAACATCAACTCCACGAACGACACCTTGGTGGAGATCCGACAAAGACTAACCCAAGCAAACCGCTGCTACTTCGGTTTAGCGAAGCAACTGGGTTCAAAACTCCTAACTCGGAAGACAGAATACGTGCTCTACTAAACACTAATCCTGCCAGTTCTGGTCTACGGTGCCGAGTGCTCGTTTGACGTTCGAGAGAAAAATTCTTCGTCGAATACTCGGTTCCATATGCGAGGAGGGCGAATGGAGAAGAAGATATAACCGCGAGCTCTATCATGATGTGGATGTAGTCCGGAAAGCCAAAACACGTCGACTACACTGGCTCGGCGACATCGAGCGAATGGACAATAATGCTCCAGCTAGGAGGATCTTCGAATCCCAGCCCCCAGGTTCGAGACGACAAGGAAGACCGAACCTCCGTTTTAAGGACCAAGCTATCGCGGATACCAGAGCGCTTGGTCTGGAAAACTGGAAACAGCGTGCCCAGGATCGAAGAGGATGGATGGCTGCTGTGTCTCAGGCAGGGACTCTCCACGGGTTGGGAGCCCGTTAAGTAAGTAAGTAAGTATCCAAACCCCCACAGCAGCCATAATACGTAATATACGAGCTGTAGAGCGACAATGGCCTAGTCGAAAACTGTGTAGGTAGAGAAAATGGACGTCAATGCTCCGCCCCGCAAAGTCTTCGAATCCAACCCAAAAGGAAAACGCAGTAGAGGATGACCTCGCCTAAGGTGGCGCGCACAAGTAAAAGTGGACCTCAATCTACTTGCAGAGCACAACTGAAGGCAGTTAGCTAAGGACCGGGCTAACTGGAGAGGCTTGTTGGTGAGGCCCAGGTTCCCCCGAAAAGTAAGTGAGTCTGAAGCAAACCAAATTCGCCTGGTTTCAGCAGATGAAGTCTCTCGATTGTGGCACTGTAGGGAGTGCTCGTCAATCCAATGACTACGTCGTCCCCAATCAATCAAATGAAAAAATGTCACCAAATTGTGTCCTTCAATTTCCTTATTATTGTCAATAGTTCAGTGGTCCTATTTGCCTCAAGACTATCTACCTCAATACATATTCGTGCGTATTTATTTAAGCCACTGGCAATCTTATTAGCTTAGCAAATGGCTTTTGTATTTCCCCTGTCTATCGTTCCAGTGATTTATCTACCACATCCGCAGCTAATTTGTAGTTAATTGAGGCACAAATTTCCTAAGGGAAGCATGAACCTACATATATACACTCATACGCACGAGTATAACACATTTCATGGAAACTTTGTAAATTTAAACACTTTAATTTTTTCGCATGCTCTTAGCAAGTCATTCGCGGAATTATAACGCCTTACGCTGTAAGCCTGGTGCGAGGGAACTCATCATTCGTCTTATCCTGCCAAAAGTTGATAAATTATAAATAATCCTGCATGAAATATAAGATGTTACACATCTCCTCATCCCCCTGAAGTCCTCTGAAGTGCTTATGCAGGTACGAGTATATTTGTCCCTCGAAACCGCACAGCCCACAATGAATCCTATTAAACCACAATGAGATGAGAGATGAAAATAAATCTTAAGCGATATGAATGAAGATAAAGATACTTAGTTTAAGCATCAAATTACATTTATTTGCGATGTTTGAAGAGCTCTTAAAAACACCCAGCGGTTGTAATCTGCGCCAATACTTGTATGCCGTCACAAGGACACGTTCTCTCTGAAATAATTTCTTCACATGAGAAAAAAAAAAACCTTAGCATTAAATTGACGATGTAAAAAAAAACGCCCACAGGCGCTTGAAGCGATTCGTTCCGTTTTTATTTTTTAAGAGGAAAGGTAAGCTATGTGTGTCCTGATAGCATCTTACGATATCAGGTAAGGTAAACTTCCTGCTGGTGCAGCACAAAGAAACCATAGATGTGCTTATCTACAGGATGTTGAGAAAAAAATCGAATAAAAAAGGTATCTGCGATATTTCCTCCTTTGGACCTACGACAATTTAATTTTCCTTCTTTCGAACCGAAGATGATTCCTTGATTTGATTTAACTTCGTTGTCCTGCTGTGGGATATTTGCGTGCATAAATATTTATTTATCCTGGTTTGGCTGATAAGCAATTTAGATACACGCCATAAGGCATGAGTACAAATTTAAGTAAATATTGTCGTGATGGAATGAATTAAGGACCTTAGTCATGGACACTAAGAGAGATGCGAAGGATACAAGTCTTTAAATGAAAGTTTGACAGAGCATGAGAGGGAAGGTCGTATCTGAATACTTTTGATCTATGTTAGGGATTGATTGTGACTATCAGTATAACCAAAAAATATTTTTGAGATAAGTGAGCCCAAAAATAGTCCTAGGTCCATTTTGTTAGGACACAATCGGCTATCACTTTACCTATCTGTATCTATGCCAAAGGTTGGATAGAAATTTTGAGCGCCTAAGTATGTGACAGAGCACAGACAAGGCACTACTCTAAGGATTCTGTCTGATACGCAGTCCCTGGGTATGCCCCTAGCTACATGTTAGCATTTACTAAAGCTGAATGCTATTAGCAAGACCAACCTCAGATGGGAAAACGTGTCAACGTGTCTCATCTCGAGACAGATCTGGCCCAGGCTGGATCATAAACGCAGTGCCGAGTTGGTCAAACTAAAGCGATCACAGATCAGCTGCGTTGTTGGTGTTCTCACTGGACGCTGCCTTATAGGCCAACATGCCAAAAGACTTGGCCTCTTTTCTAACGAGGAGGAAAGTATCCCTCACCTCCTATGTAACTGCCCAGCTCTGTCGCATAAAAGAATGGTCCATTTAGGGTCCCCCTTCCTTGAAGTCATTGGTGACATAGCGTTCTTAGACGTCATGCGCATCTATCGCTTTATCAAAAGCTGCGGTTGGTTCTGTTAGTCCCAGAGTAGCGAATTGGTTTTGATCCATGGTATCACAAAGGACCTTTATTGGTCTAAGTATGTCTGCACTCCCGTGCGGACAGCCAAGCCAACTTAACCTAAGTATGTGTGCTGAAATTAGCTTAGTATACAGGACAGATTTGGATGTAGATAGATAACATCTTTGCCAATAAAGACGCAATAGAAGAAGTCGATATACAGTGGTGGCCAATGAAATAGAGCCACTTTCTACTGAAGTTTATTTGAACACACAAAAGACGTTTGAATTAATTAATTGTTTCAGATTTATATGACGGGGGTAATATTAGCGTTTACTTCGCTAAAAAAGTTTGCTCATTGAATTTCACTTTAACCTTAGATATTCGTCCCGGAATCCATTGCACACGTACGGCGTGCTCTCATTTTACAGCTACATAAGGATGGGAAATCTCAAAGGCAGATTGTAAAAGCACTTGAATGTTCCCGGAAAATGATGGAAAACATATTCAAGCCACAAAAGGCCCAAGAAAATCGGGACATGAGCAGAAAAACAACCTTGCAGAAAGGCCGAGCGAGACATTAAAATGCATTTAAAGTTGGGAATAACTACACAAAATTTTCGAGGACGATCATAGGACTGTAATCTAAAAGTCAGGGTTGCTAGAAAAGTTCCCGTCATTAGTAAACGAAATATACAGAGCCGCTTGAATTTCGCTACAAGGCATCAAGACTGGACAGTTGGACTGTGGACTTATGAAAAAAAAAAAAATTTATTTGGTAATCATGGCAAAAGATTGGTACCTCGACCATCAAATACTAAACTCTCCCCAAAGTATGGAAAAAAAAACCTTAAAACATGGACACCCAAACACTAACTTGTGGAAGTAGTCCGATATACTGAATAAGGCAAAATATGGTCCAACATGAGTATGTTTACATCTTCGAGAACGTATTGCTGCCATATGCCGAAGAAAACATGCCCTTATGATAGATTTTTTAACAGGACAATGTTCAAAAGGCAAGAAGTTAGAAATTTAAGTGCTTTGCTGTGGCCCGCTCAATCTCCGGACTTAAATCTGATAGACAATTTGTGGGAAAAGCTTAAAAAGAGATTGACTGCGCATAAAGTTAAAAATTTGGCCTAACTTTGGAAAGTTGTTCAAGAAGAATAGTCACATACAATATCACGGCAACGTCAACTTCTTGTCGACTCTATATTGCTCTCTTGCAAAACAATGGCCATTCAACATAGAAAATAATAGCATTCTGAAACATAGAAAAGTTCAAGAAATTTACTTTAATTTCTTTCTTTTTTCTCATAAAAAGTAAACTGGCTCTATTTCATTGACCACAACTGTATATCGAGAAGTTTCCACTCTCAGAGCTTTAGATGACTTGAACTTATTTGAAGGAAATTTATTATATCGTCGTCCAGGACGCTTATATGCCAAAGCAGGGATAGCTTGTCTTATTTACTTTATCTAAAAAGGCACGAAGGATGCCACCGCTACTGGTATTACTTGTTTAGCACACAGCACAGTAGTTTTCTGTGTTAATACAGAAGCGTGTGGATTTTGAGGTCATTTGTCCAAAATTAGGTTTCATTACTCTGAAATCAGATAGATAGATCTAGATAGATAGATGGCTGGATGTGGTAGAAGACTCTCACTGGTGTCAACCAGGTGATACTCTTTCTACACATCAATTATGCTTTCTTTACCCCCACGCTGTAGCCATCGGATCCTGGTTGCTATCCACCCAGACTCAAAACTTACTAAACTCAAAAGCGCGAGTGTTGACTAAAGGACAAAAATATAAGCAGGACAGCGGACGAATTCCGTAGAAGGAATCAACAGTGGCGTGATAGACTTTCGGAGCGAATAGAATACTCATCCGGCATTCTTCATCATACACATATCTGAATGATTTAGGACGAACCATGCAAAAGGAAACAAGGACAACGAACCTCGGATCTGCAAATGGAATCTTTGGTCATTCAATAGACCGAATGCAACCGAATAATAGACCAAGCAGTGCGATGGGATGGTCCGGTCAAACAGAGGATGAAAAACTTCAATATCTTCAACGGTGATAGCTACCGGCAACAAAAGCAGAGCCAACTTGGATGTGGATTCATCGTTCCAGGCAGACTTAGGCAAGCAGTCTTAAGTCTCAAATATGTGAACGGGTGCCTCACGAAAATTCGAACATAAAGCTAGGAAGAGAGAGCTTTGAGAGCGCAACCGGAAAGTATAGCCTTCACAACACCATCTCCGAAAACGGATTCAGTCTCATCGACTATGCTGCGGTGCGAAATGTGGTCGTAGCTAGGACGCGGGTCGGGGATAATGATACTGACAAAAGGAACATGGAAATCTGATCAATCAACCATCAACCAGATAAACCACATTGCAAACGACACAAGGCACTCCTCCAGTGTTATATATGTCAAGGAAACTTTTCGATGGTCAAAGACTCTGACTACTACCTTTTTGTAGCCAAGGTACGGTTGGGGATATCCCGAACACCGCCAAGACAAGGAAATGCTGTGAGAAAGTCCCCATTAATCCTTTAAGACGTCCTGTACCACCAGAAGTATTGGAGACCAGTTGCAATATTGCCAAAAAGCCATCAGAGATGCTGCCACTAACGTGCTGGGTTTCACTCGACTACCACAATGAAACCCCTGGTTGAAGGCGAATGCCGACTAGACAAGAGACATACAAAACGGCACGTAGGAGGACTAGATCTTCTCGCGAGCTCTACAAGTAGAAAAACGAACACCAGCTTTCAGGAGGAAAAATAAGGAACATGAAAAGCACGCGATCGAAAGAAGAGAGAGATGCTATTGCAGGAATGAGATGTAGAAGGTTTAAAAGGTCTTATCAAGGCTACCAAGCCCGAACCGAAGCCTGCAAGGACGATCAAGAGAACATCATAGTAGAAACGTAGCCCAGTCGATGCTGAGGATCCGAATCCCGCGGTCAACCTAGACGATGCAGAAAAATAACTCTGTCTACCAGACCTGGACGGAGTGAAGATAGCAATAACTAAACCTAAGTCCAGCAAACCTGCTGGAGCTGACGGCCTAATTGCCGAGCTATTAAAAGCAGGAGCGTGCACCAACTGATCCCTAAAATATCGTCGACTGAAAGTATGAGCGATGAATGGAACCTCAGCTTTGCGTGCTGAGTCCTCAAAAAAGGAAACCTTCTGAACTGCTCCAACTAAAGGGGCATCAGTCTTCTTATCATTGCATGCGAGAGCTTATCTGTCATGTTATATGAACGACTTAATCCGGTCGTCAACAACCTAATCAAATATTCAGACCACGGCAGACCTAGAAAAAACCCACCACCTCTTCCTGGACATCAAGACCGCGTATGACAGCATTTATAGAGACGAGCAATGCCTAGTAATGGCGTCCTTGCTAAACTCGTCCGTTGATGCAGGATGGCGGTAGAAAATGCAAACTGTACCATTAAAGTTGGTAAAGACCTCGTCAAGACAGCCACAGAGGCACGATCTTCAAAAGTGCTCGCATACGCCGACGACCTTGACATAATCGACAGAACGCAGCGTGATGTCAGTGGTCAATGAAGGCAAAGCCGCCCTCAATAAGAATGATCTACCAAAACACCGACGTTTCGGACAGAACGTAACAGTAGACAAGTATAACTTTGTGGCTAGGGACTTCGACTACCTTGGTTTCGCTATATTAACACAGACAACGGCACCAGCTCTGAAGTCCAACGAAGAATAACTCTTGCCAGCCGCTGTTTTTTGGGCTGAGAAGGCACTTAAGGAGCAAAGCCCTGTCTTGAATCACTGACCCTTCATAAGACCTTAATCATCCCAGTCCTGCTCTATGGTGCAGAGGAATGGACTTTGTCAAAAGGCGATGAGGTTGCTGCTCTTGGCTTCAAATGATTTTCGGTCCCGTCTGCTTGGACAGTAAGTGGAAGCGCAGACACAACGACGAGCTATACAGCGGCATCAACTTAGTCAGAAGAGTGGATGACCAACGACTGAGGGCCATGTAGAGCGTATGAACCCCAGAGAGATTTCAAGATCACCATCAACCCACAACTTGAAATAGATCGTCATCCAGTACCCCGTATCCAGGAACTGTTTCACAAGTTACAAGGACGACGATACTTCACAAAAATTGATTTGTCTGACGCGTACCTCCAGATTCCTTTAGACGAAGAGTCGAGAAAGATGTGCGTCGTGAATACTGAGTTCGGACTTTTCGAATATCAGCGTTTACCATTCGGGACATCCAGTTCTACAGGAATATTCCAAAGATACATGGAACAGTTGAAAGCTGATTTGGAATTCTGCGTTTCCTATCTCGATGCCTTTCGCGGACTGCCATTCACGTTTGCCCATCGGTCCCGATGACGATTTTGACCAGTCGGAGGAACCTTGCCACCAATTAGATGACGAACTTTCATCAGTCGTGGAGGGTTTCCCCATTAATGCCGGAATCATTGCTAAATTCTCTCAGCAGGATCCCACGATAAAAAAGGTTTTTGAGTACGTGCAGAAAGGTTGGCCCATTCGATTACCACCTACTGAAAACCTATTGTTGCCATATTTTCGCAGAAGGCTTTGTCTAAGTGTGTGTACTAACATTCTTCTCTTCCACAGCGAAAGTTTGAGAGTAGTCATACCAGCCCAGCTGCAGCAGAAGGTACTATCGCTTCTACATCAAGGCCATTGGGAAATAACCCGGATGAAGCAAATTGCCCGAAGGTATTGTTGGTGGCCCAACATCGATGATGTTATCGCGCAAACAGTAGCCCAGTGCACCGCAACTAAACGCTAGTCGCCCGCCCAGAGAGTACACTAGTTGGTCGTCATCAGAAGGAGTTTAGGAGCGCATTCACATCGATTTCGCAGGACCTTTTCAAAAAACCATGTGGTTAATTGTACTAGACTCGAGATCGAAGTTTCCGTTCGTGATTCGAATGGCCTCTACTACATCTCAAGCTACGATCCAGGCGTTGCGCTCAATATTCGCACTGGAGGGACTACCTAAAACGATAGTGTCTGATAACGGCCCTCAATTCACGTCAGGAGAGTTTCAGCAGTTTTGCCGAAATCACTCAATTCAGCACCTTTTAACCCTGAACCGAACGGCGTAGCAGAGAGGATGGTTCGCACTTTCAAGACGGCCTTTCTCAAAATGATGATGGACAGCCAGCAAGGAGATGAGGCATTGGCAACTTTCTTGTCGACTTATCGCTCAGCACCAGATGATAGTGGCATATCTCCAGCAGAGAGATTACATGGTAGGTAGCACCGAATTTTGCTCTCCCCGATTTTTCCGGAATCTCGACGTCGAACACAAATAATAAAAATCGAGAACTTGCGGTTTTCCATTGGCCAACCTGTGTTTGTGCGACAATAGCTACGTGGCAAGACGTGGGTTTCTGGAGTTATTATGAAGACTCTTGGAAGACGTATGTACCTGGTTAAAGCAAGTAACGATACCTGGCGGCGTCATCAAAACCAGATTCGACCTCGATCAGCAATGAGTGCCGAAACGGGGTCTGCCCCTACGGGCAAGTAGTCAATATTCTAGCTCTAATTGTGTTTCAATTCCCAGAGATTCGCTGTTGAACACTCCGCAAGTCGAACTGGAAAATTCGGAGGTTGTCATGTACCCAGTGTCCAGTCCTCAAACCGTGAACTTGAATTCAACTCTAGAGCCTCGTTTTTCAACCCCGGATGCTGAAATATCCGGCGGAGTACCAGCCGAGCCAGGAGTAACTATACAGACACCTAGAAGATCCGACCGTCTGCGAAGGAAGAAAGTCAGATTCGTTCCTAATTAAACGCGGGGGTAACATTGCATGAAGTGCAATCGCAACCTTGGCAGCACTTGTCAAATAACTGAGAATGTCAATTATTTAATGGCGTTAGAAAAAGGCGCGAAAATCATGTGTTTTCCCGCGCAAATTTTTGTTAGGTTAAGTTACGACACTTCACTTGTGAATAAAGAGTTGGACAGTCAACATCAAGAGTTATATCAGACACCTTGTGGAAGGTAAGGGTATCATCAATTAATTAACCTATGAACCAAAATTCCACGATTGCTTTGTTTTCACAAGCCCAAGGCAACTCACAAAGGCTACAAAGATTTAATAACACAACTTTGCTTTGGAAAGGTCCTGACCAACAGATTTCAATGTTGTTATTAATTTTTGTACAATATCAATAAAAAAATACGTAGACACGATTCATGGAATTACCGATTCATTATAACTTCAAAGAAATAGATCCTTACAAGGCCATCCGCACGGTGGATTTAATTTTGTGAAAAAAAAAACTTTTCAGCAATTCCAGGAAACTTGTTTCGATGTCCTTTATCTTGACGGCAAGTTAGTATCTTCTCAAATTTACAACCATAATTAAAAGAATCAAAAGAAGTATCAGAAAACGATGCAAACTTTGGAATGTATTCAAGGAATTTCCACAAACTTCCCCTCCCATGTCCACTGACCCAGTTAAATTCCTCAATTAACCAAGTTAAGCAAAACAACAATTTTCAATTTCCCTTCCGTATTGATTTTCATCGGTGTTTCAGGTAAATAAGAAACACAGGAACGTAAACACCACCTTCAAGAATTGAAAGAGCAAACTTTGTTGCAAGAACTATACCACTTCGCTTGGTCCTTGGTGAAAGAGAAATAAATAAAAAAAAACGTCCTGAAATTTTAATTCTATTTCTTTCATCCTCGTTTCGCTTGTCAATAAACTGGACTCCACTTGACTTAAAGTGGTTGAAAGTGGTTGAAAGGAAGGACTAATGACGATGATTGGATAGCAATTCACAAGCACCCTTAAAAATGAATGCCGGTGTTATCCACCACCACAAACTTTGGCAGTGGGGTAAATGGGAGCTCGGGTTTTAGTGTTTATCTGTTAGCTGATTTTATTTGTCCATGAAACTCAACCCAAATCAATCAAAGAAAGTGGAGATATTTGGTCAGAAATGTATGTTTGGCTATATCCCTTGATTACCTCGTAAATATTTCGTGCGGCCAAAAGTAGTTCTATAACAAAACTTATTAATGTTGAAGTTGTTTTTACTTCTTTTTATATGGCGTCTATAAGTTCTTGGCCTTGGAAGGAAGCAAATGGACCAAAGGGTAGTCCTGTCGCTGGGCTGATTCAATTGTGTTTCGCCATTTTACTGAATCGATAAAAGAGAAAATGTAGCACGGATACTTTTACTTTTATTAACGTCGTTGAAATACATGTTTAACGCATACGTGCCGGTCATTTTATGTCACAAATGCTTATTCCCCATCCTCGAAGACATTTTCCAACCAAACACAGGAGGGACCTGCTCATGGCCTTCATTAAGAGCTTTCATTTAAAATTAGTAAAAATACGTTTTTTTTTTCCGAAAAAGTGCGGATATTTTTATCTCATTTTGAAGAACGGACTCGACCATTACGTGAGGAATCCGATATCTAATCAATGTCCACCTCAGTTTCTCTTGAAAATGGTCATCCTTTTGAAGACAATTTGGATGACGTTGTCGAACGAGATTACGGCTCGGTTTCGTGACAAGCAGCAGAATATTCACATTCATATACGAGAAGAACGAATGAAGACAAAGATTTTACGGCGAACTCTATTAGCTGTACTCTATTAGCATACCAAGGTGTCAATGTAGACTGGAAGGCTAAAACACGTGGTCGACGCAAACTTGGCCACATCGAGCGAATAGACAACTACGCTTCAGCCAAGAGCCTTCAAATCCCAGCCCTAAGGTGCTAGGGTTTGCTTGTAATCTGGCCGGTGTAAGTTCAAGTCCCGCTAGGGGAGCAGCAATAACAACCACCAAGCACAACAGAGACTGAGTTTTTCCAACTACTTCCCCAAAAAGGAGTTACTGCCTGGTAATGCAATGGACCGTACAGAGTATAAGAGCTAGAGCTGCTGGGATTTGGTTGATCTTTTAAGAAACAAATTTCCCATCCTTAAAGTTCAAAACCACAAGGAAGAACGAACCTCCGTTAAGGACTAAACAATCGGATACTTGGTCGGGAGAACTCACATCAGCGTGCCCGGGACCGAAGGACCCGCAGTGTCTCAGGCAGAGACTCATCTCGGGTTGGTAGCACAGTAAGTATGTAAGCTTAAATCGTTTGTGGATTATTGGGGTTTATCTTATATTTAACGAATTCCAAAAGAAAGAACTCTAGCGGCATGGCTTAGGCGGACAATTGAAGTCTCCAAAGAGCGAAATTAAGCGCCCAACCAAATCCCTCGTGCAATAGTGCGGATGTAGCTCCTATCCCCATTCTGATGGAAGTTAACAGCATTCGAGTCTAGTTCTTCAATTCCAGGCCAAAAAAAAAATCAGTAAGCCTTGTGCATTAGCGTAATTCATTGACCGTGATAGTGGCACCGGCTTCATTTTCGAAGAAATAAGTCCTGATGATGCCGCGAAGCCAAAAATCATACCAAACTGCCGTTCGTGGTGGATGGAGTGGTTGCTCGAGAATGATTCTTTGGCTTTCTTTGTCCCAGACGCAGCAGTCCTGCTTATTAACGGAGCCTTGCAGATGAAAATGGGCGTCGTCACTGATGATAATTTTCTTGGAAAAATCAAAATCACCTCCCATTTCTAACAGCCAATCGACAAAAGCACCCATGGTCTGCTGGTTTCAATTCTTGAGTGATGCGAAAGAAACGTCCTACGAAACCTTGCTTTCCAGCGATTTTCAGTCACAGCAGCAATGTTTTCGTTCCACCGAGCCTTACGAGCACGGGTTGAAGTTTCCACATCACTTACCTTCTCCTTTATAAGCAGGTACTCAAACCCATGTAAACCTTTAGTATTCAACCTCAGATCTGCACCAAACAATCATCCAACGCTTTCAAAACAAAGTTTTGAGAAACACTGTAGATGCACATTGGTGTGACAGAAATTACAATCTTCATACCGATTTGGATATGGAACCGGTACAAAATGAAACCAAAAGAGTTGCAGGACATCATGAGAAATGGCTTCGTTACAACGTCAAGCCTGAGGCTACCCATCTTCTGGATCACACGAGCTTAGTATGAAGCTCAGATATGTATACACCATCAGTGTCAGGTAACTTGGTGCCACCGAAAGTTGCGACAATAGTCTCATTTGTCACCACGTCAGATGCTGCCTGCATAGGGCTGTGGATGTCGGTTCATTGTGAATTTTCAGAGCCAAAGAGCCGGTAATGATTTCATTTCCTGAGAAGTAAATCTCCAGACTGAAAATCTCCGCTTTCAGCACAGTGTAGGAATCATGGATTGGTTTTTCTCTTTTACCAGCTTAGTGATTCAACTTTGCCTCAATATTTCCTATAAGATTCCGTTTTCGATTTCCTTATCAGACTCTGATACTCGGAGCTTTGGTATCAGTTCAAAAAAAAGGAGTAACAGCGCCGTTCAAATCTTAGACAGCCACCTCTACGATACGTCAAGTTGTTATTTTAATGGGACTGTGACCCATTGGCCCAGCTCCTTCTTAATCCCGACCACTTCGTTCGTCTTCTCGTGGTCCTCCTCTCCTGTAAAGTTATGATTTCGCATTCAGGACATACAGGACATCTTCAAAAGAGACTCTCATATTGACGATGAATCTAAATAACCTACCAGACAGGGTAATGTCAATTACCTCTTGCTTTCTGAAAACGATCTCGTCGCAACTTTGCATTTACTGCTGTTCCAATCAGTATTTTATGAATCAATACCGCAACATATATGTAGCTAGAACCATTTTCCTGTATCCAGCGTAATCTATGTGCTCAGTTACTGCCCTTGGATTCATTAGGGAAGTTGTCAGATGCAATGACGAAGGTTTTCAATTTATCGTCGATTTTTAAGCTTAGCTACCAGATCTTGGCCACAGAATTGTCCAAGCTTAATTGCTGAGAGTTCGATACAATGACACAGGTCCTGGGTCTGCCAGACTGTTG
Organism: Blera fallax; assembly: GCA_946965025.1. NCBI lineage: Eukaryota > Metazoa > Arthropoda > Insecta > Diptera > Syrphidae > Blera > Blera fallax. The sequence continues at coordinate 43,447,417 of OX337247.1, forward strand.
ATCGTAGGAAACTGCAGCTTCATTTACATCCCCAAGGCCACAGATAGGATTTTTCTACACCCACGGCTATTAGATGAATGTTCTGTGGGGTTGTGTTCTACTGGCCGCAAGCCGGTTATATAGAATAGCTGAAGTAGCCTTGCAGTACTCTTGGGTTACACCTACTTAAGATCCAACTCTTGTCAGAATGAATTAAGGCCACAAGATCATCATTTGCGTCATTCTTTCCTCCATTGAGCTGAATATCAGTTACGCGGTATCTCGTTGTTTGAAAAACAAATATTGAAAGCGTTCAGCGGAGAGACTAGTACCTTGTCAAAATGGGTTTGTTAGTATCGAAATTGTCACGTATAGAATGAGACTAGTCAGCAAGGGATCCTTAAGATCACAATACTACATCCAGAAAAATGCACCGTTTGGTTTTAATTTTTCCTAGTATTCCGGCCTCCACGTTTCTCACGTCGTCAACAGTAAATCCCGTTGATCCCTTTTTAACAACAGAAAAACTCTTTTGCTCGAAAATCCTTCATTGAATAACGTACTGAAGTTGTGTTTCCACTTATTCCAGGTTTCGTCGTTGTCCGTAAGTTTCCTGTCTTCAATGGCTCTCTTCCCGTACCTGTCCAAAACAGAGAATATCCACGAAATCCTGTTCCCGTACGACAAACTTTTGTAATTTTTCACTGAAGTGAGAGATCACGAGAGAGTAAGAAATTTCGCCATAATGCGAATTTTAGTCCAAGAAATTTTTTTGAGTTCATCTACAACCACAAGCATTTTCACGAAACCAATAATTGTTTGCAGTAATGACATCCATTAAGTACTGTTAACAAGGAGACCTTAAACTGTCGCTTTGTACTTCACATTTACATTTTTTTTAATGAGTGGCAATGCAGCATATTTACTTAACATTCACCTCAAATTAAAAGGAAACCTCAAAACAGTCTTTGCGTATGAAAAACCGTATGTCCTTGGTATTGTCAGCGACTTAAAGCTTCTACCTTAAAAGACAAAAAAAGAGGTCCCTTTCTTACCATAAATTTCTCATTAAGATTCAGGTTTCTTCCTTCTTCCCCACAAAGAATGCCGACGAGTATTCAATTTGTACGTAGTACATCCTTGGGCATATCCTTTTTAGCACCCACTTTCATTCAAGTAAATTCAAAAATACAAATTTTCCTAAACAATCGGATGTAATGGAGACACAACAATTTGCATACAAATCCTTTCATAACTCACCAGCATGTGAAAAATGCCCTTCCACAGGATTCTAAAAGTAATTTGCAAATAGAATTTTCGGGGCTGTGTAAAAAGTTGCCCGTAAGGACGAGATAGGTTCTAGGAGCCCACAGCATTGTTAATTGTGCTCCTCATTGACATTCACTTCACAAGCGCTATGAACTTTCAAATGCAAAACCGGTTTCAAATGTCATATCTCTTGAACGTCAGCTGCTTTATGACAGTTCACTCTTAGCATGTATGTGTGCTGCAATTCCATATTCAAATACAATATTCCGTTTCTTTTTGGGACTCATATGAATTTCATGAGGAGCAGAAGTAATTTGGTTTTCAAATCAGCTGTTGTGAATGTCATCAATTAAGAATTGTTTGCGTCAGCAGGACATGACAGTTGCAAAGGCGGCAAATTGATGCAATTTTATAAAACCGCACCCAAACGATGTGGTTGGGTGGAACGGGAGTAAGAAGTTCCAAGCAAAAAAGAGAATAAAATTGCCAAGGACCGTGCTAAGAAACCATTGGGGGGAGGGGCTAGACTGCAGGATATCGAAGAGAACCTTTGGGGGGCCTTCAGAGCCTCTGTAATAACTGCGAGTTTCAATACTGTTGAAGTGTGAAAATTTAATACAACGTAATTAGGTTCTGCGATCGAGACTGTCAGTCGCACATGGAGGCAATCAATGTTTAATGAGTCTGTAAGCGAACACACAGGTTATGGGTCCTGCGTGCGAAAATGTTTTGCAATTACTTGCACCCGGAAAAGATGATAAGTTCGTGAGAGAATTTGTTTTTTTTTTTATAATTTCTTATCCGACAGCCAACGGACAGGAGCGAAAAAGTAATTTTCTTTTGACGTGGCAAACTCACTTCATTGTAATAATGTCCTTTAGGGAACTCCTGCAATGCTGAGGCTTGATAAATACAAAATATGTACGATGGCTTTAATAATATAAATTACTTTGCAACCTGCTTAGGAGAGATGTTAAAATTTATGTGAGACATTAAAATTTTAATTTAGTGTGGGAGGATGAAAAAAACGAGAAATTTGCGTCCATTTAGCCTCGAGATAAGCTAAAATAATTGAAAGCACTTTAAATTGGGAAGAAGTGATATATCTCTAAGGATAATCAAATAAAAATGCAAATTTTTGAATTAAAATTCATTCTCTGAATCGGTGTTGAAATTTAAACCAAATACGCATAAATAAATATTAATTCGGATAAGGAGGATGGTGCAAGGTTTATTTGTAGATAGGCACGACGCCCAAATGGCCTTTTTGATGTATATCTCATTGAGCCTTTGAAAAACGACCTAAAAAGTGCTGGATTGTGACCTAGCTACGATGATAAGGGGTAAGAGAGACTCCAATTTAAGCATGTACGCCAAACAGAAAGATTGGAGGTTAGCCCGTCATCGTGATTCCATTCACCAGGAGAAGAGTTATAGATCTCCAGATACTTATTTACTTATGTCCTGTTTCCCCTTGTGGGTCCTAGGGCCTGAACTACGCCTACGCGCCATCGTGTACGGTTCCTGGCAATGAGCTTCAGCTCTCTCCAACTCTTCCCCAATTTTCGTGACTCCTCCTCAACTATTCTGCGCCGTGTGTTTTTAGGCCGACCCGCTCTTCTACCATCTTGTGTTAACGGATTCCACTGCATTGCGTATTTTGCAATGGAACTGTCGCCTTTTCGAAGTGTGTGACCAATCTACTGCCACTTCCGTCGTTGGATGGTTCTGCATATTGGTTCCTGACCCGTTCTCTGGTAAAGATGTTCGTTAGAGATACGGTTAGGCCAGAAAACCCTTAAGATGTTACGTAAGCACCTATTGACGAACGTTTGTAGTTTTTTTGTGATAATGGAGGTCACCTTCCAAGTGCTGCACCCATACAACAGCACGGATTCAACATTAGAACAGTCGCAGCTTGGTGTTTAAGCTGATTGCATTGCTTCGCCATATCTTGGACAGCATTCCAAACGCAGACTTTGCTTTGCCGATTCGGTTGACAATATCCTGTTCGGTTCCACCTTCGGTCGAGACCATACTCCCAAGATATTGGAAGCTCTCTACTTTCTCTACCGGTTGTCCAGCAATTTTAACTTGAGTTGTTGAGTTATTGCCGAGATTGATGATTTTGGTTTTGGCAGTGTTAATCTTCAACCCCACGACATTTGCCTCCCTCTCCACACTTGCTGTCATTTGGTGCAGATCCATAATTCTGTGAGAGAGTAGACAAACTCAAACGTTGAGTTGAAAGAGTCCAACGAATTCCTCCGCTTCCAGAAGACAAGGCTGCTCGAAGCACATCGCTAATCACCAACAAAAAAAGTATCGGCGATAGAATGCAACCTTGCCGAACCCCACTTTGGATCTCGAATTCCTCTGACAGCTTTCCTCTATGTAAAATGTGGCACTTAGACCCATCATAAGTTGCTTTAATAATAGCTATGAGTTTATCGGGTATACCTCTCCTGCGCAAGGCAAGCCAGGTAAACTGCCTGTTGACACTGTCGAACGCCTTTTCAAAATCTATGAACAGCAAGTGAAGTGGTGACCGGTATTCAACGCACTGTTCAATTATGATCCGCAGGGTGTTGATGTGGTCGACACAGGAGGATCCAGAGCGGAAAGCTGCTTGTTCGGCATCGAGTGTGTCTTCCAGATGTTCTTTTATTCGCTCGAGAACTATTTTGACTATCATCTTAGCAACTGCGGGAAGAACGCAAATTCCTCTCCAGTTTTCGCACTCCAAAAGACTACCTTTTTTGGGGACCTTGACAATCATTCCCTTCTTCCATTCATAGGGGAAAGTTTCTGCCTCCCATGCTCTCTCTACAGCTCTGCTGATGTTGTTAGAGCGGCACGCAGAAGCTCTGCGGGAATACCCTCAAGTCCTACCGCCTTGTTGTTCTTTAGCGCGTTAATTGCGGGGAGGTAAAGCAAGCACTACATCACGAACTTAATTGATGCGCTACTGGCTCAAACCAAGTTTTGAGCAGTCAATAGTTTCCCGATCAATCGCGATGCAGATCTCCAGATACTTAAACTAAATGGTGTCCAAATCACAATTTCCAACTTCATTTTATCACTATTGTATGGAAGTTATTCTTTTTTTTTTTTAATTAAAACCCTTGCCCATAAGGGTATGGTTAGTCTAAGAGACGTACTACCTCCCTAATGAAGGATAGTATATCCTTAGTAGCAGAGTTCTTCATTTCCGCTGGTGTGCATATTTTTTTATAGAAAATACGTCTCCTTAACCAATGTAAGGATAGACAATTGCAGAGAATGTGTTCCTACCTCGGAGTAAACATCAACTCCACGAACGACACCTTAGTGGAGATCCGACGAAGTCTAACCCAAGCAAACCGCTGCTACTTCGGTTTAGCGAAGCAACTGGGTTCAAAACTCCCAACAAAATACTAATCCCGCCAGTTCTGCTCTATGGTGCCGAGTGTTGGCCGATAAGCAGGAAAGCAGAGCAGATTTTGAATACGTTCGAGAGAAAAAATCTTCGTCGAAAATTCGGTCCCATATGCGAAGAGGGCGAATGGAGACGAAGATATAACCGCGAACTCTATGAGCTGTATCAAGATGTGGATGTAGTCCGGAAAGCCAAAACACGTCGACTACACTGGCTCGGTGACATCGAGCGAATGGACAATAATGCTCCAGCTAAGAGGATCATCGAATCCCAGCCCCCAGGTTCGAGACGACAAGGAAGACCGAACCTCCGTTTTAAGGACCAAGCTATCGCGGATGCCAGAGCGCTTGGTCTGGAAAACTGGAAGCAGCGTGCCCAAGATCGAAGAGGATGGAAGGCTGCTGTGTCTCATGCAGGGACCCTCCACGGGCTGGGAGCCCGTTAAGTAAGTAAGCAGTATAGTCCCGGAGCGGCCTTCTTAATACGTTCATGAATGCTCAGCTTCCATGTCAGTTTCCTGTCTAGTATAAGATCCAAGTACATATTTGGTATGTTCGGTGAATTCCTCTCGTTTTAGGTGTTGTTACATCAGGAGTTCTGAGTCTTTAGTAACTAGGTCTTTGAATTTGCACCTAGTCCCCAGCTATCTGTCCACTCTACACGCCTTATCGGAGCTATTTCCATGAGATTACGTAGTGTTGTAGGCTTAAGTCTACACGGTAATCTACTAGGCTTGCCGAGACGGTTACAATATTGCGGAGCATCTCGTCTACGACTATCCCAGGTTCGCTCGTAGCTCGGTCTTCGCTCGATCCGCAGCTACGTATCTGTCCACTTTACCTGCCCTATCAGGGGCTTCCGTGAGTTCACGTAGTGTTATTGGTTTATGTCTACACTATTATCTACGTGGCTTGTAGAGATGACGGCGATATTGCACAACATTTCGTCTGCGATTGTCCCAGGGTCGATCGCAGCTCGGACTTTGCCGGATCCGCAGGCACATATGTATCTGTCCACTTTAACAGCCGTATCAGGGCTGTTTCCATGAGATCATGTAGTGTTGTATGTAGGTTTAAGTCTACACTATTATCTACGAGGCGTGTAGAAACGGCGGCTGTATTGTGAAACATTTCTTCTGCGATTTTCCCAGGGTCGCAGGGGTATCTGAGCTCTCTAGTAGAGTTTGTCGTACCCCGACAAAAAAAAAAATTAATTTTTCGTTCCTTCGCAACTTATGCTAGAGAGCCATCCAAAGGCAGCCAATAGGTGAATACTGTTGCATGTGTACGTGTTACATTCTTCCACTAATATGAGCCCACATGCGTTATGAAAATTAAAGATGAAAACTTACAACAAGAATGTCCTTAAGTACGTACATACTCGTAGGTAGATACAAGCATGTAATTTAAAAAAAAAATTACTTCAAAGGAGCTTGGAAAGGTTGTAACTACCCTACGTTCCAAGTCAATGACTCACTAAGGTTGGACTGAACCTTTGGCAATTTTCTTTCTTCCACGTCTGTTTTAAATAAATTATTAACGGTAAAAATAGGTAGTCCCAGGTAAATGCTTTTATATCACTTTCGAATGAACTTACCTTCACCTACTGTCTACCTAAGTGGAAAATAATTGGATATTTTACGTACACACTCGCATACAGCTTACAGTAAATTTGTACCCCATTTAATTAAAACTTCAATCAACAGCAAGTGTAATTTGCTGTTTCACTTATCCTCGCTGGAGTATCCTTCGGGGTCTTATTCTGTCAACCTTTGTCACAATTCTTTTCATATTCCTTGCTTTTTACTTAGCTAATATTCACTAAAGGATAAAAATTATTTACACAGAAAAAAAAAAGGATTATCCAGGAGGTTGAAAAATAATACATAAGAAGCGTTTACGACATACTCCAGTACACTTTTCCTTGGAAACAAATAAGACGAAAGGAAATCCCTTGAAAAATTATTTTCCGCTTCATGTCCTGAGGTAAATCGAATGGATTACTGGCCTGAAAAACGAACATTTGCCTTTATTTGAAAATTCCTCAATAAATGGATTTTGCGGTCCCCGTAAATAGCTGGGGTTACCACGTATAGAAGACTCTGGCCACAACCCTCAAGTCAGTACTGTGTGGTAACATCAACAACTGGTGGCTTGCAGAAATGAATTCTGATCGATTAATCAATTTTTTTTTCTGACCCTTTCCTTTTGGAAAGGGATCGTCCTTGGAAAGAACTCTTTAAGGGGGTATAAGAAGGGTGGCCAAGAGCACTCATTGAGTAAATTACCTCTCATGAGAATACTTTCACATACATGAGCATGGAATTTCGTTTTTCCGTTATTTATGGCTAGTTTACCCAAATGACTTGTTGAAAGCTGAAGGACTAATGACATACAATGACATGACCACTATAAGCATGGATATGTATAAAAAAAAAAAGGATTTTCCGAGGACACCATGTGAGTTGAAGAAACATTCAGAGGCTAGTGAATGAAAAATGAATTTCTTTGACTGCGGTGTTGGGCTGTACACATATTTTTCTTGGACAGGAGAGCAAAAGCCTCATTAATAAAATTCCCTGCTAATTTATTTATAAAATAAATGCTTACAGTTAGCGTTCAACTCGTTCCACAACAGACACAACACAAATCTGGCATCTAGCGGTATCATACTGTCGCCAACTCTATTTTTAGCCCACATCAGCGACAACTTAGTGACTACTGGGATAGGATAGATTAGATTCACAGCCACTGCCAGTATACTTGGATCCATTCGACGTGCATTGGAATACCACTAAGATCCTTGGGAAGTTCTCCTTCCTACTCAAGCATACGATATTTACACATACATATGTGCCCGGTCACCAGAAAGTGTTGCAGTAGAGGCCGGGCACCATAGACGGAGAATATCCTCCTCTTTTCGAACAAAAATAAATAGAATCCATTTTTTGAGCTGCCAGCTTAACGCCCAGTGAATACCAACTAATGCTGGACAATATAGCTCCGGTTGCGCTCCAGAGAGCGACTTTAATGCGTAGACAAGCCCTACTGGAAACATTTGCTCCCCTAGGGATGAAAATAGCTTGTACGAGCCGGGCAAAGACTTGCAAGAAGGTTGGAGTAGGTTTAATCATCGACATCCCCTTGCGAGTAACTCCATCATTAACCCTGGAGTCACACAGTGATGACCAAGTGCTAATATTGAAAGTCAGAGAAAATAAACTAGCTCAGCTCCCAAAACGTACGAGACCACAATGGAACAGCAGATCCTTCGATAAGGAAACCTAAGGGATACATTACAGACGCCATCGCCACAGCATGTCATTCATCAATACCTAGGAGGCCAATCAGCAGGAAGGCATCATTATGGTACTGGTAGAACAAAGCCAAGCGGGATGGAGACTGGCAAAATTACACTGACAAGCTAACGGAGTGCGATAGAGAAATTAGGAAAGCTAAGAGAAATAGCTTCAGAAAATTCTGTGAGAACATTGCATCTACTCCTCCTGCAGCCAGGTTACACAAGGCCTTATCAAGGAGCAGAACAGATGCACTAAGTACACTGAAAAAGCAGAGCAGACGAAAAGCAGAGAGCTCTTCTCCTACTCGAAACACACTTTCCAGGTAGCACAGATTCCAACAACACAGATGCAATAGAAAGGTATAGTAGGTCCAGCAAAGAAGACTGAACAACGGCTATCAGCATCTGTACAGTACAACGGCTTGACTGGGCATTGAACACCTTCCAGCCGTACAAAGCACCGGGCTAGCTTGCGTCTGCATAACAGGGGCTATGAGATCCTGTCCCACGGTGGCACTGGAAGTGTTATTAGGACTTACTCCTCTACACCTGGTGCTAGAAATAATTGCAAAAGAAACCATACTGAGAATGATCAACAAAGGCGTCGGGAAAGGAAAATACATCGCTCACCATCAGCGAGAACTACTTTCCAAATCAGTCCCGTTTCTGGATTGACCCAGAGATGATATGGTCAAGAGTTTCTGCTTCGAAAGGATATTCAACTGGAAGCTGAGCAGCAAGAGAGAGTGGAATCGAATCGAAATGTACCAACAAAAGCAGAACACCATAAAGTGGTACACAGATGGATCCAAAACATCCACAGGTACTGGGGCAGGTGTACACGGGCCCAAAACCAAATACCCCAGTATCTTCCAAGCAGAGGTCTACGCCATTGAAAGATGCGCCCAATGCAACCTCGATAAGAAGTATCTGGGGCAAAATATCGCGATACTGTCCGATAGCCAGGCCGCCATCAAGGCATTAAGCTCTCATGAAATCAGGTCCACACTGGTGTGGAAGTGCCTAACCAAGCAAAACCGACTGAGTGCAACCAACAGAGTCACTCTCTACTGGGTACCAGGTCACGTGGGAGTAGAGGGAAATGAAGCAGCCGATGAACTAGCTAGAAAGGGCTCGGAGACTACCTTTACCGGTCCGGAGCCATTCTGCGGGCTTGGACCGCACACGATACGGAGGGAGCTAAAGAAGGAGGACGATTGCAAAAGAATCAAACTTTGGGAAGAAACCCCAAAACTGAGACAGGCCAAAGAACTTCTCGGGATTTATAACCGGAAAAGAAGTAGCGTCTGCATGAACATTAATACGAATCGATTGCGCATTCTCACAGGCTTCCTAACGGGTCACTGTAGACTTAAGGAACACCTCAGGAAACTAGGCATAGAGCAACGCGGAGAATGTAGATTCTGCGGGGATGTTGAAGAAACCCCCGGGCACCTTCTTAAAGAATGTGGAGCATTGATCCACAAAAGAAGGAAACACCTGGATGCCTATCAACTATCCGAAGAAGATCTACTATCGCTAGATCCACTAAAGATACTTCGGTTCATCAAGGGAATCGGACTGGAGGAGGTGCTCCAAGTGGAGTATCTCATCGATGGGAGCTCAAGTAGGCGAGCACAATAGATATACAAGGTCGCATTGCGCTTACACCCATAATCTATCTATCTATCTATCTACTGGTAGAACAAGAAAATAAGGACACTTTGAGCAAAATAATTACAAGCCCGGTGCAAAGTCCAGCGATCCAGAAGAAAAGGAGACTTTCAGCAACACCTGAACACTCTGAGACTAAAGAGACTCAACTTAAAAAGGACCAACAAGGAGCGCAAAACCGCATGCTTCGAACGTTTCTGTCAATAAACTGACATTAACCCATGGGACTCGGCATGCACACTGGTGATGACGTAATTGATGGGGTGTTGGACACCTCCAATAAAATATCCATTAGAGAACAGCCATGTGCAACATCATAACAGAAGTCAATCCAGCAGATATCCCATCAACTACTCATGAGGAGCTCCTAAAGGCAAGAAGCAAGATAGACGACTCGACAGATAGATGGATAGACGGACTCGACGGCATCACAAATAAGGCAGTAAAGCCTTATTCTGCGACGATGCAGAAGCGAGAAAGGAAACTTTCTGGAAAATGTAAAACACATCATTTGACTCTCCTACCAAAAGAAAAGTAGTCTCCAGGAGAACCATCGTCCTACAGCCCAATATGCCTATTGGACCCCATGGATCATTGAGAAGATAATTTATAATAGATTGCTCACAGTAGCAGAAGATAAAGGAGATCTTCCAGGTTGGTAACCAGACAAACAGGCCCAAAGGAGCCGTTAGTATAGGGAGGTCTATCGCGTATACTGGCTTACATCGATTGGCCGCTAGAAGAAGTTGTCACCTCGGTTCTGATATATGCCGCCCCAGTGTGGATGCAGGCGCGCTTCGGAACATCAGGGAACATGGGGAACGCAACAATCACCTTACGCAGTTTCTCTCTGGTCAGGGCGGATATACCTCTACCGGTTTAGAAATGACAATCCGCCATCCTCCCAGGCATGGAGAACTACGCTGCGCACTTAGTCGTTACTTCTCGACCATATGCTGCGGACGGAAGAGGATCAGATGACTATATGTAGTTTCATGACAATTCTTCAAAATAAACTGCGGAGAATTGAAAAGCTAAGAAGAGCCACAGAAACAGCAGAACCAGCTGACACAAGACGTGTTGCATGATTTGGTAACCAGCCCTGAGATTAATACCTAACGGCTAAGTGTGCTGGGCGCGGATTAGTACGTCAACGCATTCTTGGAATAGAATACTGGGGTTTGCGGATCGAGATGATCTTCTGCTAATAGTGGACAGCTCACTTTGCGAATTGATTAATCTACTGCTCAATGGTCGGATTATCAACTCCAAGCTAGGTGGGACGTCTACTAGAAGATTTGTTAGTAGAGGCACTCCGCAAGGAGGTGTTCTATCACCACTTCTGTGGAAGTTGATGGTCAGTGAACTTTTGATAATCATGGAACGCGAGGGATGAACGGCGATCGCCTTTGCAGATGATGTTGTTTTGGCCGTCTCGGGAAAGCACCTAAATACTCTAAAGGACCTCCTACAACGCGCTCTAAATAAGCTCACTAGATGGGCAGTTCGGTGTGGTTTGGGTGTAAGGAGAAAACCTTCCTAGTCACCATCCCTTCCAGATCACTCTGGGAGGACGATGCATTTTTAGAAGATGAATCAATTCACTTCTACACTGACGGGTCAAAAGCCAAAGATGAGCTTGGTGTATGTGTTTTCTCTGATAGGCTTAACCTTAAGCTCTCCTTCCGTCTTCCTAATCACTGTAGCGTGTTCCAGGCGGAAATAATGGCGATCAGAGAAGCCCTATCTTGGCTTAAGAAAAACGTGATATCTGCTAGAGATATTCGCATCTTTTCAGACAGCCACGCAGCAATCAAATCCCTGGAATCGACCTCTATAAACTCTTTAGTAGCTCTAGACTGCCGTTCATCTCTTGTGGAGATGGCTGAGGAGTTCAATATTTACCTGTCTTGGTTGCCGAGAGATATTCCAGGGAATTGTAAGGCCGATGAACTCGCCAAAGAAGGAACAACTTTACCCATCTGGCCGGACAACGGCACCTTAGGTATTCCAATCGCTACTCGCAAACTTAAACTTAAGCTGGATGCTATCGAGAGTGCAAATCTTAGGTGGACAAGTGGTTCAACATGTCTAGCGACAAAACAGATTTGGCCAAAGCTGGATCTAAAACGCTCTAAGAATTTGATTTCTCTCAACAGATTGCATATCGGCACCACAATAGGTGTCATCACTGGACACTGTCTAATAGGCAAGCATGCCACAAGGCTGGGCCTCTTTGCGAACGATTTCTGTAGAAGCTGCATGGATGAAGAAGAGGAGGAAACTATTCCTCACCTTCTTTGTTTCTGCCCGGCTCTCTCCCGTAGAAGGAAACTCCACTTAGGAGCTCCCTATTATAATGATATAGGCGACCTGATGAATATTGACATCAAGAGCCTCCTACGCTTCATAAGAAGCTCTAATTGGCTTTAATACGAGTAGGTGGAGGGAGGCTTCTCCCATGATCCACGTGGTATCACAATGGACCAACCATTGGTCTAAGTGTGCTGGTGACTCCTAGTTGGCAGCCACTTCAACCTAACCTAATAGTCGGTGGGCATCTAGGTGTTTTCGTCTTCTGTGAATCAGTGCTCCGGATTCCTTTAGAAAGTGCCCTGGGGTTTTCTCAAGAATCTGCAGTCTCCACTTTGCTCAATACCCAGTTTCCTGAGGTGCTCATTAAGTCTACGACGAGTACCATAATATGAATGCGGAAAAAAGCAAGACCCAATAAAAGTAGAAGTTACCTGATTCAAGGCCCTAGGGCCATCCAGACGGACCAAACGAACCCTTCAAAGACCAAATAGTCCCCGATACTAGGCATTAGTCTAGAGTAAGGAACCGAAGAATATGGAAGGCTGCTGTGTATCAGGAGGAGTCCCTACACGCGAGAGCCTATAAAGTTTGTAAAGGATTACGTCAAACGAGCTTCTCCGTAAATATTGGACAAATCCAAGGCAAATAAAATTATATTATCCTCAAGCCTTAGGTTTAACTTCCCACGCATTTAGCAGATTTCGCATACAGATACAAGTCAAAAGGAAAAATAAATGGAAACCTAATTCCGTTGTCTAAAATTATATACACACCATGGAATGCGAGTCCTTTCAAAGGAACATGAAAGAGTATGAAATCAGAAACTTGTCCTGGAATCCATCGATGGGAATGGGATTAGCCTTCGTTTTTAATAGCTCAAATCCTCTTAAACAACCCATACAGATACTCATTCTACACCTTCAAGCACACTAACCAAACCACAGAAACCGCACTAATCCCACCTAAAACATATCTCAAAATATATCGGCACAAATTAATCGGATTTCATTGAAAATTCATTCAATTCATTCATTCACTTCACCCTTTGAACCTTAAAGTTCACAAGGTGTTCACCAACTCCCAAGATACAAAATTCAGTCTCCTTGATTGCGCCCGCCAACTGTGGTTTCATTGTCTAACCCTAAACCGATCCGAAAGATTAGATGAGAAAGTTTATCAATTTACATGAAGATTACGACGTTAATTATGAACCATTGTTGGAACACAATTTAAAGATTCTCATCAGTATTCAGCGTAAGTGGTTTACATCTCGAAAATATATTAAAGTGCACAACACATAGAAAACGTTTCCCTCTGTGGGCAATATCCTTTCGATTACGCAATCCCATCCAGCGTATTATTATTATCTTTCAATTTGGATGAAAGTATTCGAATCTGTTTTGTAATAGGATGGAATGGCTGAATAAATGGCGATATGGTAGGAAATAAATCGATCGATGAATTGGAATATTTTGCTGCGGTTCATGCGAGATAATTTCGTTCAGATGAATAGAAATATTTTGGAGCAATCACTGATGAGATTCATTTTGTGGGGCACAGCAATGACATGGGAAAAGTATCTGAATTGGATGTGGGTGGATGAAAGAAACACTGACAGGAAATGGTTTTTGCCGAGTGGATGAGTAGATACATTGACATGTGCATTTATACATTTTTCCGTAATCGATTTCATGGGTTTCATCCTTTGTGCCTTAATCGAGGCTGGAGGTTATGCCGTCTCGCCATGTGAAAAAGTTTAGTTATGCCAGAGATAGAAATACAGATCCTGGATAATGATAATCTCATGATCGGCGATTGTACAGAACACCGCTAATCAAGCTCACTTACATAGTTGAACTTTTATAGCGAGTTATAATTGAATACTTCCATCAGACTGAATACATTCCACCGGAGCACTCAGACGCAACTGGTCTATTGTACTACCAGGAAGCAAAATCCAGTAAAGCTTAGAAGGCACTTCAGCGATGCAAGGCTTACAATAGCAGCACTCACCACATCAACAAAGAAGATCTGCAACCTGATCCGAGCAAATGCAGGGCAATAACAATGAAAGTGATCGCCGCCCTTTCTACAAGCTTCACAGGCGGTGGTGTGTCAGCAAAGGGAAAAGGTCCCATGGAAACGGCAATAAGTTGTATACAGTCTTTTCTGCTGATAGACAATAAGAATACCGCTGATTTCTTACAAACGTTCGGAAGCATTCGTTTAGTCCACCTGCATCCTGGAGAGCCGTGCCACACACAATTGGTTTCCTAAGAAACTCAATCGTCAATGGAGGCCCTGACCGGGGACGCGGGAATACCCAACGCAGGTTTAGGTCCTGAGAAAACATCCTCTGAGTCTTTCTTAGCAGTTTCATCAAAGATCTCATTTTCCTCAATTCCAGTGTGACCTAGAGTCAAAGAGTTCAGTCTTGCGACAAAATTCAAAGCATTCTCAAATTATTTTGCATCGGGTTTAAAGGTTAAGGAAGGCCTTAAGCGCGGTCTAAGCCAATTCTTTACAATGTAGTCGGAAGCCATTAGGATTGTATAGAGCTCTGCTTGAAAAACAGTGTTGGCGGTCTCCACGAAGGCACCCGAGACAGAGCCTTGAACAGTGTTGGAGCCAGGCTCAGATTCTTGCGGAAGCCAGTTCAGAGCAGAAGTAAAGTCGACACTAAATTTGCACAGCCGACGACATATCCGTGGAACCAGGGTTGTAGGATGAGTGTTGCTCAAGACAGTAGATTGCTTTAATAGAACAACCCATGACATATGCACATATCAAGGGGAGGTAGATCAAGCAGAGCGTCTATAGCAGAGCCAAACGTACTCGGGAAAGCTTCCGTGCAGCCGAAATAGTGCAGAAGGCAGTCACTTACTTATGCGAGAGCCCCCTCCAGCAATGAACCGACGCATAAGCTAGAAAGGTCATAGTGGTATAGATCCAGAGAGCCTTCTTCGGAGATAAGCCCCGTGTCTGTCGAAAAGCACCCTTACACTGCCAAAAGACTGAGAACGCCTTGGACGTCTTCGACTTGACATGCTGTACCAACAGCTTCCCTTCTATTTGTGTGAAAAATAAAACACCCACAACAAGAATGGTCGCGAGAAGCTAGGCCCTGAACCAGGGCACTGTTCCGAACGAGGATGGAATAGGAGTGTATACCGATGGATCAGACATCGGTGGAATCTCGGGAGCGGGGATCTCCGGCCGACTGCCACATCTCAATCATTCAATCCATCTGGAGCAGTTCGTGACTGTTTTTCAAGCAGATAGAAAATTCTGACCGTAGAACTCATACTCAGTACCAGAACGTAAAGCAACAGCAGCACTAATATCTGCTCGGACAGTCAGACATCCCTAATGGCACTAGAAAACCCAGGAACCAACTGAAAATTGGTGAAGGAGTGCAAGGAAAAACTTAATATCTTGACAATCGCCACCAAGATCAACCTGCTTTGGGTATGTGGTCACTGCAATGTACCAAGCAACCAAGGAAGGGGCGGGAAATATGGATACGCCCATGATTACAACCACAGAAGTAATCTTAAAGTTTGTTACAAGCGCAGTAGCTCTCTCTCAAAACACCACGAAAGCAGGTGGAAAGGACTGCAGACCTGCAAAGTTGCCAAAGTCATGACTGAGCACTCTTGTTCTTGTCAGGCAAAGAGGGCGCATTAACCTGAATAAATATGCCTACAGACTGGAACTGGTGACTTGTCTGGGATGCGAAGAAAAAGAAGAAAGCCTCGAAGACTTCTTCTACGAATGCCCTGCAACCAACCTGAACCATCTATCAAGCTTTGACGCCAAAGATTGGCACAAAGATTTACCACGGAATGGAGAACCCAAATTTCACAAGGCACTCAGTCTACATATCCTACATGTTATGCGGATTATATTTAAGGCACAAATGAAAGTGGTCTAAAGTCTAATACCGTATCCGAAGGATCTCACTGAGCAGCTTCTCCAGACAGTCGTATGAGGTAGAAGCGCAAAAACTTGCTGGTGTTTCCTGGGATTCGAACGCCAAACCTCTTCTTTAGAAGATACACGGACTTGTTAGGCGAAAACAGCTCATACGTTGCTTAGGGCCATTTTTTGGTGTAAGTGTACCATTTCCATAGATTGGGTATCTATCCTAGCTAACCGCGAGCACGGCTATAATTCAATAAAAGCGGTGCAGCAAAACAAGTTGCATTCGGGGTATATCTGTCAATTTTAAGGCACGTACTTATGAAATCTACCGTAGAATGGCTTGACAAAGTCAATGCGGCAATGCTACAAAACTTGTCATTCCTACAAAAAAAATTAAAAAAAAAAATAAAAAAAAAAATGGAAAAAAAATTTTGGTAGACGAATAATCGAACGGAATGGAAGAACGGAAACACTAACAAAAGTAGTGAAAACTCCACAAAAGGACGTGCTTCTGAATACAGTAACCACTCACATCTGAAAGATTTTATTGTTACGCAAAAAATCCTTTTTCGTCTATAAGCTAATCTCAAAGGAAGCGTCCCCGAATTCCAGGAAAACCATCGTTTTCAACTTTTAGATGAAATTTCCCGATGATGCCATTATATTTGGAAGGCCACGTGCAGGAAGAAAACTAACTTTTTGTTTCCAATCCAATTATTTAAATGAACAGGCTATGTCGATTATATAATACCAGTAAAATGTAAAATTTCACTTCTCCTTAATTGTGACACACTTCGTGTTTGCACACACCCAAAAGAATCCCAAGCCAGCGAATATTTCTTTGAGTACCCGATGAGAAAGGACCCGCCAAATGTCCAAACCATCTAACCGCCGCCATTCTATTGTGATTCCTTGCACCATTCACTCTCGCCGCAAGTTGTTTATTCTGTTATTTGCATTGCAATTTTGTCCTCTCTTTCACGCCAACAAAATTTCGACAAAAGCAATTTTGGTCCGCCATTTGGCTTAATTTTTTATGTAAATTTAGTCCTGCCCTCCCATAGTTTTCACATCAAAAAGCAATTTTCCATGTCAGCAGTGTATTTTCATCCGCCAACATGGTCAAGGGGAAAGGAATTACGTACATTATACAAATAATTGATCACTCTGCAAAGGTATCTAACCTTAGCAAGTTGTTTGAAATGACTAAGGTCGGCAATCGATCATCATTGACGTTAAAATAATTGGCCCAACCACAACCACAGAGACTTGGCGTGTTCTCACACTATTTCTAAGGTGTCCTTCATTAATATAATTCTTTAGCGTCTAAGTTAATTCCAGGCTGTGTTCATTAAACAATTTAACTGGCAAATTCTTCAAATAATTCTAATGCAAATAATATACCGTTAAATAATTTCTTTTCGAACCCAGAAATGAGTCAATAAAGCTGTCAAATGACAGCCGCCATTTCGAATCGATTTTAATTAATAAATATTGATGCCCGTTTGTCAATTACAAACGCATGACGGACGGATAAATTTTCCATTCCAACACTCTCGCACAGAGTTATTAATATAAAAACCGTAGTGATGTCAAAAACTATGACATCCGAAACGAGCGCATAAAGTGTGCAATACCGGTGGTTGAAACAAACATACCTAAGCACGTACACATTCATTACTTTTTAATTGCATCCGCTGAGGCGGAGAACTGTCAATATTAGTTTTTCTTTTGTGGACCCGGTATACGGCGTATAGGTATACTCGTGTACACAAGGGAAATAGAATCACGGCTACAGGTCGGTCTATGTATAGGTAAATGGATATTTTGAAAAATAAAAATGGAGGACGGGTGTATGAATAATTGTTTGACACTTAAATGGCGGCACATGAAACCGGTGTTATTTTTATCCTATAACCGGCCTCCAATATGCGACGGCTAGCATTGAGGAATGACGATAACTATGAATCAATATTCCCACAGGGAGGACGATGACGTGTTCATCCTTGAATTGATGGGCATACCAGATAATTTTTTTTTTCTCTCTTTTCTGTATATGGGCAATTGTTTCGATATGAAAGCGGTCATAATGCTATAATCTTTATTGATTAATTTCGTCCTGAAACTGAGAGTGTTCAAGGAGAAGAATTTTTAGAATAAAACCTGGCACGTTTGGGTGTTAATGAGGATAATTAGTGAATGGGCTTGGAAGGATAAAATGGTTAGCAGCTGGGACTTTAATTTGGTAGAAAATTTTGCAAATTCTGAATGAAAGAAAACGAACAGTGGACGTTATGAAATGACTTTGAGGGATTATAACTTGTGGAATATTTAAATCAAAGGAGAAAGGATTGCGGACAATTTTATTGAGTATACTCGTAAGCATCACACTTGCAACATGATGGGGCATTCATTTTAAGCCTAGATTGCATTTTGAAGCAAACGTGTGAACTTTTATCAAGGGCGAACCGGGTCCAACGCCAAAAGTGTTCCGCACTTTTTTTATTTGCTTTTAATAAAATCTGAGGAATCTAGAAAAGCTGTAGCAGTTTTCGAAAAGGTCAGGTCACAATAACGCTGTTCGAATATTCTTACATACCTTGCACAAGAATCTCTAAACTATTTAGCCTACTCACAGGCTACTCATAGGCGAGAGTAAATACCCGTAGGTTTGTTTCAGAATTATTTAAATCGGATAGAGTAAGGGTGAATTGAATTTTGGTCGGTGTGTAGGTGGATTGAGAAGGGTGGCATTTCAAACCGTCTTCATCGAAAATCTGTCAACGCAATTTGGTAAATTTTTATGAGGAAGTTTGGATTCATAGGTTGATAGAGGTCCCGATTGAAAATCATGCGGACCGGATGGAGTGCGAGTAAGATGTGGCAGAGAGTTCCAGCTATATTCGACCCGTTTTTCTCACATGCCTAGTTCCAGAATTATTTGACCGAGAAATTGATGGACCCTCTACCTCATATGTTACAATTTTCTCAGAAACTACGTATTTAATAGGATTCCCTGTAATTTTCACGTACAATCAGATAATCCACTCATAACTCCTCGTGCGCATTTAGTGCATATTTTCGAAGATAGAGGGGGAGGCATCACTTTAACGATCGGTTTTTAAAATGTCGGTCAAAAAATTGTTGGAAAACTAGTTTTTATTTTACATTACTTGGATCACCATCTTTTATTCGACATGCCACGTGATAGGGGACAAAAATGTTTGTTTTGTTTTTGTGGAGTGCTTTCTCCTCTTCTATAAGGAGTACTGTGGCGACTTCTACGGCTAATAGTAGTAGCTTAGCTACTCATCATACCAGACTATAGCACATGCAATTGACATAGCGACACCCGTTTCGAAAGAATTTGTTACCACAAAAGAAAGCCTTTACGAAGCCCTGATCATAGTTGGTTCAGTGGTCGATCCTTCCAAAACAGTACTAGTAATATTTACAAGGAAAGGCAAGGTACATCACTTTACTTCACAAATATTTCGCGGTACAAAAATGCAAATACAAATATGTACTTGGCGCAACAGACCGTATGTGGTCCAAGTCCTGGCTTTTGACAATCACTCGTGTCGTACGTGTTATATTGTTCACACAAATCGAACGTGAGGAACATGCTAGAAACACGTCGATTAGTATATGTACCCGTAAAAGTCTCTCGGTTCGAAGAGGAGCCCTAGGCCTCGGATAAGACCCATTCTAAATATCACTAGAAAGATACTATTCCACTTCACTTCTTGAGTACAAACATTAGAATGCATCTCCATAAAAGATGCATCGAGAACAACCCGTTTGCATGGTAAATGATGCTTTACCTACCTCCTGTCTTCGGATATATCTTGGCCGCTAAAGCTGCTCAAAGAACCACATCAGTTGACATGAGATAGTTCCCCTTACTCGGGGATTATAGTCAACTACGATATCCCCAGTAAAACGCGCTACATCCTTCCATTTTACGATTTTGTGGAAAAATATAAAACTAGATTCCAAGTAGAACCGATAAGGAATCACACAGAATTCTAAACAATCTGTGATAGAAATTTTCACAGACGGTTCCAAAATGGCATGTGGTAAGGTAGTAGAAGGATTTACCGAAAGGCAACCCTTTTGTGAGTGGATAATGGAAAACTACTGCATTCATGGAGAAGTTCCTTTGACCAGATGAAGCACGAGGAATAAGGAATGCCGTTTACACACATATTTACATCTGGCGCTGCAATCATGCAAATGGACACCTGGAGCTTTTGATAAGCCATCTACCAGAATAGATGGAGGAGATTTGTTCGCCAAAGTTTATCAACAAAGCTCAATGTCAACTCCTTGCGGATGACGAAAAAAAACTTCACACGTGGCGACAATATTGTAAGGGACTTATAATCGAACAGTTCTCCAACTATAATTTCCAAGAGGCGTTCCTAACTATGGAGGAGTACCCGATAAAACAGTTGATAAAGTTGGGAAGACGTTGGGCCGGACGAGTTATCCTCTGAGTTTTAGAAAAAGATAGGAGACATCGGCCTAGATGGCTCATGATCCACAAGAAAGGAAAACCCCTCAACTGGGCCACTTACAGAGGCATCAGAATTATCAACATCTTGTACATGATCTCATCTGTCAGATTGTGTAAACACCTGAAACCTTTCGTCAGCAGCCCGATTGACCCCTATTAGTGCGATTTTAGTCTAAAAAAAAGTCCACAATCGGCCAAATTTTTGTTCTTCTACAAATCGTGGAAAAAACTCACCATCCCACCATCTCCTTATCGATCAAAGTCGGTAATGATCTCTCCAAGAAGTTTGATGTCAAAACATTTTTTAGACAAGGTGACGCGATGTCATGTGACTTCTTCAACTTAATTCTTAAAACGATTGTTTGAAACTCACGAGCCTGAAAGCGGAGACACAACCTTGCAACGCCGACTGTGTTGACATTATTGGCAAGACTAAGTGCGCTCATAAAGACCCGTTTGTGAGTATAACAAAGTACAGAGGGCAAAACAAAGTACTTATACATATGCTGTCAGAAAGAAGGGACACGTAACTAAGATGAATCTGACAGAATATCACAGTGTAGTAGTAAGGAACTTTGCCTACTTTAGCTTCGTTATTATTTCTGACAATAATAACGCAAAATAAGTCTTGCTAGTCGCTTTTTCTTTAGGCGAAGAAGGCAATCCAGTAGTTAAGCCCTATCCTGAACAACGAAGAAGACCCATTCCTACTTTACGGCGCAGAAACATGAACTTTGTAGAAGGTGAATGAAGATATCCTCTTTCGTAAGATATTCAATCCCGTTTGAATTGACAGGGTTTGCAGGAGTTCTTACAAGCTGTACAGTGACATCAACCTAGTAAAAAGCAACTGCGCATTTGACGTTTGAGATGCAGAGAAAATGGACTCTAGCGCTCCAACCCGAAGAGTCTTCGAATATAAAACGGGTGACAACGCAGTATAAGAAGGCTTCGCCTTAGCTGACGCGTACAATCAGAGAGGAATCTCAACCAACTTGGAGTGCATAACCCGTAACGGAGCTAAAAACCGTGCTAATTAGAGAGGCTTGCTGGCTACTAACCAGTTTAGGTTAGTCTTTTTAGGACCAATTTTTCAATATTTTCCAGCGTTTTCTAAGCACTGAATGAAATATTTCTTACTGCGGTTACTTGCCCTTCGTTCATTTTGCTTTAGAACCACACACAATGTATAGTATCTCCCGTTCGTTATTTCAAGTTTGGCGTATGTTTCCATTATGCCCACCTTCCAACCGCAGAAAATACCCTAACAGGCAAATAATATCCCACAAGATAGAGTGATAAGTAATAACAATACGTACACATGTCTCAAAATCGATGTGGGCGTAGCGTTTCAAAAAAGCGTTTCATTAGCATGATTCAACTAAGGAAACCCAACAGCACGAGTATCTCCATCCAATGACACTCGTATGACAAACATTTTTTGAAATAAAAATAAAAATTTCTTAGAAATCCGCAGAAAACTTTTTCCTTGTAACTTGAGAATGCCATTTCCGTTTGATTTGCCAGATAAAATGCCTCACCCTCTCCATCGAATTCTTCGAATTGTTTATGAATTCAATTCAAACAAATCAATTTAAATAAGTAAAATATGCGAATGGATACTGTGTCACTTACCTTTCTCCATCGTCATTAAAAGAAAAATCTCCGAGTAATAGATCCCGAAAGCGGTAGCGTGGTGCAATCATCTTTGCCGTTGTCGATAATCCGTTTAAAGAATCTTTATCGGTGATGTTTATTATTAGCTCATCGGATCCGACCGTTTCGACAACATCTGAATTGGACGTACCGGTTAAAAAGTACCCGCCACTAGCCCTAGTGGGCCGTGGCGAACGAATGCGCGACCACAGATTGAAAATTTTGACAAATTTTTTTTAGCACTAATTTTATTATATGACTTTTGAGCTAACTTTTTTTTTTTTAATTGAGAGAATTATTTATTTTCTTACACTATATTTATCCACATTTTCAACACACTTTTATTTTATTTTATTTAATTTTTTATTTCCTTCTCTTTTTACGATTTTATTTTATGAATTAAACTTCGGAAAAAATCACACATCCCACTGAAAAAAAATAAAAAAAATATATTAATGATTAAAACTACATAATGTTTACTATATAATTTGTGCATGAAGGATTTTTGGCTTTCGAGAGGGACATACGATTTAAATTGACAAAGCGAACTTTTTGCAGCAACAACACTTACAACTCACAAAAGTTTCCATATCGTAATGAATAAGTTACGCAATTGTTAAAGGATCCTTCGTTGAGTGAATCCTTCACGACGAAATTCACACCTGAAGGAACAATAAAAACATTACCGAGATGCTTCATGGAGTTTTTCAATTGTTTCTTTTTTTTTATGGGATGACAGTTTTACAGATTTGTCATCAGTTGTACACCCAGTCGTAAAGTTTTAAAGTTTTTTTTCCCAAACTTGTCAGCATTTTTCTAAAGGCTGTTTTTTCAAGTGGCACCCGGTTTCCGATTGGGATAACTGTCAAACTAGCTGTCATGTTTTGAGGTGTCAAGGTTTTTTTGTTTTCAATAAAGTCATTGATGGACTTACGCTGCAACAACGTCATAATTCATTATTGTTATTAGGATGGGGACTACGAAGCCTCCTAACACTGCGACCAGAATAGATTTTTTTGTGAACCCACGGTACTTTACACAGTAGTTTAATTTCCTGAATTAATTTAAGTACGCATTTTGCAAATAAGTTTTCGGAGGGAAATAAGAGTTTGCGTCTCCCGCGAGCCACGGCTTGGTACTAGCTTAGAATGTGAATTGACGTCTCTTGATCTTCCAAGCACAGGCGCCTGAGATCTGACCAACTCCACCAACAACAACAATTCCACCATTTCAATCAGTCCGACGACAACATAAATGCAACACCGCCATTTTGAATGAAATGTACTAGTTTTGCTCTACAATAGATCGGGATCACTTCACTGGTTCTGTTCGACTTCTAGAAGGCATTTAACGCATAGAATTCTTAGCCAGAACAAAGCTATTAGAATCGCTCACATAAGTACTTTGTAGTCGAACTTAAGGATCTATTATTGAACCGTTAATTTTTGTTCCTTTTTTCGTCAAAAATCAACCAACCAACATGCATGAAAACGACATTTCTGAAGGCTTTAGTTTTGCTTATGTAGCCATATGCACCATCCAGTTCTTTAGGATCTGAGTAGTTTCCGTCCCCGAATAAGGTGAAGCATAGTGTGTTAGGAGTCATTATTCTGTTGGTTAACCATTTAAGTTGTCGTTTAGGGCTGACACCTTCTGCAATTTGTTTTGATAATGTCAAATATCTAGGGCTACACCTACACAGTTAGCTCATCTGAAAGAAACACACAGAGGAAAAAAACCAGAAAGGCAACGCGTGCTCTTATGAGCAGGAGCCTAGCGAGGAAATCTTAGGGATGTAATCCGAGCAACCTGAGATGGATGTACACTGCCATAGTAAGACCTACAATAACCTATGGAGCAATAGTATGGCTTAAGCGAGCCAGTCTAATCACAGCGAAGGAGACAGTTAACAAAGTGCAAAGACTAGCATGCCTCTGCATTACCGGGCCACGAGAACGTGCCTAGCTGCAGCTCTTGAAACACAGCAGTAATTTTTGGCAGTCAGGCAGTAATCAAAGCGCTGACGCCCATATTGTTAAATCCAAATTAGTGTGAGAATACCTGCATAAATAAAACAAACAGAACTAATAAAGTAACCCTCTATCGGATACTCGGTCAGGCCGGAATAGAAGATAACGAGGAAGCAGACCGTCTAGCAGCAGAACTCTTTATAGGACCTGAACCTTTTGTGGAATAGCGGATTACACCCTTAAGAAAGAATTCAGGCAGCTAGAGAGGCAAAATAGGGCTGAGGTTTGAAACAATAATCAAGTTCTGAGGCAAGCAAGGAAAGTACTAGGGAGCTATAAATGGAAAGATGATCATCATCAAAAGAACATCAGCCTAAGAAAGAACAACCTACGCATCCTAACAGGACTCCTAACGGGCACTGCAAGCTTAAGGAAAATCTGAGGAAACTAGGTATAGAAGAAGAGGGTCTCTGCAGATTTTTCAATGAGTCCATGTGAACTGCGGAATACCTTCTGGAGTCTTGCGGTACTCTGACCCATAAAAGGATGAAATCACTGGGAAAGTACCAAATACTAGATGAGGATGTGCCATCCATGGATCCGATTCTCAGATTCTTTTGAAAAATTGGACTAGCCTAGGCAAAGCAATAGCATGGAACCCTCCAACGTAGTTACCCAAGGCATTGCAGGGGGCACAATAGACCATTAGGACGCAGTTCAACAGACTCCTTAACAGTAATAATAATAACGTGAATTTTAAATTTCAGAGCTCACCTTAGTATTGACAGATTTAAGTTCTCTATATTTGTGCAATTTCTTCAGGTAAAGGGTAGTAAGGCTAACGCTAGTGCCAAGCTAGCTCAACACAACCTATTAGAACAAAAGAATGAAAGTGCATATAAAACTAAACCAACATATGTAGCAACATTAAGCTGACTACGCTAAGTACGCCATCTGAGAATGAGGAGATGAGAACCGCTTCATCAGCCCTGCGTTCAGAAATAAATAATCGGTGCCGTGAAATAGGGCCAAGACACATAAAACTAACTAAAAAAATATTTGTCCTTATGATACTTACAGAAATTGGCATTAGCACAAGTTCAAACATTTGGCCTTATGTCAATTTAAAATATGTCATCTTTGACATTAGGTCTTAGCTCTCACATAACGAAATGGTAACAAAACTCAAATAAAATGACTTATTGATCAAAATTATTCTGGAGTGTCATAACACCCACATTCGAAAATGTAATATTGCCCAAAAAAAAGAATTTCGCACCAGGCGCCTGCCTGACAGTTGTTGACATGCCCTTAGCGGAACAACGAAGTCACTTCAGCGGATAAGCCCCTCCGGAAAGTGAATTCTATTAAATTAATCGCGCGCAACGCTGCGCTTACCGATTTCATAAGGTAAAAGTTCAGAAATTTTAATATTTGGCCTTATGTCACTTGACCTTATGTCACTTGGCCTTATGTCAGTTGGCCTTATGTCACTTGGCCTTATGTCACTTGACCTTATGTTATGGCATCTGCATAGACACATTAATTTATCTGACAGATTATCATGTGCAAGAATGTATTTGTTGTAATTTGTTAGTTTTTGTTTTACTGACAGCCTTAGCATCAACTCAGGTATCAGCATTATATACACAAACTGACATCTGATGTTTCAGCCCCAATAAGCTATGTTTTCCAAATTGAAATGTTGAATTTCATTGCTAATGCCGCGCCAATGAAATACATTAGGGCTATTACACAATAATTTATGTTTGTATATGTTTACTGTCAAAAAATAAACATTGGCACACCAAAAATATAGCACAAATCGCATTAAATACATTTCGTTGCGTGGAAAGTCATTGTACAGTAAAACAAAAAAATTAAAATAAAACAAAAAAAAATAAATTTATGCTCGAGGTAAAGGCTTTTTTTTCTTTGAATCGAATTAGATCTGCTTTTATCGATTCACAGATGAGGAGATTTATTGTTTGTTTGTATTATTTGTCGTTTTTATTTGCCGGAGATGTCAAAAATTCTCTGACATCGTTCGTCCTTGACTGCGGTGATGTGGTGTATGAAAGACACTGGGTGGGGGGAGGCCTTTCTGACGTCTCCCTTTGACAAATTCTTCTGAGAAAAAAAAAGGGAGAGTACGAGATAAACTCGACGAATTCGTGTTATTAGAGGGAAAAACTTTTCCACAATTTCCGCTAATAAATTGCATGAGTTTAGAGTGTTGAAACAATTTGTATAAATTTTTGATGAAATTCACGGAAACTCTTACTTATTGTCAAATAAACAAAATGAGGGAAGCATTATCCTTGCGCTGATGGAAAAGCAAAAGACTTTGTATTTCATTTTCTTCACAAAGTTTCACCGAAAGCACTTCCAATTTAAATAAATTTGATGAAAAACTACTGCTTTAAATTAAAATTAAGATGGATGTGACCATGGCATTTAGTAGAGGGCTAGTAGTAGCTTGTAGAAGAACAGGACTTTGAAATAATTCGTGCATAAAGAGGAATGGAGAAAAAAAACAATTTATCTCAATTGTGGAATATTTTCTTTGCGAATTATACAATGTGTCACAATTAGTCAACTTCTTTAGAAAAAGCAAACGGAACTGCTCATGACTTAGAACAGGAAGGAGGAAATACGTACATGTGTATATCTGGAGCCCACAGTTATTTAATAAAAACCACCTTCAGCATGGATAACAGATTCAATCCTGTCCATCACTTGGACAATGGAATCCTTTAAAACCTCGGATGTATCATGAAAATTCCATCACTCACGCTGCCTATCCAGGGCTTAACAACTACCGCTAGCACTTCGGTGTGCCCGTCGGAATTTACTTGAATACCTTGTGCGAAAAAGTAAGATGGCATAACATGACTGCTCACCTTCTCCAAGAACCATCACACTGACAGGACAGGTGTGTTACACGGGGTACAGACTCTGCTCACAGCCATTTGCCGTTCATTTTATTGACCTTCTGGTCGACGTCGCCAGAAGAAAATCAAAGAAGGCTATTTTTAGACTTATTGAGGAGCCGCCTTATTCGGAGGTCTTGCTGCTTTTTCGTTTCTTCCGACCTAAACTGGCAACTTCTCATGGTATAAGCCCTTATATCGGAGGTTTTCATGAACAACGCGGCGGCGAATGATTTCCTAGAATACTTTAGGGTTCCTTGCAATTGGTCCTTAGGACATTCCAGGTTTCGATTTTGTACTTGTTGGAGAAGTTCTGTCCAAATGTTTTAAATGATTTTGAGATTTCGAAACACGTCGCCGCCAGAACCCTGCAACACGACGCGAACTTGTGAAGGAACCATCGGGCGAATCTCCTATAGCGCGATATTTCGAGAGCAGTATGATCCGCTGAACAAAAGCATTTCCTTACATAGCATCCGCAGTCTGTGCGTTATAAATACTTACTTACTTAGGTGGCGCTAGAGCTCGAAGTGAACTTGGGCCTCAACCAACAAGCTTCTACAGTTGGCCCGGTCCTTAGCTAACTGCCTTTAGTTGCACACTCCAAATTGGTTTAGGTCCCTGCTACTTATGCGCACCACCTTATGAAAGATCGTCCTCTAGTGCTTTGTCCCTCCGGGTTAGATTCGAAGACTCTACGAGCCGGAGTATTGATCTACATGTCCCAGCCATTTTAAGCAACTGATGTGCATATTTCTGACAAGGTCCATGTCGCTGTAAGGCTCGTACATTTCGTCGTTGAATGTTCTCCTCCAAACGAACGAAACGACTGGGGGTATGTTCAACCGCTTTCGTTAGAGTCTTTGCTTCAGCGCCATAAAGTAGGACAGGGATGATTATGGTCTTCTATAGTGTCCTTTGTTGTTCGGGATAGGGCCTTACTTCTCAATTGCCTTCTCAGCCCAAAGAAAGAGCGACTAACAAAAGTTATTTTTCGTTTGATTTCTGCTGAGAAATTGTTTTCAGAATTCATACCAGAGCCAAGGTAGACAAAGTCCTGTACTACCTGAAAATTATAGCTGTCAATTCTGACATTTCGATGCCCAATTCGCCGATTCTGTGTGTCCCTTCTTATTGTCAGCTGATTTAACTAATTTTGACAGTTGATGCGATCAGTGACAGCCCGCTGTGTTCTGCCAATTATGTCAATATCGCCGGCGTACGCTAATAGTCGCACAGATTTTTAAAAGATTGTGCCTCCGATATAGACTTGTGAGTTTCATACAATTCTTTTAAGTATGATTCTGAAGAAGTCAGATGACAGCGCATCACCTTGTCTAAATCCTTTTTTGATATCAAAGGTCTCGGTAAGGTTGGCACCGACTTCGGGTTCTCCATCGTCATTCTGCACAGATGAACGATTTTGACATGGATGCCAAACCAAGACAAGGTTCTTAAAACCGATAAAAAAATGGTGGGTATTGATGTGAACTTTTTGGTTTTCTTCAGGATCGACCGGAGTGTGATCGACTGTTAACTTTCCTAGCCTTAAACCACTCAATCAATTAGGTAGTAGACGAAAAGTTTTAGGCGTTCCCACAAAATGGCAGATAAGATCTTGTACGCGATGTTTAGAAGACTGATACCTCTATAATGTCTGGATGACATCTATTTATGAAGGTTTGCATCTTTCTTGTGACGGTGTTGGTCCAGGTACTACACGCATAAAGTAGCACCGGTTCTACGTTTGATCGGAATAGTCTCAGCTTGATTTTGTGCTGAAAACATTACTTTTTTAGATTCTAGGCAGCGTACCGAACCCAGCCTTTGCCTTATGAATTCTGCTGTCCACATCCAGTTCGGTACCACCATCTCTGAAGGATTACCAGGAGGTGAGCTTATTAAGATTCTGACGTCTGCAGTGATGCGAATATAACGCCGCCACAATGCCTATCAGCTCGATAAATTCTGTGGTCATCCACCATTTGCTGCTAAACTACATATGTCTCGCTCAAACATGACACATCGACATTAGAATCCATAAACAAAACTCTTAAATCATCGATATTTTTCAAAGGACTTCGCGCATTAATGTGTCTTGCATACGACCCCTAGCGCTGACTACGAAAAATATCTATCAGCGTGATTATTTTTTTTATGAAAGTATCGCATGCTTTTATCCACGTCTCGATAACGTCATAATCCCTCTCCTCTCTACTCTATTATTAGGACTTTTTAATTTAATTGAACACGTTTCGGATTAAACGAAGAAAATTTCTTCCAGCTGTTGCAATACTCGTGGCATATAATGCAAGGATTCAAATCAATTTCTTAGTTTTTATTCTGTCTCCATTATTCGTTTAGTCGATGACTGCATTCATACTGTAAGGACATGTATGTATGCACTCTGCACAGTGTCGATGGCATGGATGATATCGGTTTTCCTTCTTTTTTTTGACACGTTTGAAATCCTGCAGGGCACACACGTTTCTGATTGAATTGTGTTGAAACCATAACCAGATATTTGATTAAGCCACTTGAGGGAGCAAAGGAATAAAAGCAGCATGTCCTGCATATGACACGAATGGTGACCATGCAAAGCGCACCCGATATAAAACAAAAGGAGCGAGTTGAATAAAATGTTCAAATAACCAAATAATGGAAGGTACACCTACACCACCAGTATTGAATCTGTAATGGAATCTTTTGGTGAACCAATCTACAATTATACCCAGCGGAACTTACATATGTAGTTTCTTTTTAAAATGCTGACGAGATAGGTGGTGAGTTCCTCCCTATATACGAAGTGTACGCTATTCCACGCTGAAGGGACAAAATCGATAACAATTGCCTGTCAATCGATATTGAAAATAGGCTTACCCCCTGCTTTCATTATCGTCCACATGAAGGAAATGAAAGCGAAAAACTGATTCTGTTGTGTAACACAAAAGTCTACCTAACACTTATCATACATATGCACGTACGTAGCACAATATTTGCTCACGAAACAAAGTAAATAAGAATTTCAATTACTGAGCATATGTACCTACTCATATTCCGACTTTCGCAGGATTTCAATTCACTTCAAAGACGATGCGGTTGTTAAGGCACTTAAAGTACCGGCTAGACTTTCAATTGATTTCAATTTAAATTTCCTCGAAAATCCAAAAAGTCAAATATAGATATAATCGTGAACCCACCCGTGACCTTTGAACTGACAGTCATTACCATACAGCATAAAAAATTAATTGAACCAAAGGACAATGGTGTTTGCCATGAATTTTCTACGATTGATTTTATGACGACACTGTTTCTAGGTGAAATGTCAGAATGCCGGGGCGTATACGCAACATAATTGGGTTGTTAGATAATCCTTTGAAAATGTTCAAAAGTTGTTTACCCTGTCCTGGTCGTCTGATGAGCAGCAGTATCAGTTTAATGGATTTACGGAAATGGAATGAATTTGCGAAAAATTTCTTGACGTAAGCATGTTAAAGAGTAGCCAAACATTTTTTTGTCCAATAATTCCATTATCATCCACTAATGGGCAAATCCTCAAGAAGTTATATTGACAGCGGCGGTTTCCAAGTTTCTGATAAAATTTGCAACCGAATGGATTCCTTTCTGGCGATGGATAGGGTTTTACTAAGGCTTCCGCGAGGGATATTTCAGAGGGTGTTGTCTGCTGAGAAGAAGGCCTGGATGGAACTCATTTAAGCATTTTCAAGAATGATCTCTAGTTTCAGGCCTCATAGAACGACGAGAGTTAGATCGGTAAATAACGGGAAAGTAGCTCATGAGCTAAATACCTTGTTGCACTGCTAGTAAGCTTGACTAGGAGGTATCCTAGTCCGAGGGGGTATCTGTGAATTTCTTCGGAAATTGTTAAGTAAAGTGGACGACTGGCGAGCATTCTGTGTCAGAAAACAGGATCAGTGGGGGTTGGTCTACGGAATAGCTAAGCGTAACCTTAAAAACAAAAAAAAATCCCTCCGAACCGGAAACGTCCATTGCGGATATGGACGCATACTTTGTTTACCACCTTTGGCTATTGAATACCCAAGACAATGGATTCTGGACCCTCCTGGACTCATGATGTCAGATTCCTCTAGCTTGAGCAGGAATACATGCGATATAAGATGGACATCTTGCGAACAAGTGGATTAAGATGGTGAGACTCTGGTGAGTATAAGTCGCCAACTGACAACCCAATTGGAAGTGCATGGAGATCCTGTGAAGGGCTGATTCTCACACTGATGAGTCTGATTCCAGAGAGAAGTAAGTGGAGATAGGACTATCACCGTTATTCAGTGTTAGGCTAGTGAGGAAATGAACGATAACAATTAGAGCCAACTAAGCGCTACCTACAACTTAATGCCTAATGGTGATATCGTAATAGAAATTGGGACACATATCGAGAGTTGATTACTCCTGTGATGACCTTACCCCTTGATGGTGAATTTGAGACCCTTAAGAAGGATGTTAGAAAGGCGTGTAAACATGTCATGAAAGCAATTAAAACCTTAAACATGAGGTGGTTATAAAGTCAAACAACAGTACTTACTTAAGGTGGCGCTACAGTCTGGGGTGAACCTGGGCCTCAACCAACAAGCGTCTTCAGCCAGCTGCCTCCAGTTTCACACGCTTAGTTGGTTTAGGTCCCCTTCCACCTACGTGCGCCACCTGAGTCGCTGTCTTCCTTTACTGCGCCGTCCCTCGGGAATGGATTCGAAGATTTTCTGGGCCGGAGCATTTGTGTCATGCGCTCTACATGACCCAGCCACCTCAGGCGTTGGACCTTCACTCTTCTGGCCAAGTCCATGTCGCTGAACAGCCCATACAGTTCGCTGTTGTATCTCCTCCTCCATTCACCGTCTATGCAGACGGGACCAAAAATCACCCGAAGAATTTTCCTCTCGGAGCAGCCAAGAGCGACCTCATCCGCTTTTGACAGGGTCCATGCCTCTCTGCCATAGAGCAGGACTGAGATGACTAAAGTCTTGTATAGGGTCACTTTACTTGCTCGAGGGAGGGCTTTGCTGTTCAATTGCCTTCTTAGCCCAAAGAAACAAACAACACTACGCCAATGAAAAATGAAGTCGTGGAGGGAACTCTGCTCATATGAGAAGTGACGATTGTGTCCAAATCCAAGTCTAAAATTTGGAGAAAACAATGCTGATTCTGATGGAGGCACACTTTACGGAAAGTTAAATCGACTGTGGGCTCCAAGAATAAGTACTTCGGAAGGATAGGACAGATGATGAAACCGGTCAAATAGCGATTAAAACTTGACCTCCTTCAACAACGCATTGTCGAATGGTATATTGCCTCTGATGCAATGACGCATCGAACCTACCCCTCGGTAGTCGAGCACTCTAACCCCTGCCCCTCAGCGTCCACCTGCAGATGATCTAGTAATCATAATCATTCAAGCTGCTCTCCGTGAAGTTTCTGACTTATGCGCTAGAGAAGCGCTATCAATAAACCCCAGCAAGGAAGTCGTTGTACCATTAGAAAACGACAACTTATCCCTGGTTCAGTAGCTCTAAATGGTACAACTACTTGTTTTTCCGACACGGTAAAATACCTTAAAATTGTCCTAGAAAAAAAAAATAACTGGAGCTCCTACATTAGAAACATAATTCCAAAGGCGATCAGTGCCGTGTGGACCTGTCGTCCAATGTATGGTAACATCTGTGGCTGTATACTACGGTGGATGCGTCCATTGTCTGATGGACGAATTCCAAGAAAGTTAAAACCATCAATAAGCTTAAATTGGTTTAAAGACTATCATGTCTATCACGTGTATCACACGTGCAATGCCAACACAGCAGCCATCGAGGTCATTATCGGGCTCAGCCCAGAAATCCCAAGCTGGGATCTATGAGCCACTGGCGGCCCGCTGCTCGATGGTAGTCAGATGGATCAAAAATGGATTCTGGCATTGGTACTGTGGCATTGGTACTGGGTAAAGTCCCAATGCTTTCCGGCCGAGCTTTGCGAAATAGGCGACGCCATCAAGCTGAACTCAGGCATTAAAAGTGCCACCACTCTTACAAGCACGGATAGTCAAGTGGCGTTCTTGACGCTCCGAGCTTCCACTTCATTAACTCAAAATCAAATCTGTGCTGCTTTAATAACCTGTAAAGTAAAACTGTAATGGGCATCAGTTCACATAGGCATTAAAGGCAACGGATCCCGAGCTATGCTAGTCAGTGCTATCCCACTGGAATAACGCCCAACGACACAGACACAAAGACACAAATAGCCGTCAAATCATCATGTCGTATAGCAGAGACGACATGAGAAGGCTTGCGACTTTCCTTTCTGGCTATAGTTTCACCTCCATAAAATAAGGATATCATCTACTGCATCTATCTGGAAGAGCAGAGCACCTATTAAAAGATTACCTTTCAGAAGGGATAACTGCTAAGCCAGCTGTCAAATTTGGCAAATCGTCATAGAAAGACTAATGGAATTTTATTTCCAAAATTTGTATTCTATTAGCGCACATAATCGTCCATCGAACAATCATAAAATTTACAACTACGCATACGCTACTGAACACTACCCATCCATGACGACCTCGTACAGTGCCAACAAAGAAAATATAGCCGCTGTTAACGATAGTGTGTCCGAAGACCAAAATTTGTCAATTAGCCGCCGTTTGCAACAACTTGGCCTCTGTCCTCCTACAATGTGGAAGAATTTCCAGTAAGATCTTGGCCTACACCCGTATAAGATCCAATTCGTGTGGGAATTAAAGCATCTTCAGTGATGAGGCTCATTTCTGCGCAACGGGTGTGTTAATAAAGAGAATTACCGCATTTGGAGTGAGCAGGATCTTAGGAAGATTCTTGAATGCACGGTTTGATAAGGTTTACACATTGGTGGCATCATCAAACCATTTTTTTCAAAAGTTAGGGCGGAGTTACAGTCAATGGAGATCATTACCAATATGGGCGACATTGGTCCGAACGAGATGTGGTTTCAACGGGATGGCACCCGAACCATCGATTTATTGAAATCACAATTTGGCGAGAACCCGTCAACCCGCGATGTGGACCCGTCAATTGGCTTCCGAACTCATACGACTTGACACCTGTGGACTAATTTCTTTGGGGCCACTGGATGGCAGAAATTAATGCGGATAAACCACCAACTATTGACCAATTGCAGGCCAATATCGTGATCGCTGTTCACGGTGTGGGCGCAGTGGCTCAAGTGGTTAGTGCGATGGATCATTGAGTGGGAAACACCAACAAGTTTTTTCCACGGTCCCACCTCTCGCGGATGTCTGACAAACGTCCGAGAGTAATAACTGTCAAGAGAAAGCTTCTCAATTTACCTTTCGGATATGGCTCTAAACGGTAGGCCCCTTCCATTTTGTGTGAAAAAATATAACACGCACAACACAAATGGTCGCGAGAAGCTAGGCCCCGGACCACATATGGTCCATTGCGCCAAATATTTGTTTTTATTCACGATGCACAGGCCGATTCACTCGAAAAAGGGATCAAAAATTCAACTTGCGGGATGGCATTTGTAAGACGTAATCGAGGTGGCCATTTAATGAATTTTTGTGAGCAGGATCCACATTGAGCGATTTTTCTTGACGACCGACCAAATCGTTCAATTTAAACGCTCGTCAAGCAAGTGAACCAATCTGTAGTACGCTTTTTCAAATTTTTCAACTTTTTACCTGGCTTGACAGATACAGACATATGGCATTCAATTTGAACGCGTTTTATCCAACTTTACTACCCTCTGAAGACCGGGCTTGTTTTGCTCACTAGAAAGAGAAAGATGCCTGACTTCACATTACCGAAACTAAACGGCACTACAAAAAATCTCTTAACTGAGACGAAATATCTCGATGTTATTCTAGACCCCAAGTTATTTGGAAAAGGAATGTTGAAGAAAGAACAAAGAAAGGATTGAACGCTCCTTATGCCTGTAAGAGAACCTTTGGAAGAAGATGGGGATTGCAACCGCGCACCAAACACTGGATGTACAAAGCAATCATTTGACCCATCATCTCCTACGGGTCCCTAGTCTGGTGAACAGCAACAGGAACAAGGAGCTACATGAAGGAACTCTACAAAGTACAAAGGCTTGCATTACTTTCTACCATGGGAGCTGTGAGAAGCGCACCGCAAGAAGGGCTGGATATGATTTTACATCTCCTGCCCCTGGACATGTTCATCAAAGGCTCTGCGACAAAAGGATCAAAAGGAGGAGGAAATTTAACTCTGAAAGCTTCACAGCCACATCAGACTATACATATAACCCCCTATAATGACTTCAACATCGACATCCGTATCATCAAAATCAAGAGATCACGATCTACACTGATGGCTCCAAGTTGGATATTGGTACTGGTGCAGGCTTTTACTCGGAGGCTCTGCAAAAACAGCAGTCTTTCAGACTACCAGAAGCATGCAGTGTTTTCCAAGTTGAAATCCTGGCAATACAAAGGCCGCCATATGCATAGACACCTCCCTCCGTCGGATATAACTCTTTTCGTTGACAGTCAAGCAGCCCTTAAATCGAGTAAATCGAATACAATCGAGTCAAAGGCGGTTAAGAAATGTCGCGATGCACTGATCAACATAAGGCACCATTCGATCAAGCTCTTCTGGGTTCGTGGACACAGTAATATAGAAGGGAACAAAAAAGCCGACACCTTGGCAAGAAGGGGGTTAGAAATGCACATCAGTGTAGCTGACACATCCATACTGCCACCGATTGGTAGATTGTACAACATCATTGACGCCATAATAGAGAAAGAGGCTAACTGCTCTTGTTTATCCAGAGAGGACTGTGCCACCTCTCGTACATGGCCGCAGTTAAATAAAACAAAAACAAAGAGCCTTTTGGCACTAGACCGATCCTCCATCCGCATGTTAACGGGAGTACTCACAGGACACTGCGCCATTGGAGCTATGCTCAGCAAATGGAGCGCAGAGTCCAACGAAGCTGCGGTGACGAGGAGAAAGTGGAATCTATCCAACATCTGCTATGCCACTGCCCCGCGCTGCAAGAACGACGCCTACGCACTCTAGGATCCAGGTTCTTCGCAAGCATCGCAGACGTAGCAGTAGTCCAGATACAAGATCTCCTACACTTCTTAGGAAGCAGCAACCTGTTTCAAACGCCATAATTTAGATAGGTTGTTCCACAGGCTACCTCCCACCAACATTCAAAAATGGGATTCACAATGGACCATTAGCTCTCCGAGTGGACGTGATGAGTTATAGATGAGCATTTTTTATTTTTGTTTCTGATTGCGATAGGTAAACATATTGTGTCAAGCGCTGACAAGGAACTTTGACAAGAGCCGCAAATAAACACCCACCACCATGTTCACAGTTCAAAATCTCTGTTATAACATAATTCTGTGAGGCATGTAGTACAATTATAACGCTAAGCATCGAGTAAACCGTTCAATGTGAACCCCGCTTTTACCTGAGCGTGTGTAACATTAAGAGAAGTAACAATCGCTAAAGAACTCCTCCACAGCACTAACTCCCACCTCCATCAGGAAAGCGGAACTACTGCTTGCTCAAAGGTGACTTTTGGAACAATACATCTCTTTGATCGCAGGGTCTTTACGCCCATGGGCAAAACCACAACATCAAAAAAAAAGGAAAACCAATTCGCAAGGAACAGTTTACAAATTAGTATGGTAAAGCTATACAAAAACCATATACTCGTACGAAAACAAGCAAAGCAGCATTTATTTTATGCTGTCCTGGCCAAAGTAATAAGCTCAAGGTAGGATATTATTTCCTTGTTCTGACTCTGGCAGTGCTATAAAAGAAAAAGTCATAACATTATATGGCACACTCGTAGTAACAGTGAGCTTAACGTTGTCATTATTTTTGTAATGAAATTCTACTATAAAGGTGGTCAGATTTATCACATGCAGAAAATAAAATTCTGCATTCTACAAATTAAAAAAATAACTTTCGAATCTGATGTGCAGATTTAACCGCCCTTAACCGCCTTACGAAGCAACATTTTAAATGGAAAAGCATTCCGCCAAGCTCAAAAAATTACTCCAATCACACCCTCCACTGACAGGGCATTAAAATAACCGTTCACAAATGGATATTAAATCTTGGATGGAACACATTAATATGAAAGTAAGTATAGATAATAACACGTGCTGCCTTTAATTGCTTACTATGTGCATTATACAGTCCATAATTTTTATTCTGACAGTGTAACTATTTTGAT
The DNA here is from genome assembly GCA_946965025.1 of Blera fallax. Taxonomy (NCBI): domain Eukaryota; kingdom Metazoa; phylum Arthropoda; class Insecta; order Diptera; family Syrphidae; genus Blera; species Blera fallax. Next base: position 43,484,617 of record OX337247.1, read on the forward strand.
CGACCATAGGAGTAGGAAATGCCACAATGTCATAATAATTGATCTCAATTTTGGAAATAAGTGGTATACGAACGGAACGCGTGAATAAATTTGTACAGAATTAGTAAAGGTGGGTAGAAACGATATCCACAAATTTTGGAACTGCAGCTGTATGCGTTAGTCTTGTAAAATAACATCCCTGGTGGATAGCTATCATAAGGCGTTTTTCTTTTTTAGTTTAGAGCAGAGCCTGAGTTGTCAAAAAAAAAATTCGTGTTTCTTTTTTAGCTCAGACACATCAGAGCTCTGAATTCGTTTTTCTTTTTTCATTCAGAGCATGCTCAGAGCGCACTCTATGAGCTCAGAATAAATTGACCGAGCATTCAGAGCAAAAAGCTGAGCACGGCCATTTTTTTTATGTGACAGGAGGGAAAACAAACAAAAAAAAAATCCAAAACAATTAAAATGCCGGACGAGGTTTGTTGTTCTGGCGTAGAAGGTAAAATAATATAAAAAATAACTAATAATAGATATTGTGCTTATGTGTAAACTTTATTTTAGGGTTTAAATGGAGCAAAGGTATGATCGTTAAATTAATCGGCGAAATAAAAGAGTATTATGTACGCTTGGAAAGTGGGATAAAAAAAAACAGTTCAACTGTGTTTCAAAAACAAATCAGAGCGCTCTGAACACGCTCGGTACAGAGCACGCTCGATGCGCTCAAGAGCTCTACTCTGAACTAAAAAAGAAAAACGCCTGTACAACGTGGCGAAGCGATGAGCATCTGTTATTCCGACGAAGATCACTTGAAATCAGCTCAGAAGTGTAGCTAGGACCACGCACTGAGCGACTGAGCGACGCAAAAAAATTAAAACATATGGAAATCGTAGTGCTGTGGCCACGTAATTGCTAAGCGATGAGCGATTTTTCTGAGCGACAGAGCGACGTCGCTCTAAATTCAATTTTGTTCTAATTTTGTAGTTCATCGCTCAGCGATAAAGTGAAAATGGAGCAAATAAACTTGGAAATTTTGATTTCAGCTGTCCAAAGCCGCCCGGTTTTATGGCAGGACAGCCATAAAGACTTTAAAAATAAAAATACTACAAATAAGCAGTGGAATAAAGTGGGAAAAATTTGTAATTGATCAAGTGATAGAATTCACCGTAATCCGATCTTTCTCGATTTATAGGATGTACAGCAAATCTTCTTTTTTTGGACCGTATAAACAATCGATAAATATGGGCACAACTTTCCAGTAAAAGACTACGCCGTACAGGACTCGACAACGACATTTTCACTACTAATCGCTCGAGCGACGTCGCTCAGTAAAAGGCCACTCGTCGCTCAGACTTGTCGCTCATCGTTCGTCGCTCATCGCTCAATCGCTCAGTCGCTCAGTGCGTGGCCCTAGCCTTAGGAGCACGATGGCATCGGAAGAATTCCTCTTATTGTAATCAACTATGACATCAATATATTTGGAACCAACGACAGTAAGATTTTCAGTACTGAGCAAATCAGAGGAGTCGTTAATGGGTAGTGCTCATACCCCCGAAATGAGCTACTGCCAATTGCTGAATTTCGGCCCTATGCCTTAGTGTACAAACAGAGTGACACAGAGAGTGAGCAAGAGCAAGGAATAAAGAGAAAACCGATGAAATCAAACACGTGTAGAGAAAGGGTAGTACACAGTACAGTGTACAGTGCAGCGTCGTTCGAAGGTCGAGCAAAGTGGCGCCTTCAAACATGTTGGATTTCTCCGCTCTCATCGCTTTGATTTTTTTTCAATTTCGAATTTCGTCAAGTACATAAGCGAACATGTTTATGGTCATTCGGAAATATTCTTGAAACTAAACGCGATCTTCTCGTAACACCTTGCCATTGGTTCATTAACATGAATTCCTTCACTTCTGTTTCCGCGTGTCAGGAAATGCCAAAGATTTAAGGAAGAGTTTTGATTAAAGTACGCATTCGATGAGTCACTTCTTCAATGGATTAGAAATTACCTTTCGGGGCGTTCAATACAAGTTGTCTTGGACGGCTTCAAGTCTGATATTCACCACATAAATGCTGGTGTCCCCCAGGGCTCAGTTTTGTCTTCGACTCTCTTTCTCATTTTCATAAATGATCTCTTGTCTGCAACCTATAATCCAATCCACTCCTTCGCTGATGACAGTACCCTCAGTTTTTCATATTCGTTCCCTAACTCACGTCCATGCTCAACGGCCGTAGAAGAGGAATGGCAACGTATGTTAAACTCATTAAATTCCGAATTTGACGCCATAATCAAATGGGGCTCAACTAACAGAGTGGAATTTAATGCAGCTTAAACTCAGTGCTGTCTTCTGTCTCTCAAGCGAAACCAAGACCCTCAACCATTATCCATGAATGGTACTCAAAGAAACCAAACGACTTGCCTTTCTCGGTATGTCTATTAACAACCATCTTCGTTGGAACTATCACATATTCGAGGTCACCAAAAATGCTGAAAAATGTCTAGGATTCTTAAGCGGTGCAAGGAATAATTTACCCCGTATGATCTGGCTTCAATATATAAGGCATTTATCCGCCCAAAGATGGAATACAACGCCCCCATCTGGTCTGGTGCACCCAAGACCGTCTTGCACATTCTAGATAGGGTTCAGAATCGCGCTAATAGGTGATAGAGGCATTTTAAGTTCCATAGACTCACTAGAATATCGCAGAAATGTCTCTTGTTTTTCCTATTTCATCGCTTATTCCACGAAAAATGTTCCAACGAACTAGCCACTTGCATTCCTCCCCTTTAAAATTTCACCCGCAATACGCGTCACGCTTCGAATGCACATCAGTTCACCCTCAAGCCCAACTTCGGAAGTACTGTCAAATACAGGGATTCGTTCATAAGCCGAACGACACGTATGTGGAATGATCTTCCAGGCTCTGTATTTCCTCATCGCTACAACATTCAAACATTCAAAGCCAACGTGCACCGGTACCTCCTCTGTTTCTCTTTCCCCCTCTTTCAAACGCCCGTGCTTAGAAATCAGCGTAAGGGTATTCATACCCCCTTTGGCGCACGTAAATTATAAAAAAAAAAAATATTAGGATCCGTTCTTATTCACAAAAGAAAAATATTCAAATTGAAAATGAACTCTCTTTTTTGCTCTTCTCTCTTTGCTCCTCATTCTAGCTAGCCTTCATCCTTTGCTCTTTTCTCTGAGGAATTTCGCAGCTTTGCTCTTCGCTCCACTCTGTTTGTACACTTAGGAGCTACAAACATGAATCTGATCCTCTATATGGGAGTTGTACTGTCAGAATAACTTCCCTACCAGTTTCAAAAAAAAAGCAAAAACCTCGGAAATGCATTGTTCACAATCCTGGATTCGAATGCTATTACAGGCAGAATGAGGCGACGAGTCTTGAGTTTTCGTCATGTTAAGGCCTGTGGGCGCCGAATTACTGAGCGGGAAGTTCCAGATTCGAATCCCAGAAAACACCATCAAGTTTTTTTCAGGCTTCCACCTTTCGCCAATGACTGACAAACGTCCGAGAGTAATAACTGTCATAAAAAAGCTTCTAAAACAAAGCCTTTCGAATAAAGGTCTAAACAGTAGGTCCCTTCCATTTATGTGAAAAAAATGTAGCACCCACAACACGAGTGGTCGCATCATGCTAGGCCGTGGACCACATTCACGTCTTGGAAAAAAAATGAACCAGGCGAATACCCAACAAAGCAGATTTAAGAAAACTGGTTTACCTACGAAGTGAATTTAATAAAGTATAAAATAAGACACAGGAGTATAACAGTTTTTTGATTCAATTGGGAAAATTATTCATTTTTGTAATAGGAGCAAACAGACGAATACTTATTCGACTCACTGTATGTAAACTTCTAAATGAGATCGGTTTAGTGTTAAAATGTTGAAGTCGTCGAAACCGACAGCGATTTTCAAAACACTTTCTACGTGAGGAACCTAATAATAAATTCTGCGAAGCTAGCCTCTTTGACACCTGTCATGTCGTTCCTGTTGAAAAATCCTTAAATTTGTATAAATTTGACTCTAATCATAGAAGGTATCAATTATTTTAGAAAATGAATTTGTTCAGCTTAATATTTTAATATTTATAACACTTTCACTAAAGCTTTAAACTCACTCAATTATTCCACGCAAATGCTAATCCAAAATTGGAACCAAGCCCCACCAAATTAGGTGACAAAATGGCAAAGCATTTAATTCTTTAAAATGTGACATTTTTCGACTAACTCATGTCAAATATTTAATGAGGCCCTTCAATATTCACAGCCCACAACTTTTCGCATGAATCGATAAATAATTACAAACGATAAACAATCGAGCGCCAAAAATCCCACAATGCCACATACTCTCACTATTCATCCAAAATACCTCACTGTAGAGTTAAACGAAGTAATGGCCGGATACTACCTCCACTACGTCCTCAGTTGAATCCAATATTCCTATCGCTGGCTTTTGTTTTGGTACATGTCCTTATTATAGTTTCATCCGAATTAAACGTCAACCATATCTCACTGACTATTAACAATAATCAAAGAAGTGACAGGAGAAATTTATGACAGGAAGTTATCACACCATAAAATGGAGGAGGATCCGCCTTCACTTTTGCATAATAATAACCAACACTAGAAAAACACTGCTATTCGCTTCCACAGCACTTTCACAAGATTTTGCGTTTCGTCACTTAACTGACCCTTGACCCGGTTTTCCTTAAAATTACCACTGCACTATATGAACAAGCCCGCTTGCATAACATCTCACCCCGTTTACACTTGCTTAAGTTAAACCAAGTGCACACTTCACTTTATGCATGAATCTGAACTACATATGTATTTTGAAAAAAAAAATTGAACCGTTAGAAATGCAACATAAGCCGTCAACACTTTTGAGATAATTGTGTTCGCGTCACAATTTTATTGTTGTTTCCGAATCATTTAACAATCCAGGTATAAAACCGAGACCATATTTAAAGGCATCTATCAATAATCTCATTGAGAACAAAAATTCACAGGCATAGTCATATCCTCTACAGGATATCGTCGACGTGATAGCTTTTACCACGAAAACGAAAAACCGAGGACAAAATTTGTAGAACGAGCACGCGGGCCGACCGTAGGACTACAACTGAAGACGTTACACGGAGAGCACGACTGTGATGGTTTGCCATCATCATTCATGGTTGTAGGTCGACAGCTGTGTTCTGCGAAGTGGGATTGTGTTGGGGTGGTAGTATGTAAGCGCCAACCGGCAGGTTGTGTTGTTATCAAAGGACAAGGTAGATAGCATTCACAGTGAAGCAACCGGCAAGTGGCCTCCTGACAGTGGCTTACAAAATGTTCAATGGAATCGAATCAGCTGTGTTGTTGTGAATGTGTGGATGATAGTACCGCAGGGGTTAGATTGTTTGTTATATAAGAATACAAAACCGAGTGAAGTAGAATAAAACTTGTAAGAGCTTTTCAGTCAGAGGAGCTGAGCTTTAAAAAGGATAGACTGAACTTGATTGGAAAAAGCACATTAAAAGCGCTGTGGGATTGTCTCGGATTGGCCGAATGAAATGTGTAAGTCTTCCGAAAGGGCACTCGTTAACTAGGTCGCCTGAGAAGTGGAGGAATATAATGTGGACTGATGAGACCAAAATTGTTCTGTATGCCATCAAGGGATCTCTGAAGTATGTCAAGAGTCCACTTAATGAAGAATGTGATCCTAGATTCACTACAAAAACCATGAAACATGGTGGGTCTGGTATCATGAATTGGGGATAATGGATGGATAAGCAACAACATTCTGCCATATGCCTAGGACGTAATGCAACCAAATTGGGTCTTCCAGCAGGAAATACACCAGTCGAATAGCTAAGCAGTGGTTTCGGGATCATAGGATTGGGGTCATAGACTGGCTCAATCTCCCGATCTCAATTCCATTGAGAAAGACATAAAAAAAGACATTTCCTATAAAAAAAACAAAAATAGCAACGAGTTGTGGGTAGCGGTTAGAGTTCAATACCATCGTCTTATTGACTCCATGAAACGGCGCTGCGCAGACGCAACCTCCGTAGAAAACAAATTGGCATCTTTTCCGACAATCAGGCGGCGATAAAGGCTCTGAACTCCTTTTGTTTTGAGCCCAAGCTCGTCTGGAACTGCCTGGACGTTCTAAAACAGCTCGCTGCTTACAATCAGTTCCAGGAAATGAGGGAATGGACGCCAATGAAATTGCTGATGAGCTAGCCAGACTAAGATCGCAATTTTCATTTATTGGCCCGTCTCCGTTTTGCGGCTTAAGCCCTACGGACATGTGCCGATTTTGTCTGGAAGATTAAGAGACTGACGAGCATATCCTATGCGATTGTCGCGCCATGGCTCGAAGCAGGCAAAGACACTTTGGAAGGGAGTTCAGTTCCCCAAACGTAGTCAACCAGTCATCCGTAAAAACGATCCTAAGGTTCCTTCATGACCTTGATCCTTGCTCCAGATAATTACTCTTTCCATTACGAGGAGAACTTAGGGATAGCACAAAAGATCTTTCTACGTCGTAGTGCTTGCCTGACACGACCAAACATGAATTTACGATTCTATTGGAAATTCTAACGCTAAGACAGTTTTTGGTGGAACATTCGGAAGCTTAGCGTACCCAACACCACGTCGAGAAACGGATTTAGTTTAATCCACTTCGCAGTGCAGAGAAATATCATTACACTTAGCACACGTTTTCCCTACTTCATTCAAATGATCTTCAGACCAGCAATCTTTTAATTAGATTGACCAATGAAGTCGACTAAATCCAACTAGCTGCGGACCCGACGGGACTGTATGCTGAACTACTTATCGTAAATAACAGTTGGTTATTTGATATCGTGCCAAATGCATTTTACCTTAAATAACCTAGAAAACATGATCGGACTAAGGTTAGGTTGAGGTTAGGTTGAAGTGGCTGCTAGCTAGGAGTCGCCAGCACACTTAGACCAATGGTAGGTCCATTGTGATACCACGTGGATCATGGGAGAAAGTTTCTCTCTACCCACTCTTTAAGCCTATGAAGAGGAGGAGGCTCTTAGGCTATATGAAGAATTCATAACGACTCGGTTCTAGCTAGCAGAGGGTTACCGTGTTGGTTGTTGATATTCAGTCTTTTGATTGACTATCAGCATGGATTGACATTGATAATCTTCACTGAGAACGGGCGGACACGTAATCATTTCGGCTTAGATCTAAAAGCGCGATTTGTATTTCAAAACCCACAGAAGACGTCAGCTGTGTCTGGAGTTTCGGAATATTCTATTGAGTTAGGATTGAGGCGGGGCCATAGAAACTCATTGTCCAGAGACTAGCTTTTCTGTGCCTAAGTCGCGTTTATGTCTGCTGATAATAGATTTAGCATAATTTTAAAACTGATGTCGATCGAATTGTTCGCATCGCCCCTCTGTAACGTTTGTAAGCTAATATGTACTTCTCCGCGATCATTTTCAACCAGGCAATCAAACTGCAGTGTCTAGCCAGTAAACCACTATTGGTTTACAGGTCAATCGTCCTGTTCCCACTGATATGTTCGACCACAGTACACCTGGGTAAAAAATTAGAGCTCCTCCACTAACACATGTTCTTTTACCGCAATGCAAGCCAGACAACTTCTACCGTTGGATTTTTGAAACTATCACTGTGAACTCTGAAAATAATTGGCTAATCCCAACGGTAAGAAATCTAATTTTTTTTCATTTGCCCACTTTTTTTGTTTGATAATTATAATTAAACTGCTGGTCTATTATTACTCGACAACTACTGCAAAGCATTCTTCAATGGATTTGATTTAAATATCAATCTGTGTGATGCTTAGTTCTAAAGCCATTTGTATGTATCCACAGAGATTTTGCTACGGTCATAACCAATCAATCCATCGGATAAGAGTCGACTATCCCCACAGAAAACCCCACATTACTGATCATTCCTAAATTATGTAAATACGATCTTGACCAAGGGAAATAGAAAAGATCTTATGAAATGGACGAAATCTAAAAGAATTGGCAGCACTTGCGTTAAGTGAACTTTTCGAGGTTATCCCGCACAATGAATTCTTTGTCAATTGCCAATGGTTCTTCTAACAAGGCATGTAAACCCAGGAATGACAGAACTGCCTTTCATGACGTCATCTCTCTGTTGAGATAAGGTACAGGGTGGCCATTTGGGTACGTAGATGGCAACCATTTTTTTTCATATTCGTGTCTATGAGTGCCTAAAAAGCCCAAATTTTTTTGCTTAACTGTGAAGTTATAACAGTTTTTGGGTGCTCCACGTTTTCGTAGGATTTGGTCTGGCAGAAAATAAAACACAAAAACAACAAAACTAATTCTTGCAAATTTATAAGTTAGCCTGGAATTATTATAATTATCTCTTCCAATAGAATAATAAAAAAATTCAATTCTAAGAGTAAAGCTTTGTGGTGAATTTTATTGGAATCAGTAAAGGCCCTTTCACAGCTCAGCGAACTGCGAATGCGCGAACTGCGAACAAACCATTTTTAGTACATTTTAAGGCACGCAATTGACAACTTTACTACTCCAAAAGAACAGAGCTTAATTTATCTATCAATTCATATAAAAAAAAAGCTAAATTTTAACTAATTTCTGCGAAGAAATTAGCAATTCGCGGATTTCTCCGCGAATAGGCGAATAATTCCTGCGAACTGTCAAATTTTATTCACATTCCACAGATATAGAACGCAATCCACATTCGCGCGACTAAAATATTCGCGAGAGTTTAACCTCACAATTCCTTTGTACAAACAATGAATGACAAGAAAAATTCGCAGATTGTTGCGACTAAATGTCATAATCTGCGAATATTCGCTCGTTCGCATTCGCAGTTCGCTGAGCTGTAAAAGGGCCTTAAGCTCCGAAGCTTTGCAATTCAAATTTTTTTTTATTAAGGAATATTAAATATAAAACACTATTCGAAGTATTATGAATATTGTTTAGAAGTAAATGAAACACGTCAACTTATAAGACAGACGAAGTACTGCCGCCCTCAGTACTCAGTACTACTTTATTTCTTAAGTTCAGTAAAATGAGTGGGTATCCGAAGTCAGTGGAATACCGGACACTGGACAGTGTTAATTTTTTTTAGCAGATTATTAAATTAGATATGAAGTGAAACATGTAACATATTACACATCATAACCATAGGTCGTTTCCCTCACCCGGTCAATAGCTTGTAACACTCAATTTCAGATGACGCTGAAAGGATTTTTTTTCCAGATTTTTAATTTTTCGAGTTTGGTAGCCTTCTTTCTGTAAATTGACATTTTTTGTGTTTCTTTGAAAGAAAATCGACGGGGAGGAAAAAAGAAAAATATAATTAATAGGATAAATATTTTTTGTTCATTATTTAAATCGCTCAAAACAACGATGTGGGGTTTATCAAATTAATCGCCGGCGGAAAATCAAAAAAATTTGGCAGCGAGACGACGTGACGCTTATTTTTTTGCGTAATTTTAAAAAGTTCTGTCCGTTTGGGGTGTATTTCTAACTCAATAACATACTAAATACATGATCAGGGGGAAACACCTTTTCTAAACATTTACTTGTACTACGTCAACTTTGTTCAACCTGATACGATACGTTCCACACAGTTCCAGTGGGACTTATTCACAAAACAAAATGTATCAAACGAAAACACTTGCCTCATTTAAAGTTTAGTTTGCGGACGTGTCGGGTGTCTTATACCAAAAAAACTAGGCTAATCTTGCTAACCGATATCTTATCTGCTTTTGTATAATTGTATCTAAAATAAAATCATTTTCTTTACAAATTCGTTCAACAACTATACATAGTATAAAGGACATAAAGGTCATCATTTGGTTTATTAATTTCGTACTGACAGGACTAAAGAATTACAGCTGTTGACCAAAGTGTGTATAAGATCCCAAGAACCAAGTATATCAGTCGCAGCAAAGTGGAGAATGACATCATGTTTTTGACTTTCATGACGTATAACGAACTAAATTCAGTAACTGTGTTATCATCTATTTGCTGACATGCTTTGACCACTGCGCAGCTTCGATTTGACGCCTTTTGGTTCATTTTATAGCAAACTGTTAAAGATCGTATTTACTCTAACGATTCACAAACAAATAATGCTCATAAGGAAACATTCAGTCAAGTATTAGCGAAATAGAACTTCAAAGTTGAGAAAAAAATATTTGGGACAACAGTCCCCATTCGTTTTGTGTGTGGTGTGTTTTTTTCCCATAAATGGAAAGACCTACAGTTTAATGTCATATCCGAAAGGCGAATTGAAAATCTTTCTGATCACATTTTTGTACATCTTTTCGATGTTTGTCAGTCATTCGAGAGAGGTAGGATCGTGGAAAAACTTTTTGGTGTTTTCTGGGATTCAACCTGGAACTTCTCGTTCAGTAATCCATCGCACTAACCACTGAGCCACGGCCCGCACTATCGGATTATGAATTCAATTATCGACGGATAGCACAATCAATTTTTCGTATATCCCTCAATTTCTTGATTTACATTTACTTCTTGCTTCTTTCAGGTATCTATCATGTTTCGAAACCGGTATGAAGAACTCAACGAACTCATCATAATGTACCAACTCCTAGATCGAGTTAGTTCCAATGAAAATCTTACCAATATATCACATGACATTCAAGTCGTCAACGAATTCGTATTAGGTGAAATTAGAACCCTTTCCATCAATATAATCGAGGGTATGCTGGATGACAAACTGTTTGATTATGAATTTAGCTTACTTGTTTATAAATTCAAACCGGAACTATGCAGGAAAATATTCCAAGAAAGCATCGCCAAGTTCTATGAGAAATTTGGCTTCAGCGAAACCATATCTTTTACCGCACGATGCACTTATTATTTTATATTTGCTATAATGAGCTACGAAGTTATTCACCAAAAAATACGAAATGATAAATTTTTGACCAATGACTCATTTGCACTCTCTACACAGTTACACAAAATGCGAACGATGAGATCTTTTCAAGGAATTTCCAATGATCTAAACACTAAGGTATTGAATATATCCCAAGAATTACCTCTTTACGTTGAAGATCTCCCTGAGTCTTCGACAGTGCTATTAATTCCAAATCATGAAAGGGATTATGGAGATATAATATTGACATTACATCATCACAACGACGGGGTTTTCAAGCTCCAAAATGATGAGGGACTCAATCTGTTTATAGAGCCAGGATTACATAGTTGGATTAAAGTTTTCCAAAAATGGCCAAAAGTATTATTTTGAAAGGAAATCTGAAAATTCGAAACTCATTCTGTTCTTATTTTTAGGTTGATTTTGTGCGAGGAGATGCAACGCAGATGAAAATAGAATTGTATGACAAGCAAGACATATCCAAAGGCTACACAATAAGAACCGCAGCAGATAACTTTTATCTGTGCGCTTCGCTTGACGAAAATAACCTGCAATTACATACAGAAAAGGATCACAATAAGATGAATTATATTTGGGTATTCAAAACTCCTCCAAAAGAAGTTACAAAAAATGTAAGAATAAAAAATTAAATCTTATGCGTGTAAACAAAAATCTGTTTATTAATTGGCAATTGGGACAGCAATTAGCATATTTTTATAGGCTTGGCAATGAGCTTGATTGGAGTCCCACTCGTGCATCAAAGAAAAGCATTAGCGAATCTCGTCTTTGGCGTCTCTTAATGTTCAGTTCGGATACACAAGAAAGAAATTAATTAGTGAAAGCAGTTTAAAAGGTTTGAAATGGTTCCATACCAGTTTCGACTTAAAAAACACCAGTTTAAAGCCTTTATGGTATTGACAATCTGAGAATATAGGTACGAGCTGTTGTCTCTGATGCAGTCACTAAAAAAGGTGATCTTACGAGAGGTGCAGCAGAAAATGTCGCCTATAAGCAATGCAGATTAGGAGCTTCTACATACATACATATGTACATACATATAAGAGCTACATTCTCCCATGGTTTATGTTTTGAGATGGCAATTTCAAAAGGTCGGTGAAATTTAATGGTTTTGTGCATAAGACTGGTAATAAAGACGGAGGGTATTTGAGTACATATCTTTATTTAGCCGTAGTGGTAATACACGTCTCAGTTTCTCCCGAAACATCAGTTAAATACTTAATCGCTCCAACGATCGTTCACAAACTTCGCAACGACTTGGTAAAAGCATTCAATAAGCTCGGTGAGTAAGAAAAAAGCCTGGAACCTATCCACTGAGTACAACATCGTATTCATCAGTATCGTGGACGTCGCGTCGATGCGATCAATTGTAAGGAACCTTCACGTTTCTGAGAGATAAAGGCAGTGCAAGTGAAGGAGACTATACGTGCTCCAGCAGCATTCTGCGTCAACCCACAAAGCCACAACAAAGCCAAACTTACGGCCACCTAACTCACCAACACGGATAAACTATGTGTTGGGCGCAGTTGAACATGCAAACTTTCCTAAATTACCATCCAAGTGCTAAAAGTTGCCCCTGTCCGTAATAGTCAATATCAACAAGGATCGTATAATGCAGGTATTCTCGTGGTTTCGGTCACGAATTTAAGCTGTTATCAATCCCGAATATTAGACAAATATGTATATACAGACGTATCTACATATCCCTATCCCTAATCCCTAATCCCTAATCCCTAATATAATCCCTAATACTTATAAAAACCAAAATTATTTTCTTTTAGTTGCCACCTAGCCGGAGAACCACTTATCCGATTTACGTGATTTTTTTTTTATTTCATAGATATGTTCACTCTTCAGGTTATAGGATATGTTTTATTGCTTTAGGTAAAATAACGAATAAGGAGTAACGATAATAGTGAATTAAGTGGGGAAAAAGTTCAATTTTACAGCTCTAACTCAATAATGGCTTATCGGATTTTAAAACAAAAAAATAGGTCAAATTAGTAAATTCGCCCCTGATTCATTTGAGATATAAAACATCCTTCTACGTTGTCCTGAAGCTGAGCAATCTCCAAAACAATTATTTAAATCATCGCCCACAATTTTCCTTCAGTGGAGACCACTGCCAGCAGTCAAGCAGCAGTGGGTATCGTTGCAATAGTGTGCGTGAGTATTTATTAGACTTCGTTTGGGTTGGATTGATTGTTATTGGTTGTTACTTTCGATCGTTCATTCACACTTCTGCACGTAGATATTGTGTGAGAGTGAGAAAAAAATATTATTGAATAGAGTGAGAAGGCTGTGCGCTAAATCTCTCTGTGAAAAACGAAGCAGGTAGGAATATTGGTTTGTGGTTGTGTGAATGGAATTATTAAAGCTCCGATAGACTAACGATAGCTTAATACTTTTGGGTGAACGGCTCAATGGGCCAGCGCACACTACATCCCCCGCAGTAAAACTCAATTTATAGGAAAGGAAGGGCAGGTATACAGTATGAAACGGGGTAAAATTTTCATCCAGCGTTGAAGTGGTTTAACATCGGGGTAAACCAATACACACAAGTTGTCAATTTAGAGATACATCAGAAATACCAATACAATGAAAATTGGTTCATTTATACTCAATTTTACTCCGAATTATTCATTCGGTGTGCGATTGAAGAAGAAGTTACCCCAAGTTTGCCGCGGGAGAATATCTAACCAGTGTGCGCTGGCGCAATAAGATCGAGTTATTCATAATACATAGTAAAACAATTTTTAGTGCGATCTACAAACCGTGTTCTTTAACGTGAATAATTATTATGATTCAATAAAAAAAAGTTATCAAAGGTAGGTACACTTCAGTGCAAACATTTTATAGGTAGCGTGAGTGTATTGTTTATTTTGGCACTTCTACAATTTTCGGTTTGAAAACGCCATTTTGTAGAGCTTGAGGAAATAAGAGTAATGTACAAAAGAACCAATATTTTGATATTGCGGCTTAAAAAATATTTGTTTCTATGGAAAATTACTGAATTTCTGCTTTCCTTAATACACTGGGTACCTATAGTTATTTACAAAAAAGGCAAGGAGATAGCACCATATGAAACGTCTGGGACCTACACATTTATATTCAAACGGTTCTGCTCTTTTGTTTGATACTAAATTCAAGTGGTTATATCAACGATCCGCATTTTGGAAAAAAACCCATTTTGAACATAACATTACTAACAAAAGCACCAACAAAATGCTGCCAGACGGTCGTATTTGATTTTACATATCTCAGAGGTTTATACATATTTATTTGCAAATTTTTTGGTTATATCTCACTCCAAAAAATTGCACCGGGCTCTTAGACAAATAGTCGAACTAAATTAAACAGTCGTCTTCGGGTCGTTTAACAGATTCGCTCCCCCAAGCTAAAAACCACCCAAAATTGTATTTGTATTTTGATGTTTCAGCACTCATTAGATAATTCAATGACAGAGAAAAACATTTTGTATTGGTTTAATACAATATTTATCAGTCCCAATCACACTGTTTGTATTGGATTGGTTTGTTACTGTCGGTCGTTCATTCACACTTCTGCACGTAGATATCGTGCGAGAGTGAGAAAAAAATATGAACGAATAGAGGGAGAAGGCTATGCGCTAAATCTCTCTGTGAAAAACGAAGCAGGTATATTTGTTTGTGATTGTGTGAATGGAATTATTAAAGCTCCGGTAGACTAACGGTAGCTTAATACTTTTGCGTGAACGGGTCAATAAGATCGCGTTATTCGCGATACTCCAGATAGCAAAAGTAAAACAATTTTTAGTGCTAAATTGTGCTTTTCAACGTGAACATTTAATAATTATTTGTTTGAATAAAATATCTTTTATTTCTTTATAATGAATACAATGTGAGTCTTAGCTTTAGTTAAAAAGATAAAAAATTTAACATTAATTTTGTAGTCCACGCGAGCGGAGCCGCGGGCAAACAGCTGGTGTACATATAAATGAATAAGTTATGAGCATTTCCCGTGCTTGAGCCGGTGCATGTATCCTCAAATAGCTAGTAGATATGAAGTGACAAAAGGCATATCTCCTAGCTAAGCGGCACACACAACGCAATGCTGAAAGAAGATATCGTCATGGTAATGGTGGACCTAATACTAATAGTTGAAGGATCGCGAATAAAACAGGTGTCTTTAGATACTTCATACAAAAGAAAATCAATCTATTTACTATATTTTACACAAAACTTAAATTACTAAATATAAGTTAAAATTTGTGGTGTTAGCGATCAGACAACTCATCATCGACTGCCGCCCGACCAACCAACTCTTTGGTAGTAGGTGGACGTGTGTAGAGAGATAAATTACGAGATCATTTAGGCGATGATTTACGAGATGATTAAAATGTCTGTAAACGTATGACTCAGAGAGTGACTACTACATATTAAACTATATGTAACTCAGAGAGTGACCACTACATACTCCCCTTCCAGCTGTAAGCGTACCCAGATTAAAATATCTTAAAACCGCTTAGATAAATTATTGAATAACTTCTATGAGATGTGACTTTTAACAATACTACTTTACGCAAACGTTACTTTTTTTCTTTGAGACAAGGCGCTTGATTCCTTTGCGATAACATGCGCAGGTTTCAATCGGTCAATTGAGACAGATATATTTTTGTTATTTATGTCAATTATGAATTGTTTACGGAGCCTGCGCACTACTTTATAAGGGCCTTCATATGGAGCTGTTAAGCCAGGCCGGACTCTATCAACTCTTATGAATACATACTCGGAGCTATTGAGAGACTTGGGTACATTCACGTTGGACTGTATAAATTTCCTAGTATCCGTGGGAATCGCAGTTTGCATTGTTTGCCTAATCTGATTCACCAGATTAGCAGGATCCATATTCTCCGAGGTTTTCGCGATGAAATATTCCCCTGGAACTTTTAGCGCCTGACCGTATACCAGCTCTGCTGCAGAACAACCCAAATCCTCTTTGACGGCTGTTCTTATACCTAGTAATACGAGTGGGAGTTCATCACTCCAATTTCGAGTATTTCCTCGAGCTATAATAGAAGCTTTTAGCTGTCGATGCAGTCTTTCCACCATTCCATTGGCTTGGGGATGGTAAGACGAAGTTCGGATCCGATGAGAACCTAAAAAGCTTGTGATAGCTGAAAACAATTTGGATTCAAATTGTGTTCCTCTATCGGTTGTAATTTGACCTGGAACTCCGAATCGGCAAACGTATTCTTGGACAAAGGTCTTGGCAATGGTGGATGCGCACATGTCAGCAATAGCATACGCCTCCGGCCACCGTGTAAAACGATCAACTATGCTGAGTACATATGAGTGTCCATTAGATGGTGGAAGTGGACCAACAATATCCATATGGATATGTTCAAAACGTCCTGTTGGTACTTTGAATGTATCGAATTTTGATTTTGTGTGTCTATGTACTTTTGATCGCTGGCAAGAAACGCACGTTTTTGCCCATAGGTTGCAATCTTTATTTATAGCGGGCCAGAAATATTTCGATGTTACTCTTTTTCGCGTGGCCCGAATACCTTCATGCAAAAGATTGTGTAAAGAGTCAAAAATGGGCCTGCGTAGATTTTGAGGTACAAATGGGCGATTGATGCCAGTGCTTGTTTCACACCAAATCTGTTCGTTAGTAATAGGCATCTTAACGACATCTAATTTAACGTTAGAAGCAGGTCTGGCGTTGCCAGAGAGCAAAGATTTTAACTCTTCATCATCTTTCTGCAACTTTGAAATTTGTTTGATATCGAAGGTTACAGAATTAATCTCAGAGGTATCATTTCCGCTACGTGAAAGGAGGTCAGCTACCACGTTCTCCTTACCCCGGATGTGACGAATATCACTGGTAAATTGCGATATATAGTCCATGTGTCGAGTTTGGCGTGGACTACGCTCGGATTTGGAAAACAAAGCGTTTGTTAAGGGCTTGTGATCTGTGAAGATTACAAATTCTCTGCCTTCAACGAAACAACGAAAATGTTTGATTGCTAGGTAAACAGCTAACAATTCGCGGTCGAACGCGGAGTACTTTTGCTCTGTAGGCGAAAGTTTTTTTGAGAAGAAGGCAAGAGGCTGCCATGCTCTGTCTTTGTTCTGCTGTTGCAAAACAGCTCCTACAGCTGTGTTCGACGCATCAGTGGTAATGCTCAGAAAAGCGTTTTCTGTTAGATGTACCAACAACGTGACATCGGATAGGACTTGCTTTGTTTTTCTGAACGCAGAATCACACTCCGCGGGCCAATTAAAATGAGATTTATTTTTCTTTATTTTCTGCAGATTGGCTAAATGCGTGTGAATCGGAGACAACATTTCTGCAAGCTTTGGAATGAATCGATTATAATAATTAACCATTCCGACGAATTGTTGGATCTGTCGAATCGAAGTTGGAGGCGGCAACCTAATAATTGCCTCAACAACTCGTTCTTGAGATGGAGCGATTCCATTCTCAGAAATAGTGTGGCTCAAGAAATTTAGCTTTGATGCTCCGAAAATACATTTTGAAGGGTTCAGACTTAAGCCATAGTGAGAAAGTCGCTGGAAGAGAATCCTAAGATGGCGTTTGTGCTCTTCTTCGTCCCTGCTACCTATGAGGAGATCGTCTATATATGCGAATACAAAGTCTAGATCCTGCACTATTGAGTTTATAAATCTTTGAAATGTCTGACTGGCATTTCGGAGTCCGAAAGGCATTCTGGTGAACTCAAATAAACCGAACGGTGTAGTGATTGCGGTTTTATGTACGTCCTCAGGAGCAACAGGTATCTGGTGATATGCCCTTACTAAGTCAATACATGAAAATACCTTACAACCGTCGAGGTTCAACGAGAAGTTGTGTATATGATTTATAGGATGTCGGTCAGGTTCAGTGACGTTATTTAAACCTCTATAATCTCCAAATGCTCTTAAACTCTCGCTGCCTTTCTTAGCTACCATATGTAGCGGTGACGAAACAGGTGATGATGATGGTCTGCAAATACCTAGGCTCATCATGTTTTGAAACTCTAATAGCGCTGCTTTATGTTGTTTCACATTTAGGCGGCGTGGTTTTGCAAAAGGTAGTCGACCTTTTGTAATAATATGGTGTTGAACAGTATGTAAAACTGGCTTATTAAAGTCAGGAGAAGCAGTGAGGGAAGGAAACTCTCTTAAAATTTCTCCGTAAGCGTTGTTGATAGAAGGATGTTTCGGAGACGGAGTATCCACTAAAGCTTTAATAGCGCTTATATGAAATTTAGTTACTGAATCGATAAGGCGGCGATTCTTGATATCGACTAAAAGTCCGAATTTGTTAAGGAAGTCGGCTCCTATTAATGGACGGTTTACTGCTGCTACTGTGAACTCATGAACGAACTGTCTTCGAAGCCCAAGATTGATCTTCATTAGCTTTGTGCCAAACGTGCTAATGGATGTACCATTAGCTGCACAAAGACAGAAAGAGGGGTTCGTTTGTTTAGTGTGAAAAAGCTTGCTAGGAAGAACTGACAAATCTGCGCCAGTGTCAATAAGAAATGTGAGATTATTATCGGGATCACGAATGAAAAGACGGCTTGGTGGAAAACAAACCGAGCTGTGCGCCGTCGAAACAGCTGGGTTACTTAGTTTTTTTTGTTTTTGACTTCATTGCTTGAGGAAACGTTTTTATTAAAGTTGCAAGGACTGGAACAATTTCGCGCATTAGATCCAAATCTTGAATGAAACCAGCAGATATCTGATCTACTGCGCGACTTATGCCTCCTCTTAGAATTGCTTCTATTTACATTTCGTTCCTGTGAACGTAACCTTTGCCTACTAAATCTACTTGTTATTTGCTGTACCATAGATTTCAGTTCATTTACTTCAGAACGCAGTTGAGCTTGTTCCTCAGAAAAGTTGAAAGTATGCCGCGTGTTAGAACGTATTTCACAAATTCCTGCTACTGCACCCGAAGCTTCCCAAATTTTATCTGCCAGACAAGTTAGTTCAGCTTCCGACTTGCCCTCTTGAGAAATAAGAGCAATGTTTATCACTTGAGGCAGTCGTCGAAGCCACAGTTTCCTAATTAAATCGTCGCTGATTATACCTGTTACACCTGCTAGTTGTTTTAAGACTCTTAAAAACTCTGATGGCTTTCTGTCACCTAATTGTTCGCTCGATAAAATCTTCTCTATACGTCGCTCTTCACTAAGCGAGTGACGTTGGATAAGCGTTTCTTTAAACCTTTCATAAATGTTATCTGTCGGAGGGGATTGAATGCAATCGAGAACTGTTTCGAGCACGTCTTGAGGCAAGGCTCCCAGAACATAATTATATTTTGTTATGCCTCTTTTGATTTTTGCGATTGAAAACTGCGCTTCTGCCTGAATAAACCAAACAGCTGGAGACTTTGGCCAAAATGGCTGTAACTTAACCGAAACTGAGTTAACACTATCGTCATTAACAATATCAGCATTAGAACCAGAAGCAGTAGGTGGATCACTCTTTGAATCGTCTTGACAATCATTTGGCATTTTGAAATATTATTACATTAATATTGTATTTGCCGCGAAAGAATAAAAAACGTATACTTTGATTTTTCAAACGAGCAAAGCTTTTCTGCACGATGCGCATGCAACCGAACGCGTTCTATCGATGATGAATCTACGTATCGCTATGCAAGGTAACACTAAATACATACATATGTCTTATAACTAATTGATAAATGAAACAAAAGAACAAGATAAACTTATTAAAATTTTTTTAGGAAAAATTCAATTTATGATTTGGAATTGATTTCGAATTCAGAAAAAGAAACAATTTTTAAAATAAAAAAAATTTTAATAAAAAAATCGATTACTATTATACTTATTTAAAATACTGCGTTTGATGTCAATTGCCGGTCGTTTACTTGCGCTTATTGGTGATCGTACACTTGCTGTGGTGTTCTCGTTCCGATTCCGATGTTTCGAAGGAAGTACTTTATGGTGTGAGCTTCAAATGATCATTTGAACTTCATTTACTCTGTAACACATAAGGTTCACTACAGTATCGTCTGATTTTGCTGTTATTGTGTTGCGGTAAAATGATTGTAGTGTTAGGACAATGATGCTTGAGCCGATGATGGTACATATGTAGTTCTGAATGGTCCGAAAAACCAACTTTTCACATGTATGCACTTTTTATTAAATTGTTTATTGATGATGATAAGTTTTTAGGATGATACGTTTTTAATATTAATTACTTTTTTATATTCTTTTTTTGAGCCATTTGGCTGTGGAAGTTTAGATTTGTAGCACATACACAATTAAACACTTCGATAGTTGTTTTTTTCTCTGCGTGCACTTTTCGGGGTCACCAAAATGAAGGATCGCGAATAAAACAGGTGTCTTTAGATACTTCATACAAAAGAAAATCAATCTATTTACTATATTTTACACAAAACTTAAATTACTAAATATAAGTTAAAATTTGTGGTGTTAGCGATCAGACAACTCATCATCGACTGCCGCCCGACCAACCAACTCTTTGGTAGTAGGTGGACGTGTGTAGAGAGATAAATTACGAGATCATTTAGGCGATGATTTACGAGATGATTAAAATGTCTGTAAACGTATGACTCAGAGAGTGACTACTACATATTAAACTATATGTAACTCAGAGAGTGACCACTACATAGTAATACTTTGCGTAACAAACCATATTTGGTCCAGGGCCTAGCTTCTCGCGACCATTCGTGTTCTGCGTGTTATATTTTGCGCACGAATGGAAGGGACCTACAATTTAGAGCCATATCGAAGGCATGTTTCTAAAGACCGGGGTAATTGGAGAGGATTGTTGGTTGAGGCTTAGGTTCACCCCGAATTAATGTAAGTAAGTATGCTAGCAAATTTATCCTGGATTCATTAGATTCAGTCATACTGTAAATTTTTCCCAAATCCAGAGGGACTTGCGGAAATACTCACGCCGTTCGACAAGCAACGACGACTCGAGGGCTGAAAAGATTTTTTGGAGTTAGCCGGCGACAGTCTCGACGAAATTTGCAACCCTGCAGCTCAGACTTGCCCCAACGACTTTTTCCTTTTTTGCAATTCGGAAAAGGAGTTACTTGGCCGGAAATTTGCAGATGGGAACGAGATCAAGACGGCTGTAGGACATCATTTTAAAGGCAAAGAAAAAGAATATGGGTTCGGTGGTATTAAGGCACTGTATGTCCGATGTAAGAAATGTATTTCACTTGAGGGAGATTATATTGAGAAATCAAATTTTTTAATCGGATATCTTCTTTCACCAAACAAAAAAAGCCGGGAATCTGCGAATGGCTTACTCCTCTGTATCGACAGACAATTAGTATTGGGGGTAGGTGTGATATGTAACTTCTCCTCCTGATCGTTGAAATTATCGTCTGGCGCGGTGACACGTTACCTGTATTTGGCGCATTCTTCATTTTATCAATATGTATACATATGTAGATTCGGTGGCCTTCTGGCTGGTACCTTTCTTGGCATTGTAGCATCGTAGACATACATATGTATGCTATCCACGTTAACTCTGCATTTGTAGTACTAAAGAATCCACACTTTTAGCCTGCCCTCTGTTGTTGCTTAGAAAGTTACTGCCAATGATTCAACCCTTACCCACAAATCATAACTCTCAGCACGACTCGATAGACAGTTACAAGGAGAATAATTTCTCACTATTCATACAAAGTACCTCACTGTAGAGTTAAACGAAGACATGCCTTAAGAAGTTTCGTTTATGATCCCGTGCTCCCATATCGCGGCAAACACTTCCCAGCTAAGAATTGTACCAAAGTTAATATAGAAAGACCGATTTCAGCAAAGGTACAAAGTAAATATAAATGCAGTACTCGCAAGATTAGAAGCCAAAAGCAAAACTTGACTAAATATTAAAGTTCTAACACAATTAGTAAAAAAAAAAAAGCTGAGCCTTTGCTCCCGGTAATAATGCCCAATAAGAAAAAAAAATAACAAACGAAAATGGTCAAATTTATCAGAGGAAAGTGAAACGTCATCGCTTCAGAACTACAAGCAGATCAACTTAAAGACCAGTTCGCAACCCTTTTGAATGCAGGGCAAGAGCACCCCATTATGATTGTGGACGAATTTCTGGATGCACCGATTACTGAAGTGAAGGCAGTCATCGACTACTCGAAGAAGAACAAGGCTCAAAGGAATGATCATATCCCGCTTAGGTACTATAAAAAAGGTACTAACAAAAGAATTTAACCGCATATTTGAAACTGCGAATGCCCCTGAATGCTTTCAGAAAGCTATAATATACCCACTACACAAGAAAGGAGATTATAATAATCCGGAAAATTACAGAGGCATATCTTTTTTGAATACATCCACTAAGTTACTCGCCGGATTGATTTGAAGAAATGCTCATGAGATTCGTTCGCCAAAGTTTACTAACAATACTCAAAAAATTCTACACAGGTGGCGGCAGTATTGCGAGGGACTTTTAAAAGGACAGTTTCCCCGGCTATACTTTCCAATAGTCGCTCCTAACTATAGAGAAGTTCCCGACTGTTATGTCGATGAAGTTGGAAAAGCTGTCAAGACCTCCAAGAAGCGAAAAGCAGTTGGGCCGGACGAACTGCCCTCTGAGTTTTGGAAAAAGTGAGAGATAACGGGTCTGGATAGCTCATGATTCTCATCTCCAAACTCATGAGAGGAGATCCAATGCCTAATCAGTGGAGAGAAAGTTATTTTATTCCTTTACACAAAGGAAAAGGTGATACGAAAAACTTTGATAATTACGATTCTATTAAACTGATGTCACAAACCAACCGGGTATTAAACGGGTAATTGCGCAAATAACACGGCTATCTATGTCCAGTGCGGGTTTGTTGCGGAAAATCAACCACAGACGTAATACCAAGTCTAGATTCATAATGGACAAACATCGTGATTCTTAACGAATTTCCACATGGTGTTGGTTGATTTTGAAAAAGCATGTGACAGACAACCAAGAGATCTGATATTGGTGGCGCCAAGACATCAAGGAGTTTCAGAACCCTGCGCACAGATAGTCAAGACATATATAACGCGAAAAGAAGACTAAAATGCCCCGCCGGAGTAACCGAAAAGTTCCCAATTAAAGCCGGTGTTCGCCAGAAAAACGTCTTAAGTCATTCGCTATATAAAGCAGCCCTAGATGCATCAGTTGTGCTTTGCTACCGATGGAACCAGGATCAAACGTCCCTGCAACGAGCACTTGATGTATGGGTAGATGTTCTGGAGGGATATGATTATCGTATTAGTCCAGAAAAGAAAGAGTACCTGTACTGCCCATTCTCTGATCCACTCTGACCTATTCCAGACATTTATTTGAATGGAAAAGTGTTCTGTGTTGATCATGAGTTCTAAAGCTATTTATCGCTATCGCATACAAATCGACTATCCCCACCCCCACATTACTGATCTCTTTTCGCAACTTAGCGTGTGTAGCCACGCATGATAAAATCCATTTCTAAATTATGTGAATACCATTTTGGCCAAGGAAAATAGAAAAAGTCAAAAATCTCATGATATGGCGAAATCTAAAGGAATTGGTAGCACTGGCGAAAAGTGAACTTTTCGAGATTATACCGTACAATGACTTCTTTGTCAATTGCCAATTTTTCTAACAAGCTATGTAAACTCATCGATGACAGATCTGTCAACCCTTTTGCGGCGTCACCAGAAGTAATTTCAAAGACTACTGTCCCTATTCGAATCCAATAAAGTCTGGCTAAACTCACCTGGGAAAATCTGCTCCAAAACATTTTTCCCTAATTATCCTGACTGGAATCATCACTGTCTACTGAAAAACATCTTCACCCTCATGTAGATTATGCCTTGAAAGTGACGAATCCTCTCCTCATATTCTCATGGAGTGTCCGGCTCTCTTTCGTCTCTGAAAGAACATTTTCGGTGCAGAAATCATCTCATCTGCGAACATTGCAGACTTACACCCAGAGAAGATCCTTATCTTTCTGACCCCCTGCGAAGTAAAAAGTTTGCTCTAGGACCCAACCAGGGAAGGCACAATAGGCCTCATTATAAAGCCGCAGTGCCAGAGCCTCACGAAGGCTCTCCCGCCTTTCAATACAATACATGCAATACGTGACGCTTATTTCTTTCCGTAATTTTAAAAAGTTCTGTCCGTTTGGGGTGTATTTCTAACTCAATAACATACTAAATACATGATCAGGGGGAAACCCCTTTTCTAAACATTTACTTGTACTACGTCAACTTTGTTCAACCTGATAAGATACGTTCCACACAGTTCCAGTGGGACTTATTCACAAAACAAAATGTATCAAACGAAAACACTTGCCTCATTTAAAGTTTAGTTTGCGGACGTGTCTAGTGTCTTATACCAAAAAACTAGGCTAATCTTGCTAACCGATATCTTATCTGCTTTTGTATAATTGTATCTAAAATAAAATCATTTTCTTTACAAATTCGTTCAACAACTATACATAGTATAAAGGACATAAAGGTCATCATTTGGTTTATTAATTTCGTACTGACAGGACTAAAGAATTACAGCTGTTGACCAAAGTGTGTATAAGATCCCAAGAACCAAGTATATCAGTCGCAGCAAAGTGGAGAATGACATCATGTTTTTGACTTTCATCCCGTATAACGAACTAAATTCAGTAACTGTGTTATCATCTATTTGCTGACATGCTTTGACCACTGCGCAGCTTCGATTTGACGCCTTTTGGTTCATTTTATAGCAAACTGTTAAAGATCGTATTTACTCTAACGATTCACAAACAAATAATGCTCATAAGGAAACATTCAGTCAAGTATTAGCGAAATAGAACTTCAAAGTTGAGAAAAAAATATTTGGGACAACAGTCCCCATTCGTTTTGTGTGTGGTGTGTTTTTTTCCCATAAATGGAAAGACCTACAGTTTAAAGTCATATCCGAAAGGCGAATTGAAAATCTTTCTGATCACATTTTTGTACATCTATTCGATGTTTGTCAGTCATTCGAGAGAGGTAGGATCGTGGAAAAACTTTTTGGTGTTTTCTGGGATTCAACCTGGAACTTCTCGTTCAGTAATCCATCGCACTAACCACTGAGCCACGGCCCGCACTATCGGATTATGAATTCAAATATCGACGGATAGCACAATCAATTTTTCGTATATCCCTCAATTTCTTGATTTACATTTACTTCTTGCTTCTTTCAGGTATCTATCATGTTTCGAAACCGGTATGAGGAACTCAACGACCTTATCAGAACTTACGAACTTCTCCAACAAGAAAGTACCAACGAAAACTCCATATCGAAAGACATTGAAATCGTTACGAAATTCGTAGAAAATGAAATTGCAATTCTTTCCAACTATATAATTGAGGGCATGCTGGAGGACAAACTGTTTGATTATGAATTTAGCTTACTTGTTTATAAATTCAATCCGAAACGGTGCAGGAAAATATTCCAAGACAACATCGCCAAGTTTTATGAGAACTTTGGCTTCGGAGAAACTATGTCTTTTGCCTCTCGATGCACTAGATATTTTACTTTTGCTATAATGAGCTACGAAGCTATCCACAAAAAAATAAAAAGCCGCCCATTTGTCAGCAAAGAATCATTTGAACTCTCTAAACAGTTACACACAATGCGATCGATGGAATCTTTTCAAGCCATTTCCAATGAACTAAAAACTAAGGTATGGAATATATCCAAAAAATTACCTTTTTACGTTGAAGATCTCCCTGAGTCTTCAAGAGTGGTAATAATTCCAAATCATGAAACGGGTCATTCTAAAGCATTGACATTACATCATTACAAAGACGAGGTTTTCGAGCTCCAAAACGATGAGGGTCGTAATCTGTGTATAGAGTTAAAATCGATCATTTTCCTTAAGTTTTTCCAAAAATGGGCAGAGGTATTGTTTTGAAAGAAAATCCATAAAGTCAGAACTCATTCTGTTCTTATTTTCAGGTTGATTTTGTGCGAGGAGATGCAACGCAGATGAAAATAGAATTGTATGACAAGAAAGACATATCCAAAGGCTACACAATAAGAACCGCAGCAGATAACTTTTATCTGTGCGCTTCTGAAGATGAATGGCATTCACATAAAGTTTCAGAAATCCCTAAAGAAAGGACTGACGATATAAGTTATACCTGGGTTTTCAAAGCTTTCAAAGCAGATCCATACTAGTTTGGAATTAAAATAACACGAGTTTAAATTTTTAGCACTTATTGACTGTCTGAGAATATATGTACATACTTAATCGTCCCATCGTTTGGTAAGGGTTCAACATGCTAGGTGAGTAAAAAAAAGCCCGAGCTTATCCAATGAGATCAATTATAAGGAACCTTAAAGTTCCTGAGCTATAACGATTTTGCTCCGGAAAATCTGGATAGGCAGCGTGAGTGAAGGAAACCATATGTACTCCAGCAGCATTCTGCGTTAACCCACAAAGCCAAACTTACCGCCACCTAACTCACCAACGGATTAACTATGTATTGGGCGCAGTTAAACATGAAAACTTTCTTTGGAGTATCAGTCTTTATCGTTTACACTAATTGGGAAATACCCCCTACACGAAGCCACGAGTTGTACATTTCACCAAATATGTACATACATATATACATATGGGCAGTGTAGCACTGCTGCTTTGAACTCTGTGTTGGAGATTCCATCTGGCCCGGGTGCTTTGCTTTTCGGTTTCCTAATGTTTTGCTTTTCGCAATCACTTTTTAAGGAGTGACTGCGGGAAAATATGGATGTGTAATCTGGGTGCCTGCCTATTCGACAAAATTTGTTTTGCAAATCTTACTTCGCATTTATCAGAATAAATTTTGTTTGTCTTGCAATAGTTATTTCGCAAATTTTCATTCGGTCTTTGATTTAGTCCGCAACGGGATCATCTCGCAATGTTTTCTCCGCGATTTTCAATTTCGATTATGACTAAGCAGCAATGTGTTTTCTTTTTTTTTTTTGTTATCTTCTCTCTGCTCCGGCAAACAGCTCATCGAATTCGTACATTTTCCACTTCTAGCATTTTGTTTGCCATATTTGCTGGGAAGGCTAATCACCGCCATCTAAGATAAGATGTAGATATGTATATCCGCCATAGGCCTTTCTCATGGACTATGCCTCCTTAATTCGTTGGACCAGGGCTGCATGCATTTCTTTCCTGGTTGTCACCTCGCCCAGGTCTTTACATTCTATCATGACTTCCTAGGTTAGGACTTTAACTTCTGCCTAGTTTTAAAGAATGTTCTCCACCTTTGGTTGAAAATTTGCGGCTTGGATCGTGGGTGTACTCTTGAATTTCTGAGGCAGGTCACTCCTGGATATTTTGGCCTAGTTCGCTTAGTTATGGTGCGGCCTTATCTGCATATGTACGTGACTTTTACTGTCGCTTTTATCACCAAAACATCAAGTTTATGTCTATAACTATGTCTATAACTATTTATTGATGTGTACATATAATCTCTATCTATAACTATGTCTATGCCCATGTTTTTGCCGATTTATATGTCATATCTAATGTCCAATGTCTAATTTCCTAACATGCCTCATATGTTATGTCTAATGCATTAAACATAACATAAACATATACGTATCTTGAAGAAAATGTCTTGACACAGAATTTACCAGCAAGACCTGATTTACATTTAGCTAATTCCTCAAACATAAACCGCGTACATTTGACATTAAGGTTGCTTTCGAAAAGCTTCTTTGTTAGGCTCCTACTCCATGCGTGAAGACTTAGATATTCATTTTTAATCCCCTACAAATCATCAACCTTCTCCCAAGCAAACCGATCCAATGTTCGACATAATTTTCGATAAAATCAACGATGTCGGTGACGAACTAACATGCAGGACTGTATATTTTTTTATTTCCATTTAAATTAGGAACTATCGTTCTCTTAATTAGAAATAGTCTAACCTTCTTACCGAATAAAGTGGCGATATACTGGAATCTTTGTGAAAAACGTACTGATCGCTTTTCGCACTGTATTGACCTCCTATTTATTGGTCAAACCTCTTTCTTCTTTACATTCTTGGAACAACGGCAGTCTAGCTGCATTGGTATCAATAATACAGTTCCAATTTTCTGCGTTTTTTGATAGCGATTCGGGTGTTCTATATGATAATTTTCTTTTCAAACCTTGCCTAGATAGTTCATCAATCCTCTCTTTTCCCTTAATGCCATAATATTCCGATCTGGAACCAAAACTAAAACGATCGATATTCAACTTATAGGTCTATACTTGCTTACTAAGGTGGCACTACACTTCGTGGTGAATCTGGGTCCCAACTATATATATATATGTATACTTATAGGTACATATATGCCTGAGTAAATTATTTTAACACTTTTCTGCCGGTTTGACCTTTTTTTAGTAGTTCCCGAATGCGCTCTATTTATTAAGTCTCTTCGATTTGGCAGCATTTTAATTATACAATATTTTTAAACAGCTGATTATTGACATCTAAGCATTAAGGTTGGGTTGAAACTATTTTGAGTGTGAATCAATTTCCATTTTTTTAAGTTTTAAAATAATTATTGAAATGTTAAAACTTGTTGCTAATATTCGAAAAATCTCAATGAGTACAGAAGGTAAGACAATTATATACTATTCTTTAGAAAATATACACGAGTTTTTGTTTAATTATTTTAGTTTTACCAAGATATCTCTCAACCACCCCAGCGCTGTCAGATCAACATTGGCGAGAGGACCATGGTCTCCCTGGAAACCCTAATTCATTTGGCCCACTTACAAACCTTCCAGACTACTCTTATTTGGATGGGCGTACAACACCGTTAGGGGTAAGTGTGCGTTTGAAAGGAAATCACATCGCGTTAATTAAACTTCTCGACAGACGAACCAAAAAAAAAGAATCATTTATCAGCAGGAGATCGCCAAGAAGATGGTAACCTCCCTCAAAGAGCTGGATTATGCAAAAAAACGCTACGCTACAATGAAATCAAACAAAATTTCCGAGAAGAAGCGCATCATTGAAAATAAACTCAAGCCAAAGGGTCATTTGATGTTGAAAAAAGATAAATAAGCGGTTTATTGTTTTAGTATTAAAACTGAAAATGTAATATAAACAAATGTGCCCTTTCAAATATTTGAAATAGTTCTTGTCAAGCTCGAGCCGCATCTTTGTTGTAGCATTAAAACGTACCAGTCTGGTAAAATTGTATGCAATGACTTACCGCCATAAACTCGATAATTTATTACTTTTGATCGCGGATCGAAGTAGAATTCATAAACAGTGTTGGGACAGTTGACATCCCTCATTAAATTCTTAATCATTTGCAGAAATCTTACCAGGAAATCCGCGCACTGTGATGGGGTCCAGTAATTCTAAAGTAAATCTTATGTAAAAAAGAAAGCTATAAGGAAGTCTACCATACCGTTGCCAATTTTGGCAAAGAACGAACTTCCATGTGTTTTACTTCGTCAACCAGTCCTCTGTCATTCCGATAACCGACCATGAGATCCTGAATACCTACGAGAAAACTCTGACACCACCAATTTCTGCTCTTAAAGCGGAAGAAGTTCTGCTGTTGTCTTTCGTTTACTGGTCGCAGGGAACATTTAAGCTCAACAAGTTTCATTGAGTTCAGCACATCTTTATTCTCAAGATTTTGGTAGATTGTATCACTGATGGTACCATCAACTTCAGCCCCAAACAGCAATTCCATGCCCTGCAACTTGGTTTTGTACATGCAGCAGAATTCTTCGCATTCGTCAACTGGAACTTTTGTATTTGGTTCCTCTGCAGGATTCGTAGTGAGGCAAAACTGCTCGAATTTGAACCCATAGGCGCAGAATCTTTTCTGATTTTCATTCTCATTCAAACGACGGTGTCGCTTTTGGTCAGTTTCTTTTTGGCTAAGGTAAATATTACCCTTGAATCGTGTAGCATGAATACTCCAATCTTCCTGGGATTCGTAAGGCGTACACATCAATAGACGAAGGAGTCCTCGATAGCATATGAACTCAAAATCTCCAACGCCTCTAACATTAGGTAGATCCGCCCTCAGTAGTAACTCGTCTTGATGGTGATAAATAAACTGCAACAAGTTGTCCAAGCGCTCCTCTTGCACCTGTTCTTGCTTTGTTTTTGCCAAACCGTATCCTTCGTTTAAGTCCAGTGGAAATTTCTGTGGCATGCGAAAGTAACGAAAATTTTTCGCCGACGCTTCATAGTCACGATTTGTGTTAATACTGAAACATCCTATAATTTGAGGCTTTTCCATTTTTGGAAATGGTAAGTTCTCATCTGGGCTTAGACGGGCCCTAAGGCCTGTATCCATAAATGCCATTGTTAGTACTTCAATTATATATTCCGTGCTCTACAACTTTGTTTATTAAATGTGTAGAAATCTTTACAAATAAAGGCAAAGAACTGTTTGTTTTGTCAACTTAAACACAAAAAATAAAAAACGATTTCAAGAAATGATGTTCGCCTTTGAATTTTACATGTTTTTGAGTTGTATTTTATTTAACACTGCAGAATTATTTTTTTTTTTTTACTTTCGCAATACCAATTTTCTTTATATTTTTCCTCCCAAAAACAAAACCATGTACACATGGTTTCATATGTATATGTGAGTTAAATTCTCACCATTCGCGGAGATTAAAAAAAACACCGCCCGAACCCCGCGCGAACGCCAACCGTTCGCTACATAAACACACGCTCTCTTTTGATGAACTGGAAACTCTTTATTATTCTAAACTGTACCGAACAAAGTCAAAACTAAGACTAAAACGTGATGTCGGATGCCGATGGCCAAGCTTACGTTGACGTGCGTCCTTAAACCCAATGAAGCCCTCCATCAGCTGTGATTATTACCAATGTGACAATTGATACGACCATGAGAGAAGGGATCGTAGCATAGTTTGTAAGATTCTTCAGCCGTTATATGTCTCTTATTTACTTATGCCGTGTAGATACATGTTCCAGGTCAATTTTGTGCACCCGCTTTTTAATGTTAGCTAGGACGGATGGAAGTGCCTAGGAATACGTGGAGTTTCGAAAATGTCTTGTTTGCAAATTGCACACTCACTCTTGCACACTTCAGTCAAGTGAAATGCTCGACTATTGTCCCTGTCCGTATAGTAACCACGCATTCTTTTGTGTAACTTTTGGTTTAAGGATAAAAAAATCGAATTGATATGACCACTCTACAATACATACCACAATTTCTACCTTTATCAGACTATAATCCATTTCTATTATAATCCCTCTTCACTATATTTCATATCACGGCTGAGGTCACGAATTACATTCTCAACAAGCCATCTACATTCTAGCACAGACAATCATGGAATTCAATTCGACACATCCCTTAAGGCGATGCCTAACTAAACTTTTGCATGAAACTATAAAAAAAAGTACACATCATTGCAGCAGCATCTATATACATTTTAACAAATTATCTAAAATAATTTCAAAATAAAAAAAAAAGTCCTTTGTTTTGGTAGTTACGAAAGAAGTAGAAGTATATTTGACAGACCATGTATTTCATATGACTTCTATCATGAGAAAACTTCTCAATTCTTCTTTCGGGTATAGCTTTATTCCATTCGTTGGAGAAAATAAAAAATAAAAAACGAGAATAGTCGGGGGAAAAGATCGTAGAAAAACGGGGTTGTGCCTAATATGTTTTTTTTTTTTTAATTAAACAACGTTTTGAAATTTACAATAAGGGGGGTTCACATGGTGCTACATGTCTGACAGACATGGTCTGAACGACTCAAGTATAACAATTTGAAAGCAGGAAAAGACGTTCTGGTTTTAATTTTTTTTATAAACCTGAAGTAAGTTCGATATTCTTCTGTAACTAACATCCTGAATGAAAAGATAAAAATGAAATAAAAATAGAATATTATTTTGTGGTTGTTGAATCAACGAACAGGCACACGTGTTATATATTTCTACAATTAACTTTAATTTATTATTATTTAATGGGAAGTAAACCATTAAATTTGTTCGCAAATAAAAATTGACGGGGTCAATATTTCTTTTGAAGTGAAACCTATACAAATTTTATTAACTTCCGACCAGAATCGATAAAACAACCCTGCAATAACATAACTTTTCTGCATTCTGAACAAACAGAACTCTTAGGTAAGACTGCGGAACCAAGAGAATTTGAAACGCGAATTTACCAAAATTTTCCTCATGTCAATTTTATTTATTTTTCAAAACCGTAGGTCTATATTTTATAAATACCACCTTAGTTCAAATGAGACTTAGAACCTTTCTAAAATCCCTCCTACTTGGAATACCCGTCGGTATTACATTTTTAGACTGTGTCGGTTATGTGGCCAGAGTAGAAGGTGGGCTAAATCCACCACTAGTGCTAGAGAAAAAAAAATTTAAACCTATCCCAATTTCTATAGGAATTTCCATGCAACCGGCGTTAAACCCAGACGCGAGTAAAACAGATTACGTATTTTTGTCACGTTGGGCGGTGCGAAATTATAACGTAGAACGCGGTGACATCGTTTCACTCATCTCACCAAAGGATCCAGATCAGAAAATAATAAAGCGCATTGTTGGGCTGGAAGGTGACATAATCTCAACGCTGGGATATAAAAACGAAGTAGTTCGAATACCAGATGGGCACTGTTGGATTGAAGGCGATCACACGGGCAATTCGTTGGACAGTAATTCATTTGGACCCGTCTCATTGGGTTTGATGACTGCGCGTGCTACTTACATTGTTTGGCCCCCATCACGGTGGCAAAGCTTACCATCGGAACTTCCTAAACCAAGAAGACCACTGTCAGTATCGAAGTCGCAGCCACATCCACATAGCCAATGAATAGGGTAATAAAGACTAGCAGCAGTGTTCCTTTCTAGCAGACTTGTAGATAACGAATCAAAACTAGAATTTTTTTTATAGTAACTGTTTAATATTGAAATTATCCATAATACTAAGAGTTTTCTTAAGAGCTACACCTTCTCGGACTACAATGTACTTTCCCGGAATCGAAAGATCAATAACTGTTGATGCCGAGCGGCATTCCTCTGCAACACCAATCTGTCCGCCATCGAAAATGCTACCTAAATGTGGCCAGAGGGACTCAAATTCTTGGATGTTAAGACTACTCTGCTCCGCTGACCGGTTTGCGCTAGTTAAAGCCAATGGTTGATCGAAGTTATCACATAAATTCCGTATGAAAGGGAAATCTGGAATTCTTATACCAATCTTTGAAGTATTTGGATTGAGAAAGCGATTATTTAGGTTCTTGGAACGTTCTATCACTATTGTTATTGGACCCGGCAGCATCTTGTCAAGTAGCGCATTACTGAGGTGGTCTGCTTGTCCCCAGCGTCGTAAAGATTCAACATCCTTCACACAGATTGCTACCGGTTTCTGAAAGTCCCTTCCTTTGATTGCATACAGTTTTTGAATGGCAATTTCATTATTTGCACTGCATGCTAGTCCATAAACAGTATCTGTCGGAAGAGCTATCACGTCCCCCAAGTCCAGACATCGCTTGGCTGTATCTATTGCTCTCGAAGAATTAGTGTTATGGATTTTTTCGACCACTTTTCCAGCGTAATTGTGAATCATTTTATGTGAATGTAAGGATTTGGTTATAAGGCTTCGTAGAGTATGCATTTGGTTCGTAAATTTTAGTCCCTCCAATTGTGAGAACACAACTGATTACAACATCTATAAAAAGTGGTCATAGGCTCATCGGCAGAACGTGTCTGCATTTGCATGAAATAGGCGCGCTTATGGTAGCAGGCAGGACACTCGGCGTCTGTAGAATCTACGTTTTCCCAAGCAGCTGCGCCACCCATAACATGGTCCACTTCCTGCAATAAAATAAAGTTGTATATGGTTTAGGTCAAATTAAAATTTCGACTAACCTTTAAGCGTGGATAAGTTCTCGTTGAAATTTTTTTATTTATATTACAAATGTACGGACATGTGTTGCATGAAAAGCGAAGACCGTTTGTGTCTTCTTCGACCATCAAAATATTACCACATGTTGGACAAAACAAAAGCATATTTATTAAACATCAACTCAAGCAAGTTTGTAATTTCTTAAAGGGAAAACGTGATAAAAATTTTGAAATGCAACAAACCTCAAAATTACATCAACCTCAGTTGCAAATGTCAAATTGACATTGTAAAAATATAAGTGCTGCCAATCTCTGAAGAAAAGTTTTGTCTTAACAACTATGTGGTGTACATTAAAGTCAAACCACAATGTGGCGGACGCACGTTGATATATTGTGTAAAAACAATGCGTATATATGAGGTAACACGAAATGTTATTTTAATTACCTTTCCCACATGCCTGTCGATAAGGAGACGTTCCCAACGGATTCCACGTTAGCAGTAGAAAGTGAAAGCGGATCGAATAGATGAAGTAAAACTTAATTCCGACGAATTTGACGATAGGGGTGTCTATAAGCATGCCGTGAATCCATTACGTTACAGAAAACAAATAGGGAATGCGATTTTATTATTAATAAGATAATAAAAGAATAATGTTAATCTGGTAGATGGCGCTTAGCCAATTCAATTAGACTTAGAATTTAACAATTGTTGTACTACATATATGTATATGCCTTCTTTTTTATGAAATAAAAAGTCATTATAAACTAAATTAAACCTAACTATTGTGAGCGCTAAGCATTCATCTTTATATTCAAGTATGTAGTCTAGCATGCAGTGCTGAAAGGGAAGCAGCTACAACGCGTCGGCTACTGTCCTTCTCTGACTAACAGTGACTTGTTTTGAAAATTTGTTTGCCACTTAATTATTTTCAAAATGATCGAATCGAATCTTATTATAAACAAACTCATTTTCTTTTTTAAGAACTCAATTAAGTGCTTTTTCATCTTAATTGGAAAATTAAAACAAATACAAACAGTAAACGTCAAAAGCCCAAGAAGCTAAATATCTGAAACAGCGGTTTATATCCTTTCGTGGTGTGATTGCGTTGTATTCTGAAGCGAATTTTGAAGTTGTGATATGATGCAGAGCTACGCTGCATGTTAAAAATACATGTGACATTGTTTATTTAATTATGCGGGTTCTAAATTCGCTATTTACAGAACTCTGTCTGAAGACGTGACAAGCAATCCTATCACATCCTCAAAACTGGTAGAGCAATGCCGAAAAGATCTAAACAAACTAGGTGCTCAATCAAATATCGCCCTTACCTGTTCCAGGACACTATAAGCGAAATGAGCAGACAGACGATCTGGCCAGACAAGGTCGGCTCTTAGTGGTTCGCTAGCAGAAAGAGTCAATGTTCCGCTAGGAGTTGTTAAGGGTAACATTCACAATCACTTCTTAAAGCTAGCCAACCTACGTTGGAACACGCTTTCCAGCTACACTATAGCAAGAACGACATGGTCCAGCTATTGCAATCCTAAAACAAATGAGCTGCTAGGCAGATCAAGACCAGATATTGCCAGAATTGTAGCCGTTAGCACGGGCCACTGGCCGATAGGAGACCATGCAGCCAAGCTTGGTATCCCCCACAACACCTTCTGCCGCAGCTGCAGAGATGCTAACAAAAAAGGATCTTTTCTTCACTTTCTTTGTAGGTGTCCGGCCCTGGTGAGAACCCGACAACGCACTCTAGGTAAACTCTTCTTCGACGACCTGAGAGAGATATCTGACAGAAGGATCGGAGCCCTCATCCTCTACCTGTACTCGGCAGGATGGGTGTAGAATATCTCTCACCTCAACCGTAAACAACATTTTTTACAACCAGGTTACATGAGTTTTGTGGTATCAAAACGGCGCATTCTAGCGCTAATTGTGTTTCTATTTTAAGAAACAGCCACCTCTGCCTACCTACCTAGAAGCGGCATATAGAGATAAATAGATACTCACTCGGTGAAACTAGCTGGCCGTCCGAGTCTACATTGGCTCCTTGAATTGTCCATACATCCAATATACTGATTAATACTTTTTGGATCAAAAGAGAGTCATGTTCCTTTGTCGATCTTGAAAAGTGGGAACCCCGTACTAACCGCACAGTACACTAGTCTAAATCCGTGACCGAATGTGGCATCATGCAGACCTTGCATTGCGACCACGCTACCAAATATGTCCTCTTTTCGTTAAAATCGCACAATGTCGAGTCAAGATATATTTGACAAAATTTAATAGAATTCTTTCATAAAAAGTTTTTAACTTCGACTTCTACTTTGGCCCATAGCACAAGCTGATTTACTTTAAAACGATGGTAATGCTTCAGAATCTACCTTATCGGCCGTTCTTATTAATTTCTGCTCATATATTGTGGAACTATATTCGCAAATGTAAACTGCGTTTAATATTTATTTGTTTTGCGTTTTGCATTCATTCTTAAAAAAAAACTATTTGTTTACATATGTGCCTCTTATTTCTATAATGTCTGAGTTAGTAAATTCTAAAATAGAAGAAGCTATCCAAAGCTTAATAAAAACAGCGGAACTTACTTCTCAGTATGGCGATGAGGGTGCGTGTAAAGCTGAATTCAAAATGTTTATTTGGAAATGTAATTTTTCTCAATATAGAGCAAAAGAATCCTGCGCCATTCGCAACAATGATTGAAGGACTTATTAATATAAAAAATGATTTAAAGAGGGCTGAGAAGTCGTCTGATACTGCTAAGGACAAGCAGTCGATTGCGGAATATGACAATGTAAGGAATGCCCACAATGTTATCTTGATCATGTGCTGATGCTCGTACTTATTTCTTTAAAGGCTTACGAACGAGAGTGGAACAAGCCAACAAAAAGCAAACCTAAAAATACCGATGAATATAAACGAGTCATGGAAGAAATAAGAACACTTCTTTCGATGAACATACAATCAGTTGCGTCAACCAGTATAGTTGAGGGAGATGACTTTCTCATGGAGATCGAAGTATCCGATATAGACCCCTTGACCAAACGCCGTATGACACATCCAGTAAAAAATACAGTCTGTGGTCACTACTATGAAAAATCTACAATCTTTGAATCCATTCAAGTGAACCCAAGGCTAAGGTATAAAATGGGCATATTACCACGAATAAACTTTATTTTGCTACATGTCATATAGGTGTCCAGTGGCTGGTTGCGGAAACAATCAATTTGTTAAAAAAGTCCACTTAGTTGAGGATCCAGTCTTTAGGATGAAGCTACAAAGGAGAAATGAGGAAAATTGATTAGATTCCTTGTTCTTAGTTGCATTTATTTTACATTTTTGCTTTGGAAATAAACATTAAAAAAAAAGTTAATTTATGCCTAAAACTCTTTAGACGGTCCACCTCTATCAGTCACTCGGTGAGATATTCTGCGCAGCACTTATGAGGGTGTCATGTATATCCTTCGCAGACTGTACATGTCCGCGGACAGTGCTCAAGTACTGAGGATAGGACATGGGTCCATTCGAATTATCAGGTGGCATGCATGGGTCAACTCGGACAGCGGTCACTGCGCCCGGAAGGTAATGTTGCGCCGAAGATAGTTGCTGTACGCACTGAATAGCAGTTTTAAGGTGTAATTCGATTTGGTCACAATACGAATAAAAGTCCTCAAGGTGTTTGTCGAATCTTGCCGGATTATTGTTGTCCCGCTTTAGATTGTCTGCCAAGTTATTTTGTTGCAAGGAGTAGGCGCCGTATTTAAAAGTCAGGGAAAGTGATTCTCTTAGCGGAGCGAAAAGACTCTTAACTTTAGAGATATTGTCGATTTTTTCAGCCTGTTGTTGCTGTTGCTGCTGTGGAGGTGGTTGCTGCATTTGTTGCGGTGCCATTACGCCCTGCATTTGTTGCGCTTGTTGAGGTGAAGCTTGCTGCATCATTACAGGAGAGACTCCAGCGGGTAGCATTGGTCCACCCATACCGGGTTGGGGCATCCCATGCATATTCATTATTGATCGATATTTTAATTTTTTCTGGTTGATATGAAAGAAACTTGGTAAACAAAACTTATGAGATGTTTTCTGAAACTAGCTGCCGTGATTGAATATTAAAGAAAATTATATGCAGACAAGTGACAGTGAGATATTGTAAGTGATGCCAAGTTCAGTTGTTATAGACTTTTGTTATATTTACCGACTTTAAGTTTATAAAACAATAAATCCCGAGAATTTGAGTAAGCTCAATCAATAATCCAGCGATGAAGTGGTTTAACATCAGGGTAAACCAATATACACACAAGTTATCAATTTCGAGGTACAACAGAAATACCACTACATTGTAAATCGGTTCATGCGCTGGCCCAATAGACTTAATTTTAAGATCTTATTACAAAGTTTTTCGTAGTAATAATTTGGGCTATATCAAATTTTATTAGGATATCCTATGCAATAGCTTTTAAACGAGTGAGGTAAAGATAAGCGTCGGCTTTATGACACAAATTGATCGAAATGGCATAAAACTAATCCTGAGTACGCGACATGTAAAAATCTCATTTACATGCGATCGTGACGTCAGAAAAAAATATAAATAAATGCTCACATTTATTGTCCATACGGCACATATGTATGAAGAAGCAAAAATATAGCGAGAACCCAGCCACCATTGGTGAAGATTGTTGTTTCGGACTCGTTTGTCGCCTATTTCCCACTCCTCCTTGGTTGGGAATCTGATCGTAGCGTCATTTCTGGAGCACCTTCCGGGAGTTATATAGTCGGTTAAATTAGCTACCAGATCCCGTGGTAACAGATTGAAGATGCTATTGTGATCATAAGGTTTGGTACACCAGCAACATGTTTCTCTTAGTCTAACCGCACCACATGACTTGTAGTCTTATGTTGCAAACTATGAAATGAAAGCAACCCTGGCGTTTGAATTTTGCCGTGCGTATTATCATTCTGTGTAACAAAATGTACACTTTGACAACAAAATAAACCAATTAAATTAGCAGTTTCACTGCCATAGCTCAATTTAATTACCCAACGTTGGGGAGATATATCAAAAAAAGAGTGGATTTCAGCAAATAATGAAAAGAAACCCTACACTAAACATGTACAATACAACACACCAATGCCTAATACCTAGCACTAGCCCCTCGAACTCTTATAAGTAAGTAGAAACTATTTTATTTTTATTATTTTTTTTATTACAAAAGAATTATTTTATTCTAAATATTATTTTTTTTATCACTATTCACTATCCCGAAAGTGGAAAATAATTCATATAATGGAAAATGCGTTAAAAATAATTTAACATTCTATATTAACAGTGTAACGTGCTCTTAATCTGGCTTGAGAGATGGATAGAGGTACAAAAATGATTACACATACATCGAACATAATTCTCCAAAAGAAACAGAAAAAATAATGAGAACTTGGCTCTAAGATCACTGAAAAATTGCGTTGCTCTTATGAAAATAAAGTTGCAAATTGGAAAGTAGAGTTCGTCACTTTTTTCGCGCGACGGTACTATGCCAAGAATTTGTTTAGGTAAATTTTCACTCGATTTGTGGAACTTAATTTATGAAACTAAATTGCAATATACTTTGATTTGTGAGTTTTCGGGCACCGCTGACTTTCTACAATTCGGTCTTCTTCGCTTTTCCGCTGCGATCGTAGGCCTTCAGTTCTTTGGTGGCATGTTTGGCGATGTATTTTAGGAAATCATCGACTTCACGACCTTCATTGTACGAGACTGGCTTATCCTTACTATCCCTGGGCAACCAAAATAGAGTGGGGAATCCACGGACATTGAAGGTTGGTGGAACATCATTGGCAGTAGCGTCCATCTTAACGATGGCTACATCTTCGTCTTGCAACTTTTCGGCGAGTTCGTCGTAGATTGGAGCAAGTTTTTTACAGTGACCACACCATGGGGCATAGAATTCAATGAGTGTATCTTTGTCGTTGTTAATGACAAGCTCGTCGAAGTTTTTGGCAACTGCAACCTTTACGGGGGCATCATTGTTGTCGGGTATTGGTTCTGATTTGATATAAGGCTCCAGCTCTCCGTCGAGTAGTTTCTGTGCAAAGCTTTGCAAATTTTCAACGGAGAATTCCTCTTTCAAAGTGTATTTCAGTCCTTTCTCGTCACGGGCTAGAATAACTGGCTTATCACCAACAAAGTCATAGCCATACTCGTTTAATTCGTGTTGGAATTCATCCTTCGCAGCGATAGCAAAGTTAAGTTTACCGACAAATTCCTTGGCAACTTTGAGAATGCGATTTCTCCAGTAATTGGTACCCTTAGCGTTTTTGACATAATCAACAGAATAGTAGGCAGTAAGAAGTGGATTCTTAAAGTCGCTGGCGACATCCTGGGTCTTGTGACCGACCAAACCGTGGCTGAATAAAAAAAAAAGATTTCTCAATTACATATTCTCGACAAGAAATTCAAATGAAACTTACAAGTTCGCTTTAATGAAGTTAGTCAAATCCAGTTCAGAAGAACCCTCAAACTTAACGAAAGATGGTTCGAATTTGTTTGCCAACTGTGGCGCACGGAAAAGGATGATAGCATCGCTAAAGTACATGTGACGTTATAACAATTCATGTGAAGATATATTTCTACTTACGTTTCCCCCTGTTTCTCCAACACAGATTTTGCACTAGAATGCCCGAAACGATACTTTTCTCTCATTTTGTCGGCGTATTTAACGAATGTAGTCTTTAAAGACGATTCCTTCTCGAAGAAACCAACAATGGCAGACTCCTTCGCACCCAAGAACTTGTCTAATTCTTCAACAGTTAAGAGGTCCTTAGAGGCTGGACCAACTTGAGCACGCATATACTTAGCAATACCAATGGCTTCGCGTGGCCCATTATAGTCTTGTGATACCTCTCCATTGCGGAAAATCTTAAGGGTGGGGTACCCACTGACAGAAAATTTGTTGCAAGATTCCTTACCAGCTTCGGTACAATCTATTTTGGCCAACGCTATTGGTGGATCATCGTCGCGAACAAGTTCAGCAGCTTTGGCATACTCAGGTTTCAGTCTTTTGCAATGGCCACACCTTAAAAAAAGGAATAAAGAAAAATGAGGTTGTATTATTCTGTTTATAGACATTGGATTTGATTTAACGACGACTCTAACGGCATTTTATTTAGCTCAATGCAAGCGGAGCATAAACAAATTAAACTTAATAATTTAATTCGGCGGCCGTAATGGATAGTAGGGGTAATACAGGATACAAAGAGTTTCTATAAAAATAATTTCAAATATTGAGGTAATTCAAAGATAGAAACGTGTTTTTTTCTATTACGGACAATAGAGTTAATGCCGGTTAATAGAGTTATTAATGAAGAATAAATTACTTAAAAAAAATCCGATTAACCCGAGTTTCAACTGTATGTATGTACATATGTAGCTAAAACACTTATGTAAGTCTTCTACCATACACAGTACTTGCTGGTCCTGACACATAGTTTTCGCACTATGGGAATGTCCGGAAATAACTGACATTATTTTCGTATTATGTACTACTTAAGAAACTAAATTGCTTTTTTTAAGTAGGTAACATGAAACAAATTAAAAATAACTTGAATTTAAAATTTAGAATTTGAATCAACAATATTTTAGCCCCCCTCTTCTCAAAACAAAACATGAAATCATGTTCTTATTGTTCCTGCACACATAATTGGTACGTATTACAGCCCATGTATCATTGGCGCAATACAGAGTTAAACGAAAATTGAGACACAACTAGGAATCTTAAAAAGAAAATATGCGTGTAATAGAAAAATACTTGAGTCAGACGTTTCCAATTTTCACTTAAAATATTTCTTCTTACATTTGTAAAAACATTCAAAAGAATCAAAGTATAATTTACAATCTGTCTGGTCGGTAGATGTTCATTATTGAAACTTTTCGATATACATATGTATAGAGGTATCCGGATTACTGAAGCATTCGTACTAGCGAAGCTATACTGCTAGCAAGTACAAAACGTCTAGTACGAAATTACAACCACAAGCAAGGATGCGGCTACTTACTGTTTTTTTTTTTTTTTTTTAAGTCAATACATGGCCGTGGATACTAGTTTGTATTCTGCAAGGATTAGCTAGATCCCAGCTGCTTTGAAAATATGGCTTATCATACGTGTTCCCAATAAACACGACAAAATGGGACTATGTACATATGTATGTCATTAGCTTAAAGATTAGCAATAACAGTGTAAATGTGTCAAATAGATCTTATGCTAAATAAACTCTTTACATAAAATGTGTATATGTGCATACGCACAAGTCCGATACATACATATATAAAAAAAAGTTAAATGTTAAAGAATGAATAGGAAATAGGAACCCAGTCAAGATCTTTAGTTAACATATACATGAACACGGATTACAGATATTTGTACATACATTACATACGTATGCATGCTAATTTTGTTTTAAGAATTACAACCAGTTGCAACTAGTTATGAAAGGTTTAAAAAAGCATGACTTTTTTTATTTATTTAATTTTCGTATGTACATACATATGTACATATGTAAACAAGTACGTCCAACTGGCTATAGCGCTGCATCCCTATCACATTTCAACACATCGAGTGTCGGCAAGAACCCGGTTTTCACTACTCGACAGTGTCAAAATAAATTCCATGTCCTATGAATTGGCTCGCGTGCATGGAAATCCGTAATTAACGAGGAAATGTGTAAAATTTCAACAAAAAAAGCAATTTAACCAACGAGCCAACGAAAGCCTTCAAGAAATTGTGTGTAATAAATTGATGGTAAACCCATATCAAACTCGTTGCTCTCCTGAAACATGAAAATGTGTCTGTTTGTCACAATAAATAATATTATCTTATCAGAACTACAATTAAAACATATTATTGTAGTGTACCTGAAAAGCGGCTGACAAAAAGGTGATAAGCAGGCCTAGAAAATTTGAGTGGTGAAACTTATCTGTGAAAAGGCTTGTTCGCAATTTATCGGCCACTATCATGATAATTAATATTTTCTTTATGTATAAAACATGTATTTTTATCGATTTTTCTATTTCAATTACATTTTTATTTCGAAAAACCGGAAATGAAAATATCTGACAGATAAATGAAAATATTTGACGAGAAAGTCGACGTCATACGTGGCGAAGGCATCATCTTCACATTGTTTTTTTTTGCACATATATTTTTCTTGCAGGTTATTTAAAAAGCAACAAAAGAAAAAACTTACCATGGTGCATAGAACATGACCAATGTAGTTTCATGTTGGGCCAAAGTGGATGAAAATGTATCATCGGTTAATTCGAGAACATCTTGTTCGGCGCATTTCACCGATGCAACAAAGCAAAGGAGTGCCGCAGCGGCTACTCTCAGCAACATCCTTGAGATTTCGATTTAAATACACTTTTAACTAAATCAAAACTACTCGAACACAAATCAAATTGTGTTTCTTCTTTTAGAAAAAGTTGCAATTATTATTTTTCTGTGGCACCAGTTACCACTTCGACCAAGTTAACCGGCTAAAAAAATCTGCTTCCTCCTATTTTAATGGTAGTTGTTCAATTCACCACGTCTTCTTCTTGATTTCCAGTCTACGACCTTTTTGTGTTGGCTGATTTTGATTGGCTGGAATTTGGGCAAATTTCGAAACTTCGAACTTTAGTTTTATATCAGTGCTGCCAAAACTCTAGTATGTTGTTTAAGGGATACAGCTAAACCGATAGTGGTTGATCTTAGCAGTTATTACCGAATTTTCTTTACCTACTCCTCCGTTTATTATTTTTATAATTAATATACGCCTTAAAACATAATTAATTTTTACGGAGTTCTATGAACGTACATAAAACATAGTTATTTCAGATTAAGGAATGCAAAAAATTGATTCCAAAGCAAAACTTTACCTGATTTATGTGCAATTGCTCTCGTTCCTTCTTTTAAATACCTTTATACAGTCAAAATCGTGCTTTCTTGATTTGAATAAGAAAGCAGTTCCAATAAATTTGAGTCTCCGAAATCTCATGAAAAATCTCTTATTCCTCAGCAAAGAAATTAAGCTCAACTGAAAATTTCCGTAAAATTTTTAAATGAAATTCATTCGACTGGTGGCAGAGTTTCCCGCAGAATCACAAAATTCACCCGTGAAACAGTAGGAAGAAGGAGGAATAAAAATCCTTTCCTTTCATTCAAATGGTATTTTTTATTAAAAATCATTACATTACAGATATGCTGTGCATTGTTAGGTAGACAAGACCGACATCAAAAAAATATTTACAATTACTTATTGTTTAAAATTTAAAAGAAGAAAAAAAGTTCTTCTCTATTCAGCGATAGTGGTATTTTTATCATCATAAGTTTTATTACAGAAAAATATGAAAATGAAAAAAAAAATTAAATAATCAAGCAGTCTTTTTTTATTCCACTTATTTGTCAACTTTTTTCAATTTTGCACAAATGAATAGTGTCCATCCAACTATGTGAGGACATAGCTCCAAACAATCAAAACTGTGACTTTTATTTGTATGCTTGGCAGCTCTTCGTCTTACAGTTTGAAAGGCATAGTTCTGCTTT
Source organism: Blera fallax (assembly GCA_946965025.1). NCBI lineage: Eukaryota > Metazoa > Arthropoda > Insecta > Diptera > Syrphidae > Blera > Blera fallax. The sequence goes on from OX337247.1 coordinate 43,528,956, forward strand.
CAAACTTGTCAAAATTGGGTTAAAAGAAACATTTCTTCCGAAAGCTTCGCATTAACAGTGCAGGAATGGTTATAAATTTCAATATTGGTCTTCTCGGACATGTTGATTCCGGTAAAACGACTCTAGCCAGAGCACTCAGCACTGTACCCAGCACTGCAGCATTTGATAAAAGCCCACAATCGAAAGAACGAGGCATTACGCTTGACCTAGGATTCAGTGCTTTGGTTATTGATACGCCGGACCATCTGCAACCACATACTCCTGCAAAACATATTCAGTTCACCTTTGTCGATTGCCCGGGACATTCTAGTCTCATACGTACTATAATAGGTGGCGCACAAATTATCGATTTAATGATTCTAGTAATCGACGCACAGAAAGGTATTCAAACGCAAACCGCGGAATGCATTGTAATAGGCGAGATACTGCAAAAGAAACTTATTGCAGTTGTAAATAAAATTGATACGATAGAAGAGATCCAACGACGAGAATATATGGAAAAGATGATAGTAAAGCTTAAAAAGACATTCTCCAAAACTGGGTTCCAAGATGTACCAATCTTCTGCATATCCGCAATGAATCGAACCAATTTCGATGAATTTATCGAGGGAATTAAGAAACACTTGTATATTCCAATGAGAATCAGTCAAGAACCACTTCTGATGTACGTGGATCACTGTTTCCCCATTAAAGGACAAGGGACGGTTTGTACGGGCACCATTATTCAAGGTAGTCTTTCTGTCAATGATACGATAGAGATTCCATCTATAAACGAGAAACGCAAAGTAAAATCAATTCAAATGTTTAAGCGCCCAGTGCAGACCGCTGCCATGGGTGATCGTATCGGCATCTGTGTTACCCAATTCAATGCTACACAAATGGAGAGAGGTGTTATCTCACACCCAGGATATTTAAACTGGATTCATGCAGCTGTAGTAAAACTCAACAGGATAGCATACTATAAATTCTCCATTAAGTCGAAGAGCAAATTGCATGTAACCATTGGTCATGAAACAGTCGTGGCAAAGATAATACTGTTCAAGCACAATAACGTTGGCGGTTGCTTTGACCTTGCAGTTGAGTATGAGTACATCGAGGAGTTAAAAATTGATGAAAAACTTATAAGTGCTCACTTTGTACTTCTCGAATTTGAGCGTCCAATTCTAGCTACGCAGAATAGAATTTTAATAGCTTCCAAACTAGACTTGGATGCACATGCAAGTACTTGCCGTTTGGCATTTTGGGGCTCCATCGATTGGCTAACTCATTCCCCTACCTATGCCAGCGAAATTCTACCGAAATTTAGAATTTATCGGAACAAGGAGAAGCAAGGCACAGTGCAAAGAGTGGTTAATGAGCATTACATTATTGTACAAAACCTGTTTAAAAAAGAGACTATCAGGGAGGTCTATGTAGGCAAGAAGATTGAAATTTCGACAGGCGAATGTGGAGTGATAGATAGTACTTTCGGGCAGACATCGAAAGTCAAGATTCATTTTCCAAACGGCCTTAAAGAAAGCACTTTGAGCTTGTTAAACACAAAAGCAAAAGGTGTCGTAGTTCTATTAAAATTCAAGAAATATATTTTCAATAAAACTCTCGGAGTAATACAATAATGAAGAAGTTTATTTTCTGATATCCGGTGGCATAGTTCTCTATCGGATGTTCTTTTCGAAGAAATCACGTTGTTCTATTCCACTTCGAAGGTGAAAAGATATGGAGATGAATTCAACCAAGCAAATAATTTAAAGAACAACCAGGCTGTTACTTGAGCGAGTACAATCTGAAAATGGGATCAATGGTAAATGTATGAGATACCTATACAGCCCACCATAAAATATAAATATTCTTGCCTGCACAACGCTATGTTCTGTATACACTTATTACCATTCTCAAAAAGGTGTTTATTTAACTTGTATTAAAAAAAAATCAAATGCATAGCACTCCATAATCCGGTGAAAATGAAAACGAGAAACTGGCAAGTCCTTAAGCTTCTTCCCTAAGTCGACTCCAATAACTTTACCAAATCTAGCTTAAGCTGTTGAAGACTTTGAAAATTGAAATGAAGATGAAAGTAAGCTCCCTTATTGCGAGTGTCGTTTGTCGATCGTTTGTGTGCAAGAAGTGCAATGTTATGAACAAAAATGTGATGTATTTCATTTTATTGATCTTTTATTTCAAAAATAATAATTAATTTAATTACAGGGTAGGTTTTTCTTTTAATTGGCTTTAGAGGACCTTCTATTTCTTTGACCGAAAGTTTTCTTTTAAAAATCTTATTACTTCCTATTCCGGGCAGTTTTTAACTGGTCATGGGAAATAGTTTCTTCTTCCGAATCGTCAAAAAAAAAATCAGTGGAAATCATTTTTTGTTTTATTTGACTAAAATCTGTTTAAATGTGTTTAGATGCTTACATCTGAAATCACGGTCGTTATACACAGTAGCTGATTTATTTGTCGAAATGACTTAAGGTTCCTTTTCATAGCAGGATTTTTTTTCCTTTACGGTTAAAGTCGGTGAATACTTACTTTCATTTATTTTTGGGGAAAAATTCATAAAGGACAGCTTTTTAAACGAAACCGTAAAATTCTCACAAAGAGGCAAATTACAAAAAAGTAAAAAAGGACGGTGTTGGAACAAAAGTTGTCCGCATTCAACCGTCTATTACTACATAAAAAGTTAACATCAGTGCGGCAACTTATGAGACAAAAATTTCGTCATTGGAAGTGAAGCCTTTACCTTGGCTTTGCATTAACTTTTCAGGCATCTACTTCTTTTCGGTACTCCACATCTATGAAAAACATTTTTAGTGAACTTTAAAATTCCATTTGTGGTCGCTGTGGCTCAATTGGTTAGTGCGCTGGATCGCTGAGGGGCAGGTCCGACGTTCGAATCCCAGAAACACCAAATAGCTTTTTCAAGTTCCCACCTCTCGCGAATGTCTGATAAACGTCCGAGAGTAATAACTGCCATGAGAAAGCTTCTCAATTTCCCTTTAGGATCTGGCTCTAAACTGTAGGTCCTTTCCATTTGCGTGAAAAATATAACACCCACAACACAAATGGTTGCGAGAAGCTAGGCCCTGGACCATATATGTACGTCCGTTGCTCTAAGTATTTGTAACTAAAGAGATAGGGGACTTCCATTTTTTTTTTTTAGCAGTTTTTAATAAATGCTATAGCTATTTACAATTATTATTCATAAATCAATCACATTTATCTTATCTTACACATCAAATTATCTCACTATTCGAAATCACTTTTGTAAAATTCATAAATTATTGTACTTATGGTGGCACCCAATGGCTTGCCAAAAGGACCCCAAAGAATAGTTGCTAACAACTGTTTGGCATCTTCCTCCGATTCGCATGCATCGTATGCCAAAAGAAGTGTTTTTGGTGTAGGGTATTTACCAACAATTGCTACAGCTCGCTCCATTGAAAGCGTTCGTAATTGCAGAAGTTGTTTGATAAACAAATCACGTACTGTTAATCCACTGTTGCGCATGGAATCATCGTAGAAATCTTTGAATTTTAACAATCCCACAGTAAAATCCAATGGTTTACATGGCTTAATATCGTCCTTCGCTGTACTAATCAGTAATTTATCTTTGTAATGCCTAATTAGAGAGCTTGTCATTGCCTTCAGGTACAGAATTGATTCCCAATGATTGTTCGTGTATTTAATTTGAAATCCACCGTGCACTTGAGTATTTACTGCTGATTGCAACAACGTAGTCATTGGTAAACCTACATGTTCATTGTTTCCATAGTTTTCTATTAAATAAATTAAATTCTGAATTTTACTGCTTTTCAGTCGAAATTTTTGCTCGTGGAAACGTCCATCGCGGATGCTACTTGCAAAATCATCCATCCGCTTGCGTTCAACAATATATGGAAGAACTAGTTCTTTACCTCGCTCATCTCGACAAATCCAGGCAAAGTCTCCAACAGTAAGGCGACGTACTTCATGAGGAATTTTCAACTTATCAATATAATCCCGAGTCCTATCAAATGATTTCTTAGATTTCCCATTGGTTTCCTGAATATCAACAAGCAGCAGTATGCGAAATGCGCCCGGACTCATATGGACTTGTTCATTGTCTTCTTCGAAGGCAAGTTGTTTCGCTTTCTCTTTGACCGTGAGCTCCGTTTTCTTTGCTTCATTTTTGCCTTTTTGTACAGCCTTTACCATGATTTGAATATCTTCTGAATAAGCGCTGGCTGTCGTATTAAGAATAGAGCCTGGATTTACTTTGTGCAACTTTTCAAGTTCCTCGTCAATACATTTACAAAGTGTGGGTCCAAATCCTTTCAGAATTGCACAATCCCTACCGCTGGCCAAAGGCAGTGGAAATTTGCGGAGAGAATCGAGAGCTTCACGGATTTTGTACTGCGACTTTGAGCCTCTGCATTCCGCTTCTTGTAACCAGCGTTCCATCCACTTTTCAAATATAGGATTAGGTTTTTTAAGAATTATTTCTATTCGCTGTGGTTCACACATTACTGTTTCGTCAGCTTTTTAAATAAATAACTAAATTAACAAATTTCTTTAGTATTGAAATGTAAACAGAGATGACAAATGCGTTTACACTCAGACTGAATTTCACATCTACAGGGTGCTTTGTATAAACATTCGCGAGAGTCTGACAAACTAATTCGTTATTACCAAATAAAAATCTTTCACAACTTCTCCATTCGTCAATAACAATATTCTTATTTTAATATTATACAAGATCATATTTCTGCGAACACTGTCGTCGCTTATACTCGCTATTCTTGTTTTGAAAAGGGGAGTGCTTAAATGTAATTGATTAACAGTTTTAACAAAGAATACCACAACAATGGGTCGGTTTCTTTAGATTTATCGTTCGTCCCCAAATGGAAATTAAGCTGCTAAGTCCAGCAGGTACGAACTTACAACGCTCGTGAAATGTTTACTTTCATCGGAACCAAAAATGATACAGTTTCGGGTGAACCTAGGCCCAAACCAACAAGCCTTTAACATTAGCCCAGTCTTTAGTTAACTGTTTTCACTTTCGCACTTTAAGTTGGTTGAGATCCCTTTCAACTTATGAGTCCCACATAAGGCCAGGCCTTACTCCACTTCTTTGTACCCCAGAGAATATACCCAAATTCATACAAATTTTTATGAATTCGCAACTAAAGTACTCATTGTTGTAAATCTGTTTCGTACGATCCAGTATGTACTATCATTTAAGGAAATCGACGGTGTCACCCCTATCAGCAATAAACCCTGTCGTTCGTGATATAAAACTGATAGTCCTATAAATTACTTCAGCTTGCGGTACACCGGTCATATTTTACTTTTGAATTCACCCTATATATACTGCAGTTTATTTTTGAACAAGCCCCCATTTTACAGCAATGACATTCAGATTGCAGAATAATGCAATTTGTCTGAAGTTGCAGTTTATAAACAAAAATTGTGAATTCGCCCATTTTTTTTATTAAGAAATTTAAATTTATATATTTTCCTTGTGTTTTGAGGCTGGTATATGTATGTTAAAACTTAGTTGCCGATATTTATTTAAAGGGTAGATAAATAACAGTAAATTTCACATTGTATTTCTCACAATGTACATGGTTTTATTCTGTACCTTCTAGTTATTTACCCACAATGAAGCGTTTGACAAGTACTCAAAAATCATCTTCGAAGAAGCAAAAAACGCTTGAAGAGCTTGGCTCCATTACTACGGTGCAGAATGTCACACCTTCAAGAGTCACGGATTTCATTGCAACATTACAAAATAACCGTCTACAAGTCGCCCAATGTGTCACTGATTTTTCCTTTAAGAAGAAACGAGTTCGAATACTGTCTAACGCTACAGAAGTACCTGAGACTGCCGAAGCCATCCTCTATTGGATGTCGAGAGATGTGCGTGTTCAAGATAATTGGGCATTCCTTTTCGCCCAGAAATTGGCTCTTAAAAACGAAATACCTTTAATAGTGTGCTTCTGCCTTCTGCCGAAATTCCTTAACGCAACAATCAGGCACTATAAGTTTCTGTTGAAGGGCTTGGAGGAGGTTGAACGTGATTGTCGTAGTTTAAATATAAATTTTTATCTTGTGTTAGGTCCAGCTGCAGAAAGAGTTCCACAGTTCGTAAAAGAGCACAAAGTTGGAGCAATAGTGTGCGATTTTTCACCACTACGTGGACCACTCAAATGGGTGAATGATGTAAAGGATAACTTACCTCCAGATATACCGTTCACGCAAGTAGATGCACACAATGTAGTACCTGTGTGGGTGGCCTCTGATAAACAGGAATACGCCGCTCGAACAATTCGCAATAAAATCAACTCGAAGCTAGATGAATATCTTACTGAGTTCCCACCTCTAATAAAACATCCACATACGGCAGAGAACAAAATGGAAAAGGTGAACTGGAAGATGGCTTATGATTCCCTGGAATGTGATATGAGTGTGGATGAGGTGGAATGGGCTTTACCAGGATATGCAGCTGGCTGCAGGGAGTTGCTCAGTTTTTGCGAGACTCGGTTAAAGAATTTTAACTCTAAGCGTAATGATCCAACTCTCAATGCACTGTCTAATTTATCGCCTTGGTATCACTTTGGTAAGCATTTTGGCAGAATCAGAGATTTTGTATTTAGTGTTTTTACTCTTTAGGTCAAATTTCAGTCCAACGATGTATTCTCGAAGTCCGTCGATATAATACAAAGTACAAACAATCTGTTGAAGCTTATTGCGAAGAGGCGATTGTCCGTAGGGAATTGGCGGATAATTTCTGTTTTTACAACGAAAACTATGACAACTTACAGGGAATCTCCTCGTGGTCGCTAAAAACTCTCGATGATCATCGTAAGGATAAACGTAGCTATATTTATTCACTGGAAGAATTGGAGTTCTCGAAGACTCACGATGATTTGTGGAACTCAGCGCAAATCCAACTGGTAAAAGAGGGTAAGATGCATGGATTTCTGCGAATGTATTGGGCGAAAAAGATTCTTGAGTGGACACAGAGTCCTGAGGAGGCCTTGGAATTTGCCATATTGCTGAATGATAAGTATAGTCTGGATGGACGTGATCCAAATGGATATGTGGGTGAGCAACTTGAAAAGTGACATGTTTTTCATAAGGTCGATTTGAGGATTTTTGTGTCCGTAGGTTGTATGTGGTCTATTGGAGGAGTTCACGATCAAGGTTGGGCTGAGAGGCCTGTTTTTGGCAAAATTCGTTATATGAACTATCAAGGTTGCAAAAGAAAGTTTGATATCGCAGCGTATGTAGCCCGTTATGGAGGAAAAGTGTACAACAAGAAGTAATGTAACAATGAATTTAAGAATTTGTAATAAAGCCATTGGTTATATTGAGAAGTCGCTTTTTAAAGGTCGATTGATATCGTAATTATTCGTGGGCTTTGTGATTGGAAAGATCACATCTCGTTCTTAATATTGACCTTATTGTTCGCGATTCCTTATTGGTGTTCTTAAACGCGAGCTGCATTTACTTTTATCAAACCACAAAAGAATGGCTAAATCGTTGTGTGTTTAGCAATTTTAGCAATAACTTCGTTTTCTTTAATACTCTATTTCTTCTCAATAAATTTTAATAAGCGCTGTATTTTGTTTTGTTCGATTACATCAAATGCAAATCAAATCATTGCAAGAAAAAAATCATTCCGACGTCACGATCAACTATATCAAATGACCTTTGCAGCTCGATGCGCAACCCTGTCCTGCAACGACGATCAAATAACGTTATCGAAAACGGCTCAGTTGTATTTAAAGGGAGCCAGACTGCTGTTTTTCGAATTACCGAACAGTGGAAGTCTAGTAGCAAGTCTTAGGTTCAGGTGGAATTATATATAAGATTCATATTATATGTCACATGTGATATTGAATCCGCCTCTGAATATCTCTGTTGCAGAGTCGTTTAGAATTTTATTACATCTGATAATCGTACCGGTCCTATTTAGAATTATAGTTTTATAAATTTGATTTCAAAATCGTAAAAAGGAACAAAGTAGTTCATTTTGCTGGGGAAACAGTCTTAGAGCTTATAGCTGTGAAAATATACCGAAGCACTTAGACTCTATGTAATCCATTGCACTACCAGGTAACAACTCCTTTGGTGTAGTAGTTGTAGAAAATCAGATTTTATTCTTTTCTCTGTTGTGTTTGGCGGCTGTGACTGCTGTTTCGACTGATTCATCATGATAGTGCAAATTTTGAGCGTAATTTGCCCTACCCTTTCGGGCACGCCCCCTTTTATGAACATGGAAATAAACCAGGACCCAGATCACGTAACTTCTGACGATATCGTTTCGACGATAGTTTTCGCGCCTGAAAGAAGACTCTGAAATGAAGGAAACTTATTTGTAGAAAATGCTACATGTGCGAGCATTTTCCGTACGGAAAATTTCCTTAATTTCAGAGTCTTCTTTCAGGCGCGAAAACTATCGTCGAAACGATATCGTCAGAAGTTACGTGATCTAGGCCCAGGTAGTACTTTTCTGAAGGAATAATGATCTCTCTTATCTCATAGATATGATTGATTCCTTACTTTAAAATCGTTGCTTTATGGATGATGGGGATCGTAATAGACAACATAATGTAAGCTTCATCTGATCATCGTCTATATACTACCCAGCTATGTCTAATCTTTTAATCGGACGGAAAGCAAGTTTACTAAATTATAGTTATATCTCGCAATTTGGCTTCATCAATCGGGAATTGGGCAGCAGTATTGAACTAAACATGAAGCATTTGCAATATTGCTTGCTTCGCATTTCAAAAAATTAACCACAAAGATGGTATAAATAATTAATTAGAAAGAATAATAAACGTTGATGATACGGTCGAAAGAAAATAATGTTACATACAGATTCGAAAAATTATAGCAAATACCATGGGCGCTGAACCAAAAGTCACGGGAAGCAAACTTCGTTATAAGATATATATTTCCTTTTCTTTAAATATGTCTTTTAATTGTGTATATAATTTTATGATCACTATATTTAAATAGGCTAATAATTTGGTTTTCGTACTCTTTTTTTTCTTGATAATAATTTTCATTGTATGTCTCCCTATATACGGTTTATACTACATGTATATTTTTTAACAGTTTCCAAATGTATAAAAAAAAAACTTTCTTAAGGGTTTATTTTTCTTCGTCTACAGAGAATCCTTCTCATTTACTCTGATCATTATTTACTTCTTCAGAACGGTAAATATCTCTTTTGCTATAATTTAGTAAATTGAATAAACTGTTTTAATATTGTAAATATGTACAGTTATCTGTATAGAATATGTTTAATACAATTGTTTTACGAATCTGAGTTATATACTTATATTAAATTATAGGTTGTAATTTAAAGAAAAAAAAACCCTTGGAACTCCTTCAAGAAAGTATTGAATGCATGAACAAGGAATGCCAAAATGCTGCCAAAAAGAGTAAGTTGTACGTTGTGGTTCGCTATAAATTCCTACTAGAATAATATATGTATTTTTTAAGTTATAAAATAAAAAAAAAACTTAGAATTAGAATAATAAATAAAATTGACTAACAGCATTTCTGATTTACAAAATTATAAACAAAAGTATCACAATGATCAAGAGTGATGAGAGGAAAATTATAGCAGCCCACTGTCGTTTATCTGTAAAGAGATAAGAATGAAATTTCAACAAAATAAATAAAAATGTATGTATATACATATGTACAGACTTATCCGATAGGCTATGGAGATATGATAAATAAAACAGTGTTTACAAGGTTTCGCTTTATTTTTTTTTCCGATTCATCTTTTATGATGTAGGAGCTTTGTCTGTTGCGAATGTCTGACAAACGACCGAGAGTAATAATTGTCAAAAGAAAGCTTCTGAATCCGCTTTTCGGATATGGCTTTGAAATCTGTAGGTCCCTTTCATTTGAGCGAACAAAAATAACGCCTTTGGATTCTATACGGTATATGGCGCGAGAACAATCATGTTCGGAAATCAAAAGTTTTGACCCCTGTAGAACGGTGTTTCAATGAGTTTTTACGTGCGCGTACTTCGCTCAAAGACAAAAGGACGGGTGAGACGTCCTTCCAATGCGGATGTCTTAGAAACCATCGACGACGTTCGGAACATAGTTCTACAGAACAGCCTATACCCCCACAGGAAAATCTAGTCATCCTGATTCGCATTAAAACATTTTTCCATGATCACTTAACCGTCAGAAAGTTTTGTTCTTAGATGGATATGCGCAATTTGACCAGGGGCCAAAAAAGGCACAAGTTTATTGGAGGAAGAAAATGCTCAAAAAATTAAATTAAAGTCGATCAAACGAAGTGTTCAAAAAGAAACCAATCGAAAGCTATGAATCTTCTCAGCTCAAAAATCTAGAAAATTGTTGTCATATTCTTCGGTTTTACATACGCGTTACATTAAAATACCTAAAGCAATTAAAAAGTTTCACTCTGCTTCGCCACAAGTTGAAGCTCTTGGATTTACAAGCAACGTATGACTGTTGTTACCTAAAAGAAATATACTACGGAAGTACGGTTTTATAATTTTAAATATGTACATAGATGCTGCATTATGCAAATAAAAAGCTCCAAAGCCTTACTATTAAAAAAATAACATACAAAGAAGCTTTCCTCGGATAAGTAACTATTAAAATCTGTACTTAAAAAAAAAATATCAATACTTTACCATTATTCATATGGAGAACTTTGGCAACCTTCTTCATGGTCGAATCTAATTTAGATTCAGTTGTATCGAATTCATTTCCAAAATCATCGAGCATACTGTAAAGAATTTAGAAATCAACAACTAAGTACTATTCCCTAAATTTTTGATTGCTTACACTGCCTGCTCGTCTAATTCTACACCAATTTGGCGTGACACAGTCTTCAATGTACCAATAGAATCGCTTATCATGTCCAACTGTTCGTCCTGTCCTTGCATCATGCGTTGTTGTATGGACACAGTTTCACCGACAAACTTATGCCCAGGGCTATCCAACGTTGCATAGTGGCCAGGACTATCCAGAGTATTTTCCAATTTAGAGTATTTCGTGCCACTGTGTCGTGATGCCATTGTACCAGCAATTGTGCTTGCAATATTACCGCTTACACTATTACCTAATACCCCACCAACTACAGATGTTGCTGTTGAGTTATTCGTTAACGAAAGATTCTTCTCGTTCTGTTGTTCGTCCAGTAACGGCTGACGTGCTGTTATATCTCTGTCCCTGTTTCGATTCAGGCTCATTTTCTCTTTCATCGATTTGACTTCATCGCGAGTTGCGTCGATGAAATGGCGACGACTTGAGAGTTCCTTGTTGTCGATACGAAACTTATTAGGATTTTTTTCTACGATACGTGTTGGTTAGGATATTGGTGGTTAAGGATATAACAAGTTTATTTATTTTTTTTATATATGTATGTACATATATGTATATACATATATTTATGTAGAAATGGCAGAAAATTTAAAGCAGGGTCTGAATTTTTTTTATTGTTGAAATTAACAAACGACATCATCATCAGTTGGATTTTGTTTTCTAATTTTTAATAAAGTTCTTTGTTTTCGAAAGCATTCTGCATCATTTTGAGCATATGTATAATTTAATAGTATACATATATCAACGTAATTTCCATAAGTCGACACGTCATGTAACAACTAGACGGTGTGTATTTGTGAGTTTTTACACACTGTCAAAGTCTCCGAATACAGCGGAGTAAATTGCGCTTTGATTTGTTTATTGACCTGAAGGCTTTTAATATACAACTCAGCAGCTAGCACAATCCAAATCTTACGTCCTTAATGATCTCGCAAATCATTTACAAAAGAGAACTAAATATACATACATACATACGCATATAAGTACATACACACATACAGTGGTATACACACTCCACAAACTCGACCAACTATTACCTCTCTAGTTCCCTTCAATTTAAGGCTTTAACTGATATTTAAATTACCCAACTAACTGGAAGCTGAGTAACAAAAGAGAATGGAGTAGTGAAGTCGGGATGTATCAACTTGGGTAAAACATAAAATAGTACACAGAGGGATCGAAAACATCAGAAGGAATCGGAGCAGGTATATACGGGCCCAGAATCAAATATTCGGAAGCCATGGGAATATACCGCAGTATCTATCAGCGGATAGAAATCTACTGGCTACCAGGTCACGCGGGAGTAGAGGGAAATGAAGCAGCTGACAAATTAGCAAGAAAAGGATCAGAAACCGTATTTACCGGTTCGGAGTAACTTTAAGCCACTGCAAAAGAGCGGAACTTTGAGAGAAGTTCCCTAGACTAAGACAGGCCAAAAAACTTCTTGGGAATTTTAACCGGAAAAACAGTAAGGTCTGAATAAACATCAGCAAGAATCGGCGGATTGGGAACACTTGATAAAGAATTATTGAGAAACCGAGAAAAATGATTCTGGAGAACAAACTCTAATGATTCAGTGGCTTTAATTTTCCCTTATTGAGGTCGTTAAGTTTCCTCTTGAAAGCTGTAACGCGAATTTCATAGTTTAAACCTACATATGTATTACATGTACGTATTATATATGTATTAAAGAAATACAAATACATGTACTCTCATAATGGGTGAAAATGCTTACAAAAATGACTTTAGAATAAGGTATGTACATAGAATAGGTCTCGTCTTCTTTGATGGCGCATGGATCACAATAATCAACATTGAACACTGTGACCGAGATTGTGGCATTAACTTTCTGAAGGAGATGGATTGCCACCATTGAATAGTACATTTGACCGCATTGAAAGGCCGCTGCATACTGTCTTCTTAGTCGAAATTGTTTAATGAGCTGCCATAGACTAACCGCGAAGGGGGAAATAATTAAAAATATAAACGCAGTATTTACGATGGCTTATTAATGTCGGGTAATGTTTCCTTACAAAAAAAAAAAAATTTTGCTAAGACGCAATTGCTTTGCATCAAAATCGGTCGCGAAATCATCTGTACTGTCTTAATCGCCAAAAGTGGTTAAACATCATAAGAAAAACAAATAATTTGTAGAAAATAATCAAAACACTTAAGAATGAGTGAAAAAATAAAAGGCAAAAAAAAATGAAATATTTTCATTGATTTTTCCCACAAAACCCATTAGCACCTTCCTTTAAAGGCATCACTAAAACCAAGTTACCAATATTATTTAAAAAGGATATTGATAGTGTCCTCCAAATCCTCTAGATCCCATTCAATGCTTCTCAACGAATTGCGTAGTTCTGTGGTTGTCCATTCAACTTCAGCTCCAATGGATTCGCCCAATTCACGCCAACGCAGATATAGACCACGAGTCTTATTCAACGCTTTAAACACTTCGCTGTTAATTGAACAAAAAGGAGAATATTCAAAATATATAAGGAGTAAAATACAAGGAAATAGAGAACTATAAACGCACTCTTTAACAACAAAAAATGGATCCTCCAAAGACATGACACAGGAAAAGCACTTTAAATGATTGTCGGAATATCATCGGCAAACGACCAACCCCCCTCACGAAAAAAGGATTCGGAAATTGTCTTCTTAATTTTAAGGTAATTTTTTCTTATTTCCAGTATATAGTATAGGACGAAGGTTTTGTTTTTCCTTCTTTTTTTAAATTGTTCATACACTGAAGTCTTCGACAAAGTTTTTTTTTTTTTAAATAATTTTCCTATTCACTGTCACCCGAAGCGAAGCGAAATTTTCCGACTTTTCTTCTTCTCTTCTGTGCAAAGGAAATGGAGTTGCCAATGATGCTCCCCTCGGGGTATACCCCGCGCGAGAAAATAAACAGAATGCATTTTTGCTTACCATTGATCATGTGCGAGAGTGGTTGAGACAGAATAAGTGTTTACATGTAGATTTTTATACTTTAGGCGCGGGGGGAAAATCCATAAGTGTAGTGCGAATGCAAAAGGGAAAATGGGGAAAACGAAGAAAATTTCAAAGTGCGACTGCTCGGCAAGAGAAGTATGATTTTATCCTTTTTTGTGAAAAGTCAAAGTTGACGGCTAGATTGTGACAGCTGGATGTAGTAGTGCGCTTAGGTGGAGAATAGGAGAAACAGCTTTTTACTAAAGGCACCCTTCACGTATAACTTTAAACTTTAATTTTGATTAAGTGGGAAATGCGCAGAATGATAGAACCCAGGTTCAAACCTCAGAAAATATTAGCATTTAACTTTTTTTTTGTATATTGAATAATAGATATTGCAGCTATCAAAAAAGATGATTCTTTGTTATTGAGTAATGAAGTGCGGGAAAATTATTATGACATACATACATACATAGTTTTCCTAACCTAACCTAAGGAGCACCCGGCTAAATAAAATATTCTACGATGAAAAGACACAGAAAAACCAATGATACGTAAAGAGTATCGATTAGGAGTTGCAATCCGAAAAGCTTTAAACAGATCTTGACCTGCCATGGGAGATTTATTCTACAATTTTTTCTGTAGAGTGTGTTGAGTTTGACACATTGTATGAAACATAGAGACATTGATAACGATATACGCCATAAAGTGTGTGTATACGAACAAAAAATCAGTTTGAACATCTGAGTCGTATGAGTCAGGTTTATCCGCCCATACTCGTACGTATGTACATGTATATGTCATCACTTTATGGTATAGGAAGACTAAATTTGGAACAAAAGTGTAAATATTTTTTTAATTCGACCAGAGACAAACATTTTCGTTTTTTCAATAATTCTTCAATATTGTAAAATGAATATTGATAGTGGATTACACAGTAAATAAATAAGTAAATAACCAAGTCCGCATGTAGTTTCAGATCAATTTTTTGGTGACAAAACACGCTATATTTTTAAAGTAGAAAAAAAAAACTGAGAAGGGAAAAGAGAAGGTCGATTTTTTTTCTTTAATCGTCGCTACAGCTTTAAGTTGGCACTCACACTTAATCCAGCCATATTCTCTACCAATCTGATTTACTCGCGAACATATCTTTGCCTCTATTACATTTTTTAACTCAAAATAAATCAAACAAACCTTGTAATGACAGCGACGTCGACATGACTCTGTGAATTTGCCTGTCATTCGCGAATTGTTTAAAAATCATCGTAGTCTGAAATAGTGTTGTAATTTTATGCCAATCCTTTGCACCCAAAGCTAGTAAAACAGAAAACTATTCGTAAAAAATATCGAATATTTGTATTGAGCTATTCATTTTTATCGAAACTTTTAAACAACTGCAAAATGTCTCGTGGAAGTTCAGCCGGCTTTGACAGGGTTATTACCATTTTCTCACCAGAAGGCCGCCTCTATCAAGTCGGTAAGTATTTCTTCTTTGTTGGCAAAAAACCGATTTAATACGTAATTTTTGCCTAGAATATGCCTTCAAATCGATTAATCAAGAAGGGATCACTTCTGTGGCCATCAAGAGCGGTGACTGTGCTGTTATCGCAACGCAGAAGAAAGTCACCGAGAAGCTAATTGATCCCAGCACTGTGACACACATCTTCAGAATTACAAAGCAAATCGGATGTGTGATGACTGGAAGAATAGGTAAAGTGTAGAACTGACATTTGTTACATATTCAACTCATTTGCCTTTCTTCAGCTGACAGTCGCTCCCAAGTGCAGAGAGCACGCTGGGAAGCTGCCAATTGGCGCTACAAATACGGTTACGATATGCCAGTAGAAGTATTGTGTCGTCGTATTGCCGACATTAATCAGGTGTACACGCAAAATGCTGAGATGAGACCACTTGGTTGCAGTGAGTTGTACATTTTATATCGCTTCTTTCATTTGCCCAACTTTTTGTATTCCCAGGCATGGTGCTCATTGCATATGATGATGAGAATGGTCCATGTGTGTATAAAACCGATCCTGCCGGTTACTACTGTGGTTTCCGTGCTGTTTCTGTCGGTGTAAAGCAAACCGAAGCAAACAGCTTCTTGGAAAAGAAGTACAAAAACAACTTGTCCGAAGAAAAGGCTATTCAGTTAGCAATCACTTGCTTGTCGACTGTGTTAGCTGTGGATTTCAAGCCTAATGGCATTGAAGTTGGTGTCGTGACCAAAGAGCGACCAGATTTCAGAACTTTGGATGAGAAGGAGATAGAGGATCATCTGACGAAGATCGCAGAAAAGGATTAAGTTCATGTGATGAACGGTGTTTGATTTGTTTTGAATTTTCTTTTAAATGGAATTAAAATTTATACTTTTCTTTTGGAGGAAGGCGCTTTACATAAATAATAAAAAATAAAATTCTTTTCCTAAATGAGAGTTTTTAAGGAAGCTTTTTTATTAGGGTGGCACAACGTATTTTCCTTCTTGGGTTACTGAGATATGTACATTGCGTAGTGCGGTTGCTAAAGCAGTTCCCTTTTATTTTTTGAAGACTAAAACCACAACACACTTTCGCTTGCTTTCGGATTTCTCTAGAGTCCTTTACTTATACTAATTACTTGTGCTAACGCGTGACTTATCGGGTTTCAATGCTTAGTGGCCTGTTATACATATATGTTTGGCACCAGATTGCTTTGGCGGTACCTTGACGTAGAAACTAATTAGAATTCTTAATAGTCTTAGCTGTCACGGAAATTTTGATTGGTTTTTATACCATACTACCATGATGCTGAACGAGAACAGTCTCAAGAATAACCTGTATATACACATATGTAGATGTGATTTATTTAGTAATGTTAGTAACTAAGTATTTAGTATCAGAAATACTTATTTCAATTAAGCCTTTTTCTGTTTTGTCATTGAACTACATTTGTACAACAAAAAGTTGATCGATTATAGTCTATGGATCCTTCTCGCAAGAGATTGCGGAGCTATTCCGTTGGCCTATTAATATTTCGTCTTTGCTTTCAACTCTATTAATTTTTATAGTTTCCTTTGCCTATGATAATTCTCTTTGTTCGTAGTATTTTCGAAGCAGAAGTCTGTGAAACCGCCAAGATTTGTGAAAGGAGCAATCTTCCCATATCGGACGTAGTTATCCCATATCCAAATAATTAAAGTGATCTGAAATGGATCAGCTATAAGCACTATTTAACTTACATCTCCACACAATATAAGAACCATAAATTAGAAAATGATACAGTAGGATCGGCAATATAGTGATAAGAGTAATTGTGTCACATCTCGAACAGAGGGCCTTACCGCGAGATTCTATTCGCAAAAAGTCTATTCGACTTTTGTCGATTCTATTAAGCTCAAAATTGGTACCGGGGATTGCAGTAGAATTGCTGAAATAGAATCGACTTTCTGAAATAGAAACTAAAAAGCTGAGCTTTCAACTCAAATGTAAAATATCCGTCTGTTTTGTTGGTGTGTACAAAGAAGTAGTTGGTTTTAATTATTATAAGTGCAATTTAAATCTCAAAATAATGAGTTTCATTTGGTTAAATGTATTTGAGGATTAATTAGAGAATGTACGACGAGTTGAAATACTGACAACACTTCGACACAGAAGAGTGAAGATTATAATTGCATTTGGAATAATTGTTGTGTGTGTGTGTGTGAAAGGACTTCTTCGGTTCTTATAATTTTAAAACTATTGAGATTCTGTATTAGGAATGACTATAACCTTTCTCTTGGGCATTTAACAGTATCTATTGTCTTAAGCGAACTAATCGATGTACATATTTGAAGAATATACATATTTGTCCTAAGTGGGTCAAGTTTCACTTCAAGAAGAAGAGGAATCCAAATTGTTCTTTAACGAGAAGGCTGGAGTACCGGGTATACAAAGACAAATTCATTTTGCTACAAGCGGATTTTTTTTCCAATAAGCAGTCCATTTTCTCCATTTGCCGTCTATTCGTAAATTCCCTCTATTTTTCGTAAAAATTGTATTAATTTACATAAAAAACGTTGTAAATTGAATATAACTCAAAATAAACATACTTATTTTCGTCGTTATTCGTTTTTTTCTTTGTTTAGAGTCCTTTCAAACAAAAGTCGACCAGAAATTTTCGATAGAATTGAAAATTCTATTAAATAGAAAAATATTGATACCAATAGAAACTCGCGGTACCGATAGATCGACTTTAATTCTATTCGACTTTAATTCTATTGCGAATAGAATCTCGCGGTAAGGCCCAGAATTTTATATGAATAAAACAAAAATTTTCCTTACGCTTAGCTTAGTTAAAGTTTCAGTCCGCATAGTAATAGAGTAATCATCGAAAACTAAGTCATTCAAGCCCCGCTTCGAAAATGGTTCCATCATTTCATTTCCAGAGGAAATGGCAAACGGTTAATCGGAATCGATTCACTATTTACTATACCACTGGAGTGCTTTACAAAATCCGGGATGAAGGGATTCATAATGCAAGTGATGTTTTTAAACATGAAAATCATGGAATTATAATATTTTGTTTAATTCGTTTAAGCTAGTGTTACTGCATTTTCATTTTACAGAGTTTCTGAATACATTCTATCGCCATTTGTAAATTTTCATCCGCTTTATACGATGTGTACGCTTGAATGTCTACGGTTATAACGATATTTTCAAACCAACTGAGTCTGCCTTATTTCGGTTTTACATACTGAGGATTTCGAAAATACATACATACATATGTACATGTTCCTCCTTAAGTTATTTGTGGCTTTCTTCCCGGATCGGAACTGATATATCTACAATTACCATTTTGTGATATCTCTCGGTAATGAGCATACTTTTCATGCCACCGCTACACATATGTACATATATTCTTCTATTTCATTTAGTTTGTCTTGAATTCTAAAATCTTACAGAAATTCCCTGAATAGCACTGATTTCCTTATGAATAAATATTAAAAGCCTAGCTTCCAAAACAATCGCAATGCTCAAGTGCCAATGCAATGAGTGCCAAGAGTGGAGTCATTGAAAACGCACTGGAACTTCTTCAGACATCAAGAACCGAGACTAACGCTGCACTAAATGGATAGGAATGAAAACGGCTGACAATAAGTACCTACCCTTCAGTTAAACTTGAACTTCTACAGTTTGCGGAAAAATAGGAATGTATGAGAATGCGATGCTGAGTTACGACACGTTGAACAGGAAGTTTTAAAAAACACAGCGGAATAATAACAACATACGAAATATTGAAATTTTGAAATAAATTTACTTAAGTATGTACTTAGATACCAACATCCAAGCCTATAGCTTTCCAGGATTGGAGCCACATCCAATGAAATTATTCCTAGTAAATTTCTACGCGGCAAACCTCAGTAAAAAAATTGCCAACGTTTAATGGTAATCCAGAGGAGTGGCCGTAGTTTATCAGCAGTTTTCTTTGAAAAAAAAAAAAAAAAAAAAACACTAGGCTGTGTTGATTCAGCAATAAAGAAAATGAAGATATCTGAGGGGAAAAGCTATGGAAGTGGTAAGAAGCAAAATGCTTTTTGACTGAACCTTGCGACAAATTCGTCAGAATGAATACGTTCACAGGTGTTATTCACAAATTTTAACACAAGATGCCGATCGAACAAAAAATGCGGTGCCAACGGATGCACATACATACATATTATATACATCTAGGCATCAATTACCTTTATTGAATGTTTCAGCAGGTACTAGTTCGCGAAGATTAGCATGAACAGAGAATTTTTATGGAGTCAAGATAATTACTATGTATTGCAAACCAAACGTATGAATGTACATAAACATACATGATGCAGGTCTCCAACCTGCCATGCACAAAAACCAGCATCAACATGAACCACAATTTCTTAGAGCAGCTTATGTGGGATAGTGAATACTATAACCCCTGACAGACTGCGCTTCGTGGTATACGTTGACTTTTGCGTTACGTGGTATACTTTGACATTTGTATTGCGCCTCCTCCAGCTACTTACACATTTTTGGCAACACTCCAATATTGCGTCATGCTCCTCGTAGCTCGCCGATATAATTCCTCTAAACTTCTCTTACTTCATTGTTTCCAATGAAGATAAAATTGTCCTCCTTAATCCATTTTCAAAACATTTTTCGCTGTGATTGCTTGCTTTTGAATTGTCAAAGAAGCTATGAAGAATCACCAACAGAAAGAAAGTGGCGCTGCAAGCAATAAGATGGTGGTATACCACCAAAAATTTGCGAATCTCAATACTAGGTTCTATTCATGGTATACTAGGTTTTAACGTGGTATTGCAGTGACAGACATGTGGTATAGAACGTAGTATTGCTATACCATGGTATCAATACCAGCAGTCTTTCTCCCACATTACTTAACGTGTTGTATCTATTGCACGATTATATGCATACATGTATGCTACGAAATTTAGGGAAATTTGTTTGTAGTTAAACGCGAAGTCCAGGGATTCAGTAGAAGACAACCCCGTAAGTGTCGGCGCACTACATAACAATGGATTTCTGCGAAAACTAAGAGCTTTAAGGAGGCAAACATAGAACAGAAAAGAACTAGTTATGTTTAAGGTAGAAAACAAATCCTCAAGGAATAGATCGAAATTTCGAGATGAGTCTGCTTTGGTCCAATGATACGGATTATCGAACGTAGTACAAACGCATGTACGTGGAAGAATTAAGTCGAGAAACCGATTGAATTTTAAAGACCAGGCAACAAAGGGAAAGCCGGCTCATTTCCAGAAATTAAAGTTTGGCAAGAGGTTATATAAAATAAACTGGTAGATAAAGATCAGTCTTATAACGTGTACGTACACCTACATCTTATGCTACATATTTCTCTCACGTATCTGCCTTGGTACTGCACCGCTTGTGGGGTTGGCTAAGTTTGCGGACCTCAGTAACACGCGAACACGCTGACATCCGTAACATTTTCATCTCCGCCGCTGTAATTTTTCCTTTATAATATTTATACATCGTCCAACACCGCTATGCGTATGTTAAAGCCGGACGTTGTCGTATAAAGCAAACCTTTAAGTTTAAGTGACATTTTGCGGTCACAAAAGACTGCGAAATTTACGCGTTATTTTAACCACCCTACGCTCATTTGGTGTGCAACATCGTCATCACAATTTCCCTGATAATTTACGACTAATCCGCGACCGAGAAGCGCGGGTTTCTTATGTTTATGGTAACCTTTGAAAGTCCTGAAAGCTAAGATAATATGAAATTAAAACGTTTCTTAAAATTCTGGTTAAAATTGCACCCTTGCGAAGAAATACGAGAATAATGTCTTAATACCTACTATGTATATAAACGCTGCCAAGGATTGAATCACACGTAAACGTAGTGTCGAAAAGAACAGCAATGCCACAAATGCGCCGCAAATTATATATCTTAGGAATGCTATGCAAACAAACCCCCTGCAAAGCCTATCAAGTGCAAGGCTGCGAAGTAGCTAAAGGTCTTTAAAAAATGTAGGGTCGATTCATGCAGCAAATTCTATGTACAAGGTGGCGCAAAATTAGTCATCCAATTTTGTTTTGGGAATTACTTTTTTACTAAATAAAAAAAAATGATTTTGAGTGATGGAAATCTTTATTTGGACCTTTAAAATTTTTTCTGTTAAGTGGAAAAGATGATATCCGCCAAGTGGCTGCCTCCAGTTTTGAAACACATTTGTGCCCGTTTTATCGCATTTTCCATGACTTTCCGCAAGATTTCTGGTGAAAACTATTCGCATTCCTGTCGAATATTCTCCTTAAGGGCAGCGATTATCTGAGGCTTATTGGCATTGGCACGGGAGATTAAGCGACCAGGAAACGCTTCCTTCACAATATCCATTGTGGCTCGTGCTGTGTGTGCGGTTGCACCTTCTTGTTGAAACCACATGTTCACCAAGCCCCGCTTATCCAATTCCGGCAGTAAGAAGTCATTTAACATGGTCCTGTAGCATTCGCCAGTAACAGTGATCGTATTGCCGATTGCGTCCTCAAAAAAATACGGCCCAATCACTCCTCCCGCGTGAACGCCGCACCACACAGTGGCTTTGAGTGGATGTAATGGCTCTTCGTGCATCACACGCGGATTTTCAGTGCCCCAGAAATGAAGATTCTGCTTATTGACGTAACCGCTTAAGTGGAAATGCGCCTCATCGCTCATGATAATTTTTTACACAAAATCGTCCTCTTCGTTGTTGAGATTGAGGATGGCTTGGCAGTAATTCACACGCGACTGACGGTCAGGACTGCTTGCCTGTTTGTATTCTGCAGCTGTCTAGTTCACAAATGTCAAATATGATTGACGTACGACGTCATTTGCAGAAATTATAACATCTTTCGATAGGATGATTAATTTTGCTCCACCTTGTATTTCTAAAACCGGAAAGTAAAGAAAAGCTTAAAATTCTAAGGGCGAGGCAGGGCAAAGCTGTACCAGTCTTTACTTTTCCTTTTCTTCCACGAAATGTATTTTTCCATACTTTGCCAGGTTTTACCAAATTTCCATTAAGCTTACAGCATTGTACATATGTACATACTTACATTCGACTAACTAGCAATGAAACATTTGAAGATCTAACAGCGATCACCCAACAAATATACCTACCATTGGTATCTAAACGTAATCCAACAGAGGTATGTTTATTAGTAAAAGAATAAATATGTAATCATTAAATTAAATAACTTTTATTTAAAAATTAAATATAATAACAATATAAATAACATGAATCTAATCAAATGCGCTTGCCTGTTATAATGATATGTATGTGCAAACACTTAAACATTAAAAAAAAATGATATAATGAGATCCTTGGTGGTGGAAAATAATTATGTATTGTGTATATAAACAAATAAAATAAATAAATAAATATGTATACATTATGATGCTTTCTTATTGCACTGTTTTTTTTTTTCTTCTTTTTTCAATTAATATTTCTGTCCAGACTTATTTAAGTATTACATTGCATTATATGTATTTTTTTAATATTTTTTCCGCCGTCGCTGTTGCCTTCATACCAGAGCAAATATTAATTATACTTTCAATTAAATTCTCAACCGATAACAAATAAAAAACTTTTCGTTGGTACATACATATATTGTATACATGTTTGTGTCTCTCTCGAACCATATGAAATTTCCTTTTTCTCTCAGAGTCGCTCAAAAATATTAAAATTCCACAGAAACGCTTACAGGGCGAGGCAAATGAATTTCGATTTGACAGAAATATGTACATTTGTGCTAAGCATTATGGAACCATTTTCTTCGAATTTCGAATATGGTAAATATTAATTTTTATTGAGAATTAATATTTAATTTAAGACAAACACAAGTAATGATTTAAAAAGGTCCGATGTTCCAAGAAAATAATCAGAAGTTTCCAGTTTAATTTTGACAAATAGTTGACATTTCATGGAATCAGAATTAAATGTAATAATAAATTAAATTAAGGAATTGACATAAACTTTTATAAAATGAAAATACAAATTCGAGAGGCTATTTCTGCTATTTTTGTTACTCATCGAAAAAGATGAAACTACTAAATAAACTTTTTGGACCGAATTCGATTGGGCTTGTGTTAGGCACTTCAGGGATTTTTAGAACCAAATGTGGAAATAAGAATCTGAACCGGGAAATTGTTGAAGCTATTTTCGAAAGATTTTATTTTCTCACTACATTATCTGCATCCATCTTCATGTCGTTTAAGAGCTGCATGTCTGCATATCTGCATTTTCGAGAGAAAGAACGAGTTTGAAAAATAAACTTTAAGTGCGATTTTTTTCATCATTTGTAGGATAGAAATCTGGTCACGCAAATTGGTCAAATGTTGAATTAAGTGAAATGTTTCCTCCTGTTTTATGAAAATAACACGAAACCCCTTTTGCATGGATATAAATATGCCTTGTATCAGAAAGATATTCGATTGCAGAGGAGGAAAGTGAGGAAAAGTATGATTGTTATTTTCAAAAATTTTTATAAGTCCCGACTTAAGTGGATTAAAGTGTGTGGAGTAATGGAAGTCTCGAACATGCCCGAAGTAGGCCTGCTTGGCACAGGAATGATGAACTTTTAGGTAGATGGTGTTATACGATTGGTTATTGAATGGTCCTCCAAATAGAGGTCTCTCTCCTTGGCTTCTAAAATTGATTTAAAATTAAAATTGATGGATCCGATAAAATAAAACAAAAGAATAAATTGAGGAATGAAACCAGCGTTTGAAGAGCTGTACTGTAAAATTTGAGTTAATAGGTCTGTTCCCGTACTTTCTGCACCAAAATTCGCAATTTTCAAGGAGTGGGGATGAAAATATCTCACTGAGAGGCACCAACACCAAATAGTACGGGAACGCGTTGAACATCAAAAGCTGCCCACTCTTAAAACGCCAAAAACATATGTTGCTTAAAAAAAGTTTCAGTTGGATATTTGTATTTTCTGCTCTGTTCGCAGTACCTACATAATGTTTTCTTTTTCCCAAAATAAAGAATTTTAAAATTGACCTAATTAATTAACGAAGACAATCTTCCATGTTTTTCTAAAATAAATTAATTTTTAATTAAAAAAAACAACAACAATTAAATTGACAGATTTCCGTGATTTGAGTATCGAAGATCTCTTCGATAAACTTGGCAAGTGCAACTATTTTTCGACATTAGACCTGGTAAAGGGCTTCCACCAGATCGAGGTTAGTTCTCGCGACCGAGCTAAAACAGCGTTTTCGACAAAAAAAAAGGTCACTACGAGTTTCTACGAATGCCTTTTGGGCTTAAAAACGCCCCAGCGACGTTCCAGAGAATGATTAACGACGTTCTTAGCGAGTTTTTCAAGAACATTTAGATTCCCTTAGTAAAATTTTTCAAAAGCTAAAAGATAATAACTTAAAGATACATATAAATAAATGTAATTTCGCTGCATTGTCCACAAATTATTTGGGTTATGTCATTGTAAATAATGGTATCAAACCGGACGAGAATAAAGTCAAAACAATTAATGCTAATTAACTAATGTTAAGGGCATAAAACAATTTCTAGGAATCACCGGGTTTTATAGGAAATTTATAAAAGATTACGCCCGTGTTGCATACCCTATGATAAAATATTTAAAAAAAATCAAAAAAGGTTAATGTTTCAGATTCCGACTATGCAAAACCATTCAACACTCTTAAAACTTTGCTAGCCTCCGACCCAATTCTTACGAGTCCGGATTTTAGTAAACCCTTTGTATTGTCCACAGACGCGTCAAATTACGCGCTAGGGGCAGTTCTAACAAAAGGTAACCACCCTGTTTGCTACGCATCTCGAACATTAAACGACCACGAGCGGAATTATTCGACCATAGAAAAGGAGTTACTTGCAGTCGTTTGGTCTGTTAAGTACTTCAGAAATCTCATAAATCTACCCACAGAAATTTCTTGGACTAAAATTCGCAGCATGGGGAAATTTCTTACTCTCTTGTGAGTGTTCTCTTCTGCGAAAAACTACGAAATTTTGCCGTACGGGAACAGGATTTCGTAGTTTTTCGTAACCTTTTTTAGATTTTCGTTGTTTTGGACAGGTACGGGAACAGACCTCATTTCATGAGTTTTGTAATAAGATTGTTCTTTGAAAGAATAAAATTTTCAGCACAGTGAAAACGGATTGGCCAAAATTACAGAAAATCGAAGTTGATTTTTTGAAAATACAGGAATATGATTTCCAATTTTTAAAGAGTTCAAAATTCTGTCACCATATTCCGTGATGAACGAGAACTATCCGTTACTACGATTAGTATACATCGAACACTATATTTATTAAAATGGAATATAATTAGCAGGTGACATAAAATTTATAACACATATTCCTGCTAAATACTAGGTCTTGCACATATATCACAATAACGGCAAATAATGGAAATTTAGGTATCACTCCACAGTTCTTCTGAAAGTTCTCAAAACATGGCAAAAGAGAGCTTTTGGTACAAAGACAATAAAATTTAGTTAAATGCATGGACTACGCCTGGACTACGCCTGGACTACGCCGACGACATCTACTTAAAAAATTGTACTAGAATCATCAATGTCCCCAAAATAGAAAAATGATTCCCTAAAAATTTAACACGCAGATGTCAAAAATTCGCTAACTTTTAAGGAACTCACCCGGCCATGTAACCATTATTCGACAGTTGGTCATACAGTGGATAGCTTCTAATTTAAGGAGGTATTCCTTAGCCAGATAATAGAACCGAGCAAAATATTATTAGCAGAAAAAGCAAACCAGGTTGGCTTTCGAAATGGTGCCCAAGGTATACCTACATATGTCATGTATATCCGTTCTAATTTGACATTAGCGATGTTTTATAGGTGCAACACATGAAATCTGACAGGTTACACAGGCTGCAATCGTTTGTGTAAGGTTTCCTCAAAGAAGTCTTTTATTAGAGAATGAATCAGGAACCAATAGGAACCACCACTGAACAACAGAAGTGCCAGTGGGTGTGAAAGAATGATCCGAGAAATACTTGACGTAGAACAGTAAACCATAAATTATGGCAACTCGAGAAAAGTTATAGATAACTCAAATGGAAAACCAAAAACTGCATTCAATGGCTCCTAGGCGTAGTGGAGGCCTTAAGACACCCACAAGGCGTAATTGGACATAAGTAACTTGTCCTCCTGAGTGCTCATGAGTTGTGGAGTACAGAGGGATAGGTGTTTCTTGATTATGAAATAAAGCTGCTATAGCTAAAGTGTCCTGAAAGAAATGTACTTAAGTATATACCGTCATTTTTATTATTCACATGGAATAACCGTTCAACGTTTAAGGACGTTAAGCCAACATACTTCTCTACGGGATGAGCACTGGAGTGACTGGATGGCTTGAGAGCTTATCTCCTATAATTTCCGCATGAAGCTTCGTGTAGTAGACAAAAACTACACCTGACCACAAAAGTTACTTCTGGTTTAATCGAAATTAACATCAGTGCGAGATACATATGTTGCTATGTATCCACAAGGACCGTATCTACTTTGTATCTTAGAAAAGGAAATCTTTGACAATAATGAAACATTGAGGCAAAGGAAGACATTGTGAAATGTTTATGTAGTTGAAAGAGAATCTAATAAATAAGTTCAAAGAAATACAGAGAAAAAATTAAAAATTAAAATTATGGCAAACAAGTGTTAGCTGACATATAGATACAGTTTGAAATTCATTAACCTTGTATCTTCATAAATTAATCGTAAAAGAATTTCTTTAAATTTTTTTTAATCAGAGTCCTGCGATTTAAGTTTGTCATACCCTGTATGCATTTAAGCGGATTATTATTATAAAACAAACGCACTTTTCATCAAAGTTACTTGATAGTGGATTCCATGTGGTTATTGGCAATGACAGCAGCAGCAGCGTTTTCGTAACAATCTCGGTCAGAAATTGAAATATATATAAAATAATAAATTTGATTTTCCAATAACAGTACTCGGTGGTGATGGTGATGGGTTAGATGACAATGATAGTGGAGTTGTAGGTGGTTACAATGGTTGTGATGTGTCGGTGTTATTGATGTGGTCCTTCATAGTTTCAGTGGTACGTGATAATGTCGCCAAAAGTGTGCTTCGGCCACATGCATTCGCAGCCGGAGGGCACGATTCTGGTCTCAGATTCCCAGCAGTCAGTGCCCTTTACTCGCCTCGTCAGATATACGGTTCGATTCAATTGGATACAAGTGAAACCAGCTTCGCTGCAGACCTATGAATGAAACCGCAAACGAAATAATAATTTCAAATTAGTGTGGTTAGGCGGAACAGGAAAAGAAAGAAAAAAGGATACTGGAGCAAAATTTTACCCGATATTGTTGGCACATAGAGTGCTACAATACCGTAATGCATGAGTCTACAAAATCAACGATTGTGCGGCATGCGACAGCACTGTGTTGCAATTGTGTCCTGTTTGAATTTATTTGCTTACCTTGTTGGTTTCGGACATGTAGTCCCTGGATGGTGCGTAGCTATGGAAACAGGTAACTTCTTCGTAGTGATCCGGCCGGTATTCGTATGAAACGGTCTCCAGTGGGATGACAATTCGCTTTGAAGGACACAGTGACTGGAAGGTTGTCTGTATTTTTTTTTTAGAGTGAGTAAAATGCGTAACATTGTTAGAATGCCTCACCGCAGAATGGTTGCTCGTGTTAAGTGTAGCGTTGTGTGTCTAGTGGAGTGTATGTTTGGAAATTTTTTTTTTTTTTTGTTACTGTGTGTGTTTGTGTTTGTGGTTTGATTTACCTTAGGTTTGTGCAGACGCATTTGGGTGCGGGTTGATCGGCTAGTGAGATCCCTTCGGACGTTCTGTATGCCATAGGGGAGACTGGACTCAAGTTCATCATAGAATTCCATTTCATTGAATTTTGGCTGATTATCGTTGTTGGTATTCTGGCCACTGGAATGGATAACATTTTTGTAATTAATGAGGTTGACAGCAGATTGACGTTGACTAGAAAAATATAACAACGACCCTTCTACATCTTCTTAGAATGATTTTGTAGGGATGGTGACTTGGAAGTTTAGACGGGGAATGGTATAGTCCGTGTATCCGGGAGAAATTTTAAATTTATAGAGAATGGGCGCATAGCTTAATACTTTTCTAGAACACTGTGAGTTTGCTTCAAGGCGAACGGGTGCCATACACTAGAATGTCCAGTGCTGCAGAAGAAGTGCTGAAAGTTCGACTTTAACATAGATAACGTGATTTATAGCTTTATCTAAGGCTCCATACAATCACCCCATATTCAGACCATCGAAACTAACCACAGGAGCGACCACAAAGGCTCCTTGACAATATGAGATGGATATTAAATCAAATCCTGCACCGAAATCGTAAACTTTCATCAGACTGAAAAATGTATGTATCTGACCGAAGTGGGTTCTACCACAGTAAACTACGGGTCAGATTTAGCAAATACAATTTACCAATGATTCCTTCTCCAATACAAGGAGTCAGAATTTGACAATAAATTGTGCTGAGTTACTGGTCGCAAACCTTATAGGCCCCATACACGATACGACAAGTCTGACAGACATTGAAGTCCGTCCGACCGATCCCATCGTGTGTGGCGTTGTTGGATGGTCTGTCAAACGGTCTGTCCGGATAGATATCATTTTGAGACGGTTGTTGGCAAGTTGTCGTCCGACTGATTTTATCGTGTGTGATAAAATCTGTCCAACCGTCGTATAGTGTGTGGCAAAGTAAAACACGGTCATACAGCCTAGGTCGGATAGACAAATCGTATCGTGTATGGACCCTATTACTGATTTCCGTCAGTTGTTGTTGTTTTTATTTTTCGGCCAAAAAATGAAAGTAAGGATCAAATACTGAGGTTTACGCTCTGCGCTCTATTTTTTACTTAACCCAGAAATTTTGGTTGAATATTTTATAAAAGCTCAAAATAATTTATGTTACCCCAAAAAATTAATTTGCTCAGTGCGCTACATTTCCTAATTATGTTTGCAAAGTGTCGGCTTACATTTTTCTACACTTTTTATATTTGATGTTACTATAAAGAGCGACACGAACAGGAGCATGCAAGGACGAAGGGGCAACTTACAGACTAAAAATTAGGTCTGTTTGTTTCGTGGCGTGTTATACCTCATGAAACCCTCGGAGATTTAAATAAAAGACCAGATTTTTTTCCAGGAAGTGATATCATAACATCTTGACCTTTGTTTCCATCTTGGTTGCTCCGGTTTATGTATCTGTAAAGCTCCGAAACTTATGTGGGAGACAGACTGTTGGTATTCATACCATGGTATAGTGAATACTATAATCCCTGACAGACTGCACTTCGTAGTATACGTTGACTTTTTCGTTACGTGGTATACTTTGACATTTGTGTTGTGCATCCTCCAGCTCCTAACACATTTTTTGCAGCACTCCAATATTGCGTCTTGCTCGTCGCAGCTCGCCGATATAATTCCTCTAAGCTTCTCTTACTTCATTGTTTCCAATGCAGATAAAATTGTCCTCCTTAATCCATTTTCAAAACATTTTTCGCTGTGATTGCTTGCTTTTGAATTGTCAAAGAAGCTATGAAGAACCACCAACAGAGAGAAAGTGGCGCTGCAAGCAATAAGATGGTGGTATACCACCAAAAATTTGCGAATCTCAATACTAGGCTCTATTCACGGTATACTAGGTTTTAACGTGGTATTGCAGTGACAGACATGTGGTATAAAACGTAGTATTGCTATACTATGGTATCAATACCAGCTGTCTGTCTCCCACATTAATCACTACTACTTTACGGAGTTTGTGTTCAATTTTATTAGCTGTCACATTTGTTAAGTATGCAAGTACCGATTGGGCAATCGGAAACAGTTTTTTTTATCTCAATACTTATGAACAATTTCTAAATAAAACAAAATCAGCGCAATAATTCAAAAGTTACGTCTACGAGAATAATATTTGCCCGTATGGTTTGAACCATTTTATTTATACTTTCATCGTCAATAACGAGGAAATTATTTCCCTTGCATATGACTTCTTTCAAAAAGTAAATTCGAAAATCCAATTATTTGCAGATTTCAAAGAACTTTACACAGAATAGAAAAAACATTTTTTTTTAATCGCATTAGTTTCAAAAAGATCTCCTCGTTCTGGAAAAAAAACTCTCCAATTATCGGCGTCATGGTGAAATCCATTTCCCTCACAAAAAAAAACTAGGACAAAAAAAAAATCTTCTAAAGTAGCACCCAGTATTCTAATCCCTACAGAGCTTAGCAGCAACTTCAAACATTAATTGCTAAAAGCAAAAAGAGGAAAATAAAAAATTCCACAAAAAAAAAGTAGAAGAAAACTATCCGATTCCAACTAAAAATAAATGGAAACCCAAGGGGACACAATGATGGAGAAATCCGGAAAAAAAGTATGCAGAAAAGTTACAATCCGTCCGTAATTGATAGTTCAATACCCTGTCCGTACTGCTGTGAATTTTTCAATTCAATTTTTGCAAAAGCAGATATAATACGGGTTTATCCCTCATGATGCGTGGACATAAAAGTGATGGGCCCGAGGTGCTTGCCTAGTGGGACACATAAAGGTCTCATATCTACGGGTCATTCTACTTAGTTTTTCAGTTTTCGATGTACCAAGCTAAGCAGCTTTATGGACGCTGATTTTGCGATATTGGATACGTGGTCGTGTTATTCTACTCCAAGAAAATGCATAGTGTCCTAGGATTTAATCTTGCATATTTGATGCTGTGGAACAGTTTTTAAAAATCTACGTTTAGTTTAGATCACATCTCTGATGGGGTATTTCCATTTACGAACATGCCAACTAAAGGTTTACTATCGACTCTAGCAGTAGTGAAAGAATACGTCCATGAGGCGCTCCAACCATCCAATCGTAGTGGTGTTGGCGAGCTTGATTAAAAGGACTCTATGTTGGATTCGATCGAGTGCACTTATGATTTCCAAGGGATGACTGTCGATAGTCCATATTGTTGAATGGAAAGTATACTGCCATTCACTTTTAGTCCTTGTGCACCTAATGATCAACATCAATAACTTCTCCGATAACTCTTAATCGTTTCGAGAGCAACGCTTCTTCTCTAGGTTCTAATTTATGTATGAAAAGAAATTTACCCTATACTGATGCAAAAAAAAAATAAAAAATAAAAACGAACCTCAGGAGTGCACATGAAAAATTAAGAGACGACAAAAGAAGCGAAGACTTTAATCCTTTTTTAGTTAGATTAACTCATTCGACTTCCTCTCCAAAGCAGCTGCAGCTGCAAATTCAAATGCTGTTTTGCTGTTGATGCTTCTATAGTTACGTGGTGATGGTGTTCATGTAATATGCACCACCTTCAATTGCACGTGTAGACTACGGATGTATCGTTTTCGCGAACAGTGTGTTTGGAAGGAATAGTTATTTTTTTAAAAAAAATAATTCTCAGGATAACACTCGTACTGAGGTGACAAGAAAATTATTTTTTTTGCACCAAAAATTGCACGTTTTACCATTTATTTATGGCTTCTGTAGTAAGCGACCTTGTGTTTTGAGCAGGCAGTTAAGGATTGCTTTGAAATCGTTGTGAGCTTCCCATAACCGCGAATCCTGGAGCCATATTCGTAATATGGTCCACGGTCCAGTTGACACAAGAATTGAAGCTAGCAGATCATGCAAAAAGCCGTACTTTCGTTGATTGGTTGCTGAAAATGAACGAACAAGATCATGCTTTTTACACAAAATTATTCGGAGTGAAGAGGCTCGTTTCCATTTGCCTGTAAACAAGCAAAACTGTCGCAAGTTGTGGGCTCAGAAAACCCAAGAGAATTAGTGGAACAATCTCTCCATTCACAGCAAGTGACAGTTTGATGCGGTTTTTTGACTGGCGGTGTCATTGGGTCATATTTTTTCGAAAATGAATTAATGTTCGTTACCGAACGATGTTGACTGACTTTTTTGTCTTTTGAGAACTAGGTGTAAGATGACCTGAGGAACCTTCAATCGCCAGGCTCATGAAACTGCCAAACCACCCAAGTGTGTTCCAAGCTAAATTTTACGGTATTACCGAGGCCTGCAGACATCTTTCCACCCTGAGCAACAATAGACAGGTAGATATCTACATAGATAGCCAAGCGGCCATCAAAGATGCAAAGAGGAACTCAAATCCCTCAGCACAAGGCATAAAATTGCACTCTGCTGCATTCCGGGACATATGGATATCCACGGGAATGAAATGGCTGACGAACTAGCCAGAAAGGGCTCAGAATCAAATGACCTACAGGTGGACAACTCTGTGTTAATGCCCATCAGTCTCCTCATGTCCAAAATCTCCACAGAATTCTATAACATGGCCAACGCAAGGTGGAATACTATCACCTCATGTCGAGTCTCTAGAAAGCTTTGTACCCAATACGACAAAAAAAGGACCAAAGAACTCCTCTCATTAAACAGACAAAAGCTGTCACTCCTTTTTGGAATCCTTACTGGCCACAATTTAATGGCGGGCCATCTCAGAAAAATGAGAATCAGCACTACCGACCTATGCAGAGGCTGTAGCGACACAGAAGTAGAGGAAAACTCAACACATTTCCTCTGCGAATGCCCAAGCCTCAACAGAATCAGATTCTCTACCCTCGGGAAATCACACTTCAATGACATTAGCGAACTAGCAAACCCGACACCTAAAACCACCCTAAAATTCATCACGAAATCGGGCTGGTTCAGGAGAGTCACCCCTGCCACTAACCAATAACTAATAAGATAACCCAATGAAGTGTTCTTTTTGTTTCAATGGATCCGTTGAGACCCGAGTGAGGCTGCACCCCAGCGGATGTAGTCACCCCCCTTACCTACCTACCTAAGATGACCTGTAGTGGATGGTGCGCCATCTACTTTTGAATAGAACTCCAACTTCGAGGAGGAAATCGGCGCCCATGATGACGGCCCTGCGATGCTTTTTATCTGAAGAGTGGTGTGGTCAACATTATGTGATCAATTTAGGACCAGAAAAGGACTTTAAGGAAAATATTCGACGAGACTCATTGGAGATAACATAAGAAAGTTTTAATCACTGTAGATTCATTTTATTTGGCTGTGCAAGGATTTGAGTTTATAAGCAAACAACTGGTGACACGTCGGCGGAGTGGATAAGTACATAAAAACAAGCATACTATGGAATGATGGGAAAATCATTTTCGATGTTCCTCTTTGTCAGACACACTTTACCCAGAACGTACCTGCTTTTTTCTTGATCCTTAGACAATGAATCCGAAGCTACTCTTCCTCCTGAGCGATATGTACCCCTATTGTTGGGATTGTTGCCATTGTTGTTCGTATTGCTGTTTCGATAATGTGCATCCTGTTGGAACTTTGCACGTAAACGTTGTAAATTATCAAAATTATACGGCTGCTGTTGCTGTTGTTGGACTCGCAGTGAAACATCCCTCGATTCATCACCGTAATCGTCCTCATCAATAGCATTCGCTATAGCAACACAAGTGGACACGCTAACTGCTAAAATCTGTAAGAGAAAGCAAACAAAAAAAATAAATAAAGAAACACAATAAGATAGAGTCCCTGTGTTAACTTTCTTTCACTTTAGTGTATAAGTCAAGCGAATGAATGGATGTGGTGCTTAGAGATTGAAAAAAAAAATACGAGAGAAAAAAAAAAATTGTCTTTTGTGGTGAATTGTCTTGTCAACCGCATTGGTGTTCCCACACCATTCACTCGCTTCACATTCATTTTTATGTAACAAAATGTCTTAAGCATTTACTAGTTAAAGTAAAGTAAAACGAACAAATTCAAAAAGAAGTAGAAAAAGGCAAACTGATAAAAAGGTTCCGCACGTCGTCCGTGTCCGAGTAGGAAATGTTTCAACCAACTTCCACTACGAACGTGAGCTGACAACGTTGATGACTTTCACGTGGACTCTACACGAAGAAATCTTACAGAACAAATACTAAAGCGTATGATAAAAATGAGTAAAAAAAAAATTACAAAAGGAAGTGAATTTCTTTTCCGTTTTGTCCACACTTTCATTAGAAGGGTATTAGTAATTGCTAGAGTATATAGAGAAGGCGACATAGCAGGACATAGACAGAACACTTTGCCCTCATAGCAAGGTTGGAATAATAAAGACTCAAGTCAGTTGGTTGGGAAAATTTTATTGCATTTCCAAGGACTTGTGCTTTACATAGATGACAGTTGGACTGCTTTCATCGATTGGATCAAATCGTAGGTTAGGTTAGATAGGGTTATGAGGAAGACCTCATAAAACACTAGGCACCAGAATGGGCCCATCGCGATCCCCGGGGAACCTCCATAAAAAGGAAATGGAAACCTAAACACTATCCCTAAAAACACTTGATTTCCCTACAGAATCTAAATAGCGTGTTTTGGTTGATAGAACCTACCTCTTTTAGGTTGCTGAAAAAGTAGTTGCCTAGGTATTTCCTACGATTTTGAGCTATTCCCTGGCATTCACATAGTATATGTGTGATATCCTCTTCGACGCATATGTCGTTACAGTATCTACATACATCCGTGTCTGTAAGGCCCAGTTTCTTGGCGTGCTTTCCCAGAAGGCAGTGCCCGGACAAGATTCCTACTGCTGTTCTTAGCTGAATTCTGTTTAAATTCAGAATTTCCCTAGTTCTTTCCGGTCGAATTCTGGCCACAAGGCCTTGGATACCCTGTGGCGTGATATGTTTGACCATCTTTGGTTGGCTGTTTTGTACACTTTGCCTTTAACGGTAGTCTTAACTTCGCACTAAGGTAGTTTGATATCCAAGGCTTCGCCTATTGGCAATTATCCTCCATGCCTTGCGAGTTCATCAGCAAGTTCGTTCCCTTTTATACCGTAATGTCCTGGCACCCAGCATAGTTTTACGCGGTTCTGCCTGCATGATACCTTTAGCATTGTGCGGCAGTTCCTGACTATCTCAGATTTTATGCTGTTTGTTTCTAGCGCTTTGAGTGCAGCCCGACTATCGATATAAATGATAATGTCCTTATTGGATATTGATTTCATCGCTAGTAGTTCCGCAGCCCTGAGTACAGCTAGAACTTCTGATTGGAACACACTGCATGTACTGCATTTAGTCTCAGAGACACATTCAGGTCCGGATTCTCAGAGTATATTCCAGAGCCCGTTCCTTCGGATGTTTTTGATCCACCCGTATAAATTGCGATTTTTTTTGTTTTATTATCGCATTCCCGCGCCCGTACTTCCTTCCTGGGCACGTTATCTTGTACAGTGTGTCGAAGTCGAACACGGGAGTAATGTCGTCTGTTTTTACTGAATTGCCACTGATAACTTAATTTAAGATGGAGCAGTGTCCTATACTGCTTTTCTTAAAGAGGCCTAAAATAGCCGGTAAATCAAGCGGCAAAAGGTGAAGAATGACGTCCAGTGCCACTGAGAGGGTCGTTCGGGGTGCACCCGTAATTGCGACACTGGCCGTTCTTTGTACCGCCGCTAATTTTCCGAATGCTGTTTTCCTGTTTGTTGCTTTCCACCACACAAGTGCCCCATATGATAGAATGGGTCTGACTATCTTTATGTAGGGCCAGTGCATCATTGCGGGTTTCAGCCCCCAGGTTTTGCCAGCTGTTCTCTTGCATATGAATAGAGTATTATACGCCTTTTTGAATCTGTATATTTAGATTCCAGTTTAGCTTCCTGTCTAGAATTACACCAAGATATTTTGCGTTGTTCGAAAGGGACAACTCCACGCCGTCTAGTTTTGGTCGTTTGAAGTGTGGTATCTTGTACTTTCTAGTAAAGAGAACCAGTTCCGTTTTGGATGGATTGACATTAAGTTCTCAATCTCTTACCCAACGACTAAGAGTCGTCCTATGATCAAATCATAAGAAAAATACCCTTTATTTTAAAGAAGGAGTTTAAATGTCGACTGAGGACTTTTTTTAACGGTCATTCTAAACTACACACCGCCTTTAGGCTTGATTCGCACTATAGAGCTACTCATGGTCAAAATAGTACTCTGATATTCAATAGTGGATAGCCTAGAGTCAAACCTATCCAAGGCTGAATGAAATTATTATTATTATTTTCGAATGGATTTGGGAACATTTGGGATTATTCTCTCGACAATTTAGAATTAAGTTTTTCTACATTTTTCAATTTTTGTTCACTTTCCATGATGAAAACGTTTTTGACGTCATAATAATGCCTATCCATTAAGGAGATTGTGCGACGATGGACCGAGGAGAATGGTTTACACTATCGGTAGGTAGGTAGGTAGGTAGATGGGTGCCTTGTGACATAGAGTCACTGCTCACTTAGACCAGGTCGGTCCATTGTGCCCAATCTTTTAATCCTGGAAACATGTGTAACCGCTGTTAGAACCACCCAGATAATGATATGAGTCTCAGGAGGTCCGTCAGCTCTGCATTTCCTAAGTCCTCCAGTTCGGGAATGAAGTACATAACTCCCAAGAGTCTTCATTCTTATGATGGATAGGGCAGGACAATCACACAGCAGATGACGAACAAATTCAATTTCTTCTTCGTCCCTGCAACTTCGTTATGTAGCACACCGAGTCGTTCTGCGTGAACGCCGATCTTAGAACCATCGGTATGGAATGCCAGCTCCTTTTCATGCTCCTACGGTTCTTCCAGTACACTCTGTCAGGAATTCTTGTAGCGAATCTCCTTTCAAAAGCTAATATCGGGTTCATGTGATCAGTTTCCGTCGACCTGTTGGTAGTCTCCCATCGAGACAAAATGGGTGCATGACCGTAGAGGCTCGATGACACTATCGGTTCGCTCTAGATCCAGTCCAGCTAAACATTCTCTTCGACCGAGTTCTCTCGGAGCTCTCTGAATGAGGTCATTCTACAAAAACGTAAAAATATTTGACCGGAACGAGAGCTGAGCTTGATCAGATCGTGAGTGGCTGTAAAAGGTGAATAAAGTCTGAGGGAAAAGTTCAGTAAAAATAGTTTTTAATCTGTTGAGAGTATTGCCCTACACACTTCTAACGCCCGCGCACAATTCAACATTGCCGGGTAGGCAGTCGAGAAAGTAGACAACTTTCTACACTTAGGAAGTGTGGTCTCGGCTGACTGCGGTGGCACCGAACTGGATGTGTGTAGCAGAATCGATAAGGCAAAGGCTGCGTTCGGAATGCTATCGCAAGTCTGGAGAAGAAATATTCCAATAGCTGCGATTGTTCCGCTCCAATGTGGAGTCTGTACTTCTGTATGGCTGCAAACCTTCGTAAACAGATGTTTAAAAATCATCTTGAGAATTTTTTGCCAAGAACCTAACGTTACTGTGCGAAGGAGAAAGTGGACACACTCTACGTCGCGACGACAACTCCATTGCGAAATACGCTATGCAGTGGAATCCGCTTACCCAGGCAGGCAGAACAGCGAGATGCGCTAGGCAAACGTGGCACAGGCCAGTCGAGGAGGAATCAAGCTCTTTGGGAATGAGTTCGAGGCAGCTCAAACGTGTTGCAGTACTCCAAAAAAAGATGGCCCTCGAGGGGTGCAAGTATTTAAGTAAGAAAGTTGATGATACTATTGCCATCAACAGGTAACTTTGGATGGGTTGAGGGGTTGTACTTTTTATCGGCAAATGGTAGAGGGTTCACGAAAGCGAAGGAAGTCTTATCAGCAAAACGAAGAATAAAGAACTTGCTCCCTCCTGGTATAAGCCGAGACTGCTGTTAGACTGACATAAGTCCAACAACTCTCGCCCTAAACATTTTTGTTTATCTATCAGTGTTTCAAGTTAGAATTCCCAAGAAATGTCTTTGCTTACTTAGTATGGAAGTTTTCAAGAGCTTCGATTTTTTGATTACTTCCCTTATTCTTAGCTCTTTTCCGATAGTGTTTTCATCAAGCCCGTTGGAGATTTCTGGTCCTAAACGTGCGTTACTTCGTCAGTATGTCGACATCTTAAAAACATTCCATTCCAAAAAGTTATTTTTACTTGTCAAGGCGTTTCTAAATCGTTTTTAAAATTTAGTATTTCAGTGGCAGCTTGGTTTTCTAAAACCATTGCAATGGCTCATGTCCCGCAAAAAGTTCCCCGCAAAAAGCTGAAGGACTTTTATATATGTTTTAATTTTTTGAAAGTGTTTTTTCATTTATCTTTCCTTATTTCCTTATTCTTTGGTTGCTCCTTGAGTCGATCTATTAATAATGAGGTGTCTGGGTACGATATGATTTCATTGAGCTTTTTTGATGTTACGGTTGACATACAGAGGACGTCATGAACTTCATTTCAAGACCATGGCTAAGACTATATCAGTAGTAATAGTACCAAAATGAGCCAAACTGTAACAAGAAATTCTTTTAGGTTATGATTCAAACTTAATCTAGGAACCTTCCCATCGGCAACCGAAAAGATAGAAATTTATAGCTGCAAATTTATACCACCGTTTATCCTAATCTAGCAAAATATGAATAAGAATCGATTATTGCTAAAAAGAATGCAACAAACCTACCTAAGTGCACTATTCAACATCAATATCCACCATCGAAATTCACAGCGCTTTCGCTTAATCTACTTCCACTTACTGTCAATAATCTTCAACAATCTCCTCGGCTCTCTCATCGTCCCTCTTAACCTCAGTTTGGCGGATTACTCATTAACTTCTTACAAAAGTCTTAAAATGGCTTCATAAATTCCACTCAAATAATTATCATCAACAGCGGTTGCGTCCACACAAAAGTTTCCTTCCTCCTTCTGAAATGCAAATTTAACTACTACCATCATCTCCAGACCACAATTCACCGAAGGATATCTCCCTCATTCCAGCGAGTGGCAATACTTAACAAAAAGGATATGGAAAATGTTTAATGCTTTTACTGCTGGCCGCCGCCGAAAGGAAGAACTTTTCTCGAAATTAAAAAGAAATATATTTTTCATTCTTACATAAACGAAGGATATTCATTTTCAAAAAAAAAAGGATATCACAGGAAATTTTTTCCTTCCACACAATGCTCCGTGACCATCCCAACAAGTAGGCGACAGCCAGACTCTTTATATTCTCCAACAGTTGTCATGATTTCGTTCAAGTATCTTGCTGCATTCTATGAAGTCTTTCTTCTTGGAATTGATGGTGGTGGTGTTCGTTTTCGGGGCACTTATCACGATTTTATCCTTTTTACAGTTCATACAGCCCCGGAGAAGTGCGAAGAGAAACCAGAGCACAGACAAAAACCCGACGTGATTTTCAAACCGAGAAAGTCCAGAAATAAAATGTCCCCAAATGAAAAGGAATCAGAGAAAAAAGAAAATGAAGTCAATTTCTTTTGCAATGCCACTTCCTGTTGCAAGGACCTTCTTTACCCTTGCATTTTTCTTCTACTTTCCTCACCTCTTAAAAAAAATAACTTTACACTGGTACACTTGAGTTGTTTTCTACTTCTACTATGAACCTTCCCTCAAACCCGGATTGGTATGCCTTGTATTGCATTGAGAAGGACTCAAATTGAATTGGATTTGAGTTTTAGAATATTGTACGCCAGTGGAGTGGTAATAAAAATACTTCCCTATCCTTTTTTCTCTTTTAGCGCAACTTCTTCTTGGGTTCTTTTTTTTTTTTTAAAGGGTCTAGTGCTGAACTTAGACCAAGTTTATTTTGCTTCGCATAGAGACGGCGAAAAAAAAAAACTCCAAACATGTCTGCCAGTCGTCCTCGTTTCTGCCGTCTGAGTTTCTATTCTAATAATAATGTTTAGCCTAGTTGTGCACAAGGACAGACCGAATGAAATTCTATTCCATAATGCCTCTAGCAATAAATATTTTTCCCAAGTCCAATATCCTCTTGCAGGATATCCCTTTAACAACAACGATAAAGTGCATGAAGAGGCATTACCAACAACAATAATGAACGGTTTTGTCCATGAGTGAGAGGTGTTTATTGTGCGATGCCATCATAAAGATTTTTTTCTTTGTGAGTACGAACAGTGAGTGCAAAAAATAGTGACACTTGATAGCTGTCAATGTGACAGTTTGTAATATTATCCAGTAAAATGCTTGACAAAGGAAAAAACTGAACGCAACTGTACGCAAAAAGCATAAGGATTAGGATAGCTTACAAAAGGACTACGAAGTATGTAAGTCAATCAAATATTTTGATATCTAAATGACATTTATTGATGTAGAAATCAAAATACTGACACATTGACTTCTAACTTCCGTAATAGGTTTGACATAGAACTGTTTTCTTTTTGCCAACAAAGTGTGTACATATACAAAAAAAACTGTATGTGGTCCAGGGCCCAGCTTCTCGTGTGTTATATTTTTTCACAAAAAGGGAAAGGACCTACAGTTTAGAGCCATATCCGAAAGCAAAGCGTGAAGCTTTCTCTTGACAGTTATTACTCTCAGACGTTTGTCAAACATTCGCGAGAGGTGGGACCTTGAAAAACCTTTTTGGTGTTTCACTAACCACTTGAGCCACGGCGCCCACTTGCATATTTCCAACAGGATATGCATCAAAATAGTTTTATAAGAAATAAATTCAAACATAAAACTGTCTCTGTATGTATACTTTCCATCGAAAATGTAAAAAAAAAATGGCGTTGGTTATCCCATCCGTTCTAAAAGAATTCCTCATAAACACTGAAACGTGAATGGAATTATTTGGTCTAGAAGGATCCTTTTTCTAATGTGCTCCATACTGGTAGAACTATTCTATCTCTTCCTCTTTCTTTCATCAACTGTAAGTAGAGCATTACGAATTGGTTTTGTGGAAAGAAGAAGTGCAACCATTTTTCTCTATTTTATGTTGAAGGCACACATCTCTGGCATAGGATGCAGCTTCCTATCTTTCAAATTTTCTCTTCTTGTTAGATGAAGATGAGTGAAAAAGAATAAAAAAGCGAAAAGCCAGAGAAATTATTGCCAGACGTGGCATCTTTGAACTGTGCACATTAAGGACGACCAGGAATCTTATCTTTCGTACGTGGGCACTGCCCACAAACCATTACCACTGGTTGTGAACTAGGATATATGTATGAGAAACGATAAAGAATATTGCGTGCAGCAAAGCGTTGTGATTTTGATTTCCGGCGTGTTTCCTGCCATAATTCTTTTCATTTTTAAAAACGTTACTTTCAGGCGAAGGCATATGTGTAGAGAAGGGTCTGAGGCAGGCTAGTAAATTAAAATTTACTGTAGGGGTGTCATCGTTGGATAATAAATTGCTGTTTGTGTTAGATGCTTAGCTATAAGATCTGGCACCTGATACGGAACTGTGTGTTTATGTTAAAGATGAAGGATTGATGACTTCCGGGAACGTTTGCTAAAAGTTCTGTTTCCTTAAAGAAAACGCTACATATGTGGTCGCGGAGCTAGGTATTGTAAAATTGTTTGCAAGTAAATGGATTGCCGAAAGGAATTTCAGTTGTGTTAGGGTGATAAACTTACTACATTAGAAGCAAAAAAACTTTTTCTGTGACCAAGGTACATACATACATATGTAGGTACATAGGTATGTACATATTCTTGCAGATAATTTTTACAAAATCTGCCCCTAAATAGAGCAGTCTTTGGGACAGTGCCGCACATATGCAAAGGAGATGAAGAAAGGTCGCCTCCTCCTCTTAATCCCAGCTACTGCTGCGGAAGTCATTTAAAAAAGCGGACCAGCCTTTTGGCATGTTTGCCTATCAGATTGTATCCCATGAGGACACCGATTACGTGGCTGATCTGAGAGCGCTTCGGCATAACCAACCCGGCCATACCTTTCTAACGCATTTTAGGCCAAACCTGTTTTTCCCATCTGTGTTTTATCCTGCTCAAATCACCCGGCTCAAGTAGATGATAACATGCAGCGAGTGGCATACCCGGGTCTTGTCATGTAGGAAGTCAAACCTTTTCTGACGTCAGCCTGGGTGTTTTCCGGAATGTTTCTTTGTCTATAAAACCTTCAAGCTTCTGTTCAATTGTTATGTGGAAATGGAAGGCAAACAAATGCTATTCGAGTCCTTTGTGTGATTATAAATGACACTGAGAACGTCAATTAAATATACTGTGCGACTGTGGGATCTCTGAAGTACGAGTATATTCAGCTGAATTTCGAGGAAGTCGAAAGACAGCGATCGCAAAGTTTGACTTTGAATGAATACAGTGCGGATGAAAAGCAAAGTTATTATCCTGTGAGTGCCGTGGCTCAGTGGTTAGTTCGTTAGACTACTGAGCGAGAGGTTCCAAGTTCTGATCCCAAAACACACGAAAAAGATCCTTCACGATCCCACCTCTCGCGAATGTCTGACATACGTCCCAGAGTGATAAATGTCATGAAGAAGTTTTTCAATTTCCCTTTGGGGAAAACTGCAGCTCCCTCCATTTGTGTGGAAAAATATGCTTTAGGTCGCAAGGTAAGAAACTTTTTGATGTTTTTCTAGTCCCTTTTGGTTCTCTTTTACTAGCATATTGCTTGAAAGCCCACAATTATGAAACTCAATCCAACATAAGAACAATGACAGCTCCATTCAGAGCAGAGGAACCCCCTCAAGCGCCGGAGCAATTAAGCAAATACAAAGCCTATTAGCACACCTATTGTCCTCCTAAGTATGTCCTTAAGGGACAACATGTACACAAACAGATCACAACACATGTAAGTCAAATTTCAAGCTCTCAAAACTATTCCCATGCTTGCGGCATTTATTGATTCATATGAACAATAGCATAATTACATTACTGACCGATAGCCATTGCCATGGCTTCTAGTCCAGCAGATGTGAAATGCGTTAAAGACATTCCAGTCTCCGAATTTTTTTTTCCAACGTCAGTAACTATTTTAAATTGCTTCTCTTTGCCAATATTTCTAACGTCACTAACTGCTTCCGAAGGAGAAGTGCCAAAAAAATAAAAACCCAATGTATCCGTTCAATTATTTATCCCAAAAAGGATTCTCCAGTGAAATGGACTAAAGAGAGTTCCGCAAAAAAAAAATCCAACAACCCATGCAAA
Organism: Blera fallax; assembly: GCA_946965025.1. Taxonomy (NCBI): domain Eukaryota; kingdom Metazoa; phylum Arthropoda; class Insecta; order Diptera; family Syrphidae; genus Blera; species Blera fallax. The sequence goes on from OX337247.1 coordinate 43,572,207, forward strand.
AAAAAAAAAAAAACCATTAAACCTCAAACGAAAACGGATCTCATTCACGCCGAACGAAACGAAAGGACACAATCCCTGACCAAAAAAGTTTTGAGGAGCAAAAACTAATTAATGGATTTCGTTCTGCCCCTTTGTATGGTCATACCCGCGCGCATACATTTAAGCATAGCACATGCAAAAAGTCTACCAACACCAATATGGACGGAAAGGAAAGAAACACTAAACAGCAGACATCCGGCAAAGAGCGTTTGCAAAAGCTTATCGTTCGTTGGTCGTTTGGTCACGTTTATGTTCTAACAACGGACATTGGAAGAGAAGGGAAAGCCTTTTCCAATCAGAGATGGCAGAAAAGGATATTGGCATGTGGTTCGATTTGACCCGACATTTCAGGCGCATAGCCCGATTGAGGACAAGTCGAGGCAGCACCAACAACAGCAACAGCAGCGCACCAAAGGACATATGTACATAGATATAAATATATTTTTTATTACAGCAGCGGAAGTTCGATACGACAGTAATTATTGTGAACTATAAATTAGTTTGACAGAGTTTGTTCCTTCCAAGCAAGCTGGTGTAGTAGTGATGGGCTTAGGAGGCATTGGCGCATTGAGGTTTGGAAGAAGCACGTGTAGTGCGCTTCGCTGGCAGATGTTGACCTCTTAACTCTGACAATTAATTCGATAAATCTGTGGAAATCGGATTTTTTCGGCGATTTGCTTTGTCCTGGCTCTTTGGTGTCTGCTAATGGAATCGATAAGTCCGGGAAATTGTTTCTGCTGGTAATTAAATTGGATGTTAAAGATACCGTGATGCTTTGTGTGGGTGCGCCATCAGCTGTTCAAGACAAGGCTCTTATTCACATCATAAGATAGCCGTATTAATTCCAAAAATTCTAGCTGTAGACTGTTGATATCCAATCCTTCAAAGGGATATATAGCCTTTCTTTGCCTTTATAATGCTTTACGCACAAGGCGGCTATGGATGCTCCTATAATGATAGGCAAACAATAAGCCAGTGAGGAGTGGACAATCAGGTTCGATGACAGGAGAAGTACTGATGAACTGTTGAGGATTATAATTATAATACAGCGAGGTGAAGGAATGCACCCGTGTTTGTTCCATTGGATATCCGACACCAGTTGGAGTTTGATGCTCCGTCTTGAAACCGAATTGGTTATCCGTACATGTCCTCAACCCATTTAGTAAGGGCCCTTACCAAGGCTGGCAAAGCAAGTCACACCACTGCGAAAGACTTCAGGCCAATAAGCATCACCTCTTTCATTCTAAACAGCTTCAAAAGACTGATCGACATATACATTCGAAGTAGACTTCGGCCAGGGGACCTTTCCTCAGTCCAGCATGCCTACACGAAAGGAAAAAGTGTGGAGACAGCGCTACACTGTGTTATCGGGTCAATAGAGAAATCACTGAAGGACAAGGAGTTCACTTTAGCTGCATTCCTAGACATTGAAGGAGCCTTCAACAATGTCAACACCGAAGCGGTAAAGAGAACGCTAGGCACATTAAACATTCACAACAGCCTAATCGGATAGATTGTCAGCATACTTGAAGATAGACATATAATAACCGAACTTGGGGGAACAAGGCTGGAAGCATACGCCTCCGAGGAAGTCCTCAGGGCGGGGTACTCTCCCCACTGCCTTGTTCTTAACGAAGGCCTACAGCTGCTCGGAAATAGGGGCGTCAGAATCACTGCTTATGCAGACGACGTTGTGATACTGGCAACAGGCAAGTTCCTCCCAACACTCAGCGAACAAGTCGAAGGGGCCATCAAAACCCTTGACACCTGGACCAGGAACTGCGGGCTTACGGTAAACCCCCAGAAAACCGAGCTCGTATTATTCACAAATAAAGGGAAGTTACCACCGTTTAGTACGCCATCTGTCGGAGGCACCCCGCTTAAGATCTCTGACAGCGCAAAGTACCTAGGGCTTGTATTAGACAAGAAACTAAACTGGATAATAAACATTAAAGAAAAGAATAAAAAAACCAACTATAGGTATAGCCTTCTATTCATGCAGCAGAATCTTTGGGAAAACCGGGGGTCCCTTTCCTAAAATAATTCTCTGGATGGACAAGGCTATAATAAGACCCATACTGACATACGGCCCATAAGACCCATACTGGTAGCCGGCGGTAAACAAGGTCACTAACCTAATGGCCGTCACGAAGGTTCAAAGACTAGCGTGCATCGAGACCACCAGTGCGATGAGGACAACTCCAACCGCTGGACTTGAGGCTATTCTCAACCTGCTTCCGCTAGATATCTTCATCAAAACATCTGCAGCCATAAGCGCCATCAGAAACAGCCAGTCAGGAACATGGAGGTCGAATGCAATAGGGCATACGGCTATCCTTCAGAAGTATATTGGCCATGTACCCATTGCAGAATACATCACGCCATACTTAGACTTTAATAGACCTTTCTGAAGCGCCTATCCCAGCAGGGAGGAGTGGTTAAGAGGTCTGATACCAATGCGCAATCCATTGCCATATATACCGACGGATCTAAAATGGACACTGGCGTAGGGTCAGGCATATTCTCCGAATCGCTAGGATTATCGAAATCAATCAATCAATCAATCAGCCGCTCATGAGTCTACAGTAAGGGCAATACTACAAGAGGGTATCACCTTCTTTATTGACAGCCAGGCAGCTATAAAAGCAATAACTGCCACAGTGAAGTGCTGTCGAGAAGAGCCTATGATTCTTGGAACACAGCACAAGGTATCGCTCTGCTGGGTCCCTGGACATGAGGGTATACCAGGTAACGAGAAAGCCATTTCAAGACAAACAGAACTCCTCGTGAACATCCCGCTTTGCGCACTTAAGCTTGAAGTAAGGAAAATAGCCATACAGGAGGCGAACACCAGATGGACCTCCTTGGATTCCTGTGTAATCACAAGGAAACTATGGCCGTCTTTCGATAAATGCAGAACCGAGAGACTAATACCGGAAGACAGTAAATCCCTTTCGATCTTCGTTGGGGCTATCACGGGGCATAACTCTATACGGTATCATTTGAAAAAAACTACGTCTGACGGAAGAAGAACTCTGCAGAGGTTGCGGTGACGAGGGAGCTTTTGAGGACACAACCCACTTCCTATGTCACTGCCCTGGCCTCCAACACAGCACGAACAGGATCCTAGGGAGCTACTTCTCCCAGACCAAGATGAACTCGCCAGCACGCAATCAGACAATATAATGAAATTTATCAAGTCGTCAAGATGGTTTGTATGAAAAGACTCACAACAATAATGACCGGAGAAAATTAGCATCGGAAACGGGTTTCAATGGGCAAGGGATATCCTTTCCCCCAAAGGGCATCACAATGGGTCAGCATTGACCTGAGTGTGGCGGGTCTCCTCGCCAGCCAACATACCTAGCCTAACCTAAGGGCCCTATTGACGACTTTTCGAATACCGTGCTGATTTTCGGAAGGAGACTTATCAACCGGAGATTCGTTGAATTGGAAGTGCCTTTACTCCTCTTGGGAGCTGGATTTATCAGCGCTGCCTTTGAAATACCGGATAGTGTACATTATTCAGCGCGTTGTTATACAGGGTGGTGCTTAACGCACTGACCTCTGACCCACGCCCACAATGTGTTAAGCTGAACGTCCGAAATTAATAAGAGACAAGGGAGTGTCCTCTGATTTTCAAGCTCTTTATTGCTTACAGAAACCTATCAAATAAGACTTACATATTTTTAGGCCGTCGAACATCCTTCGGCACCAATTAAATCCCAACGCTAAGTAATTTTCAAGGTTCCATACCTTCAACGCAAACTGTTCGCTTCTATCACAGACACAAACGAAGTGATAAAGTTCTACACGTGACGACAAAGCGCGCAATCGAAAAGAATCCAGAGTCAAAGAAAAGTTTGCTTAGCCTTTTCGTCCTTTTTTTTATGGCGTGCGAGCACGAACACGAACTGTGAGAAGTTTTCCCACCCCCCTACCAAACTTGCACCCTTATACCCCACTGTCACGGAGTTGTATTCCAATGTTTTGTATCTTTTAGCTTCGAGTGAATACTAATGGATATTTTATAGTGCATGCTGTTTCGTTTTGTTAAAGCTGTTGTCCTTGAAGATATTTTGTATCTGTACGTAAGTTCTTTGGGCATTTTTCGATTGCATTCGTAAGTAGAGAAATGGGTGGGAAGGAAAACTTTTTGCATTTAACTTTTTAAAAGTAAACTGCAACTTAAACGAGAGATGGAACTGAACCCACGAGTATTTCGCTTTTTTTTTTATTTTTCTGTCAGTTGGGAGAGTATCATTTGCTGGAGGCACAACGTATTGATTGCATCTAGACCGGCAGTCACGGCATGCCTCCTTGGATTGTACAAAGTTTACGCGATACGACACCATTTGGAATTGTCAATATCCTTTTCCATTTGCGAGAAAAGCAACAATTTGCACAGCAAATTGAATGAATACATCGAGACAAATGAATGGCAGTTTCAATACTGCAGGTTAGAAATGAGATTTTTTTTTCCAATTTAAAAGAATCGCTTTTTCATAGATGGATATTTGCTGATAAATTGTTTCCTGGTAGTTACAAGCGTTGTGGATGCAACTGGCACGTGGGTCTTGCAGAGGTAATCTCTTAAAAAAATTAAATTTTCAGAACTTTGTGGATGCGAGTGGAAGAAAAAGAGAAGCCGAGATTTAGCAAATACTTTGCATGAATTTAGTCCTTGTGTTGCATCAACATTTGTTTGTTTTCAGGCTTTTTTTTAAAGACTTGGGGGCAGATAAGGCACAAGTTAATCCTAATAAGCACGGCGACCTGAGAAGATCTTTTGTGCTATCCCCTGAGAGTTACAGTGTTGTGTTCTAGTTGCCTTCTACCTGAAATCTAGTTCATTAATGAAACTATAGATATTTTGAGCTGAAGAGGATGTTACATCAGATGGTGATGTAAAGCCTTTTTTAAAGTATTTAAGCCTAAGCCGAGGTATGGCCGGGCATTCACAGAGTACATGTTGGGCTGTTTCGGTGTCTTCAAGACAGAGACGGCACATGTCCGATTGGACACGGCCCATTTTCTTGAGATGATAAGTGAGAGAGCAATGTCCAGTACGGAAGTCAGTTATGATCTTAGCCTTGCGTTTGCTCATTTAAAGAATGTCTCTGGATCCTTTTTTTGAGAAATTTATAAATTTCTTGGCGTGTCGTAAGCCATTTTGCGAGTTCCAATATGAGAGCATTTCTAGTCGTTCCCATAGATTAAGCTCTATCTTTATCTGGTTAGTTGGTAAACCACAAAAGGGTTCAGGTCCCGTAAACGGAGATTGAGCACCTAGTCTGGCAAGTTTATCATCAGCAGATTCGTTGCCAAGGATGCCCCTATGTCCAGGAACCCAAGAGTAATTTTATTGTGTGCAGCAAGCTGCAGGAGTACTTGTAGACAATTCCAAACCAGCTTAGACTCAAAATTGAAGGATGTTAGTTTAAGAGCTGCTTGGCTGTCTGACATTATACTTATTTGTGATCTACGGAGGTTTCTTCTAAGGCATTGGCACATAGCTCGATTGCATAGACCTCTGCTTGCAAGATAGTAGTATATTGTCCAAGTGAAGTGGAGAGTTTGTAGTTAGGATCAAAATACCAGCTCCAGCCGCATTTGACATTTTCGAACCGTCAGTGTACCTATCAATTGGAGATGAGGTTTGAAGGATGAGAGGGTTATGCCAAAACCTGCGGTCTGGTATAATGACTTTGAAAGGGCCTGAAAATCATTTCATGCCAAAAAGAATCCATCTTTTGGCATGAAATGATTTTCAGGCTTACGGGCTTTTGGATTAAGGTTGCTTCTAAATATTTATTCAAAGATTTTCAATTTTCCTCAATGGAAACCTGTTTAGTCTCTTTAATCTTAGAGACCTTTCATGAAATAACAACCATGGATGAATAAATAAGAAGTTAAGCCTGTCTTCTTTTGAGTACAGATTTCTCAGAGTTCAGAATCTTTTGGCTGAGTGAATTAAACAAATCGGTATTGCGTTGTGGACTCCTTTGACTTCTCCTAACATCTGTTTTGTTTGCAGCTTCTCCAATCATCAATCCACTTTACTTAATTTTCTGAAGATAAGAGGTATCCTATCCAATGCATATCTAAGCAATCTTAGAATTCAATCAAAATGTAACTTACCTATGTTAGTGAATAGAAGAGAGGTGGAAAATCAGAATTAAATGCAGGGACATACACTGCTGGACAAAATAATAGGTGTGTTCAGGAGTACTTGGAATAAAACAGCATGTTTATCTTAAAATGATGCTCTTTACCAATTATCTATAATCCTACGTATTAGAGGACTGTGTAGCCACCATTGTTCTTTATTAGAGCCTGAATCCTTCCACGCATAGATCGTATAAGGTCTGGCACGTCTCGATAGGTATTTGGTACCGGATAGCTTGGACATTTCGCCAGCGCCGGTTTTTGCTGTTTGATGTGCGCATTGACAGTCATCTCTTCAGCTCCCCCCCATAAGTTCTCACTGGTATTTAGATCGGGGAACTAACTTGGCCATGATAGATTGGCGACATTGTGTTCGTTAAGCCAAGCACTCACTAGGTTCGATGAGTGTTTTGGATCAATATCCTATTGGAATCGCTAAATCAACTGCATATTATCTTCCGAATAAGGCAGTATTACATTTTCCAAAGGCTTCCGGTACTCAAATTTTATTATTGTGTCCTCTCTTCGAAATATGGATCCAACACCATTCCAGTAAGAACATTCCCATATCATAATGTTTTCCCCGCCATGCATAGGAAATCCTTAAACGTAATAAGAAACAGTTTCATGTCAAGAGATATGTCAAGAGGCCGGGACGTACAAGCACGGATGTATGCAGATAGTGAACGACATATGGTTTAATGGTCAGTGTATAGCTCAAGCGCTGCGAAGAGTTCAATCAGGTCTCTTCACCTTTACGTAGGCTTTCCAGGAATACTAATGAAGTCAATAATTGGGTCCAGTACACAATCGTTACCCAGAAATCACCACTAAGCTTTCTATCTAGATCTAGATCTAGATAGATCCAAAGACGGAGTTGGTGCAGATGCTTTCTCTGATAGGCTTAACCTTAAGCTCTCTTTCCGTCCTCCAAATCATTGTAGCGTGTTCCAGGCGGAAATAATGGCGATCAAAGAAGCCCTATCCTGGCTTAAGAAAAACGTGATATCTGTTAGCGATATCTGCATCTTTTCAGACAGCCAAGCAGCAATCAAATCCCTGGAATCGACCTCTATAAATTCTTTAGTAGCTCTAGACTGACGTTCGTCTCTTGCGGAGACGGCTGAGGAGTTTAATATTCATCTGTGTTGGGAGTCGGGGCATAGAGACATTCCAGGGAATTGTAAGGCCGATGAACTCGCCAGAATAGGAACAACTATACCCATCTTGCCGGATGAAGGCACCTTAGGTATACCAATCGCTACTCGCAAATTTAAACTTAAGCTGGATGCTGTCGAGAGTACGAATCTTAGGTGGACAAGTGGATCAACATGGCTAGCGGCAAAACAGATTTGGCCAACGCTGGATCTAAAACGCTCCAAGAATTTGATTTCTCTCAATAGACTGCATATCGGCACCACAATAGGTGTCATCACTGGACACTGTCTAATAGGCAAGCAGGCGAACGACTTTTCTCTCCCGTAGAAGGAAACTCCACTTAGGAGCCCCCTATTACAACGATACAGGCGACCTGATGAATATTGACATTAAGAGCCTCCTTCGCTTCATAAGAAGCTCAAATTGGTGTTAAAGAGTAGATAGAGAGAAACTTTCTCCCTTGATCCACGTGGTATCACAATGGACCTACCATTGGTCTAAGTGTGCTGGCGACTCCTAGCTGGCAGCCACTTCAACCTAGATCTATTTTATATGCCTGCTTTTTGAAACTTTGTCTTCAATCTGAAGCTTGTTCGAGTGAAAAGTTCTCGTACGTCTGCAGCATCCCTTCATATGGACCGGTCCAAGCTGCAGATTGATTGACATAATCAGTAATTTTTTTTTTCACCTGACATTAATGATTTCCAGATGGTTCCCTCCCACGCACACACATTTTAAAATCGATTACCCAGCTGTGCACTTACTATCCTTACACACTAGTCAACTGCTTTTCCAACTTACGAAACAATCCCCAAAAAACTATTCTTATTCCACAAATTTTCCCACTCGCTAAAACTTCACTCCAGCCGCAGAGTCAAAAGGTCACATCCAAAACAACTAACAACTAAAACTTTACATCCTTCGAAAACGACGACAAACCAATTCACAACAGAAAACTTTCGTGACCGAAAACAAATAGACGCATTAACAATCCCCTAAATTACCAGACAATTACCACCTTGAACTGCTTACGGAAGTTTTACGATTCATTACCAAGCCAGATCCAGGTGAAAAGCAAAAATCCCATCCCCAATCACAAACAGGAAATGTCCCTGTTAATCCATCTTGATAGCAGCCCACAAAAAGGGTTTAATCGAAATGTCAACTTCTCCTGAAATCGAAGTAAAAGTGCGCGCAAAAAAAAAGGTCCTTCGACAGCAAACCAAAACAACATTCATCAATAAAATCGGTTCGCCAGCTCGCATCCTCTCCCGCTCAAAGTGGTCAACCTGGGTTGACAAAAATTTATTCTCGAATTCATTAAAACACACAACAAAAAGGATTACACGCGTAATCCTTTTTCTGTGGTGTCATGGTCTATATATGTGTGTGTAACTGGACAGGCAAACGCCTTCCAGGAAATTCCATTGAATTGAATAGAACCAGTCGGCCGACGGCGCAATACGATGCTGTGAGCCTAGAAATGATACTAACGACGACACAGTGATGATACTTGGATTGGAGTCATGCCTGACCCATAATTGCAAAAGGATTTTCACCACAATTCAGATGACAGGATGGAAGAGAGAGAGAGAGAGGAAGGATGAATTCATAAAACGCTACCCTCAAATGACTGGGAAATATACTAATTGGTCACGCAATTGGCGACCAAGCGAAGCGTTCGTGTCGGTGAGGGGAGATTCAATGTCTAATCGGATTTCATTGCCTTGCGACACGCACCAAATTTTGGTGTCAGTTGGGGTGATGGTGGGTGCGATATACAAAATGAAAACGGAAGCGGACATCATTTCTTGATGGGGTTGGACGAGAAAATAAAATAGTTGACGACGACTGGCGAAAGTGAGAGAAATTGTCTCGCTTAAGTGAAATGTGAGTGAAATGATAGATACTTCTGTTGATGTCCTTTTTTTTTCTTGATACTTGATATACAATTTTGATGCACAGTATGTGGTGCAGAAAAGAATACATGGGATGGTGAGTAGAGTGGAATCTGGGACAGGCTTAGGTTAGGTTAGGTTCACTTGGCTGTCCGCACGGGAGTGCAGACACACTTAGACCAGTAAAGGTCCTTTGTGATACCTTGGATCAAAAACCAATTCGCCACTCATGGACTAACAGAACCAACCGGAGCTTTTGATAAAGCGATAGATGCGCATGACGTCTAAGGGCGCTATGTCACCAAGGACTTCAAGGAAGTGGGACCCTAAATAGAGCATTCTTTTATGCTACAGACCTGGGCAGTTACATAGGAGGTGAGGGATACTTTCCTCCTCCTCCTCGTCCCTACAGCTTCTGCAGAAGTCATTTGAAAAGAGGCCAAGTCTTTTGGTATGTTGGCCTATAAGGCAGTGTCCAGTGAGAACACCATCAACGCAGCTGATTTGTGATCGCTTTAGTTTGACCAACTCGGTACTGCGTTTATGATCCAGCCTGGGCCAGATCTGTCTCGAGATGAGACACGTTGACACGTTTTCCCATCTGAGGTTGGTCTTGCTAATAGCATTCAGCTTTAGTAGATGCTTACATGTAGCTAGGGGCATACCCAGGGACTGCCTATCAGACAGAATCCTTAGAGTAGTGCCTTGTCTGGCAAGTTCGTCTGCCCTGCAGTTTTCTGGAATGTCTCTATGGCCTGGCACCCAGCATAGGTGAATATTGAACTGCTTTGTCATCTCCATAAGAGATAAACGGCAGTTGGGACAGGCTTACTCGGGAAACTTTTGTGTTTTCCAGAACAGCATTCACCAATAATATGCTGCCACAAGTGCGGTAGTCAGAAGGCACAACTTCCATAACAAAAGTCAAAGCGCGCATTAGCCAAAAGCTACCAAATATGCTGTCATGGTATGATGAGGACTGAGTGCATCTAGACTAAGTACACATGATAAAGCGGAATACAAGGCACCTTTAAATATCCGACCAAGAAGAAAGAAAATCGTTTGTTGCAGATTAAGAACAGCCTTTCACCTCAAAGGTGTTAAGCAGAAGAAGTCCCAATTAGTTAATGCGTAGCATCAATTTACGGGATATATTCGACAAGCTTGGCGGGAGGTTCACGTGGTGTTTATCCCTAAGCCAGTGAGCTTCCAAAATTCAACCGTCCAATCTTACTTACTTACTTAAGGTGGCGCTACAGCCCGGGGTGGACCTAGGCCTCAACCAACAAGCGTTTCCAGCCAGCTCGATCTTTAGCCAGCTGCCTCCAGTTTCGCACGCTAAGTTGGTTGAGGTCCCCTTCCACCTGCGTGCGCCACCTGAGTCGCGGTCTTCCTTTACTGCGCCGTCCCTCGGGAATGGATTCGAAGATTTTCCGGGCCGGAGCATTTGTGTGCATGCGGTCTACATGACCCAGCCACCTCAGTCGTTGAACCTTCACTTTTCTGGCCAAGTCGATGTCGCTGAACAGCCCATACAGTTCGCTGTTGTATCTCCTCCTCCATTCACCGTCTATGCAGACGGGACCATAAATCACCCGAAGAATTTTCCTCTCGGAGCAGCCAACAGCGACCTCATCCGCTTTTGACAGGGTCCATGCCTCTGCGCCATAGAGCAGGACGGGAATGATTAAAGTCTTGCATAGGGTCACTTTAATTGCTCGAGAGAGGGCTTTGCTGTTCAATTGCCTTCTTAGCCCAAAGAAGCAGCGATTGGCAAGAGTTATTCTTCGTTTGATAATTCTTCTGAGTTCATAGCGGAGCCTAGGTAGATAAAGTCCCTAACTAACCTCGAAGTTATATCTGTCTACGTTCTGTCCGAGACGTCGATGTTGGTCGTCCTTCCTTGTTGACAGCATATGCTTAGTCTTGCCCTCATTGACCGCTAAACTATTCTTCGCCGCTTCCGCTTCAATACTCACGAACGCTCCACTTACATTGCGCTGCGTTCTTCCGATTGTGTCAATATCGTCGGCGTATGCGAGTAATTGGACGGACGGACGGAAAGATTGTGTCTCTGGTGTTGGCGCGTGAGTTTTGCACAACTCTTTCAAGAACGATGTTAAAGAAGTCGCATGACAGCGAGTCGCTGTGCCTAAAACCTTTTTTGACATCGAAGGTCTCGGTAAAGTCTTTACCGACCTTGATGGAGCAGCGAGTGTTCTCCGTCGTCATCCTGCACAAGACCAGCTCGTCCGTCCGTCCAATCAGCTTAACATAATTTTTTTTTGAAAACCTTGGAAAGACTTTTAGACGTTCATAATAGAGGCATTCTAAAAGAGGCGCCCTGAGGCGTAGAGGAATCAATCATCAAACAACGGGGTGAGTTTGATCGATGGTCTATAGCTGTATAATAACATCAGCATCAGGAGGTGTTTTTGTGGCGGTATCTGCAGCAAAAGGCTGCCCTAAGGCTGTGGCCTCTCCCCTCTACTATGGTCTCTAGTCGAAGATGATCTAGTGGTAAGTTTCTGACTGGAGCGACTGAAGGTCTATCGATCAAGCCTAACAAAGAAGTTGTGGTACCAAGGAAAGGGAAACTGAACCTTGGCTCAGTTGCCCTAAAGGGGGCTATTTATTGGTTTCTGCGAATTAGATTCGAAAAGAAACATAACTGCAACTCCAAAAAATTGCTAAGGCGACCAAGGCCATGTGGGCCTGTCGTCGTATGGTAGAATCTGGGACCCGTCCCCAAAGTTCACTTATGGCTAGACCTGCCTTACATACCGTTATTTGGTGGATGACAGTCAAGTGGAAGTGATAGCCATAAATAAGCTTAAACGGCTTCAAAGGCCGTTGAAAAATGGATTCTAGTGTTGATGCTGGGGATCCAATCATAAAATCTCGAGGCTGAGGTTTACGCTATAGAAATATGCGTCCATGGCATCAATCTGAACATTAAAGGTGCCTCTATCCATGTGCTCACGGACAGTCAAATGACGCTCGAAGCTCTAAGCTTCCTCTTGAGCACTCATATGCTGTTTTAATAGTCTGACAATATTGGCCCTACGCCACAAAGTAAACCTTTGGTGGGTACCACGCCATATAGGCGTTAAAAGGAACGAATCAGCAGATCTGCTACCCAGGCAGGGGTCCACTGATCTGTTCATTGTAGGCGCCGTAATTACCATGACTCAGTGGTTAGTGGTTTGAATCACTGAAACACCAACAAGCCTTACCGCGATATCAAATCTCTCGCGGCATCTGACGAGGTCCGAGTGTAATAACTCTCATGAAAAACTTCTCAATCCTGGCTTACGAAGAGTATTTAACTAGGATCATTTGGGCGAAAAGTATAACATGCACAACACGAAGGATTGCGAAAAGTTGGACTTAGGGCCGTCAACAGTGGTTTTTTTTTTTCTGAATTTGTCGCTTTTTACTTTTCTAATGCTCTGTCTGCCTAGAGCCTAAGCTTTGTTATCGTTGTCATCGCCTTAATCGCTTGTTGGGTACCAAGGTAGATGGAAACATTTTATTGTTGTTCTCGTAGTTTATTTGTTCCCGTTGTTGTATAGGAAGTGTTCTCGTAGTCTGAGCTCCAGCAATGACAGAATTGAACGCTATTCCCACATACTTCGTAGTCAAGTGGACCCTGCATCCCTGCCATTATTCGTCGCTGACAACACCGTTTGTCATCTATTTATTCCCATTCGTTACCGCTATCGAATATTTCTAATTGAAGTCAAGTTATCGGTTATCGTTTTGCTTACTATCAATTACCTTTGATTTGAGGCTTCAATTTTGACTATACGAGGTCGTTTTCTATAGGAGTACCCCAACTTTAGCTGCGTCTTATTGAGTGGTCCCAGTCCTGCTTTATGGTGCTGAATCATGGACAGCGTCGAAAGCGGATAACGATATCCTCCGTCGTTTTGAGGGGACAATTTTTCGTTAAATATTCGATCTAGTTTGCGTTGACGGGCTTTGGAGGAGAAGATTCAACGACGAAGTATACGACCTGTACAGCGACGTTGACTTTGTCAAAAAACTGCGTATCAGTCGTTTAAGAGGGCTACGACATGTAGAGCGAATGGACATCAATGTTCCGGCCCGCAGAGTCTTCAAATTGAATCTGGAGGAAGAAGTCGCCTAAGGTAGGGCGCATAATTCGAAAGGGAGTGCGCAACTGGAGACAGTTAGCTAAGCCCCGGGTTAACCGGAGAGGGTTTTTGATTGAGACACAGGCTCTCCCCGAATTTTAGCGCCACCTTAGTAAGAACGTTATTTAGTGGTAGTGGGTTGGGTATGGTTCTAAGTCGTGCCGTCAGACTGGTATAATATGTAATGTATAAGTTATTGCTCCCGGCATTGCTGTCCACCAAATTGTACAAGGACGCGTACCTGATTTTGCTTACATCAGTCGTTGACACTAGTCCCTTGTGAAGTGACCCTTTTTGATGCGGCAAAATAAACTGGAGACAGTATGGTAGGCGACTTATTGAGCACATACGAGCTAGCTGGCATGCATCAGCGTGGTTCTGAGGTTGAGGATATATAACGTAAACTGTGCAAAGAATCTCAAGTCGAAACGCCTCATCTACTCATTAACTTCAAAGCCTCGACTGATACCATTCGCCGTCAAAAGGTACAACGAAAGACCCAGCTGTAAGGTGAGCAACATATAATAAAAATGAATCTTTTTATTATCCTGTTGAAGGGTTCAACACTTCGATGAAATTGCGTTGGCACACGGCAGTGAACCACCGCACCGGTTGAAAATCAGTGAATTAAGGGCTCACAAATTTCAAAGCCTCTCAAATGATGAATTCTTTCAACAAATAAACTTCAAAATAAATCCCATAAAAATCCGCTCTGACTCTCTACAGCCTTCGAGCACCTTATTTTTTTGCAATATTTCATCTGTCCAACTTAAATTGTCATCACCTTATCCCCCTCGAACATTCCGAATCAGTGTGATTCCCAACCAAAAAGAAAAACGGAAAACTTTACAAATTGGGATTCGCTTCAAATCAGGAACTTAATTTAAATGTGTCTCCTTCAGTCATGGGGTTTGCACGTATTCCAACTGTCACCCAATGCTCCCAATGGGATTCATTTTTTATTTTCACACCCGTTTCCTGTGCATCTTGGTTTTATTCCTCAAATGAATAACGGTTAAACTTGCCGTATTTTATTCACTCTCTCCCTCCTTTTGGTCTGTCTCAAGTTTATTCATTTATGTGCCAACTAATATACTCGACACGAAAAGGACTCTTGCTTTTCGTATCCGAACAAGAGAAATAATAATAAATTCATCCTTAGGGACTAGATTCGAGCGTAAGCGAGATCAACATATTCTGCGGTCCCTTTCTCTTTTCCGTCCTCTGTCCATGTATAACATTAAATAACTCTGAACGAAGAAGAAAAGAAAAACAACAAACATTTCTCGTTCTCCATCGTCCTTCGTTGTCCATTGTGGAACCCATTGGGGAAATCAAAATTAAAATGTCCAACTTAGTAGAGTACAAGTGGAAAATAAATTGTCTTTGCAAAGATTTTCTCCCGACTCTGTGTGAATGGAAAGCAAGGGGTTTGAAACTGTAAAAAAAAGGATAAAAAAAAATGCATCTCGTAAAATCGTTTGCCACATCACGAAGCATTTTGTACATCATTCGGAGCGCATGAATCTTTGAACGCGTTTAGCATCAGTACCGGTGGTTACTTGGCATAACTCCCAAGGAATTCTAAACGGCTACTAGTTGAGTCCGCCAGGAGTTCCACTTTCACCACCCCGTCGCAGGCACTATGAACACTTTTGAGTCCACGTCGTGCGTTATGCCTTTGTTTCGAGTAAACGGGCAAATCCCTTTTTACGATTGCTAAATACAACTTATGTCGATTTCCAAGGAGCGGATAAACACTTTGGCAAAGCTACTTACTGCGGCAGTTAGACTTACCACTACATACCTTATCCATGGATGGTTGCATGAGGAGAATTCTATTCAACACACGCAACCGTTTGACTTTGAGTATCCTATTCGAGTGCAGGACTTTTACATGCAACAACAAGTGAGTGTAGGGAGCAGACATCAGAGGAGGAACACTGTTTGGCTCCTTGACTAAGTGAAATTCCAGTTTCTCAGAGTCGAGGTCCGTTTGAGCAATTATCTACGATTTAGCTGGTGAATATGTGCAGAGGAGTGGGTTCATTGTCGGTAGGTAAGGGTTTCAAGGGAAAATTGCTCATTTGAGTGAGGAAGCATCTGGAATCCTTTCATGGAATATCACTTTTCGCTATTGAAGGGCAGGTTTAAGAATACCATTCAACTTGTGATGTGGTTTGATTGACTTATATTTCTCCATTGGAGCAAGTAGGGAGCGATAAATAGTGCAAACGATTTTGTCCTTAAATTTGGGTACAGACATGATCGTAAATTGCATGATTTTTGGAAGTGTTAATGGGTGTTATGATTTTTCACACCTCTTTGCCTGGAAATTTTAGAGCTAAACTGTAAGGGGACAATCGCAGAAAAACAAGCTTCAAGCCAATCAAACTCGTAAACGTCTCTGTCGACTTCTAAAGGGGCGCGAACTATTTTGCCATTACCCACTAACCTAAAAGCCCTCACGAAGGTACAAAGACTAGCGTGCATCGGCACCACCAGTGCCATGAGAACAACACCAACCGCAGGTCTTGAGGCGATCCTCAACCTGCTACCGCTAGATATCTTCATGCAGTCACAGCCAGCCATGAGCGCCCTAAGAATAAGCCAGTCTGAAAACTGGAAAAGAAATGCTGTGGGTCACTCAACGATCCTACAAAAATACATTGGCCATGTACCTATCACGCACTACATGACGCCATATTTAGACTTCACGAGACCGTTCTCTTGCGCCTACCCTAGCAGAGAAGAGTGGAAAAATGACCACTTACCGAATGCGCAATCCATATCTGTGTACACAGACGGGTCCAAAATGGCCACTGGCACTGGCGATAGCACGATCAATCCGACTCCCAAACCATAGCAGCGTTTTCCAAGCGGAGGTCCTGGCGGTGACAACAGCAGTCCGTGAGCATGTGGTAAGGGCAATACCTCCGGCTGGTATCACCTTTTTTATTGACAGCCAGGCTGCTATTAAAGCAATTACTGCCGTTGAAATCTCAAGATCCTTGGCACGCAGCATAAGGTCATACTCTGCTAGGTTCCTGGACACGAAGGAGTACTAGGCAACGAGAAGGCTGACGAGTGAGAATCCCGCCTTGTACACTTAAACTTGAAACAGGAGAAAAAGCTACCAGAGAGGCAAACTACAGGTGGAACTCCATAGAAATCTGCGTTATCACAAGGAAACTATGGCCCACTTTTGACAAAGCTAGAACCGAGTTCGGAAAGACCGGAAATCCATTTCCACCCTCGTGAGTATCATAAGTTGTGACGTAGGGTTATAGTAAGGAACGATTTATTTCACCCCAAACGGGCAACACAATGGGTCAGCATTGACCTGAGTCACATATGTACCTAACCTAACCTAGGGTTCCGACCAAGTCTTTACTCTTATAAGCTCTATGAACTAGGATCAAGTACAGGATGATCAAAGAGAAAGTCTTTAGAACCGGGAATTTCCTCAAATTTGGAAGACCGCTTACTTAACCTTAAGTTAAGTGCAGTTTCACTGAAAATGAGGAACAAACTCATTTCCCCGGGAGTTCGCGGAATACTTGTGAAGGGAGCATGACCAACATAACCAGACCTCGGAGAGAAGATCGGAAGATTGCAGGAAATATCTGTTCCAGAGGGAGAATTGAATGGGCAATTAGCTCCTTTCAGCCTTTCAAGTCACCAGGTGTGGATGGGATCACACCAGCCTTATTGCAAAGGGGCAAGAGGAACTACTACCACACCTAGTCAGAATAATGAAAAGTAGTCTCGCACTGGGTTATATACCAAACCAGTGGAGGCGGGCGAAAGTTGTGTTCATACCAAAAATGGGGAAGAAAGACCCAGCACAGCCGAAGTCATACAGACCGATCAGCCTAACATCGTTCCTTCTCAAAACAATGGAGAAAACTGTGGATAATCACTTAAGGGAGGATGTGCGCATCCTCACTTCATCATCGTCAGCATGCATACAGAACGGGCAGATCTGCAGAGACCGCTCTCTATCAGCTGACGGAAATTATTCAAGGAGCTCTTGAAACAAAAGAGACAGTAATCTGCGCCTTCCTAGACATAGAGGGGGCATTTGACAACACTTCACATGAAGCTATTAGCCCTGGACAGGAAAGGAGTAAGCAGAACAGTATCTAAGTGGATGTATGAGGTACTGAGAACAAGATCAGCAGAAGCTCAAACATCAAGAGAAGTTATCAAGGTCAACACGACAAGGGGATGTCCGCAAGGAGGAGTGCTTTCTCCTCTAATGTGGAGCCTTGTTGTGGATGAACTACTTGAAAAGTTTACAAGCCTCGGAATCAACTGTCAAGCTTATCCTGATGACATTGTACTGATTGCCAGAGGAAGGTTCGAAGAGACCCTATGTGATATTAAGAATGGTGCCATACTAATTTCCTGAGGATGGCAAAGGAAGGTATTGGAAGGGAGAAACGTGTCAGCTCGAAAGAATATGACGCACTTCTTAAAAAACTTCCCCTTCTGGCGATCCCTAGGGACGACAGTATTAAAAAATTTAACTTTGGGAAAAACGTTCGCACCAAGTTAAGTAATGAGAAAGAGTGGAGCAACGAATCCGCAATATATGGACTGAGTAACCACGCGATAATGTGGTACACAGACGGCTCGAGAACTGAGGAAGGGACAGGGGCAGGAGTGTTTGGGCCAAGAACGAAACACTCAGAACCCATGGGCAAGACTACCAGCATCTTCCAAGCTGAAATACATGCTATAGACAGATGCATCCAACTCAATCTCGAAAGAGGATATAGTAACTGTGACAGGGCGAGAACCTGGAACAACACTACAGGCCTGAGGCAAGCTAAAAATCTACTGGGACACTATAACCGGAAAAGATTTGAAGCCTACATATGCCTCAGCAGGAACCATCAACGAATCCTAACAGGCTTCCTAATGGGGCATTGCAAACTCAGGGAGCATTTAAGGAAAATAGGAATAACAAATGAAGACCTTTGCAGATTCTGCAACGAGTCGAGCGAGTCTCCGGAGCATCTTCTGGATCCATGTTTGGCACTGACCCACAAAAGACTAAAATACTTGGGCAAGTACCAATTATCAGCTGAGGATATGCCAACCATGAACCCGCTTCTCATACTCAGATTCTTAAAAGAAACTGGTCTGGAGAAAGAGCTCTTAATACTTAACCCTCATACACAAAAAGGGTTTAAGGAACGAAGTAGCAAATTATCGCGCCATTGCTTAACTTTCTCATAACCAAACTCTTTGAAAGAAATTTGATGTGAAGCCTTAAGTTTTCAGTGCAAGTCTCTCATCTCCCCTAATCAACATGGCTCCCCTAATCTGAAAGCTAGATCAACTACGACAAACCTTGTCGAATTCATATCATTTGCCCTCACAGCCTTGGAGAATGGCGAAGAAGTCGACGTTATTGTAACGGATTTTAGTAAATTTTTGGATTGTCTGCCCTCGGTTTCGAACGCATATTTTTAAAATGGGTATCTTACGTGGAAGACCGTTCTTAAAGTATTCGTTTCAGATCCGTCCTATCGGCCCCTTTCTTGGCCACCTCTGGTGTTCCACAAGGTAGCCATCTTGTCCTATTTTTTTCATTCTAACTATAAACGACGTTGATGGGGTTATAAAACACTCCTTCCTTTCTCTCTGCGTTGACGATACCAAATTTTTCAACGCCATCTCTTCACCACTTGATTGCCAAGACCTCGGCAGTTTTTCGAACAGGTGCTCCACAAATTGCTTAGAGCTCAATATCACGTGAACACCACGTATCTCCTGCCTTTACATTCTTCACGGTCAGCCTACATATATGCAACGTTCTATCTCTTTACGACCTTGGAATGTGGAACGGTAGGAAGCTAAATTTCCGTTCCCACATCGATGGCATAATTCTTAAAGCTAACTCCTCATTGGGCTGCATCGAATGGTGGCCCAAGGAATTCTCCGACCCTAACGCGACATTACCTTCGTTCGCCCCCTCCTTGAATAGGTTAGTCAAGCGTGGTCCCCCTTTTAGCAAGTGCATGTGTTCAGAATTTTTTTCATTCATCGACTTTTCCCAGGCTCTATCGAATGCACATCTCTTTACAACTCTCCAACACTAACCCACGCAACTTTAATTGCCCCCGTCTGCTCTGCATATCTATCGTCCCACCGCATTTTATATGGCACTAGTCAAGACGACTTTTCATAAGAAATTGTCAAAATCGTCTGAATACATATGTATGTACTTCAAAAGTTGTTTTGAAAAAAGCTTCGACAGAACGCGCAGTCAGCCTATAAAGATGAATCGCAATCGTCTTCTTTATAACCGAACCCTCAATGCCTGAACGTAGTCAAACTTGACAAAGTGTTTCTTATGTAAGGCGCATCTAGTCTTCAATTCCATGAGCAAGTATTGGATCTACACGGCAATGATAAGACACCTCCTGCCATATGCGTCGGTTGTGTGGTGGAATACGCTTTACGTAAATACGTCAATGCTGCTTTTGCCAAACTCCAAAGAACGGTCTGTCTCGGCTGCTTGGGAGTTTTCCCCAGTACGCCTGGCTCTAGACGATCCGATAAACATCCCCCCCTTGATTTATATCATGGGGTGTACACTCAGAGCCATTTTCGTTTAAGGAGAAGTGGTCTCTGGCACAACTCGCACTGGAGTTCTGATGACCTTGTGCGACGGCTGTCTTATGACCCCTGTCTGATGGATATGCCATCTGATGCAATGACACCAGAATTACGGCTGCGATGCAAATTTGAAGTCGACTTCCCTCATGTTCAGGACTGGCTTTGGTCAGAATCTGAACAAGGAAAGGAATGTAATCGCATTTTTACGGACGGATTGGGGTCCGGCGCTGGTATTTTCGTGGAATGCGACAACATTAGGCTTCATTTCTCATTGGGAAGGCATGCATCTGTCTTTCGGGCAGAGGTGTATGCCATCCTAATGGCTGCGGATTATATTGTGAGAAACAGGTGGAAGGGGCGAAATATATGCATATGTAGTGATAGCTAGGCTGCGCTTAATGCACTACTGAACCCTTTAACCTTCTCCAAAATAGTTCGTGAATGCAAAACCTCCTTGAATTCGGTCGGAGGGCTCACCTCATTGAATCTCGTCTGGGTCCCAGGACACAACGGGATAACAGGGAATGAGATATAAAATGAGCTTGCTAGGCAAGGTTCAGAAGAGGCTTTCTCAGGACCTGAACCTATGTTGGGTCTGCCACCGTGCTTGGCCAGGGCTTCCATCGATGACTGGGTTTTTAATGAGCACAATCGAAGGTGGCATAGCTCTCCAGCATGTAGGCAGACTAAAAAAATGGTCCCTGACGTCTGTAGGAAATGGGCGGTTTTCTTGCTATCCCTTAGCAGGAAGGACTGTAGACAACTTACTGGTGTTCTTACGGGCCACTACACCTTTGCCAAACATCTTATTGTGCTAGGTTTAAGTGACACCCCTATCTGCGACGCCTGTGGAGAAGGCGATGACACGGCGGAACATTTCCTATGTGATTGTCCTGTCTTTGCTCGGATCAGGTGGCGGATTTTCGGTGCTGATGTGGTGAGTGCTCATGATGTAAGTTCGTCATCACTGAAGCTCCTTCTCGACTGTCTACGAAAGACGAAAAAACTAAGGGGTTCTCTAGCTGGTAGTACAATGGACAAGTTTTTGAGTCTGAGTGCTCCAGTAGGGTATGCCCGCCCCAACAAAATAAAGAAATTGGTAAATACTGTGCGAAACCAGAAGCAGTTGAGCAAGGTTTGCGCTGTTCAAAGAAGCTCCTTACACACCCCCTCAGTCTATCTAAACAGTTCCAAGTTCCCTTCAGATTCATGTTTTACCGGAGTCTAACTTAACCACCACCTCCAAGATAAACAGTAGTTATCCTGTCTTTCTCTATATCGTAGAAATAAAATTAAAAAAAAAACAAATTGGGTCAGAATCTGGTCGATAAATTAACTGCTAATTAAAATACACGCACAATTTCAATTACTTTCGATAACCTAAACAAAATATAACGGCGAAACCAATTAATATCCTGCCCGCCATCCTTCGATTTTCTGTGTGTTTACACAACAAATAGTATCAATAGTATCTGCTGCCACAGTAGCTACCGCATCTCATCGTATCGCGGCTGTGTAGTGCCATCGATTTTATTATGATTGGATGAGGATGTGCCGCTCAGTTTAAGGGGATTGAATGTATTAATTCCACTTGAAAACTTTATCGCGTTCCCCATCAGTCTGCTATCGTTGGCGTGCTAACAATTGAAATGTTTACTAGGACAACAGGGAGTTCCGCCGTCCACACGACGGCCCCCCGAAACCCCAAAACCACTTCAATGATACTCTAAACTGATTATTTTCTAGAATATCTAGATAAAATGAATTTCATTTATACCCCTCAGTGTCCCGTCCTTAATAGCAGTCATTGGACACATATTGGCATCCTCGTTGCTCCGACATGCTACGAGTATGATATCCATGCAATCAAGTAACGACTAACTGTCTAGCTCAACTGTACACAAGATTGAGTGACTAGCTTTTCAATTGGTGATTTATTTAATTACGCGCAATAAATAATATCTACGCCAGTCAGCGGGTATCTCGTCCATCCACTATCCACCCGTCTACCAGACTCAGCGAAAGGATTAATCGGTGGTTATTGTCCGAGTGCATGGAAGATAAACAAGGATTGCGTTTTCGTCGACGCGCCACGCAGCTCTAATTTACTATCGCGGCAGAGTATCACATGGGAAAATTTGCCAATTTACCCAAATAGTAGATCTATTTTAGTGAATGGGCGAACAATTGGGGGGGCGGTTGAGGGGAGTGGGGTTTTGAGCGATTGTTTTTGGCAACATGATGTCTGGTGGAATTTCCCTATTTTACTGATTGTCGGTCATAGATATTGCCAGCAAGCAGATGGAACCAGTGGCGGACACTTTCAATAATCGAAGACCATATAAAAAAGTATCTTTGTATCTATATCAGTCTGTGTATGATTAAACTGCCAGAATATGATAGCTATCCATTGTGTTTTGTTGATTAAATTTTGTTTACGAGATTGTGTTACGCCGTCTAATGATGTGGAGATACAAAACCACCGAAGAGTATCTGAATCGTGGATTTGCGATGACTAAGGCCCCATCCATGCAGAGAGGCAATAATTTTACTTGCAGTTCGATGATGATAATGACAATGGAATGGCTGGGTGTGGCTATGTATAGAGAGAGTTTGTATTTAGTGCACAAACTTAATGCAATCGTGATAATTGGATGCAGTTGGGGATAGACAAACATGATGCCTCGGAAGATAGCTCCAGATGATGTAGGGCAGAGTAATTAAACTAGATAAGAACACCTCATGGGAAAACTTTGAGTTGCGATATAGGTCGATGGGGATAAGGAGTATGTGTAAGGATAACCAGTCAGAAGTTTTTCTTATGAAAGTGTTACCCTTCTGTACGTATCCACGCATTCAGATTATTTAGATGAAAGGATTATTTAAGCACTGTTGGCACGAGCATTGATTCATCATGTTTTTGAAGCGAAGTTTGTCGATTTGCTTGTCTCAAATGAACTGGCTGTCGATGGTGACTCCTGGGTATTTTTGACAACTTCGATGAATCGGTTCGGAAAAATATTTTGACAGATACTGCTACGAAAACTGATCATCTGTTGTGTTAATCTATGATGTGGCGCGCGAATACGCGTCATCTTAGTTTTGGAGGGTTTCAATATAAGCCCATTGCCGTGACACCATTCAACAGCTTTGTCAAACTCATCTTGCAGTGTTCTTGTAGCAGTATCAAGATACTTATGTTGGACGACTGGAACGGTGTCATCTGCTAATGTAGAAGGGGTGCTGTTTTTGAAAACGCGTAGGAGATCGTTGGTAAAAAGAAGGAATGGTTATGGTTATGGTTATGGTTAGAGGGACGCGCACCTGAAGGTGCTTTCACGGGGGCCAGTTGGTCCATTGTGTTTCCCTTTTAAATAGTGGTACCATAACTGAATTCTATCGGTTGGTATGGTTAAACCAGCCTGTACTCTTTACGAAACACATCATGTTCCAGAGTTGGACTTCCACCAGGTCCTCTAGTTCCTCAAATAGTCTGTTTCCCATGTGGTGGAAGCGGCGGATTTGGAGGCTGGGGCAGTCGCAAAGTAGGTGTTTGATGGTTTCTGTTTCTTCTGTATCATGGCAGCTTCTGCAATAGTCAGGTGAGTTGATATCCAGTCTGACGGGCATTGCACCTATCGGACAGTGTCCAGTTAGTACTCCTGTCATTAAGCTGATTTCCTTTTTATTCATAGATAAAAGGCTCTTAGTCCTCTTATCGTTCAGTATTGGCCATAAACTGCGAGATATGACGCAGTCTCCCCTAGTTATCCAGGAAGAGTTGATCTTTTCTCTTGTTTTAAGGTCTATTCTTCTTTTCAATACACCAATAGGAATGGTTATTGATGTCTGGGTGAAATCCTCATTTAATGCTGACCCTTTCCGTGCAAGTTCATCTGCTGCTTCGTTTCCTTCTATATTCCTATGTCCGGGAACCCAACAGAGAGTGACTTCGTGAGTGTTGCATATTCTATTAATAGTTTTCCGGCATGTTGCAACTGTTTTTGATCTAACTGTGTCGCTGTCCAGTGCCTTGAGTGCTGCTTGACTGTCCACGAAGATTGTAATCGTGGATGGATTTAGTACCTTATCGTGTATCGTCTGTGATGCTTTTTCATTGGCGAAGACTTCGGCTTGGAAGATACTACAGTTGTCGTGGAGTTTGTATGAATCGTTGATGTTAAGTGATTCACAGAAAACTCCAGCGCCGGTTCCTATGTCCATTTTAGACCCGTCAGTGTAGAGTTGAAGATCCTGTACATTGGTTAATGTGTTGGATTCCCACTCCTGTGTTTCGGGAATAAGAACGGAGTATTTCTTGTAAAAGTCACTGTATGGTACTACATAGTCCGTTACTCTTTCGGGATCAATTGATCTATATCTGTGAAGCATAGATCCGTGTCCATAGAAGTTATGCTTCCAAGTGCTAGATTGTCTAAGACGGATCGCGCTTTTGGCAGCTGTACTACGTATGAACTCGGCCAGTGGAGGAAGATTTAGCATCACTTCCAGCCCTGCTTGAGGCGTTGATCTCTGTGCTCCAGTAATGCAAGAGAAGGAATAATAGTGGTCCCAGTTTCGATCCCTGTGGTACTCCGAAAAGAACCGGCGTATCACTTTCACTTGAAAAGATCTTTCACTTAGATGGTCTTGGAACCAGTTATCTAGTATATCTCGAACGCCTCATCGCTGTTATTAGCTTTTTATGGTTCAACGTGACAAATGCCTTACTGAAGTCTATGAATAAAACAAGAACATGGTGGATGGCATCCACAAACTCTGTCATAAGTTTTTTTTTTGAAAACCAAGCTATTTTTCGTTAGCTTAAATGGTTAGTGAGCTGGAGTACTGAGCGGGAGGCTCGAGGTTCGAATCGCAGAAAACACTGAAAAGTTTTTTCACGGTCCTACCTCTTGCGAATGTCTGACAAACGTCCGAGTGCAATAACTGTCATGAGAAAGTTTCTTCTTTGCCTTTCGGATATGGCTCTAAGCTGTAGGTCCCTTCCATATGTGTGAAAAAATGCTCTCGAGAAGCTAGGCCCTGGACCACATGCGGTCCGTTGCGCCAAGTATTTGAAGCTGCTTTTCTTGGATAAGGGAATGATTTTCCACAAAGTTTTGGAGCCGCCTTGTCACTACTTCTTGCAAACACTTCTCAATAGCCGGCAAGACCGATCTTGGTCTGTAGTTGCTTAGCGAACTTTTAGTTCCTCCTTATAGATAGGGCGTACAACCGCAGTCCTAAGTATTCGAGGAACTTTAGTTTGACCTAAGCTTAGGTTTATGACTGCATTGCTTTTAAAATATGGCGACTAATTTGGGAACACTCGTCAATTTTGAATAGTGACAACTGACAACATCAGACAGTATTGCTATAAAATTTGTGTTCATATTTTACAACTAAGGCCTGTTGCTTGTACGTTAATCCTAAAAATCTTTGAACAATGAGTCCGTCATCATCTCTTCTTAAGACAATAGAGACTCTGATACGAGGAGATACCCATATTGGGAGCATTATTTATCCTAATCTACTGTCGACCTCTCAGCGTGGTTACAGCTAAGGAAAAGCGATTGAAATCGTCCTCCATTCACTGGTTCGCATCACTAAAACCTTACTTGGTTGCAAAGGATACACTATGGTGGCATACATCGATAACGAGGGGGATATTCGCAACGTCGTACAAGAAGCAGTTGAAATTATTGCGCCAATTGATGAGCCAGTTGCCTACAAACTAGATTATCAACTCAAAGCTAACCGACACTGCTGAGCGGAGGTTTGTCAGAAGTGGAACACCAAAAGGCGATGTTCTCTCTCCTCTTCTGTATAACCTAGAAGGCCTTCATAAAGAGAAAAGCTAAATACTTCGATACTCATAGAGATTTTTTGTAGAATGCCCTCTCTAAGCTCTCCGAATAGACTAAGGATTGCGGTCTTGGAGCTAAACAGAAAAATCTGAATTCGTTCTCTTCATAAAAAAATACAAAATTCCCAATGGTGCATACGGAATTATGTGACTTCTTCTTCTTCCTTTTATTCGGCGAGGTTATGATCAGGATTATAGGGAACATAACCCTCCCACTTTACTGTATCCCTACTGGCCCGCCTGTGAGGTCCTACGGAATAATGTGACACCCGCCTGATATTCACTGATAAAGCCAAGTATTTGGGTCTATTTTCGAGAACAAACTTAGCTGGAAACTTAACATCCTAAAGCGAATTAGGAAACCCACTACGGCCCTATATCGCTGTAAGGGAGCAATGAGAATTAAGTGGGGGCTACACTACAGCCACGAATTACACACTGGATCTATGAATCCATCTTCAGTCCAATACTGACATAAGGTGTATTCGTCTGGTGGACGGCAATGGACGACAATCGCAATTATCTTGGCCGTGTCCTAGATGTACAGTTCTGCATGCTACTTCTGGACATCTAAAGCAAACAAGTGGCAGCTTGTTGGGTCCCGTCTTCGGTACCGAATACTCCACTAATCTTGATGGTCTACAATTCCTTCCTCGAGACACTGATTGTTTCCTACCAGATTGTTACCGATAGTCAGACCACGATTACGTCCCTGGAGTCTGTCATCTACAACTCGAAAATGATTCTAAATTGACGCTGTCGCTTTATTTGAGTGTCGGGCAAAATAAGCAACAGTATGGCCGACGATCTCGCCGACTCTATTGGTTTTACCGAAAACGGGAAATCTCTGCATGCCCCTCGCTACAACAGCACACGGTGTGGGGAGATGATAGACTTGGCCTAAACTGGATTGAATTCTCTTATCAGACTCAAATGGTTGTTTATTACCACAATAATAGGTGCCAGCAATGGATACTGCATCATTGACAGGCATGCCATTAGGCTATTCCTCTTCAAGGAATTTTGCAGAAGCTGAATGGATGAAAAAGATGACGATACTTCAAGGTCTCTGTTTTTGAAGGAGAATACCCTAAGGAGCCTAGTTCTGTAGATAATCTTGGCGAATTTGCAAACATCAGTCACCTCCAGCGGTTTATAATGAGCTCCGGAGGGGTCTGAAGAGAACACTCACATCCTTGTGATATCACAATGGACCTATACCAGGGGAAAAGTGGTTGCATCTAATGCATCCTGCCATTAGAACCTAATCCAATGTTGTAACTAAGCAGTCTTGCTGGTTGAATACGAGTATCTGAACTCATCTAAAGAATTGCATATTGATACAGGGTGGTACTCAATCAGGAATTTCTTTCATTCATTTCATTCTCGACTGCCTACCAATTCCAGCCGATTAGACACTTGACTTAGAGAATCTCCTTTAGTTCCGTGGCTTTGGGGAACCGGAGTATCTGAAGGGGATACAGTGAAAGCAGATGGACCAGTTGGAAATTCTTTTGAAGTGAATGGTGCTGCTGACGTAAGTGTCCACCAGATATACAAAATAGTCGAAGAGAAAAGCTCCCAGATGGAGCATTCTACTACATGGTTAAATAGACATAGTAAGTGGGGCATAGTTTCCTCTTCCTTCTTGTCTCTGCAACTCCTGCAGTAGTCATCTGAGAAGATGCCTATCCGACAGTGCCCCGTTAAGATAACCATAAAGGTACTGACTTACGATTGCTTAAGCAAAACCGATCCATTGACGCGTTTCTGTCCAAATTTACGGCTCCTTACTCGAGCCTTGTTCGATCAATTCTCCAATATGTGATTTGCTTGACTGATTGCATTCAGCTTGAGTGAAAGTTTACAAGTGTCCTCTAGAATTCTGAGTGTAGTACCGATTTTGACAAGTCTGTCAGCTTTGCAGTTACCCGGAGTGTCTCTGTAACCTGGCACCCAGCAAGGATGAATCAGAATACTAACTTGTGCAACCATTTGTCGCAATGTTTTACACATCTGATCATACCCATCCTGTTTCCTTGTCTACCTTATACTGCGATAAGGCAGACTCAAACTTTTTAGGCAGTTATTTGTCATACTTAGGCAAAGACCTCACATTTAATTAGGATTACACCTGCTCTTATAGGAGTGTAATTACGTCAAAAAGTCCCTTTCGTCCAATATTGCTTTCATAGATTTAAGTATTGCTAGTTGCCACCCGTATATCAGAGATGCTGCGGAAACCCCCAGGCACCTTCTAAGGGGATGTGGAGCATTGACGCACAAAAGAAGAAAACAAGTGGATGCCTACCAGCTTATACTCCGATTCATCAAAGAAATCGGACCGGAGTAGGTGCCCTAAGTCGAGTATCTCATCGACTAGAGCTCCAAGTCGAGGAAGCACAGTAGATCTACATATAAGGGTCGCCTGCATCCCTATAACCAATCTACAATCTACACCCGTATATGTCAGGATATTGAAAACTAGCAGACTCCATTTAAGAACCTTTTTTAATATTATGTGGGGAAATGGTGGAGCCTGTGACTCAGTGGTTAGTGCGTTGGACTTCGGAGTGAGATTCGAATCTGAGAAAACACAGAAAGTTGTTCCAACTCTTGCGAATGTCTGACAAATGTCCAAAAGTAATAATTGCCCTGCCTTTCGGATATGGCTCTAAACTGTTGGTCCTTCCACCATGACCACGCACAACACGAATGATCGCGAGAAGCCCCTGGAGCACATGCGGTTTGTTGCGTCATATATTTGTTTGTTTTTATTTTTTGTAGGGGAATACCGAGCCCCACAACCTTGGTGGGTCCCTTTTCGTCCCTCTTCCACCAGTCATTACTACTCTGACTTCGATTTAATAACTTCGCGTTAACATTAGCTTTTCTATAGAGCGGATCATCTGTAATTCCAGCCAGTGATAGCCCAAGATCCTTCTATTTCTGCCAGCTTAGGCCGGACATTGTCACAGTAGATGCTCTGCGGTCTTCACATCTTTCTTTCATTTTCTTTAGGTGACATCTGAAGTTCCCATAAACTATAAGCAACTCTACTAACCACTTGAGTGTGTCTTGCTTAGAATCCCTGGTTTTGTAGAACTTTTCGATATTTTTGGTGGCACTTGGGCATGCCTACACCCGTCCATTATTGACCAAGGTACCTGCACAGATATCCCCCTTTACAGATCCATCTACAACCACTGCGTCCCTTTGACGGACTAATTCTTTATGCACGCAGTAATGTTGTGAACTTTTCAATTAAAAAGCATCCTTTACTCCCAGCAAGCACAGCCAGAAGACCACTTTGAGCTGACATTCTAATTGTAATTCCAATACCAGCAGGACTATCCTTAAAACACTTATTAATTTATTTTTGCAAGGACTTCTTAAGAAAGTATTTATCTTGCACCCAGCAGCAGTGCTCCTTAATTTTTCCCTTATTAACCGCAGCTTGTTTTGACTTTTCATAATTTGCGAAGGAATTCCTTTGCGTAGCGCAGTCACAATTATTTATATTTAAGGAAAATTTACTCCTTTGACACGAGAAATTCTTAAAATAAAAACTTTTTGTCAAATATTCTCAGGCAGACTTGGAAAATTTTAATTGCAAGCTATTACTTTTGTTAGCCTTTGTTCTGATCCATGTTCGTTTATGGGTTGAGTTCAATGTCCTTTTGTGCAATGGTATCATTGAGTTGTGGTCCTCGTCGGCGGGCTCTCTCTTTTGACATGTTTTGTTGTTCGAAAAGCAAGATTGAAATAAAATTAAATTAAAAGGCGAAGGACGGGCGGTTCTGAGTGTATAAGCAATTTGCTAAGAGGACTGTTTGCCTTTTGCTATGCTTAAGATGGCTGTTTCTTGGAAACGAGTTTGGGGGTCCTTTTGCGTTAAGTCAAAGATAGGAGAGGATTACTCGATGCCTGTGGGAGTTGCGTGGTGGAAGTATTTAATTATGTATGTTAATAAATGATTTTTTTAATGAGACTTTAATTTAGACCGATTAGAAGGGACGGCTAATGGCTGTGCCGAAGCCGTTCGAATGAAAAATTAAATAATTTTAAATAAGCGCTTTCTTTGATATAACAAATTAATTAATAAACATAAAAGAGTAGTGTTTTAAGTAAGCAATTAAGTTGTAAATGTATCAGGACTCGGGGGCATTATGGTACAAGATGGCGCAAAATTAATCATTCTATCGGAAGATGGTATAATTTTTGCAAATGGCGTCGTACGTCAATCATATTTGACATTTGTGAACTAGACAGCTGCAGTATACAAACAGACAGGCAATGGAGCGCTGTACTCCGCAAGAGCGTGGAATAATTGTGTCGACATCCACTCAAAGCCACTGTGTGGTGCGGAGTTCACGCGGGAGGACTGATTGGGCGGTACTGTTACTGGCGAACGCTACAGGGCCATGATAAACGACTTCTTACTGCCGGAATTGGATGAGCGGGGCTTGGTGAACATGTGGTGTCAACAAGACGATGCAATCGCACACACAGCACGAGCCACAATGGATATTGTGAAGGAAGCGTTTCCTGGTCGCGTAATCTCCGGTTTTGGCGATTTGGCATGGCCAGCAAGATCGCCCGATTTAACCATCCCAGACTTCTTTCTTTGGGGCTACTTGAAGTTGCAGGTTTATGCCAACAAGCCTCAGACAATCGCAGCCCTTAAGGAGAATATTCGACAGGAATGCGAACAGTTATCACCGGAAATCTTGCGGAAAGTCATGGAAAATGCGATAAAACGGACACAAATGTGCATCAACACTGGCGGCAGCCACTTGGCGGATATCATCTTTTCCAACAGAAAACATGTTAAAGGTTCAAGTAGAGATTTCCATCACTCAAAATCTTTTTTTTTTTATTTAGTGAAAAAGTAATTCCAAAAACTAAATTTGGATGATTAATTTTGCGCCACCTTGTAGATTGAAAATCGGGCATCCTTTCAGCTGCATAGTTAAGGTGCCAGTGTGTTCTGTGCTCTCAAACAATCATTAGCACGCTACTCCTTACGCGAAGCTGGATTAAGCTGGTTTAGTAAGGTATCTAGAATTGCTTTATCACAACACACGTCCCTTGCACTGTAACTCATATATCACGTCCTGAATTTGAGAATGTGTGGCAGCTATTCAAAGGCACACCTTTGTTCAGCTGTAGTGTTGGTCGTGTTGATAGCAGACACTTAATTCTTTTTTGTGGGTGCCATACAATAAATAAAACGAGACGCTGTAATTGTTGCCATGTGTGCTGGTCACAGTGATCTTGAAATATCGCGCATCGCATGGAGTTGGAAGCTTCTGGCGGTTAAGTTTATATTTCGCCTGTTTCGAAGTGTAAAAAGGACTCAAAATGTTCAGGAAACAAGAAAAACTCGGAATTTGCTCAATGAAGGCAACATCACATTCGCCAGGACCCTGAAACGTGAATGAAGCCAATTGCAAGGAACTTTTAAGAATCTGAGTGATTAATTCGCGATGCGACATACAAATACTCGGCGCAACAGAACATATGTGGTCCAGGGGCTAGTTTCTCGCGGCCATTCGTGTTGTGCGTGTTATATTTTGTCACACAATTGGAAGGGACCGGAGCCATATCCGCAAGGCTATTTCATGACAGATACATATTAATCTCGGCTTTTGTCAGACATTCGCGAGAGTCGGCGCAATGTAGTTCGTGATAACCTCTGATTTTGGTGAAGGAATGCAAGGAGTAACTTAATTCCTTGGCAACCTGCTGTGGGTACTTGGTTACTGCAATATACCATTTAACGAAGCTGCGGATGAACTTGTGAGGAAGGGGTCGGGAAACATGGATACAAACATAGCCTTAAAGGTTGTTCGCAAAACAGCTCGAAAACATGTGGAAATGATTGCAAGCCCGCAAAGCTGCCAAAGCCATGACTGAGCGCCTCTTTTTCTGTCAAAAAAAAGGGGCCCCTCGATCTAGGCGGAAGATGACTAAGACAGATAATTGATCTGTACCCCGGACACATCAACCTGAGTAAACACGCCTACAGACTGAAACTGTTGAGTTTTAGCGAGGAAGAGGAAGAAATGCTCGAACGCATCCTTTGCGAATGCCCTGCAACAGGGGCGCTAAGACGGAAATACCTGGGTTGACACATCGTGCTCAGGCTGAGTTGTCCTAGGCGTTACGGTTCTGGAAAAATCCAGAAAAATCCTGTAATGTATTAGAAGTTTCTCGGAACAGTGAAGCCCAACCTACTCTTCATCCTCAAATTAAACCACTATTCACTTGCACCCCCCTTTTGCCTTTCTCTAGTACACACTAGATGGCAACACAACGGGCCCATGGGAACATCGCTGAATACTTGGACTTGCGCAGGTAAATATAGAACAACTTCAGCACATTTGTATTGAACCCGATTAGGCATCTTTTGTGGGCCTAATTGTCTGAACGTGGCATAGTGATTCGGTGCTCACGTCAGTAAGGATATCCCCGGCTGTGTCAGTCCTCATATTTCCGTAGTGGGCGTCGACTTTACCGGTCCCTCGTCTTAGCGATTTTCAACAATGGAGCTGGCCCCCCAAGTTGGGCGTTGTGTCTTCTGCATAAATTCCTTATGATCCCCCTTAAATGGCCAACATCAAGAAGGATCATTTAATTTGGACGTACTCACGTCTTCGGCCATAAACTCAAGTCATTATCGATGCTGAATGTGGTTCTATTGAATCAATATGAGCTACAGATGTACATATATAAATTCTAGTATCAGTTTTATTTTCTAATCTTTTTCTTTTAATTTGAACTCAAATAACCTTCGCACCCTTTGATGAAATCACCTTCAATTCTGTAGGGGCCTGACTGAAATTTTTTAAAATTTGTCACCGCTTCTGATAGTACAACGAACCCCTCTGCCCCATTCCATGTCCAACTCACAAGGTTGATTCATATGGCCTTGCTAACAAAGCGTAAATATAAATTGCGTCAATTCATAAATTTTAAAATAGAATTAAAATATGATGTCAATGCGAACGACATTCAAGGTTCATTCACAAAAAAAAAAAAAATTCTCAATGAACAACCCATTCACAAGCCCACTATTTATCAATGTTTACCCCAACATTTTATCGGCGTTTCCATATCACAGAAAATTCCCATATTTCTACCTAATCACAACAAATAGAAACGAATAACAACAAAAAAGGAAAAAACCGATGAAAAGAGATTAAAAACTTCTCATGACTACCAGGACTCTCCACGCTTTTACATGCTACTCGTACATGATCGTTTAATCGTTCAGAGATTAAATCATCGCACGGGCACCAAAGATATAAAACCGGTGGATGTTTTACCACCAGGTCTACGCTAGCTAGTAGATTCCAACGCAAATTGTATGGCATGAGTGCAATTAATCATCTATTAAGCGTCATGGTTGAGCATCAATATATCCATTAAGAGCCACCCTCCGGCAGTAGGTATACTGGAAATCCACAGGCACCACTTGAACTGAATGACACCTTTCACACCTAATTTCAATTTATCAGTAACATTGATTGCTATTCAGTAGGCACCTGCCAGCCGACTAAGCACCCACCACCCACCACCCTTAGATCGACATCTGTACAGTCTGCATACATACACCGACACACGCACTCTGTCATCGTCAATTTATTCGGTCAATACGTCAGTGGGGAAACCCCAAAAAGAATGTTTCCACGTAATAGATACGAGTACAACCACTCCACCCCCACAAAACATATTTGCCTGCTGACGTTCCGGCTTGTAGATACTTTTGTATCTGATTGTGATTGTAAATATATTGAGGTTGACTCTTATCGATAAAATTTCCGACGAGTCTTCGTAAAGCCCGCGGTTATATTTGGATTCCCATAAAAGTTCGACGACTTTTTTTTTTATTTTTTGTTTGAAGGAGGCTCTGGCAATCCGGAGATTGCACAAGTAACTGCCGTTGCAGATGTTGGCACACAGTAAACTGACGCGACGTGGGGATGATCATTCGGAGAATTATTAAAGGAAAATATAAAAACCGTGATCAACAGCTCTATATGCGCTTCTTCAGCACAATGACAATCAACGGTCCACGTCCACGTCCAAGAGGACATAAAATTAAATCAATCAAAAAAAAAAAAAAAAAATTATTTAATGAGCACTCAAGCTGTTAGCTTTATGACACACGAGGAGATATGCTCTGTCCTGGTCTGGTAATAACTTTCTTTCCACTTTTCCAATGAACATGAAGAGTCAATGTATGCGGAGGGTAAATTGTTACTTAAACACTTGCGTGCGTGTGATTTTAAGGGCGAACAACCCCTAAACAGAGAAAAGGGTGCGGCTACGACAACGGGCGGACGGTGTGCCAGCAACTTCATACATAAATCGTCCCGATAGCGTAGTGGCAATAATAAATTATCGCATGAGGAGGGTTTCTGAGATTTTGCTTTTCTTCTCTCGATTCCCTGTTGGACTGGGCTGAGTATGGGTTTGGGAACGTTTGTGTGTGTGTATGCTCCTCGTTTGAGGAAAATTTAATTAAGTCTACGACTGAGATTACTACTATTACACGATCGGGAATTGTATTGTGGCAGAGCCTTCGGATCCGGCGGGGGGGTGGGAATGAGATATTGAAAACGAGATAAAAGCCAGATTGATTGGTCTTTAATTCAACAGCCTTGGGAAGCTTATGCTGTGGACCATGTGTGAGTTTGGAGGGGGAGGGGAGAGATATTGGGTAGATTTCCTGAATCTGGTGTGAAATTGAAATCGCAATCGAAATCTGGGGCGCAGAGGGAGAGCGAGAGGGAGTGATTTCATTTCGCTGAATTGAACATTTAATTGTATTTTTTTTTTTTAAATGTTGACTGTCAGGTGACATGTGATGGAATGCAATGTTATTCGGGAATCAACGGTTGGGAAGGCAAATTTTGTGGGATGGTTCCTGATTGCAAGGGTATTGCCAATTGCTTATAGTGAAGGAAGCTCTTAGGTCAGGAATTCACCCTTACAAAGCGAGGAGGAAATAATTTTGTTCCCCGTAAATACTTTCGAAAATGATTACCTTCTGAGATCGTTTGAAGGGGAAGTGAACCCGCTAAGGGCTGGCTGGCCAACTCGCCTGCTTGTTCGTTTCTCTCAGAGTTTCCTTGTCCTGGGACTGATGGTAGTAGATAATGGATTGGGAGGATGATAATTTTAGTTCCTTTTGGCATTGATCTTGGATCAAGTGGTAGCTGGCTTTGGTTGTGGCTTGACTATTCGTAAAGACGCGGTATTTTGGGAGGCAGTTGGGAATTTTTTAGAACGCGACAAGCACTTCCGTCTGGAAAACACTCCGTATTCGTGTTTGTATAAATAGTTGCGTCGCAGTTCTTGATCACTTTCCTGTTTTTCTAAACTTTAGTTAGGAGGTTACGTAGTCCTTTGAAGTTGCAATCACATCGTTTTGTATCGTCTCCAGTACTTTTCTGTGGCCATACGGCTGAGCGGTCCAAAATATAGACTTCTTGGGCACTGCATATACATATGTAGCTGTGTTTTTGTCGGATATTCGATCGACATTATATTTTCTACATAAAGCTGACAACCGGACTACAGCGCCGTAAGTAAGAATATGACGTACAACGGCTGTGTACATCCCAAGCTTTTAGCGAAAGACTTGTTGCAGTCATAGAAAGCTATGCTAAGTCTTAAGCATTTGGTTTTCGACTTGGAATTGGGTCTAGATACGTGCCAAGCACTTTGCAGTGGAACACAATGAAAGTGGCTAACTAGTAAGTGGAGGGAGTTAAAGTCTTGCCCTTTGGGTTTCGTGGTAAATTTTATGTGGATCTACCCCGAGACCCCAGCTGATGGCTGATGAGTTAAATTTATCCAGAGCCTTGTTCATAAATTGATTTATCACCGCGATGAACTCTCCTGATTCTAAGATTACCACGTCATCCGCGTACGCAACCACCTTAAGCCTTTTTATGTCTAGTTTAACCAACATTTTGGTCATGACGAATTACCCTAACAGAGGAGAGATGACGCCACCCTGAGGAGTCCCTCTATTTAAAGTTTTAGTCAAGCTGGTGTAACCAAGTGTTGCCTGAATAATTCTATTTCTTAGCACCGGTACTATTCATTGGCTAATATATGTAGGTATATCCCTCTACATCTAACTCGGTAAGGGATTCTTGCATAGCTTCACTGCAAACATTGCTGAAAGCTCCTTCTATGACAAAGAAGAGATACTTCATGGAGGGTCGTGTCTATGGATCTACCTTTGAAATAGGCCTGCTGGCACTGGGAGAGGGATGAATTCTAACGATGTGTGTTTCTGTAACACCTTCTAGAGTTTTAATGCGCAGGAGGCAATGCAAATACGCCAAGATTCCGGCCTTTGGAACGAAAACCACAGGGATACGTCTTCATTCTATGATTAAGGAACAGAGTTTCAAAATATGCAGCTCCTATATGTACATATGTAGATCGCCGCCAGCAAGATTGGTTAGGTTAGGTTAGGTAAGGTATTCGGGTGCCCTAGTTGACCGGAGGCTCTCAAAGGCTCACTTAGACTAACATTGAGTCCATTGTGCCCATTATTAGTAGACCCTTGAGAACTTATATTTCCTTATCGACGGCTGAACTAAACCACCCAGATATGTGTATGAATCTCAGGACTTTGTTCAGCTCTATGTTTCTTAGATCATCCAGCTCTGCAGGGAAATAGCTCCCAGGGGTGTTTTTTATTTTCGTGGCAAATGCTGGGTAATCGTATAGCATGAGTTGTGGGGTAGTCCCAGCCGGACTGCATGATTGCCTATCACACAATCTCCCGTCATGTCGCTGACAGCTATTCGAATATCCTTGCGACTGAGCTTCATGGGATCTGCGGATCTCTTTTTGTCATAGACAGGCCATAACTATTTGGCTATGGCACATAACACCTGTTAACTTCTCCGTTGGACTCAATGTCTATCTTTCTGTTCAAGGTGCTAAGCAGTATGCTAGCCTCGGGAAGAGCCCGCGAGGAGCTTAGATGTGATCCTACCCTCTGGCTAGTTTATACGCCTCTACGTTACCTGGTATATTCATGTGGCCCGGTACCCCATGGGCACTGAGATATTACCCAGTCTTTAAGTGCACGTTTTTACGAGCTTGGACTTAATGGCTGCTTGTCTGTCAACAAAGATGTTGAGTGTTTTTCCAGAGATGTTACCCCCGTTAATCATGTCCGCAGATTGGTTTATGACAGCAACTTCGGTTTGAAATACACTGCAATCGTCCTCAAGTCTGAAGGACCGGTATAGAGCCGTCGGTATAGATAGTCAGCTATTTTAGTGTTAGTGCGACGACATAACCCGTTTCCGTCCGGAGTCTTGATATATTCCACCGCATGATGGGTTGCATTGTGTTGTCTAAACCTGGGAATTTGTATAAGAATAAGCTGTTGATGACCGAGAGTTTTTCTCCTACGTGGTAATTGTAAAAATACTTTTCCATGTATACATTCTGGCTATTAACTAGAAGCTCCAAGGATTCCGCGATAGAAACTGCTTATCCTTCCCCTATCCTTCTCAAGAAAGACGGATGTGTGTGTCCTTTAGAAACCATTTTACTGGGCGTATCAAAGAGCGACATCGTGGATGCTGCATAATCTGTCTAAGGGTTTGCTGGTATCAGGAAAGGTCTAATGCCTTAAGTTTTCCTTGAATGTTCTGCAAAAGGGATTTAGGTCTTGAAGGGATTTAGGTTGTTCACGGCTTGCAATGTACCGCAGATTGTATGAGTGGTTCATGTTGAAAGACTCCCAGAAAACTCTGGAGCCAGTCTCATATCAGTTTTAAGCCCACCAAAGTGGGATCCTGTACGTTGGTTAGGGTGATAGATCCCCACTCTTGTCTTTTGGGAAAAAGAGTGGAGTATTTCTTATAGACATCACCCCCACTTGTCGCCATCGTAATTATATGCCTGTGGCTACTCAGTACACGATCGCTTATGTTCCTTCTGAGGATATCACGAAAATGTTCCCTTCTTATGACTAAAAATCCTGAGGATACTTTGCGTTCATTTGCAGGCAAATGTGAGATCATTTATATCCACATTTCAACATCCTTTTACGAAGCCAACCCAAGTTGTTTAATTTTCTAAATGTCCTTCAATTGAATTTGCCTCATCATCCTTTCCAGTTTTTAACTAAATGGTCATTTGATATAATAAAAATAAATTTTGAATACACATCATAAGTCAACAAACATCATAGCAGTCGTCTCTCCCTTCTATACGGCATACGGCATACGGCAATCAAAGTCACAGGCCAAATGAATAAATAAAACAAAGTTAATAAAAGGCCTGGTCTTCTCTCAACAATGGACACTGGTCACTGATGGTTGCATATAAATATTTATTTCGTCCTTTTCTTCTTCCCATTTTTCTGGAAATTACATTGAAACTCGAGATTTTTCTTCTATCTCTCTTGGGGTACGATCAAAGCCAAAGGACCTTCATCATCTGTCCTGTCAGGAGTTTTTTTTTATAAAAAAAAAAAAAAAAAATCTTTCTATTTGAATAGTGTTTCGGACAGCCAAGACAATGGGAAAGGGATAGCGGCTAGCTAAAGGACACACATCCGTTGTCGCTTGTCATCCGGAAACATTCAAAGTTGAACCAATAAAAAAAAAGGACCTCCCCACATCTGCAAAACGGCAACATAGATGAATATATTAAAAAAAAAAAAAAAACTCTAAAAAAGTTCTATCGATGACCCATTTCATCGATAACTCAAAAAGGAATTGGTCCTGTATGTTTTGATTTGTCTTGTTTCATCGCTTGAATGCCTTGTGGCGCTTCTATTCTTCACTTACTTAAAGTTATCCTTTTGAAACCTTTTTTTTTTTACGGTTTTTTCTGTTTTGTATTTCCTCACAGCTTGACTGTCGTCTGTTTGGGTAAATCAAAAATCCCAGACCGTTATTCTCGACACAATGCAAATTGGAAATTTATGCTGGAAATCCTTGCAACTGCTTGTCTCCTCCAAAATAAAAAAAAAAAAAAAAAGGGTGCGAACACCACAGACAAAAAGAAGCAGAAGAAGAATTGTGATTCCTCCGCAGTCTTGAAGATTATATTGTTGCGGATATAATTTTCAATAGACGGTCAGACTACGAGTAGGAGGGACTCTCCCCATAGTCCTGCATTCAAGTCTTTTACTATCCTTAAGGAAGGGCGAAAGGAAGGAAAAAAAAAAGAATGATTGGACGATTCCCTTGTCGTTTTATGGTTCAGTTGAATATTTTTTTTATTGTTGTCCACTGCAGACTGTATGAACTGCTGGGGAGTCCTGGGAAATATTTTCTTTTAAATAAATTTTTAAGAAAGAATATTCCCTCCATGTGTGCCATTGCCATCCTGGTGTATTGTTGGGGAAATATATCGCAATTTATGAGAGAAATACAGTTCGCAGGCAGAGAAGAAGATTGAGCAGAGATTTCAAGTGGATATACTAGTAGGTACGTCCTTCTTGGTCGTATCAATGTTTTTCAATTGTTTGGCTGTACTTTGTGTGCACACATATGTATGTGTGTTCAGGAGGAGTGAGGAAAAAGAAAGATGAAATTTTTATAACAATCGAATCGGGGCCATTCGTATGGTTGAAGGACGCTCTTCGGAATTCTCTTATTGGTTTCGCATTTTGAGGATGTGATTTGATTTCCCGTAGAGATAGATCAGTGCGAGAGGTCCTTAAATGAATAATATTGAATGCATGGTCTGGTGGCTCAATGATGGTGTTGACCCCTTCCCCAATGGACCCACTGAATGGTTATGTTTTGTGGGGAGCTTCATGGTACTTGTATCTGAATTAAAATTGATATGTGGCTTGTTGCAGCTGTTGAATGTTAAATTTTATGGCTAACGAGATCAAGAATTTATTTGGTGATTTTACGGTTGTAAACTTTCATGGAAATTCGAGAATATGTCAAGCATTGTCCATGGTTAGGCCAAGGCGTGAGCAAAAAGACTGCAAATTCAGTTGAAGTGTGTACCTACTTGAGGTGATTGATGTTATGGAAGTGCGAAGGGATTTCTGTTTAGATCCCCAATTATTGCAGGAAAGTATCTAAGTACCTGCAATTAAGCACAAATTAAAAAAAGCGAACTAAAGCCGTCTGTATAGAGTGCGGAAGACCGGTGCAGAAGCTGGCAACAAGCCACAAGGAGCCTCAAGTGAAGCACCTCAAGATACCCTCGGTTTGATGAGGAATGCCGGAAAGACCAAGAATCAAAATAATAGGTTAACCAAAAAGCGCTGCACGGAAGGACGAGATCTCTTCGCGAAGTGGAAGAGTGGGAGAAATGAAATATCTAAACAGCACTGCAGCGAAAAACCAGAGCTCTTCGGGAACTTTACGGATAGAAGACATCGGTATTGAACTCTCCGAAATGTCCGAATATGTCCCGTTGACAAAGTAAGAACAGAAACCTGTAAAGATGAAGAACGAATCCCTTTAGAAGAGTAACAGTCAGGGCTGAGTATAGAGAAAAACTACTTTACCAGAGGGCTGCATAGCGGCCATGAAGACTAACATCTCTCTGTCAAGTAGAATGAACCATTCAACCTAGACGACGATCGCCAAAATTTCATCAACAACATGGATGGCCCCCATCAACATAGTTTTAGGCCGGGGAAGTCCACAATCTGTGCACTCAAAATGTCCAAATCGACACCCACCACTTCTTTATCGATTTTAAAGCCGCCTATGCTCGCTGTTCTATTAAGGGCAGCAACGACCTCACCTAGACCATTAATCCCAAGACAAAGGACTTACGTAAGGTGATGCGCAGTGGACACCGGTGTAGGTTCCGGCATCTTCTCTGAATCGCTGGGAATATCGAGATTCATTAAACTACCAGACCACAGCAGTGTTTTCCAAGCGGAGGTCCTGGCAGTGAGTCTGCCGTAAGGGCAATACCACAGGATGGTATCACCTTCCTTATCGACAGCCAGGCAGCTATAAAAGCAATTAAATCGAACCTTGTGAGATGCTGTCGCGAAGAGCTTAAGGTTCTTGGAATACAGCACAAGGTATCGCTCTGTTGGGTTCCTGGACATGAGGTATCCCAGGCAATGAAAAAGCTGATGAATTAGCTAGGAAAGGTTCAATAGATTCAATAGAACCAACTGATCTCTCTGTAAGCACCCCGCCTTGCATGCTCAAGCTTGAAGCAGGGAAATTAGCCATAAGAGAGGGGAACCTAAGATGGAAGTCAATGGAAACGTGTAACATCAGGAAAAAATTATGGCCGTCCATCGATAGAAGAAGGACCGAGAGACTTAAACGAAAGAACAGAGGATCCCTTTCTATCCTCGTGGGTATCATCACGGGGCATAATAGTCTGCGGTACCACATGAAGAACCTGCGCCGGACAGAAGAAGAACTTTGCAGAGGTTCTGGCGACGAGGGAGTTTTTGAGGACACCACCCACTTCCTATGCCACTGTCCTGGACTCCAATATTCCAGAAACAAATTCCTCGGTAAACACTTCTTCTATAATCTTGAAGAGCTCTCTGGCGTTCCTACAGACAAGATGCTGAACTTTGCCAAGCCATCAAAGTGGTTTGTACTTGAAAAGAAGTAGGCAACTAGAGTAGAGTTGACTAGACATTTACAGGGTTCCAATGGGCGGAGGAGCACCTTTTCCCCCCTACGGGTAACACAATGGGTCAACACTGACCTGAGTGCGACAGGAGGCTGCTTCAATTGCATTTTATACATGTAACCGAATATCGGCAGGAAATGGGGTCCAAAACCAAAAATTATCCTCTGGATGTACATATACCGCGATTGTAAGACCAACACTCACTTACGGAAGCTTAATCTGGTGGCAAGCAACCAATAAAACCACCAACCTAAATGCCATTCCGGGTTGGAAACAGTTCTCAATCTGCTACCTCTTGATCTATACATGCAGGAATCTGCTACCAAAAGTGCTCTGAGGCTTAGCCAATTACAGGCCTGGACCTCACAGATTCTTAAGGATCACGTAGGGTGAAACACCTCCTCCGA
Organism: Blera fallax; assembly: GCA_946965025.1. Classification (NCBI taxonomy): domain Eukaryota; kingdom Metazoa; phylum Arthropoda; class Insecta; order Diptera; family Syrphidae; genus Blera; species Blera fallax. Next base: position 43,614,172 of record OX337247.1, read on the forward strand.
CTACCTAACTCCGTATCTCGACTGTGATATACCCCTCACATGCATATTTCCGAGTAGAGAGGACTGGGAAGCGGAGGAGTCACTCAAAGAACCAGCACTGTCCATCTACACGGATGGATCGAAAATGGATATAGGCACGGGTGCTGGCTTATACTCCGAAAGGCTTAGTATACAAAGCTCGCTTAGACTACCTGATTACAACAGTGTCTTCTAAGCGGAGGTTCTGGCAGTAACGGAGGCAACCAACCAGTTGTCAATGATGGCAATACCACGAGATGATGTTACCAAATTTATTGACAGCCATGCGGCCGTAGAAGCAATTTCTGCCATCGAAATAAAATCCAAACTTGAAGCGCTGTCGCAAAGAGCTTAAGGTTCTTGGCTCACAGCACGATGTAGACTCTGCTGGGTTCCTGGGCACAGGAACATGCAAGGTAATGACAAAGTTGATGAGCTTGCACGTCTGGGATGTGCAATGGATCGTAACCAAGCCCTCCAATGGATCAAACCCCCACCTCTGTGATCCTAGGAAGCGAGTAGAATGTAAGATCCGTACGAAGGCATATAACAGATGGAATTCACTGTCCCGCACCAAAAAACTTAATGGAAAATGACAGAAGGACCATGCCTTTACCGGTGGGAATACTCACGGGTCATAATCTCCTAAGATTCCACACTATGAAACTAAATCTCAGCACTGACGAGATATGCAGAGGATGTGGCGATGCAGAAAGCTGTGAAGACACGCCCCACTTTCTGTGCCACTATCCTAGCCGCAGTCAGTTGAGGAACAGAACTTTAGGAAGCTACTTCTTCCAAGAAATTTCTGAAATATCCATTATTCCGCTAACGAATCTTTTCAGGTTTACCAGATCATCGAAATGGCTGGACAGCGTTGGTTAACGAGTAAGGAGAAAATAGACCAATTGAAAAACAACAAGGACGGGCCCCTAAACCGGGAATCACAACGGGTCTACCCAGACCTAAGTGTGATGGGGAACGGAGCAATCCATCCTCATCAACCTATCGACCTAACCTAACCTAACTAAGACATTGAAACTGAAAGCAGTTAGATAAACGCCGGGCAAAATGCAGATGCTTTGGTTAAGGGATGGATGTACATATGCAGATCCATTAAGTGTCTTGGGAAAGGGCTCGATAAACCACCGTTATTCGTTACTACTTTCAGATATAAAAAGTAAGAATTTGAGGATGCTTTAGCATATTTCAAGAAGAACCCCTGTTCAATCTTTGAAAGGCATCCTGAGGATTGAACGTTTGCTTGAATCTCATGGAACATCTTTCCAAAGAGACCTGAAGTCTAAAAAAATATTCGAACAGCTGGATTAAGAATATCATAGGCCATATGGAGACTTCAGGAGAGCTGCTTCCATCTAAAATTGTCTTCCAATTGCTTAGCTAGACCTTCACACCAAACTGTGAGGAATGCTACCTTCAATTAGTCGCAGAAATCTTGGAAGTGTTTGTGGCAAAACATGTGGTCAACGACCATGTCTAGAAGTATTCAAGTTGACAAATTTCGACAACAAAATTCTCTCCTCAACCCAATACCATTCTACTGTCCCAAGACATATAAGCTAATCACTACTTAACAGGATAGTTATGAATGCAGTAACTGCAGCCCTTTGAGGATGACTTAATTATGTCCATCGACGGAGGGATGATTAATGAGCGCTCATTAGAACCGAGATAGTGAATTACCCTTATGAACTCTCCATCCATCCGCCGCCATGATTTTGTGAAGCCAATGGCGTGTGGAGACCAGACTTGAGTCGACGACAATAATACACTTCCCAACCCTCGCTGCTGTAAAAACAGGTCACTGGTAGCTTAATTTTCAACAAAATGCCATCCAACCAATCTGTGTTCCATTGAGCTACCACCCATCATACATCACGTACAACACCTCAGGACAATCCTCTTTCGTACACGACCCCGACCAACTCTCCTTCAAAATAATGTAATCAAATTTTAAATTCCTCTCTAATAACCTTACACAAATAAACCCAAAAAAAAAAACTCTCAGTCAAAGCATCGAGCGTTGGTGCTGTAAGACCTTTTGACAAACTTGACTCTTGACAAATAACCTTCAAGGATTCGCTCTGTTTTGGGACCGAGATTCACCCAGCTGAACTTAAAAAAAACACCACATAATTGCGTTAGGCAAGAGTGAGGCGGCTATCGTCGTCCTAGGTCAACAGAGCACAAATAACACACACACACAAAATAAGTCCTCGCGTTGTCGAAAGGATGCCTAATTAGCTCTGTCATCAGGATACAAACACAAAAACAAGAGCAAATAGAAAATAACAAAGGGGACGAGCGAGTGTTCTGCGTCTCGTCACAAAGAGAGCTTCAGCCAAAAGCCTAAAATTTTTCAACAATGTCAAAACGTTATTATTTTTTATTGTCCGGGGATTAAGCCAAGGGCCACCCGGACCGAACGGGAAACGAAAGCCTTAAGCAAGACATAATAAGAACAAAACAAAGAGGAGAAAGGAAAATGACTATTTCCATGACCAGTATTAAAATAAACAACCAAGGGGAGGTCGCTTCAGTTTTTTTTTTTCGTTTTCTCATTTCAATAATGTCAAACCCTCTTTACCGCAATTTACAGGACACGTCACCAGAGAAAGGAAGGATAGGTTCGCAAAAAAAAGAAAGAATAAAGGAAAAATAAAATAAAATAACACTCGAAGAGCCTATTTCACTACTTTTGCTCCATCTATCCGTCCCTAGTGGGTAATTCTTCGTTTATTATAAATGCCAAGGATTATTCCGGAACGAGGAGAGAGAGACCTCACGAGAAAGGAATGTATTTTCCTGGCACTCTGTGTGTGTGTGATTTTTTTTTCTTGTGTTTGTGTAAGTGGTAGTTTGGATAAGTGTTTTAGAATAGTTATAAATCTGAGCTCGTAGATACCTACCTGTTGACGATGTGCGAGGCGTTTTAGGTTGCCTTCTTGAAGAAAGTCGTGGCCTAGTACGTACATAGTTGGGTTGTTGTACGGGAAAAAGTTGTGAAGCTAACACTACAAGTACGTGCTGTGACTTAGAACTCAGAGATGATTTGAAATCGAAAATCTACCTCGAAGTTCAGAACAAGGAACAAATAGTTTTCGTACCCAGACACGGTGTCATAAGAGATGTAAGCGAAGGCTCTTAAAGTGTCACATATCTTGCACTTGAGCGGGAGCTCAGCTAGGATAGTAATGCTCATCTTCTATACATCTAAAGCTTCTACTTAGCATTTGCAACCGATGTCGATGTCTACAAGAAGGTGTTCTCCAAAAGGTTGGGTAAAAGCAAAGTCTCATGCTGATAAAGGAAAAGATGATCACGATATCCCATCGGCGTACGGTTTTCTTTGTATGCTAGACACAGCGGGACAGCATTCAAGACACTCAAGAAAAATCATTAGCTTGTTAGTGTACGTAGGTTGTTTTTGCTAAGATAGATGCATGCCTTGAATAGCATCCCAGAAGTTTCTTAGCTAGCCTCATACCCATAGTGTAATCCAGGTTCTCGCCCTGTTTTCTTTCTTGGAAGAGAAGTTGCTTTAGAAGTGCATCGTATTCTCCCGAACTTCCCTCTCCTTCTACTCTCTTTAGTCATCCTTAAGATCGTCCACTTCGCGTTCAGTTCAACTATGAGGCGAAGAGAAGTTAGCTCAAGGAATACCACACTGGTCGCAGTTGAACTTGTGCTCATGGCCCCAGTAATGCAGACGCATGCATGTCTTTGCATCTTAGTGAGTGTCTTCCTTATTGTGGCTAGACTAGTTCGTTTTACCCCCGCTATCGATCCGTATGTGATCATTGGTCTTACAATGGCGACGTACATACATCCATCTTAGAATGCTCGGGCTGAGTCGCCAGGGCCTGCTAGGTTCCTATATATCATGACAGCATGCATAGCCGTTTTGGATATCTCCTTTGGATGTAGTCCTAGATATTTTCCTTTATTTACTGGTATCAGTACTGTGCCTGACAGTCGGATTGGCTTCAGTTCAAGCTTCTTTTTGGCCATAAAAAACTCTGTTGACTCTGCCACATGAAGTGATCTCCTGCACGCCATAGGAAATACCTTTCGCGTACCTTTGGTGTCAGCAAGTCTCAATTCTGTTTTCTCTCAGAAGCCAATCCGGTCTCGTTGTTTGCAGTTGTCAAGAAGGTGCTCTTATTGGGTTCTCAGCAAGTTCGGCTCACCCATCTATCATAGTCAGAGCACGGCTGCTATCAAGCCTATGTAAGAAGGAGACTTTGATACGATGACTGTAGCACTACGGTAGGTCTTAGTCTTACCACATTTTATATTGACTTTAAGGACAGGCATTTAGAGCTACGTATAAGGAGATTGGGCATCCTCGCCAAGCTTACCTGTCTATGTAAAAGGCCTTCGTGGAATGCATGTATGTACATATCGTTGGTTGTCGGAAACGGTCTAAAGCAAAAGAACGCGGGATCCTGCGACTTCTTTGACATCTTACTTAGAAACAAACTCCAAGGCTGAGTACAAGAGCTATGCTCGCTTTCGGTGGCGGTTTTGATGGTGAACCAAGATCAAACGAGGTCAACAAAACGGACACACTATAGGCAATTATAACTTTGAGATCGTTAGGGATTTCGTACACCTGAGTTCCGCTGTTCATTCTGTTCATGATCACTCTTGACAACAGCAATTTTAGGCTAAAAGAGCAAGACATCTTAAGATGACCAATCAGACTCTATATAGAAGTGTCATCCAAACTTTCCTGGTATATGGAACCCAAGGGCAAGGGCAAGAACATAAACGAAAGTACATTAAAGTCACCTGGTTGTTTCCAAAGAAAAATTCTTCATATGTCCAGTTTGGAGGAGCAGATTCAATGACAAACTACATTAGCTGCATAGTCACATCAAAAAAATCTAGTGAAAAAGCTGCTAATCTAGCGCTTAGATGATAATAATATGTCGAGTGAGCGAATGGTGACCAAAACCATTCCAAAACCCGAAAAACTTTTTTTTAAGAAGAATGCGGGAGAGGAATCCACATAGAAGGAGACCCCCTCAACTGCGCCAATTACAGAGGCATCAGTCCCCTCAACATCGCGTACAAGATTTCATCTGCCATATTGTGTGAACGCCTGAAACCCTTCGTCAACAACCCGATTGGCCCCTATCAGTGTGGTTTCAGGCCAGGAAAGTCTACAGTCGATCAAATTTTCACACTCCGGCGGATCCTGGAAAAAACCCAAGAAGTCTAAATCGATACACACCACCTTTTCATCGATTTCAAGGCCGCATATGACAGCATTTATAGAGACGAGCTCTACAGAGCCATGTCTAGTTTTGACATCCCTGCCAAACTCGTTCGTCTGTGCAGGATGACGATGGAGAACGCTCGCAGCTCCATCAAGGTCGGTAATGACCTCACCGAAACCTTAGATGTCAAAAAAGGATTAAGGCAAGGCGACGCTCTGTCATGTGACTTCTTCAATATCATTCTTGAAAGAATTGTGCGAAACTCACAAGCCAACACAGGAGGCACAATCTTTCAAAAGTCTGTGCAACTACTAGCTTACGCCGATGACATTGACATAATTGGCAGATCACATCGGGCTGTCACCGGTGCGTTTGCTAGTATCGAAACAGAAGCCGCCAAAATGTGTTTAACTGTAAATGAGGGTAAAAACAAGCATATGCTGTCAACAAGAAGGGACACACAACATCGACGAATTGGACAGAACGTCACAGTCGACAGCTATTGCTTCGATGTAGTAAGGGACTTTGTCTACCTTGGCTCTGCTATTAATTCTGACAACAACATCTCGGCGGAAATTAATCGAAGAGTGACTCTTGCCAATCGCTGTTTCTTTGGGCTGAGAAGGCCATTGAGCAGTAAGGCCCTATCTCGAAAGATTATGGAGACTCTTTATAAGACCTTAATCATCCCGGTCCTGCTCTATGGCGCTGAAGCATGGACTCTGTCGAAAGCGGATGAAGATATCCTTGGTCGCTTCGAGAGAAAAATTCTTCGGAAGATATACGGTCCCGTTTGCGTTGACGGGCTTTGGAGGAGAAGATTCAACTACGAAATCTACGAGCTGTACAGCGACATCGACCTAGTCAAAAAACTGCGAATCAGTCGCTTAAGATGGCTAGGACATGTAGAGCGAATGGACACCAATGCTCCGGCCCGCAGAGTCTTCGAATCTAACCCGGAGGCACAACGCAGTAGAGGAAGACCTCGCCTAAGGTGGCGCGCACAAGTAGAAAGGGACCTCAACCAACTTGGAGTGCGCAACTGGAGGCAGTTAGCTAAGGACCGGGCTAACTGGAGAGGCTTGTTGGTTGAGGCCCAGGTTCGCCCCGAACTGTAGCGCCACCTAAGTAAGTAAGTAAGTAAGCAGGAGACGAATACTCCATCCTAGGTGGAGCACACCGCTGAAAGTCCACCTCAATAAACTTGGAGCACAAAACTGGAGACACCTACATGAAGGTGTATCTGGCAGGTGAGGTTCAGTTTTTGAAGGCTTCATCTATCCCGAGTTCAGTTCCAACATCATTTTTGAACGACCAAGTTCTCTGGCATAAAATAAAGTGCAAAATGGTTGATATGGACGCATTCAGCTCCTACGTTTCTTCAGCGCTTGTTCAGCTCTTATGTTGTTGTGTTTACATAAAATATTATGTCAAGTTTTCATTTATTGCTGTTCCGTCAGACATGCAAATTTTCTTTTTCTCTTTCACTAAATTTTAAGGCCATTCAGAGAGTCTTCATGAATGGTAAATGCAGTCTTCCGTTCACCACATTTCCCAACCTACTTAAAATCTAACGCACATTCACTCAATGTCAGGTATCCATAGCTCTGCTTTCAATTGCTAAACACAATGCGTTGTATATCGTTCTCAAACCCATGAATATCCTTCTTCTTCTTCTTCTTCTTCTTCTTACTCACTTGTTGAAGTCAAGAAATGTCAGCATACCACTCCAGCCACAAAAAACTTCTCAACTGGATTTCTCCGCAGCAGAAATTCTAGCTCATCAAAGAAGCTTAAGAGATCAACTTCAGTCCCTCAACAAAGCGCCCACTCACCATCGAATACATAGAAACAGTGCGTCACAACATACCCAACCAAATAACATACACATCAACGCATCTCTCCTGGCAATCTCAATTCCAGCGCAGCACTATGTCATTCATTAAAAAGTTTTGCTTAGTTGCACCTGAATTTCATATGTGTTTCTGTATATTTTTGAAAAAAGGAAAATCATGCAAAATGTCTTGACTTTTCCGTGAGGAATTTTCATTGCAAAATATTTTCGCATATGCACATACCATACGCTTAAGCAAAGAGTACTCAAACGTTCGACATTCGGTTGGAGGTATGCCTAAGTGGACCCGAAGGCCTTCAGAAGATGGGGAATATATATACGAAGATGAAGTAAAGTTCTTGCCTCAAACGTGGTTCAAGGAAACTACTTCAACATGTGTGACTATATTTCTTGTTTGCTTCTTCTTTCAAAGAACGAAGAGAAAAGGATTACTTTTCGTATGGTAAGGAATGTAGCAGGCACTTCGAACCAAGTTGCAACGCTCTAAAGGACACTCTCTACTCAGGCACTTAGGATTTGTTTATGTTGTTGCTATTGAAATAAAAATAAAAAATGTGTTCGGTTAAAAAAAAAAAAAGAAACTTTTCTGGTTGCAGGATATATGCGAGATATGTGCAATTAAATTATCCTTTGTTGGCATTAATTATGCCAGCATATGCGCGGGCGGAAAGCAATGGAAATAGGTTGAGATTGTTGACCTACAATCGAGACGCAAGGAGTTCTGGAGGTCAGAAGAAAGAAAGAACGTCTCAGTGAAGTACCAAATTTCGAATCAGGGAAACACGAATAGATTGCACACAAAATGCTGGAAAGGATATTAATGGTTCGTCAGCACTCTAACTACTCTCCTACTAGGGAAATAATTTGAATAGAGGGGCTGATGCTGCTTACAGATAAAGGATTCAGACGTATTTAAAATACACTAGAAAAGAAGATACTCTAGGAGGTGGGTTTGCTAAGAGGGAAGAGACTCCTCCATACCGCATTCAGGTCAATATGACTCTAGAAGGTTAGATTAGCTTTGTCCAGGTTGTTACTCGAAATATTATGCATTCGTTGGGGATAGAGATAGAGATTCTCTTTGTCCTAAATTTGATAAGTAAGGTTGCAAGGGGTATTTTAGGCAGCGTGTGTCGGAGTCATGGGATCAATGAGAACAACACCGACAGCGGCAATGGAAACCATGCTTAGTTTCATTCCGCTTGATCTATACTGTAGCCGTCTGGCTGCCAAAACCGCGGTAGGACTAAAAGAAGGTGGACTATGGTCGTCGGGCCCCTACGGTCACGCATCCATTTCAGCTCGATGAGAGACTACTACGCTACAAGAATTCCTGACAGAGTAGGAGCATGAAAAAGGAGCTGACATTCTACACCGATGGTTCTAAGATGGACATTGGCACGGGAGCCGAAGTTTATTGTAAACAACTGCAGCGTGTTTCAGGCCGAAGTCACAGCCATCATACAGGCTGCCGATCACTGTCCTGACAGCCAGATAGCCATTAAGGACCTGGACTCTGCTGTAATCAGGTGGAGACTTGTGAGAATCTGCAAGTCACTCCTAAACGAGATATCTAGAGCCAATGCGGTGACCCTCTGCTGGGTACCAGGGCACATGGGTATCAAAGGAAATGAAAAGGCTGATGAGCTTGCTAGGAAAGGATCGGCGCTGCACTTATCGCAGGCCCTCCCTTTTGTAGTAACCCCAATCAGTTCCTTACGGAAAAAGATAGAAGATGAAGCCATCGGTTGAGCAAACAGGCGCTGGGTTCATCTTGAAACATGCGCAACGGCCAGGACGCTATGGCCGGCCTTCAGTAAGAAGAGATCAACCTCTCTGGTAAAACTTGGTCGTTATAACGCACGGGTTGTTTCTGGCATAATTACTGGACACTGTGCTATCGGCGTTCACGCAGAACGACTCGGTGTGCTACATAACGACTTTTGCAGAAGTTGCAGGGACGAAGAAGAAATTGAATCTGTTCGTCATCTGCTGTGCGATTATCCTGCCCTTTCCGCCATAAGAATGAGGACTCTTGGGAGTTACTTCTTTCCCGAACTGGGGGACTTAGGAAATGTAGAGCTGACGGACCTCCTGAGATTCATATCATTATCTGGGTGGTTCTAACAGCGGTTTCACAATGTTTCCAGGGTTAAAAGATTGGGCACAATGGACTGACCTGGTCTAAGTGAGCAGTGACTCTATGTCACAAGGCACCCATCTACCTAACCTAACCTAAGGGGTAACCTAATCTGTTGCGAGGTATGGAGGGACACCTACACAAAATCTGCGCGACAGTTTCTTGATCTTCCAGATATTGTCAGCAGAGCTCTGAGCAAACGTTGCCCGTTTCTGCATCTTAGGAAGTTCGTCCAATGAAGGATTAGTTCTTGTTGTTCTCAAGAGTGGAATTCTAATTTGAGGTGGCTTGAAGGCAAGCCAAAGAAAGGGAGAATGGTCGGGCGTTTAGTAAGATTAATACTACTTACCTTCGACACCCTGTAGCCGGGAGCCGAAATTAGTGCTATATTCCTCGCGGATACCTAGTTGCCTTAAGGTGTTCACGCAGTTTCACAGAAGCCTAGATAGAAGGAGTAAGGACCTTTTGTTGTTTTGTTCCCCAAAAGTTAAGAAGAGATGCATCAGATAATACTCCAAAAGCTCTTGGAATCGTTCTCCAAAGGAATCTTTAAATAGACATTAACTCCTTCACCTGTGTTGGGTGACGGGGCATAGGGACATTCCAGGGAATTGTAAGGCCGATGAACTCGCTAGAATAGGAACAACTTTACCCATCTTGCCGGACAATAGCACCTTAGGTATACCAATCGCTACTCGCAAACTTAAACTTAAGCTGGATCCTGTCGAGAGTACAAATTTTAGGTGGACAAGTGGATCAACATGTCTAGCGACAAAACAGATTTGGCCAAAGCTGGATCTCAAACGCTCCAAGAATTTGATTTCTTTCAATAAAATGCATATCGGCACCACAATAGGTGTCATCACTGGACACTGTCTAATAGGCAAGCATGCTACAAAGCTAGGCCTCTTTGCGATCGACTTTTGTAGAAGCTGCATGGATGAAAAAGAGGACGAAACTATTCCTCACCTTCTTTGTTTCTGCCCAGCTCTCTCCCGTAGAAGGAAGCTTCACTTAGGAGCTCCCTATTGCAACGATATAGGCGACCTGATGATTACTGACATTAAGAGCCTCCTACGCTTCATAAGAAGCTCTAATTGGTTTAAACGAGTAGGTAGAGAGAAACTTTCTCCCATGATCCACGTGGTGTCGCAATGGACCTACCATTGGTCTAAGTGTGCTGGCGACTCCTAGCTGGCAGCCACCTCAACCTAACCTAACCTAGTTCCTTGCTATGGCCGTGGGTACAAAATTCAACCGATTTTGACCAATTTGAATGGGTTTAATTGTAAATGAGGACAAAACCAAAACCAAAACTAGAAGTGACATACAAATCGACCAATTGGACAGAACGTCAGTGCCGACAGCTTTAACTTCGAGGTAGTAAGGGTCTTTGTTTATCCTTGCGTTGCTAAGAACTCTGACAGCAACACCTCTTATTTCTTTGGGCTGAGAAGGCAATTGAGTAGTGAGACCCTATCCCGAACGACTTAGGAAACTCTATACAAGACCTTGATCATCCCAGTCCTGCTGGGATGTCTGTCGAAAACGGGTGAAGATATCCTCGGTCGTCTTGAAAGAAAAAATTCTTCGTTAGATATTCGGTCCCGTTTGCGTTGACGGGCTTTGGAGGAGAAGATTTATCGACGAAATTTACAAGCTGTACAGCGACATCGTAGTAGTCAAAATGTCGCATCAGTCGCTTAAGATGCCTAGGACATGTAAAGCGAATGGACATTGCTCCGGCCCGCAGAATCTTCGAATCCAAGCCAGAGGGACAACGCAGTACAGGACAACCTCGCCTAGGGGGGGCGCACAACTAGACAAACATCCACCTTAAGTAACTTGGAGGCACTTAGCAGAGGACCTGGAACTGGTGCGGCTTATTGGTTGATACCCAGGTTCACCTCGATCCTAAGTTGGTAATTATTTGTGGGGTTTCGTAGAATTTTAGGCTTTGCCTGCAATAATTTCTGAAGCAAAGGCTGAAATCTTGCGAGATCATGTAACATCTCGCCGAAAACGACTTATTACAGTCGTGGAGGACATTTTTCCTAAGAATCATCGCTCGCACAAGGAGACACGCTTTATTTCGAACACCTCTTGCCCTTTAGCGAAGTCATCCTGGCATTGAAATCTGTTAGTATTGTCCTGGTATTTGATGAGTCCTGAGTCATATCCTGACTACATAAGTAGGTACCATCAACCCTCAATTTGACACGCGTAATATCACTTCCAGTATCCGGAACTAAATGGGGAGTCAAAAAAATCAAAAAATAAAAACCGTGCATCTGAAAAAAAAAAACTCCTTAATTGCAGTGGAATCTATGCTGTGCATGAATTTCTGTCAAACTGCTACACGATGCACACGTGTGTCCATTCCGCATAAAAAGCTTTTCCCACAAAACACCATCGCTTCCAGCAGTATACGAATATGCAGTCCTATATCGGTGCAATCGATTCGAAATCGCCATAGTCTCAACGGGACCAAAGACTGGACAAGCAAATAGAACACAATAACGTGCCACAGTACAGATTGCTGATACATTCACATACGTATGTACCTACATGTGACCCAAACATCATATCGCAGAGTCGTCGTCCTTGCGAAGACTGCCTATTTTGTGTACAGGCTTGTGTGATTCTTCTTTCAGGCATACAAATTCCCAATGGAAATTGCTCCACTTTCACGAGCAATAAACGAAAACACCATCGAACATGAACACGGATTTTAGCTGCACCTCAAACCCTCCATCTGACTTTATATCGAGATTTAAAAAAAAAAAAAAAGGAAAATGTACACCTCTGACAAGGATGCCAGAAACAAAAGATTGACAAAACGAAAAAAGAGCGGAACGAGTAGCAGGATAAAACCTCGAAAAGAAATAAATTCCAGTGGTGTCCCGTTCATGGGTCCATTGTGAAAGAAATTCAAATGAAATTCCTCTGGAGTCTGTTCTGTTTGGACGTTAGTTAGATGTTTTTTTTTTGTGCACCCTTTTTTTCTTTATTCGTTACCGGTCCTACAAAGCTTTGGTCCTTTCAATTCTGTGCTTGCGGTATGTGCTAAGTCCACCAACATCTAGCCCTCACAATATAAAGATAGGGAGACAGAGGAAGCAAAGCCGTAAATAGCCGCCAGCGCGGTGGTTTAGTCGTCTTCCTCCTCCTTGCTTTATGGGTCCTGTTAGTGTTGGGTGTAATGTCCTCTTTGTTCACCTCATGTCGTGCGGTTTGTAAATTTGCATGTACCATTTAAAGTGTTTTATGAGCAGGTATGTGCACGCTCGAATCCTTGAACCGCTCTAATACTTTAATGCGACACATCCTCTTAGATGCGACACATCGTCGAGGTGTGTGGATGGATGGGGGAATGGATGTGTGTTTACATATTTTACATATCGGATCATGAGCATGATGGGGGTATGATTATCCTTTGCTGACAGATACCTGAATGCGATGGGACTGGCGAATACTAGACGTTTGCCTTCCTGACTGACTGCATAAGCAGGTTGAGCATCAGTGTAAGACGGGCAATGTTGTTCATGAACACTCATCTTTTGTCGGTCGGACTTCTGATGTTTGCCGGGCAGAGTGATGCATCTGCGGTTTGAGAGGATGCAATATTTGTTTTTATGGACAATTGGGGTCGCGAAAAGAGATTTTCCAATTTAAATTCAAGTACACAGTCAGGATAATACAGTAAACGTACGGAGGGGCTGATCATCGAGGGTGGGAGTTGGGTTGCGTCTGAGTGCTTGGATTAATTTATTCTCTATCCCTTCCACATCAAATCAAGACTAACCTGCTTTGTTTTGAGTCTGATGTGCTGTCGTGTGTTCAATCTGAATAAGCATCTATGGCAAGGGGGGAGGCGATATATTTAACGGCTGCCAAATGCTGCTGGGTTAACAATGTGCACTTGTACTCGTAAAAGGATTTATAGTCATTGGAGCCCAGACGACGCCATTTGGTATTCAAATCAATGAGATGAGAACAAAATCAGTGTTTTGGAGAAACAACGACGGAGACGTATTTCAAATGAAAATTGAAAAGACACAGCTGAGAAAACTATAAATGGTAACAAGCTGTGAATGAATTAGCTTTTGGCTAGTCGAATGGATGAATAACAAAGGAGAGTCCTTGCAGGTCACTGGTATACGCAGCAAGAAAGATCCAGTGCCGATGATAATCTTTCAAGGATAGTGAGACAATAGCTTTAATTTGAGTACAAATTCCGTCGCCAAGCCTGATCAAAGGGTGGGGGGAAAAGAGGAAAACTCCCGCTGGGCAGCGGGTGGAAACTTCATACTGCTTAAGACGATTCTGAGGGATAGAGTGGCTGTAACAGCACTCCATCTAGAAACGTAAGTAGCGCCGTTTGGATGCCATAACTCACGTGACCTATCGCATTTTGATTAGAAGTTAAACTTCAGAGATAAGTGGCAAGTGACAAGTGGCTCTAGGTAGAGCCTGACAGTGAACATCTGGGACCTGCAACACATAGCGACAAGTACTTGTCGGACAAGCACAGTTCGACAAGCACAGTTCGACAAGTGAATTTAGACTTGTCGACTTGGCATGTTGTGTTATAGACCCAAGGAAACCCTTCTTTGAGATGAAGATTAGAGGAAAGGACTTTAGATACACACTGTGGTGTTGAGAGAGCTGATAACTATCTCAATAATTTTCTCAACTATTTCTCTGAGGTTTTGAAAGATGGGTTTGCTTATGTGCTGCCTGGCTCTACCTAAGGTCAATAAGGCCTAAAGATAGAGGAAATGGTAACTAATTTCCGTATCATTTGCAATATTTCAGCAATTAAATACAATCCCCATTCTGGCTTCATGAACTCCAATAGGCCAGTGGCATGTACTAAACGCCACAATTCCAGCAGATCTACACGGTTTCTCTTTTGTAGATCTTGGGTTCTTTACCGGTTGGAATTGGGCCACATATGTCTGGATGTGATACAATTCTGAAACTGATGCCATCTATTATTGGTATTCGATAGAGAAGAGTCCTCAACGATACGTGTGCTGCTTCACCAAGAGATCTCTCATGAGCAGATCCCCGCCTCGCTAGTTCATCAGATAGCTTGTTCTACGTCGGCGTGTACTGGCACCCAGAGGAGACTTATCCTGAACCGATAATGCAGCGAGACGAGTTCCTCTTTGCATATTTCACCAGCTTTACATATTTTATCTTTATCCGAGGATTGAAGCTGAATGTCATGACATCTATGTACCTTTGGCGGCTCGAATGATGCTAAGTCCCTTTTCTTATTGATTGACATTGGGTCCTTTTTTTGTCATTTTCCTGTAGTGAAAGAGTTCCCGAGAAATGCCTTGCTTGGGGGACATGAAATTCTTTGAAAAAGCTGTTATATTTCATAAATATCTTCTCCACAGATGGCGCTATGTGAGACTGCAGTTGTTTAGTATTTGAGCAATGACATCAGATGTTTCCCCCATGGTCTATGTAAATTGTCGACTACTCTCTAAACAAAAGCTTGCTTTGTATGGGGTTGTCCATCATTTAATAGCTGCACTTAGTCCCTGAGAGACCATTTTACTTTAGCCCATGCGAGATAGTAGCAAAGCAATATCCCTTACGTGGTTTATACCTAATTTGTCCGCACTCCAAAACTGCACAGCGCGCTTTACTAAACGCAACCAATAAGCCAGATACTAGTACTTGAGGATGAAATTTCCCATGATAAAGTGCCTGACAGTCACACAGAAAGTGTGCAGCGGTTTCGCCCGCTTCAAGGCGAAGTTTCACAAACGCCAGAGCTCTTAGGTCCTATGGTTTCCAGGTTTCCGTTAACGGAAGTTAACCCAGTGACGAGCCCTGTAATAGTTCTCAAGTCACTTTTGGGAAAACTGGTTCTACCCACACTAAGTGTGTCGATCTTCGGCTGCCGGCATGTACCAAGACGTCGCCAGTAGTCGAAATACTATTTCAGCGGCAGTTCAGGCTTTGTTTGTTTTAGTGATGCCAGGCTACAGCCTATTAATGGCTGAAGACCCATGAAGGTGTTCATTGATCCTTTTCTGGCAAGAGCATCTACCCCTACGACAACCTACAATCCCGGAATATCCAGCAACCTATACCAGCGTTCAGCTTAACTCCTTCACGATCTTGGTGGCACTCGCGTAAGCAGAACAAGCCTTAAAGGCAGCCTGGCTGTCGGAGCAGATGTAAATAGCTCCACCCCTTAACTTCTACAGCTTTGCCGTACTTGGAGTCGCAAACTGGATAAATGGATGTAGTCGTATCGCTAAACTTCTGGGACTTACAGTGGCAATAAGTATGCTCTAAGGATGCTCAGTGCCCCTAATTACGATGAGGTTATCCTATTTAGAGAAATTCCTTCCAAATTTCTGTGAGAAGTGTTGAGTACTGTTGAGTCGCAATGCAAAAAGCTTACATTGATATGGGATAGGACCAAACACTCAGTTCAAAAGCACTTGTGGCTCAAACGTTTAATAAGACTGTGAAGAGCTCGAGTTATAATCAAAATATTTGGGGAATCTTGTCCCAGATTTTATCGTCATTTAAAGCCATTCATCCCTTTTGTATGCCGTGCCAGCCGTGTTCTATTTATAGAAGGGAATTAAATGTAAGGTCCAACAGCAGCATAAAAAAGGAGCGTGGAAAGGAAGTGCGAATCCAACTCGGTTCTCTGGTTCGATGCATTTCTCTCGCTCTGAGATGTCTAAAAATAACTTCAAATAACAACCAAATCTTTATGTGTGTACATGGACCACAACACCATTAACATTCCATGTAATTTAATCGTCTGCAACCTCGTGATTCCGCACGAGTACACCCACTCTCAGGCACCTACACGCAAGCATCCTTCCCTCGGCATGTGAGTCAATTAAAAACAAGTCAAAGTGAAATTAAAAAAAAAGGATAAAATTCGCCCCAAAAGTAGCATAAAGTCCACTTACGTGTTAATTGATAAAAAATATTCAGCCCAACTAGGTCATGTACGGAATGCCCTCGGCTTCCTTCCAATGTTCCACTCCTCGCCAATTTTTACAAATTTAACGATTCATTTAATATTTTTCCCAAAGAACAACAAGGATAATGAGAGTAAAAAGCGAAAAAAGCAAATTAAACGTGAAATTATTATTTTTTTGACTTCTCTTGTTGAGTATCCGGGAATTTTACTTAAATTTAAAAAAAAAAAAAAATACTCGCCCACGTACACAGGATGTTCAAGCCAAGCTAACCAGTAATCCATTGAAATATTATTCAGTGACCGAACTGGTCCTTCTCATAACCATAAACTTAAGGATCCTGGATTGAATAATTCCTGTTTTTAAAGTCCTTTTTCACTTTTGATTGTGTGTCTCACATACATAGCACTGCAAGATGCAAAAGGCATACCTATCGAGTCGTAAGAGCTACGTTACGATAAATTAACATTTCCGTAAAGCGTAAGCACTACCGGCATCGTAATCACAGAGAAAAAGGAATTCTCCAAGCGCCATTGCACACGGTACGTTATGCATTTAATTATTTTATTTTCGCATTTTATTCGCCTTTCTTCTGGTTCGACAATTCCTGCGATTGTATTTGTGAATAACGGAGTCCTTCTCCATCCCATTCGATTATCCTATCGGCTATAAAAAAAAATCCATTTTCACAGTCGTTGACCTTATTATCGAGCAATAAAACACGATTTAAGCAGATAGACATAATAACTTTAAAAAGGAGAACAGGAGCAAAACAAATTTACGATTTTAAGCCGAGTTGAAATAATCATAATAAAAATAAGGGTTGGGGTAATGACGATGGGTCTGAAGAGATTCTGTGGGCAGGACAGTGAGTCTGAAAAGTTAAGTAGCGGAGTGATTTTTGGGACGGAAAGGTCCACTCTAAAGCAGTCCTATAAAGCACTTTAGGGTCTTAATAAAGTCATAAGAAGGCGGAGGTACAAAAGACGAAAGTTGTCTCGCAATGAGATGATACGGGAATGTTGCACCCTACGCTAGCTGAATTCTGGGTGAAATACCAGAGTCTCAGGCGGAATATCCTGCCACAGTAAATGTATAACTTCCAGAGAATTTGGATTAAGTGATTATGTGTTTATGTGAGTAATTTTCCACCCACTTATCCTGGATTTCAGCTAACCATACACACAGCAATTTCCTTGGGTCTGTGGATGATCGGATTTACAAAAGTGTCTTCCAGGGACTTCCGAACTTTGACAGTGGATAGCGGCCATATTGTTGAAGATACATCTGTCAAATTAGCTGTCATTTATTCAGCCTGTTTTGCCAAATCACCATGGACGGATTTAGCGTTCAACAACACGTGCAAATAATAAAATTGTTTTATCAAAATGGCTGTTCTGTTCGGGCAACGTTCCGCGAGCATCGCCCATTTTACGGTCGCCATAATCGTCCTTCCGAGAGGACTATTCGCAGTGTGGTGGATAAATTTGAGTCCACTGATTCGGTAAATGATCAACCAACCGTAAGTCGACGAAACGCAAGATCTGCCGAAAACATCGCCGCTGTCCGTGAGAGTGTGCAGGAGCATTCGAGGCTGTCGATTTCGCATCGCTCACAAGAACTCGGCCTTTCGCAGACCACAGGTCGATGATTACCAACTTCTTTTGGCCTGAATTGGATCACATGGACACCAACGACATCTGGTTTCAACAGGATTGCGCTATGTGCCACACAGCTCACGCCACATTGGAAATTCTGCATGAGCGATTCGAGGGCATGGTCATCTCACGTGGAGGTGATGTGAACTGGCCACCGAGATCATGCGATTTGACCCCGTTAGACCTTTTCTTGTGGGGTTTTCTGAAGTCACAGGTCTATACGAATAAGCCACAAACCACAGCGGTACTCAAAGCCAACATAACCCATGCCATCGGTCAAATTCAGTCCGATTTATGCGCCAGAGTCATGGAAAATTGGACATTTCGGATGGGCACCATCCAGAGAAGCCGCGGCGGACATTTGAACAATGTTATATTCCATACATAATGGCATCAATAGGCCTTTCAATCGAATAAAAAATGTCGGTGGTATCTCACACACGCTTTGTTTTATTTAAATTTAAAGATAGGAAGCGCTTAATGAAAGACCATTTACTTGGAAAGTCAACAAATTCGTCCAGATGCTGGGATACGCAGACGATATTGATATCATCGGTCGCTCCCAGCGTGCCGTCATAGAGGCTTTTACGGCAATTGAAGAACAGGCGAAACGAGTCGGTCTTGAGGTAAACGAGGACAAACAAAGCAGCATCTGTCCACCACCTAGGACAAAACGTCGCTGTTGACAGCAGCAACTTCGAAGTAGTTAAGGAGTTTACCTACCCCGGAGTAAACATCAACTCCACGAATGACACCTTAGTGGAGATCCGACGAAGACTGACCCAAGCAAACCGCTGCTACTTCGGTTTAACGAAACAACTGGGTTCAAAACTCCTAACTCGGAAGACAAAATGCGCGCTCTACAAAACACTAATCCTGCCAGTCCTGCTCTACAGTGCCGAGTGCTGGACGATAAGCAGGAAAGCAGAGCAGATTTTGAATACGTTCGAGAGAAAAATTCTTCGTCAAATATTCGGTCCCATATGCGAGGAGGGCGAATGAAGAAGAAGATGTAACCGCGAAGATAGTCCGGAAAGCCAAAACACGTCGACTACACTGGCTCGGCCACATCGAGCGAATGGACAATAATGCTCCAGCTGAGAGGATCTTCGAATCCCAGCCCCGGGTTCGAGACGACAAGGAAGACCGAACCGCCGTTTTAAGGACCAAGCTATCGCGGATGCCAGAGCGCTTAGTCTGGAAAACTGAAAGCAGCGTTCCCAGGATCGAAGAGGATCAGGAAGGCTGCTGTGTCTCAGGCAGGGACCCTCCACGGGTTGGGAGTAGTGAGTAGTAAAGTCAACAGATACACGATAAATGTGATCACAGGCTCAGTGAAGGATACTTGCTTGCTTATTTAGGTGGCGCCACAGCCCGGGGTGAACCTAGGCCTCAACCAAAAATGTTTCCAGTTAGCCGGGTCTATAGCTATTAGGCTTCCAGTTGCGCACTCTAAGTTTGTTGAGGACCCCTTCTACTTCTGCGCGCCACAATAAACGAGGTCGTCCTCTACTGTGTTTTCTTTCCAAGTGATATTCGAAGACTCTGCGGGCCAAAACACTGATGTCCATTCGCTCAATAAATCTTTGTTATCTTAGGCTATGTCGCTATATAGCTCGTGTAATTCGTCATCTAAAGCCCGTCAAGACAAACGGGACCGAATGTCTTCCGAAGAATTTTTCTCTCGAAGCGACCGAGGATATATTCGTCCGCTTTCGACAGAGTCCATAAAGCAGGACTGAGATCATAAAGGTCTTGTATAGTCTCCTTAGTCATTCGGGATAGGGCCTTACTACTCAATTGCCATCTCACTCAGCAATTGGCAAGAGTTATTCGTTTTATTTCCGCTAAGATGTTGTCAGAGTTTATAACAGAGCCAAGGCAGACAAAGTCCCTTACTACCTCGAAGTTTTAACTGTTGACTGTGTCTTGTGTGTGTCTTTTCTTGTTGATAGCATACACTTGGTTTTTCGCTCATTTACAGCTAAACCCATTTTTTGAGCTCCCGTTTTAACACAAGCGAAGACACTAATGACAGCCCGCTGTGTTATGCTTTTGAAAGACTGTGCCTCCGGTGTTGGTTGAAGGTCTCGGTGAAGCTATTACCGACCGTGATGGAGCAGCGAGCGTTCTCCATCGTCATCCTGCACAGAAGGACGAGTTTGGCAGGGATGTCAAAATTAGGCATGGCTCTGTAAATACTGTCATTTGCGGCATTAAAATCGATAAAAATATGGTGGGTATCGACTTGGACTTCTTGGGTCCACGTCTACATTTGGCGGAGTTGAGAGGGTCTCCTTTCTTGTGAAACAGGCTCGTTTGACCTAATGAGTTGATGCATGCTCTCTACTAAGCCATTTCCAGCTACTTTGAACAGCTCGGCCGGTAGGCCAGCAGCTTCGTTGGATTTAAGCTTGGTTCCTTTTTTGGTCCTTTCCGATGATGCAGAACGATGAGTATTATAATCAAAGCCCGATGAAAAACAGTCCACGACAACACAGTCAAGAAAATCTTCAAAAATTTGGGGCACAGAAGTTGAAAGAATCTCTTACGACGTCACTTTTGGTTGTTCCACATCCAAGTAGTTGCAGGTGAGTCTTAGTTAAGGACTAGGAACCCTTTGTGCTGCAGCACCAATTTTCATTAGTAAGTAAGGGAATCGTATGAAATTCTACTCTGGTGGACAATTCTAAATAAAACTACCTCTCTGTCATAAGTAAGATTTAGAGAACGGCATACGTTTCCGTTACGAGTGCCTTTCGGGCAACTCTCACGGTGGCTTCTCCGTATATGGGAAAAGGGTTGCAATGAAACCAGCGCTGTGACTGAGGGAGTTATCGCAGTGATATTTCAGCGAGACAGGGCATGCAACTATCCTCAATCGTGAATATATATAAAAATAGAAGCCGTGGACTACGTACCCCCGTTTCTAGGCTTCGATATATAACACTACACACGTATGCTCGACAGAATAGGGGCAGAGGGCAAGATAATTCTGCACTGAAAGACAGGCGAGGGTGTAGGAGCTGGACTATTCTCAGCGTTTCTTGGCATAAACATATCTTTTAGACTACCAGACTATTGCAGTGTACTTCAAGCGGGGGTTATGGCTATTCCTGAAGCTGCTGACTCGGTGTCGAGTGGGGACATTGTCGCTTACATTGACAGCCACCAGATATCGAATAATTGTAATATTACTCTATGCTGTGCTCCTGGACACTCAGAAATCCTAGGTAATTCCGATGCAGACAAATTACATAGAAGCGGAACTCAACACTGTTGAAGAGGGGCTCCACTTAGCCATCAAAACGGTTAGATTCAGTATTTTGATACTGCAACCATGCTACGCCTTACTTGAGGTCCATTTCCCAGGTTTATCCACTCATGTACAACACGTGTACTCGAATGTAGCTGACCATAGGGTCGGTATTGCTAATAGAGCAAATAGTTTATCCGGAAAATTTTTAGTCCAGATAAGGTCAAATGGGCGGTCAGCTCTTTCAAACCATTCAAAGCCCCCGGTGGTGACGGTCTTTTTCTAGCACTTCTGCAGAAGGTTATCGACCTCATCATGCCGGGTATTACAGCTTTATTTAGAGCCAGCTACAGACAGGTAAACGTGATCTTCATTGCAAACCGGACAAAAGGCCTAGTGAGCTGCTTAAATCCTACAGACCTGTAAGCCTAACATCATTTGTTTTCAAAACGATGGAGAGACTCATCGACGTTCATATTAGAGGTCGGTTAGATTTGTCTACCCCTCTGCACTCAAGTCAATTTGCATATAGGAAGGGTAAATCCACAACCCTATGTGCCTTCCTTGACATTGAGGGCGCTTTCGATATCACTGGCTACAGCTCAATAGAGAGAGAAATCCGTGGCAGAGGCATTGAAGATTCGACAAGCAAATGGATAAGAGCCATGCTTGAAAGTCGAATTATTACTTCCTCCTCGGGAGGAGTGTCAGGGTCTGTGACAGCAGCCAAGGGCTGTCCCCAAGGCAGAGTTCTCTCTCCCATTCTATGGTCACTAGTCATAGACAATCTTCTAGTCGATCTGCACAGATTAGGCTATATCGCCCTTGGCTATGCGGTTGACTTGGCGATACTTATTAGCGACAAGCACGGCGCAACTATCTCTAGCGTCATGCAAGGTGAGAAGGACTCTACATCAGCAGAGAAGGACTTTCCATCAATCTCTGCAAAACTGTTCTAGTGCCTTTTACTAGGAAAAGACTGGTCAATCTAGGACCTATCATTATCAAAGGCACTACTCTAGCTTATTCCAGTGAAGTCAAAGTCACCTCGAGGTCATCTCCGACAAACGGCTCAGCTGGAATTCTGACATCAAGTTCGCCTTCGAGCGTGCTACTAAGGCCATGTGGGCCTGTAGGCGCCTGTAGGGAGGAACTTGGGGTCTAAATTCGGAAATGATACATTGGATGTATACAATGATGGTGAGGCCTGTTTTCACGTACGCAGCTATCATCTGGTGGCCGAAAGTTCTTGAACGGACAACGACAACTAAACTTCAGAAGTTACAAAGAGTTGCCTGTCTCGGTATCACAGGTGCTATGCGTACGTGCCCGACGGCAGCTTTAGAAGCTATCGTAGGGCTTTCACCCCTTCATATCTTCATTAGGAAGATAGCCGCTTGGGGTGCTATCAAGTTGCAGGTAATCAGGTGACCATGTGGGACATCTGAAAATTCACGTTTTGAGGCTTTGAATCCCGGCCAATGACTTCTTTCCAAGCTGTATGGATGGAAAAAAGAGAGAACCACCATTTCACCTACTCTACCCTGCAGATTCTTCTTCGAGGAACTTCAAGATATTGCCGATTCGAACGAAGGAAGGAAGTAGTCGGTACCTGTGGCAAAACAATGGATCTCTCTTGGTCCAAGTGAATCCCTCCGTGAGCGGAAAGTGGCTATCTAAACCCATAAGGGTACATAAATCGTTCAACACGATTGTGTGTTTCATCTACCATTAGATCGTTCAGTAGGTGAAGAAAAACCATTCCCATTACTTTCATATTCCACTGTTCCCGTCCATACAAACAGAAAAATCTGCTGCACCATCCCTGAGTATATATGGTGCTCCCCCCTCACCACTTACCACACAATGCTATTTCGTTCACATAAAGCGTATTACTTCTCTTGCCCCATTCAACGGAAATGGAAATTTATTGTCATTGTGGAAAGAATAACGGTTATCCCTTGGCCCAAATGATATGGGATAGCTTATTATTTATGTATATCCACGAAATCCCTTTTAGTAGCTATCGTCAAGTGGCGCAGAAGTTTCCTGTGCCACTGGACGAGACCAACCAGTCCATAATGGTAATGTGTGTGATGCCAAAAATCTAATGGCAGATGCACTCAATGACACAGACGCAAAGGATACTTGCACTAAGCAATGATAGTGCTTGCCACTTGCCGCTTGCTACAGTGGAAGTTTAATTCTAATATTTCAAGGACTCCTTTTCTTTCTTTTGTGTGTGTAACAGGAATGAGGCCAACCAAGCAGGCAACTGAACGAAATTTACCCAATGTGTGCTGCAATTGGCTTAAAAGGAAAAAAAAAAGAAAAATTTGCTGAAACTACCATTTTCCTCATTGTGGGAAAAATTTAATCAAACAGCCTTCGCAGTGAGTAAAGGAGTAAATTATCTGTTCGTGAAAATAAGGATTCCAATTCCATTGGCAGTTCTCGTTTCGTGGACGCAGACTAGTTTTTAACTTGAAGTCGACGTCTGGCATACGGATTCATTAACATACTTTTGGGTTATTTTTGCAAAGTTTGCGTTATCCTTGTGCAAGAGAGAATGAATTATGAAATTGATTTCGAGTGCATGAAGTTGTCGTTGAAGCAACTCAGCTTCTGGCTATAAAACCATGGCAGCGTTTTGCTACAAACTCTTGGGCTTTCCTGGGGAAGACTGCAGCCCTACTCACTGTCAGCAAACAACAGGTTTTCCACGCATATTAGCACATGTGAGCATTTTTTCGTAAGCAACATATCCTGCTGAATATCTCCTGCAAGAACCGATAACCGATAACCGACTCTCTAATCTCGTACAAATCACCGAAATTAATGTATGCGGTCAGTTTGGTCTTTTTCTGGAAATTAATTGAATGCCACAATCCAATCAGGACTTATTTACATGATCCACATAACTACTCACGTACTCGCACTGATAAAATTATTATTCCTGCGGCCGATTCGGAAAATTTATGGATGTCATCGGTTGCGCAAATAATAATCGCAACCGCAAAATGCTTTTATGCCACGACCACCACGAACAAAAGATGGTTGACATCCTTTTTCATAAATTAAATTTTATTTACACGCGCTTTATCCGTTAAGGATCTTTGTTGATTTGTGGCAATACACACACACACGCACACAGTTTGTTTCCAGTGCACGGGGGATGCGAAAGGATATAGAAAAGTCAATGGCACTAGAATGTCAATGACTTTGATTTTGAAAATCGCGCGAATGTCCTTCATTAAAACGTGTGCTTCTCCAAAATGCGATATTTCTCTGGCGATAAAATTCTATCTGCGTGGCAGTGGATAAAGGCGATTCGCGTTCCACATCGTTCGACAGTGAGCCAACGATGAGAATGATGGAACGCCAGGAGAGGGAGTCATTTAGATTGTGATCCGATTGGGAAATAGCAGATGTGATTACTTTTGTGGTGGCGCATCGATTCTTTTGTGTCAGTTATTGCCATTAATTTGGAGTTTGGAGTCCTTTTGTCCTTTATTCGCTGTGCGTTGGCCTTTTTGGGTAATGACATTCGAGGCTGGTATCGATGAAGGGTATATAATTGGAAATCGAGGCCGTTAAGGTATGTGTGACGAAATTAATGCGATAACAGCAATAATTTAAGATTAAAGTGACAAAGTTTTCTTATTGGCGGCTGATAGCCGCATTAGAGGAGAATTGGGATCGGGAAATGGCTTGGAATGGATATACAGCTCTGGTGAGATACATGGTGTCTGGCGCAGAGGTTACAATGGGTCGAAAGAAATGGGATTCTTGGCATGATTGTTGAAGGAATTTACATAGTTAAGGTGGTGACAGAAAGGATACATGGGAAGTAAGTAAATGTGCTTGTCTAACGCCAAAGGATTGCAGTAGAAATGCAGTCGGGGTTGGGTACATGGAAGAACCATTTTGGAACCATTCAACCTGGACGATGTGGAACAATAATTCCGTCCACTCGACCTGGACGAAGTGAGGATAGCTATATCTAAACTTAAGTCCAACAAAGCTCCTGGCCTAGTTGTCGAATTGTTCAAAGCGAAAGGCGGTAACTTGGTGAGGAGAGTGCACCAACTCATCTGTAAAATGAAAGTGTGCCCAATTAATGGAACTTCAGCATTGATTTCCCGATCCTCGAAAAAGGAGACCCTTTCAGTTGCGCCAACTATAGAGGCATTAGTCTTCCTAACAT
The DNA here is from genome assembly GCA_946965025.1 of Blera fallax. Lineage (NCBI taxonomy): Eukaryota > Metazoa > Arthropoda > Insecta > Diptera > Syrphidae > Blera > Blera fallax. The sequence continues at coordinate 43,639,523 of OX337247.1, forward strand.
CTCAAAAGGCGTTCACAATGCCTGAGCACCATCTATTTCGGAGTTCTGCAAGGCATTTTACCTCTCTCCAACTCATTCCAAGTAGCCTTGATTCCTCCTCAACTGTCCAGTGCCAAGTTTACTTAAGGCAACGCGCTGATTTCTCTTCGTGCCGTGTGGTACGACCGATCAACTCCCACTTCCTTCGCCGTATGGTGATGTCCACCGGCTTCTGTGCTCATTGTTTGAGATACAATCTGACCAGAAAACCCTCAATATGATGCGAAGACATCTATTCATGGAGGTATGAGTGACCATGGCGGTCACTTTCCAAACACTGCACCCAAACAGAAGTACCGAATCTACGTTAGAGCGAAACACTCGATGTGTGGTCCAAGTGTTGTGTGCGTAGCTTTCCAAAACTTAGATAGCATACCAAATGCAGTCTTTGCCAACATCAAGTTCGATACAAACGTCAGTCGACACGATGCTTTAATGCTAACATACGCCATCAATGATAAGTTGAGTGGACGAGTGTCAAGCTTATCTTCTCTGTTTGCTTTGCCTTTTATTGTGGACTAGTTCATGTAGATCCATCTCCCTAAGTGAAAGCAGGCAGAAATTGTTACCATTTTCCCGGTGTTTACGGCACGATGTCATTGTTCACTGAATTCTCCTGCTACTTTCCGATAATTCGCCAAGGATAACATCACCAATTATCATCAGCAATAGCAGGGGTGACAAAATGCAGCCCTGTCGTACACCGATTCCTATTTGAAAACTGCCTGAAAGCTTGCCGTTGGAAGCAATGCTACATTTTGTACCTTCAAACTTTTATAATAGAAATGATAACCAGATGAACTCTTTATTCGTGGTGTTGAAAGGCTTCTAATTCGACATCGAGAGTTGAATACCCTTGAACCCATATACTCAAGGAACCCCACTAAAGTATTGAAAAGGCGTTGTACTTCCATTGTTTGGAAACTCTTAGCACCTATATCTCTTAAGATTATAAAGGGCTAGAGAACAATATTTGTACATATGCAATTCAGGGATGTCATCAACAGTTAAAGCGTTAGATATACGATGCTCTAAGGCGCTATAAGCCAGTTAAAAGCGTTGTGTTTCGTTCGTTCAGTGGGAAGCCCATATGTTCAGAAATCATCACTCGAAGCTCTCACAGCTTGGAAACGTTCGCTCAAAATTCTGTGAATTATTGAAGTTTTCCAAATAGTTTACACCCAAGTTGTAGAGGAGTCCGTAAATTATTTCAGAACCCGTATGGGCTCTCAAAATAGGGCTCTGATTAAGAGTTAGCTTAGTACCTAGTTCGGTAAGCGTTCCAAGTACTCTCCAATACTCTTGATATCTGAATACTAAGTACGAATGACTGGTTGACTGAAATCACCTTGCACAATCTTTCTAGACATGCTTGATAACTGTGATAGCCTCGTTTGAAGTAGACATACTTCAGTGCTTACTTGCTTATCTATTTTGCATAAAAAAACAAGTCTATTGCGTTCTTTTCCAAAACGTATGAACGAGTATCTCCTCCTTACAGCATACTCGTATGAAACCAGACTGGTTAGGAAGGCTGAAAAGCTTAGTGCCCATGGCGCTGTCTGGCAGCCATGTTTAGTTCTAATTATATGTCAACCAATCAGCTGCTTTTCTTTTCGCTGCATAAATGTCATCGCCCTCCCTAATTAAAACCCTCTTAATCGCAAACCAATCGTCAAACTTTTAAAGTATCTGCAACGCTGTAGCCATAAAACTTAAGGCTCTGTTCAAAGAGTGAGCAGATACACTAGACTGTGTTCATGCTTTATTACGTCTAAAAAACTTATTCAAACAGGCCGACCCCACTAACAGCCTTGTAGAGTATAGGTGAGGGGCAACCAGTTTCCGAACAGATAAGTACCTATGTACGACCTGCCTTATTGGGAAATACAATTTTTTAAAAAGGGACGTAACAGTCCAGAGGGAAACGCCTACTTTTGGGTGGTTCCACAGTAAACAAGATTAAGCATTTTCAAACGCATGTTACTTACGTACTTTGATGATTAAAAGACCTTATCAGACCTCGGGTGAGAACGTGCTCCCAAAAAATTCTCAAAATAGTGTTTCCGATAAAATATTTGGAAGAGCGAAATAGGCCCTTAGCAACAAGATATAAATTTCATAGCGCCACACCCATTTCAATATGGACGTGCTTTTAATTATGGTGCTGGCTTGTAGTGAAATAAGCTGTTTAGAGGACACACGATAGCCACTACGATATCCACTACATTTCATCTACACCTTGTATACATGTATGTATGTACACATAGGGCAACACCTACTTTCGGGCGGTCTCTCAATTTGCGTCAAGTGCGAGGCCGGTCTTTCACCGCTAGTGTTCCGTATGTCTCTTCGAATTTTCGTATTTTGACGGTACTTGCTTCTGAGAGCTTAAATTTGTTGGTTTTCCGACGGGTAGTTAAACCTTCTAACTACCTTAAGTTAAGAACTATGCTTTACCATATAGCATACGGCTTAAGTATGTACTTACATATGTGCAGATACTAAGATAGAATAACTTCCTTATAAAAACAAATATTTTTGAAATATTCGAATTCCTAAACCCCCCGGTGGGCGCTTTGGCTCAGTGCTCTAACCGTGTCCCAGGGGTTAGTGCATTGGATTACATGTTCGAGGTTCGAATGCCAGAAAATACCGAAAAGTTTTTTCATAGTCCAACCTCAAATGTCTGAGAAACTCCCGTCGGTAATTACTGTCATGAGAAAACTTGTCAAAAAATGCTCTAAACTGTAGGTTTCCATTTTTGAAAAAAATTTGGAACGCACAACACGAATGGACGTGAGAAGCTAGCCCCTGAACCACATACGGTCTGTTGCGGCAAGTATTTGTATTTTGAAAGTCTCCAGCTTATAGACGCCATAATGAGGCCAATTTTATTTAGGTGGCGCTACATTTTTGGGTGAACCATAGCAGGCAATATAGTCACCGACTATACAGACGGGATTAAAGATCAATTCGACAAGCTCTCCCCGACTTTCCATACATCTGCACTATACTATAGCATGAAGGCGTTGTACAGGGTTTCTTTAGTTTTTCGAGAGAAGGGTTCACTTAGTTGCCTTCTAAGCCCACAGAAATAGTGATTGGCAAGAGCGATTCTACGTTTAATCTCATTGGAATACGAAGTTCCTCAGAGCCACAAAGTTTTACTTGTCCAAGGTCGGGAAGTATACCTGTCCATGGCTCTGTCCAAGGTGCCGACACAATAGTGCCGTAAAACATTTGAAGCTTTTCGAATGCAGCTTTGGTTTTGCTGATTCTATCGTCTACGTCAAGTTCGGAGCTGTCTTTACAAAAACAAATATCTAGTGCAACAGACCATATGGTATCCAGAGCCTACCTTCTCCCTACCATTCCTGTTAAAGGAAGGGACCTATAGTTTAAAGCCATAGGCGACAGGTGACTTAATGGCCTTTCTCTCGACAACTATTGCAATCGAACATTCGCAAGAGGACGGACCGTGAAAAATTTTGCCGGCGTATTGTGGGATTCAAACTTAGAACCTTCCACTCAGTAGACCAGTAGACCAACCACTCAACCACGGTGTCATCTTCGCCGACATAGTTTTTCTTAAGTACAAAAAGTTGTCACCTTTCTTAGCCTCTTGCATAGTTCGTCAGGACTATGAGCTTTTGGTGGTATTTTCTTTCGTTTTACTTTCCAGACTATGGATCATTTCATGTTCCATCCAATACTCTGCGTAAAAGCAAATAAACGTCGTCCACTATATGTCGCTGCTAATCGCTGTCAGGACCGCGTGGAGAATATCACTGATAACAACCATAAATGATAGTGGGGAAGTTATACAGCCTTATCGCACCACACTTTGGACTTCCAAATCACCAGACACTTAATCGTTATACAACACGTGAGACCTTGCACCGTCTTAGACTTCCTTGATAAGGGCTGTAAGCGTTTCAAGGTAACCTTTTCTGCGTGAAGCTTGACGTCCACAGAATGGATGAGTAATATCCTCCGCGACATGTAGGCCATCCCAATACCTGCATGTGTCCGTGTTCGTCAAACCGAATCTCATAGCGTGCTTCCTCAGGAGGCAATGGCCCTATCGCAATTCTTAACTTTGATCTGCTGAGCTTTATTAATTCTCCAGATTTTTTCCAATCTAACTCAGGCCACAGGGCTTTAGAAACCCTGTGTCCTTCTAAGTTTCACCATCTTAAGTCGGCCATATTGAACATTTTTTTGAGAATAGTTCTTATATTGGTGGTCTTATACCATCAATTGCGTCATTTATCGGGAGCTCTGCTCCTTTTTTGGCCAGTATGTCGGCACTATCGTTACCTTCTATATCACAGTGTGCCGGTACCCAACGTAATCTGACGATTCTGCGAACATAATGCCCTAAGCATTGTGCGGCAGATCTTGACTATCAAAGTAGATGGCAATACTTTTGCTGGATACTGATTCCATCTCAAGCAGCTCCACCCGCGGTTTTGATCACGGTTAGAATCTCTGCCTGGAACACACTACATATGTCCGGAAGTCTTAGAGTGAAGGTCCACACCCTTACCCATACTAGTTCTAGAACCATCCGCATAAATTGAGATTTCGTTCTGGATCGAAACTTTCTTCCTACGCCAATCTTCCCTATCAGGATACATTACTTCGTATGGTATGTCAAAGTCGAATGCATCAAGACTTTCATCCACTTTGTCAGGGATGTAGGGGATTGGTAGAACATTCTAACCAACTACCAGCTCTTTCGTGGTTCTATAAACCGTCTTGTTGAACTTTTTCTATTTCCTTGTGGTATTGAGATTCCAACTTAGCTTGCTCTACCGCTGATGTAGCAGGGTATTGGGTCTGAGAAGGAACACACTTCCCGATCTATTACCAGGACTCTGTGCAAAGCCATGTGTCGGGATGCTCCTGCCTTGTACTAACAAACTGTTCTCCTCCTGCAGAAATGCTTACAATAACCTTACAATGTTCGCTTATGCTCCTTGGTTCCTAAATTGTTGGCGCAGTGTTGGATACATGGGAATGCGAAACATGTTTTTGATTTGTATGAATACGAAAAGGAGTGATGACGTATGGTACCGGTGCGCTAAAAGACAACGTCTTAAGTGCCTGCTTTCGCTACGTGGTCTGTTTGGATGATTGCTGCTTATCGTGCGAATTTTGTGAGATACCTTATGCTCAAACAATAAGACTCCAATATCAAAGTGGCTTACATTGTAGAAGTCTACAAAGCGACTCTGCTGTTATTTTACTCCCCGAAGCCGAGTCAGGATGTCGCTCTTTAGTTTCAGACTATTGACAGTGCTCAGCTGGCTTAGTTGTCAATTTAATTCCTGCTTACCATCCCGGGTAGGGTAATGATACTGAGTAATCATAGCTTTCCCTACTGTGTTCCAAAAGATGAAGGAATCTAGCATCACAAGAATGCATCTTTTCCTCCGGAAGAGTTCGCTCGCCCCACAATCCCATCGTGTGCCATAATAGCGTTCTCCGTTCGCCTAATTGGATTGCACTGCAGCATGAATTAGTTCTGAAAGCGCAAAAGAAAAAAAAAAACTTCAACTCTTTTCCAAAGTCCTAAACAGATTACCTCACCCGTTAGTCATAGACAATGAAATCCATTCGATTAGCACGGTTATTGAACTTTCAATATTATTGAACCAAATCACGAAATTCCACTTCATGAAGTTACCACGAAAACAATTTTTTTTTTCTCCCTTCGCCAACTGTCCAATATTGTCTGCAGATCCTTCCAATTAGCATCGAGTTGTCTTTTTGTCCTTTCAAAGTGAAATGCAAACTTTTCTCATTGTTAAAGCGTCGAATGCCAATTACCAAAGTGAGCACAGGCGACCAAAGTCATCGACCCACGCCCATTGTGGTGCAAATTCTACAGCTCCCCATCCCACTGTCATCCATTGGCATTCACTTCAGAGTATGCACTGAGAAAGGACATTCTCTTGTCTCGCGTTTCTTTTTTTTTCTTTGTCGCATAAAGGATAACTATTGGCTTCGTGGGAATTTCCAATGCAATGGCACGATGTATTTTGAATTGGTGGGGACATTTGTTGTTGGCTTTTTGACTGTGAATCCTCTCGTAATAATAGGCAACCATTTTGGAGTCAAGTGGACTATTGGGAGACTATAGATGTATCTGCGTGACCGTATAACTATTGCGAATCGCTGTTTCTTCGGGCTAAGACGGGAGTTGAGTAGTAAGGCCCTATCCCGAACAACTAAGGAGACTCTATATAAGAGCCTTATTGTCCTAGTAATACTTTACCGAGCGAAAACTTTGACTTTATCGAAGGTGGATGAAAATATTCTTGGTCGTTTCGAATGAAAAATTCGTAGGCTTTGAAGGTAGTTATTCAGTTACATCAGCTTCGAAGTCTACGGCCCATAACATTTTTGAGTCCCACCCGGAAGGACATCGTATGGAAGAAAGCCTCGCCTTAGGTGACGAGCACAAGTGGAAAACGGTCTCGACCAACTTGAAGTGCACAGCTGGAGGCAGTCAGCTAAAGACTGGGATAATTAAAGAGGCTTGTTGTTTGAGGCCAAGGTTTATACCGAACTTTAGCGCCATTTAAGTAAGTAAGGACGGTATTTCTACAAGGAAACATTTAGAAAAGGAGGCTATTCTACAAATCGAGTTGTATGGTTAGCGAACGATCTGATTTCGAAAATCTGCGCGCTCTAGCTTGGCTCGACAACAGCTTTGTCTATGGGTGATGAGCAGCAATTTAACTGAAGCGATTGGCATACCGAGATTCGCGTTGTTCGGCAAAATCGAAAGGGTTGCACCCTGCCTGTTGAGCTCGTCAGGCATGCAATTCCCTGAAATGTCCCTGTGGCCCGGCTCCCAAATGAGGTGGACATCTATCTCGCTAAGACACAGGCGACTTCGTGAGCTAAAGCTGATGGAGTTCAGAGATTTAATCGCGGCCCAGCTGTCAATAAAAATTATGATATCCCGCTTCGGTACCACATTGTACTTTATCCACGACAAGGCTTTTGTTATCGACAGGATTTACAAGAGGCTAGAGTGATTAGAAAGGCGGAGGGAGATTTTTATGTCTTGAAGATACCCTCACCCACTCCTGATTCCTATCATTAAACAGATCTGGCCTTAGCTGGATCAGAAATGCTCCTACTGTCTCACAGCTGTCGTTACAGGTCACTGCATTACCGGCAGGCGCGCCATCAGGATGGGCATCCTAGCAAGCCACTTCTGCAGAAGCTGCATAGATGAAGAAAGGAAAAAAACCATACTACTGAGTAATCACAGGACACTGCGCCATCGGAGCAATGCTTAGCAAATGGAAACAGATTCCCATGATTTATGCAGAAGTTGCTGTGACGAGGAGGAAGTGGAATCGATCCAACATCTGCTATGCCACTGCCCCGCCTTGCAAGAATGACGCCTACGTACTCTAGGATCCAGGTTCTTCGCAAGCACCGCAGAGGTAGCAGTAGTCCAGACACAGGATCTCCTACACTTCCTAAAAAGCAGCAACTGGTTCCAAACGCCACAATTTAGATGGGTTGTTCCCACGGGTTACCTCCCACCAACATTCAAAAAGGGGATTCACAATGGACCATTAGGTCTCCGAGTGAACGTGATGAGTTCTATCCATCACACACCCTACCTAACCTAACCAAACCTAAGAAATCATACCACACTTTCTTTGCACATGCGGAGCCCTGCGCTGGAAGAAAACTGCCTTTAGCTGCCTATTTTTTTCAAAAACATCGGCGAACCGACTAAAATATTGGTAGTCTCCAGGGCTTTACTACTAGCTTCTCCTGGTTATGTGGGTAGAGATGGCCTGTGCTAACACAGCGGACCTTACTGCTCTAAGTGATCTAACCGAACCTTGTCTATGGGTAAAAAAATGACTACTGAAGCGGTTACGCAAATATGTGTGCCTTTGCAAACAGGCAGATATTCTGGTTCTGGTAATCTAGTATTTCTAGATGTACTGCCACTAGGTTTGTTCATCAGAAAAGGAGCTGTCACCTGAGCTATTGTTATTACTAATATTGGGAGGGTATGGATGCTAAGGAGCCTCCTAATTTTGCGCCCAGAATAGATCTGAAGTGTTAATACCCCTGAACCAATGGTGCTTCACATAGAATTTTGATCTTGCACAAGACATCCTTGCACTTCCTGAAGGAATCTGAGTGCGCTTTTTGAAGATATGTGTGTTTTGGATTTCGCACGGGGATAGGAGTCCTTTTTCGAGTAGTCTGTGTCTGTGTCTGATTAACGTCTTTTAATCCTCCAAGCAAGTGGCTAATGGGTAAGCCACAGAAAGGTAGTGGACCGCTATCAATACCACTGTGACCAGGAATTCAAATGTTTGTGACACTGTTGTGTGCAGCTAGCTGCTTTAAGGTATTTAAGCCATTCCAAGTGAGTTAAAAGAGAAGGGTAGACAGCTTCTATAGCCGCTTGACTATCGGACAGGAGTTGGATCTACGGAGATTGCTCCTAATGCATTCTCTGGCACTCAATTCATTGGCGTCGATTTCGGCCTGAAAAATCGATGTTGAGAGTCTCAAACGGGCTGCCAATTGAAAGTTATAGCCGATTACTCCTGCGCCTATTCCGTAATTCATTTAAGATCGCTCGGTGTACTATGTTGAGTGGGGGTTACATATCTTAAAAGAGCGGCAGAGATTTATTTGCAGGGGCATCGGATCCTTAGATGTCCCTGGAGACTGCCCAGTTTAAGATTTGGTGAGACGTGAAGGTTTGCATATCTTGCTTCTGATATGGAGTGGAGTAAGTTATAGACGAGCTTCTAAAGCGGTAGTCAGACAGGGGTACATCGCGGTTGTACTGCCGAAGCAGGCTAATCTTTACACTTTTGGTAATGTATTCTGGGCGGGAGTTTATTCAACTTTCTCACCAGATCATAGATGCATTCGTTATGGTCGCAATGACTATTGTAAGGTAGGTCCATTGAGCCATTTTTGCCCCTTGTCCTCACCTGAACTAAAAAAAAGTCAACTTGTATGAGCAATTGCGTGCGACCAAGTAGTATCCTTAATTCAATTTGATTACCACATTTATATTCAATATTTTCCGTGCACCTTGCAATAGGTACATATGTATGTGCATAGCCTGATGATGGTGCTGGTCTCTCATGGCTTTATAATTTTCTTAATTGGAATTATTTAATAAAATTTAATTACCACCATGCTGATGCTGATGGCATATAAATTAGGAAACGAATTTGTAAACTGACACAAATTGGCCTACCTCGACGGCCCAGTTACGTTTACACACATCCCTGCAACCTTTATCCTTTATTCTATACTTTGCATCCATCTAGTTATTTTGGTTTATATGTACATTGTGTCAGATGACAATTGCTTAGCATGCTCATTAGATCCTTTAAAGAAGGGGTTTGTCGACCTATTTTAAGTCAAATAAGCATTTTCTCTCAGGACCCACAACTTGGCTTAATTTTGTTGACACGACCTAGCAAATCGATATCCCAGTGACTTAATTTGATAATGAAATTCTAATGAAAAATACATCAAATGAGTGATTTTTTTTTTGTGGCCAAGGATATTGGATTTATATGGCTTTTGTGTGGAGATATATGGAAGTTAGAAGTGGGAAAAATCATTAAATGTTGCCAGACGTTGGTATTATAAAGCCTGACTCTAAAGGATAGGTAATGTAATTCTGAAATGAAAAATGTGTCAAAAGAATATTAGGTATTGTCGTATGTATTTCAGGGGAAACGACGGGGAGGGGATATTTTCCTTTAGTACCGAAGGAACCCCGGTTAGATTTGTGCTACAGAGTTTAGAGTTCGTTTACTTTAAGAGCAGAAATACTTTTTATTCATTATTTGTGGTCTAAAATGAGACTTGCCTTAAAATCCAATTTTTTTTTCCGCCTCCCTGATCATTGTAGCGTTTTTCAGGCGGAAATCATGGCGATTAAGGAAGCCCTGTCCTGGCTGAAGTGTAATGTACTATCTGTCAGGGATATTACCATTCTCACTGACAGCCAAGCGGCAATCAAGTCCCTGGAATCGTGCTCGTTTACCTCAAAGGCCGCTCTCAACTGCCGTTTATCTCTTATGGAGATGACAGAGCAGTTCAATATTCACCTATGCTGGGTGCCAGGCCATAGAGACATTCCAGAAAACTGCAGGGCAGACGAACTTGCCAGACAAGGCACTACTCTAAGGATTCTGTCTGATAGGCAGTCCCTGGGTATGCCCCTAGCTACATGTAAGCATCTACTAAAGCTGAATGCTATTAGCAAGACCAACCTCAGATGGGAAAACGTGTCAACGTGTCTCATCTCGAGACAGATCTGGCCCAGGCTGGATCATAAACGCAGTACCGAGTTGGTCAAACTAAAGCGATCACAAATCAGCTGCGTTGTTGGTGTTCTCACTGGACACTGCCTTATAGGCCAACATGCCAAAAGACTTGGCCTCTTTTCAAATGACTTCTGCAGAAGCTGTATGGACAAGGGGGAGGAGGAAAGTATCCCTCACCTCCTATGTAACTGCCCAGCTCTGTCGCATAAAAGAATGCTCTATTTAGGGTCCCCCTTCCTTGAAGTCCTTGGTGACATAGCGTCCTTAGACGTCGTGCGCATCTATCGCTTTATCAAAAGCTCCGGTTGGTTCTGTTAGTCCATGAGCAGCGAATTGGTTTTTGATCCATGGTATCACAAAGGACCTTTATTGGTCTAAGTGTGTCTGCACTCCCGTGCGGACAGCTAAGCCAACCTAACCTAACCAAAAATCCAATTTTATACGCTCTTATCCTTTAGCATTCAGCCTAGTAGTTGCTGAGATACTGCCTTGTATACGAAGAAATTCGTTAGGTAATTTATGAATAGAAAATGGTACGATAGAGCATTTCAACATTTTACCTTTGAAGGCCTGAATATAATTGAGCCTGATGCTAAGGGTAATCCATATCCTTTTGGTTCTCTTTTCTACTTACAATCAAGCTTTTGCCAGGATTTGTAGTTTATTTTATTGTTTCCTTAGGAGAGGCGTAGATATAAAGCTGGAATAATTTTCAGAAATGCCTACGAAAGCCTTTGTATAGCCATCGAGTGTAAGCTTCCTGAAACAGGTATCCTAGAAATAAGTTCAAAAATTCTACTAGTCAATAGAATTTTGGTAGCAGTAGTTAAGGTGGTAACTGGTGGTAATGGCCCATAGCGGGGCTTATTCGCTACCTAAGTGACTCATTTATAGGGATCGTTCGACTGACAATTGCGCAGCATCGGTCATGGTGTTACCTAAAGTACTGCTGCTTGAGACCCAGGTTCTCCCCGAACAGGAGCACCACTTAAGTAAGTGTTTGGTACGTAGTTTGACTCCATGTTCCTTAGAGTAATCCTTGATTAAATGCTTACCTTGAACGCGCACTTAAGTAAGGTGAATAGGACAATGTTTGTGTGTGTAAGCAAAATACGTGAACTGAAACCCAAGTTGTTGTATTGGTTGTACAGTGCCATAAGCAATCCAATGATCACCTATGCGTCATTAGTATGGCAGCCAAGTTAAAACCGAGGAGTATTTGTGTAAAACATATTGCCTAGCCTGAATGGGCATCACTAAGGCAGTGCCCAAAGCCTACTTTGAGGACAATGCTGAGTCTATCGTCGCTACATTTGGCGGTGCAGAAGGAAGCTGTGCTAAATGCTCTCAGGCTGCCTCAGATACTGAACCTCAAAGCTGGTGATTTACGGTCACGTATACATTTGTCATGATTTTGATTCTCTAAGAGTCTCGAAGTTGTTATAGGTGACTTACGAGATTGGAAAAATAAAGATAGAAATCCATGCTATTGAACTATGTGTTCGTCTCCAGCTATATCTTTTCAGACAGTCAAACAACACTATTAGCACTCAAATTTCTTACGATAGGGACTAAACTTGTCTGGGACTGCTTCGATCCCATCATCCAGCAACAAGGTTACCGTGGACTGCAATTCCTGGTCATGAATATTTCGAGGGTAACAAATGGGCTCTCTGCCTGGCGAGAAGAGGCATCTGTCACCCACTCGTTGGTTCTGAACCCTGTTTTGGGATACCTCCTAACAGTACACATTTCAAGATAACACAGTGGGAGATCGATAGACACGCTGACTTGTGGGCTAACGTCTAAGAGTCTAAGCCAAGTGAAAAAGTTCATCAATTCCCACAAATTATAAACCTTAACAGGCTACCACTTACACAGCATGTCGTTAGAGCAGAAATAATGTTAAAGTGCTTTCATCGGCAGCACTAAATACATATCCTTTGTGCTGTTGAGTATCTAAAAATAAACATCTGTAGATCCTTATGTACTCAGCATTTAAAGGATTCGCTAAGAAATCTTCTAAAATTAATCCTCTGCGGCACTTCAACACCGGCATCCATCACTGCTTTGCCAAGAGAGGCAAAGGGAATTGCATACGGCGTTATTTTTAAACCTGCAGTTGCGGTAGGGCTAACACCTTGACGAGGCGTCTAAGGCTTCAAAAAAGTTCCAGACTGTATTACCATTCACATTTTGTGCTCGATTAGAGCATCTCGCACGACAACTGGGCGCTTATTGATGGCAAAATCCTCGAATCCGTAATCGATAGCATCCTGACGCACCCCAACTTCTCGCCGATTTTGGTTGAGGTGAGCTTGCACCAATGCTTTATAAGGCGAATCGCATTCGAGGACCATAATTTTGTAGATTTCCTTACATTTACAGTGTGGGTGAAATCTGGCCAGAAGCCAAGCTCAAAGCTGTAAAACGTATTAACAAGAAGAGAGCAATGAGAGCCAAGCTTCAAGCCCTCTCAAAAGAAGGAGCATCGTTGTCTAACATAACACAGGGCCGGCTACAAGCTAAGATAGGGAATTAGTAGGGAAGTTATCGAAAGCACCAGTCATTCTCAATGTTCTAAGGCATTCCAATGGGCCTTGGCTGGAATTCTAAAACCGAATCTGGTAATGGATACCGTAGCATTGCTCAAGCTACAATGTCTGGTTCTTGAGTCATTCGCAGTTTCAGTCAAGGGAATAATGACTGACATGATTGATAAAGCTACTAAGGAACATTAAAAGGCCAAAATGATACCAAGAATTTTCTTCACTTTACGATTTAAACCTTTTTCTTGGTAGGGTTTGAGCATAAGACGTGTAAAGCTTAAGAGGATAGTAGTGTTTTCCCACATGCATAGCATTGTAACACCTAAAAATGATGGGACTTCTGAAAGACAATGTTTGGTTGTTTTCAGAGGGTAAGCTTGAGCCATGTGCGCTGAGAGGGGTTGTAGGTTTTGGGATCATGAGGAGTATAGAAGGAGACTATGTCGTATAGCGATAGGAAAGTCGCCTTGTTCGTCTAGCGAACTCCAATATGTCACCGATTCCTTTCTTATTGAATTGGGTTAGATCCGGTATCGTTGAGGATCGCATTGTCTTCAGATTTCGCCTCTGTGTTGCAGGGCAGTGGCAGAGGAAGGGTTCAATATCTACCTCCTCCTCACAGTTGGCACAGAATTGTTGTTTTAGTCAGCCCGAATCTGAACGAATGTTGTTGAGATTGATGTACCCTGTTATCATAAATTTTACCTGCGTTCTGCTTGAGTTTCATTCTCGATTTGTTGCCTTGAAACTCGGTTCTTTTGCTACAGATCAGGTCACTTTGCACGTATCTAGATTCGTCCAGCAGCAGTGAACTCCTGTCAGAGAGACTTTTATGGCCTTTTTGGGACTCAGTTCTCCGTTACTCGCTTGTTTCCTTGCCAGTTCGTTATTTTTTTCGTTACTTAACCTCGCTGCCTACTTAAATTGAGTCAGATTTTGCACTCCCTTACTAGCCATGATTTCTACATGGAGTTTATGGGCGCTGCTTTGTTGTCCAAGTAGATGTCGATTTGCACTTCTCCGCTTGTATCTTCTGCGAGTATTGGTGTTGCTTTCATAACTACAAAGAATTCTGCTTGAAACACCATTACAAATGGAGGAACAGACCAATCGGTCGGTGGGTTAGCACTAAAGATGCCAGCCCCTGATTCCCCTGATATGTTAGAGCCACCTTTTACGTCCGTCCAACATTCTCTTGTAGAGTTTCGCACTTGTTGGTGAACGTATAAGATTTTTCAACAACATCATTTGGACAATCGATAAGTGGTGTCATTTCCCTTTGCTATTGTGTGCACCTTCGTTGAAATGGTCGATCCTTCTAAGCCTTGTGCCTGAAAGACTGTCATTTTCATTCGTTTCTAGGTGCACTGGTAGGATGTTAAAAATCTTTTCCATGGCTGCGGTTGGTGGCAGGCAATGCATAGCACCTTCTTTGGCAAATCTCTTGCATACTTTTTGCATTTTATTGGCCCCCATACAACTACTCCGTAGAAGATAATGGGTTTTATTGCGCATTCGTATATCCAGTGGGCCTTTTTCGGTTTCAAACCCCATGTCTTTCCGATTGCCCTCCTGCATATCCAATACGCTTTTTTTGACTTTGGTTACTCTTCCTTCCAGGTTAGGTTTCAAGACCAATATTATACCCCGGCACTTGACGCTGTTACGCAGTACCAGTGGAGCTCCCCCTAGTTGCGGAATGTGAAAGTAACTAGTTTCGCCTTTTATGCAAACACTGACATTAAATTCGTCAAATGAAGACGCAAAGAACAAGTTGCTTGGTTCGATCTCTCCCTCGAAGTCACATCATACATTGACAAGCTCTATGGACAGGACACTAAGGATTAGTGTGCATTACAACCTCATTACATGAGAAACATCGATAGTACACTCGTGATTTTATTATGTATCATGTCCTTAATCAGACAACTTTCCCAGTTACCATGTGGTTCACCCAGAAACACTCATAACATGGCACTCGCTGGCAGCCGCTTCACTAATTTGTCCAATAAATCCAAAACTAATTAAAACTGTCAGTTGAGGTTAAATTCAAGTTTGAATTTGTTTAACATAAAAGAAATTCCAAAATAACTGACTGCCCCAGGGCGGGCATCAGTGGCTTCCATCGTGGGAACGCTTGTGTGTAGGAGAGTGAGACACAACAGAGATGCATTTGTTGGCCCATAAAAGTTCGTCCTTACAACACGACTAGGAAACAAAACGCTACCAGAGCAAATAATTTCCCAAAATCACTCCGCTATGAACGAAGCATCAACAGCAGCTAACTTCAACCCCCGTGCAGGGCCGAACAATTGTTCTAGAACAAGCGCACATACATATGTCCTTTCTGGTGGTGGAACTTTAATTGTATTTGCCATCCTACAAATATAATAGTTGCCAAACAAATTCACCATGTCCATAAATATGCATTCAAATTCTGAGATTAATCCTGCGGGGATGTTGTTCTGTAGTTTTCACAGGATGTTTTAGGAACACACTACACGCCGTCGACGGTTTGGCCTTTGATGCGAATTCAAATTTAAATTCTTCCTCTCTTGGTGGTGGTGGCGATGCGATGTGTGTATACTTTTGTTATGTGACAACGTTCCTCCGGAGTCATATAAAACTTGAAAACATAGTTTTCCGGATTCGGCAGGATCTATTGGTTGACAGGAGACAGATTTATGGTATCCAAGTGCCGCAAGGCATTGCACTCAATGACAGTGAATGTATATCCTGACTTTGAAATTTTCGCAGGCATCACATAATCACATCAGCATTTCATCTATCAGTTCGGGCGTGAAGTCGTTGTGCCTCT
This sequence comes from Blera fallax, assembly GCA_946965025.1. Lineage (NCBI taxonomy): Eukaryota > Metazoa > Arthropoda > Insecta > Diptera > Syrphidae > Blera > Blera fallax. Next base: position 43,655,287 of record OX337247.1, read on the forward strand.
GACTCTTTAATTGTCATGTCGTCGATGTCGTAAAGGGCACATCGCAAAGATGCACTTCAGAATTTTCACGTTGGAAGCTCGCTCATGCTTCTGAGTGTTATTGAATGAAGTAGGAAATTGCAATAGCTTTTGGTATTTCATTTCGTCAAAAGGATAAAGTAATGAAAATTCCTTCCTTCCAAACTAGACATGTAGTTTCATATTACACCGAGAGTGTAAAGGGAAAGCTAGTTTGCTGACATCGTTCTGTATGCGAGTTGTGAAAACTCAGACTTGAAGTACTGTCATCTGTCACCTTTCGCTTGAATTTAATTTTCAAAAAAGGGAAGTTCATGCATTTCCAGTGGAAACTACGCAGTTATTTGAAATGGCTGTCCTTTATGGATTTTTTTTACTGTAAGTTGGTGAGCATTATTCACAGAATGTCCTGACGGTAATTCCATGGTGTGTGTTAAAGCGAATTCTTTACCTAGTGTTGGAAACAAAAGCTTTTCATCAATAATAGGGAGGAGATCTTCAGCTCTTGGGTTATGGAGGGTTTTCTATTTAGTAAAGAGCTCTACTTAGCAGGTTAGCTAGCGGCGTATAAGTGGGTCGGTAGCAAAGGGAGGGAGGAGGTAGTCCTTTTCACTAAGAAGAGATCAACCCTTACCTTCAGATCCCCAAATATCGGTGGTACTGAACTAAGTCTCTCCAGTTCAGCTCGATACCTGGGCGTAATATTGGACTCCAAACTAAATTGGAAGGATAACCGAAGCATGGGGTTTTAAACCAGTTGTGGTGTACTGGATATACACGGCGGTGGTAATACCCATTCGCACATATGGTTCATTAGTGTGGTGGATGATACTTGAGAAGCAATACCAGTTCTCAAACCTCACCAAAATCCAGAGGGCAGCGTGTATCGGAGTCATGGGATCAATGAGAACAACACCGACAGCGGCAATGGAAACATGCTTAGTTTCATTCCGCTTGATCTATACTGTAGCCGTCTGGCTGCCAAAACCGCGGTAGGACTAAAAGAAGGTCGACTATGGTCATAAAGCCTCTACGGTCATGCATCCATTTTGTCTCGATGGGAGACTACCAACAGATCGACGGAAACTGATCACATGAACCCGATATTAGCTTTTGAAAGGAGATTCGCTCCAAGAATTCCTGACATAGTGTACTGGAAGAACCATAGGAGCATGAAAAATTAGCTGGCATTTCATACCGATGATTCTAAGATGGACATTGGCACGGGAGCCGGAGTTTATTGTAAAGCCCTAGGAAAAAACCACTCCCCTGGAATAAACGACAACTGCAGCGTCTTCCAGGCCGAAGTCACAGCCATCATACAGGCTGCCGATCACTGTCCTGACAGCCAGACAGCCATTAAGGACCTGGACTCTGTTGTAATCAGGTCGAGACTTGTGAGAATCTACAAGCCACTCCTAAACGAGATATCTAGAGCCAATGCGGTGACCCTCTGCTGGGTACCAGGGCACATGGGTATCAAGGAAAATGAAAAGGCTGATGAGCTTGCTAGGAAAGGATCGGCGCTGCACTTATCGCGGGCCCTCCCTTTTGTAGTAACCCCAATCAGTTCCTTACGGAAAAAGATAGAAGATGAAGCCATCGGTTGAGCAAACAGGCGCTGGGTTCATCTGGAAACATGCGCAACGGCCAGGACGCTATGGCCGGCCTTCAGTAAGAAGAGATCAAGCTCTCTGGTAAAACTTGGTCGTTATAACGCACGGGTTGTTTCTGGCATAATTACTGGACACTGTGCTATCGGCGTTCACGCAGAACGACTCGGTGTGCTACATAACGACTTTTGCAGAAGTTGCAGGGACGAAGAAGAAATTGAATCTGTTCGTCATCTGCTGTGTGATTGTCCTCGGAAGTTACTTCTTTTCGGAACTGGAGGACTTAGGGAATGTAGAGCTGACGGACCTCCTGAGATTCATATCATTATCTGGGTGGTTCTAACAGCGGTTTCACAATGTTTCCAGGGTTAAAAAGATTGGGCACAATGGACCGACCTGGTCTAAGAGAGCAGTGACTCTATGTCACAAGGCACCCATCTATCTACCTACCTACCATCTACCTTTCTAGCCAAAAATGTCTTTATATTTTGGAATATGTGGAAGTGAGAGGGAACTAAATCTGGGTAGATACATATATGTACCAGCAATTCATACTTGGAGCCCATCAGTTGTCCCATTGCCGAAATACTTTCGTTTGCAGGTACATTGCCCTGATGACAGATGATTTTTTTCCCTTGCAATCCAGGCTTCCTTTTTCATTCCATTGATCCAGAAGACTTTTGTAGTGTTTGCTAGTATTGGTGTATCATATTTAAGGTAAGTAATGAAAAATCCTTTTAGCAGCCAAGAAAACATTGGACATGATCCTTTCGGCAGATGATATTTACTGCGCATTTTTCGGTGCTGAATCACCGGCTTCTAAACATTTATTTGATCACTATTTCGTTCCTGAAGATGGGCCCACGTCTTATCATAAGTGACAAACTGACAGACAAAATCGTTTGAATCGGTTTTAGAAACGCTTAGACATCAAGAAATGAAATGAAATCTGGTCAGCAGTTCATAAATGCGGCAAACAGTTGTATAAACTTTTTTTATATTTAATTCCTGTTGTAAAATGTGCCGTGTTCTTCCCCTGATATACCTACGGCCTCATACACCGTCAAGTACCAAATTTTACGCGTCCTCGACGTTTTCATCTGTCGTTGCAGTTTTCGGTCGTCATTTACGTGGATCACCTTCAAGAGAGGAACGACTAATTCAGTCGCCCATTTCTTTACCGTTTCTAGGTGCAAACGGAGGAGACTCCTTAAAAACTTTGGATGCCATTTGTGTTGGTGGTATCGTCAAAAACGAGAAATTTTGTGACGGCGCGATATACATTTCAAGGAAACATGCATAGCACGTCTGCTTTAAATAGTTGTACTATAATGAAAACTACTTGACAGATTAAGGTGAACATTTTTTATGTGTCATGTGTACCAACATCACGAAAAAAAAATTATTGTAAGCAATGCCATCTCTGTGCTTAGCCAAGAACTTGTCACCGTACTTTCTTAATGCAACGAAAGATTATCCGTGAGGACATTGGCGTGCCTTCGAGTTAAGGAAGAGCAAACGAAAAAATCGGGTTGAAAATTAATACCGCTAAAACTAAAATTATCAGTCTTGGAACGAACTCATCGGCTCAAATATGCTTTACTGGACAACCGGTAAGGAGGAGATGATTTCCAGTATCTTGGGAGTACTGTCTCGACCGATGGTGGAACCGAACTGGATATAGCCAACAGAATCGCCAAAGCAAAGTCCGCGTTCGGGATGTTGTCCAAAATATGGCGAAGCACTGCAATCAGTTTGAACACCAAGCTAAGACTGTTCCGCTCCAACGTTGAATCCGTGCTGTTATATGGATGTAGCACGTGGAGAGTGACTACTGCTGCAAACGTTCGTTAATAGGTGCCTGCGCAACATCTTAAAGATTTTCTGGCCCAATCGTATCTCTAACGAACACCTTTACGAGTGAACGGGTCAGGAACCAATAGGCACAACCGTCCGACGACGAAAGTGGCAGTGGACTGGTCACACGCTCCGAAAGGGTGACAGCTCCAAAGCGAACCATGCTATGTAATGGAACCTCTTCACTCAGGACGGCAGAAGACCTGGTGGTCCAAGGAGAACATGGCGCAGAACAGTCGAGAAGGAGTCACGGCAGCTGGGGAAAAGTTGGGGAGAGCTGAGACACATTGCCAGAAACCGTACACGATGGCGCGTAGGCGTGGTAGAGGCCTTAGGACGCACAAGGGGATACAGGACATAAGTAAAGTAAATAAGTAAGCGAAAAAATCGGTCTCTTCGTGCAAGTACATACATAAGTGCAGTCTGTGAAGTCAGTAATATTTGAAGTGTATTTCGAGGAGAGGGCTTACAAAAGAAGATTTTTGTGGTAAGTGGTTTAAGCATTGAATTGTTGACCTTTTTGATATGAAATACGACCCATGAACTGTAAGAAGGGACGTTTTAAAACTGGAATCAAATACATTTTTAAATGCCAAAGGCAAGTAATTTCAGAAACATCAGCACTACCATCGATGTATTCAGTGCATACGAAGTGTCTATCATAGAAATACCAGAAATGTACATTCGAACTCGTTTGTATTGTTTCAGTTAGTTTTAGGAAATTTCTCGATTATTTATAAGAAATTGCTACGTTTCTGTGAAAATCATTTTCGCCTCCTCCTTTCCAAGTCAAATATTTATTCGTAAAAGTTTCAAATTTCATTAAATTCCACATCATCAGCAGAAAAAAACGTATTCTTATACGAAGGCAATTTCTTAAATTAATAACTTTACCCTTTTCCAATCCTTAAGTCCTAGAAATACCATAAAACATACCACCCTAACAAACTTTTAGGAATTATCAATTTCCGTGGAACGGAAAACCCCCAACCCTTCAGTCAATAAATCAATTCTACCCGATCAGCCATTAGGCATACAAAAAACCGCACAAAATAGACAAAACAACAAAATTAATCGACTTTGTTAAAATCAAATAAATACTTGGACCTTCATTATGCCCCGGGCTTCAACTCTGTTTTCTTCTGCATTTTTTTTTCCTTACCGAAGTCAACCACAAAAACGCAATAAATCCAATAAATTTACTTAAACATAAACTTTATTCATTTCTTACACCACTTTGGTGAGACTAGAGGAACACAAGGAGTGAATATATACTTTAACAAGGAACAGAATGAAAACAAAACTGACAACCGAAGTAAAGTGGAGAGAATGTCGGATTATCCAGGATCGTGGCGGTAACCGCGGTCATAAGGGCGCCCAAATTAAATCACACTACGTTCTGGTATAGAACACTCGTATTGAAGCCTTTTTTTAAAGTAGTTTTCGGCTACAGCCAAGGAAGACCTAGGTACATATACTGAAGCCTTGAGATGAGATCTAGAACACCGGGACGAAATAGAAATTTGATGCAACTCAACGGCATTTTTTTGTGTTATCAGAATTTGCATAGACTCCCAGTTGGGCTCAGACCAATCTATCTGTCACGTAAATTTCTGCGATTTTTAATTCTAGTCGTCTTTTATTAGGAAATATATTTCGAGGATACAATTTGTACATTCACTTTGACAGAAATTCGACATTTTTCTTCCACAATGAACATGCACATGTCCTTTGGAGCTTCCTTGGTTCAGATGGATGGCACATTCAACCATCCTTTCATGACTTCAATTAGAACCCGACTGTACATGTTTCTGTATAGGCAAGGCACACCTCATTTTTCTGACGATGACTAAGTATCTCTAGACCGAAGGAATATGCACTTCTCACCAAATAGGGGCCAAGTCCAGGTGACCTATTGTTGTTCCTTTTACTCTGTACATTGAATACGGATTATAAGATCCTTAGGCGCAACAACTCGAAGGCAACCATTAAAACGCAGGAGGGCTAGCACACCATCGCTACAATTTTCAAAAATCAAGCCTAGCAATGGACGCTAGCCAAGAGGATGGGCCGTTGGAGTCAAACTGATAAATGATATCTGCTGCAGTAATTTAGTCGAAGCTTGCGAAATGCTGTCGAGAAGAGCTTGGGGATTGTAGATACAGCATAAGGTTACACTCTATTATGTCAGACACTATTTGGTTCAGAACTCGATTCGTAACAAACTGACGAATTGGCGAATATCTCGCTTTACACACTCAAAGCCCGAAGCACAACGGAAAACTTATGGAAGAAAGCATCAAGTGGACGTCTTCAATCTGTTGGGCTACTCGTATCAAAATGAAATTATGGCCACCGTTTAATAAAGAAAGAATCTTCAGATAAAGGCAAGAAATCATTTGCTACCCTAATAGGACTCTGTGGTACCATACGAAAAATTTAGGGCAAATAAAGCTCTGCAGAAGTTGTGGCCTCGAGGACTTTGAAGATGTTATAGACTTCCTCTCCACTGCTCAGGCTTTTACCATCTAAGAATTTAATTCCCGGACAGACACTTCTTTCAGGACATCGCAAAACTATTAAAGAAATAAAACAAACAATATCTTTAATTTTTCGAGTTCCCAGAATGGTTTGTATACCAAACGCAGTAATTTATTTGGTAGATTAGTCTCCGCAGGTAAGCGATACATGGCCATCACAATAGGCCAGCATTGAGCTAAGCCGAATTTTGGCTAACGATTTAGTTCCATCATTCATACTTCATCGCGAAAGCTCCGAAATGTGACAGTACCAATGTTTATCGTAAAAAAAGTGACAAACTACTTTAGTAAAACACAGAAGTAGGTGGAATGCCGCACGTTTCCGGTTTGGGTCCAGTACTGCTTAATGTCACATATGATGCGATACTTTAGGTGTCTTTTATACTGGAAGAAGCTAAGATCGTAAGATTTATGGACGGCATAGCTATTATTGCAGTTAATAAGCTATTGGTAAAAGTGGGACATATGTACATCAGACTGTCTAAGGCTGGCTTGCGTCTGTGGACCTAGAAGTAGTCGAGCATAAAGTGCAAATAGTCGTTCTTAATCAGCCAATTAATATGTCCTTTTTTATCGACCTAACGCACTAAGAAATACATACATATCTACATACGGAAATACCTACCTATCTATACGTATGTACATATGTATATACTATGACACAAGTCTATTCTTAGGATAGATAGGACAGTGGCATGGCAAATCATGGACGGTTTTGCCTACTGAGAGTACCGAATGTATTTACCTTCGACATAATGTGTTTTTTATTTTATGCTTCGCCTTGGGAAACAGAATAGTAGGCTGAGTCGACTATATACTCAAAGACAGGACCGTAAACATTCAAGCAGGTTTCTGAAGGTTTAGGTTAATTTAGGTTAACAGGGTACGTCAAAGGCTAGATTTTATAAGCACTCCGTGAGACATAGCTCTTTCCAACTAAATATAACAAGGGAAAGGAATATCCACATAGTCGGCCATGCCAATGACCAGATTAAGTCATGCCATCGTCAGAACTATCATGAGAAGAGCACTGTGTGTAAGTGATCACATATTCCTCGGTGTTAAGTATGCAAAAATCGTTACAAAGAACCATAAAACGTACAACAACATTGGCTATGGAAGTGGTTTTAAGACCCAGTGTAGCAAGCCGATATGGTGGCTCTGTTAAAGGCGCTAAAAGTCACACGGTAGAGAAAAAAGTCCTAGTAGCACTGAACCAAATCAAACCGTAAACAGGCGCATGGAAAATACAGACACCAGCACATCACTGACTTTAGAATGTGTTCAGACACTCAAAATAGATGCCACCCTTTGAGTGAAGGGATACGTGAGGATTAAAAGCCAAAGAATAGTCACTGGTGCTCAATAATGCTCACAGATAATAACTTCAAGTATCTGTAGAAGAAAATGGGTCTTCTGGAGTACGATATTTGTACGCTATATACAGTGTCAGATGTGGTACCTCCAACTTAAAAGCCAAGGGATCATCGAGTACTGGAAGGTTAAGTATACGCAGCGTACGGAGGCTAGGGAGAAGCTTTGCCAATGAGAAATTCAACTCGGACTAACTATGCAAGAGAGACAAAAACGTTTCAATATCTCTCTAAATAATGATGGCAGAAGACCACTTTGTAAAGTCGTAAATAAAAACCAAAAAAAAAAAATACAAATTCTTGGCGCAACGGACCGAATGTGGTCCAGGGCCTAGCTTCTCGCGACCATTCGTGTTGTGCGTGTTATATTTTTCACACAAATGGAAGGGACCTACAGGTTAGAGCCATATCCGAAAGGCAAATTGAGAAGCTTTCTCTTGACAGTTATTACTCTCGGACGTTTGTCAGACATTCGCGAGAGGTGGGACCGTGAAAAACTTTTTGGTGTTCTCTGGGATTCGAACCTCGAACTTCACGCTCAGCGATCCAACGCACTAACCACTTGAGCCACGGCGCCCACAAAAACCAAAAGCGAAATATTTAAACGAGGAGAATAGTACTTCGGTTTTTGCGAAAAGGATTATCTGAAGAAAAATGTACGGTCCATCACTTTGTGACAAGCTCTGGATCCAACTGAAAGTCCCATTCCTGTCTACTGGATTGGGTTAAGCCCATTTACTTGAACTCTTTTCTAGATACAAAAAAAATGTTAAACTCATATCCTTAAAAGCCGATCAGTTAATCCACCCTTTAGTTTCCTATAGTTTTATTCTAAGGTACTTTTGTCTTATCAGCTTTAAAAAAAGAAGTGAATTAGTGCGCCCTTAAACAGCTACACTCCATTGGAACCGCTCCTGCACGGCAAGCCGATTCCTTCATTCACACCACTTCCCTCATCACCATCAACCCTACCTCATAGCAGAGAAAAAAAGCTCTGCAAAAAAAGGAAAACAAAATCTAATGAACTGACGGCAACATTAATCTTCAAGAAGAGAAGAATTTTTATCTCATAAATCTCCTTCGAGAAAGATAAGCTACGAACACTAAACCCTCCAACCCTTGAGCGTCCATCTGCGTTGTCCTATTACTTTCCTCGGATTTGCAGAGCATCCAACAACTACATCGTTAGTAACTACTACTCTCTAATAGAATTACCCATGATAAGCAGAAAGCGAAAAGGAAAAAAAAAAAGAACTTAAAAGGAAAACTAAAAAAAAGGACGAAAACAAAAATCCAGCCAAAAGTAATTTAACCATAAACTAATAAAAGATTGACAATAAGAGAAAAATAATCGTTAAAAGCTTTTGCCAACACTTTTGGCTAACAACTAACCTCACTTTCGTCGTCCTTGCTGTCGGTTGTACGAGTATTGCTTCGTCTTTCGCTGTACGACCCCCAAGCATGGTAAACACACACACAAAACCATGGTATAAGGAGGTAAACACAATAACGTGTCCGAAACCCTATTTTCATTTCATTACAGCTCATCGCAGCGCACAGTGTACAAGGATGAGAGATGGAAAGGCTAAGTTGCTGGGTAGTCTATGTTGTTGAAGGTGTTTTCGTATCCTTGGGTGTAGTTTTCTTTGGCGAAAAATAAACTTTCAGTGTTAAAATGAAATGATGAAAATAGAAAGCGTTTTCAAACCTCACTTTCGCACTCACTCATTTCACTTCGAGGACGCTGCCGTATCCTTTCTCTTGGATTGAGAGGATAACTTTTTGAGGGAAAATTACAAATCTGTTAGAAAAAGAGACAGGGGTTGAGCAAGAGTGCGAGATCCTTTGGCCAACGAAAAATAATTTACCAATGTCTAATAATGGCTTCCACCGCTGTATATCCTTCTCTCCGTTTGCACACCGTATAGGAGAGAGTAAATTACTTTGCCGTAGGGTGACACATTTAATCTGTAGGAACCATCCATCCTACCAACCATCCATAGTTGCTGCTCCATATCGAGACGAATTTTCTATTTCTATTTGCTGGGCAGGATTTGCCATTTAGGTGACGAGATGAAGAAATGAATTTAAGGATATATATGTCTCCCTGTATGGAGTGAGCGGATTTACAAGTTTATTTTGAAATTGGAGACTTTTCCACCTCCAAGGAAAACATCACGTACATAGAAGTTTGTACGCCATCTCGGTGGGTGCACAAGGACAATGCCATTAACCGTTATGACTTCATGTTGAGCGTAATTCACTGTGAAAGTTTGCATAAATAAAATTGCGCCTGCCACCTTCTCCACCGCGGGACTAATTTGGGAATGGCTTGAGGTAATCATAGCGGCATTTGATGATGATACACGATGCGCTATGCAATGTGAGACGTTGAGGGTTGGGCGGTGAGATTGGGAAAATATAAACTTAATTTCACCCACCCTACGGCAGATACATTTCCTGAGGAAGATGCTGCTGATGGTTGGTAGGTTGCCTAGAAGAAATAACCAATTTGATGGCGCAGACACTGTGTATGGAATTGAATTACAATCGATTGGGACGTGGTGGTGGAGAATAATTAGGATAGAAGGGATGGATTTAAGTAACACCGATTGCAGATGAGATATCGTAAATTATTGAACGATCTGCGGGTGGAGTAGGTGGTGGCGTGAACTAATGAGGATTTGAAGCTGTAACTCATGAATTGTTGCAAGGGTGGATTAGCTTTAATAACGACAAATGTGATATGGAATGAAAGTTAGGGGAATTCCGGTAACTAAGGGGATGTGTGATCAACTACACCAACTATCAGCCTCACGCAGTAGGGCAAGAGGGTATTCATACGAGTGTAGGCCCACCTTGACCTTATTTCTGCCGTAAGCCAGCCTTCCATTTTCAAGAATATGTGGTGAGCATTACATTTTCATTGAAAGTTATTACTCAAAGCAGTCATTAGACATGTAACAGTCTAGTAGTTACGATGCGGAAAGAACTAAAGAAGGAAAAACACTGCAAGAGAGCGAAACTCTAGGAGGAATTCTCTAGGCTAAGACAGGCCAAAGAACTTCTCGGGAACTTTAACCAGAAAAGAACTAAGGTCTGTTTGAGCTTCAACAAAAAAAATCGGTTGTGCATCCGTACAAGCTTCTTAACTGGTCACTGTGGACTTAAGAAGAATTTCGGGCAACTGGGTACTGAGCAACGTAGAGACTTTGAACAGTGAAATCACAGTGAATCCAGAAAAGAAGGGAATGCGCGAATGCCTACCAACTATCAAAAGAAGATATACCATTGCTGGTACTCCGATTCATTAAGGAAATTGGACTGGAGAAGCTGCTCTAAGGCGAGTATTTCATCAACTAGAGCTCCAAGGCGAGGGAGCACAATCGATCTATAAAGGTCGCAGTCATAAAACCAATCTGTTTAAGTTGTTTCCAAGTTATTTGCTTGGTCCCAAAAGATCTGGTAATCTGCTGAAAGAAGGAAGCCAATTTCATAGTTTTCAAGTATGAAACCGTAATCAATATTCGAATCGGAACCAAGAACAACTACTGCTGGAGACTAGCAGAGAAACTGAACACGGAATGCAAATGACCGAACCAGGCAATTGACTAAGCTCATCCTCTGGTACTCGTAAACCTTTTCTTTTTAAAGTTCGGTACTAATTAGAACAATTTTCTTCAAATACATCGAGATATGTTGAATGAGTGTATGACGGTAGGGAGCTAGTGACCACTCACTGTGGGTTTGGCCGCTATACTGCTGCAGTATAGGTCCAACGGAATTAGTCTGAGAATGGGCTTCATTATCGCTATGAGTTTTATTGCAAGAGTCTTCCACCAATCTAATGAGCCACAAGCTAAAATGGGTCTCACTACCGCTGTGCCGTATATAGCAAGTACACCAAAGTTGGTTTGAAGCTCAGATAACGGGCTGATCTTGCAGGACTAAGGTCAACACCAACAATTCTCAGGGGTTCTTAAGGTGGGGATTGATCTCCTTTTGGTGAAGAGATTAATTTCGCCTTTGAGGGGTTGACTCGCAGGCCTTTACTGTTGACCCAATTATAAACTAGGAGAAGCGCATGAGAAACTGCGACTTTCCCCGAAGATTGAAGGAGCAAAATGATTGTTAAGCTACCCAAGAAGGGAAACCTGATGAAACGAGAAGAATAACTAAAATAATTCAACCAAGTGAGAGAACATCTCGGTTCAACGCGCTCGATAACGAACAGGCAGGCTTTTGAGCTGGATCCTCCTGCATCGATCACATCAACACCTTGCGGATCTCCATTGAATAATGAGTACAGACCTCCGCTACATTTGCTTTTAATTAATTTCGACAAGGCCTGCGACAGTTTGAATAGTTATACTATATGGCGAGCCTTGCACAGGAGAGGCATACCAGAAAAACTCGCCGCTATTATAAAGGCGGTAAGTGTTATATCTTACACAAAGGTAACGTGTCAGAGGAATTTGAAGTCCGCAGCGCAGTACGACAAGGATGCATTCTTTCACTACTGCTATTCCATGTGGTAATCAGTGATGTGATCCTGGCAGTTCTGTCTGAAGGGAACTTGGGACTGAGATGGACTATGCCATCGTATATCAAACATCTGATGACGTTTGCCTACTCTCACGCAGGATAATGGACCTGCATCAGATGGCCCATAATTTGGAGTAAGAGGCGCACATTTCCGAACAGCAAGTCGAGAAAGTAAGAAGCCCTATATTTAGGAAGTATGGCCTCGGAAGATGGTGGTATCGAACGGGATGTAGACAGAGGAATTCGTACAGCAAACTCTGGGTTCGGTATGCTGTCTAAAATGTTTTCAGTATAAAAATCAGCCCGAGACTATTCCGATCAAAGGTGGAAACACTGCTACTTTATGGGTGGAGGACCTGGAAAGTGACCAACACCGTCAAAAGGAAGCTGCATATCTTCATAAATAGATGTCTTCGCAACATTCTAAGGATCTTCTGGTCGAGCGGTATATCGAACGACCAACTGCACACGGTAGCGGGCCTGGAGCCAATAGACGTCAAAATTCGGAAGATAAAGTAGCAGTGGATTGGTCACACCCTGCGGCGCGAAGACAGTTCCATTGCGAAGTACGCCAATGTGTCCGCCCTAGGCCGACACGGAGAATGACAGTCGAGGAGGAATCTAGATCATTGGGAATGACTTGGAGGGACTTCAAGCGCATTGCAGAACTCTGAACACGATGTCCCTATGCCCCACGAGGGGTCAGAGGACCTAAGTAAAAGTAAGTAGTAGCGCATAGGTGAGTCGTTCACGTAGGACAGGAGGAATCTACCTGAAGGTACCTGAAGCTATACCACTTCGTCGGAATATGCCGCCACGTTGAAGCCATTGTTCTTCAGTATTGCCAAACTCTCGTTAGTGATGAATTCCCCTTCAGACTTTTCCATCTGCTGCTTGTACCTCTCATAGAATTTGCAGTCAAAAACCTAAAAGAAAATCGCATCCAGATATTCAATCATATGATCGTCTAAAAAGCTCGATTTGCGCCCAGTAAAGTGAAAGAAATTGACTTACCTACCCTGTCACAATAGAAGACTCGTATTCACAGTCTAGATTCCTCCAATTATCTTGCTACCACTTGCCATTGTTTTCGTTAGACTTGAATTGATATCGAAATGGGTTCAAACACACCAAAGACCTATAAAAAGATTTTCCGTGAACATTCAATTAAAGACGAGGGCTGTCGTCAGTCTATAAAAACCCAATCCATAAGCCCACCCTCTCCAACGACAGTTCCCATTTTAAATGCTAACGAAAAAGTAATTTTCAGGCAATAAACACCCATCCCCATCGTCATACTCACTTGCACAGGTAGGCAAGACAGACGGCTGGTGATGACACCTCAAAATGTTCCACATACGCCATACGAGTCTAAGTGCATAAAAATTTATCTCCAACGATTTGTTCATCATTTGTTTTTGTTGTTTTTTTTGGTTTTCTACATGAAAACTTCTTTGAGCAATTCTCTTCCGAATAAAAACTCAGTCAGTATGCGTACAGATTCGTCCTTACATGACCGTTTCCCTGGCTGAGGCGCACGAAGTACGGCAAACAAATGACAGAAAAAAAACAGAGCAAAAGGAAACAAAACACTTTCTTCCTTTCCCGAGAAAAAAAAAACAACAAAACAAAAAAAAAAAACATACGTGACTTGTTTTGATATATACGTAATTTTTTTTTTCGAACTTCATACCACACTCAGGTCGTTGTTGGTAGTGCTACACTTTGGCAGTATCCCTGGTGCTCAGCTCGGTGAGAGAATATGTGAAAGGAATTCCAAATGCCATTCGAAATTGAATACGCCATTAGAAGAGTCGAAATGGGGAACAGAATACTGAGAATACTGAATTACTTGAAGATGAAGTTTCCCAATTCTGAGCATGTATGCGTGTGTGTGTATGTAGTCCTAAGGATCATCATCGTCATCATCACCATCATCATCAACAGCAGCAGCAGGAGCGTCACATCATCATCCTTTCTAAAGCGTATGTTTGTTGCCAAATTGGTAAATTTTCATACACAGTGGAGGATGGAGAGGACCTTTTGCAGGAGCTCTGGTGCGGACAGGCAATTTTTGTGTGTCCCTATGAACCTTGCTCATTTCGTTCGCAGATCCCAAATTATAATCCTCCGGCTATGGGGTTGGTGGTTGTTTTCTATTGTTTTTTCCTTTCCTCTGTCGATTTAGAGTGTGCTTTTGCTCCTTTCGTTACTAAGACAGAAGCATGACATCATCATCATTATCAGCATCCTGCCGACGGCCAGTTAATTCTGTATTGCAGTCCATAGAGAGAACAGTGTGGGCCCGTTGGCGTAATTTTGTGTTGAAAGTTTTGTTTTAGACTTGGTCGGGTGAAATGACTTTGATGTAGTCAAAGAATTGGAAAGTATCTTTGCTATGGATGGGGCGTATTGGTGGTTTTGAGAACGGAATTACTTTCGCTTGATTATGTGAGGTGATAACGGGCTGAACTGAGGGCATGGAAGGAATGGGGAGGTGGCTTTTAGTTTAAGGGGCAATTAAAGGATCGGCAAAAAATAGCTTAGAATGCGTTTAAGCTATCTAAGCTCAGTAATCCAAAGATAACCCTAAGGTAGGCACGTTTCTATCTTTTTTTCAGCCATAATGTCGTTAACCCAACCGTTCGTACAATTGGAGTTCCAAAGCCGAGAATAGAGAAAATGAATTCGAATCCTTTGTACGACTAACATCTCACTGAGGAATATGGATAAACATAAAGGCAAATGAAGACGAGATAGGACCGAGAGGTAGATGGACACCTGGTAGCGAACCTATGCATATATTCTGCAGCCAAGCTAGGTATGAAAGGCGCTAAATTAATGGACTTGTTTTAGATGCTAAGCAGTAGTAGTAGTGACTCTAAACTATGGTCACTTGACTCATTGCTTTTAGAAATCATGTGGAGTTCATTTAACTCTAGCGCTTACAAAACAGGTCTTGAAATGAAGGAAATCCTGCCCATAGGATGAGAACTTGGTGTTGCTTGGCTTTTGGGAGACCTTAACTTTGCATGACACTATAGCTTAGGTTGACCTCAGCCAACATTCTCTTCCAATCATCCTGATCTTAAGTACAGCAAATTGGCTGCGACGGCTTAGCAACTGCTAGATATGTGGCTTTTCTTAGTGCGCCATTCCTCTGGAATATGAGTTTAGTTATCATCTGTGCTGGTAAACCTTACCGTTTGTGAAATTACAGAAAACCTACAATTTTGAAAAGGTGGCTTTCGACCATGATCATAGAGAAATGCAGTAAGGCTAAGCCTCATATGGCAGGTAAACCTTTTTTAATAGAACCAAGCCGAAAAGGACAAAGCAGATTCTTAAGAAAAAGCAAAGAATGGTGGTGTATGCATGAGAGTGAGAATAGTAAGGACATGTCCACCCGCTGCGGTGAATTTGAAATAGACCGAAGAAGCAAGTGTTTAAGAGACGAAAAGTTTCTCTCTACATCTGTGTGATAGCCATGAACATGTATGGTGTCTAAAACCAGACTTAAAATGTTATTCCATGGTCTCCAAAGGATAACGTCATGATAGCCGAATTCATGAAGGAACGATTCAAGATTACAACGAAGTAATCGAGTTGGTTTGATGGGTGTTGAACAACCATCACAATGCTCCTTAGTAGCAGGAAAGTCATGGATGCTATGAGGGTATCCGTAGGCAGTCACCCCGTGGTTTCCAAGTCCACAAGTAAAGGTGAAACCCAGGTTTGGTTTAAGGAAAAGAATGCTGTTAAAAATAGTTTTGATTTCGATAGGTTGCCTCATGTGTCCCAAATATGAGCTCGAACCCTGGAAAGAGCAGAAGGCTCTGCAAGTATGCAGCTATCCTACTCGCCTTCAATTATTCGGTTTGCATTCTATCCTCGTGGGTATCATCACGGGGCATAATAGTCTGGGGTACCACATGAAGAACCTGCGCCGGACAAAAGAAGAACTTTGCAGAGGTCGTGGCGACGAGGAAGTGTTTGCGGACACCACCCACTTCCTATGCCACTGTCCTGGACTCCAACAATCTAGAAACAAATTCCTCGGTAAACACTTCTTCTATAACCTTGAATCGCTCTCTGGCGTTCCTATAGACAAGATGCTGAACTTTGCCAAGTCATCAAAGTGGTTTGTACTTGAAAACAAGTAGGCAACTAGAGTAGAGTTGATTAGAAATTTACAGGGTTCCAATGGGTGGAGGAGCACCTTTCCCCCCTATGGGTAACACAATGGGTCAACACTGACCTGAGTGTGGCAGGAGGCTTTTCTCTCTCTGCCAGCCCGCTTATCTAATCGGTTTGCTGCTCCCAGTAAAGTAAAAACTTCCATTTGGAGTACAGTCAAAAATTTGTCAAAGTACTTGATTTCATCAAAATATCAAGCTGCTTCGAGCTCACCACAAATTGTACTAGAGCGGTCTATGTGGGACACATTAATGAAGAATTGAAGGAGATCATTAATCCTTTCCATAGATTATTACTCTCATTTAGCTCAGGATATAGTGCTCCATGCCAGAGGTCATATCCCTCACAAAAGACTCAATTTGCTCTGAGTCGACACACTAGACCTTTTGCATAAACGATTCTGAGGTTAACCACTGTTTGGAGTCTAACTACCAGACCAAGACACAAAGATCCTATTTGGAAAGGTCCAAAACTTTCAGTAGTTTAAATGGAAATAGTTTACGAATGATGAGGGTTTTTTCACAGCATACTCCTAGCTTAGGGAACAGCTCAGGAACACTGAAAGCAAAGGGATGTGTGGACAAAACTCATACTTGCAGCAGGCGAAAACGGACACATTCAGTAATTAGATTCAACTTCATTATTCACTTTCACTTACAGGAACGGACGAGGTGCTTTAATGCAAGGATAGCACCAGAGGGGATCACTACACATCCTTCAAGTTGCAGTGCATCTAATCCTCCACTATTTACGATTTCATTGGTGGAATGGATAGCATTGAAGCTCAAACTTGAAGGGATGGGCAGGTTCCGAATCAATGTCAAATGGGTGTACAATGGACCAATCAGTCTAAGTACTTTTCCTCCTCTAAAAATGGCAACTTAACAATGTGGCTTGGCTTAGAAGGAAAGGAATTAAACTTAAGAGAAGTCTTGAGAAATAGCGAGAATTGATTTACAACAAAAGCATTGCCAAGGCATCTATGTTAGTAAGTTATCCTCAATCTGATGCGTTGCTGTCAATACAATCTTCTCGTTTCACATTGCCTAAGCCAAAAAGATTTATTGCTACGAACATTCTGCAGCCCAAGCACCCATGGACGTATTGAAATTTTCACCATCAGAGTTATTGCTATCGACAGACAATTCAGATTTGGAGCAATTCCAAATCTCTGCCGTCTAGCGTCTCTTCTTCTCTTATCCTTCTGGGTGCAGGCATATAGAGTGACCTGTCAACTCATCTACTGTCCCATTGATTACCAAAAAAAAGGAAGGCAATAAGGTGCACTGCAACTAGACAAGTCATACGTGCAAAGTCCGTTGCTTGAAATCAAATACACCCATCAAGTTTTGTACACTTAAAAGTCAGGTATTATAAGCCGTACGTCAAATGCACAAGGACTTGTGTTGTGGGCATTCCAAATTGCTGCAGGAATATCCTCGATTGGTTGTTGAAAGTGGGAATAATCAAAAGCAAATGAAATACAAACACACACATAGACAAGTTCCGATTATAATGAGACAATAGGAACGACGAAAGAGATGACACAGAGCCAACTAGACGGGCAGTTTTCCCCATGTAGCCGTTACCAACACCACCGACATAGTCGTCAGTCTTTCAGTAGCTCCTCACCCCCAAAACATTTCCCAAAATAGTCAAGCTTCCAGTTTAAATCGTCGTCATGAAAGCATGAAAGGATAAAGGATAAAGGATTCGTTGTCCGTTTAGTAGTTTCCGTAGTTTTAGTTGTACCGATGAGGATACATGGGTTGAGGGCGAGCAAACTTTTCGCTCTGTCAAGCTTAAATTGCAGCAGTAGTCGTTGCTAGGAGTGCAATAACAGCCACCCCAGTCATGAGCACCAGTGCAGATCCACAATTGCGATTAAATTGTGTATTTATTCCTACGCGGCGATTTAAGGACATTAATTTGGCGTCATATTTGCATATTATCAAGTCGCTGTTATCTTTTCGAAATTCGCAATTATTTTGTTGGTCTCTGCTTTTCGATGGTGTTCGTTGCTTCCTTGGCAGATGCTTAGTGGTGTTGGGCTTGTGTGTCCTCTATGAAAACGGGAAGGGGTGGTGGGAATTATCTAGTTGTGTTGTGAGGGTGTGGGAGGATGTTGAATTAATTCAATTATTCGTAGAATGGGGTGGCCAAGTCGACGACTTGTTCTTGACATTCGAATGCATTTGTTAATTTGCAATATTTTCCCACAGGATATAAGGCAAACGAGGAAGAGCGTATTTTCGGTGGAATCAATTAAGATGGAACTGGACGATTTCGAGAAAATAATTGTGTTCATTAGTTTTAGTATTAAATTAGTTTCGTGTTAGCAGGACGTACAGGATTTCAGACTAAGTTGGTTCACTAATTATGGTATTTTGCACGGAGAGATAGGGTTATGGAATGAATCGTTTATTTGGGAACGTGTGATCAAGGAGAGTAAATTGGGTAAGTGCTTCATTTTGACGTGACTCGAATTTGAATTTCACTCAGGAGGGATGTAATGAAAAGATGGCTTTGGTAGGTGCCTGCTACAGAATTAATGACCGGTTACCCAAATTAAACCTACCTCTCGCGAGTGTCTGACAAAGTACAAACATCCGAGAGTAGTAACTGCCATGATAAGGCATCTAAACAAAAGCCTTTCGGATATAGCTCTAAATGTCCCCTCCATTTGTGTGAACAAATGTAACAAGCACTACACAAATGGAGCGCTAAACTCTGGACAGCACACGGTCTGTTGCGCCGTGTATTTGTATCCTAAGTGAGACCACTTGATGTGTCTACTCAACCTCAGTCAGTCTCCAATAGAGATCAGGGCATGGTGCTTCAAGTCACTGCTACGATGAAATCTAAAGCTATGTGACTTGTGAAGAACTTCTTTTAGTACAGCGGCCCAGCAGTATCGACAATTTGGAGAAGGATATTTCAGTTCCCGGACGGCAGGGGAGGACGAAGGCAACGGTGGCGTCTACAGTTCCAGTAAAGTCGAACACTTATTCGAGTTATAGTCCCCGACTAAAGGGCAAATGGCTCAGACCTCCCGGTTGAGGATTGTATGTCGGGTTCAGAGTTTCAACTCGAAAAAACAATCTTGCTGCGATTAGAAGCCTTGTTGTTTGGACTGTTGGGACCCTGCAAATCGAAAAGAGGACATCCATATTCGGATCTGTAGGATTGTGGAATGTGGAACAATTAGCGAGGACTCCAGACTGTCATAAAGATATGTGTTATAACCGTCATCCAGAATATGCAATTAAAGGGAGCAACAGTTGCTTCTAGTCTTTCTTTTTTCATCTTGCTCAGTACGAATACATGATTCAGGTTCAATATCCTTCATAGTTAGGTCCAAAACCTTGTTGGTAACCCTTTCTCTACAACACCAGGGCGAAGGATCACTGAAGTTAGGCCATGGTAGGTAGGTAGGTAAGTAAATGGGTTCCTTGTGACATGGAGTCACTGCTCACTTAGACCAGGTCGGTCCATTGTGCCCAATCTTTTAACCCTGGAAACATTGTGAAACCGCTGTTAGAACCACCCAGATAATGACATGAATCTCAGGAGGTCCGTCAGCTCTACATTTCCTAAGTCCTCCAGTTCTGAAAAGAACTTCCGAGGGTCCTCATTCTTATGGCGGATAGGTCAGGACAATCGCACAGCAGATGACGAACAGATTCAATTTCTTCTTCGTCCCTGCAACTTCTGCAAAAGTCGTTATGTAGTACACCGAGTCGTTCTGCGTGAACGCCGATAGCACAGTGTCCAGTAATTATGCCAGAAACAACCCGTGCGTTATAACGACTAAGTTTTACCAGAGAGGTTGATCTCTTCTTACTGAAGGCCGGCCATAGCGCCCTGGCCGTTGCGCATGTTTCCAGATGAACCCAGCGTCTGTTTGCTCGACCGATGGGTTCATCTTCTATCTTTTTCCGTAAGGAACTGATTGGGGTTACTACAAAAGGGAGGGCCCGCGATAAGTGCAGCGCCGATCCTTTCCTAGCAAGCTCATCAGCCTTTTCATTTCCCTTGATATTGAAAGTTGAAAAGTAAATTGTGACCCAGATGTGCTCGAAAAGTGTTAAAGCGATTCGAACAAGTTTGTTTCATGAAAAAAGTTGAAGTTGGGGCATACATATGTCACTCCTTGTTTGTCAGCTACACTCACTAGTAGTCTTCTCAGCTGTGATTGAGCTACATGATGATGATTTAGAAAATGTGGACTGTATGTATGAGCAAATATGTCTGAGAAAATTAGTAAGAACAGTTTAGAAGGCGTCTGAGACGTTGGAACTAGATGGAAAGAGATTTCAGAAGGGTGCTCTGGTCGGATGAATTGAAATTGGACAACGATCTGAAGCACACCTTAAAGTTATGGCAGGAATTCTCGACAAGAAAAGAAGCCAATTCGCTATAATCCGGTGAGCAGGATCAGCTGATTTTAATCCCATTGATCTTTTCAGAGAAAGCTTGATAGAGAAGTCCAAGACAGATGTTCGTTGTCAAAAGAAATAATGTGGAGCACATTGCTGGATTATTGGTATTCTGTACCACCAGATACAATCCAAAATTTAAAAAAAAATAAAAACTTTGAATGAAAAGCCATCTGAAGCACTTTATCGATTAATTAATAAATAACTTATTGTCAAAAAATAATAAAAAAAACAGCTCTTCTGTTAGGGGTGGCCACGGAGTAGTAGGTAGTCTCCTCCCAACACTCAGCCTGTGGCCTGGCCGGTGCAAGTTCAAGCCCCGCTAGGGGAACAGAAATCTCAGCTACCAAGCGCAACAGAGGGACTAACAAAATCTAAGTTTTTCTAAAAAAGGAGTTGCTGTCTGGTAGTACAATCGGCCGTATACTGTCTGAGTGTTTCTGAAACTTGCTGGCTCTTCCTTCTGTTTGCATTGCCTTAATCGATCGATTTTGAAGCTTAGAAGTGGTGTAACTTGTTGATGTTGTTGAACTAGTGGTGGTTTCAGACTTATAACCGGTACTGTGCTTCCATTTAAACAAATTAATCACAACGATGGTGCAAAAGTTGTGAAAGAAAATTTAGAAACTATTTTGAGAAAGAGAACGCCAGGCACATTAAACATTCATAGTAGCCTAATCGAATGAATTGTCAGCATACTCGAAGATAGACATATAATAACCGAAATTGGGGGAACAAGGATGGAAGCATACGCCTCCAGGGGAACTCCTCAGGACGGGGTACTTTCCCCATTGTTGTGGGTCATTGTTCTTAACGAAGGTCAGAATCATTGCTTATGCAGACGACGCTGTGATACTGGCAACAGGCAAGTTCCTCACAACACTCAGCGAACAAGTCGAAGGGGCCATCAAAACCCTTGACACCTGGATCAGGATTTGCGGGCTCACTGTAAACCCCCTGAAAACCGAGCTCGTATTATTCACAAATGAAAGAAAGTTACCACAGTTTAGTACGCCATCTGTCGGAGGCACCCCGCTTAAGATCTCGGACAGCGCAAAGAACATAGGTCTTGTATTAGACAAAAAACTAAACTGGAGAATGAACATTAATGAAAGGATTAAAAACGCAACTATAGCCTGCAACTATGCAGCAGAATCTTTGGGAAAACCTGAGGTGCCTCTCCTAAAATAATTCTCTGGACCCATACTGACATACGGCAGTCTTGTATGGTGGCCGGCGGTTAACAAGGTCACTAACCTACTGGCCGTTACGAAGATTCAAAGACTAGCGTGCATCGGGACCACCAGTACGATGAGGACAACTCCAACCGCTGGACTTGAGGCTGTTCTCAACCTGCTTCCGCTAGATACCTTCACCAAAACATCTGCAGCCATAAGCGCCATCAGAATCAGCCAGTCAGAAACATGGAAGTGCAATAGGGCATACGACTATCCTTCGGAAGTATATTGGCCATGTACCCATTACAGACTGCATCACGCCGTACTTAGACTTTAATAGACCTTTCTCAAGTGCCTATCCTAGCAGGAAGGAGTGGTTGAGAGGTCAGATACCAAATACGCAATCCATTGCCATATATACCGACGGATCTAAAATGGACACTGGCGTAGGGTCAGACATCTTCTCCGAATCGCTAGGATTATCGAAATCAGTACGCCTCCCAGACCACAGCAACGTTTTCCAAGCGGAGGTCTTGGCGGTGACAACACCCGCCCGTGAGTCTGCAGCAAGGGCAATACCACACGAGGGTATCATCTTCTTTATCGACAGCCAGGCAGCTACAAAAGCAAGAACTGCCACAGACATTAAATCGAAACTTGTGAAGTGCAGTCGAGAAGAGCTTAAGGTTCTTGGAACACGGAACAAGGTATCGCTCTGCTAGGTCCCTGGACATGAGGGTATACCAGGTAACGAGAAACCTGACGAATTAGGGTTCTGCAACCATCTCAAGATAAGCGGAACCACTCGTGAACATCCCGCCTTAGGCACTCAAGCTTGAAGTAGGGAAAATAGCTATACAACAGGCGAACACCAGATGGACCTCCTTGGATTCCTGTGTAATCACGAGGAAACTATGGCCGTCCTTCGACAAAGGCAGAACCGAGAGACTTATACGGAAAGACAGAAAATCCCTTTCCATCCTCGTTGGGGTTATCACGGGGCACAACTCTCTACGGAAGAAGAACTCTGCAGAGATTGCGGTGACGAGGGAGCTTTTGAGGACATAACCCACTTCCTATACCACTGCCCTGGCCTCCAACACAGCAGGAACAAATTCCTAGGGAGCTACTTTTTCCAAGACCTAGATGAACTCGCCAGCATGCCATCAGGCAGGATAATGAAATTCATCAAGTCCTCAGGATGGTTTGTATGCAAAGACTCGCAACAATAATTATCGGAGCAAATTAGCATCGGAAACGGGTTTTAATGGGCTAGGGACAATGGGTCAGCATTGACCTGAGTGTGGCGGGGAGCAACGTCTCTCCTCGCCAGCCCACACACCTAACCTAACTATTTTGATATCACTGAAAGATTTTTCGGTTAAAATAAAAGAAATATTAAGGAACGGGCTTGAGGCGCTAAGAGCCTGACCTAGTCTCTCGCAATCATCCATGTTGTGTTCACCAGAACAATATACCTATATGTATGTAGTTGAAAATTATTACTTCCACATGCGTATGTGGGAGAGGAGGAGTTGTGAAAAAACCGTGTTTTGTTTGGGGCTCGCCCCTTAACCGCCCGTTCACTACCCTGACGCACAAATCACTGAGGCGCAAAGCGCACCTGTGGAAAAAAAAAACCGTTTGCCTCTAGATAACAACACTGAAACAGCACTGAACTTTAATATCTATTTAATCTCTACATCTTTGAAAAACCAGTTTCAACCGGCGCCATAAAAACCAGGCGCTCAATATCCACCTGCCAACTTGTCATTTGTTTTATTTTTATCCATTATTAAATTGAGACGCTACAATGATTACCGTTAATTGAAACTAATCAATCGTAAATGACATTTTGTACAATGCAAAGTCTGAAAAGCCTCTGCACTGGAATTTGTTACACGAGTTCAAATTTCATGTGACTCTCAAAAATTGTGCCCAAAAATGTCGCCCAATGATGGGCAAACTTTGTCATGATTTTTGCTTCAATTGATGACAACATGTTGACATCATGATTCTTTTTCAAGCATATTCTTAAAATAGCAAAATACTGCCTAAAACTGGAACGCCATAAATTTCGATACTATCGCCGCTTAAGTTGTTAAAATTCAATCACACTAATAAAGTGAATTAATAGCGATAAAAAAAAAGAATTTGTGTTAGTCAGAGCGTGGTAGAGGGTTGGCCTTTTTAAGGTGTTGCGAGTATCTATTATCTCCACAGCCAGTCCTTCTCGGATATGGATCCTTACGCATGAATAAAAATTAAGAACAGTAAACTCACCAGCAATTTTGTAAGCATCGCCAAACACTTATGCGTTCCGGAAAGTTTTGAAACTCCTAACATGTTGTGGCTGTTGTAGTCCTTGAATCAATTGATGTGGATACCTAAGCTCGGTGTTCCTGTTGTAGAGCTTAAAAAAAATATCTCCGTTTTGTGGATCGGATGTCCTGTTACTCAAGTGTTGTACGAAATCGAAATGCACATGTACATGTACGAGTATCTGCTGCAAGTTATCCAGCAGAGCAATTTTTCAATTGGCTTTGGTTACAAAAAAGTAAATCCTTGTAAGCACTTAACACATATACGCTTGAATGTATCTTGGAGTTTCGTGTTTTTTTTTTTGTGTTTTGTTTAACTTATCGCTTTATGTGAAAAACGCAATGCTGTGTAGAAAAGAACTCGGAGAAAAGTTGTGCACATCTGCTAAACTAATAGTGAACTTTTTGAAATTTTTATTTTTTTTTTTGAAAATTTGTTTCCTTGTAGTGCGCTTTGATTTTATTTTTGTTAACGTCTCCCGGAACGTATATGGAGTTGCTGTTTAAGTTGAAAACGATGATAGGTATTATGATGTTACAACAATTTTTTTTTTTCAGTTCTTTTGATACCGGAAACTTTTAGACAGATGCACTGTTGCGGAGAATTTTTTTTTTTTTTAAATTTGTCCTTTCGGTCGAATGAAACTGAATTTATTGCATTTCTCGAATTTCGAATTTCTCGAATGTGGCAGATGTTTTTGGCAATTTTCGTTCGAAAACAAAAGAAAAAATATTCACTCTACCAAAACTATTATAAAGGACACGTTTAGGAACCAGTTTTGCTCTCAATTAAGTTGGACGATTCGAAGTCACGCGTCTAGTAATGCACAATTGCACTGTCTAACGAGGAAAAAATTTTCTGATAAAGCAAAAGGAGCTATGCAATTAGGATAATTATTTATTTCTAATTCTTCCGCGATGATATTAAAGTAGAACTGAAGCTATGATCACGGTCTGGCTATTTATATGTCCGGACACAAGAGGATGGTTGCAGTTATAGCAGTGAATTGTTAGAGATTAGATGGTAAAACATTTTCTTATCAATTTGACGTAATGATAAGTGAACTTGGGACTGGTAATAGATTGTGGGAATGGAAATATTTGGTCAATGAATTTAATAGACATGGTGTCACGGAAAAATGTTAAATACATGACTATAGGCGCTAAAGTCCATGCTAGAAATATTGTCAAGTCACTTCCTAAGATATAGTGTATGGATAAGGTAATTAAGGAAAGTTTTGGATATTACTTGTAGAGCATAAAAGACTGCATTACATAACTTAACACGGGCGTAGTTTCTATCATCAGATCAACAATGATGGATCCCCTCTTTCGACAACCAGATCAAACAGTCGACTCAGAAGTCTGTCTCAGGAAGTTACTAGGATGACTTGTGAAAGAAGCTATAGTCTTCAATAACCCGCTTCTTAGGTCCTTCCTATAGATATATTGGACTACTCCGCATCTGCCACATTTAAAAGAGGTTTCTTTGGAGATACTTTCTGCAGCATCGTCTAACTGCGGAAGAAGGTATAATGTTCAATAACTCCCCTGTCAGGATCTGCCCTTGTAATCTGTCCTTCCACAGATATTTTGGACTACTTCTCATCTGCTACGTTTCCAGTCTCTTTGGAGATACTTTCTGTAGCGCCAAAGTTAGATTGATAGATGCTCGTAGATCGTATATTCACCAAACTCCAGCTTTAGGAACAGTTATTAAATCAAACTTAAGGAATAAATAGGGCGTGGCATACCTGTTATCTACCTACGTGGCAATCAAAAGCATTCAAGAGGATTCAGCGGTAATGCAGAATCGTGCGGAATTTTTGGAACTGGGGTCAATATCCAACAATAATATCGAGATTTACCTAGGTTGCCTAGACAGTCAGGTTGCCCTAAAGCGCTGGACCCCTACGTGACAAAATCTGGATAACTCAGGAATTGTCGCACATTGCTCACGACATTATAACCGCAGAAATGTGTGAGATTATGTTGGGTACCTGGATACTGCGATACTGTGAGGCAACGAAAGTGCCGATGTACTGGCCAAAATAGGTGCAGACGTCCTTTGACATATCTTATTGAAGGCATAAACTCAAAAATGAGTGGGACTAAGGGAGTGGCCTGACAAAAAATGGTCTAACTTAGAAGAGCACAGGGTGTCTAAGGCTTTGTGGCCAGTGTTTAAAAGTAATTAAATCAAGGTTAAGAATAGCAATAGGGATTCTCTCTGGACATTGCTTTCTGAGGAAGCACGCAATGGGATTAGATTTATCGAATACGGATGTATGCAGGTACTCTAGTAACCTATACGCCTCAAAGGACATAATACATTTACTCTGTTAAGGCATTGCTGAGAGCAACCTAAGCTATGCTCGAACTTACTTCTTTGAAAGTTTAGAAGAGACTAGGTCTGCCTTCATAGGAATTCCATTTTAATGACCCACAACAAGGAATCTCACTAGTGTTAAAGGAAGAAAGACTAATTTATCCCAAGCACCCAGACATGAAAGTGATCGATTGAACCAAATAAAAAAAACATTTAAAGGAAAGGAGTCTATTTAACTCACTCCATTCTCAAGCCATTAAAGCCCAGAGAATATCATATTCTTCTAGCAAAAAGGAAACAGTGTACATCGATGGAGAAAGTGCTCTGCTGTTGCTTCTCTTCCTAGACATAGTGTCTATGCTGGGGTTTCAGCGATTCTACATGCATTGTGCTTCAGTAGTTATAGTTCTTAGGGATTAAGAAGAGTGCAGTGCTATGATCAAGTCCTTTACAAAATCCTTACTTACTTACTTACTAAGGTGGCGCTACAGTTCGGGGTGAACCTGGGCCTCAACCAACAAGCCTCTTCAGTTAGCCCAGTCTTTAGCTTACTGCCTCCAGTTGCGCACTCCAAGTTGGTTGAGGTCCTCTTTTACTTGTGCGCGCAACCTTAGGCGAGGTCTTCCTCTACTCCGTTTTCCCTCCGGGTTAGATCCGAAGACTCTGCGGGCCGGAGCATTGGCGTCCAGTAGCTCTACATGTCCTAGCCATCTTAGGCGACTGATGCGCAGTTTTTTGACTAGGTCGATGTCGCTGTACAGCTCGTAAATTTCGTCGTTGAATTTTCTCCTCCAAAGCCCGTCAACGCAACGATATATCTTACGAAGGATTTTTATCTAGAATAGAAGAAGGATATCTTCATCCGCTTTCGAAGAGTTCATGCTTCAGCGCCATAAAGCAGGACTGGGATGATCAAGGTCTTGTACAGAGTCCCCTTAGTCTTTCTGAGTTAATAGCAGAACCAAGGTAGACAAAGTCTCTTACTACCTCGAAGTTAAAAAATCCTTGCTCGTAGTTAAACTAGATTCTAGATTTTAGAACCTTTTGATACCAATTTGATTCTCATTGTCTTTCGTTTCCTTGTAGTCTAGAATGCAAACAGTTCATCCAGGTTCTCGGGTCCTTATACCAACCATAAGTGTTAAGAAGGGCGTAATTGAGACGCTTCTAATGACAGTTATTTCTCTCGGATGTTTGTCAGACATTCGCGAGTCGTGAAACTTTTTGGTATTTTCCTGGATTCAAACGTCAAACCTTTCGCGCAGTGGTCCAGAGTACTAAACACTGCGCCTTGGTGCTAATTATTTTTAGATTCTAGAAACATTGCTGAGTGAATTATGGAAGTCGTAAGTGCCTTCAGTTCTATCTGACTGTCAGAAAAGTATGTTTATTCTTTCAAGACCAAAAGTTCCAAACCTCAGCAAGAACCTTAACTGACTGAATAGTGTAAAACTTTGACGGAAATTGGTGCTTTTAAATGGTTTCTATAATCTACACAAGCCTTGAAAACCTTTTTCGAAGCCTTAACTGCGATATTACCTCTTATTTGGGGATATCAGGAAATTTCCATTAGGACCGGTGTATTCAAAGTGATTTTAAAGGATAAAATAGGAAACGTGATCGCCTTTTCGGTCGCTATCCGGGAGGCAATATTCAAGTTCAGTTTCAAAGCTCTGTTCAGATGACATTGTACTCAAGCCTTGAAACTGAGTCGTAGGAAGAACATCTTTGGCTTTCTACATTGAATTAGCTTAACAGCAAATCGACTTAAGTTGGAATGTTGTTTGACAACTTCCAAGTCGAGTCTCCGATATTCATCTCGTAAAGCTTATATTTTTGCTATATTTTGGAAACCTCATAATTTAAACAGGGGACGTCGAGATCAGCAGTATCAGATAAACAGTTCCCTGCTGGAAAACTTAAAAAAAAAAATGTAGCCATCCAGGATTGATTGGTGGTTCAGAAGAAGCATAAATGGTTTCAGTGAAGATCGCTATATCATCCAAATTCATGATCACTCTCACCCTTAAGGTTCCTCAGTGTGCATAATCGTTTCAGAGGGGATAACTTTGCGACCAAGCTAAGAATTTCTAGGGCCCCAATTTCAGCACATATGTTTTTTCTACTAGTGGCCTATTTCCCGAAGGCAGAGATATGTTTCTTGGAATCAGTGTTTACGTAGAGCCTATTTGAGTTAGTAGAGGAAGATGGGAGCTCGCTATATCCAATGCAGCTGCCTATCTGCAGGCGATTTCAAGGCATTTATTGCTGTCTCCATAGATGCATATGAATGCATGCATTTTTGTTGGAGAAATTTTCAAAACTCTTTTGGGCTTCAAAGCCATGTAGTGGAGGGTTTAGATCTGGCAATCTTAATGCTATTATTAGAGCCAACAGTATTCCATAGATATCTATGAGAAGCAGGTGCTTTGAGTGCATCTCTAACTTAAATCCGGGATCGCACCATAGCATAGCGCTGCCCACTAGACTGGCACGTCATGGAAGTCTCAAGGCCCTATTTCGGGCCAGCACAACCGATCCTTTCAGACTAAAAAGTTGATGATCATAAGCCAGATGAAGTAGTATTCCTCTTCTTAATTAACTGTGTATACAAACGATTATGGAGGCTTATTTATCTTTCCAGAGAGCTGTGGAGGCGGCGATTTATCATTATCCTAATTGTTCGTAAGAGGACATTACCTTAATGACATAGCCATGGCAAGACAAGCGTGATATATTGCCTCATTTTCAATATAAAGCTCATCTATCACATGAATGGCTTCTACCATCACTGACAACCGTAAAACTACAAGGAATCTATCGCTTAACAACTGTAGGAGGGATATTGCCACGGAGATAAGACTGCGACGTTTGTTTGATAACGCACCATAATAAAACTAATTGATAACAACTTACCACGGTAGGTGATGATAGTAGTTGGTTGCATGAAGTTCAATTACTAAAATAGATAAAGGAAAGCAATTTCTACATTTTACGGTCCGAAATAAAGCTGAAGGATAAGTTTGCCTAGCTTGCCCATGGTTATTCCCTTTTTATCAGCGTGAATAAGTGGGTGAAATTAATTTTGCATTCCCGTGGATACAGATAATAAAGTGTAGGACAATTGCCATGCTCATTACCCTTTCGTCACTCAATTAAAAGGCTGTTTTATTATTGTGATGAATGCAGAGCTGTGTGGCTTTTTGGAATGAGCTTTTCAGCTGCCGTTGTCAAGGAAGAAAGTAAATAAGGTACTGTGCTATTTTTAAATAGATAGAGGTTAGAAAACAGAAATCAGAGTGAGGTTAGTTGTTGTAGATACATTTTTCTTCGTGTCCTCCTAGTGATATAGGAGGCAGGCAAAAATGACATCCGCCTTGGGCGCTCGACCAAAGGTACTTGCGCCTAAGGAAACGTAAAGGAAAAGTACTAGAAGCTTCACATTGGTTTATGTGATGGAATGGCCAAGCAGCAAAAGCGGTGTGGAACACATCTGCACCACACTGCTGTTAGAGAAATTCAGTTCTCTGTACATGATTGTTTGAGGACCTAAGCTTAGACAATTCTATCTTCTTGACGTATGTGCACCATATTTGTGTGTAGAGAGAAGCTCCGAGAAGGTTTTTTTTAGTCAACTTTAATGTGAAAGACTGTCGAATAGGCTGCCATCCCTTGTATAGTTGTAAATCAATGCATTCATTGGCTTTATACGTGGTGTAAAGAAGGAAACATTTCCTAAATGGACCCGATTCTAAAACTAGTAAGGCTCTATCTTAACCTAGAACTTTTTTTTAATTCGACGATTCGTCTTGATAAGAAATAAATTTTGAAGAAGTAACCGACTAGGGATACGGAGACTTGAATATAGGATAAGCCTGCTATTGTATCCTAAAAGCTTTGACTTCACTTTGGTTATCTTAGTCTGCGCTGATCAAGAGTGGTCTTGACCTCCAGCACAATTTCATTATCTCAGTCTGCTGGCTAACTTTCTTGCTAAAAAGCTACAAATCCATTACAGTACGGTCTGTATATAAAACACTTCAAAATAAATGGTGGACTCTAGTCTGGAATTTTCCACTTGACCTCTAACCTCTTGGTTGTTCTGGGTAGTTACTCTTCCAACAGTGAAATTCGCCAACTGTGACAAACCATCTTTATTATTTCCGACATCCAGGTCACATTTAAGCTATTCCTAGAGACAGCGGAAATGCTTTCAGAACTAGCAGAAAAAAATTACCCATGCAACATTGAATCCTTGAGGTAAGATATGAGCTGTTTTTAAACCATTCTGCAAGGTAAGCTTAGTGCTTTTAAAAAAACGTAAAACACCCTGTGGAAATCCAGTGCTATCTGGGTACATACTTCGTGGCAGATGTGAACGCAATTATTTTCCCTGAATTCTGAGTAAGAACCAAATAAATATACTGATCGGGGAAATCAGTGGCCACAGATTGTTCTCACACTTAAATAAAATTAATGACTGCTTCTAGAGGTTGACGTAGGACATCTCATGACATTTCCACAGAACGTACAGCTACAACACACGTATAAAATCAGTTTCTAGGGAACGAATTTGTCTCACTGACTTTTGTCAATGCGGTGCATTCTTGAATGAAGTTCTTGATAATAAATGGAATGAATATTTTAATTTGAGATAACAGAACCTTTTTTCAGTAATAAGACAGCTCCTTGATCATTTTCAAAGCTTTCGATATGGGTTTTTGATAAACAGGCGTCAAGTTTTTGGTGCTAGTGACAAATCAATGGCAGTCTCAATTTGGACGATACGTTTTTAACTTTTTTTAATAAATGCTGAAGTACCACAGGGCTCAGTCCTCTCTACTGTATTCTACTATTTATCAGCAATATTTTTTCTCTCTTAATCCAGTCCATTTCGCCGCGAACGATAGTGCTCTTTACCTCGCCTGCTTTTTTATGAGCTGAAGACAAATATTTCAAGTTGTGGAGCCATGGAGTCAGTGAATGTGTTTCAAACTTATTTTGACATTGGTGCCTTCTGTCTTAAAAGCGGAGTACACTGGTAAGCTAAAATCGATTAGGAGTGATGTTCATATCGAGTCCATTATTCTGGCATTGCTGGTGGATGTTGATTGCTGTTTCGAGTTTTCTGGCATAGACACGGCTCTTAGCGAAACTCTACAAAAAGAAATCCGACTGCATTAAGTCGCATGATTCTGTCACCAGAATGTTGAATAATGCGACCGGAGGACTCTTACGCCAAACAGCCAACATTGCACATAAGGTGTAGCATGTTTTGCCGTCTTGTTGGAACTACATGTCTTTTATATCAATATCTTCGATTTTATTGCAGAAATACTCGGTTATCATGCGCCTATGATGCTCACTATTTACATACAGTCCGACGCTCATCATCTTCAAAAACGCAAGCTCCAAAGACTTCGCCTGACCATAATGCCCACCAAACAGTCACTTTCTGGGTATGCAGTGGAGTTTGGTGAATCAGATGAGGATTTTCTTTGCTTATTGACATACTCAAGAAGAGGGAGAGGGAAATGTGGCTCATCAGAATATTTCCTTTGCAAAATCAGCATCAACTTCCTGCTGCAATCTGCAACGCTTCCAGTCTCTTAAATTTTTCTTTGACTTCGTCGCGAATTGCTTGATCAGTAGGACGCTTAAGTTGACAAAAAATTTTTGTCGTAAATTTCGATACACAGTTTGGACAGAATTGTTATTTTTGCAGAAAAATTGAGCAATTTGAACTCGCAAATGTTTTATTGCAAACTAGCATTTGACATTTCAAAAATGGCTGCTTATTGACAGCGGCTTAATTTACAGTGCTGTCATAGAACTCACCAACTGAATCACCCTTTATGCATGTAGGTTCAGATCTTTGATGGAATCGGTAGTTTATACGTGTACTAGCTGCCAAGGATGTCAAGAGATCTAAGTGTTTTGTGCATTCCTACCGACTTGAATGTGATCTAGATTCGTCTGAAACTTCAACACATTTAGCCGGAAACTGACGCAGCATATATGTATGAATTAACTGAAGCGTGTTAGGTTTCGTTCACTTTTATTTTCTATATTTTCGCTGGTGCAGATGTTTATATTTACGAGCACGATTTCTAAGAAAATTCTGATTGTAATCTGTCTTCCGTATATCCACCCCCACCCTCCATCTAATCCATTCACATCAACACATAAACGCTCGCTGACTACAAAACCAACCTTTAAAGGATCGGTTCCAGGAATTTTGATTTATAGCACTGCCGGAAGTAATTATCCGTTTGAATACGATCTGAACTAGAAACACCACTGAATTGTTGTCCGCTAAAAAATCAACAATCGTCCCACAAGTACTTCACTTTTTCTCAGAAATATTTCCACGGAATCATTTTTCTTAATGGAAAGGACTGTAAGGTCATACTGTACTTGTGGGTTTCGTGGAAAACAATAAACATTTCTAAGAAATTCGAACTAAAAAAAGGTTGAAGTTAAATTAAAGAATAAATGGTCCTTGATTTCCCCAAGATACCAAACACAACCGTTAAATAAAACCCGGGTATCAAACGAAATCTGCCAAAGGACTCGCTGGCGTATACGTAACCTTTTTTTTCCTGCGCCTCATGTGAGTTTTTTTGATCAGTAAATAAGTTTAAATAAATTTGTTTTTCCCTGGTAGACAATTACATACGCATCGTGTTGATTTATGTGTACATCCGATCTGTGCCGATGGATTCACTATCTCACATAAATTAAGCTCGAGGATGCGATTAAAATGTTGAATTTCAGCAAAACTGGTTCAGGTGCGAGTTCAATAGGCATTAATGCACATTGATGGCGTGATATCCTTTAACGATATAACAGCACAGGTACAATTCATCTTCGACCAAGCATTGGTGTTGTTAATTAGGGCTCGTGCAGCGACATTCATCGATCGCTATTGGCCTGTACGATTGAAAGGACCAAAGTTGGTTTAATTTTTCAACTGGATAGTCAGGAAATTACATGATTTGAATAATTAACTCTGTAATGTCCTGTTGTGTGAAATTTACCGAAGTAAAATTTGAAAGTTGCAGGCCACAATGCGTGGCATTCATAAACGAGTTATTGCATTGCATGGGCATTGTGTAGTGGCACAGGATTCCACGAAAATGGAAGGATATTCCTGGAAAAAATTCAAAAATTTGCCTCCTATTGATGATGTCGAAGTTCAGAATAATTGTGAACGCCAGTTCCGGGAATTATTGGCTTTTGAAAACTGTCAGCCCTAGCTCTTTTCGATGCGTAAATGTGTTTTAATATCGTTGCAATAGGCTTGAGCGGCTTATAAAAGTTGACTTTCCATTGGTGCATAAGTAGAAAGGATACAATTGGTGCCCACATGGAAGGACGACTTTTGTGTTTAGTTCGAAGCACTCAATGAGTCATTATTAAAACATATAATAGCAGTCAGATAGATTATGACGGAAGCGGTCCTTTACAACTGCCTAAGTTTGACCTCAATACAATCTGATAGTAATGCGTTTCTCTACGGTCTTCTTGTTCTTGTTCTTCCTTTTATAGGGATCATAACCCTCCCACTTTACTGCATCCCTACTGGTCCGCCTGTGGGGTTCGCCGATTCGACCTCAGAAATATCTGCAGGCCTTGCGGTTTCGGATCACTTCGTCTCTGAGGCCGGTCAAATGATGCTGTTTTTGCATTTGAGTGATGCAGGCGTTTTTTGGCATGCCTCTCTTCCGCGCTTCTGTAGGAACGTTGATTGACATTGCCCTTTTGACAGGGTTCGTAGGATCCCTCCTTTGAACATGGGAATACCAACTGAGCCGATCGTGCTCCAATTTTTTCGAGATGGGTTCTTCTAATTCGATCAAGCTTTGTTATTCCTGCTGTCGTGCGAAGCATCTTCGTCTCAGCTGTCGTATATAATACGATACCCGTTTCCCTCCAAAACATCCACCCTTACATCAAGTGTTCGTTGCAGGGACGTTTGATCGTCACTTATGATGGCTCCATCGTCAGCAAAGAATAACTGGATGCAATTTGGTGTCCGTCACTTTTCCTTCAAGCAGATAATCCAAGACTGCAATAAATAACAAAGGACTTAAGACGCTTCCCTGGTGCACACCGACTTTAATTGGGAACTTTTCGGTGACTCCGGCGGGGCATCTTACTCTTGTCCTTGCTCCGTCATACATGTCCACAATCAACCAACACCAGACGCAAATCCTTTAAGGCATCACGATGTTTTTCCATTATGATCCTTATACTTTGGATTGCATCTGTGGTTGATTTACCCACGACAAACCCGCACTGGTCATCAGATAGCCGTATTATTTGACGCAATCGGCCGTCTAATACCCGCTCAACGACCATCATGGTGTGTGACATCAGCTTAATCGAACGGTAATTATCACAGTTTCCCGTACCACCCTTTCCTCTGTGCAAAGGAAGAAGATAACTTTCCCTCCACTCATTAGGCATTGGATCGCCTCTCATGAGTTTGGAGATGAGAATTATGAGCCATCTAGACCCGATGTCTCCCATCTTTTTCCAAAACATAGAGGGTAACTCGTCCGGTCCAACTGCTTTTCTCTTTTTGGAGGATTTGACCGCTTTCCTAACTTCATCGACTGTTATATCGGGTATTTGTCCATAGTTAGGTACGACTTTTGGAAAGTATAGCCGGGGAAACTGTTCGTTTAAAAGTTCCTCACAATACTGTCGCCACCTCCGTAGAATTTTTTCGTCGTCCACAAGGAGTTGGCCTTGAGCATTGTTAATGAACTTCGGCGAACGAATCTCCCGATCTTGAAGATGGTTGTACCCTTGTTCAAGTTGTTTTGTCGCAGCTCGTGGATAGCCTGGTTCGTATCGGCAGGAGAAGAAGGGGATTCCACATATCTTGTGCTCTACACTCTTCAACCACAACTTCGTCGATGTTGTTACGGAGGTAATCTTTCGTGTTAACAATAAATGCTTCGCCACCATTTGATTTTCTCAGAAAGCTTTATTTGTTTGTTTTTCTTTTTCGACGTCTCCATAAATATTTCTGTCAGGAGGAGACGGTGCTGCCAGGCGATCGCCTCTCCCAAGATCACTTTGCAACCTTTAACCCTGCTCTACGCTCAATTCGTCTGAATCTGTAGTTTACCTCTCCCACTTTCGTCTTTACCTAAAGGCCTACGAGAACGTTGTTTATTTGTCCATCCTTCAGTCGTAGCGTTATCCCATCATTTATGCCATTCTACTGCTTCCTCCTGCTCCCTTCTTACGAGGCAACAAGCAAGCTTCTTGATTTAGATTCGTCTCTTTTATGGATATCATACCAGCTGCGACATATGTTTGCTGCCTTCTCCGACACTGTTCTATACCCGCAGATTGTGTTTATGGCTTTGAGTCTATATATCGACGGAAATATTCCTTCTCTCTCTCTCTATCTTCATTTCAAACGCCCGCACTGTGTATAAACATTAAAAGGGTATTCACAACCCCTTGAGTGCGGGTAAATTATAAAAAAAAAAAAAAAAAAATAACCTTGATAAGGATATCGGGTCTTGCGGTGATAGCTGCTTTCAGGGCACTATTTTTAACTCCATTTTGTGGGTTTATTATCGCCAATCCAGTGCACGCTTCATATGTATCTTTATGGTTCATCTAGTGGACGGGGCGCGTAGAGCTTAAAAAGTAGAACATTCTTTTTGTATCCCACATTTGCATGTCCTTATGGAATTTTTCTTCAACCTCAA
The DNA here is from genome assembly GCA_946965025.1 of Blera fallax. NCBI lineage: Eukaryota > Metazoa > Arthropoda > Insecta > Diptera > Syrphidae > Blera > Blera fallax. The sequence goes on from OX337247.1 coordinate 43,691,434, forward strand.
TGGAACAATGAGATCGCTTAGAGAGTTTGATACTTAGTCTGATTAGACAGTCCAAAATTGCACGCTTGAACGCATCACTCAAACGCGTCCTTTTAGCTCAAAGTACCCAACCTTTGAGTAGTCATCAACTTGATTTTCCTGAAAATTACCGGAATTCCTTGCCCTGGATAACACCGCACACATAAACCCTCACCCACACAGGAGAAAAGAAAATCACTAAAACACCCTCCCCCGGCATTATATTACCAAAATAGCAATTTCATTACCTCCGTCTGAATATGCAAGGATCTCGCGGTGATAGCTCTGGTGGAATCACGCAAACCACCCGAATCTCATTTCTACTCCCTTGAAATCTGATTACAACATCCTTGTGGTGTACATTAGAGCTATAAAACGTCAAACACGATGACGACAACAACGATGTACTCTCATAGGGCGACCAAGCGTAATAATTACACGAGAAATTATCCCCTCAAGTTTTGAGAGAAGTTTTCTTCAAAGTCTCCATCCAGCCAGCCGCCTGTCAGACAGGATATCTTATAAGAAAATTTCCTTTTTCTGGTAGAACATCGTATTTCGCTTTATTACAAGGAGATCATCTTCGTAAATTCACTGTGTGTGCATTTGCGGAGATTTGTTTTCCCAAGGAATCTTGAGTTCCGCTTCAGTTCCACCACACTGGCGCGATGCCTCCAGCATTATGGGTTTCGTTTATGGGATATATTTGAAGATTTTTTATTTTATTTCATCCAACGACTTAAAGGATATTTGAACCTTTACATTTTCAGGAATCACACAACCAAATATGTAGGTTTCGGGTTTTTGGCTGAAATTTGGTCTCCTCCCTCTCCGTCGTCCGGGAGCAATAAAATTTTCCAAAAAAAAAAAAAAAAGGAAAGGAAAGGAACCCAGGTAGACCGACCGCAGATTGAATATATCGATTGAAATTCAAATTATTTTCCCATGGACTCGGTGTTTCAGATACGTTACCTTCTACTACATTCACTATCGAGAGAAATGTTTTTTTTTTTCTGGCCGGGCAAGGGTTAATCTTTTTTGGGACTTCAATGGCCGTGCCGCATAGTTTGGCTGAGGTTGTTAGGTGCTCGCTCTGCAGGATTGTTGTGGATATTTGTTTGTCGGGAGAACTTTTATCGACTCAGAGGGAATACGGAATTCATAAAACGAGGATATTTTAGGTTATCGCCAGCGACCACCATGTTTGGTCCTTTTTTTTCCTGTTCATACTGAATTGGTGCTTGTTTCCATGCTGGAGGGGGTAAATTTATAAAAATTTAAATTTCATTTTGAGGATACAGTTTTGGTGGCGATATCCTGATCCTGGGCATGTGTGTACTTTATACGGAATTCATCGGCTTGTTTTGTGTGGTGCGGTCATTACGATGCATCGGTTGGTACAGGTGTCCAGTGCCATTTGGGGCTGGCCGACGACGCTAAATACATTCGATAACCGTTCAATATTGGGAATCCTTCTTTGGATGGGTATACTAATAAAAATGATCCTAATGGGAAACCGATGAAAATTGTAGCCTCGGTTAAGTAGATTTTTTATTCGAACGAGGTTATGTGGTTGGGGTCGGTTCAATGACTACAGCGTGTGCTGTGATAAGCGGATGTTGTCTTTTTTATTTGATAAAATATTTATATTGTGGACTTATGCAATTTTTTATTTCGCAATTATTTCCGGTCCTCCGGTCCTTCGGTCCGTAGTGCAATTAGGTGATGGAGGGGCGCTTGCAGAGTATTGCTGATAGGAAGTTCAATTTGAACAAAGTACGTTGTTGGGCTAAACGCGAAGGGTTCATTGGGGAGTAATTATGTGATGGGAATATATACGAAATATCGCGGGTCGTAGCATGACATTTTGAGCAAAATAATTCCGAGTTGCCCAAGCCACAATAAAAAGGAAGGACTGCATGTTTTCAGGGTGTAAGTATGGCCCGATAACTGTTAAATTTTTGTCTAAATTGAGGTGCAAAGCTGGTGGAGGTTTTGGGAGCGTCATGATCTAGATTTTTAGTGAGCCTTTGAGTAGGCAACGTATATCCAGCCGACGCACGTTTCATTCTACGATAAAACCATAAGAGACAGAAATATTATGAATTGTGTGAATCACATCATGCAAGACAATAGCTTTGTATGACATAGTTGGCAAAATGAATAAAGTCTTTCAGCATAGCCAATTTGCTGTATTCGCCGTCATTAAGGCAGGGGTTAGTACGTTGGACTGCTGAGCGTGAGGTTCCAAGTTTTAGTCCCAGAAAACACCAAGTTTTTGCCATGGTCCTACCTCTTGGGAATATCTTATAAATGTCCGAGAGTGATAAGTGTCATGAAAAAGCTTCTTAAATCTCATTTCGGATACGACTTTCAACTTGTACGTCCCTTCCAATCGTGCGAAATAAATGAAACATGTGCAACACGAATGGTTGCAGAAGCCTACTCCTAAGCGTTGGATTAGGTATGGTCTATTGCGCCAGATTTTTTTCATTTTTCCATAAAAAAATACAAAAACTAAACTTCTACTCAATTTCTTTTATTCAAAGGACGCATTAATATCTGAAAATGATTTCGAGCTTTTTCGTGGCTATTTCTAACGAGGTTCAGTTTGTCCGACCAATTTCGGCTCAATAGTGGCCGTCTGAAGAAGACAAACAATGTTGATTTCCCAAGCATCAACTGTTGTCGAACGCTGTCAAGTCGCACGATCTTGATTCATTTTTGAAAACCAATTTATGGCCAAATTATGCTTTGCCTAAGTCAAAGGTCTTGGCCGCTGTGTGATACGTAGGGCCATCCTGTTGAGACCACATATAGTGAAGATCAATGTCACTCATATCTTTTAAGAAATATCAACATGGTCCGGTAATGATCTCCATGTACGCTAAGGTGAGTTCTGGCCTCACTTCGAAGAAATAAGATCCGATGATGTCACTAGAGTGGACAGCACCAAATGGTGAATTTAGACTCCGTTTTTGGATCTAACTCCATGTGTGACAAATTTGCTTATTAATAAACCCGTTAAGCCAAAAATGAGCCCCATCTACTTTAGAAACAAATCAAGAAATAAATGACGCATTTGGTGATCTTTTGGCTTTCATTCCTGTACCAGCTGTATGTTATTTGGACGGAAAAAGCTCCACTTGCTGAAGGATAACTACTAATCTACTACGTGGATCTTCTTGTATTCTTTCGTTTGCAGCAGCGATGCAATCTTCAATGTGCACATTCCTTTGGCAAGTTGATCTTGCTACAACCCTTCAAGAGTATGTGGTGTGAAATTTAATTACAGTCTGACGAATGGATTGCTCACGTGGACGATTGTGTACATCATAAAAATGGTAAAAAAATCGTCTTTACGTTCTGTGAGCCGACGACCGATTTTCAAAGTAAATTTGGATAGTTCGACAGTGTAGTCAAAGAGTAACTCTATTCATGATTATTAAATGACAGCAAGACCGGGCAAAATGATAGCTCGGCTTGGCAGCTATCCTTGTTGTAAGTTCCATCAGAAGTTGTGGGTTATTTTAATAACGTTAAGAGCAGAGCTATAAGCCAAACAGAGCATCATGGGCATCAAATTTGCTGCAATTATCAATGTGTTGAGAATTTAGAGGCTGGTCAGTGTATTTGGCTTAGTTTCATAGGTAAGTGAAAACGTATAAATGCACGCGCACTCATTTGCAGTTGCTCAAAACTATGTAATACGATTGTGAATTATATGCAAGTATCTACCCCTAGAAGTATAATGCAATTATAGTTCGAATGAAAACCAAGCACCTACCTAAAAGTATGCAATTCACTGTTTGGGATTAGTTCTCGAAAGCTTCCAGACTTTTGCAACTGATTTGCTTTATCTAACTGATGAAGTCTGTTCCACATTTGTTGGATAAGTGTTTAAACAACAACTGGCCGTCAACAGGAGCCAGAAAGGTTTTGCTAAGGCTTCGAACCAGTACTGTGAAGCACTGTTGATGTCCGTTGGATTTTCTTTTAAATATACCTACCATTTGTCGCTGCTTCTATAGCCCTTTTAGTCCTCTTAGAACCAAAATATTGTTTATCGAATAAAATAAGAACGCCTTAATCTTTCGGATGCTTATTGAGGTGCCGCCTTCCTTAACGTACATACGGTTTTTTCGTTTCTTCCGACATTAACTAGCCAATTCTTATTGCATAAGACTTATATCGGATCCACCACGTTGCGAATTAATTGCCCAGTTACTAAAAAGTTTCTTGCAATTGACGTTGTCGACGTTTCAGGGTCCTAGTGAATACGACGTTGCGCGTATTAGGTCAGTTTCTTGCTCCTCTTACTGTCCTACCGTGTTTACAATATTTCTAGGTTTCGATATAAGAGAGATATAGTCTCCAAAAGACTCTATCTTGACGTTAAATTTTTGAATGAACGATCGGGCGACTCTCAAAGATCGCCTCATTTCGATATCGCAGTGATCTGTACATACTCGTAGAGCTTAAGTCACGGTATGTCTCTTTATTTATTGTGTATGGTATTTATCTCGCACTGCAACAGGGAAAAACTTAAAAGTCTGCAACCAGCGCGCTCAACACTACAACTGAACAAAGATTTATCCTCAAATAACCTCTAAGCTCTGTACCGAAAGATTGAAAAATTGTGTCCTGAGAGTGAGTTCTAAAATTGTCTTCTTTTTCCGGACGTCTGCCCTTTCAGACTCTTTGATTGCGCTGAACATTTCATCAGAAAGATGCATATGACCATATGTTGATTCGTACACATTTGTAATCTGCTGCGTTATGTAGTTTATGTTAACGTGTTGCTGCTTGATTATGTTGGTCAAGTTTTGTTTGTGTCCCCTGTTTCTTGAAAATATAGCATCTGAGGCATTATATTTACAGACTTATAGTCTCACTTAGTTTTGCTCACGATGTCTCAATTAACCATTTCTTTTTTTTAAAATCCTTTTTTACCGAGCACGGAAACACTGTTAGCTTTATAAAATTGACTAGCCCATACTTGTTGCGCTGCAGTTCCATTGAACCTGTTCGTTGAGTTTTAACTCTTAAAACTATGAAGCTAAGTATGAAATGGATTCAATTTGATTAACACACGGCCCAAAAGTATCCAAATAAATGTTTAAAATAAGGTTTTAACCTTCGATAATCTTAAGAATTGTTTTTTTTTTTAATGAATTTTTTCAGCGACTGCACATATTTTGAGGCAAGTAATTTTTTTTTTTTTTTTTTTTTTTTTTTTTTTTTTTTTTTTTTTTTTTTTTTTTTTTTTTTTTAAATAACCCTTGCCCATGTTGCAGACACTGCGACCTAGAAGATCTATTGTATCATAAGGGTGTTCTTAGTCTAAGAGACCGTCTACCTCCCTAATGAAGGATAGTAGGTCCTTAGTAGCAGAGTTTTTCATTTCTGCTGGCGTACATATTTCTTTAAAGAAAATACGTCTCCTTAACCAATGTAATGCTGGGCAATTGCAGAGAACATGTTCGGACGATTCGTCCTCCTCCGAGCAGAACCTACATTCCGTCTCTGAGCCCAGGTTAAGTTTGTTAAGGTGATATCTCAAGCCACAATGGCCCGTGAGAAAGCCCACTAGCTTCCTGATACTTTCCTTATTAAGGTTAAGTATATCCTTATAGGAGTAGGGTCTGATTAGTAATTTGGATTGTCTCAACCCTGGGACATTTTCCCAGTGGTCCAGACGAAGCTTGTGTTCCCAGTTACTAATCAGCGCTGTGGCGAATGACCAGTTAATGCCACAGTAAGGTTCAGGTCCTATGAACGCAGATTCTGAGCCAGCCCTAGCTAGTTCATCTGCTAGCTCATTACCTGCAATCCCTTGATGGCCAGGAACCCATCCAAGTTTTACCTTGTTTAGTCTCGCCAGGGATTGCAGTGCATCGTAGCAGTTTTTAACTGAGATGGAGTCCACTAAATTGGACGACAGCGCTTTGAGTGCTGCCTGACTGTCTGAAAATATAAAAATTCTAGCGCCTTTAATACCCTTACTAAGGTTTAACCTAGCGCAGATTTCAATGGCATGGAGTTCAGCCTGAAATACCGTGGGACACATTCCCATAGGTATCGAGACTTTGGCGTTGGGTCCAAAGACACCAGCTCCAACTCCAGATTCCATTTTCGATCCGTCTGTGAACCAAACTAGACCTCTAGGGTCTAATACCGGAACACCATTAGACCAATTTGCACGATCTAATATTTCTACCTCAAATAGCCTACCGAAACAGTACTCCTTGACCATGGTGTCCACATGGTCACCTGATTTATACTTGTATTCTATCTGCAACTTGATAGCACACCTAGCAGCTGTCTTCTTAATGAAGATATGAAGGGGTGAAAGCCCAACGATTGCTTCTAAAGCTGCCGTCGGGCAGGTACGCATAGCACCTGTGATGCCGAGACAGGCAACTCTTTGTAACTTCTGGAGTTTAGTTGCCGTTGTCCGTTCAAGAACTTTCGGCCACCAGATGATGGCCGCGTATGTGATAATAGGCCTCACCATCATTGTATACATCCAATGTATCATCTTTGGATTTAGGCCCCAAGTTCTGCCGTACAGGCGCCTACAGGCCCACATGGCCTTATTAGCACGCTCGATGGCGAACTTGATATGAGAATTCCAGTTGAGCCGTTTGTCGAGGATAACCCCGAGATATTTGACTTCACTGGAATAAGCTAAAGTAGTGCCTTTGATAATGATAGGTCCTAGATTGACCAGTCTTTTCCTAGTAAAAGGCACTAGAACAGTTTTGCAGGGATTGATGGATAGTCCTTCTCTGCTACACCATTCTAAAACATGTGGTAAGGCACCTTGCGTGACGCTAGAGATGGTTGTGCTGTGCTTGCCACTTATAGGTATCGCCAAGTCATCCGCATAGCCAATGGCGATGTAGCCTAATCTATGAAGATCGACTAGAAGGTTGTCTATGACTAGTGACCATAGAATGGGAGAGAGAACTCTGCCTTGGGGACAGCCCTTGGCTGCTGTCACAGACCCTGACACTCCTCCCGAGGAGGAAGTAATAATTCGACTTTCAAGCATAACTCTTGCCCATTTGCTGGTCAAATCTTCGATGCCTCTGCTACGGATTGCTCTCTCTATTTAGCTGTAGCCAGTGTTATCGAAAGCGCCCTCAATGTCAAGGAAGGCACATAGGGTTGTGGATTTACCCTTCCTATATGCAAATTGACTTGAGTGCAGAGGGGTAGACAAATCTAACCGACCTCTAATGTGAACATCGATGAGTCTCTCCATCGTTTTGAGAACAAATGATGTTACACTTATGGGTCTGTAAGATTTAGGCAGCTCACTGGGCCTATTGCCCGGTTTGGGAATAAAGATCACGTTTACCTGTCTCCAGGTAGTCGGGATGTATCCCCAATAGTAGCTGGCTCTAAATAAAGCTATGATACCCGGCATGATGAGGTCGATAACTTTCTGCAAAAGTGCTGGAAAGATACCGTCACCGCCGGGGGCTTTGAATGGTTTAAAGGAGCTCACCGCCCATTTAACCTTATCTGGACTAAAAATTTTTCCGGATAAACTAATTGCTCTATTAGCAATACCGACCCTATGGTCAGCTGTGTTAGAGTACAAGTGTTGTACATGGGTGGACGAACCTGGAAAATGGACCTCAAGTAAGGTTTTGAGAGTGTCCATACGGTCCGACGTGTAAGTGCCATCAGGTTTTTTTATTAAGCCTACACAGTTAGTATGATCTTTAACGAGTGCCTTATGGATTCGTGCTGCTACTGGCAGGTCAGCAATGTTTTCGCAGCATTTTCTCCATGTAGCACGTTTAGATCGCCTCAATTCTAGATTGTATTTAGTAAGAGCGGACCTGTATTCGTCCCAGCTCTTCGTGCGTTTAGCATGGTTGAAGAGTTTTCTGACTTGCTTCCTAAGTTTGGCAAGCTGATCATTCCACCAGGGAACCTTTCGTTTACACAAACTGGTTTTATGAATACAGCTGTCGTGGTAGGAAGTAAGCAGCACATCATTCAATTTGTATGCCGCTTCATCTAGGTCCCCTATGGACTCGATAGGTGTAACGAGCATATCCAATTTTGAGAGAACAAGTCCTCGATATAAATTCCAGTCCGTTGACTTGGGATCATATCTACTAGAAGCATGTGACAGTTTGCCTTGAATGTCGAACCTGATGTGTTGATGGTCCGACAGCGAGGCTTCGTCAGAGACATGCCAATTTTCAATAAAATTAGAAATAAATGGACTAGCAAGGGTGAGATCAAGTACCTCTTCCCGAATCGCATTTATGAAGGTAGGTTTAGAGCCTCTATTTAAAATATCTACACAGCTACTAGTAAGGTATTCTAAAAGACACTCACCTCTTCTGTTGATGCCACTACTGCCTCATACAACATGATGCGCATTTGCATCACAACCTATGATGTAGTGTAGGTTGTTTTTTTGGCAGTGCTGAATAAGTCCTTGGACCTCTGTGGGCGGGATGATGTCGTCGTCGCCGGGGAAATATGCCGAGGCACACACGATGTTTTGTGTTCCCCTCTCGGTCGGGACTTCTATAAGTAGTGTCACCAGGTCCTTCGTGATGTATTCTGGAATAGGAAGAAAGTTTATATTTGTGCTTATTAAGCAGGCCGCCCTTGGCACTGGCTCCCCACACTTAAAAATTAACTTACTTGACCTATTCCGTAGACCTTTTAATTGTCCGCAAATAACCCAAGGTTCTTGGATAAGACCAAGGGTTATGTTTTCTTCGGCGAACCGCTTACTAAGGGTAGCGGACGCGCCCTTAGCATGATGCAGGTTCGCCTGTAGCACTCTTATTGTGCCCATTAATCCTCCTTCGAGGATCTGGCTTGCCGGAGTAATTGGGCCTTTTTAGGACCCTTTCCTCTACGACAAGCAACCTGAGTAGAGAGACCCTGTGGTCTGCTTCTAGTCGGCTCTGGAACCTTCCGATAAGCGTGCCCAGTGGCGCCGCTTGACGGATGAGGTGAACCGGTCACTTTACCGGTCGAAGGGGCTGATGTTTTTCTGCTTTCTTTGCGGTGACCCATTGGTCCGGCTGGCAAATTAGCAGATGTTTTGCCAGAGACAGTGGGACCAGCATGCCCAGTGGCACTGCTGGTCGAGGAAGTTGGTCTTGGGGCCTGCTTTTTAGGGACGGCTCCGGAAACATTCTGATCACCATGCCCAGTGGCGCTGGTGATGGAAGTGGCTGGTGTTGCTGCCTGTTCCATGGGAGTTGACCCGGAACCGTCAGGAGTAACATGCCCTGCGGCACTGCTACAAAAGGGCAGGGTGGACATAGTTTCCACCGCAGGTAATGGAACAGCCTTCGCTGTCTCAACTGTACCGCTGTCCGACGCTGAAACCTTGTCGGTGCTCTTAAGGATCAGCTTGACATAATTAAACCGGTAGTTGATCTTGCCTTTTAGGAAGTTGAGCCTTTTCATGGAGGCGTCATCTATCGCTAGCACGAGATGAAGGAGCGCACCTTCCTTCTCTCTCTGTACGACCTTCCATGTGTTGGCCTGCAACTCAGCGTTCTGAGAAGCGATTGTCGCTAGAATCTTCGCAGAGGAGAGCTCAAGACTCTGTGGAAAGAACCCTCGGACGATGTGTGATTTCGGGAAAGACCCCTCTTCCACCAGCGTCACGTTCAGTCCACATTTAGCTCTAATCCTCTCAAAGTTCGCATCCACTCGGCAGTAGAACTGTCTGCGCAGATGAAGGTTAGCCACCCCGATCTGAGATGCGAGCCTGAAAAGGATGGCCACACGCCACTGTTGCTCATCTCAATCGAGGTGTCTATAACAGCCTCTTGGAAAAGAGCCATCTGCTCATTTGAGAGGGGCTGGGTTGATAGGTCAACCGGGACAACACCCAACCTGACAGCACTAGCCACTTGGCTAAAAGTGGGAGCATCAGGTGCAGGTCCTGCCTTGACCTTTTTGGCGGCCGAAGCCGGCGGGGTCTGATCCTCTGATCTGACCCGCTTATTTTCGCGTTTAGCAGGGGGGGCGGAAGAGGCGGGAGGGGCGGTTTTAGCATAGATGAGAGCACTCTCCCTATCTTTACCTGTGCGTAAAGCATGTTTAAACCGTCTCTTCTCTGTTGAATTGAGTTTGACGAATCCACTCTGCTGATGCTGGATCTGTAGACCGTCTAGCATCTTCCCAATGGAAGAGCATCCGGATTTCTCCGAGTCGACGCTACAGGCATCAACAAGGGTAGATGCGTCAGAATCTGAAGTGGCCGACTCCACTTCTACAGATCTGGGGTCTTGGGAGGGTTCAGATGGGGCCCATATTGCATCGCCTTCTGACTTCCTGACGTTGTTCGGCTGCTCAACAGCAGGCCGAGAATTGGAGGCCGTTGGATTGTTGGCCGATGAGAGCACTAAAGCTTCTCTAGCTACAACGGGTTGCTCGACAGCAGAACCCGAGGTTGATGCGATAATAGATGCATCGGTCTTTAAGTTTATTATATTATTTTGATTAATTTTGGACCCACGAGTCTCCGGGAAAGGAGGTCGCCCATGGCAGAGCCCGGCATGCCACAGGAAGGCTGGCTTGAAACCGAAGGTAGCCAGGTATTCGGAGTTCGCATACTAACGACTAAGCACCCTCTTAGCCATGCATCCCTCAGCGTATGCTGTTCCACCTTGGATTAGGGATTTAATATTGGGGTTTACTCCCCTCGTCGCTCACTTTAGCCGGCTTACATGCCGTTGCCGCAACCGTTCAACCGGGGCACAGGAGAGGCACATAAGCACAGTAGCAAGTTCCTCGGCCGGATGGTGACTGCTACAGCATGAGGGCCGTTGCCCGGTGGCCGCCACGAGGAGGCAGTGAGTCTTCTTGAAACGTTTGCCTGTAGGGATCGTCCAACGACTTTACCCTACAGGTACGCACCTGGCCACCAGGCAAGTAATGTAAATAAACGCCTTTTCGATGGCAGCATGTTTTTTTTTGTATTGTGATCACTTACATTTGAAAGGCGAGTATCTATTTGCCAGAATCTTAAGCTAAACCTATAAACATAGCCCTCCATACGTCCGCGGACATACATAACTGGTTAGGTAATAATTTCACCGTCTGTGGACATGGGCAAATCTTCTTGAAATACATGCAAATAAGAGCCCTCTTCGGTTCGCAATATCTGTTCGATTCTTTTACTTTGCAGTTGGAAAATAATTTTTTAATAATTTTTATTCTGTGATTTTAAGTTGCCTAAATATTGGATTAGGGGCGTAGGTGCACTGCGAAATTTGTAGATCTATTGTACTCCCCCGACTTGGTGCTCTAGTTGATGAGATACTCGACTGAGAGCATCCCCTCCAGTTCAGTTTTATTGATGAATCGGATAGTTGGTAGGCATCCAGGTATACATTGGCACCTCCATTTTCATGAGAACTGCAACCACGGTGGTACTTGAGGCTGCCCTCAACCTAATTTCGCTAGATGTCTTTGTACAAAGCTCGGCACCACTTAGTGCTCTTCGAATAAGTTAATCAGACAGCTGAAGATCAAATACAACGATGCTGAAGAAATATCTAAGTAATAAATCTACTACGGACTACATGACACCGTACCTAGATTTTGTAAGACCTTTCCAGAGCAGACAAGAATGGAAAAATGCTCGGCTAAATAACAAGCAATCCATCTCTGTCTACACAGGTGGATCGAAGATGAACAGAGTCGGTCTCCCGAATAATAGCAATGGCTTCCCAGCGAAAGTCGTAGCACTGGCAAAAGACAACCGTGAGACTACGTTGAAGGCTATACCACAAGGAAGTATCACCTTTTCATCGATGGCCAGCGATATCTATCATGAAGTCCTCTCGAGGACTTGAAACAGAGCATACGTTTGTACTGTGCTGGGTGCCCAGACAATGAATTATGAACTAGATGAAATAAACAGGTCGATAAATACACCGACTTACACGGTAAAGCTCAAAGTAGGGTTTAAGACCTTAAGGGAAACAAACAATAGATGGCCCTCCCAAGACACTTTTCCAACCAGAAGAAGAATTTGGCCTAGCCTTAAATACAAGGACCGATAGGCTTAGACTCCCACCGTGGTTGGAGTCATCACGGGGCATTATACACTGCGGTACCACACGAAAAAACTAAGACTAACTGAAAGGGCTCATGTCTAGGATGTGTTGCTGAGGAAGTCAGTAAAGACGCAACCCAATTTCTCCGTCATATCACCACGCCCACTTTTGACAGATGAATATATATATGGCTAATGGATAGGGTAACATGCGATCCATATTTCAAAAAATAAATTGTTACTTTGCTGCACGTTTAGTTTCTATGCTGGATTGCGCGCTTTGATAACGCAAACGTGTTTATCTCATTGCTTTCGAAAACACTGGAAACCCCCAGAGTAGCAAATAGTGTCATATAAGTCTACCAAAGTGAAGGAGATAAAGAATGTGAATATTTAAGCAATAACTGAAACTAATTACTCAGCTTGATGCAGTGAATTTGAGTATTTGCCATCACTCACAAAAACAGTGAGTAATTTAATGAACTCGTTGGTGATTCTAGTTGGTTTTTTAAGGCCATGAATATTGGATATTGGATTAGAGATTCAACAAGAATGGTTAATGGGACCAATGAGTCCCTTAAATATTCGTCAAATGTTGTATTCAGAGGCAGAGCTGATTTGGTCATCATTGAATAATGAGTACTTACTTAATTACTATGTTGGTTGCGTATTTCCCTTTCTCGCAATCCATTTGGTTGAGGTTCCCATCTTTTTGTGTGTCCCACGAAGGCGAGGCCTTTCTCTACTGCGTTGTTCTTCCCTTTTAAAGGAGCTCCGTATTCGTGCTCACTCGCTCTATAAATCTTAGCCCCATCGGGCGTACGCTGACTAGGTTACTGTAAAGCTCATATAATTATCTTCCAAAACCCTTCAACGCAAAAGGGACCGTATATTTTCACTCGAAGTGACGAAGGGCTTCTTAACGCGTTTCCGATAGAGGCTATGCTTTCGTGACGAAAAATTGGGAAGATTGGGGACCTTTATAGAGACTCATAAATTGTCCAGGATAGGACCTTACTACTCAATTGATTTCCTAGCTTGTAGAAACGGTAGCTGATAAGAGGTTTTTTTTGGTTTGATTTTTGTACAGAGTATCTTAATACATCGAAGCTATAGCTATCAACTTTGACATTCTATCCGATGTGTCGATGCTGCATGTCCCTCCTTATTGTCAGAATATAACTCATTTTGTCTTGTTGTACCGCTTAATTCATTTTAGCCGCTTCTTGTTTCTTACTTGCAAACCTTAACGAGAAGTCTAGCTTTGCTCATAATGTCAAAATCGTCCATATACACCTCTTAGGTATGATATTGAAGAAATCATATGACATTGCCCCACCTTGTTTAAATCCGTTTTTGACATTTGAATCCTCGGTTATGTTATAACGAAGTTTGGGAACGAGGCCAAAAGCAATGTATAGCTTGCTTCCATACATAAATGATGCCATAGGAAGCTTCAAAGTTATTAAACAGAGGTTGGGTGTCAATTTGGACATTTGGTCGATTTTGAACTTTTCTGAACTCTAGCAATTTTAGTAGTAATAGGGGACGATAAAATTATTAAAAAGAAAGTTTTTCAGGCATTCACACAATACGATCTCCTTCACAAAGCTTAGGAGATTGACGACTCTGTAATTTACGTTTTTAATGATGCCAAAATTTCAACCATCAGGCATGGATGGAAATTTTGACCATCGTGAGTGGGCCATTCTACCTGACAGCTTCATTACCACCATACAGTCTGCAGAAGTTATCTAGCAAGCAAGGAGCTTGCCTCTGTGACCTCGATTGCATTTTTTTTTAGAGAAAGTGGTGCCCTTTCCTTGTTATGTGCTCGTTGAGTTCGCGAAAAACACTCACCTTCTTAGCAGAGGTAATTTTTATGCCTCTTGGTTTGCTGCTGCTACTTCAAACCCAGAGTTCCTTAGTACGTGTCTGATTTAATCTCTTTATTTGGACTTTCCACTAATGTTCGGTACTCGATGCTGGAGGTTTGGTCCTTTTTGCGAGATTATAGAACACGGAATAGTCAAATGTAGTGGCGCTCTTTTGCGATGGCAGTTTTTGGTTTCATTCATATATCCTTTAACTTGTATTCCATAGTTGTGATGAATATCCGCATTCGTTGTGTAGCTGCAAGAAGGAAGTGAGTCTATGTTTTCCCGAGAAAGGGAGAACGGTAAGAGTGGTGGCTGGAAAAGCGAGTCACACGCCCGCGAAGTACTTCAGGCCAATAAGCTTAACCTCTTTCACCCTTAAAACATTTGAAAGACTAATTGATACACACATCCGTAGCAGGCTACGCCCAGGGGATCTATCCCCAGCCCAACACGCTTATTCTAAGGGGAAAAGCATTGAGACAGCCCTACATAGTGTCGTCAGTACAATAGAAAAGTCACTTCAAGACAAAGAATACACATTAGCCGCGTTTCTTGACATCGAGGGGGCCTTCAACAATGACAATACTGAAGCGGTCAGAAGAACACTAAGTAAGCTAAACATCGATAGCATCCTGGTGCGTTGGATTGTTAGCATACTTGAACAAAGACATATAATAACTGAAGTCGGAGGAACAAAACTAGAAGCGTATGCCTCCAGAGGCACCCCTCAAGGCGGGGTCATCTCCCCACTGCTCTGCGTTATCGTCCTGAACGAGGCCCTACAGCAGCTTGAAAAATTCGGCGTCAAAATCATCGCGTATGGTGCTGCTGGTAACTCGGAGGTTCCTCCCCACTCTAAGTGAGCAAATCGACGGGGCCCTGAAGACCCTTGGTAGATGGACTAGGAATTGCGGTCTCAATATCAATCCCCAGAAGACTGAAATGGTATTATTTACGAAACAAAAGGAAGATTCCTCAGTTCGATACACCATTTGTTGGAGGCACACCCCTCAAAATCTCTGGCAGCGCAAGATACCTAGGACTTATACTCGATAAGAAACTCACCTGGAAAATGAACATTGAAGAAAGAATTAAAAAAGCCAATATAGCCTTCTACTAGTAGAATTCTTGGGAAGACGTGGGGACCTTCTCCAAGGATAATACTCTGGATGTACACAGCTATTGTTAGACCCATACTGACTTATGGCAGTTTCGCATGGTGGACAGCGTTAAAAAAGTCTACCTACCTAATGGCACTCACCAAAGTTCAAAGACTAGCGTGCATTGGTGCCACCAGTGCAATGAGAACAACTCCAGCTGCAGGCCTTGAGGCTATTCTCAACCTGCTTCCGCTAGACATCTTTACAAAAACATCAGCAGCCATTAGTGCTCTGAGAATCTGTCAGTCAGCGAACTGGAAGTTCAAGAATTTTTTGGCCATGTACCCAAAACAGACTACATTACGTCATATTTAGATTTTAGCATGCCCTTTACGGCAGCCTACCCTAGCAGAGAAGAATGGAAAAGCGGAAATATAGCTAATACCAGATCCATAACAATACATACTGACGGATCGAAAATGGACACCGGTGTAGGTTCCGGCATCTACTCTGAATCGCTAGGGATATCGAGATCCATTAAACTACCAGACCACAGCAGTGTTTTCCAAGCGGAGGTCCTGGCAGTGACAGCAGCTGCCGTGAGTCTGCCGTAAAAGCAATACCACAGGATGGTATCACCTTCTTGAGACTGTCTGCTGCGGTTTTTGAAACTTCCTTTGTAACTGTCTTAAACTTTATTTAAAATTGCCTAAAAATGAATGCCAACGTACTAGATGTCTTTGTTCTTTGCCACAAATTAAAATTCACCCAGTTAAATGGAGAGATCACATCAACCAGTCCTCCCAAAAATCTTCCCCCCACAAGCCCTGTGGCTGTTTGATGACTCACAAATATACACAAACACACGAAACCGCATAAAGTCCTTGTGTCGTCGTCCTCATCATCGTCTTCGTATTTTATCAGCCCCATGACTGATTGCTAAATGTATTGTGAAATTTGTTTGTTTACTCCTTTGTAAAATCTCATTCGTCGAGTTATCTTGACACCATGTATACGCGGCAGCTTCGCTCATATGTACATATGTATATGCTTCTTGCACAGTACTCGGCACGGTTGCCGCCTCTGGCAACTTGAAGTCATTCTATCGGAAGTAAGTAAGCAGCTTATTTACGCAGCTTTTCAGCGTTTCGTTCACCTCAAACTGCCTCCCTCGTCTTATGTGCCTTCGGCTTGAGGGCAATTTATTGCGAGGCATTAAGCGTTGTGTACTAATGGCAACATTTCTCTAACACACTTACACCCTACTCATCCTATATTTGCTGGGAAAGTGAAAATAAAAAACGAATCCGTACAATAAATATGGTGTTTGAAGAAGGATGGTGGGTGCTGGATGGTGGGTGGTGGAAAAAAAATAGGATCATCTTTAGTGTGAGATTTATCTTTATGAACCTGCCTTACGTCGGCACATCTTGTTGTGCAGAAAAATCAATGGGCACACCTACCAAGCCCACCGATTTAATGGACCCACATAGATATGTATGTATGCTGGTAGTAGGCCTATCCATCGAGATTCAGTTCGTGAGTACTTTCACTTTAAATTGCGCAATAAAAATAAGAATCCTTTGGCAATGAAAACGGTTATTCTCTTTCGCAATGACGGTGTAACGCACCCATCCATCCATCCATCGTGCTGTGTGAACTTCGTCCTTATTTACATATAAATGCTAAATGCGGGCCATGCGGGGAGGAAATGCGTGCCAAGGATTAGATTATATGTCAGTTGTAGTGAAAAATGCGAAGATTGTCCCCGAGAAAACTCGTTTGGAACGTGATGCTACTGCCATTTTCATTGCAAAAGGTGTATGCCGGAGTAAAAATTAATGTAAACAGTATTTTCTGACAGCTTATTATAATCATTTTCTTGTTGTTTGTCTGTCTGTCCGTCGGCGTCGTCGCTGTGTGCCGAACAGAATTGTAATTGCGCGCGTGAGCTAGGGATTTTCGAATAAAACTCTACTAAATTTTACGTTTCTTTAAGGATTATTTGGGGTTTGATGTTGGTTCGATGTCACTTTGGGAGTGTAATGTACTGTATCTGAGAAAGAAATATGTACGTTGTCATATCTGTGGAAGGTTAACAAATTGGGAGAAGATAAATTAGAGTGGTATTCCCTGGAGGAATGTTGAGCTGGTGGGGCCTTTGAAGTGAACGAAAGTTTTTCTGGCGGCAGTCATCAATATCGCGAAAGGACGTAACTCACTTGTAATTTTTTAAGGCATCCTTCAAAGATTGGTGCAGATTACGATGAAGCATCGCAAAAAGCTATCAAAGTTTTTCTATCGGGTTTTTCGCTATTGAGAGATACCTTTGGACGCCGTGGCTTAGTAGTTAGCGGTTAGTGATTTAAAGATTCTTTCAGGTTTCGCCTCAAATACGTGACAATAGATCGAGAGTAAAAATACCGAGTTTCTCAATCTAGCCTTTGGACGTGGTCTGCAATATAAAGATTCTTTCAGTAAGCTTGTTGGACTCTAAACTTAGTTGGAAGCTAAATATTGAACAGAGGGTGAAGCATAGCTTTCCACGAATGCAAAAAATGGGGTCTTCAGCCAAGAACGACTCCCTGGATGTACACAGCCATCGTACGTCCAATTCTCAGCATACGGAGCTATCGTATGGTGGCCTGCTTTAAGCAAGAAATACGATGTCGACGGACTAAAAGGAGTTCAAAGAGCAACATGCGTAGGAACCACGTGCGCTCTGAGATCCTGCCAGATGCTCTTACTGTGATACTTCACTTGCTCCGTCTTGAACTTCACATCAGGGATACAGCCTTATGTTGCGCAGTCCGGCTCAGAGAATCTATGTGCTGGACTGCTATGCATTATGGCCATCATAAAGTCCTAGAGACGGTACCAAACAACCTGGTTGCGTCTCCGACTGATTATTAAACCCCAACTCTAGATTTCAGAAAGCGTTTCTCTGTCATTTTTTCAACCAGGACGGAATGGAAGAGCGGTAAAGTAGTCGAAGATTTTGATGCACTCTCTCAACACCCAACCGGAATCTTGCTGTCTTCACTGATAGCCAAGCTGCTATCAAAGCCATTGATTCAGCTGTCAGATCCTCAAAACTGGTAGAGCATTGCTGGAAAGAGCTAAACAAATTGGGTGCTCAATCAAATATCGCCCTCATCTGGGTCCCAGGACATGGTAACTATGAGGGAAACGAGCGGGCAGACGATCTGGCCTAGCGGCTCACTGGCAGAAAAAGTCAATGTTCCGCTAGGAGTCGTTAAGGGTAACATTCGCAATCACTTCTTAAAGCTGGCCAACCTAGGTTGAAACACGCTTTCCAGCTTCGCTATATCAAGAAAGACATGGTCCAGCTATAGCAAACCTAAAACAAATGAGCTACTGGGCAGATCAAGACCACATATTGCCAGAATTGTAGCCGTAAGCACGGACCACTGGTCGAAAGGAGACCATGCAGCCAAACTTGGTATCATCCACACACAACGAGAAAGCATCGCTTCTTCACTTTCTTTGCAGGTGTCTAGCCCTGGCGAGGACCCGACAACGAACTCTAGGTAAACCCTTCTTCGACGACTTGAGGGAGATATCTGACAGAAAGATTGGAGCCCTCATCTACCTGAATTTGGCAGGATGGGTTTAGTATATCTCTCACCTCAACCAGGTTACATGAGTTTTGTGGTATCAAAACGGCGCATTCTAGGGCTAATTGTGTTCCAAATAAAAGTAACAGCCCCACCTCTACCTACCTACCTAAGCTCATTCGGTCGGTAAAATTTAATAAAACGAGGCTCTGGAACTGTCGTGGATTGGGACCGTATGAGATGCGAAAGTAAGCATGAAAAATTCACGACTTGGAAAACAACGCTCTTTTTGAAATCTAGCATCCGTAAGCCTTTTAGTCGTACTGAATTCTTAAGCACCTTGAATTCACTTGACATGCCTGTGCATGTGTAGTGGGGGCTCAGAGATTCTCCTGTGGGAATTACACTACGGTGCCCTCCGGCGGCGATTGTGTTTACTGACTGTTCTTAGGAATCGCCAATAGTTCTGCTTAACAGCGATGACTTTGATTTTTTGTAGATAGTTTTACAGCCCCGACGTTAGCATACTTAGCGCTGTGGTGTCACATTTATTCGCTTTGTTCTTATCCTTTATTCGCTTTGGTCTGTTTGCCAGACTTTGTAAGAAAATTTGCTTAACTTAAACACTTGCATAGGGTCACCGCACTTAGTTAAATTACTGAGTGGGAGATTCGAAGTTCGAACACCAGAAAGAAAGCACCAAGAAGGTCCAGAAACCAATATGTATCTATTGACCGCTGAAGTTGCCATCTAAAGGCCTAGTGATAACTTAGACACTTTCTAGCTTCAGAGCACGTTCTCCTGCCCAATCGCCTTGTTGGAGCAAAGTTACTTGCCTAGAATTGACAAACTGGTTTCTGATCCTTTTTTTGGACAAGTGTTCCTAAGAAGTGACTCATATGCACTACCTATTTTCATTTGACCCTTGCAATTATGAAATTCGTCCTCGAAGCCCTCTAGCGGCTTATTACGTACCTGAAATATGGAAGTCACGTTAACACTCCCTGATACAATTTTGTATCTTCTCTCAAGAAGGATGAAGCCTATAATCCTGGGATAGTATTCCGAAACTAAAATGCTTTCTGATGATGCTTTTAAATTACTGGAAGTTGAAGTCTTCTTCCATATCCTGGATGTGAGTTTTAGAGTTAGCCGAGGTTAGATTAGGTCTGTAAAAAACGAATTTCAGTAGCGCAGTTGCTAGGTGAACAAATGGCTTGAAGTCGGCTTAGTAATACGTATAAGTACGGTATTTCTAGGGATTACTGAAATGAGTTCTTCGAGTTCTTTATCGGTGGTGCTTAGCATAGAAATAAATCAGCTAGTCGCCTACAATTCGCTATTTCTTGAAGGTCGGATGTTAGCACGGAAACTTCTAAAAATCGAAGTGCTCGGTACTTTAGATGCCGTCGAGTTTTATTTAAATAATATTTTGAGGCTGAGCTCCAAAAGTGAAAGCAATAGTCAAGTCCCAGTCTGACTTATCCTTAAACAAAGAAACCGCGTTGATGTGAAGTATCTCTTTATTCTGAAAGGTAGCTCACCTCCATAAAAGTTGATTTGGTTGTGTTGCATATGGGGTTACTTTTGGGTACTTAAGTGGCGCTACAGTTTGGTGTGAACCTGAGTCTCAACCTCCAAGTTGGTTCAGGTCCCCTTCTTTCTGTATACGCCTGCTTATTTGGATTTGCCGTGTAATACTAGAGTTGGCTGTCACAATGGTTTTAGTTCCTTGGCTACCCATATGCAGCAGGGGTGCACTGGAGGTATTCCTTCTGTATCAAGTAAAGGTATTGCCATCAGTAAATATGAGTTCTTTTTACATGTGGATCGTACTATGTAGATCGCTACTATGGAGTAGAAATAAAGTCATTGGAAGCATTGATCTCCTCTGAAGAAAGTTTCCATCTATCCGCAGAGTTGTGGTGACAGTCCGAAGGATGCTCGCTTGGTGCCAAAGTAGGTATCGATTCTGGACTCGGTATTGTTCGATGGCAATTGCTCATGGTTGGGTTATATAGCGCACCAGGCTCCGTGTTAAACAGCATTCGTATCTGTGAAACCCTACAACTGATGGCTTCAGTGTTAGATAAAATCCGTCATGAATTTCTGCTTTTTTCTTAGAAACCGGTTAAGATCGGTCAATTTCCGAACAGATGGAAATGTTTTTCGTACGTGGTACATAGGAACAAGTTCACAATGAATAGGTGCTAGTTCTTACTTACTTACTTTAGGTGGCGCTATAGTCCGGGGTGGACCTGGGCCTCAACCAACAAGCGTCTCTAGCCAGCACGGTCTTTAGCGAGCTGCCTCCAGTTTCGCCGTGCGCCACCTGAATCACGTCTTTCTTTACTGCGCCGACCCTCGGAAATGGATTCGAAGATTTTCCAGGCCGGAACATTTGTGTCCATGCGTTCTACATGAACGCACCTCAGTCGTTGGACCTTCACTCTTCTGGCTAAGTCGATGTCACTCAACAGCCCATACAGTTCGCTGTTGTATCTACTCCTCCATTCACCGTCTATGCAGACGGGACCAAAAATCACCTAAAGAATTTCCTCTCGAAGCAGCCAAGAGCGAGCTCATCCGCTTTTGACAGGGTCCATGCCTCTGCGCCATAGAGCAGGACTGGGATGATTAAAGTCTCGTATAGGGTCACTTTAGTTGCTCGAGAGGACTTTTCTGTTCAATTGCCTTCTTAGCACAAAGAAGCAGCGATTGGCAAGAGTTATTCTTCGTTTGATCTCAGCGTTGATGTCGTTTTCTGAGGTCCTAGTTCTGGCGCACAATTTTCAAGGACTATGAAGGTTGGTATTTCGTCTGGTTCGATGGCATTTTTTGCACTTTAAATGTGTAAGGATGCACTGAATCACCCGAGTCCAAATCGTTACCTCAGCAATGGATGTTTTCACTTCCTGTTGCCAAATCAATAGCTTTATGGAGGTGTTAACGTGTTGCCTAGGCGTTGGATCAAAATAACAGAATGGACAAGCCTCGTGGGCTATCGGGATTTCGTGTTGTGTCCTTGGGCTGGCCCCATCTGTCTCCACTTGCTTCTATTATAGAAAACACATACACTTTCACGGGACCTGTTATACGTACGTAAAAGAAAACGTATCCCCAAATGCAATTGCACTCCGAATGCATCTACCTTCTTGAAGTTCTTCCAAAGAAAACCTAGTTACTTCCTGGCTAGTATATTTCTCCTGGTAATTCCCCAAAACTTAATTATGTATAATTGTGAAATGCACCCGCTTGGGGGTACATTAAAATTTCCACCAAAACTACCACAACAAGAGTGCTCCAGAGATTCGTTTGCTTTCATTTAAAATTCGCCTGTAGTGCTTCGTACACTATCTTGCGTTAGTTTGTGAATTCCTTCTTCTCTCTCTGCAGGTGGCACAGAGAAAATCCTTGAAAAAAAAAATTCAGCTCCATTCCTTGAATGCAGCAAAACAAAACTCAACTTTTGTGTAACTTTAGTTTGAGTTCACACAGCCGCTGGCTTGTGAGTTTTTTTCCCCTGCGAAAGCCCATCATGTTGCAGGAACACGAACAGAGTCAGAAGCCACATTGCCGTCTCAAAGGAGAGCCTTGCACGTCATCGTTCCGTTTTTTCTGCTGTGAATTTTATTTATGTAAAGTTGGAATTACAAAAGTTTGTTTCAATTTGAATTTCAAGTGGGGTTATTATAACGGGGCGTTCACATCAACACGTAGATTTAGTTGAAATCTATGTTCGACGGTGTACGGCCTATTTTGCATTTGACAAATGGACAGGAGACAGAGTTTGAGTGATTTATACAGGATAATAAAGTAGTTGGTTTGCAGAAAGTTTTTTTTTAAGTGGTGGGCGCAGAATAGGTGGGGAATAAAAATGCTGGAAGAAGTTAAGTAGTTTTTCGCAGATAAGTTGGATACCTACCTACTGAAAATCTGGAGTTCAGAGAAATTTTTTATTCAGATCATCGAATGAATAGAACTAAGTGGCCATCCTAAGCATTATTAGTACAAAAATCAGTTTTTCTCCAAGCACTAGAAAAGTAAACGTAAAAAGGAGATTTTGGAAGAGAAGGTAACTAAAGCAAGCTACACACGATTCGTCGTCACGAACCATTCTAAGATTTCAGTCAAGCACCTCAAGGTACAGGAGATCCTTAGAAGGATTGTGTATATGCAAATTTCAAATGAACAATATTGCATCACATCGAACTAAAAGCAGAACCAAAAATCTGTAGTTGGGAGCACATAATGGATGGGACAGTCAGACTAAATGCCGACCTGGTTTTGGGAAAATTGCTTCGGTGAAAGACACAAATTTGTGCTATAATCAATGGATAATTGGGTGAGCAGTAAAAGGATGGAGGTAACCCTTCAAAGACAAGATATAGGGTCCTACCTTCAGACCACATACATGCATATGCGGGGGCGTTGAACTCAGTATCTCAATTTTATCAAGATACCAGGCTGTAAACTTGGATTCCAAACTAACCTAAAAGGATAACATTTATGAGTGCATCAAGAGAGCAAGTGTAGCTTTTTACTCTTACAAAAGGCGTTTAGTAATACGTGTGGCTCCAAACTAGATGTGATGTACTGGCTATATACGGCGGCTGTAAGACCCATTCTTAAAATTGGTTTGCTAGTATGGTGGAATCACTAAAACTCCAAGGTGTGAATAAAAACTAAAACCGTGCTGAGCTTCATTTTGCCTGATCTATCTGACCGTCAAAACCGCTGAAAGGCTGAAGGAAGGCCGATTGTGATCATCGGCCATGCCTGAGTACTACTATCCTGATGAGAAGTTTCCAACGAATCTGAACCTGATGCTAGCATTTGAAGGTTACTGGGAGAACCGTAGATTCATCAACAAATGGAACCAGCCTTCTAATCAGACGGTCATTCCTTTAGAATTAAATACGAGTGTAGTGTCTTTCAACCCGAAATTACGGTCATTAATTAGCTTTTAATCGAGATATCTATACGGTGACCTACTGCTGTCTACCATGGCATGTTGCAGGAAACTAAAGGACTGATGAACTGGTGCATTCTTGATGAATGGAATCTCAGTATTGGTGACAAGAAAAGATACTCAGCGGACTCTCTACTGCTCCCAATGTAGACGATATTCCTACTCAATTGTTCGAAGAAAAAAAAGTTTCATTGGTAAGAGCTATTCTTCATTAGATCACAGCACTAGTGTCGTTGGCTGAGTAAAGGTAGACAGCATGTACTTTGTGTTGCCCTTGTTCACCATTAATTCCATCTTCTCGTTCTCGGTTTGCTCCTGGAAGGTGCCGCTCTGACAATATTGTTGGCGGCTGAGAACAGGCTTTTGAAAGAATGTACCACCTGTACCAGTCCTGTGAGTCTTTCACAATTCAAGAATGATATTTAATAAATCGAAAAACAACGCGCTAACTGTCTATATTTGGTTGATGGTTGGCATTTCTGGTCTGAAGCCAGACTGATATGAACCAATAAGGCTGTTGACAAAGTTGCTCACACAATATAGCAAACACGATCATTTACGCTGCTTTCAGAAGATTGACGTCTCTATATTTCACTTAGTTCAGAGGGTCTCATTTTTTTAGGATCGGGTTAAGAAAGCTGTGGTTTCATTCATCGAGACACTTTTGTCCACCTATATTCTGCGAGTAAGTTGGTGCATGCTGTATCCCAAGCTATCTCTTGCTGTCGCTTAAAGCTCGATAAGGAGAGCATCAGCTGCGGCTGTCTGGTTGGACCTAACTTCAGATATCGCTATAGTAACTTTGTCCAAGTTGGATGTCCCGAAATGTTTGTTATGATAATGCCTCTGACGTTTTTATACAGTCTGCGGTCTCCATACTAGATTTTCTTATTCATATTTGCAGATTTCTTTCAAAAAATATTCTTTCAAATATTTTTCTCTACTTCCCTACTTGCGTGCTCTATCTTTTTCTTTTAGAGAAGTCGGTGTTTCTTTAATGTTTTCTGACAGAAGTTGTGAACAGTTCTCGTCCTTAGTTGGTGAATGCTTACCATCATTTTTTTTTTCTAAAAAGAGATTTATATGTGATTGTTCGATGAAATTCAGTACACCAGTTGCGGTTTCCATAATGGCTTATTGGCAACTTCGGCACTAGTCTTCGACAATTGAACTTCTTGAGATACATACATATGTTGTGAAGGTCTGTTACAATTCTTCACGCCCATATTTTTTGTAGTAATTCTTTGTTGTCATGCGTTGTCATGTCGTCATGGGTATACGCATTTGTTTCTGGGCTTTAACAAAATGGTTTGAGTCTATACTGGCTGCTTGGACAATTTTGCTGAAAAATTGAACCTTATCTGTTTGGTACTGCTCTATTTGTCTCGAGTGAAGAAATGTTTTCTTTTATAAGGATAAGAACGACTTCAATGGTCGAATCCTCAAAGGGCGAGCACTTCTATCGAACCCTGTAGCCAAGTCAAATCTCAATTTTGAGCCACATAAGCGAAATTACGGGAGTGAGTTTAGAGGGCTTCTAAAGTTGAAAACCTACTGCCCAATATAAGGCTCTCAAAAGTATCATAGAAGGATGCTATTTTGAGAAGCTAAGTCTACGACATCACAAACTGGAGATTTGCTACCATTTCAACTGCAAGCTTGAGCTCGAGCATAAGCCTCCAAGCCTTTGAACTTTATCATGTTCTCAAGCTGGGGCTTGAACCCAAGAAAAGTGTTGGCTTTTAGAGTCAGAAAAGTTGCACAATCTTGTTTTAAGCCGTGGTACAGTAGTGGTTTATAGAGACCTTAGAAACGGAGTTGTACTTCCACATATAAAGGACGACTATAGCTCAAGGAGGTAGCCTTTCCATTTATCTTCATATGTATGTCCCACTTTAGCCAATTCTGTAGCGGATCTACACCGGAAACCTTTCAAACAACCATAGCTACAGATCACCTTATATGTAAGGCTAAATGTTCCTAAAATAATTTTCCACCGTATCGTAGAGCAATTAAGGCTAGAGCGTATCCTTTAAAAGGTTAATTGTATAACATTCATGAACGCCTACCAATTCAATCTTCTCCCTTCTCCATTAACTGCCATTGACGTTCAATTATTGAACCCCGCTGTTAATCCCGCAGAACCTTGTTAAACTTCGCTGAATTCTATATCCAACTTTCGACGAACGAACAATGATATCCTTCAACATTCACCATCCCCACTCAATTAAGATGACGTGAAATGTCAAAAATTTGCCCATGAATACCACGCATGGAGCTCTAATTAAATTTTCCACTCGACTGGGCCAGTAACCAATTTGTTGAGTTGTTGATACATCGACGCAGCAATTTAGATACGTACGTACGTACGGCCAGAACCAGGATCAGATTCAGGACCTCATCCATCGCACGCACATGCCTTCACCTGATTGTGTCGTTTCAGTAGCGGGTTGGGTGGATTTCCTTGCACAGATTTACATAGATTTAATTAAGATTAAGAGCCAGCAAGGAACGGTTAGGGTACATTATCCCTTCTATCGGTATCGATCTTATTTCTTTTTCTGTGGACCCTTTGCTCTGCCCTGAGTCAAGACGGATTTCGGCAAATGGTTTAACCTCGATTAAGATGCGAACGCAATTTCTTTTTCGTTGTTTTTTTTCCTTTTTTTTTCGCCCCCATCTCCATGTTGCTTTTTTCCATTTTCTCATTTTGTTGCTTCGAACGATTAATGGATTGATGTTGCCTCGGTGAACTATTCTACCATCCCCTCGTCCTAGATTGAACTGATTTAGGGACCCTAGTCGAAGATGTATGCCTGCGATGGCATAGGAAGGTTTTGTCATAATCGAAAATGTCAAGTTAAGTGGAAGAGGAGGGGTAGGAGGAAATCGCCTAATTGCTTTGGGGCAATGGTAATCATTTTTGGACTGGGGGTTGATTTTTTTTCCGTTCGCTGGTAGTGTTTTTATTTTGGTTTCATATTTGTTAAGGAGACCGTTGGTTTCGGCAAATGGTTAGCCTTGAGTCGCAGTCGAAAAATGTATTCCATTAAATGAATAAAAAAAACAAACAGAAACATCACAAAGGTCGAGGTATGGGGTGGGGGCTGTGAAGAGCGCCCTAAAAAAAATTAAAATGTTGGGCAATATTTTTAATTTGATAAGTTTATTTATAGGTCTGGTAAAATAGCATTGATGAAGGCTTGACACAAGGTCGAACAGAGGAACAATGCGGTCAAACATAGTCGGGTATCAGGCTTTCCGGAATTGCGCCATTATTTTGAAATTGCGAAATTAAGACGGGCGCATAAAAATGTCTGGGTATCGTTTGGTAGGCAGTTTTATGGCAGAAGTGGTTTACTATGGTACATGGTATGGAAAAGGTTCGAAGGTTATTTCAAATTGTTTTCTTTGTGCCGGACTTCGCTTTAAGAAATGTTTCTTAACTTATTTCGATGTCCTTACATGTCTGGATTTGCCAATTGGAGACTTAAGAGTTGGTTCGGCCGGCAATAGACTTTGAAAAACGAGGGATAAAACAATTAAGGGTTTTTTTTTCAAAGACGGATGCCACATTCTTAAAAATAGGGGAGGCAGTGTGATAGGTGCGTATGCTACCATTTGCATGGAATAAGGCACTGGACGAACGATTTTCACGACTTTTTCAACGGCGTCGATGAAGGATGTCTAACTTTCAATGATATGTAGCCAAAATCCACCAACACAAACGACTTAGTCTGTTGGTGTCTTAGCTAAATTGAAGATTTAGGCTTGAAGGTCTAAGGCCATCAAATTAGACTTCCTAACTAAAGGTGGTGTGATGTCATACATTTTAGGTATCAGTCATCGCCAATACCGTGGGAAAATTATTTAAGCAACATTACCAGCAACTGCTGAGTGGACAACAGATAGAAAAAGTAAGAAGATATGTCCTTTCGCCGCATCATAGTAAAGCTGTAAAAAAACAAAGAATATTTGAGGACAGGAACTTACTTACTTACTTAGGTGGCGCTACAGTTCTGGGTCAACCTGAGCCTCAACCAACAAACGTACCCAGTTAGCCCGGTCCTTAGCTAACTGTCTGCAGCTGTGCACTGCAAGTTGGTTGAGGTCCCCTCTACTGCGTTGTCCCTCCGGGTTAGATTCGAAGATTTTTGCGGGCCGGAGCATTGGTGTCCATTCGCTCTACATGTCCTAGCCATCTCAAGCGACTGATGCGTAGGTTTTTGACTAGGTCGATGTCGCTGTACAGCTCGTAAATTATGTTGTTGAATCTTCTCCTCCAAAGCCCGTCAACTCAAACGGAATCGAATATCTTACGAAGAATTTTTGTTCTGTCGAAACGATCGAGAATATCTTCATCCGCTTTCGACAGAGTCCATAAAGCAGGACTGGGATCATAAAGGTCTTGCATGTCGTCTCCTCTAACGAGTCCAGAGGTCGCTTGTACTTCCTTCCAGACAGCCCTGTGTCCCGTTGCGGTCCGTTCGTTGAGATGTCCTAAGGTTTTGAGTCTAAGAGCCGTCAGTCCGGCAGATCTCTTCACCTCTAATCTTATAGAGAGTTTGTTCAAGATTGTCTCCATGTCTGCTGTGGGTGTACTAGATTGGGATCCAGTGATTCCTAGGGAACCCATGCGATGGATGTTCGATAGTAGCGAGGAAGCGTATTTTCTTTTCTACTATCGGCCACCATACATATACTCAGTAAAGTAGGACGATGCAAGTGTAGATCCAAAAGACTTACTTCGGCTTCAAACCCCATGTCTTACCGAAAGCTTTACGGCATATCCAGTACGCCCTTCGGGCTTTCGTGATTCTGTTTTCTAGATTTATTCGCCAAGTTATTGTCCAGTACAGTCTTACACCCCCTTAAAACCGGGCCTGGAAGTCATATAGCTTGCGGCTTCTCGTGAAGAGTATCATATCGGTGTTTTCAGGGTTGAGACCCAAGCCGCAGCGGTCCGTCCACCTTTTTATGATGTGCAGTGCTGACTGCATAAGCTCACACAGTCAATGTCAATCTTCAAGGACTAAGGATGCACCAATCTGTAGATTATGCCTTGAGATGATCAATCAATTCATATTAACTCACTCACGCAAGCAAGCGGATATACGACAGTGAATAAATCTCATCGACCACCCACGTTATAGTCTACACTCAGAAGTTCTTGAACGTCCTTGTAGTCTCTAGAGTGAGTGGATTATTTTCAAGTGGACTCATAAAGAACTCACTGCCAGAACTACCTAAAAATAAAAATTTTCTGGATGTGAGGAAGGAGAGTCCTTGTTTTTTTTTTAGCTCTGTGAGTGTCGTGGCTCAGTGGTTAGTGCGTTGGACTACTGAGCGGAAGGTTCGAGCTTCGAAAACGCAAATCTTTTCATGGTCCCATCTGTCGCGAATGTCCGGCAAACATCCTAGAACACCTAATGTCATAAGAAAGCTTCTCAATAAAAAACAAGCTCTTGGATATATGTACATCCCTTCCGTTGGTGGAAACAAAATATAATATGCACCGATCGAATGGTCAAAAAAAGCTACGCCCTGGACCACACGCGGTCTGTTTCACCAAGTATTTGATTTTTTATTCGTATAATGTTGGGATAGTACCTCAGATACATACCTACTGTTGGCTGTAGTTATTACTTTCGGAGGTGTAACAGACATTCGCGAGAGGTGTCTGATGAATATTTTAAGAATAAACCTCCACTGATCGATGACCAGGTCGTGTTAGTGAATTTATAAGACTGTGACTTCCAAACGCTGGTTACTAGACACACGACGACTGACACCTTAGTAAGTAAATAGTTCACCTCGATGTAGGTTCCATTTCATTTGTTCAGTGTAGACAACAACTTAACATATAAAGAGGGTATCGCGTGCCTGTAGTTCACCTCAATAAGGTTGAAGTAAGTTAAAGTTGTACACACAAGCTCGATGATACTGCAAGTTTCATTATCTATCGCTCATGTTTACTACTGCAAGCAAAATGTTATACCCCCACGACACGGGCAGAGTTCTTTTATTTGCCAAAAATGATAAGAATTGTCAAAAATAACGCTGATCTAATTCATTCCGTAAGGTCAGAGCTTACCTTCATAGTCATGCTATCAATGTCCTCGGAAGAAATTCGCTAGTGTTCCACAGCCCAAAAATCCATTTTAATTTCCCCCAATAGATGAGCCTAAGAGTTAAGCACTATCACCCGGTATTGCCAAATTTCATTACGATTAGGAAACGTGTAGTGAATTATCAATTGTTGCCTAATCATTTGAAATGAAGCCATTTCCAAAGAAATTTGCTTCAGTTTCCTGTTGATCATTTTCAAACCACTTGACTTTATTTGATTCCAGATTTTGTTTTTTTTTTTTTTTTGCACAGGGTGATTGCAATCTTTGTTTTGTATTTTGTCGCCATTTGTTATGTTCGCATTATGGCGGATTAAATTGTTTTCTAGAGAAGTGAAATCAAGTTAACGTGTGTATCATGTAGTGTAGCAGGTTTTAGGTAAATCTAGGTTCGAACAGATTTAAGATGGCATATCGACGTGCTTGCGAAATCTAAATGTGGAGAAGATTAGCACCTCCTTGCACGCCGATCCAGGCAAGTGTAAATGGTAAACCCTTAATGGGCCAACAACAGCGGTCATATCCTCGAAGTGGGCTACTGACATCGGTTAAATGGGGTGGGATGCTGTGAGGAGTCCCGAATGTGCTCACACTGCATACTTCGAGTGCTACTAAAAATTTGTAACAGCCCTTCCGCAGTACAGTGTACTCCCTTCTAAGTGGACACCGACGGTTCCGAAAAATTTGTCCGCTTATGAGAGAGTACACTGTATAGGGCAGATATGTTACCGCTATTAGATGGACAGATCAGGTATGCAAAACCTGAGGATTTCCACACCTATTACAGCTGCCAAAAAAGTTGCACGTGTTAGGATGAGGATTAATCGCGGGAACCCAGCGGGAACCCCAGGTCAGGAGTTATTAACTTGCAGCCGGTATGCGACCGCATGGCTATGATACGCATCAAGATCACTCTTTATAATATCGGCCTTATATGTGTACACGTCCTTATCAATAAGACCAAAAATCCTCTAAGAAGGAATTTGATGACCTGCTGGATGGTGCCTACGGAACCTGTCTAGAGTACTATGTCAAAAAGGTACTCGGGGACTTCCATGCATGATTTGGAAAGGAAATATCTCCATCTCCACCTAATATGCTCCATAGGTTAGGTTAGGTTTAAGTGGCTGCCAGCTAGCAGTCGCCAGCACACTAAGACCAATGAAAGGTCCATTGTGATACCACGTGGATCATGGGAGAAAGTTTCTCCCTGCCTACTCGTTTAACACCACCAGACAATCACCCCGTATGTGAGTATCGGTCTAATGATCGAGATGTAGAGCCAGTGAGTAAATCGAGGTTGTAAACCCCATTTATTCCCAATGGCTTTCTTACAAGAGAAAAGTGCTGCCGTAGCTTTCTTTACTCTTTCTTGAATATTAGGTTTCCAACTTAGCTTCCTATCCAGGATAAGACCCAAATATTTTGCTTTGTCAGAGAAAGTTAAGCTGGTTCCATTAAAAGAGGGACGGTCGACTACCGGAATTTTATATTTCCTTGAAAAGAGTACTAGTTCAGTTTTGTGGGGGTTTACACCCAGACCACACCGAACTGCCCATCTAGTGAGCTTATTTAAAGCGTTTTGTAGGAGTATTTAGGTGCTTTCCCGAGACGGCCAAAGCAACATCATCTGCATAAGCGATCGCCGTGCATTCCTCGCCTTCCATGATTATCAATAGTTTATTGACCACCAAATTCCACAGAAGCGGAGATAGAACACCTCCTTGCGGAGTGCCTCTACTAACAGATCTTCTGGTAGACGTCCCAACCGGCTTAGAGTTGATAATCCGACCATTAAGCAGTAGATTCGCAAGTGAGCTGTCAACTTTCAGATCTGATAGTGCATCTGCTATCGCTGATGTATTGACGTTGTTGAAAGCGTCTTCTCTATCCAGGAAGGCAACCACTGTGTACTCCTTGTGGAGCAGGGAATATTCAATTTTGCGTACCAGTGAGTGCAAAGCTGTCTCCACTGATTTGCCTTTGCAATACGCATGTTGAGCCGCTGACAGTAGCTTCTTATCAATACTGTTGCGTAAATGGATATCAATCAGTCTTTCCATTGTTTTTAAGAGGAATGATGATAGACTGATAGGTCTGAAATCTTTTGGAGCTGTATGAGAGCATTTACCCGCTTTGGGTATGAAGACAACTTTAACATCTCTCCATATCTTTGGAATATAAATCAGGTCTAGACAACTTTTCAAAATTATCTTCAGCACCGGCATAATTATGTCCAATGGCTTCTGCAACTCGGCAGGTATTATGCCGTCTGGTCCCGCGTATTTAAATGGTTTGAAGCTGTGTAGTGCCCAGTGGAGTTTGCTCATATGCTCCGTGAAACCAAAACAAATAACGCCGTCCTACTAATTGAATTCGAAAATTATGCTCACTTTTCATTGGTTTTAAGGCAGCATTCAATTGGACTCAATGGAATGCGTTTTTCTACAACCTAAGCAATCTAGGGCTGGCATCAAAAATACTGCTATGTGAGGGACTGTATTCGTAAAAGAAAGTTGCCTCCTAAGTCCACTTCAAGGGCTATTATGCATGGGAGCTACCAGTGTCACGAAGACAACACCAACAGCATGACTCGAGGCCATCCTCAACCTACTCCTGCTAGAATTTTTTATACAAAAAATATAACTACACTCAAAATCATCCAATCGGATAGCTGAACACCGAATACAATGGGACGCACTATGATCGTATGCAAACATCTAGGTAATGTAGCTATAACCGACTTCATAACATACCTAGACTTTGAATGACCTTTCTTCCACATAGGGAAGAATGGGTAACCAGAGAAGTATGAAGCTGCAATCCAAAGCCGTGCTTACTGACGGGTTTAAAATGGACATCGGAGTAGCTGCAGATATCTTCTCCAATATTTCAAGCGGGGGTCCTAGCAGTGACAATATCCGCCCGTGAAACTGCAATGTGGGTAGTACCACAAGAGGATATCACCATTTTCACTCACAGCCAGGCAGTAATAAAGGCAAATCTGCCGCAGAAATAAAGCCAAAGCTTATGAAGTGTTGCTCCGAAGAGCACAAGGTAAGGCTTTGATAGGCCCATGGACATGAAGAAATACCACGGAATGAGATGGCAGATGAACTGGTAAAAAAAGTCTCGGCATTTAACCTAGAGTAAGCCAAGAACTCAGTAAACATCCTTCCTTGCACACTTAGGCATGTAACAGGTAAAATATCCTTAGCAAAGCAAACAGTAGATTGTGGTCCTTGAGCACTTGTACTATTATGCCCACTGTTCATTAAAGAGAAAACCGACAGAGTTTTACGAAAAAATCGTCTCTACCCTCATAGGAGTGATCACCTGGCATCACACTCTGCGGTACCATATGATAAAGCTTCGACTCATAGAAGACCTTTGTAGAGGCTGCGGCGATGAGGAGGTAAATGAGGATACGACCGCCTTCCTACGCCACTGTCTTAGTCTCTACCTTTTAAGAAACAAATTCCTCGGTATGCACTTCTTCCAGGATATCAAGGAAATAGCAGAAAAACCAGTAAAAGACATCTTCGACTTTCTCAATTCCACAGGATGGTTTATATTACTTGCGCAGGAAGTACATAACATACTCACATATCTGTGTGTTTGTATATAAGACTGGTTTCGCCTTACAATTAAGGAATCTTTTTCCCTTATTGGAAACACATTTTCTAACTACCGACCCATAGCTAAACTCTCTTCTATACCCAAACTCTTCGAAAGCATTGCCTACGACTCACTATATTTTCACTGCAAATCCATCTTCTCACCACAACAGCACGGTTTCTTAAGGGGTAGGTCCACAACGACTAACCTAACCGAATTCGTTTCTAAAACACTGCAAGCCTTAGAGGATGGAAAGGAAGTGGATGTCATTACCACCGACTGCAGTAAGGCGTTTGATAAAATCTGTCATCTAACTATTTACCTTAAACTCAAAGCCATCGATTTCCACCTTCTTTCATTACCTGGCTAAGATCGTACCTAGAAAAACGCCAATACAGGGTTCTCTTTAGATTTTCAGTCTCTGATCCCATTAACGCCACCTCAGGTGTTCCTCAAGGCAGCCATCTTGGTCCATTGATATTTGTCTTAACAATAAACGATGTTGGTCACATCATAAAACACTTTGAACTGTCTATTTACGCGGACTACATGAAAACCATTAAGGTAATATCCACCCCTACAGATCCTCTCTTACTTCAAAACGACCTTAATTCATTCTACACATGGTGCGACAAAAACTTTTTACAACTTAACGTCGGTAAATGTCAATCCATAACCTTCTCCCGTAAACGCCTCCCACCTCCCCTCAGAACCTAAGACTTTCGTAACGAGTCAATTCCCTCAGACTCCACCATACGCAATCTGGGTATTATTTGTGACAGGAAGCCAAACTTCCGTTCCCACATCGATCATATAATACTAAGGCCAATTCCTCTCTCGGTTTCATAAAACGCTGGTCTAAAGAATTCTCGAACCCTTACGTTACAAAATCCCCTTATATTACCTTCGTCAGACCCCTCCTTGAATACGCCAGCCAAGTTTGGTCACCTTTTCACGACACCCACTCACTTCGAATAGAAGCTGTGCAGCGCAGGTTTATCCGTTTTGCCTGACGCGGTCTTCCTTGGTCCGACGACTACCCCTATACAATGATCGGCTGAAATTGACAAACCTGCAGACCCTTGTAAAACGTCGCGAAGTTGCTGACATTCTGGTACCATTGGTTCCCCCGCATTTCTGGAAATGATCTCCCTCCACACTAACCCACCTAACCTTAGGTCTGTTCCGCTCTTTCGTCTCCCTCTCCACCGCACCAACTATGGCCAATTCGAACCAATGTCCAGAATGTTGCGTTTGGCCAACAATGCACAGAGCACGCTTGACTTTCACTCCAGCTTATCCTCCCTTAGAAACCGACTTCTCTCTTCCATATGACCTCTCCCCAAATGATAATTTTTAGGTTTAAGTTAATATTTAAATTGAGTTAGAATAATATGGCTCTAAGCTAGGTTAAGTTTTGTTTTAATTTGGCTTGTACTATGCTTCAAATAAATAAACACAATGGGTCTGTACTGAGCTGAGTGTGGAGAAGTGGTTTATGCGCCAAATCCACAAACCTAACCTAAGATCAGTCCACTTCTCTTAAATATCGATCGGTTAGATACAGCCAATAAAGGCAACTGGTCCTCAATCAACTCAACTCATTGCAGAAGCTAGAAGCCTTCGGATTGAAAGTACATTCGATCGAACAAAAGCCTTAAGTCTACGCTATCTAGGTAACAGGTAGACGGCGGTCCAGTAGGCTTTGAATCACACAGAAAACTCTAACTTTAGCTTTTGTTAAAGCAATGGATACAGCAACTCTTTCCGGCCTCATCAAAAACATAAAAAACACTCGACACAAACTCTTCCGTCCACCTTACATAGTTGGAACTGTTTTCTGATCCACGATAACGCCATAATGAATGTCGGTCCCAGAGCTATGGTACATCGCATCAGCTTATTCTCCAAAACCAAAACAAAATGCAATTTTACTTTTGCAGATTGCTATGATCCCTTAACTCCAACGATAGCCCACAGCACCGAATTTGTCGTTCTTCCTGTATCTTTGGTCTGAGGATTCACGACAACAAGCACCATGACGATGCACCCGAATGACAATGACAATGCCTCCACCATTAAATCGAGAAATCGCAATTTCCTCTACTCCCGGAAATGAGTCGTCGTCGACGTCGTCGCCATTGTCGTTGTCGTTACGACAATGCACCTACATACCACTCTGGTTGGTATGCCTTTTATAGTTTCAGAAAATCTTGCACCATCTCATGGACCAGCTTTGGACGGTTGGACGATAGGGCAGAGAGACAGAAGAGAAAAAATAACATAGATTCCATAAAACCTCATCCGAATAAATCGTGACACAAATAGATTGTGTTGGTTAACGAGCTACCGCTTTCTCGTTCCATTTTCCGTTAGGAAATTATCCCGAATACATGAGAATAATAAAAAGTTCACGAAACAGGACCAAGCCGAACCGGTGATTTCTAAATCCTAGTGTTCATCTGAATTGGAATGGCAAGTAATTTCCATTGAAGTGTCCACAGGAATTAGTGTACACATCCTGATGTTGGTAATCCTTATCAAAAACAAACGGCTGAAGGATAAAAGAAAGCAACACTAAACCACTTTATGCACACAATCGCCGACCTACATCCTCGACAGGATGAACTACTTTGTGTGGCAATAAAAATTCCATTTCAACTCAATGGATGGAGTTGCACGAAGAACCAAGTGTAAGTTCCATCCATCCAGTGTAGCACACTCTAGAGTGCACACAAAAACCAGCCTATTGTGCCGCATTCAAAGGCATGACACCTTTACAGGATGCACCAAAAACATATTTGCAACAATGCTGTGAGATTTATAGCTGGAGAACGTGTATATGTGTACACAAATAGGAGAGACCTCGTTACTTTCTTGAAAGCGAGAGGTGGGTCCTTTGGTACACAATTGTGTTTTTGTTGTTAACTCGTACTCTAAATAAGTTGTATGTGCAACGTATCTTTGAGGTAGAAGGTAGAATTATTCATCACCTACAAGTACAAGTACTCATGCCATTGGCGGTAGCGGTGCATGTTAAGTGGACAATGGAAAGGTGCATTTAGGCAGTGAAGTTGTTTCCACTTGGCTACGGAGTATGTGCTCCCTCTAATTCAAAGGACACTAACTAAGAGGATTTCTATTTTAGATATTAAATATTCAAAAAGGTTTAGGTTCTAACACTTGAGTATGTTAGGCATGGATACATTGTTTTATGTGCTTTGAAAAATTTTATTCCTAAAGAGTAGGACATGGTATTGTAAAGCTGTAGGGAATGCCCTTATACATGAGCGAACATCGGATGCTTCGCATTTGTGTGTGATCTAGAAATTCGTTCCTCTTAGAAAAAGCAGGACACTATCCTGATTAGATATGCTTCCACTTGGGTTAAATATTCTGTTTAAGCCGGTCTACTGTAAGTGGATTTAGTTGGGGTAGTAGAACACATTTTTTTTGACAGAAAATGTTAGTCTTAAAGCCTTGGAAAGTGTGACACTGTTGGAGTAAATTCGGACTGAGGTAGATTGCTTACTGAAGTCCTGCCACCCACAGGGATCGCCAATGCTTTCAGTGTTCTGGAAGGGGCTTCAATTCACGCTAATTCGTGGCCAAATTCAACTCAACTGTTCTGCGTCACGTTTTTCTAGGATGCACGCATCTTCTCCTTAAGTGGGTGAGTCGATTTTACTGCATGGCGGTGGCTATGCCACAATTAGCACTAGAATGTGCCGTTTTGATACCACAAAACTCATGCAACCTGGTTGAGTAATGTTGGTTACGGTTGAGGTGAGAGATATACTACACCCATCCTGTCGAGTTCAGGTAGAGGATGAGGGCTCCAATCCTTCTGCGTCAAATATCTCTCTCAGGTCGTCGAAGAAGGGTTTACCTAGAGTTGGTTGTCGGGTCCTCGCCAGGGCTAGACACCTGCCAAGAAGAGATTCTTTTTCGTTAGCATCTCTGCAGCTACAGCAGAAGGTGTTGTGGGAGATACCAAGATTGGCTGAGTGGTCTTCTATCGGCAAGTGGCCCATGAGCCTAGTAGCTCATTTGTTTAAGGTTTGCTATAGCTGAACCATGTCTTTCTTGATATAGCGCAGCTGGAAAGCGTGTTCCAACCTAGGTTGGCCAGCTTTAAGAAGTGAATGCGAGCGTTACCCTTAACGACTCGCAGCGGAACATTGACTCTTTCTGCCAGTGAGCCGCTAAGGGCTAACCCTTGCCTGCTCGCTCGTTTCCCTCATAGTTACCATGTCCTGGGACCCAGATGAGGGCGATACCTGATTGAGCACCCAATTTGTTTAGCTCTTTCCGGCATTGCTCTACCAGTTTTGAGAATATGACAGCTGAATCAATGGCTTTGATAGCAGCTTGGCTATCAGTGAAGACAGCAAGATTCCGGTTGGGTGTGGAGAGAGTGCTCAGTGATCGGCAGGCCTCACGAATCGCGAGAAGTTCTGCTTGAAAAACACTGGCGAAATTCGGTAGACGGAAAGATTTCGAGACGTTCAGCTTGTCTGAGAAAATGCCTGCGCCGAATCCACAGTCCATTTTCGATCCGTCTGTATAGACTGTAGTAGTATCAAAATCTTTGACTACTTTACCGCTCTTCCATTCCGCCC
This sequence comes from Blera fallax, assembly GCA_946965025.1. Classification (NCBI taxonomy): domain Eukaryota; kingdom Metazoa; phylum Arthropoda; class Insecta; order Diptera; family Syrphidae; genus Blera; species Blera fallax. The sequence goes on from OX337247.1 coordinate 43,729,414, forward strand.
TGGTTGGAAAAATTACAGAGAAACGTTTTCTGAAGTTTAGAGTTGGGGTTCTATAATCAGTCGAAGATGCAACCAGATTGTTTGGTACCGTCTCCAGGACTTTACTATGGCCATAAAGCACCTAGATTTTCTGAGCCGGACTGCGCAACATAAAGCTGTATCTCTGATGTGAAGTTCAAGGAGCTGGTGAAGGATCACAGTAAGAGCAGGATCTCAGAGCGCACGTGGTTCCTACGCATGCTGCTCTTTGAACTTTTTTCGGTCCGTCGACATCGTATTTCTTGCTTAAAGCAGGCCACCATACAATAGCTCAGTATGCTGAGAATTGGACGTACGACGGCTGTGTACATCCAGAGAGTCATTCTTGGCTGAAGACTCCATTTTTTGCCGAAAGTTTTATTGCATGCGTAGATAGCCATGCTTGCTTTCTTCACCCGCTGTTCAATACTTAGCTTCCAACTAGGTCTAGAGGCGAGGATTGTGCCAAGATGTTTTGCACTAGAGAATAAAACCGTTCAGTTTGGGTGGAGTGAAATTTTTTATTTTGGTGGTAAATAGCATCAAATCAGTTTTGTCATGATTTATACCGAGGCCACGGTTCCAAGGCTTATCACAGAGAGAAACTTTCTGGACACTAAATAGTTACGCCTACACGCCTATACGTTCACGGAGTATTTTTGGGACAGCTGGGCGTTGACAAGGGTTACGAGGGTAGTATTTGGTACCTTTCACCCATAACTTACTTACTTAGGTGGGGCTACAGATCGGGGTGAACCTCAAACAACAAGCCTTTCCGGTCGTTAGCTAACTGCCTCCAGTTGCGCACTTCTAGTTGGTTGAGGTCCGCTTCTGCTTATATCCACCGAGGATATCTTCATCCGCATTCGGCAGAGTCCATGCTTCAGCGCCATAAAGCAGGACTGGGATGGTTAAGGTCTTGTATGGAGTCTCTTTAGTTATTTGGGATATGGCTTTACTGCTCTATTACCTTCTCAGCCCACAGGAACAGTGCTTGGCCAGAGTTAATCTTCGTCTGATTTCTGGTAAGGTGTTTTTACCAGAAGTAATAGCAAAGCCAAGCCCAAGGCAGACAAAGTCCCTTACTACCTCGAGGTAGTAGGATTAATTCGATCTTGGAACATAGCAATCGCATTTTGGTTTTAGTTTCTGTTCTGAAAATAAGGCTTCTTCGGTGAAAGCATTCCAAATGCAACGGATCCAATTCGGTGCCGTCTTCGGCCGAGACTGTGCTTCTTAGATGTAAAAAGATCTGAAGTCCTACGACTTTATTTCCGGCAATCTTGCGCTGAGTGTCGGAGTCTTAAATGCTTGAGACTTTTTTTCGTAGCCCTTCTTTATGTGTCTCAGCGCCCATATTTGATATGAACTCTTTGTGAACAGTACCAGTCGGTGCCGTCCAGAAATAAAAGGCAACCCACTCCTCCAAGGAGTAGCATCGGGGGAACTCGAAACCTGCGCGTTAGGCATTGAGACTGAGTCCGGTTATTGTATTCTGCGCGGTTGTAGTCTTCTGTTGTAGTAGGTTAGAGTGAAATTTAGCAGAAACGGCTCTCAGGCCAACGCTGCAACCGCCCCCGTCCTAGTAAAACCCTGGCAGGCCTCAAAGTTCGTTCTCCGCCACGTCGCCATTAAGTTGGTGGTGTATGTTCGGATGCAACATTCCCAGTTAGCACCGTTCTGGCTCTGGCATAAGGTCGAGTGTCTCACATGGCCTCCCCCCTGCGTAGATAACCATAGGATCATAGAGGTGAATACATATCCGGACGGAGATAGCGGCTTTGAGCTGGGACCAAAAAGAGAAATCAAAATCGAACACCAGAAAATATTTTCAAGGAGAAGGGGAGCACCAGCAATGGAAAATGGGATGGAGGATCGAAGTTTCGACTCAAAGTACCCAGACGGAGGAAGGAAGTCGCATTACGACCTGTAAGCGTGGGAAGGATAGCGTTAGCCGTCCCGCTCGTAGTCCCGCGCAGAATCCTGGAGAGCAGGCAACACCCATGATCAAAATGAGGAACGATTGGCGACCGAGAATGAACAACGAGGTAGGGACAAGAAGTGACACGGAGGGAAACCAAACCGTTCCGATGCACTTGTGATAAAGGAAACAGGCGATCCCTTACGCAGACATACTGAGAAAGATAAAAACTGATCACTCACTAAAGGAGCTGGGAGAAAGGGTCGACCACGTCAGAAAGTCAGCTAAAGGACACTTATTGCTGCAGCTGAAGAAAGCAGCAAACGCTCGAACTGCGGATTTCCAACAAAAAAGTGGGGAAGATCCTGGGCGATATCACGAAGAAAGTAACTTTCTGGCGAACAAACTGGGTGTCGACCTAACACGAAAAACATCACCAGACAGATGTGAGCACGCAAGAAGCCTGGGAAGCAGTAAGCGATACTTTGGTTGCCATCAAGAAAGAACAACGAAAACAAAAGCGACAGCGAAACATGGCGCAAACGGCTTCCAACACGAACGAGCCTAGTATGTAACGCTGAAGCCCCCCGCGATGAAATGCTAGACGACTTTGCCGCGAGGACCAAGGATAGGAGGGGAGGTGGTCTTAGTGGTGCGGAAAGAATACAAAGCAAACCTCGTAAGTCACATGACGAGATCGAAGGGCAAGTGGATGGAGATCAGTTCCTTCATAGTGCGTGTGCAGAACGGGCTGTAAAGAGCAAAAGCCCTAAGAAGGCCCTAGAGGGGGCCTCAGACAAGAGCATAATTGCTAACCAGCTCCGCTATACCTTGCTGTTGTCCCGCGGGGGGAGTGGTTGATGAGTGCAGAGGTGTGGTTTAGTCACTCTTTTCCACTCAGTCACATAAGTGGAACTTCGTAAAGAAGTAGTGGAATGTCTTCCTTTTTTTTTTTAATTAAAGTGGGCATCAAGACATCCCTCTTTCAGTTTGTTTTCGAAAATTCGCACATGGTATTAAGGCCAATACAATCCAAGGCATATAAAAGCTTATATTGAATAATTTCATTAATAAGCTCTGGAAATAGATACGAGTTCTGTGCTGCTACGTAAGCAATAAAATTTACACCCAAATCGTTGTTTCACATTATCACGCCGTGAACTTTGTAACCCACCTGCATATGTACGTATGTGTATCTGGAAAAATTCACATAAATTACGTGCTATAAAAACTAAATCCCAAATTGTCATTAATTGCTCTCGATATTGTTTACAATTGTAAAGAATTAATTAATTAATTAATACCCGTTGGTGGAAAACGTTCCACCTTAACTGAAACTTTATTTATTGCACTGTAACATGCATCCGTGACTGGGCTCAACTCCAATCAGATTAGATAAGCTGATTATAGTAGCGAAACTTTGCCGTTCAGTATTTCATCATTTACCTTTTATTGATACAGCTACAGATACAGAGATACTTACATTGTATATGGCATAGAATAAGGGCGGAGATCCGAGCAAGGGTGGAGGTCTGCTTAAACACTGGAGCAATAAAATGTGTTTTATTTCAATTGGCGCATTGAATTAATTTGCAAAAATTTTATTCGGTATCGGTGTTAGCTGCTACACAAACTGTATTCGCATTCGAAGAGGAGAATCGAAATAGAACACACATGTGTCACGGAAACTGATGGTGAATTTAATTAAACTTTCGATCTATCATTGTGGGGTATTTATTAATTCGCAGTTCATACATGTGTGTGTGTACGTGTCGGTGAATAGCAGAGGGGCCGATCGAGGTAACAACCATATTGACAGACAGAATTAGGTTAACGATTAAATGCGATACCAGCGAGGCAAGTGGTGCCAAATTTGATTAGAAAAACAGAAATAAAATTATGTAATGGAGTTTTTTTAGGAAACTGATTTCCAAAGGAGAACTGGAAGACTATACGAGTAAAACAATTTACGTACATAAGTTTGATTGATTTTTCAATTTGATTCGCTATGAGGGGGATTGTCGCAGGGGTTTACCTACGTCATACGCCGCGGCGAGTAGAATTGATTGGGGAAATACGATAATTTGGCCGGTATCTATTAGGAAATATGCCACCTGAAGTGGCCACTTGATAGTGGGTGCCGTAGTTAGGTCAATGTTCTGCATAGCTGTCAGTTGTGGTCACGTAATCCATGCTTTGGCGTGTATATACATATGCTGCGGATGTCGCCTAAAATTTAGACGATGTAACCTCATTATCTCACGTCATACATATGGTATGCATATGGTATTTACAATATTCACGTGCTGTTCTGTTCGATGTATGAGACGATTTTGGTTATTGTTTTGTTTCGGTGGGTGTATTAAGGCCTGATGGCCTGCATATGCGTTGATCAATTATGCTTCTAGGAACGAATAAAAGTATTGCACTTGTTATCTATTGATGATTACTAGTGTTTAAGATCTACTCTAGGTAGTAAGCTATTGAGACAGGAGCCTATGAGACGGGATAGTACCTGGAGATGCATGTTTTTTCTGCTTTCGAGTTGCTGGAGAATGAAGTCTTCTGGAAGATGTATCCTGAAAATGCATTCCAGAGGCTATTTGAATTGTCCACACTCGTTAATCCAAGGCTTTTTTTTAATCGATGAAGAGGCTTTCGTCCTTATGATCGCGGATGCTACGTTGACGGGCTCGTCGAACGAGAAGTCTGTGCAACTGATCACCCACGTCGCAACGGCGTGCGATGCATCTATGGTAAGAAGAATTACGAATACACGCTATTGGTGGAATGGGGATATCGCGCTACTGTCCTCTAAATGTCACCGCGCAAGGAGACAGTGCCAACCTAGCAGAATAAGAGACAATTTTACCGAATTCCACCTTCGGTATAAAGTAGCGCGAAAACAACTGAAAATGACAATAAATACCAGCAAACGTCAGAGCTTCGTCGAACTATGCAATGGAGCAGATGAAAACCTCTGAGGGAGAGCGTACCAGGTGGTGATGGAAAAATTGTTTTCCGAGCCCCATCTCCCACGTGCACAGATATATTGGAGCAAATAGTCGAAGGCCTATTTCCAAGGCAACCAGAAACTCCACCGGAGGACGAGTCACCTATAGCGGCATAACAAATTCCTAGGATAACACCAGAACAGAAGAGATTCTTGAGGCATGCAACAGGTTTGAGAATAAAAAAGCCCCTGGGCCGGACGGAATCCCAAATGTAGCCCTTAAAGCAGCGATAAAAACCAGAATGGACCTGTTTGTGGACATGTAAAACGCCTGCCTGAGAAAGGGAATTTTTCCGGATCAATGGAAGAAACAGAGGCTCGTGCCCAATACCCAAGGGAGGCAAGCCAGCAGGAGATCCATGAGCCTACCACCCGCTCTGTATGTTGGACACGGCGGGTGTCCTGGAGCGCATCATAAGTAACAGGTAAGAAGCAGGTGGACTATCAGAACACAAATATGGATTTCGATAGGCACGTTCGACAATTGATGCCATTAAGGAAGGAAGTTGACATAGCGAAAAGGGTCATAGATGATGGAGAAGAGGTGCAAAGCAGTACTGTTGCGTCATAACACTGAAAGGCTTTCAACACCGCGAGCTGGAAACATATCCTTGAAGCGATACGAAACATGAGAACACCCACTTGAATCAGGAACATTTTGACGAACTATTTCCGGCAAAGTCTGTTGCTCTATGACAGATGGTGGTGTCAGGGAATACGAAATCACTGGAGGAGTAGCCTCTCGGTCTCGGTACTGAGACCAATCCTATGGAACCGACGACATACATAGGTATAGTTGTAACAGCAGAATAACTGGAAAACAGTTGTTCAAATAAGCCTTGCAAGTTGCAACCATTTCAATTGTTCGACGGTGGCTATCATCAGTGGACCTCACGTTAGCTGAACATAAAACGGAATCTGTACTAATTACTAGTAGAGAGCAAGGAGAAACCATCACGCGCATAGTAGGTGGACATGAGATAGTATCCAAATCCTTGGCGTTATGGTTGACTCAAGGCTTACATCTGCAGTACGCAAGCAACAAATCCTCTCGGGTGGGTGCCTCCATTGCGCGGATTAGTCTGACCATGGAGACTGCGTCATCGCAGGAATGTTACCCATCGATTTACTGGTGGAAGAACTATAGAAAAAGTTCCTAGGAGGGGCGGCTACCTTACAGTGAAGCGGACACAGCAGAAAGAATCACAAGTTCGATAGAGTGGCAGCAACGCTGGACCCATTCGTCTAAGGGCCGCTGGACTTTTCGGCTTATACCGAATATAGAGACTTGGGTAAGCCGCAGATATGATGAAGTTAACTTCTACTATTTTAGCCACGTAGCCACATGCAGGAGCATGGAGTCGGGCGTGACTAGTAGCACGGGCTACCGAGTATCCATAAAGGATTTAACCCCTCCAGCGCATCATTCATACAAGATTCCGGTGAACTTCGTCTGCTGATTGTTATAGTAATCATTTTGTTTCTATGTTCTAATTTTAGGTTGCAAGGTATAATCTTAATTAACCAAGTCAGCTCGGTCAGGGTAAATGCTGAGCCTTCCCTTGCCAGTTCGTCAGCCCTCCCATTTTCTGAAACGAGATTATGTCCGGGCGCCCGGCAGAGCTTAACATTGATAATAACTTGTATGGCGAGAATCGCTTTTACTGCTGCCTGACTGTGCATGAAAAATGCAATATCAGTGCGTGGTATTGCCTTCAGTGCAGCTTCTCGGGAAGTTATTGTCACCGCTTAGACTTTGCTTTGAAAAACACTGCTGAAGTCTGGAAATCGAATTGACTTGTTCAAATTGAGCCTCCTAGAACAAATCCCTGCAGCTACTCCCATATCCTTCTTGGATCCATCAGTATAGATGGAGATGGAGTTATTATTCAGTGCAATATCAGTTTTCCAATCTTTCCAACTAGGAAATGTACTGGAAAACGGCTTGCAGAAGTTCAAATAGGGTACTATGTGGTCTTTTCTTACACCTGGGCCTATGTATTTGGGTAAAATCTTGGCATACTCTGTCAAGCTTGATCTCCAGCTCTAATATTGGCTTAATCTTAATGCACTCCTTGCACTCTAACCCTGCGGTTCTTACTGCTCCTGTGGCATCAATGCATTTCATTCCTTATACTCTGAGAGCACGATTTTTCAATCGCAGAGATAGAAAATCGCATGTGCGATTAGGAGCGCCTTAATTTTTTAAAACCTTCATAAAAATTTTTAGCAGGATTCCTGAAACACTGTTGTCATGATCTTCCTTGCTCATAATACGACCTTAAACTCCTAAGGGGCTGGATCACCGCTTTTACTTCAATGCAGGGACTCTTATATTGACTCAAGTTTCACTTCCAGTAAGAATGATATCCTAGGTTAGGTTAGGTCATCTAGGGAGATGAATCACTAGGCACCATAGTGAGCCCATCGCAATCCTTAGGGGATCTTAATGGCAAGAAACCTAAACCATTCCTTCCATGTACTTAATTTCCCTACAAAATTTAAATGAATCACTTTAGGGTCAAAGACCCAACCTTTTCTAAACTACCAAAGAAGTAGCTTCCAAGATATTTAAGTCTCCTCTGGGAAATGCCTTGACATTCATAGATACTTATACTGTGAGCCTCGAAACACATTTCGTTCGTTTAGACTTGAGGTCAGATGCAGTGCTTTCCAAGCTGAAGTTGCTGCAATAAAACAAGGTGCGGACATGCGGACTTTATTGAGGAAAATATTTCAGAAGAAATAATCAGCACCTATGTAGACAGTCAAGCATTCATTAAGGCTTTGCAGTCCACATCGATAAGATCCAAGCTCGTAAAAATCTGTAAAAAACGACTGGATGACATCTCAGCGGCCAATACGGTGACCCTGTGTTGGGTACTTGGCCACACGGATATCTCCGGTAACGAAAAAGCGGACGAACTAGCCAGAGAAGGGTCGCTTATGAACTTCTCACGGGCCCTCTCTGAGGCCAGTATACTGCTCAGCAAAGGGCGATAGAAATCGAGGCCATTAAGGAGGCCAATAACGAAGGGATATCCGAATAGCTGTTGGCGTCGTGACAGGACACTGCGTGATAGGTAATCACGCAGCATGGCAACGACTACTGTAGCAGCTGCAGGGACGAAGAGGAAATAGAATCCGTTCGTCACCTTCTTTGTGACTGTCCAGCGCTGGCCATTAAAAGAAGACGTGCTCTTGGCAGTTACTTCTTTTCAGAACTGGACGAGTTAGGTAACATTGAGCTAAGCAAACTCCTGAGATTCATACATTTATCTGAGTGGTTTAACTTTAACAATGGACTCCTAGTGGTCCTATGAGCCGTTGACAATCTTGTCAACAAGGGCACCCATTTACCTAACCTAACCTTCACAGGTACTACCGTATTCAATAAACCTAAACTCAGAAGGCAATGACCAGAGAGAGTCCCTATTACTAACCTTGATCTGCTTGGTTTTAAAATATCCTTAAATCCTTTTTCGACCTAAAACTTGCCATAAGGCCTCAGGCAACCTATGCCTTTCTAAGTCGCATATGCAGGAGGGGCATCGGGAATGCGTAATAAAACCCATTATCTCCATTTCATCGACCATTTCAACGAATTTGCACACACAGAACACCGAAACACGAACCTAGGTTCCACCATATCCATCGTAAATGGAACTCCTCAGGGTGGGGTCTTATCTCCTCTACTTTGGCTTATGATAATCAACTAAATCCAGTCTACACAAGATGGACAGAAAAGGAGTCAAAGTTGTAGCGTATGCGGATGATGTGGCAATACTGGTATCAGGGATGTTTCTTTCAATTATCAGTCAGATTCTGGAAGGTGCCTTAGACAAGATTAGCAAATGGCCACTAGACGTGGACTCAGCGTCAACCCAAGTAAAACTGAACTGATGCTCTTTACCACTAAACCACCGACCTTCATACCTCCAAGGCTAAACAACGAATGACTCTCCTTATCTTCCAGTGCCAAGTACCTAGATGTGGTACTTGATCCAAAACTAAGCTAAAACTGCGTCCTGTACTTCCTATTGATCGCTAGTCTGGTGGCCTGGGTTAAGGAAAGAATACATCATCAAATTTATCAACAAAGTCCGAAGAACTGCGGCTCTACTCGTAACGGTGGTCATGAGAACATGTCCAACCGAAGCCTTGAACGTAATACTGCACCTTTCACCACTCGATCTTCACATTATATATTTGGCATCATGTATTGCTTTTAGGCTAATAGAAACAGGATGCTGGGGTACCAGATTCAGATTCAGATTCAGATTCCCAACCAGGGCGGAATGGATATAGGCGAAGTGACAAATGAGTTCGAAACATCAATCCTCACAAATGGTTCAAAAATGAACTGTGGGGTAGGGGCAGGGATATTCTCTGATTCCCTCAACATTTCCATGTCTTACCAATTTTCCGATTCATTGACAGCCAGGCCGCTATCAAATCTATTTTATATGCCACTATATCCTGGAAGCTAATAGAACAGTGCAACGAGAAACTCGTCTCACTGGTTCATCGCTTCAGGATCAGTCCCCTTTGGGTGCCGGGTCACAACAACATCGAGGGAAATGAGCGAGCTTAAGTAGTTAGTGCGTTGGATCGCTGAGCGTGAGGTTCGAGGTTCGAATCCCAGAGAACACCAAAAAGTTTTTCACGGTCCCACCTCTCGCGAATGTCTGACACACGTCCGAGAGTAATAACTGTCAAGAGAAAGTTTCTCAATTCGCCTTTCGGATATGGCTTTAAACCGTAGGTCCCTTGCACATGTGAGAAAAATATAACACGCACAACATGAATGGTTGCAAGAAACTAGGCCCTGGACCATATACGTCTGTTGCGCCAAGTATTTGTATTTTTTTTTAGATATTGCAAGAGTTCTGGCAATTAGTACTGGCCCCTGGCCCATCGGGGTTCATGCAGCCAGGATACGCATTACATTTAATGCACATTATCGCAGCTGAAATATTGCCAACGAAAAAGAAACAATTCTACACTTCCTTCCTTCGGCTCTAGGCAGGGCCAGACGGCGCACATAAGATAAACCCTTCTTTGACAACCAAATAGAGTTAGCGGACATAAGCGACTAGGACATTATCAGTTTCCTCCATGTAACGGGGTGGATTTCAATAATATTTACTCGTTTTCCCTGATCCCTATTAGTTTACGCCCGCTTTTACATCCGACAGGTCACTTGAGTTGTGGCACTAAAACGGCGCTATTGGGCTGGAAGATGTACTGCGTAACGAAAACGCAGATGAATTGTCAAGAAAATGGGCAAGTAACGGTGAACTGAATCCAGAAAGGACAACGCGAGCCAGTCTGACAACTACTAGAATGATAGTCAATGTGCAGATACGACAGGAGTTGAATAACTACTGGAAGAGTCTACATACGTGCAAAGTAGCCAGGTCTGTAGTACTCAAAGGAACACAAGTGAGATTGATGGTTGGACTTACAACAGGGCACATAAATCTCAACAAACAGTCCTTTAGACTTGGACTAGCTGAAACAACAATGTGCGACAAGTATGAGGATGAGGAGGAGGGAGATATAGAACACTTCCTCTGCCATTGCCCTGTAAAAGCGAGGTTATGACTGGCATCCTCAACGACATCGGACCTAACCGACCTCAGTAAGAAAGGAATCGGTGACATACTGGAGTTCGTTATACGAACAAGACTACTTTCTGATCACTTTACCCTACATCTCCTCTTAACGCATAACTCCTATCGATTCGACAGACAAGGGGACACAACGGACCCAATGGAGGCCCAGGTGAAGAGGACAAGCTCACCGTCTAAACCATTGTCGTCCTTAAATGTAATTTTCTGACCTTATTCTGAGTCCTCTTCACGGACACGAATCACAATGTAAAATATTTCTCCACACCGCGCAGGAGTTAATTCTGCTGCATTAATTTACTGACAATGAGTTCGGGTTACACAATCTATGCTACCTCTAGAGGATATTTACAGAGAACATGCTAACATTTTGAATCATTAACGCCTCTTCAACTCAGGTTAATACATGCCTAATACATGCTATTCTCGCCTTGTTGCTCGGTCCTTTACAAAGAGTTCGTCATGTTAATTCAGAATCAATTCGCGTCTAGTGCTAAGGGAATTGCTTTTATTGTAGCCTAATTCGGAACACTTGAGATATCCCTGGATACTTGCAATTAACCAGCATTAGTTCCGAGAATTTATTTCCCATTGCCCATGGGTATCTCAGGGGATACATGGAATAATTGATAAATTCAAACAGAGCCAACGTTTCCAGTTGTTATCCACTGATTGAGGTTAACTTGCTTCATAGATATATGTGCATATGTAGTTACGTAATTTTTGGTTTTGAGTTTTATAGGCGTTTACGTATTGTAAAACTGTCCAATGCTTGGTGATGATTCTGGCGAGGAATGTTTGGAGCAATTATCAAAATCTAGGAATGCATAGATCCCATTAAATCGAGAACCGTGTTGTAAAACAGCTCCCGCGTCTGTCCATCACTTTGGGAACAAAGATAATATTTCAACAATCGCCGCATTATCTTCCAAGGATAATAGTCCGTGTCCTAATATTTCCTGCTTGCTTGGGGCACAATTACTCCACAAAACTATTCACCAGATGCAGTCGCCGTCGCCGTCGCTGTCGCCGTCACCGCCGCCGCCGCCGCCGTAGATGCACCCAAGTGCGGGACAATACACCGACGACGACGCCAGTGCTACGACGACAACAACGATGATGACAAAAGCCACTTCCTCATTTGCATATCTTAATTACTTTTTTCCAGTTCTGTTACGACATTAATGCCCTCCCGCACAATGCGAAGCGAGTTCTTTCAATTAAATTCCATATCTGAGGCGAACGGAAAGCGGGCGGGCGAAAAAAAAAGTGAAGAATAAAAGTCCTCCATGGGGTTAGTTGGCCGGTGCCTGTTATCTCATCCTTTACATGCCATTAAAAGGACATTAGGGATCGAAAGAGATTTGCATTTTCCCCGCTCTGTGTTAGGTTCTCTACTTAAATGCAAGATATAGAGCCGCACCGTGGGCTATGTTTGTATAGTCGGTCCCATAGGTACCCTAAATGGGAAAAGTTGTGCGTCGTCGGCTGCAATTACTTTAATCACAAGGAACGCTCTTCGTTTGAAAAGAAAATTAAAGGTATGAGGTCACCGGTGGCTGCTTTTGTATCTGATGGTAGATTTGGAGAAATATCCTTGTTTAGATAATGGAGGACGTTAATAAGTTGGCATGTATTCACTGCATCACTAGCATAGCGAAAGCTAGGCTCTTACCATTGCTTGGCTTTTAGAATTCTATGGAACAATAGCTACTTTGTTGGGCCAACTACTTTATCAACCAATAGGCTAAAACAAAATGGCTACTGGTGGTGTTGTCTGTGCCCGAAATCCAGTTATCACAGATACTGAGACCCTTAAAGGCCCCAGCGCCACTGGTCGGAGTTTGGCTGTAGCAGGTAGCACTACTATGTAGTAAGAAACAGCTCGTATGTGAAGGACGAAAGGAGAAGGTTTCCTACAGGGAAGTCGCTCTTTTTGCCCTGATTATACATATGTATAGGGAAAGCTAGCGACGATCGAAAGATGATCGATGCGGAGTGTGAACACTGAAAAAGTCATCTATGGGAGCTAGCAGTGGCATCAGTTAGGTTAGGTTAGGTATGTGGGCTGGCGAGGAGAGAGATTGCTCCCCGCCACACTCAGGTCAATGCTGACCCATTGTGATGTCCCTTGCCCATTGGAACCCATTTCCGATACTAATTTGCTCCGATAATTATTATCGGTTTGCATACAAACCATCCTGAGGACTTGATAAATTTCATTATCCTGTCTGATGGCGTGCTGGCGAGTTCATCTTGGTCTGGGAGAAGTAACTCCCTAGGAATTTCTTCCTGCTGTGTTGGAGGCCAGGGCAGTGGCATAGGAAGTGGGTTGTGTCCCCAGAAGCTCCCTCGTCACCGCAGCCTCTGCAGAGTTCTTCTTCCGTCAGACGTAGTTTTTTCAAGTGATACTGTAGAGAGTTATGCCCCGTGATAATCCCAAGGAGGATGGAAAGGGATTTACTGACTTCCCGTATAAGTCTCTCGGTTCTGCCTTTATCGAAGGACGGCCATACTTTCCTTGTGATTACACAGGAATCCAAGGAGGTCCATCTGGTGTTCGCCTCTCGTATGGCTATATTCCCTACTTCAAGCTTAAGTACGCAAGGCGGGATGTTCACGAGTGGTTCCGCTTATCTTGAGACGGCTGCAGAACCCTAATTCGTCAGCTTTCTCGTTGCCTGGTATACCCTCATGTCCAGGGACCCAGTAGAGTGATACCTTTTTCCGTGTTCCAAGAACCTTAAGCTCTTCTCGACTGCACTTCACAAGTTTCGATTTAATTTCTGTGGCAGTTATTGCTTTTGTAGCTGCCTGGCTGTCAATAAAAGGTAATACCCTCTTGTGGTATTGCCCTTGCTGCAGACTCACGGGCGGGTGCTATCACCGCCAAGACCTCTGCTTGGAAAACGCTGCTGTGGTCTGGGAGGCGTATTGATTTCGATAATCCTAGCGATTCGGAGAATATGTCTGACCCTACGCCAGTGTCCATTTTAGATCCGTCGGTATATATGGCAATGGATTGCGTATTTGGTATCAGACCTCTTAACCACTCCCTCGTGCTATAATAGGCGCTTGAGAAAGGTCTATTAAAGTCTAAGTATGGCGTGATGTAGTCTGTAATGGGTACATGGCCAATACACTTCCGAAGGAGTCGTATGCCCTTTTGCGTTTGGAGTTTTCCTCATCGTACTGGTGGTACCGATGCACGCTAGTCTTTGAATCTTCGTAACGGTCATTAGGTTAGTGACCTTGTTTTCCGCCGGCCACCATACAAGATTTTAGGAGAGGGACCCCTACCTTTGCTCGGATCAGGTGGCAGATCTTCTGTGCTGATGTGATGAGTGCTGTAAGCTCTCCATCACTGAAGTTCCGTCTCGGCTTTCTCTGAAAGTCGAAGAAATTCCAGTAAAATGGGTAATACTGGGATGTGTTTCCTGGTAGTACAATGGTGTGCTTCATAACCCGACAAAAAAAAAAAAAACCATTAGGCCTGCCTTCTTAGCCTATTTACTACCAGTTCCGTTTAAGTTGCTTGATATCCCTTCTAACCCTTATGATCATCGCATCAGGCGCTGCATTCCTCTACCATATTATCCGTCTGGGTTAGTTTTGGCAGCCATTCGAGGCGATGCGATGGTGTTCATTTACTCTAGACGTCCTACCTATGAAATATCTAAAGTATTTTTTTTTTCGGCTGAAACTTCTCCTCTAAAACTGGAGAAATTAAATGTCAACGATTCGACTATCTTGAAAGGACCAACGATCGTTACAGTGCCAGATTTAGGGGAGGGCAGCCGGAGCTATAGCCTCCACAAAACAGGGGCCCCCACAATAGACTTCGAAAAAAAAAAATATTTTAAATTCCGAAGAGTAAACACCACACAATTCTGGGAATTTTGGAATTGCTAGCCGAGTATGAACCAATCCTGGCAACCCATTTGAAACAGCATGCAAATAAAGGAAGTGGTCATGTCAATTATCTTTCGTCCACGATTTGCGAAGAACTGATCAGTTCTATGGGTGACAAAGTGCTAACTGAAATAGTATCCAGAATAAAAAAATCCAAATATTATTCGGTGTCAGTGGATCTCCCGTCTACTCCCGACGAATCTCATATCGATCAACTAACTACATATAGTTGTTCGGTATATTGAAGGATCGATGCCAAAAGAAAGATGTCTCATCTTTTTACCAAACTGCGGCCATACCGGCGAGGCCATAGCAAACGCTTTACTAAAATTTTTAGGTGACCATCAAATAGACATTTTAGTTTGCCGCTGCCAATCATATGACAGTGCTGCAAACATGAGTGGTAAATACAAAGGAATGCAGGCACTTATTTTGGAGAAAAATCATTTATCGGCGTAATGTACCACGTTGTGGTCATTCTCTCAATTTAGTTGGAAAGGCAGCAGCTCTTGTCCATCGGCTGTTCAATTCTTTGATTTCGTTCAGAATTTATATACATTTTTCACAGCAAGTACAGAACGATACCAAATTCTGACCAAAAAAATATCGCAGAAAAAAAGCGGGCAAGTTCACGTTTTAAAAAAGCTTAGCGATACTCGTTGATCTTGTCGAGCTGAAGCTACGAAAGCCATTGTCGATGGTTATTCTGAAACCGAAGGAGCTCTAACCAGCATATCTTCTGTTAAGGAGCAAAAAGACATCGTAGGGAATGAAGCATCGCGACTTTTACAAAAGATGAGTTGTTTTGAAACCGCTCTATTTGCTATCTTTTGGAATCACATCTTGGAACGATTCGATGCTACAAACAAGATGTTGCAGGAACCGAAAATGATTCTTGAATTTGCAATGCGTGCAGTAGAATCATTGAAATCATTCGTTGAATCCAAAAGAGACGATTTTGATAAATACGAGGAAGCAGCTAATGAAATATGTCATACCGACCAATATGTACAATCACGCACCAGAACAAGAAATGTGAGGTTGAAATTCAAAAGTATCCGGTTTTATCCCAGTGATCGATCAGCTACGTGTTTCTCTTACTGAAAGATTGCATGCATACGAAGCTGTACGTTCGAGATTTGGATTTCTCAATCACATAGAGAAGATGCATGCTGCAAATTTGCACGCTGCAGCAGAGGCATTGGTGAAAGTGTACAAAGATGATTTAGAGCCTAGTCTTGGTAATGAGTTGGTTCAATTTGTATCTTTGATCGACTCATACTGTACTGTACTACCACATTCTTGAGGATCAAAATTTCAGAGCTACATTCCCAAACATTGAAATTGCACTGAGAATGTATTTGGTTTTGATGGTGTCTAATTGCACTGGGGAGCGCTCATTTTCAAAAATGAAAATTATAAAAATAGGCTTCAAACTACGATAGGACAAAACCGTCTATCAAAGCTATCCCTACTCAGCATTGAAAGCGATTTACTCCGGGAACTGGATTTCAGCGAAATCATCAAGGACTTTTCGTCGAGAAAAGCTCGCAAGGTTCCATTTGTTAGCGCTTTAATTTAATTTCATGTAAATCTTGTTTTTGTCTATATTTATTTATGTATGTTTGTTAAGATAATTTACTTGGTTTCGCAATAAATTATTATTGAAACACTTGACTGAAAAAAATTGTTCATTTTATTTGGAAAATAATAAGCCAGGGGGCCTCAACTCATTTGTTGCCCCAGGGCCTCCAGACCTCTAAATCTGGCCCTGGATCGTTATATAGAGACTTATTGGTTGTTCGGGATAGGGCTGTCTGTTTTGATCAGAAGAAACCGATGTTGGTAGAATTAATTTCTAATTTTTTTTGATATGAAATCGAAGAATCGCTTTACCTGAGATTAATAATTTGCGAGACTATGGATTGTTTCATGAAAATTTAAGGCGTTCTTAGTAAGGTACTGGAGAGTGAATAAAGTCAACTTTTCGCCTCGTAAATTTTTTAAGATTTGATGCCTGGGAAAATGAAAAGTTCACGAAAAATGAAACATGACGCTCTCTTTATAAATGATGATGTCCTGTTGCGGCATTAAAGTGAATTTATTTGAGTTGACTTGCCAACAATGGCCTCGGATGTGATGAGTACCACCCCGGTAAGAGGAACCATAGCTCTTGCAAGAGGAGTACAATTGAAATCCACACTTTACTGTTTGTGGTCAACCTAACCGTATGTTGTGAGATATTAGACAGCTCCTGTTGCGGCATTATGCTTCGTGTTTAAACTCCTACAGTAGTTTTGAACTATGTATCTCAAATAAATTGTCAATTGTGTGCACCATGATTCTGCATTCAGTTGATGGATTGGATAACTAAATTTTCTTGGCGCGAATTATCAACTGCACCCGATCGCTCATTCGAGATATGATTCTGGAAGAAAACAAGCAAAATTATTTGAAGAGATTTGCATTTGAAGACCTTACAAATATTTGACCCACTTTTCATCATCGTTCAGAGAAAATCCAGTATTCAATGCGTTGCTCTATGACAATCTGTAAGGAGTGTTCCCAGATTTTCTAAATGAATTTCTCCTTTCTCTGTCGCATTTTGCCATTTTTTTCCCTTTTCTTCAGTCTATTTCCCCGTAATATTACCCTTGTTTTAAACAAAGGAAAAACCCGTATTGAGCCTCTATAATACATACAAATTCAGCCTTATCGAGATATCCGTTCGGAAAAACTTCCGAAACGTTAAAAAAATCCGATCGGAACGTGTATAACCTTCCTGGTATCCGTCTTCGAACAGAAATTATCAACGTGTATTAACCCATGGACTTGACTTGATACTTACGTCATTTGTTGACAATGAAGATTTATACATATTACAAATATTTGACACAACAGACCTTATATGGTCCAGGGCCTAGTTTCTTGCAACCATTCATGTTGTGCGTGTTATATTTTTCTCACATGTGCAAGGGACCTACGGTTTAAAGCCATATCCGAAAGGCGATTTGAGAAGCTTTCACATGACTGTTGTTACTCTCGGACGTTTGTCAGAAATTCGCGAGAGGTCAGACCGTGAAAAAACTTTTATGGTGTTTTCTGGGACTCGAACCTCGAACCTCTCGCTCGGTGATCCAACGCACTAACCACCGAGCCACGGCGCCCACAATGTATTTATACATATTGGTGACTTATTATTGTAAGATTTTGTGATTTTGAAAATAGTATTTCAAATACGCGTTTTCCCCTTTTTTTTGAGACAGTTTCCCCTTTTCTGCTCAAGTGCAAAAAAAGTGGTGCACCATGAGTGACACTTTTCCCCGCAATCTGGGAACACTGTCTGTAAGGTGTTAATATGGTTTTTGAATGAAGATCACAAGTAGAAACGTATTAATTCAAAATTTGAAAAAAAATTTTGATTCAGAGAGCCCATCCTTTTTCTGAATTACTTGAAGTTTTGAACATCTTTAAGGAGTTTAGGAAATATAGTTAAGATGCTGTTTCCCTATTGCATACCCAGGAGTTGTTTTCCCAATTCATCGAAAAATTCATTCCCAGAACCCAAAATAACCTGACACGGTTCACGTGACACCCTTAAGCAATGTTTGACGATAGCTGAATACTTCAGATGTGATGACACAAAGTTCTACTATACGCAGTCTGACTATAAATACAGACAGCGATGTCCTTGTTAAGCGCAGCCAAAATCTTTGCTTGGAATACACTGAAAGTAACCGCAGGCCTTAGACACCCACTGAGGTCTCGCTCCATGAAGTTATTTCCAGATCTCCCTCTACCTACACATCTTTCGTTCTGTTATGGTTTTGGTTCTTTTGGGGATATGTTGTATTGCACGGCCTATCATAGTATAATACCTGGGGTTAGTCTGATCTGTTTGCATCTCTTTAACCTAGTTTATCCTACCAGGAGCATTTTCTCACCACAACTCGTCTATACGTGCACGAAAGTCAACAACGAAAGAAAGATTCGCCACAATGTACATAAGGGTAATGCTGTTCTAGTGTGGAGGCTTGTGGAGCATGCGAAGCCTTGTGAAAATTATGATTAGGCACTACAAACATGACAACATGTAGGAAGTTTTTGCAACGTTGAGATCGTTGAATTAACTTAGATGGCGCTACAGTCTGTGCTGCGCCTCATCTTCAGTCATTGGAGAAACGTCGTGATGTTGCCGACATACTTTTTATTCATCAGTTGTTATCTGGCAACATTGAATGTCCCGCCTTACTTCAAGCGATTTTTCTAAATACCAATCCTCGCAATCTAAGGTCTGTTCCTCTATTCCGTATACCTCCTCATCGCACTAACTATGGGTACAACGAACCTTTATTAAGAATGCTGCGCAAGTCAAATAACGCGGCGCATATCTTTGATTTTAATAGGAGTAAATGCGTACTCCGTAATGCCCTAACCATACCTAACCTCCAATCATCCCTCTTAGTTATTATCTCCTCAATCTCATCCATCCTCCCCTCACTTAATTTTTATAGTTTATAAGGCTCTAGTTTGTAAGTTTAGTTTGTTTAAGTTTCTAGCTTGTATTAAGCTTAATAAAGTGCCCCCTGGGGGGCGTCAAAATTAACAACCAAGCTTCTCCAGCCAGCTTGGTTGTTGGATAGTTGCCTTCAGTCTCATATGCTATATTAGTTGAGGATCCTTTACATTTGTGCGCGTCATCTAAAACTAGTTACTTTACTGCGCTATCGCTGCGGGATTGGTTTAGAAACTCCACAAGCCAGAGCGGTGGTGTCCATACTCTCCAGATACATTCATACATATGTCAGTCATGGCAGGTTAGTTTCGCTGTACAGTTCGTGATTTTATATTTTTTTCCACAAACTGGCGTTGCAGATACGGCGATTTTTCTCTTAAGATAACTAAAGGCAATCTCATCCCCCTTGCTTCTGCGCTATGTAGCAGAACTGTGATTACTAGGGCCCTGCGTAGCGTCACTCAAGGATATTCGATTGAGGGCTTTGCTACCAAATTTCCGCTTAAGACCAAAGACAGAGTGATTGGCAAGAGTTATTTTTGTTTGATCTCTGCACTGATCATGGAGTTGATAACGGATCCTAAGTAGATCAAGTCCTTAGCTACATTAAAGGTGTCGGTAGTGATTTAATACTCATGAAGGCGCCACTGATATGAGGCTGCGTCCTTGCGATTATGTGAACATGGTCGGTGAATATAAGTAATTGGACCAACTTTTGAAAAATAGTCATCCTGGTGTTGGCGTGTGACTTGTGCACAATTTCTTTGCAGGATAGCACGTCACATTGTCTAAATCCTTTCTTGGATATCAAAGATTTCGATGAGATCATTTTTTTTTTTTATGATTTGCACGCTCTCAAGGAGTTATGAATACCCTTTTACATGTTTTCACACGGTGCGGGCATTGGAAAGATAGATAGAGAGAAAGAGATTGGTGTAGTGGTTTGAAACTCAGGTCAGGGGTGGTGTCCAGAATAACTGGGGAGATTTGTTTGTTGTCATTTATTTTTTACCTTCGCTTCTGATTCACAGTATTTTTTTCCCGATATACCTGATGTCATGAGCATATCAATCATCAACAGAGGGAACAATTTCTCCAGCCATATGACAAACCTACTGCCAGTGTTATGCCTTCGCAGTAGTGTTGTCATAAACTTTCGCAATTGATCGGCCTGCCTATTATCATATAATGCTTGCTGACATCAGGGATTGAACTGTGAACCCATCAGCTCGACAAACAATGACGCTACCACCGCACCATTGCCACCCCTAATGGGGTGGAGCAGACTGCATTTTCGAACGTAATTTTTCAAAACTGTTTGTGTGTTTAGTAGGGAAACCGAATCAAATATTACTCTAAAGAGCTTGTGTCTTTAAAATCTCTCATACGCAGCTTGAAAATTTGTAAAAAAAAGTGTGAAAACATATTTGGTCTGTGGTCGGCTTCCTTGGAGCTATAGGCACTAATCAGGCTGTTCACAGAGGTTCCACAATACAGTGATGTCGAGGAGACTTATACCTCTAAATGTGGAGCAGTTCAGATGGTCTCCGTGTTTGAGGATCGGGCAATCAGTGCTGAAGCTATTTATTCATCACTTTTATTTAGAGCAATGCTTAAAAATATCTGCAACTAAAGAGAAAGAAAACAATTTCATCGAGAGAAGCTTGGAGGATACGGACACTCCCTAAAATACATAAGAACTACTTTGCAACCCCTAGTATACATGTATGTACGCAGATTATATAGCTTAATGTACATAGAACTGACATTCAATAAAAACTACGTCATCTACGAATTTTTCGATCGAAAATTAAGTTTCCATATATTGAAAGCTAATAACAAGCTAGACAGTTCCATCTTTGAAACTGAGTTCGAACCCGGTTTTTTTGTGGTTTCGTCCTCATCTATTCCCCCTGTGGTTGTGGTGGATGGGAACTCCACTTCAGAACTCCGTTGTGTAGTTATCTCTGTCTCTTTTTCGGCTGTGGATGACGACTCCGTAGTTATTGGCAGAAAACTGTCAGTTGACCTTAAACAGTTACGTAAGCTCTTATAAGTAATGGCGGATTTTTCAACGAATGCCCGCCGTGAGGCATTCTGGCATCTTCCAAATTCATCTCGGACAAACTCGAACCCTTCGTATAGTTCAATGGCGTGCCCCATAGAGGCTAGAGATATAATTTTCGAATTCTAATGAAATACACATCAACTACTGATATTTTAGCTGCACAAATGTATGACATACCTGTTTTGTGTTATTCCTTCGATGAGCAACATCGCCTTGAAGTTGGTCATGTTCGGAACACCATTGATAGCTTCTTGAAAATTCATGCGCAATATCACGAAGTATCGGAATGAAAAACTCAAAGCACTGCACTTCTGGTTCACTGTTTACAAAGGAATTATCCGCGGATACTAAAAAATATTTCACCTTAATTTGAGAAATTAAATTAATTCGCAAAATGAGATCTAAATTTGACCTACGCTCAATATCAAGACGACTTGTAGAATCATTTTCGTCGGTGGTCTATAGGTGCGCCAATATGAAGCAAGTCTTTCAACTTCAGTGTTAGCACTGCAAGTCGTTAGCCTCTTAAATATGTTTTAGTTCGTATCCATAGCTGCGGCGAAGCGGAAGTTGGTAAAGTATCGACTATCGTGGAGTGCTTATCAAGCATAATAAATGTTAGGTCGTTCCGTTGTTTAACACAAATCATGCGTGGCTGTAATACTCGTACTGAAATTGAATGAAACGATAAAATTTCTAGGCTAGCGGAAATCAGTCGGCAGAAATATAATTTTTGATGTGTCTATTTCGAGGATTGATGGTGAAAGAACAAGAGAATCGATGGGATGTCAACTTATATATCAGCTCAGGTAATTCTGAAGAATGTAACGCACATACTCATAGAAAACTTATCTGAAAATAATCGTGGAATATGGATGTTTTTGTGGCTGAACGAAGGCGTGGTGCTATTGTTAGGGTTGTAAAGTACTTAATACTTAAACCTTTAGCGATAAGATCGCTTTAGTTCGGTCGACAAAACAAGTATTTAAGGCGCGTTTTACTTAACTGTAGTTTACATGAGGCTGACGATGTATTTTTTTCTCTTCGTAATAATCTCTTCGCGAAGACGAAGCCTATAGCTCTCTGAAGATCTCCTAGAATCTACGAGGTCAAGGTGAAAAGTTCTCGGCTTGAAAATGAAAGACTGCGATTTTCAGTTCAAAAATGATTTTATTTTTCTGCATAATCTCCCTTGACTTCAAGACACTTGGTCCAGGGTTTCTCCAACATCAGTATTCCTCCTCGGAAGTGAGAGTCTGGATGACTGTGAAAATATTCATCTACGGCCCTCTCAACTTCTGCATTGGATGCGAAGCGCTTCCCAGAAGCAAATTTTTTCAAATTTGAGAACCGATGGAAGTCAGGTGAATAGGGGTGGTGGCCGAGCAAACCCGCAGTTTTCCCATCGCCAACCCACACTTGTTTACAGGTGCATTGTCCTGGTGAAAGATGATTTTTTTCTTCTTCAAGCCAGGCCTCTTCTCGCGAATTTTGGCATCCAGCTGGTCAAGAAGGTTGGAGTAATATTCGCCTGCAATTGTTCTGCCTTTCTCAAGGTAATCGATTAACAGGATCCCTTTCGTATCCCAAAACACACTGGCCATGACCTTTCCGGCAGATGCGATCGAATTTGCTTTCTTTGGCGCTGAACCACCGGCTTCCACCCACTGTTTCGACTGCGGTTTCGTTTCTGGCGTGTGGTGGTGGACCCAAGTCTTATCCATGGTTACAAATCGTTGCACAAAATCGGTCGCATCCCTATTGAATCGGTTCGAAGATTGCCGTTTACGCATTTGCTTTTGAGCGGCATTCAGCAAATGCGGCACCCATCTTGCGCAGAACATTCGCATCCCTAAGTTTTTGTGCCAGATGTTTCGCACCCTCTCTTCCGATATACACACAGCCTCAGCTATATCACTCACCTTCACTCGTGTATACCCATATGTCGCATTAATAGAATGGCCCCTTTCCGGTGAGTACTGTCTGTAGTATAAGAATATACATACATATACATATACCACAGTGATGGGTCCCTTTTCGTCTCTCTTCCAGGATCCATCTTAGTCCGAGAGACTCTCTGGATTTCTGGCTTTGATTCCTCGTGTCTACGCTAGCATCTGTTGAATAGAAATTTGGTTGATCCTCTGGGTTTCTACCCAGTGGCGCACCAAGACCTCCTCTTTTCTGCTAGCCAATGCCGGACATTGACACAATATATGTGCTGTCGTCTCAATTTCCTCCATAGTTCAAAGGTATCATCATCCAGAAGACCCATCTTCTTTCGGTGATATCCGAAATTTCCATGATCTGTAGAAAACGCTATAACCTATTTCAGTACTCTTCGCTCCAAGCTAAGAACTTCCCTATGAGTGTGGCCAGTCGGCCCTTTAATAGCCATTTTAGCCTGCCTACAACCTTTTATGGTTAACCACCTTCTCTGGTGTTCCGCCGCGATCCAGTTGTTAATTAGGTGCTCCACCATTCCTCTGCCAATTGCAGCAAATGGTTCCCGACCTGAGAACCCCGAGGTTGACCTTTGCTTTGGTAGAGAGTCCGCCTTGTCATTGCCCTCAGTCCCTACGTGTCCTCTCACCTAGAGCAGCGTCACCTCATTTCGAAATGAGCAGTCATTGAGTTCATGAACACATTCCATCGCCAGGGATGCATTTATATCTGTTTGCTCCATGCTCCAGTAATATTTTTACCAACAACTTGACCTTGTATCAGGTAATCCAACACATGTAACAGAACAATCATCTCGGCTTGATGACAGCCTAGTTCTAGTTCTTCTGAAAAGATATCTGCCCCCGCTCTGTCATCCATCCTGCACCCATCCGTAAATATGATTATATCACCAATTTTCTTATCCGGAGGTGTTCCATCCTCGATGAGAGTTTTGTGAAATCTTTCGGTAGCACACACTCTCTTTATTCCGTCCATGGGCATACTCAGCTCCCTGATCTCATTTTTCACGAGATCCAGGATTTTCCTATACCCATAGATGGTACCGCGTCAGTGCCAGTTATCCCAGTTATCCCGGTTCAGACGAAGTGACGGCGATACCGCCGTTTACTTAATAAATAAGTCCAGCGGCAGAAGGTCTAGGATCCCTTCAATTGCGCACGTTGGTGTCGTTCGTATAGTACCGCCGCGATGATTTCCAAATACGCCACCCTTTGGACCCTATCTAAATGCGTCTTTACAGTTTTCTGGAAAGCTTTTTGCCACCATACAACTGATGTATATGTGATAACCGGTCTAACTATCTTCGTGTATCGTGTATGCTGACCTCGGCGAGATTCGCTGCCTTTGTCCATATACCTGTTAACACTGATGGAGCACCCTTTTTGGCCTTCCGGATCTTCTCTTCTACATGCTAGCTCCAAGTTAGTCCAGCATCTAGGGGTATACTCCCAGATACTTAACCTTCTTGGTCACCTTTAGTTCCGATCCAAAAGATGATTAGATCTGCCTTTTCAGCATTAATGGAGAGTCCTTGTTCACGACACCACCGCTTCACCACTCGAAGTGCATTCCTCATGGTTTCTGCTGTGACGTTCATGAATTTGCATCTTGCCCTTATTGCTATGTCATTGGCATATCCCGCAGTGTGGATGCCAGTCTCTTCAAGTCTTCTCAGGACAGAGTCCATAGTGATATTCTACAGTGTAAGTGATAAGACTCCTCCCTGCGGGCATCCTCTGCTAACCCTTCCTTTAAGCCTTAAAGTTCCCGTCTGAATATTTAGAGCCCTATTTGTCGTCATATTGTCCACCCATCTCACCACCAATGGGTTAGCCCCGCGTTCTTCTAAAGTAACTCTAAGACTTCCGAAGCATATTTTATCGAAGGCATCTTCAATGTCCATTATTGTGGTCATTGCAATGCCTCCGGTATAGATCTCCTCTTTCCCAACGTGTAGCGCTGTTTCCGTAGACCTGCCAGTTTCTCTAGTTCTCGATTTTCTGCAGATTTTCATTTAATGAGTGGATTTACTCGCATTTCTGATTTTCTCTAATGTGAACACTCATGACCACGAAGCTAGGAGGGTCCTGTTGTAAGCAAAACTAAAAATTTAATTTCTTGTGGGTACTTACAGATTAATAGTATGAAGAAGGGAAATAAAATCACGAAGCCACGATAGCCTTCAGCAATGGTATCACTTTAGCCATGATCAGAAAGGACGTTATTGAATGAGGATTTGGGCGACTCTCTCAGTGTGTTAACTCTTTAAGGAGTTCATTAGTTTCGCAAACTCTATCAGTTTCGTTTTATTACCGGTAATCATCCCCTAATCCGGAGAAACTAAGATTTTGTTCGTTTCTCTGTTGAGCCTGGTGGATGTGTTTTCTGTACACCCGGCGTGACTCGAACTTACACAGGTTAGGACACAAGCCATCACGCTATCTACTCTGTCTACCAATGAGTAATGGTTTCCTCTGTCTTTGTTGAACAAGAGTTTGCTTAGAGCTGATTATTTAATAGAATGCACTCTAAAAGTACTCCATTTAAGCCGAAAAACGTGAGCTACATATGTAGGTGTGAAAATAAACCGAACTGGTTCTTTTATTTAAAATTCCCTACATCGACCCTCCTTCTCTGAATGCCAAATTTTTATTTTGGAAACCTAAGCTTGAAACCACACATTTAGGAAAACGTCAAAAAAGCTGCAGGAGCTCTTCACTCTTGAGAAAAAAAAAACGTCAGAAATAATGGGGTTTACAATCTCACGCCTTTGTTATTTATGAACGGGTTAGATAGATACAACTTTTAGGTACATAGTTAAGGGATTTGCCTACTTAGGCTCCACCATTAATGCAGACAGCAACACAAGCGCTGAGATCAAACGAAGAGGTAGACTGCGACTCAGGTGGCGCCCGCAAGTGAAAGGAGACCTTAACCATTTTAGCGTGCGAAACTGGAGACAGCTAGATAGGTCCACCACGGACTATATCGCCATCTTAAGTAAGTAAGTACATTAGTTATGAGGGTAGTGGTTCAGTGTAGGGCTGTAAACAAAAACATCTATCGTCTCTTACAAGAAAAAGTCTAAAGATCAGCATGTTTCTGTATCAGCGGAGCACTAAGGAATTCACAGCACTAAACAGCGTATTTCCAGTTACCTTACGCCATATCTTTAACAAACATATGGCGGCTTATGCAACCCTAAGACAAAGTGCCATTTCATAATGTTATGGCTTGTAGTACACGATTCTAAGCAGTCGAGTAATCCCCAAGCGAAATCTGTTCCTGCCGCTTGCTTTTACTGATCCACACAGCAGATCTGACAGGCAAAGGGTAGATAAAATCATCGTCAGACGCTGAGAGTAAATGCAAACATAAAGTCGATATCTGCCTCCTATTTAGTATCGAGAAAATCTTTGAGAGAAGTTTGCAAAGAATTACAAACAGCTTTTCATAAGATCGAAGACTAATGCACGAGAAAAGGTTTCGTCAATCCAAAAAAGAAAGCTAACTAACTAACTACAGCAGTCAAATATTCAGGAGTAATTTTTGACAGTAAGATATATACATATGTACATATGAGTACGTTGGAAAATGGATTCCAAAAATTTTCCGGCAAGATTTATGTAAAGCGAAGAGTCCACATTTTTTCTTTTGAACACTATGCAGTTGTACGTAGCACTTGTATCTTCATCTATGCGTCAGCAGTTTGATTTCCAAGAGCGTCAGTTAAATCTGCCTGTAATACACTTACCACACTACAGAGAAGAGTCTGTAGCGAAGCAAGGATTTGTTAACTAAAAAACGCAATCTGACACGAAGAACATGACCTCGGGATCGGAACACAATTTCGTAAGTTGAATGAGATATGTATGTATGTTCTTCCTTTGCATAGAAGACATGAGTATGCATCCCAAAGAGGATCGACTGAGAAAATCCGAAGCATCTCCTTTGAAACATCAGTACTGTTTTCGATACAGACTCCTTTAGAACAGGAAAAAGAACGGGAACTGTATAAAACCGAATATTCCTGGAAACTGCTTTTCAAATTAAACTTTTTGCCACACTCAGAGTAGCTAAGACAAGTGACGTTGTAAAAGCATCAGGCTACACTGAAGGCACTCGAAAACTAAACTGAAGACGATTTCCGAATGGAATCGGGTTTGTTTTATGTATATGAGCCCTAGTCACAAGGAAATTTCTGACCGAACTGGGGATACATCCGAAATAAATAATTGGTGACAGTTACTTGAAGGTTTTGTATTAGGTAAATTCTTATATAGTCTCTTGACAATACTCAATGTTTTGCGTTGTGAAAGAACTTGGTAATACATAGTACTGCGAAATTTCTACTCAATCTCTATAGGGAAGACTGCGGAGCTACAGAGATAATCACAGGAAACAATATTTGTGGCCATCATGTAACGTGTGCATCCTGCTAAGAAGATGTTGTATAACAGATGTCTGTCAGTGTCCAGCTTTCGTGAGAATGAGACTGTATATTCTGGACTGCGATGCTTTGGTCATAATTCAATGTTTACTTCAAAACAAAAGTTTGACTAAGAGCTCATCACCTAGATTTTCGTGCAACTAATCACTTTCGAGTCTGAAAACTTTGAAAAAATTAAATCAACGACCTATATTATGAAAGCAGGGAGTGCCTTTATATGCGTCCTATTAAATGACGTCCAAGACATCCACCAATCGAAACAACACCATAACCATATTAGATTTATTAGTTTTCTAGTCTAATGGAACAAACAACATTTCTTATCACTGGAAATTGTGTTTTTTTATAAATTTCTGTTTCATCGTAAAGGAATTATTAAACCTCTCGCTCTCAGGTAAGCAATAAAATCGATAAAACACATCGATTACACGCACTTTAAATTTCATTTTCTAACTAGCTGTACCCGGCCACGTGTTGCTGTGGCTCAGTCTGGTTAAATGGAAAAAAAATGAAAAGAGAGAGAATGCGAGGAATGAAGGCAACCTCACCTTTGAAAGGTCCTGTCAAGATTGTTGCTTCTACGACGTTGCTCATTAATGGTTGACATTTCGCATCATGCTAATTGGCACGCCGGTTTTCAATTGCAGTACGTGTGGTAACATCCCTGGCAGATCGAGTGAATTCAAAAACTATGTTGGATAGTGAACCGCTTCACCTGCTTCTACAACAGTGTCGACGAACTTGTATGTAACTGCCACAGCTTTGAATGTTAGGCTGGATAATGTTGTTAAGTTCACTCAGCCAATCGTGATTCTCATAATTGGTTTGTATATTGGGTGAATAATTTTTCAACCAACTCTCATTTTGACGTCACTAAATTGCAGAAGCTAAGAGGTAATGAAATTCGTCCTGAGTTCAGATCAACGGGCACCTTTTCGTTCCCAATTGCCAGCAATTGATGTGAGAATATGCATCTCTGCTGATCGATCGTTTTGCAGGTGGACATGTAGTTAATGTCAACGTCTTAACGTGCCGTCACAAAGTAGAGTTTATTTCGTCCTCTGGTGTGGATCGAGTAATGTTTGCCTGAAATCTACTCCAAGCAATATTAATGCGTTCCCGAATGGACTGATGTTTCCACGCAAATCTTGTAATGATCGTTCAAGAGCCTCGAGCGATTTTTTGTGTGCCATTGTGCATACATCTCAGACAAAAAGTTTGCATTCCTGCAATACTTTCCCATGCCGGATGCTTTGGAAATGTTGCACGGGAAAGTTTCAATGAATTGTATGTTCAATGGCAGTTCTACCACCGGATACCAATGTCGCAGCTATTTCGGACGACGTACGCAAGAGCGAAGACTATGTCATTTTGGGATCGAATTGCTGCCAGGAGGAACTGGTAAAACGTGCCTAATTTTATTGATTCTGGCAGCAATTCGATCCCATCTAAGAAGAAGGCGCCTCCAATCGCGTTATTGGCAGTTTGCATTATTTGATTGTAAATGCCTTTCTGCCTAAGCGCTAGCTGAAGAATATTTGATTGCACATACGACAAAGGATCACCCGTGTTGGAATTTTGTTCATGGGCGACTTATGTATATTTCTTCCATAACTTTGTTGGAGATGAAGGAGAGCAGCCGGTCAATAGGATTGCAAACAATGCACGAATGTGTCATACTGCTCCCGCCATTATTCGGTCGTTCCAGTCCCAGTGTCGGTCGTTCTTCAATAAATTCAGAGCTTGACATGCACTGTGGAAAAAGGCATGTGTAACGCCGTTGACAATACTCAATTGCTTGAAAGACGTTGGATCAGGCACATATACCAACAACATGCGAAGGAAGAGCACTCATCTTGATTGGAATCCACACTGTACAGTCTGCCTATCGTAGTTCCTTTGAATATGCCAGGTTGTCCGTAAAATATTTAGTATAGCGTGTGTTGCTTTTACGTCCGATAGATGACGCTGTTTTTCAAAAAATATAGGTACGTAAAAACATGCGCGTTAGTTCAAAATTTCAAAGTAATCGGTGAAGAACTTTCGGAGATTTAAGATTTTGAACAAACGGACAATTTACAATTTTATTTAGATATTTTAGGATTTCAAAAATTTCGATTTCACACGCTTATTACAGGTGTATGCCGAACTTATATTAATTAGTGGAAATTTCGAGTCAATAAGAATAATTTAAGAACGCAACGATTGAATTCAAATCTCAGTTCCTATCACCGCACCGGTCTGGAGGTCTTCATATCCGAACAGCATGTGTGGTACAATACTCACATTGCGTGAATGAATCACCCAATTATCATGAACATCCAACAGATACGAGTATCTCGTTAAATCGTTTGTTTTCCTTACGAATATTATTTAATATATGAGCTTGTGTTTGATAACGCTTCCCAAAGACGAGCAGATGAATCTTTATGGTTTTAGATTTTACCAGTTTCATAGCTATAAAAGAGTGACATCCAAAAGAAGACTAATCAGTTAAGAGTTCACAGTGTATTCGTTCGAAGTAGTTGATGAGTAAAGTTAGTCATATCGCTTTGCTTTTCTTTTGAAAGTGTTATATACGAGCAATTGTGAAAAATGGCATTTGGTCGAAACTTTCTGTTGGTCACTGCTATGCTTAGTGTAAGTTTATATTCCTTGCTCCTTGGGACTCTGGTTTATTCATAATTTCTATGACCTTAGGTGATCAGTGCTACAGCCGGATCAAGTCATACAGCTGCTGACCAGTCTCTTACAAGATACATAGTGAAGAGCAAGTTCAGCAATGATCCACAGGTTTCAGTGCGTTGCTTTGGATACTACATTCCGATTTTGATTAATGTATCTTATAAGCTCTCGAAGGCCTTCCAAAACTGTACAGACACTGAGAATATTCGCATCGGCATGTTGAATGATGCCGCGGTGAAAGATCGCTATCAGACTGAGCAGGCTGCTGGCAGTGTTAGTGCTCGACTGAATGCCTGCAACCAGCAACCTAATGCAATTGACTTCTTCGATTGTCACTCGGCGCATGTAATTTAGCTTTAGATACAGTTTTAACTGAATAGATATATGTATCTTGTTTGTTTCGCAGGGAAACGATAACTCAAACATACTTTTCACGGTTACACAAAATTCAGCAGAGAAGAGCGCAGATTTACGTGAGCTGTACCGCATTGTCGAGGTAGACAAATATAAATGTCAGAATGCATCGGAACGTATCTATATTGAGCATACTGCGCAAACTTACAAGGATTTGGATATATGCTTACAGACCGGTGTAATGTCATCAACTATGAGTCCAACAAATTCTACGGCTGAATCTAGACTCACTGCAAAGAAAGAGGGGAAAACGACATCTGGCTCAGGAACCACAGGGAGTGGACTGGAAGAGAGAACCACAGGATATACAACCACAGAAGAACCAGTGCGAGAAGTGTTAACTGAACCGAGTGTAATGACACTATCCAAACTTCGAAGGTTGTGGGGATCCTATCAATATTGAAAATGTGACGATAATTACATAGATTAGCACATTGAGCTAGCTCTTGTGTCATATTAATCGTTATATGCACATGTATGTATGCAGCTTGTAATCATAAATATTTGTGGAATACATATTAAACAATTTTTCACAATTTCACTTTTTGTTTTCATCCCATGCACTACTTCTGTGTCAGTTTCAAAAGTCCTATGTATTGTCTAGAGCTATTATCTAGGCGTCTTGAGATACATTTTTTTAGCAATATGATGAAAGCTAAACGCTTAAATTTGGGTAGCTACTTAAATTACGATAAACGTCTCAACTTGGCTTACAATGTCTCCATCGTTTGGGGACAAGTTAGAGAAGGCACTCGCTGTTCGAATCTTGTCTGCATTCTTACACTGTGTATCTACGAAGAAGTTGTCTTCTAACCAAAAGCAGGACTAAGCTACACATCAACCCAAAGGATCTCCTTCCTAGTAGTCTTCCTTCCTTTCTGTTGTTAACTCTGGTGATTGGTATTCACTTGTGATATAGCATCAAAACAGTCACGCGTTTGGAGTCCTGACATGCATCTTAACTTGCCAGTTGAGACGCCATTACTAAGGAGTGTGCTATTCTTGTTTTATTCTTGGCATTAAGGGAGCTCTTGACATATTCAAATCGAAAGTAATTATTAATGAACTTGCAAACCCGAAATTTAAAACTTGACTTGGAAGTTCATAAAAGTGTATAAAAAGAAGTCACAATGTCCTAAGTCTGGACTGCAAGCCTTATAAGCCATCGACTCCACACTGTCATGGAAAAGGCTTCGCCCTCTTGATGGTTTTCTACGTTTACTTACTTACTTACTAAAGTGGCGCTACGGTTCGGAGTGAACCTGAGCTTCAACCAGAAAACCTCTCCATTTGTGCACTCCAAGTGGGTTGAGGTCCCTTTCTACTTGTGCGCGCCACCTTAGGTGAGGTCTTCGTCTACTGTGGTGTCCATCCGGGCTAGTTTCGAAGACTCTGCGGGTCGGAGCTTTGTTGTCCATTCGCTCGACAGCCTTAAGCGACTGATGCGACATTTTTTGACTAGGTAGATGTCGCTGTACAGCTCGTAAATTTCTTCGTTGAGTCTTCTCCTCCAAAGCCCGTCAACGCATACGGGACCGAATATCTTAAGAAGAATTTTTCTCTTGAAACGATCGAGGATATATTCAGCCGCTTTCGACAGAGTTCATGCTTCAGCGCCATAAAGCGGGACTGGGATGATTAAGGTCTTGTATAAAAGTCTCCTTAGTTGTTCGAGAAAAGGCTTTACTACTTACTACTTCAGCGATTGGCAAGATTAATTCTTCGTTTAATTTCTGCTCAGCCAAGTAAGACAAAGTCCTTTACAACCTCGAAATACTTATTAAGATGGTGTAAGATTCAGTTTTGATCGTATGAGTACCATGAGTTGAACAGTACCAGCCTGATTCGAACGTCCAAAAATGTGGTAAGAAAATGCCAGAGCTCCTTACACCCCTCTGTTGACTTATTGTTATTTGCGAACAACTATTGCCGTGACTGCTGTTTGCTTACTGGCTTATAGGAATTCTAATAAGTCTTTCTACCGGTATCAGCTTCCTCTATCTGGCATTGATGACCTTTTTTACGTACATTCTTGCTCCAATGCCTTCCTTTGCACGGTATCCACCGGACACATTTATGCCTGACAGCTGGATGAACATGAAAAATTGATTTATTGCATGCCACAATATTGATCACTCATGTATGCACCTACAGGTTCACGAGTTAAATCTATTCTTTCAGGAAATCACTCTCCTTTTCCGCGTTGATTATAACAATAAACATTGATCTGTCAAATGTACTACAGCAACGGAAAAATTAAAAGGTTCAGAAGACACCTTTTGGGAAATAATTTTACTGCAAAACTGAAGTAGAAACCAACGTACTCGGAAGGACGGTGGCCGCTTGTGCTGATATCACCTTAAACTTCAGGAGTTATTCTTTGTTTTCCTCGATCCTAGATCAAAATAATTTTTCACCTTAAAACACTGACTGCACCGCATAGAACCTAAGATTTAATCGAAATTTCCCATTCAAAATTATTGCCCGCAATGCGTGAAAAAATACTGCTGGTTTTAAAGTGGGATCGATTCAGTTCTACCCAGCCGGATAGAAGGCGATATATTCCCCGAAAAGATCAACCCAAACTTATTCTTCCTCCCAAACAGTAGAATATTTCCGGTAAAATTAGTTAACAGCCATCAAGGAGGCCCTATGCTTCTATGGACATTAGTCCTTAGTCCACTGCCCTGCATATTCTACGGTTAATACTTGTTGGGTAAACTCGTAGATATTGCCAGGCAGTGTTTCTTTTTTCTTCGAAGTTTGTCTTTATTTTATTTCACTGAAGAGAGTTTCATTAGGTTTTTTGAGTGGTGGGTGATACTTACTTTTGTTTACATACATCTTATACCTCCTTGTGTGTTCTCAGTCCTCTCCTCCTCATTCACGGTTTCTGGTAATATGTCACAGCTCTCCCCAATTCTTCTTCAATTGTCGAGCCTACTTCTCGGCTCTTCTATGTCATTTTCTCGAACCGCCACATATTCAGTTCACCTGAGGTTACATCGTATCGCGTTGATAGCTATGGAACTGTCACTTTTTCGGAGAGCGTGACAAATCCACTGTCACTTCTGTTTTTGAATGGTATGATGATGTCTGACCCTGTTTCTGCTAAAGGTGTGCGAATGAGCCAGAAAATCTTTAAAATGTTGCTTAAGCACTTGTTAACGAACTTTTGCAGCTTTCTTGAGATAGTAGTGGTATCTCTCCAGGTGCTACATCCATGCAACAGCATGGACCCAAAGTCGTAGCCTGGTTTTAAAGTTAATTTTATTGTAAATCCAAACACTTGGGGCAACGGACCACAGTCCAGGGCCTTTCCAAGCTTTCTCATGCCAATTATTACTCTCGGACGTTTATCAGACACTCGCAGGAGGTGGAACCATAAAAATAACTTTTTTGGGTGTTTTCTGGGATTCAAACATCGAGTCTCCCGCTCAGTAATCAAACGCACTAACTGCTTCAGTCACGACGCATTGTATTACTTCGCCGTATTTTCGAATACAAACTTTGCTTTGCCGATTCGGCTGGCTATATGCAGTTCCGTTTCCCCATCAGTGAAGACAATATTCCAATGTTTTAGAAATTCTCTCTATCCAGCAATGAATACTTGAGCTGATATGTTTGCTTTAAAGCTGGTAATCTGAGCCTTCGCCTTAAGAATTTTTAGCCTGACGACGCCTGCCTCCCTCTGTCCGTAATTATTAAGACAAAAGGACCTAGCTTCAAAGGGTCCCTCTTGTTTCATTCTTCCTTCAATAGTTTGACCATAACCATTGTGGCAAAATCACTTGCAAAATATACTCGTGTAGTTTTGTTTCCTCGGTATTGCGAGCTGTAATACGCCATCATACATTATGCTCAACAGCAGTGGGCTAAGCAGGGATCCCTGTGGCACTCCTCTCTTCATTCTGTTCTTAAGAGCCACTGTCAGTGTTTTATAGTAGGAATATACGCCAAAAGTAATCCGTCAAGATCTTAGTAAGGTAAATTGGCACCTGAATGTTTGAATGTTTGTTCAGGAGCTAGACTCTAATTGGCACTATTGAGTGCGTTATTTAATATTTCTTAGTGTCTCCCCTCTGGAGGCCTTTTGTGTCATTACAGCAAACACTCTTACTGTGTCCTTCATTCATTGTCATTTCTTAAAGGGATATACTCGTAGTTGTTCCGAGATCTCAGCCACTTTTTCTACTGCCGCTTCAAGTCTATTGAAGATGATTATCTGAAGAAATTTTTTATCCGGATTTAGCATGCAAAATGGTTTGTTTGATGCAGACACTCTGTTGTAGAGTCACAGTTGGTGCTGAGAATATAGAAAAACTTTTTCTGCAGACTGCATAACGGCGATGAAGACCAACATACCGCGCTGTTAGACAGAACGAACCATTCAACATAGACGATGACAACCAAAACTTCGGTCCACCTGACCGAAGCGAAGTGAGGACAGCAATGTCCAATCATAAATCCAACAAAGCTGCTGGTCCTGACGAGTTGTTCAAGGCAGCTGGTAATGACTTGATGAATAGCATACGCCAACTCATTTCCCAGATTTGATCAGACGAGTGTTACGTTTCTCCGATCCACAAGAAAGGAGACCCCTCAACTGCGCCAATTACAGAGGTATCAGTCTCCTCAACATCGCGTACAAGATCTTATCTGCCATATTGTGTAAACGCCTGAAACCCTTCGTCAACAACGTGATTGGTCCCTATCAGTGTGGTTTCAGGCCAGCAAAGTCCACGGTCGATCAAATTTTCACAATCCGGCAGATCCTGGAAAAAACCCAAGAAGTCCAAATCCAGATACATGTCAGGATTTAAGGCCACATATGATAACGTTTATAGAGACAAGCTATAGAGAGTCATGCCCAGTTTTGGCATCCCTGTCAAACTTGTTCGTCTTTGTAGGATTACGATGGAGGGACTATAGGCGCTGAAGCAAGGACTCTGTCGAAAGCAGATGAAGATATCTTCGGTAGTTTCAAGCTATTGTTGGAAGAGTCTCCTTTTGATTCAGTCTGCAAGTAAAGTCGTAGAGTAGTACTGGCAATGTTTGCATTTTGATCTGCAATAAATATGGCAGTCATACCTCACATACCCTTTGTTGAATGACGAAGACTATTTAAAATTTCTATATCGAGGGCTACAAAGGAAGAACCTATCGTTATCTTTGCTATGAAATTAAAGTAATTCAATGCCATTGAGGTAGGAAATAATCTTCAAAACCCAACACACTATTCCATGAAACACATTGGTTCCATTCACAATCAAGATGTTAGATTAGCGCCATAAATCAAGATTTGGGCCACCTCCGAAATTTATCGAGTAGAAGGAAGTAGGTTTACAATTTTGAACCCGATGTGGCTCTTCAAAGAATTATGACCAACTTCCGACAGTAAACAAACAGGAAAACCGCTATTTGCTTTGGATTAAGTTGTGACATTTAAGACATCCGCTGATCGAAACAATACCGCACTGATATTGGTTTTATTGGTTTTTCTATTCCAAAAGTGCGAAAAATATTTCTTATCAACAGGAATCGTACTTTTTTGACTTATTTCCGTTTTATCATAAATGCATTATGAAACAATAAAATTAAACCCCTCAAGTAAACAATAGAATCGATAAGGTAATCGTTAATCGATTACATGTACTTTACTAGGTACGTGTTGGAATAATAAAAAATTAGTGAAAAAAAAAATTTCGAGTTATTTAAAAAAATCTGAGAACATAAAGATTAGATCCAAATCGCAGGCCATATCACCGCGGTGGAAGTGTTGATATCCGCATATCATAAGTCGTACGACGACTCACTTTGCGCCAAATGAATCAGCCAACTGTCAGGGAGATGAGCCGAAAACCTCTTTAGTTCTTTTGTGTTGTTTATTGCCTTACAAATATATGAGTCGCGGCTTGATAACGTCCCTCAGAAGACGGGCAGACAAATCTTTATGGTTTCCGACTCCAACCGTTTTATGGGTATAAAAGAATAGTGTTAGAAGGAGAACTAATCAGTTAACAATTTGCAGTGTATTCGTTCGAAATAAAGTTGTTCATATCACTCATCTGTCAAAAGTGCTGTAGAACTGTCAAAAAATGACGAGCAAAATTGTGTTCGGTGCTAACGTTCTGTTCGCCATTGCCGCACTCAGTGTAAGTTTGTACTTTGAACGGGTGAAATGGTTTATCTTTAATTCATATCACCTTTAGGCAGCCGGTGCTATTCCCGGACCCAGTCATACAGCCGTTGACCAGTCTCTTATGAAGTATTTAATGAACAGTAGGTTCAGTAATGATCCACAAGTTTCAGTGCGTTGCTTTGGGTACTTCGTTCCGATTTTGAATAATATAACCAGTGAGTTCTCGAGAAGCTTTCAGCAGTGTGCAGTCACTGAAAAGGATCGCATCGGAAAGCTGAATGATGCCGCGTTGAAAGATCGCTATCAGATTGAACTGGCTGCTGATAGTGTTTGCGTTCGACTAGATGCTTGTAACGATCAACCCAATCCGTTGGACTTTTTCGATTGTTATTCGGAGCAGGTATTTCCATAAGAGATACAGCTGAAAGTGAAAGATACATTTCGTTTGTTTTGTAGGGAAGTGATGACTCAAAAATCCTTTACACGGTCACGCAAAATTCAACAGAGAAGGCTGCAGATTTACGTGAGCAGTACCACATAGTAGAAGTGGAAAAATGCAAATGTCAGAATGCATCGGAACGTGTCTACGTTGAGGATACTGCGAAGACTTACGAGCAATTAGATTTATGCTTAAAGACTGGCGATATGCCATCAACTGTAAGTCCAGAGACTACAACCGAATCTAGTTCCACTACAAAGAGCGACGAAGAGACGACAATTGGTAGCTCCTCCCCTTCAACAATCACAGATGACCCTTCATCAAGCTCAACAACCACAGAAAATGGACCAGAAGAGACAACCACCGTAACGACAGAAGAACCTCAGGGAGATACGTCAAAGGGACGCGGTTTAAAAATACTATCTGAACTGCGAAAATTCTGGAGAATTTAATAAAGAAAAAAGGAATCAGCTTACAGTGAAAAATCATTTGAAATAGTAAACTATTTAGACCATTTTTATACCAATAATAAATCGGCCTTTGTTCGATAGATAATCGCGTGCTCTTGTGTCATATCACTTAGTGTATACATATGTAGTTCGTAATCAAAGAGATAA
The DNA here is from genome assembly GCA_946965025.1 of Blera fallax. Lineage (NCBI taxonomy): Eukaryota > Metazoa > Arthropoda > Insecta > Diptera > Syrphidae > Blera > Blera fallax. The sequence goes on from OX337247.1 coordinate 43,767,207, forward strand.
GCCGATTAGCTAATCTGTAGTTATGTCGCGAGAGTCCATATATTTGAAAATTAAGGCGTCATAAGCTTCATTTAACAAAATATTGACCACCAGCACATATATCATGTTGAACACTCGTGGGGATTACTGAGTATATCTTGAGAACTGCTATTGTATGGGAATAACTTTAAATAGGCTTTGTTATCTTGCCAAGGTGAAATCCGCATATAGTAATAGACGTATCTTTTTTGCTAGACTTAAGACGTTGATACGGGCCGAATTATGTGGTATAAAAATCGTATAACTAATGACAGGAACTCGTAGTTTAATGCGGTATCTGAGAGTTTCTCATGGCAGTAATAACTCGAACTCTCGGACGTTTATAGGACAGCAACTAGCTCTCTTTAATTGATCTAACTGCCTCCACTAGTTTGAGATCCGTTCCTTCTTTTGCGCACCACATAAGGCAAGGGTACCCCCTATTTCATTGTCCCTTCAGGTTTTCGAAGATTTTGAAGGCCGAAGCGTTGGTATTCATTCGCGCTAACATGTCTTAGCAATCTCAAACGTCCAATGCACATTTTCTTGACTAGGTTGATGTCGCTGTATAACTTCCTGTACCTCGTCGTTCCAAAACCCCTCAACTCCAACGGAATCGAATATCTTACAAAAAATTTATTCTTCAAAACTACCAAGGATATCTTCATCGCTTTCGATAAAGTCCATATTTCCGTGCCGTAAAATAACGGACTGATATGCGAAGGGACTTATATGGAGTCTTCTCAGTTATTCGGGACAGTTTCTTACTTCTTCCCTTCTCAAGGAAGTCAAAGCCCCTTGCTACCTCAAACATCAAACCTCGAGGTCAGTAATCCAATCCATGCTACTATTCCCGCAGAAATAAGGATATGAAAAATAATCAGAAATGTGACCGAATTCTTTGCAGGAAAGAGCGTGTGTAAGTGTGTACAAAACACATCAGCAGTACAACCGCTCTAAAAGGACATAATTATCAAGCCCAAAGAGACCCGATCCAACGACATTTTTGAACGTATGTTCAGTCAACTCTGGTCCCCATCCAATATCATGCAATACTCATGTATGAAGTTGAGCTACTTGTGAAGATATACCTCAAATAGGATTTATAAAAAGAATAAGGAGTATTACCGGAAATCGGTTTGGGTTCCCTCTGAGAAGAACACTCTTCCTCTGCCCGAGACTATGCAGTGTCAAACTGGTCGACACTAACATTGTAGCCTTTAGCTCTGCAAAGAGTGGTAGCAGACTATGTATGCATATTCGCCTTGCAAGTGCTCTAAAGAAATTCATGGAATGAGCTCCAAATTGTGACATTTGCGACTATACATTGTGTTCCACCTAAAAGCCGTGCCAGCAGCTTTCTGTCAAAATTCATTTTCTTAAGGATTTTTTTTTGCAATTGAGTCTTAGGAGAAATTTTTCTTAAAACCTGCAGCTGCTCGAGAGAATACATTAGTTGTAGTGATGTATGTCGTTTGAGCTCCATCATGATGAACCTCTATCTAGTTCCTTACTGGTTTCCTTCAACAATTGTTTGAAGCTCCTTTTTTGCTCTTTCTAATGACAGTTTTCAGGGCTTTGCTCGAACTTTTAAATGTTGAGTGCCTGGCTGAATTCAGGCCTCCCTGTAAAATCTTGAATCCCGCGACTTGCATGCAAGCAGTTTGTTCTGAGAGATTTAATATCATCGTTCCACCAGTAGAACTGCGAGCCTCATATTCTGGCTTTCCGGCTTGGTATAGAAGCATTGCATGCATATGGCTGATTTCATAATTTGAAAAATACAGCAGCTGTGCAAGGTTTGAGTTCTTACTTACTTACTTAGGTGGCGCTACAGTTCGGGGTGAGCCTGGGCCTCAATCAACAAACCTCTCCAGTTAGCCCGGTCCTTAGTTAACTGCCTCCAGTTGCGCACTCCAAGTTGGTTGAGGTCCCTTTCTACTTGTGCGCGCCACCTTAGGCGAGGTCTTCCTCTACTGCGTTGTCCCCCGGGTTAGATTCGAAGACTCTGCGGGCCGGAGCATTGGTGCTATCCAACAGGCACCACGTGGAGGTGATGATGCGGTTTTGCCACTTGAGTTCATAAATGTAAAAAGACTGCTTTACTATTGCAGTTATTTCGGTTTCACCTGCGTTCATAGACATCAAATGACTTCCTTTGTTTTGCAAACTTGCAGACCTTGTTTGCAAAGAATCTTGAAGAGTCTGAGCGATTAATTCGCGGAGTAGTTCATGAAAATCTCCGATATACTTAAGTCTAACACCGAGAAGTGATCAGTTTATGTCGGAGAATACCAAAAAGCCGCATGTCCTTCGAGGAAGTCGACTCTTCAATAACTTTCGAAAAATCCCCGTTGTTTTCTTTACAATCAAAAATAACTTCAACCATGGCCAGAAGGTGAACAGGAGGAACGACAGATGGCAGCGTGACGCACAGCATATTTCTTGCAAGTGTGATTATCCTTGAGGTAGTGAGCACTAAAAGTCATGATTTGCAACCCTTTCCTTTTTCAAAAGGTCTTTGAGTAAATGCTACTGCATACAGCGATGTGCTAGAGACAGCTGCTAAGCCATGAATAGATAGTTTGTGTGAAAGAAAACCGTATGCAGCAGGATTCTGAGAAAGCTCAGAAAGCCGCAAGGACTCAGGAGTGAATGGCGATCAAGTTCTTGGATTACTTTGCATGCATTGTAGTTGAAGGTAATAGCAGCAAACATTCCCACAATACCATCCAACATATGAAACATCTTTTTCGAAGCACTGCAGAGATACATTCGTTTGTGGATACTCGGTAGCTTCTGTATGGTTACGTGACTAAAACTCATTCCACGGTTCAGGGTACTGCCCAAGCAGGTTTTTTGTTATCTAAATGGTTCTCTAATATTTGGCATCAGCCTGGAAATTGCGGCAACTGCCCGATTGACTTTTACTCTGTGTAGTCCATGGTGAAGCCTAAGTACTTTATGCAAGGCTTTGACCTGAGAGTGTGGTTAAATATGTACTTGTATGGCAAGGCGCTCCACTTTCTTGCGGCTACTGATGAGGATAGCATCCGTTTTGTGTTCTACTAATTCCAGACCTGATGAGCGGAGCCAAAACTTCACATCTTTGATGGTGTCGGTGCAGTATTGCGCCACCTCTTCTAGGGTTTCAGCCACTAACTACATCGGCGTATCCGATTACGTATATCCACTTCCTTTGGTTTCCACATATGTCCGCAGTACTCCATTGTACTACGACTGATCCCTGCAATTTTATATCTCCTTTTGAAAGATTCCATTATCGGGGTTTTCAAAAGGACTGTACTCACGTTTACGGTCACGAATTGGGGCTTTTATAGATTTTGAAAGCGTTTTATTGAATTAACATCGGCTACAGACGTATGGGTATATTTTCGAGGGTCTCACGGGCCGCTATTGTTACTGCTGGAATATCCGCCTTGAAGACGCCACTGTAGTTCGGAAGTCTGACTGACTTAGATACCTTCATCATATCAGGGAAAGGGGAGATACCTGCAACAAGGCTTTGGATTGCACTCTTGATACTTCTCCGCTCTGGTAATGACTTTAGAAAGGTGTTTCGAAGTCTAGGTGTTATGGAGTCGATGGTAGCTGCATTACCTATATGTTTCCGTGGGATCATAGTGTATCCAGCTATCAGATAGGCTTATTCCGACTGCACTTATAGAATGCCCTTGAGTCCTGCTGTTGGTATTGTGTTCATGCTCAATATATGCCAGTCTTTGTACGGAGGTTTCAATGGTGACCTGCCACTATACCAGGGTTCCATAGGTGAGTATAGATTTTACTTAGCCGCGTACATCCACGGAATGATTTTGGGGCCTAGTTCCCATGTCCTACCAAATATTCTGTTGCACGAGTGGAACGCTATCATGGCTTTCTTAGTTCTTTCATAAATGTTCAGCTTCCAATTCGACTGCTTTCACATCGGATAATGGACGCTCATATAATGACCCAAAATCTATAAGCTGAAGCAAACAAAGTGGTGCTTAAGATAAACACAGCCAAAACAAAAGCCCTGAGCACTTCTAACAGTCGAGAAAGTAGACAACTTTCTATACTTAGGCAGCGTGGTCTCGGTTGACTGCGGTGGCACCGAACTGGATGTGCAGCAGAACCGGGAAGGCAATCCCTGCGTTTGGAATTCTATCGAAAATCTGGAGAACCAATGTTCTTAGCTCAAGAACCAAGCTGCGTCTGTTCCACCCCAACGCACGTGTGATTAGTACTGCTGTGTGGGTATTGTATATGAAAGGTGGATGCCACTATTACAAGGAAGGTGCAAATCTTCGTAAACAAGTGTCCAAGAATCATCTTGAGGATATTTTGGCCCAATCGTGTCTCTAAAAAACAACTCTTTCTGAGAACCGCCCAAGAGCCTATAGACATTACTCTGTGTAGGAGGAAGTGGCAGTGGATTGGACACACTCTATGGCGCGACGGCAACGCCATAGTGAAATACGCCAAGTAATGGAATTCGCTTACATAGGCAGGCAGAACAGCTGGACGCCCTGGGCGAACGTGGTACAGAACAGTCGAGCAGGACGGAGCTCCTTAGGAATGAGTTGGACGCAGCTCAGAAGTGGTTTAGAACTTCGAACAAGATGGTGCGCGGGCGTTGTTGACGCTCTAGGCCCCTCAAGGGGTGCAAGGATTTAAGTTAGTGAGTAAGTAAGGGTGCATGGTGAGTAAGGAGATGCCATTTCATTCATTCATTTTCAATGCATTTTATTTTAGAAATTCATTATTACTTACGAGCTAGACAAAAACGCTTAAAACTAGCTTAACTAACTTAACTTAATCTTATTCTAACTTACTGACCCTATGCGGGTGCTCTAAGCTAAACCTAACGCTTAAAACTATGTCTTTCGACGAAACTTAACTTAACTTAATTATTTATTTAAATGGCTTAATAACTAGACTTCTAAGAAAAATACGAAAAACTTAGAAAACAGAACTTGTTTTTTATAAAAACTAATATAAAATAAGGACTTAAAAACTACCTTAAAAATAAATCTTAAAACTACCTTAACAATAAACCTTACAACTACCTTAAAAAATAAGCCTTAAAACTACCTTACACTATACTATAAACTATATACATGTATATATACATAATATACATACATATATATATATATATATAATACACCTAAATCTTAAACCTATGTAAGCCGGCCAGGCCGACTTTGCGCCTTAGGAGGAGCTACCCTGAATCAAAAGGAAACGACGAGGGAGTTCCCTCTCCGTCCCCTAACCACCAGAATCTCTGATGCTGCCTAACAACGTCTCGCAAATCGCGACCTGCTATCGCTCTACTGAACCGAAGACGCTCCGTCATGCTGAGCGCGACGTCTCGGTCGTAGTTGAGTCGCCTATCCACAGCTGTCCGGGCAACATGGAAGATTAGCGGCACCGCTGCTTTGTCCTGTATCAGACCTTCTCTATCTAAATAGAGGAACGCCCCTGGGGGAATGAAGCCGTTAAGGCGCACGCTCTCATGATACATATCATTGGGGTAATAGGCCCCAGAGATCAGGTTATTCATCGAGTTCATTGCCCTTGCAATGTGCCTTCGAATCATCTTGATCAAGAAATTATCCACCCTGCTTATGTCCGCCCTGTTATAAAGGATCTCATTGGAGTAGAATTTTATGTACTGAGACTCTGGTGTTCTGTATAAGCGAAGGCAGGCCCTAAGGCAAGCCCTCTCAAACACCCGAATCCTTTCCAACGAGCTTGCTCCCACGTTGAACCACACGGGACAACCATACACGAGCATGGGCCGAATGAGGGCCATGTAGCAGATTACCTTCACCCTCGCATCGAGTTGGCTGCTATAAAACAGTCTCTTTGTGAGGGCGAAAGCCGCTTTGGCTCTGGCCAGAGCAGCATCTATATGTTTGTTAAAATACAGATACTGGTCTAGCCAAAACCCAAGGTATCTGACTACATTTTGAGACGCTAATGGCTGTCCGTGCTGTCCCACTATTGAGAACTTTCGCCAATTCTTTCTGGTATCCGCAGAGGCCCCAGATAACGACGTCCTAAACAGGATGGTTTCCGACTTCTGGAAGTTGATTTTCAACTTCCAGTCGTCGCAATATCGCTTGATCTTATCGAAATCACGCTGCAAGAGTATTGCAATGACCTCGATCTTTGGTCCTGATCTGTACGCTATCAAGTCGTCGGCATACGCTATTGCATGGTGAAGAGATCCTACAAGATCACTTGTGAAAATGTTAAAGAGGATCGGCGAATTTACGGCACCCTGTTGCAGACCATTTTTAATATCAAACGTACCAGCAGAAGTCACATTGCCATTTTTCACAATGAACTGTCTACCGGTGAGCATGTTACAAAACATGTATAGCAGTGGTTTACTTATGCCCAGCCTACTCAACTTGTAGAAGAGTCCTTCTAGCCATACGGTATCGAAGGCCTTCTCCAAGTCAACCAGGCAGGCACCCGTGCATTGTTTCTTGCTTTTGTTCCATTGGATATCCAACACCAGTTTAGACGCGGCATGTATTGTATCATGCCCCGCCTTAAAACCGAATTGGTTATCCGGAACAATATTCATGTCCTCAACCCACTTAGACAGGGCTCTATAGACAACCTTCTCGAATACCTTGCTGATGATCGGAAGGAGACTTATCGACCGGAGATTTGCCGGATTGGACGTATCTTTACCCCTTTTGGGAATAGGATGAACCACCGCTGTTTTCCAGTGCGCCGGATAATGTGCATTATTCAGCGCATTGTTAAACAGGATGGTGTAAATGTTCACCGCTTCTGGAGGGAGATGTCTTAGCACAATGTTAGACACTCCGTCGATACCCACGGATTTCTTCCTTCTCAGTGATTCGAAGATCGCTTGGAGTTCTACCTTCAATATGAACGGGGGATGTACCTCCACATTGGCGATGACATTGTTTGCCATATTATCGTCATTGAACTCGGTGAAACCGTTGTTCTCTGATCGCCAGTGCTGTATATCATTTTGAAGGCACAAGTTGTGCACAAGGACTCGATTCTCCAGGTCGTGGTTCGGGCAAATACTATCATTCACCTTATACACTAGTAAGGAGATGCCTCATAAGTCATCATTCATTGGTTTGAGTTACAGTTTCCTTTTTTTTTTTAAAGAAATTATTAATGCGCATCCTTAACATCTGCCAGCTACTCGCCTACGAGGAAAGAACCCAAGGAGATCTCTCGCCATTTCGGGGTAATTTTCCAGAGTTATGTGTAGTTTCGTCTCCCGTGGAATGCCGTGGAATTCAGAAAATTGCAATTAACCAATAACAGCGTCACAATAGTTGGATCGCAATAATTAGATGCGTAGTCAGTGCGATACTTTTGTTATTCCCCGATCAATTTCTTAAGAACTTTATCTATTTATTACCATTTCGTAGAAATAATCTCAGATAAAAGCACTTTTCGTGCTATTTTTGCAGCGAATTTGTTCGTAAAACCAAGTGCATACCGAATAATGACGCATATTCCTCCGATAAGTTGCTTTACTTCACGCTTAATACGTACATATGGCCTTGAATAGATAGAAGGAAAAGATAATCAAAAATTTTAATCAAAATAAAAGAGTTCCTGGAATACAAATTTGGAGGGCTCTCATACAGATCCAAAAGATTTCACACCAATCAGTCTATCTTCATCCCTCTTAAAAACATTGGAACGATTGATTGATATCCTTTTACGCAACAGTATTGACAAGAAACTACTGTCAGCGGCCCAACATGCATATTGCAAAGGTAAATCAGTAGAGACGGCATTACACTCACTGGTACGCAAAATTGAATATTCTCTGTTGCACAAGGAGTATGCCTTCCTGGATAGAGAAGGCGCTTTCAAGAGTGTCAATACATCAGCGATAGCAGACCTGAAAGTTGACAGCTCACTTTGCCAATTGATTAATCTACTGCTCCATGGTCGGATTATCAACTCCAAGCTGGGTGGAACGTCTACCAGAAGATCTGTTAGTAGAGGCACTCCGCAAGGATGTGTTTTATCTCCGCTTCTGTGGAATTTGGTGGTCAATGAACTATTGATAATCATGGAAGGCGAGGGATGTACGGCGGTTGCTTATGCAGATGATGTTGCTTTGGCCGTCTTGCGAAAGCAACTAAATGCAAAACTCATTAAACAAGATCGGTGTGGTTTGGGTGCAAACCCCCACAAGTGGCTGCCAGCTAGGAGTCGCCAGCACACTTAGACCAATGATAGGTCCATTGTGATACCACGTGGATTATGGGAGAAAGTTTCTCTCTACCTACTCGTTAAAACCAATTTGAGCTTCTTATGAAGCGTAGGAGGCTCTTAATGTCGATATCCATCAGGTCGCCTATCTCGTTGTAATAGGGAGCTCCTCAGTGAGGCTTTCTTCTACGTGAGAGAGCTGGGCAGAAACAAAGAAGGTGAGGGATAGTTTGCTCCTTTTCTTAATCCATGCCTAGCCTTGTAGCATGCATGCCTATTAGACAGTGATGACACCTATTGTGGTGCCCATATGCAAACTATTGAGAGAAATCAAATTCTTAGAGCGTTTTAGATCCAGCTTTGGCCAAATCTGTTTTGTCGCAGACATGTTGATCCACTCGTCTACCTAAGATTTGCCCTTTTGAAACATAATTAAAATATTTTAGAATCCAAACAAACAAGATAGTGTAAACACTTATGTATTTCACAGACACTGACAAGGCAAAAGCACTTGCTTTAAATTTCTCTCAGAATCATGACCACAAAAATTGGACGGTAGAAGACTGGAAGAGAGTCATATGGTCTGACGAGACAAAAATCAATCCCTACCAGTCATATGGCAAAGAATACTTCTGGCACAGACCTATCGAAGGAGTCCTTAAGCACCTAGTTAGAGAGACAGTGAAACACGGTGGAGGTAGCCTAATTGTTTGGGGGTGTTTTACTTGGTGGCATGTTGGACACCTGGTAAAAATCGATTTTATATTGGAAAAGGAAGATTGCCTTCAAATACCCCTTTGAAGAGATTATCTTCCAACATGGCGGTGACCCCAAACACACGCCAAAATTGTCAAAAACTGGCTTGGTAACCAACTTATTTCAAAGTTGCTATAGCCCACACAAAGTCCGGATTTGAATCCGATAGAGAATTTGTGGGCCATTGTTAAACGGAAACTTCTGGAATACGAAAATCTACCCACAAGCCTAAACAAGCTTTGGGGTAGGGTTCAGACCGAATGGGGGAAGATTCCTGCCAAAACTATTAAAAAATTGGTAGAAGCCATGCTGTGAAGGGTAAAATGTGATATAAAAAATAAAGGACTATGGACAAAGTACTAGGAGGTACTTCTAAGCTACAAGTATTAAAACGTGCAATAATTAATACTTTTGACTATGAACAATTTTGAATTTTTTATTTGTTATGTTTATGCAATTTAAATTATTTTTTAACTTAAAAACATGGAAATAAAATTAATTGAAGTAAAATACTCCAGTACTGACTTCTAATTTAGGTAATAACCTTCGTTTTACATTTTTTGTATTCAATTTTGCTCCCCACTGTATATTCGCAATAACTGGTTTTGTACCTCCACAGAAAATAATCAAGCGGCGCTAGATCGCAAGATCTTGGTGTGCCAATTTACAGGTCACAATCTTGAAATCACTCCCTCACGTAACTTTGATTTCAATGCATCTAGTATGACACGTGGCTCCGTCCTGCTGGAACAACATACCGTCCCCATCGATGTCAGGTAAATTTGGAAACATCGTCACATCAGCATGGCGGTGTGAGAATATCTTCGCAGCGCCCCTCCATGAGTAGCGCTTGTCGTAAAAGGCGACTAGGGGGAGAAATCACTTCTAGTCAATTCAAACATCCAGGCGAGCCTAGCGACATCTGTAACATCTTAAAACTGCCCCGCAAGTGTGCCTACGAATCCGTGGGTTGACACTACTGGAGATTACCGGTGTCATAGAAGGGAAAATCAAACAACAACAAATAACAGGAGCATGCACGTAACAAACACAAATTCGCTTGAACTCGCATTATGGCAACGCTCAAAAGAAAGACACTACTCCGCCAGGCATTACTAATGCTACGGATGGTTGTGATCCTGGGACGAGCAGAAATGCTCGGGTCTTAGCTATTCGGTTTCAAGAAACAAAAAAATGGCGAAACACGGGAAATCGGGTGCGTTTCTTGGACGTTGGGACAAAAGCTTACCACGGAACCGAACAGGGTAGAAACGGAATGAGTATCATTCTTGCGGCAGAGCGATTTGGCAACTTATTGACCATTTCGAAGTCCAGCGATCGTTTAACGTCTCTAAAACTGGTGAAGGGCATATGCTCCCCAAGTTGGGTGCCAGCAGAGGGTAAAAGATTTTCTAGAGATTGTCACAACCTCATCAAGAGCATTCTAATGGAAGAGCATTTTTTTTGTTAGCGGAGATACTGTGATGCCTACCATTAGGAACCTTTCTGGTGAAAACATCCTCAGCATGTGCAAGTCATACGGTCCAAACGTGCTAAGTACCATGTTCGTTAAACAAAGCCGACGCCTGATCACTTACAGCAGTGCCGGAAATGAATCCCAGATTGACTACCATTTGGTAGCCAGTTTCGTGAAGCCTAGAGTTAATGATTGCAAAGTGATCTTGGGAGAGGCGATCGCCTGGCAAGCGGCAGCTGAGATAAAGATGTTTCGCTGATCCGATGCAAAGCTTGATCCAATTAGATGTTCAAAGATCTGAGGAAGCCTTTGGAGTCCGACCGGCTCAGTTGGTATTGTCATGTTTCAAGGGGGGGATCTTACGAACCCTATCAAAGGCAATAGCAATCAACGTTCCCATACAAGCGCGGAAGAGCGGCAGGCCAAAAAACTCTTGGATCGCACAAATGCAAAAACAGCAGCATTTGATTGGCCTCAATGACGAAATGATCCGAAACCAGGAGGCCTGCAGAGGTCGAATCAGCGAACCCCACAGGCAGATCAGTAGAGATGCAGTTAGGTGGAAGGGTTATGATCCCTATAACCCGGATCATAACCTCGTCGGGGACAAAATGAGAAGAAGAAGGAATCCTTATAATACTCGTACTAATAGAATAGATTTTTTAAATGTAAGCAAAACGCGGTTTCACTTCTACACTGACGGGTCAAAAACCAAAGACGGAGTTGGTGCAGGTGTTTTCTCTGATAAGCTAAACTTTAAGCTCTCCTTCCGTCTTCCAAATCATTGTAGCGTGTTCCAGGCGGTGGTGACTAAAGATGCCCTATCTTGGCTTAAGAAAAACGTGATATCTGCTAGAGATATCCGCATCTTTTCAGACAGCCAAGCAGCAATCAAATCTCTGGAATCGACCTCTATAAATTCTTTAGTAGCTCTAGACTGCCGTTCGTCTCCTGTGGAGATGACGGAGCAGTTATATATTCACCTGTGTTGGGTGCCGGGGCATAGAGACATTCCAGGGAATTGTAAGGCCGGTGAACTCGCCATAATAGGAACAACTATACCCATCTTGCCGGACAATGGCACCTTAGGTATTCCAATCGCTACTCGCAAACTTAAACTTAAGCTGGATGCTGTTGAGAGTGCAAGTGGATCAACATGTCTAGCGACAAAACAGATTTGGCCGAAGCTGGATTCAAGACGCTCTAAGAATTTGATTCCTCTCAGTAGACTGCATATCGGCACCACAATAGGTGTCATCACTGGACACTGTCTAATAGGTAAGCACGATACAAGGTTAGGCCTCTTTGCCAACGATTTCTGTAGAAGCTGCATGGATGAAGAAGAGGATGAAACTGTTCCTCACCTTCTTTGTTTCTGCCCAGCTCTCTCCCGTAGAAGGAAACTCCACTTAAAAGCTCTCTATGATAACGATATAGGCGACCTGATGAATATTGACATTAAGAGCCTCCTCCGCTTCATAAGAAGCTCTAATTGGTTTTAAGACGAGTAGGTGGAGGGAGGCTTCTCCCATGATCCACGTGGTATCACAACGGACCTCATTGGTCTAAGTGTGCTGGCGACTCCTAGCTGGCAGCCACTTCAACCTAACCTAACCTAACCTAAGCAAAACGCTAACGCGCATTTGCTACTAAATGAGCAAGGAATTGTATAGGAACACCATTCAGTACTTCACATATACAGAACCGGGAGCTATTTCGCGTTTAATTGTGCACAATGGATTGACTGGGAAATTTGTATATGTATGTATGTAAATCCCCTCAGTGACAATTGATTGAGTGCTAGATACCTAAAATCTATTTCCTTAAGCGTAGAAATACTTTGCTATTGTCCACAAATCAGTTATAATTCCTTGAGGGATATCTGACATTTATCGCCTCAAAATGGTGGAGTTCCCCTACTACTTAATATTCTTATCGCTAGATGTAGCTAGTGCTGCGTATGAGCTTCTTAAATTAGACCAAGTGTATATAATTAAGTACGTATGTCGGTTTTCATGTGTCCATGGCATTTTATAATCTTTTTTTTTATTCAATAAAATTAACGTCACTCATTTGACGTATAATTTATCTCAGCTGAAATTTTTTCTTTTGCTGATAACCGCAAATTTGTTGAAATAATTTAAAAACTTATCAGATACTAAACATTATCTTTACATCTGCAGAGTAATGTGAACTATTAATCAGCAAATTATATTTAAAAAATGCGTGTTTTAATGAGTTTCACATGGAATGATTCAGTTGATTAATCTGATCTAAGTGAAGAGCATTAATTGCTTTGCATATGTCATATATGTCACCTTATCACAAAAAAAAAGGAAAAAATAACAATGACTGCTTTATTATCTCAAAATTTGTTGATCCAAAGTCAAGCATTGCTGATTTTTAATTTTGTGGAAATGCATAGCTACCCAATCGCAATTTGATACTGAATAAGAAACTTTTAGTGTAGATACCAAAATTTGAAATATTGGATAGCGAGTTCTGTCTAAACTATCAGCGCTCACTAGCATGACAGTTGCGTGATTCTGATTGAAGAACACACATTTCATGTTGAGAGTTTTTTTTTAGGATGGCGATGTACATATGTATGTACCCGTCTGTTTATAAAGATAAGGATATATTGGAAGTGGATCAGAAAATGGGCAGTACAGGTACTCTGCCTTTTTGGACTGATTCGATACCCATGTCCCTCCAAAACATCCACCCATACATCAAGTGCTCGTTGAAGGTACAAGGTGGCGCAAAATTAATCATTCAATTTTGTTTTTGAATTACTTTTTACTAAATAAAAAAAATATGATTTTGAGTGATGGAAATCTTTACTTGGACCTTTAAAATTTTTTCTGTTAAGTGGAAAAGATAATATCCGCAAAGCGGCTGCCGCCAGTGTTGATACACATTTGTGCCCGTTTTATCGCATTTTCCATGACTTTCCGCAAGATTTCCGGTGATAACTCATCGGAGCCCCGCTTATCCAATTCCGGCAGTAAGAAGTCGTTTATTATGACCCTGTAGCGTTCGCCAGTAACAGTGACCGTATTGCCGATGGCGTCCTCAAAAAATGCGGCCCAATCACTCCTCCCGCGTGAACGCCGCACCACACAGTGGCTTTGAGTGGATGTAATGGCTCTTCGTGCATCACACGCGGATTTGCAGTGCCCCAGAAACGAAGATTTCACTTATTGAAGTAACCGCTTAAGTGGAAATGATGATGATTTTCGACACAAAATCGTCCTCTTCGTTGTCGACACAATTATTCCACGCTCTTGCGGAGTATAGAGCTCCGCAGTATACTGCAGCTGTTTAGTTCACAAATGTCAAATATGATTGACGTACGACGCCATTTGCAAAAATTATAACATCTTCCGATAGGATGATTAATTTTGCGCCACCTTGTATAATGGCTGTTGCAAGCCTTCTCTTGCTCAATTTCGACGGTCGAAGAGCTAACTGAAATACCAACCAAATTGCCACCAAGTCAATCTGTGAGAGCAGTTTCGGGTATCGGTATCAAAAGCATTATTAAGTGTAATACAGCAGTTGAAGATCCGGCTAGAATTGATATAAAAATCTATAGAAACAAAGTAATAATGAAAGACAAGGAGGCCCGACTCGTTTACTTAAGTAAGACAAACCATCGACACTAGCGAAGATTATTTGCTGGAGGGTGAGAGCAATAATAGATTCGTATTCCTACAGTTGATTTATCCTACCTGATTCCGGTTCTTAAGAAGGAAGCAAGAGTAGCTTCTTCCTTCACCGAAAAGTATTAAATGCATGATATGAATGATATTTGGAATTTTCTGGTATCGTACTTTAGGTACATTCAACAACGTCATTCGATTCGGTGAAATTCTAACAAATCTGGACATCAAAATTCCACCGGGCTAAGGGGATTACCAATCATGGTATGGTACGGTGTAAGGGAAGTCCACCACAGGGGGTGCTTGCATGAGGGCCACTTAGTCTGTTGTGGTTCCCAATATAATGCGGCATCGCTTCTAGTCTGGTTGCCTCTCGATTGGTTTTAAAACAACCCGACCTATACTCTTCACGACATATAGTCGTGTGTAAAAAATTTAGACCACGATCGAAAATTTTATGAAATCATGATTATTAACTTTTACAACTTTTAAAAAGCTTTCCACATTAGGAAACACAAATATGTAGCATAATGAAGGGAAGACACTAAATTGTGTACCGCTTCGATTGGAATGTTGTTCCACTACTGTATCAATGTTCTTTTCAAATCATTGATATTCATTGGTCGCATTTTTGGTACCCTATCTCCCAACATCTTCCAAAGATTTTCGAAAGTGTTGGAAATTATTGACATTATTTTCATTAAGAAATGCTATAGTTGTTCTAGCGGTGTGGGGACGTGCATTAACTTGTTGGAATTAAGAGCCTATCAGAGGCATTTCGTCTTCAAGAAAGAGTAGAGTAAGTTCGGGTATTGTGATATATGCGAGTTATGTGGTATGGTGGTTTTCTCGGAAATTGTGCACGCTTTGGCCAGCATTTTCATGTCGACAAATGTCGATTGCATTGAGAGAAGTAATGCATGTCCTTAGAAGTTCAAAATCGGTTGTGAGTTCACTCAGTTGAGTAGAATGTGTTATCGCGTACAATCGAGTTTTTCTTTTAGTGAAATGAAGTGTTTCTGCGCAGTCATGTTATCAATTCGCAACCAAACAGTCAGATACCTATAACTAGACATTCCTCTAATACCAACCAAGGATTCAGGTGACCGAAAACAAACAAACTGGGAAATATTGTAAACTATACCACATTAAAATACATAGCATACCACAATACCCGCTATTTTTCCAGAATGCCACTTTTGGGGACGTGGCATATTTTTGACAAAATCTTTGTTAACGATTATTGTAATCAGTTCTTTAGTACACCAAATTTGAGTTAATAATTCAAGGTTGCACTCTGCTTAATTTTGATCGATTAGGATTTATAGATTTGTTGTTTCTGCCAAAATAGAAACATGTACACCACAATACCCGAACTTACTCTAGCATATTTCTTCGGAAAATGTCCACATAAGCATCTTGGTGAACTGTGCCTGAGATGATTTCTAAATTTGTGAGACCATATCACCCCATACCGTGACTTTTTCTCCACCACCTTGTCGACGTGTTGAACACATGACGAAAGGTACTGCACCGAGGGAAGCTGTCGCTCTTGAATTCGACCATTCAGAAAATGTTGAAAAGAACTTTATTTATTTCTGAATGAAGTATTTTTGCTTAGGTGAAAAAAAGATATTAAATTAATAGAGCACAATGCATTCAATAAGCCAATTTTGTTTTCCATTTGAAAAAAAAATTAAATAATAAAAGTGGAAGACTCAAAAGGCATGATTTCATTAAAATTTGCTAATTGTCTTAATTTTTTACACACGACTGTATTTCATGCTCCAGAGTGGAACTTGCGCCAAGTCCTCGAGCTCCTTAAAAACTCTGTTTGCCATGCATAAAATTTGAAAATTGTACGAGTAACAGTCACACAGCAAGTTTTTTATATCTTCTGTGTTCTGACTGCTCCCACAGTAATCAGGTGAGTTAATGTCTAGTTTGGTGGCCATTGCACTTGTCGAGCAATGTCCAGTTGGTATCTCTTTTATTGGTTGACAAAGGGCTTTAAGTTATTTTTTTTTGTGCAGAGTTGGTTACAAGTTGCGAGATATGACATAGTCGTCTCTGGTTGCCCAGGAGGTGTATGTTCTTTTGCTTTGTGGTCTAATTTCCTTTTCAGTACAGCAATGGGAATAGCTACTGATGTATGTCTCAGTTTTTCCTTTAATGCTGAGAATTTCCGTTTCATTCCCATTTTCTTTATGCCCAGGAACCCGGAAGAGAATGACTTGATGAGTGTTGCATATTCTGTTCATGGGTTGTCGGCATGCGGGGATGATCTGTCGTAAGTGCCAATGCCGTCTTTCGGAAAAACAATGGAGTATTTCTTGCAGAAGTCTATGTCAGGTAGTCCTTTCGAGATCAATTGATCTATATCTTTGAAATGCAGATCCGTGTCCTTAAGAGGTTTGCTTCTATGTGTATCATGGTATAAGACGAATGGTGCTTTCGGCAGCCGTACACCGCAATTATGCAGCTAGAATTAATTTCCACGCTATTTAGACTTTTCTCTTTGCCCTTCGCACAAAAATAATTCTATCAACCGATTCTTATAAATTGAAAGAAATGCTTTCCACGGGACTAGCGGTTTTCGACTTGCTTACCATGTCATCTACGAGAAAAGTTTTAAACACTAGGTAAGGTTAGGTTGATGGGTGCCCTAGTTGGCAGGGGATTGTCAACCATTGTGCCCACTTAGTAGACCCCTGAGAACTTAAATTTCATTATCGACGGCTGAGCTAAACCACCCAGATATACATACATACGAGTATGTATAAATCTCAGGAGTTTGTTCAGCTCAATGTTTCTTATATCGTCTAGCTCCGCAGGGAAGTAGCTCCCAAGAGTGTCCTTTCTTTTGGTGGTTAGTGCTAGTGCGGGGCGATCACATAGCGAGTGGCGAATGGATTCTATTTCCTCTTCGTCCTTGTAGTTCCTACAGAAGTCGTTGTGGGGTGGTTCTAGCCGTGCTGCATGATGGCTTATCATACAGAGTTCCGTCACGACGCCGGCGACTGAGTTTCATGAGATCTGCGGAACTCTTTTTCTCATAGACTGGCCATAACGATTTTGCTATGGCACATGTAACCATTCGATACCAACGACTTTTAGTTTCCTCGTTGGACTTAATGTCTATTGTATGTTAGCCTCAGCAAGGGCCTGCGAGGTGCTTACATGTGGCCCTGCCTTGGCTAGTTCATCCGCCTTTACGTTACATGGTGTATCCTTGGGGCCCGATACCCTACACGTTTTTATGAGCTTGGACCCTACTGATGTTGACTGTAACACTTTAATGCCTGACTGACTGTCAACGTAGACGCTGATTGCTTTCCAGAGATGTAACTCTCGCTAATCATGTCCGCAGCTTGTTTTAGTGCAGCAACTTCGGCTTGAAAAAACACTCCTCAAGTTAGAAGTACTTGTAGGTATCAGTACCTACATCCATTTTGTATCCGTCGGTATAGATAATTTTCGGTACAGACTAACCCTTCATCCTACTTCTCCCTGCAAGGCATTCTGATTGAGAATCTCCGATTGCAGTTTGTTAGTGGGACGATGTAGTCCGTTTCCGTCTGGAGTCTCGATATATTCCACTGGTTCAGAATTGAGGCATGACCATAGGGTATATGGTTTAGCCATAGTCCAGCATCCTTAAAATAAACTCTAAGAAGATTAAACACGGGCAATAGGTGGCCAGTGGTATAGCTCTCTTCGATGCCATTCACCTGGGGATTTATGGATATGGATGCCTGCCATCGAGCAACATGCAAATGAATAACGATTGTCCTCGATATCTCAATCGCGATTGAACAAATCTGGCATAAAATCCTACGAAGCATGCTTCCTATAAACTACCACAATATCTCTGTAGAACAATTTTCTTGAGGGAGGGCCCATCCAAGTCGTAGTCGATTGTTTGTCTTCCGATGCTTGCGCTCAAATTTTTTTGTGTGACGTAGGGACCAATTCTTTCATCGACTTCATTTTGCCTCCATATTACTGATCTACTACAATCAATAAACAACAAAATTTTCAGTTTCGCTAAAGACAACACCCTCATGTATGTACCTACGTATATGCATATGAATGTAGCCCCTTGCTGCTGAGCGTCCAGCATGTGGGCATGCACGAGTGAAATCCGAGGACGGCAGTTCAATTGCTAATCGAGTAGTAACTGTGCCTACCAAAGCCCGGTTAGAGGAAAATACTCGTGTTGCTGAAGGATTGTGTGAGAAATGACACATCACAGTTTTTCATCGTTTACAAAAGAGGGACTTTCTGCGACCTAAAATAGGCAGATTTTGAGGAAAATTCTCGGTTGACTTTTTTCGACTTGGCCTTGGTTCGGAGCCTGGTTAGACGGCTTCCTTTGGTTGGAGCACGATGGTGCTGTGTATCACACTTATAATTCCTTTTTTTGCGTGGGTAGGTGAAGGCCTTCATAGACATTATCATGACCAGCATATAGAATTCGTATTTCAATTCATATAAAGAGGAAGCAAATCCCAGAAGCACTCGGACTCTATAACTTCCATTGTACTATCAGCCAGCAGCTCCTTTTCTGGTTTAGTAGTTGTGTTTGGTGGCTGTGAGTGGTGGTCCCCTAGTGACGTTTGAACTTACACCGGCCAGCTCAGAAGCAAACACATAACCTACTACTCCGTGGCTACCACGCGTGATTCTAACACGCTGAAAACACCTTTCTTTTCGTGTTGGGCAGGTAGTTTTTTGGCAAAAACATCTGCTGATACTGACATTACATGAGGCTACTCTTTATTGGGCTAAGTCGGTCGAGTATGGCCATGAAGGCGAATACAGAGCTTGCGAGAAAAGTTTGTTATTTTTCCTTCGCCAGTAGTCATTCCTAACCTCAAGTGAACATGACAATACGCTAAATTTTTTTGCAAATTTTATCCAAAGCCTGTTGGAAGCTTTCAGCTGCTGAGTCCACTGAATTATCCGTCGCCAGTATATCTTCTATGAATGTGGCTACAATGGTGATCTCTCCTTGATCCGGTGTTGTTCCTACTACACACTTCTCTCTTAAATGACCGGTTGCTGGACCTCTTCAAATATTGCTCATAACTACGATATATCTGTAAATCTGCTGTCGTATTTTCAAATCTCCAGTTTTTCTCTTTATTTGTGGCGATGGCATTTGGGGGTTTTTGAAAACTTTCATGGCTTCTCAGTGTGAATTTTTTTCGGCACTCAAAGGCTTTGATAAATACACCTACATACGTATCTAGAAATATCGCAATTTTTGATAATCTCAAATCGTTTTTTATAAGTTTATTACACAGGTGGTATGAATAAGTTTTATGCTGGAAAGCGTGGAATCGTTGTGGGTTTTTTGTGCTTCTTTTATTTTCGGGGGATATTTAATTTAGCTTTTTCTGTTAGACGTAAATAAGTCTGCCGAATTCATTTTCTATTTCATACAGTGACACATTCAGGAAATTCTTTCTAAATCCATCCAAGTTGGTTTTGCTGCTAGTTAATCCGATTTTCTCATTAGTCTGTCACTCATTTCGAAGATAACTGGTGAGTGGTTCAAGACTTTCCTCAACGATCGTTAAGTGTTTAGCTACTGCTTTTAAGTCTAGGAAGTGAGGTAGGTAGGTAGATGGGTGCCTTGTGACATAAAGTCACTGCTCTCTTAGATCAGGTCGGTCCATTGTGCAATCTTTTAACCCTGGAAACATTGTGAAACCGCTGTTAGAACCACCCAGGTAATGATATGAATCTCAGGAGGTCCGTCAGCTTTACATTTCCTAAGTCCTCCAGTTCCGAAAAGAACTTCCGAGAGTCCTCATTCTTATGACGGATAGGGCAGGACAATCACACAGCAGATGACGAACAGATTCAATTTCTTCTTCGTCCCTGCAACTTCTGCAAAAGTCGTTATGTAGCACACCGAGTCATTCTGTGTGAACGCCGATAGCACAGTGTCCAGTAATTATGCCAGAAACGACCCGTGCGTTATAGCGACTAAGTTTTACCAGAGAGGTTGATCTCTTCTTGCCGAAGGCCGGCCATAGCGCCCTGGCCGTTGCGCATGTTTCAGCGTCTGTTTGCTCGACCGATGGCTTCATCTTCTATCTTTTTCCCTAAGGAACTGATTGGGGTTACTACAAAAGCGAGGGCCCGCGATAAGTGCAGCGCCGATCCTTTCCTAGCAAGCTCATCAGCCTTTTCATTTCCCTTGATATCCATGTGCCCTGGTACCCAGCAGAGGGTCACCGCATTGGCTCTGAATATCTCTTTTAGGAGTGACTTGCAGATTCCCACAAGCCTCGACCTGATTACCGCGGAGTCCAGAGCCTTAACGGCTGCCTGGCTGTCTATATAGACAGTGATCGTTTTGCCAACGATATTGCTCTCGCGAATAATTTCAGCAGCCTGTATGATGCCTGTGACTTCGGCATGGAAGACGCTGCAGTTGTCGTTTATTCCAGGGGAGTGGTTTATTCCTAGGGCTTTACAATAAACCCCGGCTTCCGTGCCAATGTCCATCTTAGAACCATCGGTATAGAATGCCAGCCCCTTTTTTATGCTCCTACGGTTCTTCCAGTACATTCTGTCAGGAATTCTTGTAGCAAATCTTCTTTCAAAAGCTAATATCGGGTTCATGTGATCAGTTTCCGTCGACCTGTTGGTAGTCTCCCATCGAGACAAAAGTCTAGGAAGTTAAGCCGGGGGCCAATACGTCAGCCTTTTCGAAAAGAATTCAACACCAAATTGCATACCGGCTTCGGAAAGTATGTTGTTTGCGTTTTGATGAAATTATATTTTGAACCCCAAAACATTTGTTTCGAATTGAAATCACTACAAATTTAAGAATCCGGTAAAAAAAAAAATAAACTTATTTTTGCGCTACAGACCGTATGTGGTCCAGGACCTAGCTTCTCGCGACCATTCATGTTGTGCGTGTTATATATTTTCTCAAGTCCTTCAATACCCAGCTACCTTCTGCATCCGGTTGGTAGCTGGACTACCTCTGCTAAGGAGTCCATTGATATAAATACTACTGGACACTCACTTTCCTGGTAGCTCCCATGTTACT
The DNA here is from genome assembly GCA_946965025.1 of Blera fallax. NCBI lineage: Eukaryota > Metazoa > Arthropoda > Insecta > Diptera > Syrphidae > Blera > Blera fallax. The sequence continues at coordinate 43,788,433 of OX337247.1, forward strand.
GTCTCGCGATTAGTAAATTCCACCTCTCAATCGCGCAGTAACTCTCTGAGTTTAGAAACTACAGAAAAGATTCTATGGACCGTGCCTAGCTTCAAGCCCTTCAAGTCCCCAGGACCTGCTGGTATTATTCCTGCAGAATAACAGCATTGCGAGGACATTGTGCTTCCATGCCTCAAAGCTATTATGTCGGGCTGTTTAAATCTGGTCTATACTCCCAAACTATGGACCGAGGTGGAGGTCATCTTCCTACCCAAAGCAGGAAAGAGCTCGCACGTTGAACCAAAAGATCTCCGAGCTATCAGTCTATCGTCATTTCTACTTTAAACTCTAGAAAGGCTAGTCGATATCCACGTTTGACAGAGCATTAACCTAGTTTTGCTCTCGCCGTCCCAACATGCGTACTTTAAAGGCAAATCGGTTGAGACAGCCTTACTTACATTCGCTGGTGCGCATCATTGAAAAATCTCTGGGTATTAAAAAATATACTATTGTGGCTTTCCTTGACATTGAGGGTGCGTTTAACAACGACGAACCAAAAGCATCATCGACGCACTTACAAATCTGAAAGTAGATACTTAGCTCAGAGTGCTGATTAATCAAATGCTCAAATGCAGGATTATTATTAACACCCAGCTGGGCGAAGTATCGGCCAGAAGAACGGCCTGCTGCGGTACACCCCAAGGTGGAGTTTTGTCACCTCTTCTGTGGAACCTGGTAGTAAATGACCTACTGGTGGACCTGGACAAGTTAGGATGTAGAGTGATCGTTTATGCTGATGAAGTTGCTATCGCTGCCTCCGGAAAGTACCCAGATACTCTCAAGGAAATCCTATAATATGCTCTCCTTCGACTCACCAGATGGGCCTCCAAATGTGGACTGAGGGTTAATTCCCACAAAACGGAACTCGTCCTCTTCACGAGGAAATATAAAGTTCCACTCATAGACCCTCCCAAGATAAATGGCACCAGTCTTGCTTTACTGATAAAGCAAAATACCCGGGTCTTATTCTGGACAGAAACCAACGTACCAACTGTCCAACGTACAGCTTGTCTGTGCATAAGCGGAGCATTACGTACAACTCCCTCCGCGCCACTGGACATTATATTCCATCTAATACCCCTCGATATATACAGCAAGCAAATGGCAGCGATTGCAGCCGTTCGCCTTGAAGCTACCCAACAGTGGTCAAGAAAAGAATTCGGCCACGCCTCTATTCTGAATAAATTCAAAATCTCTCCCGAAAACACGGGCTACACCATCAAACGTCTAAATTTTGAGAAGAACTTCGTTGTCATCATCCCTTCCAGATCACTCTGGGAGGACGATGCATTTTTAGAAGATGATTCTATTCACTTCTACACTGACGGGTCAAAAACCAAAGACGGAGTCGGTGCAGGCGTCACCTATGATAGGTGCCAAGCAGGTAACTGCAGGGCAGACGAACTGGCCAGACAAGGTACATTGCCTGACAGGCAATCCCTAGGTATGCCCCTAGCTACATGTGAGAATCTACTAAAGCTGAATGCTATTAGCAAGACCAACCTCAGATGGGAAAATGAGTCAACGTGTCTGATCTCGAAACAGATCTGGCCCAGGCTGGACCATAAACGTAGTGCCGAGTTGGTCAAACTCAAGCCAGCACGCCAAAAGACTTGGCCTCTTTCACAAATGGAAGGCACCTACAGTTTTATGTAATATCCGAAACCCTTTTTTGTTTTTTTTTTTTTTGAAAATCCAGTCCAAGTGAATGAGAAAAACATGCGAAGTCAATTTTTTCTAGCATGCATCGCAATTGTTGCTGATAAATTGCAATAAATTGTTGCTGAGTGCCTGTGTATTAAGCTAACTGTACTTATTTGCACTGCATCGAGCTATGTGTCATGCAGCTAACAATCACTTCATTGATGGAAAGGTTTTCAGATCACGGTATTTGGAAAAGGGGCGATGACGTATATCTGTCACGATCATGCGACTTAACGATAAATAATAGAAATTTTTCTTTTGGTGCTATATTCAGCCGCTTAGTAACTTGTCGGGCACGCGACCCATGAAATGTCTCTGCCTGAGACACAGCGCCATTCCGCTCCCTTCCTGACCTGGGGACAATGAGACCAAGCATCTTGGGATCCGTGATTACTTGATCCTTATAAGCGATTTCAGTCTTCGAGCTTGAGGGCCGTAATTCAAAGACTTTCTTGGCTAAATTGCTGTTGTTCATTTAGTTGATATGGCCAAGCCAATCTAGTCGACGTGTTTTGGTCTTCCGGACTACATCAACATCTCGGTACAGCTCATCGAGCTCTCGATTGACTCTTCTGCTCGATTCGTCGTCCCCAGATATGGATCCAAATATTCGACAAAGCGTATTTCTTTTGAAGGAGCCCAAGATCTGCTCCACTTTCCTGCTTATTGTCCAGCACTATGTAGCACTGGCAGGATTAAAGTTCTGTGGAGCGTTACTTCTGTCCTTCGCGTTAGGAGTTTTAAACGTTAAATTCATTGTGCGTGCCAATAAACTGGCTGAAATCTATGATCTGGAGAATAATATCTTTGCTGAACTTTGCTGAAATTCAGCCCGATTTATGTCCAAAAGTCATGCAAAATTAGATCTCTCGAGTTGGCTCTTCTAAACGATGTCGTGGGGACTACTTATTTGAATGACTCCATTCTTAAAATATAATAACATTGTATCCATCTGATCAATTCGCTATAAAGAATTCGAATGGAGCTCATTTTATTCGAAGTCGAGCGTCCTTATTGAAGGAAAAGGTTTGGAAATACAGTGTACTCCCTCATAAGCGGACACCGACGGTTCCGAAAAATGTGTCCCTCATAAGCGGACACATTTTTCGGAACCGTCGGTGTCCGCTTATGAGGGAGTACACTGTATTTCCAACGGACACATACTGTACACTGTATTTCCAAGCGGACACCGACGGTTCCGAAAAATGTGTCCGCTTATGAGAGGTGGCCGGTTATGAGGGGTGTCCGTAATGAGAGAGCACACTGTATTTGTTTGCTTGGAGAGCAACGCAGCTGATAATCACACAGCTTTAAGTTCCTTATCAAGGGACATAGACCTGTCACATTTGCAACAAAAAAACTCATTTCCGCTGCTCCGATACAGAACGATGGCTAATCGAGTAGCGCATGATACCTACGCTGTTACTAAATACATTTTTTCCGCCTTCTCCAAAGCCATTAATTGATGATAACAATGCGTTGCCTTTTATTTACCGTCATTCTCGACCTCAATAATATCTCGGTTTTCATAGTGATAGTGTATCCAATAACATAAGTTTTTTTTACAAAAGTAAATGTTTTATTTTTATTTTATTTTTTTTAAAGAATTACTTTTGTTTACACAAATATTCGCAATGGAAACATTATGTACGCATCACTTCAGAGATAATGACAAACTTAGCGGAGCGTCAACAATGAATTCGTTTATTTACCAATTAAATGATGAGTAGTTCCAAAGCTGGAAACATGCTTCTAATTACAGTGGTAATCATGAAGGTGCTCGTCCGGAAGTCTTGAATGTTTTCCTTCGTCTAATCTATCTCGCACAGCAACTTAAGCAACCATCATGGCTAAAAATAGTTCAACTTCTCAGATGGCATTCAATCATCGGTTCTCGTTAAGAGTGCTCATAAATTTGCAATTACTTTGGCGATGTGGTAGACATTTTATTGCAGACATTGCACCCTCTAGGATTAAGTGACACATAAAACACAGACTCTACCGTGATGCCGACGAATTCCATTAACTTCAAGTGCCTAATGTAAGCAATTAAGTTTTGGAATCACTTTGATTATTATGAGTCTGCATGTTGTTATACTCGAAGGTTGTTTCATCGAACTTGAACTTTGTTTTATAGTTCGTGGAATTGTTGTCAGTAACCTCAATGTGGATAACCTTGGAGGTATTTTCTGATGGTTGACATGGTTTCAAGTTTGAGGTAAGGGCCTTGTCACAGATATCCAATTTTTGAATACAAAGCAGATGGTACGGATAACCTTCGAATTGTGTAAAATATATCCTGCGAATAGTTAATTACTACTGGTGTGCCACAGGGTTCCGTACTTGGTCCGCTAGTATTGAACATAATGTACGATGGGATATTAAGACCACGAATGTCAGGCGGATTACAAATCATAGGCTTAGTCGAAAGTGGTTACAGTGAAACAGTTGGACGAGCTAGAATTAAATGCAAGTGAGACCATCGCATCTGTCAAACAATGCCTCGAATTCAAGAACTTAGCTTTGGCACAACAAAAGTAGAATGAAAGAAACTGTCAAAGTCAAGGTGGAGAGTTGTGCAATTCACTGCAAGAGAAATACTTAATATTTCGGCGTTATGACACATGAGAGGCTAAATTTTCTTAACCACGTAGAGCATACATACGAGTATATCAAAGAAGGCATCAAATGTAAACTCGAGAATATTGCCAAATGTGGCCCAAGTAGCACCAGAATTCTATTATTGGCTAGAGCCGTGAAGTCTACAGTGCTCGCCCGATCTGGGCGAATGCGTTAAAAGAAAATATAGAACAATCTACGGCGCGGAGGAATAGTGACTATAGACTAACCGCGTTAAGAGTGATATCGGCGTATAGGGCCATTTCGCATGAGGCAGCGGACGTCATAGCTGGCATGAATCCCATAGACATCCTAGCTGACAAGGAAAAAAAATATCAGGATAGAAAATCTGAGAACGCAGCAGCTACAGACTAAGAAGACAAGATATGATAATACCACCGAGAACGTGCCAGCAATGATAGGATACCTCACATAAGGGTAGATGGGCGTATGCAATAGCTAATTCCCAGGATAGAACCCAGGGAAAGTAGTAGACCATGGAGAAGTGAACTACCAATTGACGCAATTTCTGTTGAGCAAGGGCGGGTATTGCCGTTTCTTACATCGCTTCATTCTCGACCACTCGCCAGAATACCTAGCATGCTCTGGTTGCGACGATGACCTTGAATACGTCGTTCTTAACTGATCAAGGTTCCTTGAGGAGAAACGAAGATTGGAGTGAGAAAAGTACTTCATACTTCAAATAGAATAGAAGGGATCCTAAAATTGGAGTGCAATTCGGACGCGGCAGCCGTAACCTGAGCTGAGCTAGCGGAGGTAGTATTCAATTAGTAAAAATCTGACATTACCGTGCAACCTGGAGCAGGGTGCCTAGGCAAGGTCCCTCATCCGTTTACCAATAAAAAGGACAGTCTTTATAGATTTTTAAATTCTAGAGGAAGTGGACAAATTCTGAATTTTGGCGAAAAGCTCACAAATTCAGAATTTAAATTAAGCAAAAGTTGGATGGAAAGATTTAAAAACGCCATGACAGCAGCACAGGAAAAATTATTGGAGAAACCACTGGTAAATTTGGATGTTGTCCTATAAGGGAAAACTTTAGATATGCGGACATGCTTAACGGCGATAAAACAGTGCTATTTCGTAACTTTACTCGAAATTGGGGTCCACGATTCAAAGGGGGGACTTGTGGGGGTGGAAAATTGTACAATGTGAAAATCTCCGTGATAGTATTGGCGAATTTATTAGGAACAGAATAAAGAAAGTTGATGGTTATCGGAAAATCAAAAATCCTAGATGTTTCAAGAACCTTGAACAGTTACTACTACTTACTTACTTACTTACTTAACGGGCTTCCAACCCGTGGAGCGTCCCTGCCTGAGACACAGCAGCCTTCCATCCTCTTCGATCCTGGGCACGCTGCTTCCAGTTTTCCAGACCAAGCGCTCTGGCATCCGCGATAGCTTGGTCCTTAAAACGGAGGTTCGGTCTTCCTTGTCGTCTCGGACCAGGGGGCTGGGATTCGAAGATCCTCTTAGCTGGAGCATTATTGTCCATTCGCTCGATGTGGCCGAGCCAGTGTAGTCGACGTGTTTTGGCTTTCCGGACTACATCAACATCTTGATACAGCTCATAGAGTTGGCGGTTATATCTTCTTCTCCATTCGCCTTCTTCGCATATGGGACCAAATATTTGACGATGAATTTTTCTCTCGAAAGTATTCAAAATCTGCTCTGCTTTCCTGCTTATCGTCCAGCACTCGGCACCGTAGAGCAGGATAAGTGTTTTGTAGAGCCCGCATTTTGTCTTCCTAGTTAGGAGTTTTGAACCCAGCCGAATCGAAATAGGTTTGCATGGGTTACCTGTGTCGGATCTCCACTGAGGTGACCTTTGCGAAGTTGTTGTTTACTCGGAGGTAGGTAAACTTCTCAACCACTTCGAAGTTACTGCTGTCAACAGTGACGTTTTGTGACGGTGGACAGATGCTACTTTGTTTGTTGACAACTTGTGCTTTGTTTTGTCCTCGTTTATCTCCAGACCGACTCGTTTCGCCTGTTCTTCAATTGCCGTAAAAGCCTCTATGACGGCACGCTGGGAGCGACCGATGATATCAATATCGTCTGCGTATCCCAGCAGCTGGACGGATTGGTTGAACAGTTACTAGTGAACTTTAAATTCAATAAAAGAGTCCGAATGACCTTCGAAATTTTTACAAATGAGGTAGAGCATGGCAACAATTAAATGCACTAGAGGAGAGAGCTCCACATGTACAAAAAAGATGTAGAATGGTTGCTTCCTCCTCTTTATCAATACAGATTCTACAGGCGTTGTTAGCGAAAAGGACAGCCTAGTGACGTGCCTTCCGATAATGCAGTGCCCTGTAACGATGCCTACTATGCTGGAGATGAGCTCCCTTTTCTGTCTTAAAAGACCGTTGGAGCCTTTGAGATCTAGTTAAGGCCAGATCTGTCTATTGCAATTGCTAATTGTTTTCGTTATGCCGGACTCATCCAGATTGATAACTATTTTGATGAAGATGATGATCTACCATCAGAACAATTGGCTGAGAGTAAATCGGAGTACAGATGGCGACCAGCATACATTTACCCATAGTGATCTCAGTTTCAATGTCTTTGCCCACTTTGATGACACGCGTGTACGAGTGTAGAAGTTTTGGATGATGACGCCACACAGTGGCTCATTTTGACTTTTTTGATTGCAAAAATCATAATTCTGAAAAGATTCTGGCACATCAGAGTACATTACAAAATATATCCGTCATTCATTTGAAGTCAAAACGTGGAGAAAAAAATAAACGCGGACCAAAAATTTAAATAAAAAAAATCTGATTCCTGGGAAACTTTCGTCAACATAAGGGGTAGCTGGGCTTTGAGACCTTTTCGGTTCTGACATGCCATAACGAAGAAATGAGTTGTTTCAATGAGGCTGCAGGCATGTTGAAAAGGTCTTCTTTCTGCCGCGCTACTTGAAACCTTGAACGTATTTTGATATCTATATTTCTTGTAGTCTTTATTTTTAGATTCCTGACAATTCTCCAAATGGTCAACATTTATGAAGAAGGGTGTAGGTTGCTTCTCGGGATATTTTTGCTTCAATAACTCTGTTCTTGGAATACTCCCCAGAAGTGACAGTGCTTATCTTTTCCTTGCAATTTAAAACATTAAGTATTACTTCAAGCTTCGTTATTACCTCTCTATGGATTCAGTTGTACGAGTTGTTGCCTCTACTACGGCCCGCTGGGATCAACCAATTATGTCAATGTCATCTGGGCATCCCAGGACGGATTTGCTGAAGATTTTGCGTTTTGTGTTCACACCTACTCTATGTTTTAGTAAAAATAGAGGAACCAAGAGGAATTGGAGATACAACATTTTACCCACTCAGAAAAAAGTTGAGAGTATGCAAAAGCATGCGATAGTTACATGAAATCTACAGATAGCCTCATGATGCATGCAATGTTTCACAAAATCTTAATATTTGGGTAATAAGTCACGCCACCCTATCTTATCTCGTATCCGTCCGAATTTAATTACTTTTAGATACCTTTTCCTATATTGTTTGGGTTGGCGCCTTTGTCATAAATATCATTTTATGAGACTATCTTATTAGGAGCTTCTACCTAGATAGCAGATAGCGATGCCTCGCCGTTTGCTTGTGCCAACATTTTACACAATGAGTATTTTATATTATTTTGGCAAATTTATTCTAACCCGAATTTTGAAGCAACTCGATGGTCTTCTTATCGAGAGAAGGAAGAACAGCCTGCTGAGTTCCCGGACAGAATTATATAGAAGAAACGAGATAGTAGATGAACTAGCCAGGAAAGCTTCAGAACTGGACATAGAATATACTCACACTCAAATAGACATCCCTGTTGGAGTAATAAAGAGAAAATAAATCATAGGACGAGGGAATTAACAAACTGTACTTGGTTACAAGAGGAGACATATGTTATATCTCGCCATATGGCCAAAAGATTAGGTATAAACACCCCGGACTACTGCAGGAGCTTTAAAGATGAAGACGAAGCAGAAACCATTAAGCATTTACTCGGCGACTGCCCAATCTTTCCTAGGCTTTTTAGGAAACTGAGCGGACTGGCATAAGAAGATGGAAAACAGCATTTGTCCATCTTCCTCTCCGACTATATACCGACCCATTGCAACCTTCTTTCCAAGGTCATGGAATCGCTGATAAATCGTCAGCTTTTGAAATACCTTGTTTCACGGAAACTACTCAATGACCGGCAGTATGGTTTTCGTAGCAACAGGTCCACTGGTGATTTGATGGCATATCTCACCGAGAAGTGGAAACAATTTGACGGAGTTTGGCATCAGGCTCTATTGTCGAAAATGCGTGCATCGATGAGTCTCTTCTTCAATACAAGTTGCCTTGAACGGCTTCAAGTCTGTTATTTACCACATAAATGCTGGTGTCCCCCAGGGCTCAGTTTTGTCTCCAACCATTTTTGTCATTTTTATGAATGACCCCTAATCCAATCCATTCCTTCGCTGATGACAGTACGCTCAGTTTTTCATATTCGTTCCCAAACTTACGTCTCTGCTCTTCGGCCGTAGGTATAATTCATTAAATTCCGACCTTGACAGCATAATCAAATGGGGCTCTACTAACAGAGTGGAATTTAATGCATCCAAAACTCAGTGCTGCCTTCTGTCTCTCAAGCGCAACCAAGACCCTCAACCATTGTCCATGAATGGTGCTTGCATCGCAGTAACCTTAAGACGTGCCATTCTCGGTATTTGCATTTACAACCATCTTTGTTGGAACGATCACATATTCGATCACGTATTCATCCGCCCAAAGCTGGAATACAACACCCACATCTGGTCTGGTGCACCCAAGACCGTCTTGCACATTCTAGACAGAGTCCAGAACCGCGCTATTAGGTGATAGAGACATTGTGAGCTCCATAGACTCACTAGAACATCGCAGAAATGCGATGAAATTATTTTCTATATTTTTTCTATTTTATTTTTTATTAGTTTATTATTACAGAAACCCCAATTTTAAGGACCAATAAAATGCAAGAAGAAGTTCCCAAAGAGAACACTTTTCAAAGCACATACTTAGGTTCCACATGGGGTCTATAAGTAAACCTTATGCACTGGTTGTTTAATTTTGGTAGTTGGGGCTCTAGAGAGAAATTCCAATTTGGCGTAGCTAAACGAGTGGCATGTCTCACAATCTGCAATAGGGTCACGTTAAGCTATGCAGCACGTTCTTCCTGTACGCATATCCTGCACTCGCTTATACTCGTATTAAGAAAGTTGAAATGATATCAACAAGGCCTGAATGACGAGTAGACAGTGTGACCCACCCGTCCCTACTTCAGCGGTAATATAGCGGATATAGTTTTGGTTTAAATGCACCTAATAGAGGATAATTTTAAATCAACAAACCAATCAATTGAATTACGCTGTAAGATTGAAAGGAAAACGAGGCCATTTACCACGTCGTGGGACTTAGGTTTAAAATGAACATGAAAATTCCTATGCAGCCTTATGGATTCCAAACACAGACATTCATGTATATGTCATTGGAAGAGAATCCCTTCAGTCGGACAGTCGGATACATACTATACTACCCCTGCGGCATTATCACGTTTAAAGGATGACTTACAAGCTTTTTTCGTCAACTACCATAATCCAAAGACCAGTCATCCAAGTCAATCAATGACGTAATCAAAAGATAAATTTCCATCCAATTTATGGCTATTATTAACCCGATCAAGGCGTTCAGATACAACTATCTTTCGGTGACTTTTCAAATAATAAATGCACATTTCTCATGACTTCAACTGTAAATCAAACTGTTATACCTCTACACGATTCGATTATTCATCATTGTATATGTGTGGACCTTAGCATTTATTTTAAATTGAAACTGTGTAAAGTTGTCGATTAATTTTTCTATCGATTGTGTGTTTGCGTGTTCGCATTTGCTTTTCATTGATAAGATTGCCTTTCTTAGCTCAACTAGAACTCTAATACGTCCAACCAATGATTGTCTTTCGATTAACTTTTGACAATTTAACTTGGCTAACACACGGTATAAAAGACCAGACGCACTCAGTCAGCCAGTAATAGTTCCGAAACAATTGAGTTAACGATAACACGTAGAATTAATTTAGACTAAAGAAATAAAAAATCGAAAACATGAAATTACTTTGCGGGGTTTTACTTTTTATCGGAGTTTTTGCACTGAATGTAAGTTCAAGATACAAAGTGAACAGAACTGGATAATTTTTATTTATTTATTTTTTTTTTTCTCTTCATAAGAATGCCGCAAGTTCGATTACTCTTAAGCGCATAAACACTGATCAATTGCTCATGAAGCAATTGATGGATACCAGGGCCAACAATCCATCAAATGCAGCTCCATGCTTCGGTATCTATCTTCCCATTTTTGATGCAATCCTAACGGAGTGGCAAACGTCCTATGAACTATGTACCACAACTAAGGATGCGCAAGACGCTGAGCTGAATTCAGAGGCTCAAGGTAATCAGACTCTAATTACTGCAGCTGCACAGGATGTCTGTAGCAGTATGACTACATGCTCTGCTTTGGATGATTCATTGGATTTCTTAGATTGTTATTCATCGGTGGTAAGATATTATTATCAGAATAATGGAGAAAACTTAAAGGCTTAACTAACCAATTTGTCTTTCCATTTCAGGGTAATGGTAACATCAAGTCTTTGTATGAAGTAACAAATAATGCTACAGATGTTGCTGCAAATTTGCGAGAGCAATACCGTATAGTTGAGGTTAGTTGTGAAAGGTGCCAGAATGCATCGGAACGCGCCTATGTAGAGAGTACTGCAGACGCAACTGATGCTCTTAATTATTGTCTTGCCAACGGTCCACCACCAGTCGATACAACAACTGCTGTACCAGATACGACCACTGAAGAGCCAACCACTGCTGACACGACCATTGATGACCAGACAACTGATCCACCAACTGTTGAGCCTGAAGCAGGTGTGGAAAAAGAAGATTTAAGCAGGAGTGCACCAGTGGCTCCAAAACTGTTGACTATTAACAAACTTAACAGATTCAATAGGAGACAAAAAAATTAAATAGTGGTCAGTGGGGCTAGAATTACTGAAAGAAGTGATAAATTTTGTCTTTATGTTCAGGACATTATAAGAAGATTTTAAATAAAATATAAATTATTATAAAAAAAACTGAAAGAAATTTTCTTCTACTGTAGTTTATCGATTTTTTGCACTCAAAGTTTTTATTGAATGCACATCAAAATTTCCAGGTATGCATCTGCGGGACTGTAACTCAAATCCTAGAGCCAAATATAGGGCCTAAGGCACATCTTCTCCCAAACATTCTTTCGAACGAATGAGGGGATCCAAGAAAATTCTGAAGCGTCTCACCTCTCTCAAATGTCCGACAAAGATCCAGGGTAGTAACTATCATGAGAGGCATCTCAATTACGCGATTCGGATATGGAGATCCCTTAAAAAAATCAACAAAAAATTCAAATACTTGGCGGAAATGACCGTATGTGGTCCATAGCTAGTCGTAGCCATTCGACATGTGCTTGTTATATTACTTCAGATAAATGGAAGGGCACTATAGTGTAGAGCCATATCCGGAAAACATTTTTTTAGAAGCTTTCTCGACAGTTATTACTAGCGGAAGTTTCGATGTTTTCTGGGATTCGAACCTCGAACCTCCGGCCCAGTAATCCAACGCACTAACCAATGAGCCACGGAGCCTACAGTTAAATGATCTACTTCGACATTATTGCGTCTCAAGCTTATACATAACGTGCCTCAAATTGCGTAAAAACCGTAGTTGAGGTCACCCACCACTTTTGCACATTATCAAAAATTAAATCTATCACTTCTACGCAGTTAATCGGTAATCGATTGAATTGTAGTGGTGTTCATGTTAAGTACATGCTATAATCTTGAATGCGTATCTCTTATACTGGTATCTTCTACTGGTCAAGCTGGCCGCAAGGCCATCTTTGACCTTATCTACTGAGGTATTATTTCTTTTTTTAATTACTTAGATTTTGTCTTTAACGAGTAAATATATTTTAAACCTTTTCTGTAAGACATTCCAACCTTTTATGAAACCTTTCGTCTGAGCCCGCCAAAATGGCGGCAACCATCTTTCGCCATGTTGCCATGCAGTGCCGTTGGCAAAGTCAAGATTGATTCGCTATAGTTCAACAAGATGATCAAGCGTTTTGGTTATAGCTCCTTGCATTTTATTGGTCCTTAAAATTAGGATTTCTGTAAAAATATATTATACTTAGCAGTAAGTATTCACTTTTTAGTCGAAGTGAAGCCCCTTCAGCAGCTGGTGAAAGGCAATTTGCAAAGAATCATGAACTTTCTTTTGGCCTACTTATGGATAGCAAAAGCTATTAGCATGGCTGTCCCCTCAGACGAAAGAATTGCTGCATTGATGATAGCTTTCATAGCTTACACGGCGGCCTATTAGTCCATTGTGGTTCCCAATGGGTTATGTTACCACCTGTAACACTATTTCTAGTTCGTACTCGAACCAGCGCATGCATATCGTTAAATCCATCAGCGATGTTTTTTTTACAACTTCGGGGTATTAATACACTTATGCTGATTGCTCAGGGCACCGGCGTTTGAAAGAGGGGAAAGAGGAGCAGAGGAGGTACCGGTGCACGTTGGCTATAAATGCTTGAAGGTTGTAACGATGAGGAAATACAGAGCCTGGAAGATCATTTTCACATACGTGTCGTTCGGCTTATGAACGAATCCCTGTATTTGACAGTACGTCCGAAGTTGCGCTTGAGGGTGAACTGATGTGCATTCGAAGCGTGACGTGTATTGCGGGTGCAATTTTGAAGAGGAGGAATGCAAACGGCTGTTTCGCTGGAGTAATTTTGGTGGAAAATGCGAAAAAATTGGGAAGGACACCAGACAGAGAACGAATATGAAAAACTGAGGGTACTGTCATCAGCGAAGAAATGGATTGGATTAGGGGTTGCAGACAAGAGATTATTCATAAAAATGAGAAAGAGAGTCGGAGACAAAACTGAGCCCTAGGGGACACCAGTATTTATGTGGTAAATAACAGACTTGAAGCCGTTCAAGGCAACTTGTATTGAAGAAGAGACTCATCGATGCACGCATTTTCGACAATAGAGCCTGATGCCAAACTCCGTCAAATTGTTTCCACTTCTCGGTGAGATATGCCATCAAATCACCAGTGGACCTGTTGCTACGAAAACCATACTGCCGGTCATTGAGTAGTTTCCGTGAAACAAGGTATTTCAAAAACTGACGATTTATCAGCGATTCCATGACTTGGAAAGAAGGATGCAATGGGCCGGTATATAGTCGGAGAGGAAGATGGACAAATGCTGTTTTCCATCTTCTTGAGACAGCCCGCTCAGTTCTCTAGAAAGCTCATGTAGAGGGAGCGGTGGTTGTGGAGATTTGGGCAGTCGCCGAGCAAATGCTTGCTGGTTTCTGCTTCGTCTTCATCTTGACAGCTCCTGCAGTAGTCCGCGGAATTTATACCTAACCTTTGGCCATATGGCGAGATATGACACAGTCTCCTCTTGTAACCAAGCACTGTTTGTTAGTTCCCTCGTCCTATGATTTATTTTCTCTTTCAACACTCCAACAGAGATGTCGTTTTGATTGTGAGTATTTTCTATGTCCAGTTCTGAACCTTTCCTGGCTAGTTCATCTACTATCTCGTTTAATTTTGTAATTTTGAAACTCAGCAGAGCCTGACTACGTGGATATTTCTCAGTTTGTTTAGGATTTCACGATAGTTACATACTGTCCCAGATCTTATTGTCTCTCTATCCAATGCCTTGAAAGCTGCTTGGCTGTCCACGAAAATTGTAATCCGGGATGGATTCGTTTTCTTTGTGAGGATCGACCTGGCTGCTCTATCAATGGCAAAGATTTCATCCTGAAGGACACTACAATCATTTGGGAGTTTGTACGATTCTTTAATCTGTAAGGATTCGCAGAATACTCCTTGCTCCCATCTGTGTAGCACTGGATGTCTTGTTTATTTATTATGTGGTGGACTTCTATTCTTGTCTTTTGGGAATAATGGTGTAGTAATTCTTTTTGAAATCTTGGTATGGAGTAACGTAGTAGGTTTTTTAACGAGTCGACAGTTGCATAACGACAGTTGTACATAGCGTAGATGCGTGGCTGTAGGAGCTATGCTTTCAACGACCGAATGCTTTTAGCCGGATTGCGCTTCTGCCCGCCAGGCCTTTTATGTATTCCTGCAGGAGAAGAAAGTGCGGCATTATTTCCAACCCTGCTTGTTATCCATCCATTCAATCCATTCCGAGACCATTGTCCTCGCTTCTACTCACTCTAGAGCCGCTTTAATAATTGGTCTAAAACCGTTTGCGGTTGAATGGGTAGGATTTCCTGCCTTGGGAATAGATACCAGTTTCACCTCCCTCCAACTGATCGGTATGTATCTTAACTTTAAATAGTTTGTGAATATAACCTTAAGCCAGGGTGTTATTACCTGTAGAACATGTTGAAGCATAGCTGGAATAATACCGTCTGGTCCTTCAGATTTGTAGGGTTTGAATGAATTTACTGCCCATTCTACTTTGTGATCTGTGATAATATCATCTGTGCAGTCCCCGAATTCACTAGATCTGGGAAACGGGTGGTAAACTACCTTCCGAGTTTTCTAGATCTCTGCCGCTTGGAAAACCGATTTCCATCAAGAGTTGGGATACTTAATGCATCCTGGGACCACGGGGTCTTTAGAAAGGACGTTAGGTAGCCTAGACGAATCGTTCGTATTTTCGATCGATTAGCGGAATGTGTTCCAAGATTCTCTTTAAGTTGTTCTCAGATCTCAGTGGGTTTTGAATTTCATTCACGATAACTGATTCTTTTTATCTGTGCGGTCTTTGGTGTTGGAACATGGTGCCACATGCCACACCAACCAAACAACCGTCTTATCAGTCGTTTTAGAGAGCCTAGGTCAGTGGGCAGCTGCCATTTGACGTCGCTAGGGTTGCTTTTTGGAGAACCGTTGTCAGTATGTTCATTCAAAAACCTAGCCGCACTGAGAGAAAGTGTTACTGAAATCGCAGGGGCATCAATTAGTCTAAGACTTTTCAAGAAGCACCTAACGAGTACAACGAGTTCCCACGAAAGATCTACATCTGCATACGTACAAGATCTAAGTAATCCAAGAACCAGACACTGTTTTGAGTGAAGAGAATTTGATAAAGAGTTGAAGATGAATAGCTACGTAAATAAGCAAAATTGTCGAAGTGGGTCTGAGGAGAACCTAAGAGTGATGTAAAAGACGCCAATGTATCCCCAAACGTCACTTGTTGGGGTTTTTGAGCTTGAGGTGTGATTGGGCCATAATTCTTTGAAAATGCGGTCAGAGTGAATGCTTTGGATTGTAGGACGATGATTATTGATTTCTTGTTGCCAGAATTGTTTTATTTTGAATTTTTGGTATGCTTCCAGCAGGACGCTGTAACCTGTAACAACACGCGCGAAACAAGTGAGTTGCTGCGAGAAGAAATTCCAGGTCGAAATTCGCACCATGGGCCTTACACCCTTCCCTTTTCTTAAGGTAAGCGATCTGCTGACAAGATAGGATTCTAAAATTTTGTATAACTGCATTGGAAGAACTTATTTTAGCTTATACTTCAACCTTTCGTGCTAAGCTCTGTGGAAGTCGTGGGAGATGTCAAGAAAATCCCTGTCAAGCTTTCTCAATTTCATTAGTTATCCTATAAACCAGGTCAAGCGGAATTGATGTTTAAAAACTAAATGAGTTTCTTAAGCGATGGATTGTAGTTTGTTTCTACAGCAGCTTTTTCAAATACCCTGTAATATTATCGGCATGAGCGATATCGATAGAGCTTTCCTTGGGTTCGACCAACAAGAGACTTTTGGTGATCGTATCAACAAGCTCCTCTATCAAAGTCTGTTCGTGCAATGGCTTACACTTTTTCCGAGGTGTTCGGTTTATTGGTAGCTATTGCATTGGAGTTTTTTAGTACATTTCATGGTTTCGAGATGAGTAATTTGGGATTTTTTTGGGTATTTTCATCATCATACCACCAGTATTTTTTTGGCGATGCCTGTTAGACGAAAGTAGACTCGCCTTCTTCTCCGATGATGCCTCGATACATGTACTATATCGAGTGTATAGTGGAAAGCTTATCGCTCAGGAGCTCTCTTGTATCTCATTGCGCATGGTCTAGGCATTTTAAATGTTCAGTATCCATGAACTATTTGGGAATGAGGTCTATGCTGCGATATACAGACCGATTATCCAGGCAGAGATTACTGAAGACCAGTAAGTGTCCTTCAAGATGGAAAAGCACCAGATTCGGACCGCTGGGATGGATCGATGGAATCAATAAAGTCTTGAATGGAATATTTGAATATGGTATGGGCTCTAAGCTTCGAAATGATCATCCTCGTCTCTGCAACTTCTGCAGAAGTCATTATAGGAGATACTCAACCTTTGAGCATATTGCATCGGCGTGGATGAGGTACTAGATTTTCATTGCCTTAGATGTTACAATGCTGGGTATGAGGGATTTGATGGCTGTCTGGCTGTCGATGTAAATATTTATACCTTTCCGCGACATAGTATTCACCGCCAGCCAGTCAGCGGCTTGGCGAATGGTGGTAACTTCGGCCTGAAAGAGGATGCAATAGTTCGAAAGGTTAAAGGAAAAACGGATGCCTTAGTCGTCAGAGATGACCCCGGTACCGACTCCGTCTTGGGCTTTGGACCCATCCGTGAAGATAGACGGCGAATCGTTATATAGGACATCGCGTTGCGTCAACTCTAATCTGTCCGGTATCGAGTGTTTGAAGCCTTAGCCGAAATCAATTTCAGTTGGCAGGCGGTCGGTAACCTTGGGGACTTGCATCATAATTATGCTGTCATAGCCAGTGTCTAGCTCTTTTCGAATAGGCGAGAGTTTCTAAGTAGAAGAGCAGAGCTGATCGCCATTTGCTTGCCGACAATACCGATCGAGAGAAGGTGAAGCATGCTTTGAAGCGCTGCTGTTGGAGAGGTTCTCAGCGCACCTGTGACGCTAAGAATTGCCACTCGTTGAACTTTTTCCATGAGACCCATGAAATAAAAATAAGTCACGCAGAGTACCAATGACTGCTTACAGATAAGACCTAAACCATGCATAGTGTGTATATTATAAAGCCAGGTTCAAGCCAGGATATTCTACCTTAGAAAACATTTTCGTATTCAGAAGTAGAGGTAGAGGGCGCCGTGGCTCAAGTGGTTAGTGCGTTGGATCGCTGAGCGTGAGGTTCGAGGTTCGAATCCCAGACAACACCAAAAAAAAAAAGTTTTTCACGGTCCCACCTCTCGCGAATGTCTGACAAACGTCCGAGAGTAATAAGTGTCAAGAAAAAGCTTCTCAATTTGCCTTTCGGATATGGCTCTAAACTGTAGGTCCCTTCCATTTGTGTGAAAAAATACAACACGCACAACACGAATGGCCAAGAATTTGTATTTTTTTTTTAAGTAGAGGTATACTGCTGATGTTTTATGCCCTCATTGTTGATTTTAAGGCGCCTGTGAGAACGTCACTTAATTTTGAAAGAGTTCTGTAAGACTTATACGAGGACCCCAAGCGACGCTGTGGAAAAGTGAAGATAGATTGCAGTAGTCGCCATCTAAGTGTGGTGAGAGGTAAGGCAGTGCATTGAGTCCCTTTCTTTTTAAGCTATTTATGGACAAGATTGTCGACTACTTTCCAGGTTCCATTGAGTTTGCAGGAAGACAAACGACAGTACTGTTTGCCAATCACCGGAAATGTTACAGTTTATGACAAATCCTCTTTCGGAGTACTGCTGGTAAAGATTGGTTACTTGGACAAATTCAAGGAAAATACAAATAGTACACTAATAGTACTTTACTAAGAACATTTCGAGGGCAAAAACTGATATAAATTAATGCTTATCCCACTGAAGCATATACAACATTTTTGCAGTAGTACTGGAAACCATCTTTTACAAGTGTGGGGTGCCAAGAAATATGAGTAGTTAGAGCTCTTAAGATACTTTATTTTAAGCAGTATTTTGTCCGCCAGAAGTTACGCCAAACTGCCTCATTGTGCTGGAAACAGGTCTGGTTCTTCTATTTATAAAGACCCTTAAGCTCCGAGTACGTCATTTTAAGTTATCAGAATGCTTCAGAATGCTAACTTCCGTAGGGAAGTAGCCATAAAGATGATATTAAACAGATATAGTTTGTACCGAAACTGGATGACTTTAGCTTAAGAATGTGGGACAGAATTGAACCTCCACGTAGCGAATCAGGAGACCTATGTAGAAGCAAGTGCTGCATCACTTACTAGCGGACGTGAATTTAAAATGTGCACAGGCGATTAAGTCCAGACTTAGGACATTTTAACTGGCTTCGTTACGAAAATAAGTGGTCAAATCGAGGGGAGGGTTGCTAAGCCTGGATTAAGTGCCGCATAGAAGAAACCTTCTTATAATACATACATATGTGCTTTATGTAGTCTAGGAGAGCGGGAGAACACCTTTGAATTTGAATCTCATTTTTGCCTGCTGGTCAGAGTTTTCACAAAACTAGAGGACAAATTTTTAGGTCTAGGAAATGTTACCCAACTTTTGCTGTTGACTTACATATATTTCTCTGGGTCCTGCATTATTGAATAAATTATTACGAGGCAGCAAAAAAAAACAAAAAATTCAAGTGCTACGGTATACCTTACATTTAAATAGCAAAATCGATTTTTTTTTTTGACAACTGAAAACTGTCGTTCCAATCTTGACACAACTTGGGAACTTTCCATTAAATTATGTCAGGAGCTTAGGGTTCGTTGAAGCCTATTATAATTTCATCCTCACGAACGTCAACTGACCACAAATCGTTCACTTCATCACAAATTAAAACGTATCGAAACATCAAATTGTCATTCGGTCTTAAACCGTCAAAATGATGATAAATCCTTCACTGACATTCTAATGTATGGTGAGCAGTCGATAACAAAATTTATTAGGACCACTAGCGACTAACGCAAAACTTAAATTTCCTTTAAATAAAAACTAAAATCGTTATCCGCCATATCAACTGGAGATATAATTCTTTTATAACAAATTCATGTCAAAATTGTTATTAATGATATGAACTAAATTTTCGCAGACTTACTCATCGTGAGAAAAAATGTTGTGAAATTTGAACTTATCGCCTGCTAGTTATCAACTTATTACAATCGTACTGCTAAGTCATTTCTGATCGAACAATGGCAGTGATTAATAGGATTGGGTATATCCAAAAAATGGAAGCGTAGGTGTTTTGTTGAATACATTAGAAGTTCCCAAAAAAAATGTGACGCGGGCGCTCTGAGGCGCCCCAGCTCGTAAGTAGGTCTCCGCGGGAAATTTCGAATTTTCGAAAAACAATGGGATTAAGTTCTAATTATGTTGTTAATTTTTCTATTTTTTTCCGACAATTAATCACCACTTATTTTTATGTGTACTTAAAAAGTATTTGTGTATAATTAGGCAAAAGAGGGTGGAAAGAAACGTTTTGTCAATTAACGAGCTACTGGAGTCCTTGACGAGAGTGCTATCAGTAGATACATCAATCAAATTGTATACTTACAAATACAAATACTTGGCGCAACTGACATACATATATGGTCCAGGGCCTAGCTTTCCGCGACCATTCGTGTTGTGCGTGTTATATTTTTCACACAAATGGAAGGGACCTACCGTTTAGAGCCATATCCGAGCCATTTTGGTGTTTCTGGGATTCGAACGTCGAACCTCCCGCTTAGCGATCCAGCGAACTAACTACTTGAGCCACGGCGCCCCAGCTGTATACTTAAGTGGGGAAGAAAAGACCCAACACATCCAAAGCTATACAGCCCAATTAGTCTAACATCCCTTCTTCTAAAAATAGTGGAAAATCTGTAGATAACTACTTGAGAGAGGACGTACTAAGCACATCCCTCATTCATTACCGTCAGCATGCATACAAAGAAGGCAGATCTACTGAGATGCAGATAGCTCTTGAGACGAAAGAGATAGATTTCCTAGACATCGTAGCGCATTCGATAATACTTTACATGAACCCATTAAACGAGGCCTGTACAGAAATGGAGCAAACAGAACCGCATTTAATTGGATGTACATATGCGTTGCTGAGAACAATATCAGTAGCAACCTAGGCATCGCTTAAATTTATGAAGGATAAAAGAATCCTCACAAGGAGGTGTGTTCTCTCCAATAATATGGAGTATAGTTGTGGATAAACAACTGGGGACGTTAATCAACCTCGGTGTCAACTGTCGAGCTTGCGCTGATGACATGGTATTGAATGTCAGAAGAAAGTTTGAAGATAACCTCTGGGACATCACACAAAGCGGTCTAATAGCGACTCAAGAATGGCGCCGCATGGCTGAGCTGAACATTTTTTTTTGCTGAGAAAGAAGAGCAACCAAATCCCAGAAGCACTCAAGCTACGGTCCATCGAACTCCTTTTTTTGAGTTGAAAAACTCAGACTGTTGTGCTTGTCCGGGGCTTGAATTTACTCCGGCCAGGTTACATGCAAACACACTACCTACAACTCCGTTGTCACCTTTAAACAACATAAACCTGGCAAAAGTACAATAGTAGCATTAAGCCAATCAGTCTAACGAGCACAGTAATGACACCAATCAAAGAAGTGAAATATCTGGAATTACATCTAGACGGTAGACACAAACGATATATCGAAAGGACGCCTGTGCTCTCATGATATATAAGAGCATAGCGGGTAAGTCCTGGGGTATAAGCCTCAGCATTCCAAGATGGATATACATCGCCATTGAGAGATCACATACGGAGTGATAGCGTGGGCAAACCGAACTAGTCTTGCCACAACGAGGGAGACATTTACTACAGTGCAAGAACTTGCTTGCATATGCATTACTAGGATAATAGGATCATGTTCAACTGCGGCCATGAAAGAATTCTTTAAGCTAACTCCGTTCCACCACGTAGTTGAGCAGAACGCAAAGAGGAGGATTCTTAGGATATCAAAAGAATTTACCGGGAGAAAGAATTGGCTCAGTTCGAGAGAGCACGATAGAGTCCTCAAGAAACCTCGCCTTCTAGCCATCTCTAGGAATGACAGTAGAAGGAAAGGCACTAAAAAGGATTGAAGCGACCGCCATGTCATTGAATCAAAGTTGGTGCGGGAATGCCTACACGAACTTAATTGATTGCGTAGTAAAAACAGAGTAAACAGCCACGAATACATGGAGCAGCAGAACCCTTCATTGGACCTGAACTATTCTGTGGAATAGCCAATCATACCATACGCGAAGAAAGAAGACAGTGCGAGAGCCTGGATAAACACATCAGATCTGAGGCAAGCTAGGAAACTTTTAACTTGCCACAGCAGAAAACGTTTTGAAGCACGCAGCTGCCTTAACAAGGCTACGTATTGGTATTCTAAAAGGCTTTTCAAATGGAGCACTGCAAGCTCGGGGAGCATTTAAGGAAACTAGATACATATAGCAAATGAAGGCCTTTGCAGATTCTGCAAGGAGTCCAGCGAGACTCCAGGACATCATCACTTTATATGAGCTGCTTCGATATAATTGTTCCAAGCTTTCGTAAAACATTTCTCCGGCTTGCATTCCAAATCCTCGTTTACGGCTACCTATCGTGATTGATCAATATCCATAATGGCCATGAGGATATGATCTTGGAAAGCAGTTGGTGTATGCTCTCTACCAAGTCATATTCAGCTGCCTTAAACAACTTGGTACCCAGGCCATCAGGTCCAGCAGCTTTGTTGGATTTGAACTTGGACATTGCTATCCCCACTACGTTTTGGTTAGGTGGACTGAAATTTTGGCTGTCATCGTCTATGGTGAATGGTTTGTTTTGCCTGACAGCAGCGGTATGTTGGTCTTCATCGCCATTATACATTCTGCAGAAAATGTTTTTCCATATTCTCAGCATCGACTGTGGTTCTACTACCAGGTTTCCTTCCTCATCTCTACAGGTTTCCGTACGAGTCTTGTTGGCCTGACACGTTCTTTTTACCTTTTTGGGAAAACTTTCGTACGTTATTCCTCTCAATCTCAATCTCTCAATCAATCTCAATTATCGAACGCGCTTCTCATGCTCTTTTTTCTTCTTCCGGAGAAACCGATGATCTTCGCGTCTCTTATGCTCGTAAAGCTCACGAGCAGCCCTCGTCCTTTTTTGCAGAGCCGCTTTGTACGCCTCTTGTTTAGCTACATGTGCTTGCCGGCATTCTTAGTCCAGTTCAAACCAGGGTTTTCTTGGTTTCAGTTGCGACATCTCTGATGGCATGTTGGCAGCGTTGCCACTGGTCTTCGGCACTTGATCCTGGCGGCATTGGAGTCGTGTTCGGCGAAGATTCTGGTGGTCTCTTGCAATTGCAGCTTTTAGACGCTTAATTTTCTCACAGTAATTCTTCATTATGACGCTTGAGATATCCGCATACGTACCTTGGCTGCAACAAGGTAGTGGTCCAATCCGATGTCAACTGCTCAGAAGGTTCGGACAGCCAGAATGCTGGTGGTATGCCTTACGTCGATCGCTATGTGATCAATTGTGGTTATGAGAGAGGTAAAGCTGTATTAGGCGGTTACGTCAGCAGCTGAATAGTACAGAGGCAAAGTGCAAACCGTCGATATAAACTGCAATCAACTGATTAATCGTCAGATTATAACGATAGTTATAGCAACTTCGTCAGAATTATATGTCGTCAGAACACACGTGTATTGTAAACGTAATCTTATCTAGCATGACCGTTGTATTGCAGACGTAATAACTAGCAACTAGCGTTCGGAAAAAAAAAATACCCCTGTCTTCTTCGGAACAATTTTGGACTAGAAAATCGTTTATTTAATTTGGCTTAGCTGACGTAAACAAATTGCAAGAATGGGCGGAGTTTCGAGTTTTTCGTGGGGGTTTTAGGTAGGACTGATCTATTGGACAGATGGATTAAGCTGGTAGAGTCTTGGACTGGACAGCACTGGAAGTGAGGCATATTTTCGATGCAGCCATACACTCGTATCATTGTCGCTTATCTTCACTTTCTAGGCATTTTAACGCAACATGTTGTACCCGGCTAAGTGCTAAGCCGGGTAAGGAATATCTGTTCAGACTAGAATTTGTTCGGTATGGTTTTTATCGTACTGTGGACAAAGTTTTTTTTTGTATTCAGACAAGATTCCACTAAATTACCTCTACTGTTTCCAATAGTGAATATTTGGTTTCTAAATTCTAATTTTAGGTTGCAAGGTGGGATCTTTATTGGCAAGGCAGCTCGCTCAGAGTCCTTCCCTTGCCAGTTAATCAGACCTCTTATTTCTTGAAACGACATTATGTCCGGGCACCCAGCAGTTTCATATTGTATTGCGTACGAATAATCTATAGCTCTTCGCTTACAATTTTTATTTTCAGTTCTTGAATTAGCTGAATCCTGTATGTAAGCAAATGCAGGTACTTCGCTAGAACGTGCTTCTTGAAGCATCTAACTCTTGTAAATAATGATGAATTAATATCCTTGGGCTCTCAGGAACACTTTGTCCCACTGCGAATAAACGTCAACTACAAGGACGCATTGAGGCAGTTTCTTTTTTTTTTTTTAATAAATTATCCAGTTGGTGACCGATTTGAAGAATTATTTCGACCGAAAGTTGGACGAAATTTGTGAAAAGTTTGAGTAAAGCTTTCGTCATTTTTATAATATGAATGCGTTAGTGACGCACTGTTCTGTCGTAAAGTGTTCCATATTTACTGCTCGGCACGTTGAGGGATGTCATATAAAAAATCTGTTAGATTGTCAATGTCATAGAAAAAAATAATGTCCGGCGCTCTTATTGCGACGCCCTTAACGAAATGTCGGGTGCTTATCAAACATCTCCCGAATGATGAAAAATTTTACATCAAATTTAAAAAAAAAAAACAATTTCATGAGGCAATGCTCCTCTCAGAAAGGAAACACGTAGGTTCCTTGAAGAAAGCCCAGGGCACCTTCTTAAGAAATGAAGAGCATTGATCCACGAAAGAAGGAAACACCTGAATGCCTATCAACTATCCGAAGAAGACCTACCATCGCTAGATCCACTCAAGATACTCCGGTTCATCGAGGGAATTGGACTGGAGGAGGTATTCTAAATCGAGTATCTCATCGCAGTGCGCTTCCACCCGTAATAAAAATCTACAAATCTATAAACCATTCGTTAAAGAATGTCTATAAATCTTAATTCTACTGCTAGTTACAGCACTAATGGTTATGAATTCCTCATAAAACGATGCGTCACATTCTAACAATAATAAATTAAAAAATACTACTGTCACTCTAATTGTAGGTGTTTTAGATATGTCATGACAGGTGTTCGGCTATGATTGATATAAAAGGAAAGATCACCACACGCGCAACATTTTGAAAGCAATTTATATAATCTTTACGATTATCTGTACAATGTGCGTATTTTGGACGGATTTTCAAATGAGAACATGTGAAGCTATAATCGATCTGAAATGGACTATAAGATACCTTATATCTGCGTTTGTCGTAAGTGTTTCCAGAGCCGAAATGGAAGAATGGAACTTTTGAGCTAGTCGTAGCTACAAATTTGGTCCGCGTAATTCACCAGTTTTGCTATATCTTGAGTGCTTCGAGCGAAAATATCTTTCCTCGGTGAATCTTTTGTCCTGTGCACAAGGAGAGGATAACAATACGAGCTATGAATTTAGTCCGAAAAGTTAAGATACAACGATTACATTGGCTCTGCCAACGACGAGGAAGGCTTAATTTCGGGTTCGATATCTATGCGGTAGTGGATGCCAATGGACTTGGTCTTGACAAGTGAAAGGCATTTTGTCGAAGAGCATAAAAAGCTAAATTTTCTCAGACCTGGACTCTTCATATATTGGGAGCGCATTAAGAGCTGATAGGTAAGGCCCTATCCCGAAGAACTAAGGAAACTCTCTACAAGACCGTGATCATCCTAGTCCTGCTGTATGGAGCTAAAGCATGGACTCTTTCGAAAGCGGTTGAATACATCCTCGGTTGTTTCGAGAGACAAATTCTTGTTGACAGGCTTTGGAGGAGAAGATTCCACGATGAAAGATACGAGCTGTACAGCGACGTCGACCTAGTCAAAAAACTGCGCATCAGTCGGTTTAGATGGCTAAGGCACGTAGGGCGAGTGGACAACAATGGTCCGCCGTGCAGAGTTCTTGAATCTAACCCGGAGCGACAACGGAGTAGAGGGAGACCTCGCCTAGGTGGCGCGCACAAATAGAAAGGGACCTCAGCCAACTTGGACCGGGCTAATTGGAGAGGTTTGTTGGTTGAGGCCCACGTTCTATCTAGTGACGAAACAACTGTAGCAACATTTGCGGGTGATCTGTGGGAGAAACTGTCGAAGTAGCGGCGAAAAAGCTGCAGCAGACAGTGGATAATATTTCAAAATGGGCCAAAAAATTAACCTTACGAATAAAAATGCTCAACACATCCCAGTATTCATAAATGATGATGAGGTAGAATACGTAAACACAGTGAAATATCTACGCATGACACTAGATACAAAACTGCGCTGGAAAGAAAAAGAGAGGAAAACTGAACATGCGTTTCAGTAAAATTTATTGGCTTGTAGGGGAATACTCTTCTACACCGACGCGACGGCTCAAAATCCAAGCTCTCCTTCCGTCTACCAAGCCACTGTAGCGTGTTCCAGGCTGAAATTTTGTCGATCAAAGAAGTCTTATCTTGGCTTAAGAAAAATGTGGTATCCCTAAATGATATCTGTATCTTTTCCTTATCCTTGGACTCGATCTCTATAACTTCCTTAGTAGCTCTAGACTGCCGATCTTCTTTCAAGATGGCTGAGCAGTTCAATGTTCACCTGGTTTGGGTGCCGGGGCATAGACACATCCCAGGGATTTATAAGCCCGATGAAGTCGCCAGAATAGGAACAACTATACCTACCCATCTTGCCGGATGAAGACACCTTAGGTATTCCAATCGCTACTCGCAAACTTAAACTTAAGCTGGTTGCTGTCGAGAGTAGAAATCTTAGGTGGACAAGTGGATCAACATGTCTAGCGACAAAACAGATGTGGCCAAAGCTGGATTCAAGACGCCCTAAGAATTTGATTTCTCTCAATAGACTGCATATCGGCACCACAATAGGTATCATCACTGGACACTGTCTAATAGGCAAGTAGGCGAACGACTTCTGTAGAAGCTGCATGGATGAAGAAGAGAAGGAAACTATTCCCCACCTTCTTTGTTTCTCCCTCCCTCCCGTAGAAGGAAGCTTCACTTAGGAACTCCCTATTGCAACGATATAGGCGACCTGATGACTACTGACATTAAGAGCCTCCTACGCTGCATAAGAAGCTCTAATTGGTTTTAAAACGAGTAGGTGGAGGGAGGCTTCTCCCATGATCCACGTGGTATCACAATGGACCTACCATTGGTCTAAGTGTACTGGCGACTCCTAGCTGGCAGCCACTTCAACCTAACCTAACCTTACCTTCATATTAAAATAAAAACGTTGTTTTATTCCAGGCACTCCTGAACACACCTATTATTTTGACTAGCAGTGTACATACTAAAGAGTGTCCCATAACTCACGCAAAATTTTAATTTTGCGCCATTTAATAGTACAGTGATGCCAACTTAAAATAACAATTTGACAGATGACATTTCGGGGTTAGTAAAAATGGAGCGCTATACGAAAGAACAACGCATTTTCATTGTTGAGCAATATTTTGAAAATAATGAAAGCTTGTCAGCTACAGTCCGCAATTTTCGAACAAAATCATCTTCAGTGATTAAGCTCATTTTCATCTTGATGGCTTCGTTAATCGTCAAAATTGTAGCATTCTGTGGGATTCAAAAAACCCACGAGTAATTGTTGAGAATCAAATGCATCCGCAACGCGTGACTGTTTGGTGCGGATTTTGGACTGGAGGCATTATCGGACCATTGTTCTTCGAAATGCGGCTGGTCAGGCAGTAACAATTAATGGTGTTCGTTATCGTGACATGATAGCCCCGTTTTTAGTGCCTAAATTACAAGATATGGATGTGACCAACATGTGGTTTCAACAAGACGCTGCCACATGCCATACAGCCAGAGAAACAATTTAAGTACTGCATGAGTCATTTCCTAATCGTGTAATCGGCCGTTTTTGCGATCAGAATTGGCCATCCAGATCCTTTATTTCAGTCATACGCTTAAAAAAATCACGCACTCTTGTAGAGGTATGACTGGAAGACGCGAAATATGGTGTCGTTCAGTTTGTTTTAAGCAGATTGAAACCTTTTTTTTTAAAAAACAAAGTGACTGGTTACTTCAACAATGTATTCTAAAAGTCGGATTTTATGACGTCGACTGTATACGTGATACCGGCATGTCCACCAAGGACTGTAGTGCTGTCTGCATAGGTTATTATTATCTCATCTTCTATGCTATACTATAAGGCCGTAGATGGTGCTTGAGGTCTATTTCGGTTCTCTTTAAAAAAAAATACTTTTCCGCTTTCTTGTAGTCACAATAACAGACTACGGCGGCAATGTTATCGAAAAAGCTGCCGCTACATTCAGAATCATATTTTATGAAGTTCTCAGTCCAAATGCTAGCCGATACTATCGTAAACTCGTAATTACTAAATGGTACCTTTAAGTATTTATAGAGCCAAAACAATTTATCATTGCACCGTATTAATGACATTAAATTGTGCCTGAAACATGCCTTAGCAAATAATAATCTACTTAGACTCAGACTGTGGCTAACTGCGTATCACCACACCATAAAAGCGATAAGCGTCTTAGTTTCTGCAATTTACTAAGAATTTCAGCGTGTGGTTTAACAAACACATGCAACTGTATCGTACTGATTATCGCTATGTACGTCAAACTTGGCGCGATACTTACATAAGTCCCGCCTTTCGATAACTGCTTGCACGCACAAAGTTCCCAATCGATGAAATTCACTAGCCATGTCCCTGACTTTGATCCTTTAACTGAAAGCACCGCTCCTGGCTACACCCGACGATAAAAAAAAAGACAAAAGCTCTGATTTTCGTTCATGTTTCTTAGAATCAATTCTTAGTTTTTATTTTCTAATCCTTACACTACACCATTGCAAAAAACAATAAATAAAATACTTTTACAGATATGCTGGAAATAGTTTATTTCAACCTCCTCGATTTGGGACCGAGGATAAATTCAATTTAAGGCTCGCGCCTTAGGCGAAACGCTTTCCCCAATTTTTCACCATCTGTCCCAGGCGACTACGAACGCCATTCTCGTTCAGCCTGAGTTCTTCGATTGGATCCTCTTCTTCAGTGGTTTCACTGGTTGGAAGTTCAGTTGTTGTTGGCTCTGTGGTTGGGCTTGGTTCTTCAGTGCTGGGACTTGACCCTTCAGTGCTAGGACTTGGCTCTTCGGTGCTTGGGCTTGGTTCTTCAGTGCTGGGACTTGGCTCCTCAGTGCTTGGACTTGGCTCCTCGGTAGTTGGGCTTGGTTCTGCAGTGCTGGGACTTGATCCTTCAGTGCTAGGACTTGGCTCTTCGGTACTTGGGCTTGGCTCTTCGGTGCTTGGGCTTGGTTCCTCGGTACTCGGGCTTGGGCTTGGTTCTTCGGTGCTTGGGCTTGGTTCTGCAGTGCTAGGACTTGGCTCTTCGGTACTTGGGCTTGGCTCCTCAGTGCTTGGGCTTGGTTCTTCCGTACTTGGGCTTGGCTCTTCAGTGGTTGGGCTTGGTTCTTCCGTGCTAGGGCTTGGCTCCTCGGTGCTTGGGCTTGGTTCTTCGGTGGTTGGGCTTGGTTCTTCCGTACTTGGGCTTGGCTCTTCGGTGGTTGGGCTTGGTTCTTCCGTGCTAGGGCTTGGCTCTTCGGTACTTGGGCTTGGCTCCTCAGTGCTTGGGCTTGGTTCTTCGGTGCTTGGGTTTGGCTCTTCGGTGGTTGGGCTTGGTTCTTCCGTGCTTGGGCTTGGCTCTTCGGTGGTTGGGCTTGGTTCTTCCGTGCTAGGGCTTGGCTCCTCGGTGCTTGGGCTTGGTTCCTCCGTACTCGGGCTTGGCTCTTCGGTGGTTGGGCTTGGCTCCTCGGTACTAGGGCTTGGTTCTTCAGTGGTTGGACTTGGCTCTTCGGTGGTTGGGCTTGGCTCTTCAGTACTAGGACTTGGCTCCTCGGTGCTTGGGCTTGGTTCTTCGGTGCTTGGGCTTGGTTCTTCGGTGGTTGGGCTTGGCTCCTCAGTGCTTGGGCTTGGCTCCTCGGTGGTTGGGCTTGGTTCTTCGGTGCTTGGGCTTGGCTCTTCGGTGGTTGGGCTTGGCTCTTCGGTGGTTGGGCTTGGCTCTTCGGTGGTTGGGCTTGGTTCTTCGGTGCTAGGGCTAGGTTCCTCAGTGCTTGGTTCCTCAGTGCTTGGGCTTGACTCCTCAGTGCTTGGGCTTGGTTCCTCAGTGCTTGGGCTGGGCTCTTCGGTGGTTGGGCTTGGTTCTTCCGTGCTTGGGCTTGGTTCCTCAGTGCTTGGGCTTGGTTCCTGCGTGCTTGGGCTTGACTCCTCAGTGCTTGTGCTTGGTTCCTCAGTGGTTGGACTTGGCTCTTCGGTGGTTGGGCTTGGCTCTTCAGTACTGGGACTTGGCTCCTCGGTGCTTGGGCTTGGTTCTTCGGTGCTTGGGCTTGGTTCTTCGGTGCTTGGGCTTGGTTCCTCAGTGCTTTGGCTTGGCTCTTCGGTGGTTGGGCTTGGTTCTTCGGTGCTTGGGCTTGGCTCTTCGGTGGTTGGGCTTGGCTCTTCGGTGGTTGGGCTTGGCTCTTCGGTGGTTGGGCTTGGCTCTTCGGTGGTTGGGCTTGGTTCTTCGGTGCTTGGGCTTGGTTCCTCAGTGCTTGGGCTTGGTTCCTCAGTGCTTGGGCTTGACTCCTCAGTGCTTGGGCTTGGTTCCTCAGTGCTTGGGCTTGGCTCTTCGGTGGTTGGGCTTGGTTCTTCCGTGCTTGGCTCTTCGGTGGTTGGGCTCGGCTCTTCGGTGGTTGGACTTGGCTCATCGGTGCTTGGGCTTGGCTCCTCGGTGGTTGGGCTTGGTTCTTCGGTGCTTGGGCTTGGCTCCTCGGTGCTTGGGCTTGGCTCTTCCGTGCTTGGACTTGGCTCTTCAGTGCTTGGACTTGGCTCTTCGGTAGTTGGGCTTGGCTCTTCGGTGGTTGGGCTTGGCTCCTCGGTGCTAGGGCTTGACTCCTCAGTGCTTGGGCTTGACTCCTCAGTGCTTGGGCTTGACTCCTCAGTGCTTGGGCTTGGTTCCTCAGTGCTTGGGCTTGGCTCTTCGGTGGTTGGGCTTGGCTCTTCGGTGGTTGGGCTTGGTTCCTCAGTGCTTGGGCTTGGTTCCTCCGTGCTTGGGCTTGGTTCCTCCGTGCTTGGGCTTGACTCCTCAGTGCTTGGGCTTGGTTCCTCTGTGCTTGGGCTTGACTCCTCAGTGCTTGGGCTTGGCTCTTCGGTGGTTGGGCTTGGTTCCTCTGTGCTTGAGCTTGGTTCTTCGGTGGTTGGGCTTGGCTCTTCGGTGGTTGGGCTTGGTTCTTCCGTGCTTGGGCTTGGCTCTTCGGTGGTTGGGCTTGGTTCTTCGGTGGTTGGGCTTGGCTCTGCGGTGGTTGGGCTTGGCTCTTCCGTGCTTGGGCTTGGCTCCTCGGTGCTTGGGCTTGACTCCTCAGTGCTTGGGCTTGGTTCCTCAGTACTTGGGCTTGGCTCTTCCGTGGTTGGGCTTGGTTCTTCCGTGCTTGGGCTTGGCTCCTCGGTGCTTGGGCTTGGTTCCTCAGTACTTGGGGATGGAGTAGCCTTAAAGCCATTGGTTAAGCAATCATCCAATTGTTCGTATGTATTAGTGGTTTCGGTAACGTACGCACGCTCTGTCTGATTTGTACATCTCTGTGATTCAAATTGAATTTCCCGGTATGTCTCTCTGTAGTTGGCAGCAGCTTCTGAGGCATCCTGGGAACTGCTATATACCTGACGTACTGTCTGGTCACCCTAAGAAATAATATAGACCGAGCATTTGTAAAACATTCTCGTGTACACATGAACAAAGCTCACAAATATATGTACATACCAAGTTCGAGTAGCAATCGAAGAAGTCCAAATTAGAAGACTGTGCTTGACAATCACTGAACAGAGAACAGATTTCCGTTGAAATAGTGGTTATATTATTTCGGGACTCAGTTCCCACCGCAAGGAGAGCATCCTCTTCATCTCCTGCCTTAGTGATGCAAGCCTCATAGTCCTTTTCATACGTTTCTGCGGCTCCATGCAAAAGCGGAATGTAGTAGTTAAAGCACTGAACTGTATTAGCGGGGTCATTTGATGCTGCCCTTGACTGCATCAGGTATTTCATGAGGCCTTGATCAGTTTTTGCTCTAACGTACGTTTTGACTGCATTGCCATTAACCTATACCACAAATAACAGAATTAAATTTTAGCTCGGAGAATATCCTTTCGGTTGAACTTACACTTAAAACAGTACAAAGCACAACTAGTGCCAGCACTGCAATTCGCCGATTCATTTTGCAGATACTTGGTAATAGCTTCTTGGAGCAGTATTGTTTCGATGTTACTTTCAGTAACGGTGTTTTCGATCTAACTTGTCCAACTCGTTTGCCATCAGCTTTTATAGAATACTAATAGAATGGAAAACTTATTTCGTTTTGACTTGTATTAGATTATCCGACGACAAAAGATTGAGTATCGCGATATTGATCTTATCAGAACGCGAAATACAACTCTGTTCCTTTTGCGTTAGAGGTTAGTATTCCTTCTCGTTCTGTTTACAAGAGAATTTGGCACCTTTCTGTCCAACTGCAGATAGTAAAGTTTGATTCTTTCGTTTTCTCGATAAGCACTGGGCTTTTGTTCTTGGCGATAGCATTGGACATTACTTGTGTTAATGTGTGTCTTGTCAGTGGAATCGCCGAGCTATACGGAATGACTAAGTCTATTTAGTCTAGCGAAACTTATTTTTTTTTTGTACCAGACTATGTAGAGGGTGGCACAAATGTCGGCTAAATGTTTAAATCACTTAGATGGACTTTAAGGATTTTTCTTTGATTTTTCTGAACATTAAGCTCGCAGCTCATCCAATATTCATGATCAAAAAATAGTAGACGCTCAGATTTTGATGCCTTTTTTAAGGCTACATACATGTACATATGTAATGAATCCAATTCTGTAGACGAAAAAACAGTGTTGAATCGTCTTGAATTCTTTTTATTGCGGATACAACCTAAGCAATCCAGTGAAAACTTCTCACTAGTACCGTGTTTTTTTTTTTATTAAAATATCATCAGTTTCAGCCGACGTTAATCAACACAAATTTGAGGATAACCCTGATTCTCACTTAAGGCCTGGGTGCTTAATATCTCGCCAAGATGTCATCAAGCCACTAGAAAGGACGTTTGTGATAGGAAACAAAACGTAATAAAGTTCATCTAGATGAACGGCTCAGTCTTTCGCCGATGAATAGGATTTTAGTTGCTTACCAAAAATACCTTACTTACTTACTTACTTAGGTGGCGCTACAGTTCGGGGTGAACCTGGGCCTCAACCAACAAGCCTCTCCAGTTAGCCCGGTCCTTAGCTAACTGCCTCCAGTTGCGCACTCCAAGTTGGTTGAGGTCCCTTTCTACTTGTGCGCGCCACCTTAGGCGAGGTCTTCCTCTACTGCGTTGTGCCTCCGGGTTAGATTCGAAGACTCTGCGGGCCGGAGCATTGGTGTCCATTCGCTCTACATGTCCTAGCCATCTTAAGCGACTGATTCGCAGTTTTTTGACTAGGTCGATGTCGCTGTACAGCTCGTAGATTTCGTAGTTGAATCTTCTCCTCCAAAGCCCGTCAACGCAAACGGGACCGTATATCTTCCGAAGAATTTTTCTCTCGAAGCGACCAAGGATATCTTCATCCGCTTTCGAAAGAGTCCATGCTTCAGCGTCATAAAGCAGGACTGGGATGATTAAGGTCTTATAAAGAGACTCCTTAATCTTTCGAGATAGGGCCTTACTGCTCAATGGCCTTCTCAGCCCAAAGAAACAGCGATTGGCAAGAGTCACTCTTCGATTGATTTCTGATGAGATGTTATTTTCAGAGTTAATAGCAGAGCCAAGGTAGACAAAGTCCCTTACTACCTCGAAGTTATAGCTGTCGACTGTGACGTTCTGTCCAATTCGTCGATGTTGTATGTCCCTTCTTGTCGACAGCATATACTTTGTTTTGCCCTCATTTACAGCTAAGCCCATTTTGGCGGCTTCTGTTTCGATACTAGCGAACGCACCAGTGACAGCCCGCTGTGTTCTGCCAATTATGTCGATGTCATCCGCGTAAGCTAGTAGTTGCACAGACTTTTGAAAGATTGTGCCTCCGGTGTTGGCTTGTGAGTTTC
The DNA here is from genome assembly GCA_946965025.1 of Blera fallax. NCBI lineage: Eukaryota > Metazoa > Arthropoda > Insecta > Diptera > Syrphidae > Blera > Blera fallax. Next base: position 43,822,226 of record OX337247.1, read on the forward strand.
GCACAATTCTTTCAAGAATGATGTTGAAGAAGTCACATGACAGCGCGTCGCCTTGTCTAAATCCTTTTTTGACATCGAAGGTCTCGGTGAGGTCATTACCGACCTTGATGGAGCAGCGAGCGTTCTCCATCGTCATCCTGCACAGACGAACGAGTTTGGCAGGGATGCCAAAACTAGACATGGCTCTGTATAGCTCGTCTCTATAAATGCTGTCATATGCGGCCTTAAAATCGATAAAAAGATGGTGAGTATCGATTTCGACTTCTTGGGTTTTTTCCAGGATCTGCCGGAGTGTGAAAATTTGATCGATTGTGGACTTTCCTGGCCTGAAACCACACTGATAGTAGCCAATCAGGTTGTTGACGAAGGGTTTCAGGCGTTCACACAATATGGCAGATAAGATCTTGTACGCGATGTTGAGGAGACTGATGCCTCTGTACTTGGCGCAGTTGAGAGGGTCTCCTTTCTTGTGGATCGGGCAAACGATGCTGAGGTTCCATTCATCAGGCATACACTCGTCTGACCAAATCTTGGAAATGAGTTGGTGTATGCTCTCTACCAAGTCATTTCCAGCTGCCTTAAACAACTCGGCCGGTAGGCCATCAGGTCCAGCAGCTTTGTTAGATTTAAGCTTAGATATTGCTATCCTCACTTCGTTTTGGTCAGGTGGATGGAAATACCTTGGCCAAATTTATTCGGCACCCCTTTTTTTCCTTTGTTGCCAAATCCTTTCTCGGAAGTAATTAATTTGAATTTTATGAATTATGGCATCACTATACGAGGTTGTAATCGACTTTTATATTTTCAGAAAGGTCACCAATGCACTATCATGATGCAATAGCGGGCTTATGCATTTTTTCCGGTATAGGATTAGTGTGCGATCATTGTTCAAATCGACAGACGCGTGTCTAATTTGCTTTATATTGTTCGTAAAAACGAACTGTTAATTTTTCTTTTAAAAATGCTAAAAATAAGTGAACTTGGTTTGGCAGAACGAGTAAAAATACAGCTTTTATTTGAAGAAGGCAAAAATGAACCTCAAATAGCAATAAAAGTGAAGTCTTCATGTTGTGCAATGTAAAACGCAAATGGGCGGTACAACCAGACAGGTTCGCACGTAAATCGCGAAAAATCCGGGAAGGAAAAGATTACCACGCCTCGGGGGAAACAATTTTTAAAACGATCTTAGCTTTAAAATCGTACGAAAACCTCTTCTGAGCTTGATTCTGAGTTGTCGAAGGATCGGAGAAAAAAAATTCTACGAGAACCATTAGATGGAGACATAAGGAAGTTGGATGTACAGGAAGCAACTTTGGAGAATAGCACAACCCAGAATGCGTGGTACCGACTATTAAGCACGTAGGAGGCAGTAAAATGATCTGGGGATGCATGGCTGCCAGCGGTGTGGGTGAAATGCATGTGTGTTATGATCGGATGGACGCCTGCAAGTACATAAATGTGTTGGAAAATGTACTTTACCTTTTTTTTCCAACATTTTCGGAGACACCAACATGGAAAATGTCAAATTCAAACAAGACAATGCACCCTGCCACAAATCAGCCCTAACTATGAGCTGGTTTGAGGAGAATAATATAGACCCGCCTGAGTGGCCTGCGTAGTCCCCGGATCTCAACCCTATAGAACATTTATGGAGTATTCTAAAGCGTAGGATCCAGGAGTACTCGAGTACATCAAAGAAACACTTAAAAATGTGTCGCAGCAAGAGTAGAGCGCTATTTCTTCGGAAAAGTGTCGCAAGCTAGACAGCAATTTGCCCAAGAGAGTCGCTGTAGTCATAAAGGTAAAAGGAGGCCCAACCAAATACTAATAATCTTTAATAAAACTATTTATTTATCATAACTGCTAAGGATTTACTATTAAGGATTTTAAAGGGTGTCTCACACTTTTGGCCAAGGCTGTAGATGCTCAGTTGAACTGTTCATTTATAATTTTTGACCTAAAAATAGTTAAGGGTTTCTCTGTAGTTTAGCAATCAACTACAGAGAAACCCTTAACTATTTTTAGGTCAAAAATTATAAATGAACAGTTCAACTGAGCAGCAGCGCTAATGAAAATGTTGAAATAAATCACTTTAGCTGGCTTTTGTTAAATGAGCTGCTAGTAAACTTTAAAAGCAACTCAAAATCGCATAACTTAGTAAGAGCAACCTTAAACTTCTCATTTAGCATTTCCTTTAGTGAAGTAGGTATATAAAGAGGGGCTTAGTACAAGACTCATGTATCAACAGTCGAGGCTAACCATCCCCATAGTTCCGCCAGTTGGTTGAACTAACTTCGCAACAAATCGTGATTTGGCGATGAGAGGACAATCAATCTTCACAGCTACCTGCCTTTTTCAATCGACCACTAGCTTATGCAAGGATAACTTCTAATATGCTGTGCGTTAAATGTCTCCACAAAAAGTATCTGCACGCCTCCCGGTTTCGGATCACTTCGCCACTGAGGCCAATGAAATGGTACTCCTTTTGCATTTCTGTGTAATCCAGGAGTTTTTTTGGCCTACACCTCTTCCGTGCTTGTATAGGAGCTTTGATTGGATTCGCCTTTTTGACAAGGTTCGTAGGATCCCTCCTTTGAAGTACCAACTGTGCCGGTCGTGCTCCAATTTTTTGAGAAGATTTCTTTGAAGTGAAGGCTTCCTCGAATTTTTGAACTTCTAATTCGATTAGGCTTTCAAGCTGCAGTATATAATACGATACCTATTTCCCTTCAAAACATCTACATCTACTTATACATCAAGTGCTCGTTGCAGGAACGTTTGATCCTCGCTCATGATGGCTCCATCGTCAGAAAAGAATAACTAGTGCAGTTCGGGGTCCATCACTTTTCCTTCAAGCAGATATACTACGACTGCAGTAAATAGCAAAGGACCTACGACGCTTCCCTGGTGCACATCTACCAGGCTGGCAGCCAAACGCTATCTCCGTTCCACCCAGTTCCTTACAGTTCGTTACAGTGCAGAATAGATGGCCGGGCCTAGTGCATTAAGGCTTTAACATTTTTAATACTGATGGGGTTCATCTGAAAACGTGAATCTAATATAATTTTGCAACCAGAGTCGGGCAAACGGAAGCATAAGATTTATGTGAAAGAAAACTGTTGACGCTCGAACTTTTAAGGATCTTGGCACATTACCGTGCCAATCCAACACATTTTTCTTACTTTAAAATACAGACTAGGCCAATAAATGAGACAAAAACAACTAGGACTAAATGGAAGGTAGTTCCATGACGTGGAATCCAAAACTGATTGATTTGCATATGTCCACACCCATGCCAATGTCCATCATGGACACGTCGTATCATGAACCTCAATTTGAAATCGGATCTATATAAGAATGGGTAGATAACTATATTCAGGGCACAGCTGGAGCAAGTGTTTACGCACACGATCTCAATCTGGCCTGCCATGAGAACTTGGCGATAACCTCAGAGTACTAGACCGAGAGGCTCACTCTGTTACATATGCCGAATCACTTACAAGAGGATCGGGGGACTGGATATATAATCCAAATAGTTTTGGACAATCAAACACTGATTCTATGCATGGAGTAGATTAACGTAGATCCGAGGAAATAATGAGGTGAATGCACTGGCTAGCAAAGATCGCCATGTGACTCCACCTGCAGGCAACCCAAATCGGTTCTTAATATGCCGATGGCCTCTACCACGGAAAAAATGTTGGGTATGGGGCTGTGAACATCCAACTTCTTTACGATGCTCACAGGACAAAAGTACATCAATTATTGGAAAAAGTTGGGTATTAAGAAGGATAATGCATGTAGAATATAACTTGAATAGGAGGACGCAGCGGGACGTCATGGGGTAGTGGTTAGGTTAGGTTAGGTAAGGTTATATAGGGTTATCAGTTGATTATAAGACAATAGGCACCATAGTGGGCCCATCACGATCCCTAGGAACCTTCACGGTCAGAAACCTAATCCAATTTGCCCATACACTTAATTTCCCTACAGAACCTAAATATGGTTTCATTTTTGTTTAAGGAACCAACCTCCTCCAGATCCCTGAAAAGTACTTACAAAGGTGCTTTAATCTACTCCGAGCAATGGCTTGAAATTCACAGAGTAGATGAGTAATGTCTTCTGCGACCCTAGCGCCTTTAGCGCAGCCTGGCTATCAATGCAGATGGCAATATTTTTGCTGGATACTGATTCCATTTCAAGCAGCTCAGTGGTTTTGAATACTGCCAGAATCTTTGTTTAGAACACACTGCATGTGGCTGGAAGTCTGAAAGCCAGGTGAAGGTCCATATCTCTTGAATACATACCTGTACCCTTACTAGAACCATCCGTGTATATTGAGATTTCGTTTCCGATCAAAACTTTTTTCCTTTGTCAATATTCCCTATCACTACTTCGTATGGTACGTCGAAGTCGAGTGTAGCAAGACTTCCATCCGCATTGTCAGGGATGTTGGGTAATTATTCCTTAAGAATAGAGCTATGACCTACATATATACCTGCTTCTGATGAGCCCTGCTTTAGTGAGACGAAGCGCACTGTTACTTGCATGTAATTTTATTTGTAGACCCAGTGGTAGAAGATACAAGAAAGCCTCGAGTGCAGCCCAGAGCGCAGTGGTTAGTGCTTTGGAAAACTACGTAAAAGGTTCGACCCCGACGTTTAAATCCAAGAAATTGCCGTAGTGTTCTAAGTGCGTATAGCGCGGGTTGTCATGTCTTCCTCTTTTTTACGTCTGGGCAATTTTTCGGAGGGCTCACGAGTCGGGCATATCTACATACCAAATAATGTCCTCTAAGGACTCCAATTATAGAGCAGACGCTCTCTCTATCAATTGAAACTGATCTGGTTTTCTTTCGATGTTGAGGTCTGGCCAGATTCGCCTGGACAAGAGACTACTACATTTGATAAATGCAATTTAATCTTGTCAATAAGAGCAACTCACTCTTCACTATTTTCAGCGAGGTCGGGACTGACACCCTCTTTTCCCAGGTCATCCACTTTTTAATTTGCTAGGAGTGACCCCATGTCCTGAGGTCTTATCCTCAAGGAGGGCGTCGGGAAAGGAGAATGCAGCAAGAAATACTTTCCAAATCAGTCCCCCTTCTGGACTGTCCCAGAGATGATGTGATCAAGAGTTAGTGCTTCGAAAGGAAATTCAACTGGAAGCTGAGCAGCAAGAGAGATTGGAATGGTGATGTCGAAATGTATGGACTAAGACAGGACACCATACAGTGGAACACGGATGGATTCAAAACATCCACAAGTACTGGAGCGGGTGTAAACGGGCACAGAACCAAGTACTTGGAAGCCATGGGAACATACCCTAGTATCTTTCAAGCAGAGTTCTACGGCATTGAAAGATGCCCCCAATTCAACATCGATAAGAAATATCGCGGACAAGACAATTTCGGATAGTCAGGCTGCCATCAATGCGTTAAGCTCCCATGAAATCAGGTCTACACTGGTGTGGGAGTGCCAAACCAAGCTAAACCGACTGAGCGAAACCAACAGAGTCACCCTCTACTGGGTACCAGGTCACGTGGGAGTAGAAGGAAGCAGCTGGTAAACTAGCTATAAAAGGCTCAGAGACTACCTTTCCCCGTCCGGAGTCATTCTGCAGGCTTTGACCGCACGCGATATGGAGGGAGCTAAAGAAGGAGGAGGATGGTAATAGGATTAATCTTTGAGAAGAGACATGCCAAAGAACTTCTCGGGAATTATAACCGAAAAAGAAGTAGGGTCTGTCAACATTAATAAGAACTGATTGCGCAACCTCACAGGCCTCCCAAGGGGTCATTGATTCAGACTTAAGAAACACCTCAGGAAACTGGGTACAGAGCAACGCGAAGACTGTAGATTGTAGCATTAATCCACGAAAGAAGGAAACACCTGGATACCTATCAACCATCCGAATAAGATCTACCATCGCTAGATCCACTCAAGATACTCCGGTTCATCAAGGAAATTGGACTGGGGGAGGTGCTCTAAGTCGAGTATCTCATCGGCGGGAGCTCAAGTAGGGGAGCACAATAAATCTCTAAGGTCACAGTGGGCTTACACATGAGCACTGTCTTTCAGAATTTATTATAAAAAAAGTGAAACCATTGACTTAATGGTGCCACCCTGTATACCAACATGCAGTGGTTTGTTCATTATAGACCCTTATCGCCTAATTGATTCGATTAGGAGCCACGACAAATGTCTCGAATAAAATTTCCAATTTTTTATATAACTTCCTTGACAAATGCTAATCTACTCCGTTGACATATTTGTGGTAATGTTTATTTTTTTTCCTGCAATCAGGAAATGCCACTTCCGGAAGTTCGTTGGTTTACTTATCGTTTCTTTTATTACCGATACATGTGACAGGGATTATAAATCATGTGGTACTTAATTTTGGACAAATTCGAATAATGCGAGTAGAAATTCGAATTCACATGCAAACGTACACAGATAAAGAGATTAAAATATTTTATCCAAACTAGTACACATGGGAAATTAAATTGTTTTTAAATTGTGATAAGATAACTGGACTCGTGCACGTTAATATTAAATTTAAAAAAAAATACAAATTGTCTAATTGAGTAGTATAAATCGAAATGTTATTGTTTTGTGATTCCCATAGGCGGAGTTCTTATTTTTAGAAAGACTGGTTCGTGGTATTATTGCAAGGGGTTTCTTATTTCCTGTTGATGGATCAATCAAACTTGATTCGCTGCTTATAGACTTCAAGAGAACGCATAAAACAGTTTTTTAATCTTTAAATGAAATTTACCCACATCCGTTCTTAATTTGTTAGGAATTTCCTGTTGACAAAGCTAGCAATCAACAGGTTGGATCGATCAGTTGGTCAAGTCCGTATTTAGAAATTGCGTCTACTATTGCTAATAAACTGCAAGTGTACCGCAAATGAGTTAAACATCCTTCCAATGCAAAGGTGCAGAAGGGGGACATTTTTGAAGGACATTGCCGATAACATAGAGTGCGTGAAAATGAGTAGCACTGTGCGACTTGAAAGATTACTGTTTCTAATTGATGTGTGTTGCGGGTTTACTGCCTGAACACAATGCACGGTAGCGTAGTACGAGCTGTCAAATGGTGTGGCGCTGCACTCATTAAAATTCGCCCACAATGGTGTAGCGCGGCATGTCAAATTAATTGACACTCAGCTGATTGAAATTGTTTAGTTAGCACCCATATTGTGAAAAATATTTTTTCCTTTTTCCATTTAAATCTAGAAAAATGGTTGACGAAGAACGACAAATTCCACAGTATTTAAATTTTTGTTACGGATTCTACAAATCTCTCAACATGTTCGTCTTCCAAATCTTTTGTTTTTAACGAGCTGTCAATTCGTTCCGCTACTGCTGAAATCAGTCGAAGAAACCACCACAAAAACATTGTATAGAGAACCAACGCATACACAGCAAAAAGTTACGCATGCTCTCTCTTCAACAGCCGTCAATTTCTATGGCTGTCACTTGTAGCACTGCACACAGCTACTTACTACCGCCACAGCTACGCATTGTAGGCGCATCATTGAGTTTCTATATATTTCTACTTTTGACAGCCACTACGCGCTACTACTATGACACAGCTACCTCATTGTGGAACCGCTACTCGAAGGCTGTTTCCTTCCAATTCAGGAGTCAAGACTTCTAGCAACGTAAGATCCGCCGGATTGAGTCGACTTGGGATCTGCATTCTCTCGATTTCAGCAACCCGATTGCTTGGAAAGGTTTCCGTATCCGATAGGGTTCAGTAATCCGAAAATTAGTATTGGTAGTGCCAGTCCAGGCAAACTTGAATACATTCTGTAAGTTTAGAAATCTTGATGCCCCGGTTGATTCGGGCTGGGATAATGAAACTCTCTTTAATGAGGATATCTTGATCTTTGTTATTCGATACTCATAAGTAAACAGCTGCGCAATGTACCTTTTTGCAAGCATCACTAAATCCCTACATTTCCAGATCCTTTTGGAGTATTCTACTTTCGGACACCCTTTGGAATTCTGATGACTTCAATTGAACGCAACACTTTCGGAAAGTTTGCCAGAATCCCACAAGTTTTGAACGACTGGATTTCCTGAACTTAATCTGTGGCACCACAACTGTTGCATTATCATTTTTGGTGTTGCAAAGCAGGGAGGGACCCAGCCAAGTAGACCGAAAAGCTTCACCTTGTTAGAGAAAACTTGTCTTATCCCGTCTTGTGATTTTTCTTTTCTATTGGGGTCGGGCATACCCTATTGGAGCACTCAGACTCAAAAACTGGTCCATTTTACTACCAGGTAGAGAACTCCATTTTGATCTATAGTTTTTTCGTCTTTCGTAGAAAGTCTAAAAGGAGCTTCAGTGATGAGGAGCTTACATCATCAGCCCCGAAAATCCGCCACCTGATTCGAGCAAAGGCAGGAAAATCACATAAAAAATGTTCCTCCGTGTCGTCGTCTTCTCCACAGGCGGCGCAGGTAGAGGTATCACTTAAACCTGGTACACTAAGGTGTTTGGCAAAGGTGTAGTAAAAATGCCAGTAAGTTGTCTACAGTCCTTCCTGCTAAGGGATAGCAAGAAAACCGCCCACATTTCCTACAGACGTCAGGGACCATTTTTTTAGTCTGCCTACATGCTGGAGAGCTATGCCACCTTCGATTGTGCTCATTAAAAACCCCTTTCGTCGATGGAAGCCCTGACCAAGGACGCTGGCAGACCCAACGTGGGTTCAGGTCCTGATAAAGCCTCTTCTGAACCTTGCCTAGCAAGCTCATCGGAGATCTCATTCCCTGTTATCCCGTTGTGTCCTGGGACCCAGACGAGATTCAACGAGTTCAACCTTCCGACCGAATTCAAGAAAGTTTTGCATTCACGAACTATTTTGGAGACGGTTAGAGGGTTGAGCCTGGCTATCGCTACATATGCAGATATTTCGCCCCTTCCACCTGTTTCTCACAATATAGTCCGCAGCCATTAGGATGACGTACACCTCTGCCTGAAAGACAGATGCATGCCTTCCCAATGAGAAATGAAGCCTTATGTTGTCGCATTCCACGAAAATACCAGCGCCGGACCCGTGTCCAGTTTTGGAGCCGTCCGTAAAAATGCGACTACGTTCCTTTCCTGGTTCAAATTCTGGCCGAAGCCAGTCCTGAACATGAGGGAAGTTGACTTCAAATTTGCATCGCAGCCGCAATTCTGATATCATTGCATCAGATGGCATATCCATTAGACAGGGTTCATAAGAAAGCCGTCGCGCAAGGTCATCAAAACTCCAGTGCGAGTTGTGCCAGAGACCACTTCTCTTTAAACGAAAAATGGCTCTGAGTGTACACCCCATGGTATAAATATCAATATCAATCTTGTAGATACTCCTGCATCGCTTGATACTCAAGGCCTTTGTGATCGGAGGCACTCAAGGGCAAGGAAAAGTCGACTTTTCTATTGGTGGCAGGAATTTGCACAAGTTCGCCATTTGCAGGAATAGAAAAAACGTCTTGGATATCGATCATTTCCCATTTAAAAGATCTCGTTAAGATTCCATTTCTGACCATCGCTGTCATCGTCGTCCTTCTTAAGCAGTTCTGGGAACTCCTAGAGAGTCGACCGGCTGGAGTTTAACACTTATTAGATTGCTATCTTCAAAGTACCCAAAACTTCAAATAGCACTCATGAACTTGTTGGCTGTAGCCTTTAACAATGTATGCTCAATTCCTGTCTTTAAGACATATCGTAAGACAAGAAAGGACCATCTTTGAACAGGGTTATCTCAACTTTCATACCGGAGCTTCTCCATGATCAAAAACTGATTAATTACTGTTTACAGCGTTATAAGCACTTAGTTGGGCTAAGCCACTGCTAGAAGGTCGGTGAGTAGAGGCACTCCCCAAGGAAATGTTAAATCTCACATTTTACTCACCCTGGCAGGGAAGGATTACAAAGTGGTGGTCTGCGCAAATGGTGTTTCCGTGGTGGTTTCAGGAATGCTCCTAAACACACTTTGTAAACCATAACAAAATGCATTTTATAAGCTCCCCAAATTGGCTTCTAAGTGTATACTCTAGATCTAGAACAATCCGGTAGAGTTGGAGTTGATTCCACTTTTTTAATGGTAATTGGTGTTGACCAACTCTTTTTGTCTTTTTACCAACTACCGTGAAAAAAGTGGGATTATTTGAAGTCATCAGAAGTAATAATAATCAGAGGCAAAAATAAGACTATCCTGACAAGACTAGTGCAAAGTGCCTTAAACAAGGTATCGCGATGGTGTCAAGCGTCAATAAAAGCGCCATCATTCCCTTCATTAGAAAGAGAGCATCGAGTCTCTCAAATATATCGCTAAATGGCATTCAAATTCCATTCTCAAAGGAAGTCAAGTACCTGGGAGTAATTCTAGACCAAACACTTACTTGGAATCCACATCTGGACCAAACCCTAGCCAAGGCTATATCAGCGTTATGGGCTTGCCCAAGACTGTTCGGAGAGAGGTGGGGTCTAAAACCAAGGTATACTGGACCTACCTCACTATCATAGTCCCTATTATAACTTAAGCTTCACTAGTGTGGTGGGAAAGGCTGAACAAACCTCCACCCAAAACGCACTCAAAAAAAATTCAAAGGCTCACCTGCACTGGCCTCACAGGTGCTATACGTTTGTGGCCTACAGCAGCTCTGGAAGCTCTTTTAGATCTTCTTCCCTTGAACACGAATATAAAGTAGTTGCGCGCAGCCACTGCCATAAAGCTTCGTCTTTCGGTGCAACTACAAACTGGGCGACCTTGTTGGGCCTTGTTGGGCATCTTAAAATACTAAAAACAATTCCTCTGCTCTGCTCTCTTGAATGAACTTCGCCAACTCCATCAAAGCCATCACTGGAACATCACATCTGGAACGCATTGTATGGAGTAATGGGGTTCCAACCTCCTTCAGTTCCCACTCTGTGTGGTACACCGATGGATCAAAAAGAGAAAACGGAGTTGGTGCAGGCATATACGGCCCAAACTTCAAACAAGCAGTTTAGGCCTCTGGGCTGCTCCACATCTGTCTTTCCAGCCGAGGTGTGTGCAATTGAGCTATGTGCGAGAGAGTGCTTCAGACGCCACCTCTGTATAAAACAAATCTTTTCTAACAGCCAGGCGGCGATAAAGGCTCTGAACTCCTTTTGTTTTGAGTGCAAGCTCATCTGGAACTGCCTACAGCAACTTGCTGCTCACAATCAAATTAAAATTCATTGGGTTCCAGGGTAGGAGGGAATAGAGAGCAAAGAAATTGCTGATTAGCTAGGGAGACTAGGATCACAATCTTCATTCATTGGTCCGTCTCCCTTTTGCGTCATATCCACCAGCCACATAAAGGTGGAGCTTAATTCATGGGATCACCAAGAGAGAATCTCTAAATGGAACTCAACAACCGGGCTGCGTTAAGCCAAAATCTTCATCAATGCTTCCGATAGCAAGAGAAGTCTGGAAATTCTCCCACTGAACAAGCCAGATACTAAGCTCCTCACTGACTCCCTCATCACTCACCTACCATCTCCACAAGATGGGCATAAGTCCTACGCAAATGTGCTGATTTTGACTGGAAGGTCAAGAAACTGCCGAGCATATCCTGTGCGATTGTCCCGTCATGGCTTGAAGCTGGCAAAGACACTTTGGAAAGCTTCAGTTCCCCAAATAAAGTCAACCAGTCATCCGAGAAAACGATCCTAGGGTTCCTCCACGACCTTAACCTTTGCTGAGGATAAATACTCACCCGTATTTCTAGGAGAACTTAGGGATAACACAAAAGATCTCTCTTGGTCGCAGTGCTTGTCTGGGATAGGCAGTCTGGTTATCCAGAATAGGTGCCTTCCTTCCCTTCTAAGTCATCAGGATGCTAAGTGAAACGACAAGAATTTTCTGGTATCCCGAGTTCTTTACATGATTGAAAGAAGTAAGAAGTCTCTCACCAAAGCCATATTTCACTCCGCATCCATCAAATACAATAATTTTCGCATCCATTCTGAATTACATCAAAATCTGTAATAACCCTCCCTTCACCAGTCTCGTTAGACATTATCGCCATTGTTATCGCAAGCAATTGAAACGGGTGTAGTAAGTTATCAACAATCAGTGTCTGGCTGTAATGACTCACAGACTCACCTACAATAGCGACTCCCTTTGTCGCATTCATGGAAAAATACGTCACAGCCAACAAGTACTGCTCTCAAGTACATAACACTAATTTGAACACACTGTGTCGTATACGTAATATCCCCATTCCACATAACTTCCACAAAACTGTATCACCTTCGGTTCATTGAATAAGGTATTCCAGCTATGTATTTCTACCCTACTTACCCCAATCATCTCTTCTAGCACAGCTATAACGTAAAGATACAAATTGTAATAAGGTGTCATACAGAAGCTCTTGTGCATGTTAAAGCAACACAATATCCTTCAGCATAATGAGGGAAGCAACCATCTACCATTTAATGTAATTCGAGTATTCTAGAAATTTCATTAAAAAGAATATCCAATAAAAATTCCTTTCATGCTACAAACGAAACGAAGGACAAGTCGGAGCTTTGTCAGAACCCACTATCTCATGTATGTCCTTATGGCGCGCACAAACTGCATGAACTTAGAAAATATACTCGTATAAACGAGACCATATGCAAAGGATTGTATGTCTCGAATGCGATTAAGGGTGAAGTGAGGGTGAAGATGATAACCACATGCAGCACCAACGTACAACAACACAATCACACAATGTTTGCGTTATGAAAATATTTTTTTTTTTTTTTTTTAACGAGAGGATTTTTAAGGACGTTTGTATAGATTGGTAAATGGGAATAGGAAAATTCTTTCTCTTCCCTACTCTGGCTGAGAAGAGGGTTCAAATGGGAAAGACAAAGGAATTTCAATTGCACACAGAAGGCATTTGCAATAATAGAAATTTTTCCTCTGCACTATTTGTGTGCGACAACATGTCAAAAATGTAACTAAGGACGATCGTAAAAGGGATATGCATCAAATGAGAAACAGAGATTTCCATCTTTGATTTTCTGGAAGACTTATGAAATTGTCCAAAGGAAGGCTGTGGAAGGCTTATGAAATTCTCTAAGTTTCCTTTTTTTTTCTGTGTAGCAGTGGGGAAACAGGTACATATGTATGTGAGAGAAGTGTTTGTAAGAGGGAACATTCCATGGGTTAAGGGTTTGACGAAAAGGACGAATGTCGCATTTTTTTTAGCATAGGGGTGGTTGTAGAATTATTTTTTGTTGTTCCTTAAAAATGAGATTTCGGCGCACAAACGAATTGTGGACTTATGACCCATCCAAGTGGGTCAAAAGTCCATATGACCTTGCGTCAGTACCATGTCATGTTGATGGTAATTTTATGCTGCATAATAAGTACCGTGTGGAATGTTGCAAGTAGTTTTCGCAGTTGTGCGGCGACAATCCAGCAGGAGTTATCAACAAAATTGTTACCAGGGATAAAACTTCTTCTTAGTCAAAGCGACTATCCATGGAGTGAAACAAAAGTGGGGATCCCCCAAGAAGTTTAGGGTCGTACCATTAGATGGAAGATCATGACAACTGTATTTTCGGACTCACAACGAATCCTGTAAGTGGATTATAGATCATGTGAGTAATGGAGGACTCTAATATGAGTTCGTAGGATTCTGAAAGAAATCTATTGCAGTAGGGAGTTGGGGGAGGAACAAAATGGCGGACGGGCAGGTGAATAACGATTTCGATCTTACAATATCCATTGACGACAGTTCGAAGTTAGACTGTAGTGTCGGTGCGGGTGTGTTTTCGGAATCTCTGAACATCTCAAAGTTTTGTAGACTCCCGGATATTTCTAGCGTTCTCCAAGCGGAATTACTCGCTATCAGTGAAGCCTGTCGCCAAATGAAACTACCCACAAATATCCTACGAAGACTAAAGATACATAGGCATTTTTGCTTGCTGATATTTAAGCCATCGACTCGGTAACCATTTCATACAAACTGGTGTCCAATTCATGGTAACTTTGATCTGGGTACCAGGGTATGGCAACGTTTATGGAAACCAGCGTGCCGACCAACTGGCCAGACAAGGCTCAGCCCTCCATTGGTCACTTGCGGAACTAATTTATGTACATCCCGCTCTGGGCGTGTTAATCAAATTTTATTTCATCCACAGGCTGGATTTAGAGACCAATGCACATAAATAACAAGGTCACATAAGTTGTGGTTTCAAAACAGCACCTTGGTGCTAATTGAGTTTTCCCTGTGTAAATACCTACCTAAAGAGTTGAAAGTGATTAAGAAAAGGTATACTCCAACTTCATGACAACGCAACGGTTTGAAAGGCTCAAATTTCCATAGCTGGTATAATGTCCTGTGGCTTCCAGGAATTAGTTCATCCACCTGACCTGGAGCCTACTGATGATTACTAAGCCTTTTTCCCAAATTTGAAGAAAGAAAGGTTCACGTGAAAATCTTTTCGATGGTGATGGAGAACCACAGGTAACCGTAAGGCCTAGACAAATGAATGTACAGATCTAAGAAGTGTATTTATATTCAAGGAGATTGAATTAAAATATTACACCGTTAAATTGAAAGATTCCGTCTCTCTCTATCATATTCATTTCCAGGGTCCATGAGGCTGATACGCCACATAAATCCAGAGGCTATACTTAAAACTCACGATACTGATGGATTCACTCGAAGACTGAAGCCTATCAAGCCACATAACCTAGTTACTGACATTTTAGGTTTGTAATTTGGTTTTTAACTTAATATTATGTTTATGAATGTACAGGGTGCTGAGAGTATTTAATTTCGTTTAGTCGGGCAGCAAAAAAAGGTCCAACATTGTACTCATCAGGACTCTGAAAAGTCGAGGAGGTCAATTGCGAGGAACCTTCAAGTGTCTAAGCTACTAAATCGTGAAAAAGTTCATGAAAACTTCCGATATAATTATGGTGGACAGTTGATATCGGATGAAATGATGATGTCCTCCGATGAGGGCGCCTATTAATCAACTTGCAGCACTAGGAACATCCAGGCATTCTTTGAACTTTTTCCAACTTTTTTCCGCAAGGTTTTGAAATATATGCTGCCGCATACATAGGCCCCGAATAGACTGTGTGATTGCAGGAAAATATTATGTATTCCAAAAGGATTCTATGCCAGTGCACAAAAACCAGAAGGATTCAAGCTAGATTGCCCAAGTGATGGTGAAGATCAACAAAACCCATTTAATTCGGCCACCTTGGTGGAGCAGTAAGCGTTCTCCATCGTAGTCCTACACAGACGGACAAACGAGGAGGAATGCCAAAACTAGATATGGCTCTGTACAGCTTGTCTCTATAAATGCTGTCATATGCGGCCTTAAATTCGATAAAAAGATAGTGGGTATCGATTTGGACTTCTTGGGTTTGTTCCAGGATCTGTGGGAGAGTGAAAATTTGATCGACTGTGGATTTTCCTGGCCTGAAACCACATTGATAGGGGCCAATCAGGTTGTCGAGGAAAGGTTTCAGGCATTCACACAATATGGTAGATAAGATCTTGTACGCGATGTTGAGGAGACTGATGCATCTGTAAGACCCCTCCGATAGGGGTCTCCTTTCTTGCAAATCGTGCAAATGATGTTGAGATTCCATTCATCAAACATACACTCGTTTGACCAAATCTTGAAAATGAGTTGGTGTACGCTCTCTAGCAAATCATTTTAAGTTGCCTTGAACAACTCGGCCGGTAGGCTATCCTCACTTCGTTTTGGTCAAAAAGGGAGAAGTGTAGGCTATCATCGCCTATGCTGATGTTTCCTATGTTCTCCAAGCTGAGATCCATGCAATCGAAATGGCCATGTGTTCTATTGTGAAGAAAATGTGGTCAGGAAGGAGCATATGCGTCCGTAACCACACTGAGCTTATGCTGTATAACACTTTTACCACTTTTAAAAGAGTATAGGGACTCAAAGTCTCTCTTTATCTGGTCGGAAGACTAATTTCATCGTTTCTTGGTTGGCTACTACGGAAACTCAAGGAACAAGATAAAGCTCAGAAAAAAAAAGTGAGAAAACACGACCCGAACCAGCGATTAGTATTTCGATCAGCGACTGGGTTTCTTGTGAAAAGAGTGGTGACAAACTAGGTTCATACGAACGGATATCTGCAAATATTCACGGCTGTTTTTTGCCACTCAGGAGAACTGGCTACAGATGACTTGGAGGCGTCTTTACAGGTCACTTCACTTTTGCCATTTTGTTAACGTGTCGAATCTAAAAGACGCAGTTATCTGCGATGCTCGCGAGGAGGTTTTTTTTCCAGACTATGGGTGCCATGGCGGAGCGATTAGTGTTTTGGAATACTGCACGGAACGTTTGACATTCGAATCCTGGAGAACACCAAAAAGTTCTTAGTCTCACCTCTTGGGCTGGTAATAACTGTTAAATTTAGGTGCGAAAAATTTAGGACGCACAACATGAGTGGTTGGGAGAAGCTATGCTCCAGGCCCTATACGGACAGCCTGCGATAAATAATTTGCCAGGAGGCAGATCCTTGGGGCAGGCATTTTTTTTAAATTTGCACGCACTCAAGGGGTGATGAATGCCCTTTTACATGTTTTCACATGGTGCGGGCTTCGGAAAGATAGATAGAGAGAAAGAGAGAAAAAAAAGAGATTGGTGTAGTGGTTTGAAACTCAGCTGTATTAGGTTTCACATTAGCTCCAGGGGTGGTGTCCAGAATAAGTGGGGATATTTGATTGCTGTTATCTATTTTTTTACCCTCGCTTCAGATTCACAGAATTTTTTTCCGGCATGGTATATATTCATCATCTAGTTGAGTCTGACTGGATCGGTAGATAGTAGCAAAATACAGCAAAAAAGAAAAAATAAAAATTCACCATGGTAAAGCAAAATATTTATTGAATAGGTCGCAGTCGTTTGACTACTTGATAACAATTCTGACGTACGTTAACAATCTAATCGTACGTTAATTCCCAATCGTCTTTGATTTGTATCGCCAATCTTCATGTCTTTTAGTACTCATATGTTTGTGTGAGTGGAACTACCAACCAGAATAGTGGAAAACATTGAACGTCTTGAAAATTGATCACTGTAACGATACTGGCTTTACTGTAGCAGCAATTCATAAATATTTCGATAGTGACTGACAATCAGTGCGACAGCCCTAGAAACTATTTGAAATTCCATTCGATATCGGTTATTTTTAATTTGGATTACCACGGCAAATCCAATATTATGTCATGTAATTCGAAAGATTACAATACAACACATGTTTTTGGGAATTTTTAAGACTCATGAGTTTTTTTCTACGCCCATTAGCCATGAGATAGTTTAGATTGGTCATTGTTTTCGACCGCTGCTGTTGATAAAACAGACAACAATATTTATCGAACTGTAATTACTTTGCAATCCGACCTGAATGTTGTTTTATTTCCTTTAGTGTTATTATATGCTGCGACTGATTACAATTGATTAATGTACATTCCTTCTTATGATAGTGCTTAGGGTATTTTATGACAGGAGGTCATAAAAATATTTTAAAATCAATAAAGCGGTTCGTTCAGTAATTGATAGATTTCAATTGCAACAAGGGCTTAATATTTATTGATAAATAGTTGGACTTGAATTACTGGATACGGAACATTCTAGACGTCAATTTTAACACGTTATCTATTTATTTAGTGTCTTTAAAAAATTTACAGAACAAGCAAAATATGTAAAGGGAAGTATAACTCACGGTAGGTGTATAATTTGTTGCAGTGATAGAACTACAAGGTGGCGCAAAATTAATCATCCAATTTTACTATATAAAAAAAAAAAATGATTTTGAGTGATGAAAATCTTTATTTGGACCTTTGAAATTTAAGTGGAAAAGATGATATCCGCCAAGTGGCTGCAGCCAGTGTTGATACACATTTGTGCCCGTTTTATCGCATTTTCCATGACTTTCCGCAAGATTTCCGGTGATAACTGTTCACATTCCTGTCGAATATTCTCCTTGAGAGCTGCGATTGTCTGAGGCTTGTTGGCATAAACCCGCGACTTCAAATAGCCCCAAAGAAAGAAGTCTGGGATGGTTAAATCGGGCCATCTTGCTGACCATGCCAAATTGCCAAAACGGGAGATTACGCGACCAGGAAACGCTTCCTTCACAATATCCATTGTGGCTCGTGCTGTGTGTGCGGTTGCACCATCTTGTCTAAACCACATGTTCACAAAGCCCCACTCATCCAATTCCGGCAGTAAGAAGTCCTTTGTCATGGCCCTGTAGCGTTCGCCAGTAACAGTGACCGTATTGCCGATGACGTCCTCAAAAAATACGGCCCAATCACTCCTTCCGCATGAACGCCGCACCACACAGTGGCTTTGAGTGGATGTAATGGCTCTTCGTGCATCACACGCGGATTTTCAGTGCCCCATAAACGATGATTTTGCTTATTGACGTAACCGCTTAAGTGGAAATGCGCCTCGTCGCTCATGATGATTTTCGACACAAAATCGTCCTCTTCGTTGTTGAGATTGAGGATGGCTTGACAGTAATTCACACGCGACTGACGGTCAGGATTGCTTGCCTGTTTGTATTCTGCAGCTGTCTAGTTTAGAAATTATAACATCTTTCGATAGGATGATTAATTTTGCGCCACCTTGTACAAGTAGGGGTACCTGTTGAACCAGATCTCAAATTTGTCAGATGCATGTAACATTTTTTGAGGATTCTTAAAATTTTGCTTATTTTACCTCCACGTGGTAACCATCGGATACTGGTTACTGTCTATCCGGACTGAGCTTGATAAACTTAAAAGCGCGAGTATTGGCCAAAACACAAAAACAGCAGTACTACCAACACGACAGCGGACTTACTCCCCTAATGGATCCAATGGTAGCGTGATAACCTTCAGGAACAAATATACCATCTCATCTGGGGTTTTTCGACATATTTGGAGCTTAGACCGATAAGAATTTCCAAAACTCAGTTGGGTTCTTGGAAAACAGAAGGTGGCAGATGAGCCCCGAGGAGACTAACGGCAGCGCTCACACCCCCGAATTGGGTTACCAACATCCTACCAGCGCCTACATATCTGAATGTGGATTCATTGTTGGAGGCAGACTTAGGCAAGAGGTATTAAGCTTCAAACACTCGACGATCGACCAAATCCATAGGATAACTCAAGTAATCGAAAAGGCACTAGAGGAAAAAAGGGCATGTTCCGCGATCTTTTTGGATGTGGCACAGGCTTTTAACAAAGTTTGGCCTGAGGAACTAAATTATAAGCTGAGAGTTCTCATTTCAAAACAATATGCCAAAATTCTGGAATCGTATGTTAAAGATAGAAACTTCAGAATCAAACCAGAAGACTCCTACTCTAAACTAAAGGAAATCAAAGCGGGAGTACCACAAGGCAGTGTAGTGGGACCAGTTCTATACCAACTATACACTAGTGATCTCCCAACGCTAGAAAACAACACTGTAGCTACCTTCGCTGGCGACACTGCGATCATGGCAGTTGGTAAAGAAAACGAGGAATCAACACAAAACCTACAACTAGCTGTCTATCGAATACATAATTGGACAATGGCGCATTAAAATAAATGATGTTAAGTCGGTCCATGTCGACTTCACTAACAAAAGTTGAACTACATTTACCAATCACTATCAACTGACAAACAATACCATACTCAAACACAGCGCAGTACCCTGGCATGACCCTAGATGATAAGCCTCGTTGGAAAGAGCACATCAAGAAGAAAAAGGAGGAAAGACGTATTGGCTAATAGGAAGAAATTCATTCCTTTTAACGTATTAAAAGGTTTTATTATATCAGCAAATTTTAAAACCAGTATGTGCCTATGGCATCCAGCTTTGCTAGAAGACACGAAGGAAGACTTCATCAGCATGTAAATATCGAAACATCGCAGCTCCTAGACAACACGGACATTGTATGAAGACTCAAACAAACTAAACCATTTGAGTTGGTGTAGATGAAACTTGAAGTATACCAGTTCCTTAGAGACGCAACTGGGTGAATTTCTTGGATAAATGTTTTATTTAGCAAATTAGGCTAGAATAAGATTGTTTACTAGTCCCGGTGACTAGATTGTAATACAAATTAAGTGTTGAGTATAAATTTGCTAAAGCTAGCCTAATATGCATGCAAGTCGCCGTAGAAAAGATACATTTTACGAGCTCTTGGGCGAAACATACGAGCAGTGCATTAGCTAAAGCATTAAAACAGTCATAGGAAGGGAGGGAATCTCTGGTAGCACAGTCAGAAAGAACAGCCACCCTCGTTGGTGGATTCAAGCTGATCGACTTTGTTGCGGAGCTAAATGTGTTCGTAGCTAGTATGTGTTTAATGTCTTAAGATGTCCTATGCCACCATCATTACGTATTGAAGAACGGTTGCAACTGCATATGGCTGCCTATGCAGCGGCATCTCTGGTGGCTGCTCGAGAGCTCTACGAGCAGAAGAGAGGAATCGAACAGTTGTTTCGCAGGAGATAAAAGAAAGAGCATGAAAAGCGTGCGATCGAGGAAATAAAGAGATGCTACCAAAAAATATCTTGCCAAGGCAATAAAGCCCGAACCGAAACCTGCTAAATGATCAAGGGCACATCGCAGTAGAAACGCAATCGATTCTTAGGATATGGACGAAACATACACGAACGCAGCGTGATATCAGTGGGTCTTTCGTGGGTATTGAAGCGGCGACAATGGATTTTACGGTCAATGAAAGTAAGACTAAGTGTATGCCGTCGACAAGAAAGGACAATCAACACCGATATCTCGGACATATCTTCACCGTAGACAGATATAACTTCGAGGTATGTAGCTAGAAAATTTGTCTGTCCAGCGTTGAGATTAAATGAAGAATAACTCTTGCCAACCGCTGTTTCTTTAGGCTAAGAAGGCAATTGATTAGCAAAGATCTCTTTCGAACAACTGAAGTAACCCTTTATAAGAACTAAATCATCTAAGCCCTGCTGTATGGTGTAGACGCATGGATTTTGTCAAAAGTGGATGAGGCTGCTCTTAGTTATTTCGAGAGGAACATTTTTCGGTCCCGTCTGCATAGACTGTGAGTGGGAAAGGAGATAGAACTACGAATTGTACGGGGTGTATAGCGTCATCGACTTAAACAGAAGAGTGAAGGTCCAACGGCTGAGGTGACTGGGTAATGTAGAGTTTATTTATACCAATGCTCCGGCCAGAAAAATCTTCGAATCCACCCCCGAGGGATAGCGCAGTCAAAACGACCGCAACTTAGGTGACGCAAGTTGAAGGGGTCGTCAACCAATTTGGCGTGCGAAACCGGAGAGAGTTAACCAAAGGCCGATCTTGCAGAAGACGTTTGTTGGTTGAAGCCCACAACCAGCCCGGACAGTAGCGCCACGTAAGTGTCTTTATTTTAGTATACTTTGACAAATTAGCATGGAAAAGACTCATGACTCAACAGCGCTTACCTGCTATCCCCGATAGCACCTTCTGCGGTAGCTTTGGAGATGCTAACGAGAAAGAATCTGTTCTTTGCTAAAAGCAGCATACAACAAAATTTTCTGTATATGAACATGCATACATACAAATGAAAATAGAAGCATGTGTCTACATTTTATAGATAATTGCGATAAACTTCACAGTTTGTCCAAAACAAATTCTTGTCTTTTGGTCCCACAATGTTGGTGTAACACTCTGCTTTCGCCTTAAAGTGGGTCGCCAATACGCTTAAATAAACCTTATAGCAACAACAACAAACCAGGCATACTATGTTTCCTTAAACTCTGTTGCATCTAGCGCACTCTGTGAACATCTTACTCCATTCTGCACCACAATTATTGGGACGTAATAATGTTTCATGTACCATAATCCCTGTCGACTGTAGACTTCCTCACACTAAGACAAATCCTAGAAAATACCAACCAATTTCAAGTCGAAAGCACGCGTCTGCATTAAAAACTGAATGTTCTACATCGGAAATTTTTCAGAAATGATTTGTCTGGATTTCGGCAAAGAGATGCGAGTCGTCGTGTACACGGCAAATTGGCCTGAAGGTCAACGAGGACGAAAACAAATATTTGCTGCCGACGAACAAATCAACATCTATCAACCCCTAAGGACGCAACGTCACTGTCTTGGTGGTGGTGTTTTTGGTCAGTAAGAATCTGACACTATTATGAGCACGCGCTTCCTATTCTCATAGTGTCTATGGAAGATTTTCACCTAAAAATATCCACTTCCGTAAACAACACACACCTTCCGATGAACAAAAAACAGAAAACCTATCTAAATACAACGAGAAATTCTCAGACCAAAGCGAACTTACAATCCAAGCTAAACGAAGTAGGTTATCTAAAATGAAAGCATGAGTGCTCTTCTCATAGACAATTCCAGCATAAACTGATGCATCATTCAAAATACATTCACCTAGCTTACGCTAAGTCCATTAAGTGTTCCCTCCATACATCCCTAAAATCGCAAGCACCTGGATTACTTCAAAAGTTCACAGAACAGCTCTCAATGAATGGCCAGTAATGTGGGAATCTTCACTTAGGCAAATGCATTTTCGACGCATCTCCTTACGATTGTTCTGAACCATACTAGGTACGAGTACTTTCACATTTACTAAACTTGTTATTTTTTCTTCCCTCCATTCCAGCTCCATCCCCCAACCTTTCAGAGTACCAGGAACTCCAACCTTTGAATGCGCTATTAAATACTTCAATTTTTTAAATTTCTTCCCGATTTTAACCCAGAGATACATGAGAAACTACGAGAGCGTTAAACCAGGTCAGGCAAATGTGTTCCAGAAAGAATCCACAATTGAAGTATTATGTTTGAATTGCATAGGCAAATCTGAAAAAAAAAACTGCCTGCCTGCCTGACTGCACAGTAACTCTGTAAGGATGCATTTAAAGTATCCTTTTCCATTATGTATTCGTATAAACCAACCAAAGAAATGGGTACTTTTGTGCACCCGCAGACTTGTGGAGCACTTTACATGAATTGCATTTTGTTATCTCTTATCGTAGATATCTCGTTCTAAATGTGAAATGAGATATAATTCATGTCAATGGATTTCTAGGAAAACTCCAAGAACTATAAATATGTGTGGTGAACCCGTTACTAGTCACATCACTGTCACTGGTATTCAATAACAGTCTTGAGACGGAAAGGTACTTGAAAAAAAAATGTCATTCCCTGAAGTGATAAACAGCGGAGTCGATAATGTACGTTGTACGAGTACGAAATACCGCCTGGGAATCACCATTTAAGGCGATAAGGGATCATAGATAGGTAGGTCAGTTATGGGTGCCTATATTTAGACCCTAAAGCTGTAGTCAATGTCGAAAGATAAACATTTTTAAATTTTTTTCTTGGAATTGGAATTGTTTTTGCTAATTCACGTTGAGGAATGGAAAAAATGCCTGCAATTGACTGGCGCATGATAAGCATTTGATGGATATGTTCTAATTCCAGGAATTATTTTCCATCAAATAGAAAGTCGAAGACTTTGAAGAGCATATCGGACGTGAAAGGTGATTTTCTGTCGAGCACGAGGATACGTTTGTTTTGCACGCATTCGCGCACAGTAACCTTGTCAACTTGGTGTGTTTTTCTATGCAAGGAAGGAAAAACTAGGTTATCTTAGGAAAGCAAATCGATAAATCGCAAGGTCGTCCTTGGAAGTACTAACTCTCCCATTTAAGTCAAAAGTTCAAGTAGCTTTCAGCAGGGGGAGCTACTACGAAATAAGTTGCTAGACATGTGGCATGCACTGTGCTGTGCGAAAAAAATGCGAAATAATTTTTTTTTTTTACAATTAGCGCGCACCGAAGGGGCTATGAATACCCTTATGCCGAGTATTCAGGGCACGGGCGTTTGGAAAAAGGGGAACGAGGAACAGAGGAGATACCGGCGCACGTTGGCTTTAAATGTTTGGATGTTGTTCCGATGAGGAAATACAGCTCATGGAAGATCATTCCCCATACGTGTCGTTCGGCTTATGAACGAATCCCTGTATTTGACAGTACGTCCGAAGTTGCGCTTGAGGGTGAACTGATGAGCATTCGAGGCGTGAAGCGTATTGCGGGTGAAACTATGAAGGGGAGGAATGCAAGTGGCTATTTAGTTGGAACATTGTTTGTGGAAAAAGCGATAAAATAGGGAACGACAAGAGGCATTTCTGCGATGATCTACTGAGTCTATGGAGCTCACAATGTCTCTATCACTTATTAGCGCGATTCTGAACCCTATCAAGAATGTGCAAGACGGTCTTGCGTTCACCAAACCAGATGGGGGCGTTGTATTCCATCTTTGGGTGGATGAATGCCTTATATATTGAGGCCAGATCAGACGGGGTAAAGTATTTCCTGCACCGCTTAAGGAATCCTAGACATTTTGCAGCATTTTTGGCGACCTCGAGTATGTGATCGATCCAACAAAGATGGTTGTTTATACACACACCGAGAATGGCAAGTCTTTAGGGCTCTGCGATGCAAGTACCATTCATGGATAATGGTTGAGGGTCTTGGTTTCGCTTGAGAGACAGAAGACAGCACTGAGTTTTGGATGCATTAAATTCCACTCTGTGAGTAGAGCCCCATTTGATTACGCTGTCAAGGTCAGAATTTAATGAATTATACCTACTGCCGAAGAGCAGGGACGTGAGGGTACTGAGAAAGAGAGTCGGAGACAAAATTCAGCCCTGGGGACACTAGTATTTATGCGGTAAATAACAGACTTCAAGCCATTCAAGGCAATTTGTATTGAAGTAGAGACTCCACTGAAGAGAGACTCATCGATGCACTCATTTTCGACAAAAGAGCCTGATGCCAAACTCTGTGAAATGCCTTTGAAATATCAAGCGCAACCATCTTTGTTTCACCGAAGCGATGGAGAGATTGGATCCACTTCTCGGTGAGATATGCCATCAAATCCCCAGTATACCTGTTGCTACGAAAACCATTCTGCCGGTCATTGAGCAGTTTCTGTGAATCAAGATATTTCAAAAGCTGATGATTTATCAGCGATTCCATGTCCTTGGAAAGAAGGGTGCAATGGGTCGGTAATTAGTCGGAGAGGAAGATGGACAAATGCTGTTTTCCATCTTCTCGAAAAGAGTCCAGGAGAGTATGACAGACAGAAAAGCTTACGCAGAGGTTTTGCCAGCGAAGAAGAACACCTCTTCAGAACTATTGGGGGGATACCATCTGGACCAGCGGATTTGTTAATGTTGAGACCTTTGGGAACTCGTCCAACTGTGCGAGTGCGAAAGTGGACTCGTCCCATAGAGAAATCGACGCTCTCAAGCACAGGGACAGACAAAGCGCTATCTTGCAGTGTGGAGTTGGCTGCAAATTGTGCAGCGAACAGATTGGCCTTTTCTAAGGAGCTGACTGCTGGAATGTCATTGTAAATGAGCGTTGGGATGGCGGATAAGGCTGAATTTTTAATATTTTTGACGAATGACCAAGCATTTTTACTACCCTTGGGACACTGTAGTGTTTTTCGTCTCAGTTTTTGGTCGTGTAGGAATTTTAAAAATTTAACTGAGTCAACTGAACCATTAGCGTTTCTTTCACAAATTCCAGAAGAAAAGTTAGCAGGATAGAGGCTAGACTGCTTTTTGGACTAGTAGAGCGAAAACTATTCCACAGATAACTTATTGTTTTACTTTTTTAACGGCCTCTCGAATCGTGAAGAGTGACTGCCTATAACAGGGTAGCTATCCATCCTTGTTGAACTCGGGTACTCTAGGCTCAATTGTCAAGACCAAGCGCTCTTGCATCCGGGATAGTTTTGTCCTTAAAGCGGAGGTTTGGTCTTCGTAGTCGTCTCGATTTTGAGGTCTAGAATTTTAGAATTCTCTTGGCTGGAGCTTTCTTGTCCATGTGCCCGAGCCAATCTAGTTGACATTACTTGCGCTTTTCTAGTTCATCGCCGTTTTGGTACAGCTCATTGATACGCAATTATTTCTTTCCCTCCATTCGCCCTCCTCGTTCGAAGGGCCAAAATTGGACGAAAAACTTTCTCCAATATCTGATCTGTTATCCTTCTTAGCGTATAGTATTCAGCGCCGTTCTGTAGAGTGTACATTCTGTCATCCTAGTAAGGAGTTTAACCTTTCCATTTCGTAGAGTTGATGTTGAGTCTGAGGTACGTGAACTCCTTAGCAACCTGGAAGTTATCAACAGTGACGTTTTGCCCCAGTGATGGACTCTTCAAGACAAACTCATTTCGCCTATTCATCAATTGCTTTAGCCTATACTACGGCAAGTAGGTAGTCGACAATGATGACCATATTGTCTACCCATTTCAGCAGCTGGATGGATTTGTTCCGTAAATCACATGATAGCGCATCTGCGTGCTGAAATCGGACGAGCTATCTACGTATTTGGAAACTGCATCCCGTATTCTCCATCATTTATGGGCTGAGGCACTCAACGTGGAAAAGTCCAGGAAGCAAATGGCCGCAGTGCAGTGACGAGGCGCCCTTCGTGTTACTGGCTCCTACCGCACAGTGTCTGAACCAACCAGCTGTCCTCGTGGTAGCGGGAGTAACCCTTATAGACCAGAAAGAAAGTACTTTCACGACAACAAGACGGAAATGGGATTAAAGCGAAGGCAGCAGAAGCGAAAGAGCAGACTAAAGAGAGGTGGCAAAGCAGGTGGACCGCTGAAACCAGGGGAAGATGGACCGCGAGGTTGATAATGATAGTCTTTGCTGCATGGACGGAGCCGAACACGGTGAAGTGAATTACTACATCACCCAATTCCTAACCGGACATGGATACTTCAACCGGTACCAGCGCAGCCCATTACGGAGACTCCGCGGAAGGCGATGCCATAATTTCTTCGTCTGCAGTAGGTAGGCAATGCAGAGGACCAGGCTTGAGTCGGAGATAGGCAGCCTCTCCCCAGACAACGTGGTCCAGAAGATGATCTCGAGCACCACCAGTTGGAACAGGAACCGCGCCTTCATCGAAACGGTGTTAAGAAAGAAGAAGAGCGAGGAAGAAGCAAACACACCCTCAGAAAACAAATTCTATAAGAAGTTGAAAGCTTTACCGAGACAAGACAAATGAACCCGTAACAGAATGCAAACGCCACCTCCCTGAAGTAATGCGAAAGCGGTGCCGGAGTCGAAGGTGTCAAGAAGAAAAAAGGGGTCAAAGGTGGGTTTTTTGTGGCGTGTGAGTTCCACACTACTTGAAACAGAACGGACCTGTTTCTCGTGCGCATTAGCGTTTTCCCTCCGCCCCCTAGGCAAAAAAAAAAAAATTCTCCATCATTACTCGACACAGCTCGATTACTGTTGGCAGATGTCGGGTCTTCGCCATCGCCCTATGGAAGGTCAGGACGATGAGTGCTATCATGTGCGCCTTACAAGTCGATAAATAGAGTGTCTTGATCTGAATTTCGTAGGTCTTTTCCAGGATTTGCTTTAGTGTGCAGATTTGGTCTCCCGTCGATCTACCATGGCAATGCAACCACCAGTTACAGATGGATTGTAACCCTCCCCATGTTCCACTTCCATAAATCAATTGGTCGCACTTCTATCTGTTTTCACTGGGTTTGCCAACCCATTCAGATAATCAAGTTTTTGCATTAACCTCTGAAAGCAAAACTAAGAGCACATCTCCTTAGAGATTACCTATCCACCGATACCCATCTCCTGTAGATGGAGAAACTTTCAAATGAGTTTAACAGCCAAACAAATTCAAATTTTATTGAGTACTTTTTATTGATATTGTAAATCGATTGGGGCTTCACAGAGGAGACTTCATTTTATCTAAATTGATTGCAGTCTAAGGAGGCCAGAGATATCAGTGAGTAGGTACTTAGCAAAAGTTGTATTAATTGATGTGGTGCTTACGCTTTGATTCAGTTCAAATACACTTTTGTGCACTTCTTGAGAGTCCTTTTCGTAGAATGGCCGGATATTCTGTATTTGTTTGATGCTATCGGATAGAGCAGACATGTTTAAGTGCATGTGGCACTTCCGGTCTTTGATGTGAACGAAGAGATTTTGGTTTTCCTCAAATGAAAACAAATCAGACAGGAGACGGTACGTACGTGAAATATACACACGTGGAGTATGTGTATGTGTGCCAAAGATAAGGAGAAGGAAACTGGTTGCACAAGTTCTTTAACCTTCTTTCGTGTACTTTAGGAGGTTAGATATACCAGTATGTATATCTACACTTTAAGGAGTGCAACACATGCAATTATAAGATAAACTTAGTGAAAGATTCAATTTGCACAAGTCATGGTAATAACCCCTTTTTCGAGGAAGTCACTACTAAGGAGATTTATTTCCTTTGAAATAACATATATACACATCCATGTGTATATGCACATATGTACATATGTATATACATCCGCCTCCGAGTGGTGAATTGTTTTGCTGTAACGTGCTGTTAATTGGATTTTGACCCTTTCGATGAAAATCATAATTCGATGCGGCTGAACTATTAGATTCTGTTTGTATCTTTTACTATTTGATTGAGGAGAATATGTGCAACATGAAAGTCGTTTTTTTTTCTCCCACTTTTACCGGTAGAATTAGTACGCCGTCTGGTACCAAAAAGAGAAATACAGCGTGCGTTTTAGGTTTCAGACCGATTTTATTTGGCTGATATTTTAGTTTGACTGTCATATTTGAGTCGATGAGAATGGTGGATAACAATTTGTTATGAAGTATCTACCGCCGCAATAAAGTGCATTGAGGTACCACATAGATTAGCATCTCCAAAGAGAGTTAAACTTTAAACCAGGAGGAGCTAGTCATGAAGCGCTGGAGGCTGCTAATGATAGCATTATTCAGTTCGTCACGGCTGAAAAAGTAGGTCTATAAATGCAGTTTCATAGGAGCTTCACATGTACAAAAAAAATAAAAAATTTAGAATGGTTTCTACCTTCTCTTCATCCATGCAGCTTCTACAGAACTCGTTACCGAAGGGGCCCAACCTAGTGGCGTGCCTACTGATAATGCAGTGCCTTGCAACGACACCTACTATGTTAGCGATGAGCTCCCTTTTCTATTTTATAAGACAGTTGGAGCCTTTGAGATCCAGTTTAGGCCAGATCTGTCTAGTGATTAAACAGGTAGTACCAGTTGCCCCTCTGCGATTGGTACTGTTTGTAGCATTAAACTTAAGTAGCATTTGACCTGTAGCGATAGGCATACCGAGATTAACCTTATCTGGTGAAATCGATAGTTTTGTATCCTGCCTGGTGAGATCGTCAGCCGTGCAATTCCCTGGGTTATCACTGTAGCTCGGCACCCAAATAAGGTGGATATTGAATTGTTCAACCATCTCGTTGAGAAACATACGACGGTTTTGGGCAGTTCGAGAGTTAAAGGGGACGGATTTCACAGACTTGATCGCGATTTGGCTTTCAGTATAAATTATGATATCCCGTTTAGATATCAAACTGAACTTGATCCACGACAAGGCTTCTTTTATCGCCATGATCTCCGCCTGGAAGATGCCACAGTGATTTTGTAGGCAATCATTGGAAAATACACCTTTTCTTACTCCTAATTCTGTTTTGGATCGATCCGTATATAATCAGATGGATTCCTTCTGCAGCCCGAGATCCCCCTGCCAGTCTTCTCTGGCGGGTATTCGGGTTTCAAAACATTTTTCGAACTAGAGTTGAGGAAAAGTGTAGTCAATGTCTTCTGGGAGGCAGTTAAGATCGTTGAGAATGGTGGAGTGTCCAATATGCAGACTAGACCACAGAGATGCGGATGGCCTGATACGCTGCCATCTATTTGCTATAGAGATCTAAAGGTGGCGGATGGAACAGTCTATCTAGAGCAGCTGTTAGTGAAGTTCTAAGAGCTCCACTTAAACACTGAGAGATAAGGCAAAGTCTGGGGGACAACGTTGCCAAACCTCAGATTAAAACACGTACCGAGCCAATGGAAAGTTGCAGAAGTCATAATGGTTTTGAAACCAGGAAAACCACCTAATGAGGTAAAATCGTATAGACCAATTTCGCTCCTTCCAGTCGTATTAAAAATTTTCGAGAGGATATTACTAAGGCACCTCCATCCAGTTATAGAAGAAAATAATCTTATCCCTGATCACCAGTTTGGGTTCAGAAGTAAGCATTCGACGATTGACCAGGTGCATAGAATAACTGACGTTATCGAGAAAGCACTTGAAGGAAAAAAAATTTGGCCAAACGTATTTCTTGACGTCTTACAAGCCTTTGATAAGGTGTGGCATGATGGCTTGAAATGCAAATTACGACAAGTTCTCCCTGTATGCCTATATGATACATTAGAATCATATATCGGGAATAAACTCCTCCGTGTTAGACATGGAAACGAATACTCGGATCTTAAAGAAATTTCGGCCGGCGTACCGCAAGGAAGCGTTCCTGGGCCGCTTCTCTACCTGTTATATACTCGTGATATACCGAAAGAAGATGGCACTATCCTTGCTACGTTTGCGGATGACACCGCTATCCTAGCAGTAGGTAAAACAATCGAAGAAACGACTGCAAACTGCAAAACATAAAATAAATGAATGTACGAGGGACTGGCGGATCGCCCTCAACGAATCTAAATCTGTTCACGTGAATTTCACTTATAAGAAAACTAATGACTTGCCCATTTTTCTAAACTTGGCCCGAATACCTTTTGCAAACGAGGCCAAATACCTGGGAATGACACTCGACGCAAGGCTAAAATGGAATTCGCACGTGAAAATGAAACGCAAAGAACTCGAAATCAAATATAGAGAAATGAACTGGTTACTCGGAAAACATTCCCAGCTCAACAAACTGCTTTTATACAAGCAAGTGTTAAAGCCGGTGTGGAAATACGGTATACAACTTTGGGGTTTTACCAAGAAAACAAATGCCAATATTTTACAAACTTTTCAAAAGAAAGTACTAAGAGAAATCAAGCACCGTGGTATAGTAGAAACGACGATATCCACAGGGATCTCGGAATTCCGACAATTGAAGCTGATATTAGAAGCTTCGCGAGAAAGCATAGAAACCGACTTATCGGACATGTCAACAATACAGTCCAACAAATTTTGGATGAGAGCAATTTATTGCGTCGACTACAAAGGACAAAACCTTTTGACTTGGCGAGATAAGAATTAACCGCGTATAGATTACGGAACATGCAGGATCTTTCAGTGGAAAGTAACCTGCCAAACGTTTATTTCGTGATAGAAAAATTGCTTGATAAGTTGTTACTTAGTTGCAATATCATGACAAATTTATATCGAAGGGTGGTGTTTTTGGTCAGTAAGAATCTGACACTACTATGAGCACGCGCTTGCTATTCTCATAGTGTCTATGGAAGATTTTCACCTACCCTCGGAAAAAAAAATGTAAAAGTTATTAAAAAAAACAGCGGCCTATAACATAAAACGCACACTGTACTTTGCTTTCCATTTTGTGGATCGTATGTGGTTCAGGGCCTAGCTTCTCGCGACCATTCGTGTTGTCCGTGCTAAATTTTTTCCACGCAAATGGAAGGGAGCCATTTCCAAAAGGATCTTTTATTTTTTTGAATTGAAGGTTTTACAGTTGTTACTCTCGGACGTTTATCAGAAGTTCGCGAGAGGTGGGACCGTGAAAAAAACTTTTTGGTGTTTTCTGGGAGTCGAGCGTGGAACCTCCAGCTCAGCGATCCAACGAACTAACCACTTGAGCCAGGACATCCCCAAGAGAATCGCCTTAAAAATTAAAAATTCTTTTGAAGTTCGGACTAGGAACGCAAGAGACCAGAATGCGCATTTTGTGCGAATGTCCCACCATAGCTCGTAGCGTGCACAACATTTTGGAAGCGCCCATAAAACTAGCAATTTATCTGCAAATAGCATTCTCAGATCCTTGCTATGTAAACCTCATTTAATGCACAATTTATACATAGGAATCGTTGAAGATGTAACAGACGCATCTTATCTTGAAAGCGAAGTTGCGAGAGAGCATTTCTCGTGTCCCGCCTTTGAGAGAATGAAATTGTGTCCTTTTTGTATAATTTGCTTGGGTGATATAGAATTCAGCTATGAATGCAAAGAAGTTTGAATTGATGCCTTCCTCAGGGGCGTACGGACATTGAACCCATTTCATATCTGAGTACTCTGAGCTCTCCTAAAATAAATGTTAACTTACAGGCGGGTGGACTGATAATTATGACTTAAGGGTCTTGGCTCTTGATGTAACAAATTATGCGTTTAGTTTGAATTTGTCATATGAGATACGGTAAACAAGTGGAGACCATAGTTTTTGAAGCTTTGAAGCGCATAGTACATGCGTTCTTTGAGTCGTTAAAGTATCTGCATTTGACCGAGGCAACAATTTCCCGTGCTATACTATGCTAAGAGATTGTTGTTTACTCTGTTTCAGAATATTCCTGGTCTTCTTAATGCACAAAAGGGGCCATATGGCTTTAGACACATTAGATCCTCTCACGGTGGGCCAGCGAGGGACTGCCATTTTGCAGACCATATTTTGGTAGTTGCCTTAGGTTTGTTTATTTGTACCTTTTTCCCACTATCCTTTGGTAATTCATAAGCAAGTTCATTTCCTACTATTCTGCAATGACCACGTTGCAGTTCGGGACTATTTTAGATTTGATTCCTCTGCTCTAAGTAAGCATGGCCTGACTATCTGTGACAATATTCAATCCTCCGATTGGAACTTGGGGCTCTGTAGAACCTATTCCGCCGATGTACACATATTTAGAGCCGTCCGCGAACAGAGCAATCTCATTAGATTTTATAATTTTTTGTAGGTGTACCATTAGCCAGCTGTATCAGACTACCACATTGTATCCTTTCGTAATTCCTTGCAGGTGTTTTTAATAGTTCAACTTACGAGTACTTAAAACCCATCCAATCACTTTAAGAATAGGCAAACAGATAAAAAGTAATTGCCCCTCTATAAAAAGGAAAATGGGAAGCGCATTAGCCAAAAAGCACATGATCAACATTATCCTTTTGCAATTTAAAATTATGTTAAAGCAAGAAAATTGAAATTCATTTCTCCAAAAACCTACGCTATGTACCTGCACGTGTATGATGAACAACGAACCGAATACACCGAAAAAGGTCAATCGATAAAGCACAGAAAAGGGATTACATCCAAAATCTAGGGCATGATTACTCAAGTCTCAAGGGATTTTCCACCAATCTCTGGGCCACCTACAGAATGAAAATGCCAAATAAAAGGAGAGTAAGAACACGAAGAAAGAAAATCCACCCACAAGAATGAAAAAAAAAAAAAGAAAAAAAAAAAGCTGTACTTGTATATATAGCCAACACAATTGATCAAGGACACGCTAAAGTATGCTGGATTTGCTCATCTACCAAATGAATCTCGGATTCAATTTGTTTCGCATCATATTAGAATGCTTCTTGCAAAAGTATTTCTTATCTTTCGGTCACAGGACGTTAAACGAACCGAACACTGTTTACGGCCGATGGATGTCAAAACGGACATTGATATGTTGTCTCCTTGGGTGAGAGGTGATGGCTGCTGGTTGAAGACTGGACGAATCATGTTCTATATGGTGTTTGAAATCTGTCGACAAAAAAAGAAAAAAAAAAAAAGGAAACAAGGATTTAGTAGGATAGTTCAATCGATTGACTTGTTTTGATTTTCTTTATGGAATTTACTTTGTATCCTGTAATCGAAACATGAACGATGACTAAATCTGATGAAATGTATGTGGGTAAGGCTATTACATGTAAGTACACATAAGGATTTACGATGTTTAACTTTCTCGATGAGCTATCTACAAAGGTCATAAGTCATGCTATGACATATCACGTATGGTTTGATGTTTACTTAACTCGATTAAATATTGGCGATTGCCGACCTTTCACAATGTTAAATGCTGAAACCAGTTATATCTCTGAACGCGTTATAAACAAGTGCTGAGTGGGTGTGAAGAGAGTACTATTTCTCTAAGGACTTGAACCAGCATAGCAACATAGCGACTTAAAGGGCAATTATTTTTCATCACTAGTCCTTAAGGGTTTTGGATACTTCGCTCGGAGTGTTGATTAATCAATTGCTTACATGCAGGATCATTAACACACAGCTGGGCGGAGCATCGACCAGAAGAAATGTCTGCTACG
Organism: Blera fallax; assembly: GCA_946965025.1. Classification (NCBI taxonomy): domain Eukaryota; kingdom Metazoa; phylum Arthropoda; class Insecta; order Diptera; family Syrphidae; genus Blera; species Blera fallax. The sequence continues at coordinate 43,856,344 of OX337247.1, forward strand.
GTACACCCCAAGGTGGAGTCTGGTCACCTCTCCTGTGGAACCTGGTAGCAAACGAACTACTGATGGACCTGGATAGGTCAGGATGCAGAGTGATCGCTTGTGCTGATGACATTGCTATTGCTGTCTCTCTTAAGGAAATCCTCCGATATGCTCTCCTTCGGCTCACAAAATGGGCCTCCAAATGTAGGCTGGGGGTTAATCCCCACAAAACGGAACTCATCCTCTTCACGAGTAAATATAAAGTTCCACTAATAGACCCTCCCAAGATAAATGGCACCAATCTTACCTTCACTGAAAATGCAAAATATCTGGGTCTTATTCTGGACAGAAAACTGAACTGGAAAGCCAATCTACTAGAAAGCATCAGGAAAGCCAATGGCGGCTCTCTACTCCTGTAAAAATGCCATAGGTAGGAGCTGGGGTATGAAACCTCAAATCACTCACTGGCTGTACGTGTCCGTTATCAGGCCTATACTTCTTTATGGCGTGGTCGTATGGTGCCCTCTTCTTGATAGAGCTGTCCACCTTGCTCAACTAGCTAAGGTACAAAGATCTGCATGCATTTGCATCAGTGGTGCACTGAGAACTACTCCCTCAGGGGCACTGGACATTCTGTTCGACCTGATACCCTTAGATATCTTCGGTACACAGATTGCTGCCTGTGCGGCCATTCGTCTGAAGGCCTCCTCTCAGTGGTGCAGCTATCACACTGGTCACTCCTCGATACATGATCTCCTCAACTTTAAACTTGAAAATACGGACTACGCCCCGCCGAAAATGATTTTTTGATTTTTGACCGAAACTTCCGTACGAGCATCCCTGAACGGGATGTTTGGGACAATTCTTTCCCCATCGATGGCAGCTCGGTTAACATTTTTACAGATTGCTCTAAGACCGAAGGCGGGGTGGGATGTGGTATCTTCTCCGAAAAACTCAACCTGAGAACCTGATCATTGTAGCGTAGGCGGAAATCATGGCGATTAAGGAAGCCCTGTCCTGGCTGAAGTGTAATGTACTATCTGCCAGGGATATTACCATTACCATGACAGCCAAGCGGCAATCAAGTACCTGGAATCGTGCTCCTTTACTTCAAAGGCCGCTTTCAACTGCCGTCTATCTCTTATGGAGATGACAGAGCAGTTCAACATTCACCTATGCTGGATGCCAGGCCACGGAGACATTCCAGTTAACTGCAGGGCAGACGAACTCGCCAGACAAGGTACATTGCCTGACAGGCAATCCCTAGGTATGCCCCTAGCTACATGTAAGCATCTACTAAAGCTTAATGCTATTTGCAAGACCAACCTCAGATGGGAAAACGTGTCAACGTGTCTCATCTCGAGACAGATCTGGCCCAGGCTGGACCATAAACGTAGTGCCGAGTTGGTCAAACTAAAGCGATCACAGATCAGCTGCGATGTTGGTGTTCTCACTGGACACTGCCTTATAGGCCAACGTGCCAGAAGACTTGGCCGCTTTTGTAACGACTTCTGCAGGAGATATAGGGACGAGGAGGAGGAGGAAACCATCCTTCACCTCCTATGTAACTGCCCAGCCTTGTCGCATAAAGGAATGCTTCATTCAGGGTCCCCCTTCCTTGAAGACCTTGGCGATCTGGCGCCCCTGGGCATTTGTCATAGGTGGCACCATGTTTGAGCACAAAGCCTGCCATAAGATCAGCTGGGTGTTAACTGACAGGCAAGCAACCTCCAACCAAATTGACCATTTCGCCATTTCGCCATCAGTCGAAACAGGCGAGGAGCGGGTATGGGGTTCGAACTTGATCACCATCTTATGATAGCGACTGTCCAGTTACGCACTTCTGCCGTTTGAAGATCTTACCACACGAGAACACCCAGGTTCAACATCGACCGGCTGAGAGATCCCAGAGTGCGCCAAGAACTAAGGGATCATCGGAGTGGAAACAATCAGCAGCTCACTGCCCGCCACCTTACAAGACCATTGGTATGCGGTGAAAACTCTGTGCTGCGTGCTGTAGCCAGGATAAAAGCTAAAATTATCCTGCAGCGAATCAAAGCAGGTTTCCGCTCTGGATCCTCCTGTGTCGACCACATGGACCCCTTGCGGATCATTATCGAGCAGTGCGTTGAATATCGATCGCCACTTCACCTGCTGTTCATCGATTTCGAAAACGCGTTTGATAGGGTCAATCGGGAATTTATTTGGCGGGCCTTGCGCAGGCGGGGCATACCATATAAATTAATAGCAAGGCTAAGTACGATGGGTCCACATGCCACGTTTTGAATAGAGGAAATCTGTCTGAGGAATTCGAAGTTCAAAGTGGGGTTCGGCAAGGCTGCATTCTGTCACCAATACTGTTTTTATTGGTGATTAGCGAAAGCGGAGGAATTGGATGGACTCCTACATCCGAACTCAAGCAGCTGGACTACGCTGACGATGTATGCTTACTATCTCATAGAATAATGGACCTTCACCAAATGACAACAAATGTGGAGAGAGAAGCAGACGTCGCTGGGCTGAAAATCAACTCGGCAAAAACAAAAAAAGATCCAACTCGATCCAACCGTATCTCCAACGAACAGCGTTAGCAGAGAATGGGCCACGAACCTTTAGGCACGACTGTACAACGACGAAAGTGGCAGTGGATTGGTCACACATTCTGAAAAGGTGACAGGTCCATAGTTAACCACGCAATGCAATGGAACCGGCTTACTCAGGATGGCAGAATACGCGGCGGTCGAGAAGGAAGCACGGCAACTGGGAAAGAATTGAGGAGAGATGAGGCACATTGCCAGAAACCGCACACGATGGCGTATAGGCCTTGTGGAGGCCCTAGGACCCACAAGGGGATATAGGACATAAGTAAGTATGTTTGTAGGTACTTGGGTTTGAAGGGCATAAAAGGAATTGTGTCGAGAAGTGATCGGAAAGGCGTCTTGTTCGCCTATTAAATTTCATTATTTCTCGATTCCTTTCGGTCTGAGCACCTCAGTATTGTCTGTCTTAATCTTGCTGCTGCGAGCAGTAGTAGAGGAATTTTTCAACACCTTCATGCTCCTCTTCGTAGTTGACACATGTTTCGGTTACAAACCCCTTGACTTTCTGATGCCCACTGTGGAATGTGAAGGTCACTAGTTTTGATATCCTTCGTGCCGTTTTGTTTGGAGCAAGCACAATCTTTGAACGCCAAAATGGGTTTAGGTATAAATGAGGGCAAAACCAAGTATATGGTGTCAACAAGAAGGGACACACAACATCGACGAACGTGGACAGAACGTGGCAGTCGACAGCTATAACTTCGGGGTAGTAAGAGACTTTATCTACCTTGGCTCTGATATTTTTTTTTTTTTAAATAAAACCCTTGACCATGTGGCAGATACTGCGACCTTAAAGATCTACTTTATCATAAGGGTATGGTAAGTCTAAGAGACGTACTACCTCCCTAATGAAGGATAGTAAATCCTTAGTAGCAGAGTTTTCATTTCCGCTGGCGTACATATTTCTTTATAGAAAATATGTACGTCTCCTTAACCAATGTAAAGCTGAGCAATTGCAGAGAATGTGTTCGGAAGATTTGTCCTCCTCCGAGCAGAAACTACATTCAGTGTCTGAGCTCGGGTTAAGTTTGTTAAGGTGGTATCTTAAGCCACAGTGGCCCGTGAGAAAGCCCACCAGCTTTCTGATACTTTCCTTATTAAGGGTACGTATATCCTTATAGGAGTAAGGGACAATTTCCCAGTGGTCCAGGCGAAGTTGATGTTCCCAGGCCCTATCTCGAAGGAAACTCTATACAAGACCTTGATCATCCCAGTCCAGCGCTGAAGAATGGACTCTGTCGAAAGCGGATGAAGATATCCTCAGTCGTTTCGAAATTTCGAGACATTCGGTCCCGTTTGCGTTGGCGGGGTTTGGAGGAGCAGATTCAACGATGAAATTTACGAGCTGTATAGCAACATCGACCTAGTTAAGAAAATGCGCGCCAGTCACTTGAGATGCCTGGGATCTGTAGAGCCAATGGACAACAATGCTTCGGCCGCAGACTCTTGGAATCTAACCCGGAGGGACAAAGCAGTAGGGGACGACCTCGCCTAAGGTGGCGCGCACAAGTAGAAGTGGACCTCAACCAACTTGGAGTGCGCAACTGGAGGCAGTTAGCTAAGGATGGGCTAACTGGGCAGGTTTGTTGGTTGAGGCCCAGGTTCAGCCCGAGCTGTAGCTCCACCTACATAACTCTCTTTTGACTATTTTCTTATGGTTCGGAGTTTGTTAAGCTCCCCTATGACGTTCAGGTGCTTTCAGTTTATTAATACGACGAGATTATCTGCTTATGCCACATATTGTGTGCAGGTTGGCGCTCTACTCGTTAAAAGACCCACGGAATTATGCGTAGCATTCATTTACATTAACAGACAATAGTTGCATACATACATGTACACTCGTATCTATAAGTCTTCCAAGTCTTCATAGTGAATATCTGATGTCTCACTCAACTGATGCCTATAAGCTTTCTGATGTTAACAGCGCCCACCCGTAGACAGACATTTCCGCGATTAGGCAAATCCATACATACATACATTACCAGTGAAATTATCATCTTTCCACACATCCACGTATCCACGTCTGAAAGTCACGCGGAAAGCATTATCATCGGCTATTAATAAATCACCAACTTTTTCCGAATTACACGCACGATGTTGCTATCAAAAGAGTAAAAGGCATTTCCCATTGGGGTCGACAACAACCACCGGGAAAATACTTTTTGCCTTGCCTGGCAGTGTACAAGTTTAGCCAACAGTAAATGGCGTCCATTAGAGGGAATGCCGAATCTGCCCGTTTCAAACGTTTTTTTTTTTTCTTCGCAATTCTCTCAGCATGGTTCATTGCTCATTAATGTTGTTCGCAGAATGCCTTAACCATCCGATGACGGGATTGGATGCCATTGGATCTTATTTCCACGTAATAAAGCAATAAAAAGATGAACAAAATGTTGTCGGGGCCAGGACGCGAAATATGGATTCACAGCGCGTTAAATTCGCTTCATCATTGCCGATACTGGGATGCTGGATACGCTGTCATTTCTATTCTATTCTAAGCTGCCTTGCTTCCCGTAGAGTCATCGATACCTACAGATACGTCCCCCACTCACCAGTATTTGTTGTATGCAAACTATGAATCGCATCCTCGTGGATCAGGTCATTGTTATATGCAAACGGATATGTACTCATATAGCCATAATGAGGCAATTTGTTGATATACTGAGTTCCACTGTTGTGGAAAGCTTCAGCTCATTTAGGTAGAGACAGCAGATATATTTGGACGCATAAGGATACTGGAATAAAATTGGAAGTTATTGTACCTTTGCGAACGCCCAGCGAGTACGATGTCATTCTGATGAAATTCAAATTTGATGCTTTGAGCTCATGATGGCAATGAGAATGGAAATTTCCTGTCAAATTTTGTTTGAACTCCCATTTATCTTTAATGAGGTTTTGCGTTAAGTTCAACAAGGTTATGAACGTACAGATCGGAGCAAGGCATATTACCTATGCGCTCGTCAAGGTAAGCCCAGAAGGAAATTATGACTTTCGGATGCCGTATGCAAACACATTTTCAGTTTGATTTAATTTTTGAAAACGGGAAGAGTCGAGCTAGGTTATGGTGGAGCTCTTATTTAAAAAACAAAAAAAAACAGCGTTAACTTCAGTTTATGATGAATTCGGGTCCGTCTACAATCAAGGTCCTGTCAATTGACTTTCCTTAAAAAATGCATCGGTTGTCTATTTATTGTTTATTTATTTAGTACAAGCTTAGTACAAGCAGAACACTTAACCTAACTTGAAGCTAAATTATTCCTTATTTACTTAAACTAAAAAATTAAAAAAATTATCATTTGGCATTTATGTAAGGGGAGAGGTCATATGGAAGAGAAAAGACGGTTTCTAAGGGAGTACAAACTGGAGTGAAAGTCAAGCGTGCTCTGTGCATTGTTGGCCAAACGCAACTTTCTGGTGATTGGTTCGAAATGGCCATAGTTGGTGCGGTGGTGAGGGAGACGAAAGATTGGAGCAGACCGAAGGTTACGTGGGTTAGTGTGGAGGGAGATCATTTCCAGAAATGCGGGGAACCAATGGTCAGCCGATCATTGTATAGGGGTAAGATATAATCGTCGGACCAAGGAAGACCGCGTAAGGCCAAACGGATAAACCTGCGCTGCACAGCTTCTATTCGAAGTGAGTACGTGTCGTGAAAAGGTGACCAAACTTGGCTGGCGTATTCAAGGAGGGGTCTGACAAAGGTAATATAAAGGGATTTTGTAAAGTAAGCGTTCGAGAATTCTTTAGACCAGCGTTTTAGAGGAATTAGCCTTGAGTATAATATGATCAATGTGAGAACGGAAGTCTAGCTTCCTGTCACAAATAATACCCAGATCGCGTATGGTGGAGACTGAGGGAATTGACTCGTTACGAAAGTAATTGGTTCTGAGGGGAGGTGGGAGAAGGTTATGGATTGCGATTTACCGACGTTAAGTTGTAACAAGTTTTTGTCGCACCAGGTGTAGAATGAATTAAGGTCGTTTTGAAGTAAAAGAGGATCCATAGGTGTAGATATTACCTTAATGATTTTCATGTCATCCGCGTAAATAGACAGTTCAGAGTGTTTTATGATGTGACCAACATCGTTTATTGTTAAGACAAATATCAATGGACCAAGATGGCTGCCTTGAGGAACACCTGAGCTGGCGTTAATGGGATCAGAGACTGAAAATCTAAAGAGAACCCTGTATTGGGGTTTTTCTTGGTACGATCTCAGCCATGAAATGAAAGAAGGTGGAAAACCGAGGGCTTTGAGAGGGTGAGAGATTTTATCAAACGCCTTGCTGTAGTCGGTGGTTATGACAGCCATTTCCTTACCTTCGTCTAAAGCTTGCAGTTTTTTTTTTTATAACTTGCGTGCGCGAAAGGGGGTATGAATAGCCTTATGCTGATTTCTCAGTGCACGGACGTTTGAAGGAAGGGGAAAGAGGAACAGAGGAGGTACCGGTTCACGTTGGCTATAAATGCTTGAAGGTTGTAACGATGAGGAAATACAGAGCCTGGAAGATCATTTTCACATACGTGTCGTTCGGCTTATGAACGAATCCCTGTATTTGACAGTACGTCCGAAGTTGCGCTTGAGGGTGAACTGATGTGCATTCGAAGCGTGAGTATTTGAAGGGGAGTAATGCAAATGGCTATTTTGTTGGAAAAAAAAAAAGATAGGAAAAGACAAGAGGCATTTCTGCGATGTTCTAGTGAGTCTATGGAGCTCAGAATGTCTATATCACCTTTTAGTCTTACCGTGCGGTTCTAGAATGTGCAAGACGGTGTTGGGTGCACCAGACCAGATGTGGGCATTGTATTCCATCTTTGGGCGGATGAATGCCTTATATATTGAGGCCAGATCAGACGGGGTAAAACATTTCTTGGACCGCTTAAGGAATCCTAAACATTTTGCAGCATTTTTGGCGACCTCGAATATGTGATCGTTCCAACGGAGATGGTTGTTAATACACATAGCGAGAATGGCAAGTCTTTCGGTTTCTCCGATGCAAGTACCATTACTGGATAATGGTTGAGGTGCGAAACAGTTTATAGATTAATGTTGATAATTTATCAATTAATGTGTTACAAAAGCAAGAAACTTCCCTTTTTTTCTGTCTCTTTAACAAGCTACTAAATCTTTCAATTGAAGCGCTTAATTTTCATGAAACTCTTTTTTTCCTTCCTGAAACTGAACAATGTTTTAGTGGTTAAGTTTCCAATGTAAAAAAAAAAACACCAGAACCATTTTCCTAATTGTTTCTCCGGAGTTGAACGCTACGTCGTCGCTCGGTCTGAATTTTCTGGTTGATTGCCATGAAGCAGGAACCGATGAACCAATATTTACCGATTCACTGAACTGTTGAAAAAGATGAACTGATGAACGGTTTAAAGAGGCACATTAATTTGGTGAGAAACCAATACTTGATTCGGTACTTTTTTCAATATGATGGCTGACTTATGTCGAAGTCATGAATGATTTCGAAGTCATGAATGAGATAGTTAAACATTTTAATTAAAACTAGAACAAAGTTGCCGAGAGCATACACCTCAAATGATGTAAATATATAACCGATAGTAAATATACGTATGTAGATAGATACATTAAACCAATTTTTATGTACTTTTTTTTTAGCAAAAACGTGATGGCATCGAAATTTATTATCGTATCATATATCCGTACAAGTGCCCGATCGCATCGCTCATTGTGTTAACGATTACAGACTACATTGCTTTGAAATCCGATAAGGGAAGACTATAACAACGTTCACCAAGTGTTGAAGTCCAACGTTCACTTTGTACACTCATGCCTCCGCGAAATGAAAAAGTTATTTCACTCGTGCGATTATTGCCTTCTTAACATACTTTCAGGCGAATTGATAATTCCAAGACTTCCCAAACTGGTTAGTGGAGTACTTAACCTGCGTGGGATATTTTTTGCAGGAAGGTCCGCTATGTGGATGGGTAAGCTGCAGACACCCGTAGTTGAAGAGACATCAAGGTTAAAAGGCAAGCTTTACTACGCTTTTACACGATTGTTTTAATTATTGTTGAGGAGGGACATATTGTGCTTAGGTACTCTTTGAGGTACAAAACCTGAAAATATGCTTATTTTATGGATGACTGATCCCGCGAGGGTTTTTAAAACCTAGAATTGCAGGGTCTTGGAAATTGGGTCTGGTATTTCTTTGAATTTACAGAGGTAAGCAATGAGAAGATGCAACCTTTCTACATACTTACGTACTTACTTAGATCCGCTGACTTCTCGTGGGACATAAGGCAACCCCTGCGCACTATCGTACTCGGAGCTCTGCAACGTCTTTTAGCTCCCTACAAGTCATCCCTAATGATTTAGATTCCTCCTCGACTCACCTTCTCCATGTCTGCGTAGGACTGCCTACTCGTCTGCCTGATTGGGTTGACGAAGCACTTCGCAAAAGAACTGTCTTCGCGCCGTAGGGTGTGACCAATCTAAGGCCACTTTCTCCTCCGTATTTTGACGTCTATTGGCACCTGGCCCGCTACCGCGTGCAGTTGGTCGTTCGATATATGGTTCGGCCAGAAGATCCTGAGGATGTTGCGAAGACATCTATTTGTGAAGGTTTCTGATGGCGTTGGTCACTTTCCAGGTACTGCACCCATAACGTAGCACTGTTTCCACGTTGAATCGGAACAGTCTCAGCTTGATTTTTTCTACATGGTTATTCAGAAATGGAAGAAACTTAGAGTCTGGTGCAAAATCAACCAAACCTGTCTGAGGCTTTTAGTCAACATTGAAACTTAGAAAAGAAAGTAGTAGTGTCAGTCGGTGTTGAGAATATAGAAAACCTATTTCTGCAGACTATTTAACGGCGGGGAAGATCTACATTCCGCAGTCAGGCAGAACGAACCATTCAACATAGACAATGACAGCAAGGACTTCTGTCCACGGGACTAAACTCAAGTGACGACATCATTATACAAAAGGCTGTTGACTTTGACCACTGATCTATCGCCCTATTTAAGCGACTGAAAATGACTTGGTAGACACTGTTCACTAACTCATTTCAATAATCTGGTCAAAAAAGTGTAGCTATGCTTGATGAATGGAGCATGAGCATAGTAGACCCAAACTGTGCCAATTACAGAGGTACTAGCCTCCTAATTATATAAGATCCGATCCTATGCATTGTGTGCATGCCTGCAACCTTTTATCAAAGATCTGATCAGTCCCTTTAATTGTAGCTTTAGGCAAGAAAAGTCGACAACCTACCAAATTTTCACACTCTGGCGTATTTTGCAAAAAGACCCAGGTTGTCAAAATCGATACTCACCACCTCTTAACTATCTAAAGTTTGTATAATTACATACCTAGTAGAAGCGTTCATACTTTAATTTAGCAAACAAGTAGATTACCCCACTTGAATGCATCACAGGCTTTCACTCAATCTAATATCCACTTTCACAGGCTACGAGCAGAAAAAGGTGAAAAAAAGCCGATTTTTAGTCGGTTAGCATGCCTTAAAAAAACCTCATACATCGCCATGATTAACTGCCAAATATAAAATCTACCGAATTTCAGACCCCACCAGCGAAATGCCATGAAGTATGTATCTTCCACAATGAGGAGTGAATATTCTCGTCCTTCGAGCTATACAAGAGTCTATTACGATTACAAACACGACACCAGAAGACGCCGCTCTTGCATCTAGATTGAGTGCGAAAGATACACAAAATAAAAAAAAAAAATAGCAAAAAACCGACTCCCAAGGATAATACCAAACGGCGATCCCATAGCGAAGTCATTTTCGCTCATTTTTATGCATGAAACAGAAACAAAATTCTAATTTTCTACTGCAGTGATTTCGAACGGACTGCGGATGAGCTTGTTCCGCACTTGTAGATGCAAAGTGTACGGCAAAGGAGAGCACTCCTTCCCCGTTTGCAGACCCGTCCGATACCCGTCATAAACTCGATCTACTTCACCCTTCTAACAAGTATCTGCTTGTGTTTTTGCTCAATCTTATTTTATTTGATTGCTTGCGTTTTCTTTCCTTGCGTTTTTTTTTTAGTTTGTTTTCGATTTGTTTCCTGTTCGTAGACGAGCTGGTGCAAAGAAAAAAAAACAAAAAAAAAACGGATAAGCAAAATCTTTTGAACGTGAAACGTGGTCATGCTTATCGACTGGGAAAGAGATTGGTCTTTCGTAAGAAGCTAGTGGTGTAGGTTCCTCAATGGAAGTGGAAGTGGAAGTTGAATAAAAGGAATTATATCTAATGCTTGGCCAAAAGGTAAGGGAGTGGCTACTGACGTTCCCTTTCGATTTATCTTATGCCCTTGAAGGTATTTGGAGTGCTCAGCGATTGTGTAGCGTTATGTGTTTAATTTATGATCAGGATAACCGCAAAATGAATTGAACCAGTTCGCCGATTTTATGTTCTTCGTTCTGGCCAGATGACTTTGGCAGATGCAGGATATTTGCTTTTATGTTAGTCATTTGTTGTTAGCTGGGTGCTTGAGGTTAGTCACTTCAGCGAATATAGTAAGTTCCGGAAAAGCTCGACTGTTTGGGAGTAGCATTTCAATAACATAAGCAGTGTGCTTATGTGAAAAAGGAGCAGATGACTGGCAGAAAATATGTACATAAATGTAGCTTCCGAAATATGAAAGAACCACTGACAGAAAAGTGAATCCATGCAATTGTGGCCAACGAGACTCTATGTACCTATGCAGTTGTACCTTGTTGCGTTGTATCGAGGCTGCATCCGTAAACATTAACTCTCCTGACTTCCTTAGAATAATAAGATATGTATCTCGTAGTGCGTTACTGTAAAAGAAACGAAAACAATTAGCAGCTCAGTGCAAAAGAGATTAGAGTCATGGAAAAAATGTTGGTGCGACAAGTTAGGCAGAGGGTTAACCATGAACGTTTCTCTCGGTGATAAGCCAACTTATGGGGATCATCCTGGACAAAGTTTACTCCTGGCCCACGAGCTGTGGTTTCGCGGTGGAGTGAGGCTTGAATGATGCTTTCTGTTACAAAAGCTAAAGCGTAAACCTTCATCTGGTGACCCACCTTAAATTAGTAATATTGTTAAGCGGGTCAACATTACCACATATCATCGCTGTTCGACACTTTTCTGCCACCACCACGCCAGTGAACATTACCACGAGTTTTGCCGCCGCCCGACACTCCACTGCCACCGCCGCTTCACCAGACGTTAGCACCTCCAAAGACGACGAGAAAATACGCGCACCAAGTCTACTCCATCACCATTCATCCAGGCATCGATGGGAAAAACAGCAATGCCCCCGGGAGCCCTGCACAGCACTCGAGGAATCCGAACAAAACTTCTCGTTGGCTTTGGAGTCAACAACTTGTTGACAACTCAAAAGTTCTGTTCGGATAGTTACTAATGAAAGCTGTTTGGTTTGCTAATGTTTTGCCAAGGTTGGCAAATAAAAGACAGGGTGACCGGCTAATTAAGTGCTGTACATTGGATGGCGGATAAAAGTTATTTTGGCGGCCGTGGGACATGCAACCCCTCATTCGACGGGGAATTTTGAGCGCGCAACGAAATTAAACACCACCATTAAACAGCGAAATTAACTTTTTTCAAAATGGCGCCGAAAATCGAATGGGAATAGCGGGCAGGAGAAGCATGGAAGGTTGCTGAGTTCGGGATGTGGAAGCACGACTGGAAAACAGCAGGGATGCTATAAATGAAAGGCGCATAGTAGCAGAAAGACAGTTTTTTCGGAGTTCGTTCACTCGCACGAAACAAAAAAAAAAAAAATAATAATAACCCTCTCGGGAACCAATTTTATAGTTTTTTTTTCGCTCTTTCCCTACTTTCTTTGGTCGTGAATTTTTGCTCGGCAAAAATATCGTCCAAAAAGCAGCAGCAGTGTTGGCAAAGAAATCATGTTCGGCAGATGCTCGAACTGTGATCCTACTCCTGCTGCTTTTCGATCTCTTCATCAAACACAGCTACGAGTACATGAAGTGTAGTCCGCCATTGGGAATCTAGATGCTGCTGCTCTAAGCCGTATGGCCACAGTAAAGTTCAATACCAAACGACTGTCTACAAGACTCCCTCACTGAACTTTAGTTAACTTTTTTCAGTAAAGCCTCCAACCGGGGAACAATAGAAGAACGGGATAGTGATAAAGGACTAAGACACAACTATTTATGCAGACCTAAATATCTGATGTATTTAGGCGTAGTCAAGCCGCAATAAAGCCATTAATTCGGATACCGCATTATCCATACAATTCATACAATTTTTGTGTACGTCATCCACTCTGGTAGCCCAATGCCAGAAGGAGCTCAACTTATTATGTTCGCAATCACTAACTATCATCATCTCTATCCTACGATAAAGCAATTTTAAGGGCGCGGGTTAGCTACGGTCGACTCCCTATCGGAAAGAATCAATGAGCCCCTAGGAATCGTTAAGGCAGTATATGTACTCGTATACCGTCCCTTTGTGAGGCTGGCCAGTTTTGGATGGACTCGACTTAGCTTGTCAAGAAACTTGTCACTCATTCATAACAAAGCAGAAAGGATATCAAGATTGTACCTATAAGCAAAGGCCACACGCACCTAAGCTAGGCATCTCTCACAACACGTTCTGTACAACACGTTCTGTTGTAGCTGCCTCCCAATGAAAGCTTCACTATTGATCATAACTCCCAGATACTTGTACTTTTCGCACTTGGGAAATAAATGTGTAGACTAGGTCGAAAGGGAGTGGTACTCTGTCTTTTTTGGACTAATTCGACAGCCATTTCCGTCCGAAACATCCACCCATACATCAAATGCTCGCTGCAGGGACGTTTGATCGTCACTTATGATGGCTCCATCGTCAGCAAAGAATAACTGATGCACTTTGGGTTCCGTCACTTTTCCTTCAAGCAGATAATCTAGGACTGCAATAAATAGCAAAGGACTTGAGATGCTTCTCTGGTGCACACCGACTTTAATTGGGAACTCTTCGGTGACTCCGGCCGGGCATTTTACTCTTGTCTTTGCTGCGTCATACATGTCCATGATCATCTGTACGTTGGGTTCTGGAACTCCTCGATGTCTTACAGCCACCCATATCAGATCTCTTGGTTGTCTATCGAATGCTTTTTCAAAATCCACCAACACCAGATGCAAATCCTTTAAGGCATCACGATGTTTTTCCATTATGATTCTTATACGACAAACCAGCACTGGTCATCAGATAGCCGTAGCGGGGACCAGAATGTGCACTGGGTAAACCATTTTTGGACGACCACTTAGAGACATATGGCAACAATAAAGGAGAACTCATCCTTTCTCTGAACTCCACTGGCTGTTTTTAATAAATCGCTTTTCACTATCTTCAAGCAATCATGTTACATGAGTTTGTTCGGTATCTTTCAAAACGGCATATCATAGAGCTTACTGGGCTTACCTACCCATCAACAGGTCCCTGGCTCTGCGACAAAAGGAGCTCTTAGACTGAGAGAATCCAACTTGTGGAATCAGACCACCTATGGACATGCGGCAATATTGCGTACAACAGAGAGAATGGGTGGGAAATTTAACTCCGAAAGCTTCACAGCCACATCAGACTATATAGCCCCGTATAATGACTCCAACATCGACATCCCTATCATATTTCCAAGGCGAGAAGATTGGGAGTCAAAACGTGTAGACCAAAATCAAGAGATTACGGTCTACACTGATGGCTCCAAGATGGATATTGGTACGGGTGCAGGCTTTTACTCGGAGGCTCTGCAAAAACAAAAGTCTTTCAGACTACCAGAAGCATGCAGTGTTTTCCAAGCTGAGATCCTGGCAATAGAAAAGGCCGCCATATGTATAGAAAATAGTCACCTCCCTCCGCCGGATATAACTCTTTTCGTTGACAGTCAAGCAGCCCTTAAATCGACTAAATCGAATACGATCTGATCAACATAAGGCACCATTCGATCAAGCTCTGCTGGTTTCCTGGACATAGTAATATAAAAGGGATCGAAAAAGCCGACCCCTTGGCAAGAACGGGGTCAGAAATGAACATCAGTGTAGCTGACACATCCATCAGTGTACAACATCATTGACGCCATAATAGAGAAAGAGGCTAACTACTCCTGGTTATCCAAAGAGGACTGTGCCACCTTTCGTACATTATGGCCGAAGTTAAATAAAACAAAACCAAAGAGCCTCCATCCGCATATTAACGAGAGTAATCACAGGACACTGCGCCATTGGAGCTATGCTCAGCAAATGGAACGCAGAGTCCAACGGGATCTATGCAGAAGCTGCGGTGACGAGGAGGAAGTGGAATCGATCCAACATCTGCTAAGCCACTGCCCCGCCTTGCAAGAAAGACGCCCATGCAGTCTAGGATCTCGGTTCTTCGCAAGCATCGCAGGGGTAGCAGTAGTTCAGATACAGGGTCTCCTACACTTCTTAAAAAGCAGCAACTGGTTCCAAACGCCACGATTTAGATGGGTTGTTCCCACGGGTTACCTCCCACCAACATTCAAAAGGGTATTCACAATAGACCTTTAGGTCTCCGAGTGAACGTAATGAGTTATATCCATCCCACACCCTATCAACCTAACCCTAACCTAACCTACCTACCAACCTACGTGGTATTCACGAGGCCGTTTGTAGATGGCACCACTGATTCCTAAGAGAGAATTTTTCGCCCTCATTTGCTCACTCTATGGACTCTTGCTAAACTCTTAAAAGTGCAAGTTCAACAAGAAATTGATCGTCCGGCTTATATGTCTTATTGCAGGTTATTCAGATCGATAACTACCGACTTAATAGAATTTGTTACTCAGGCACTATGTGCATTTGAAGATGGCAGCGAAATTGATGTAAGGCCTTCGATAAGATATCGCACTAAATTATTATCCTTAAGTTAAAAGTTCTTGATTTTCAACCTCGTTTTATCAAATGGATCAAATCTTACTTGGAAGGTCGTCAGTACGAGGTAATATTTAGATCTTCTGTCTCTGACCCTATTTTTGCCACATCCGGTGTTCCACAAGGCAGTCACCTAGGTCCTTTAATTTTCGTTCTGACCAGCAACGATGGCAACTGCATTATCGTAGACTCCCATCACTCTGCCTATGCCGACGACATGAAAATCTTTAGATACATATTGTCTCCCACAGATTCTCGCCCGCTTCAAAATGACCTAAAAAGATTCTCTCTCTGGCATCAGAAGAATTATCTGGAACATAATGTTAGTTCGTAAACGCCTTCCTCCACCCCATAGGAGCTACTTTCTCTGCGACGAGATTGTTCCATCAGTCTCATCTCTGCGAGATTTAGGTGTTACCTGTGATAGGGAACTTAACTTCCGTTCCCATATTGACAACATTATAAGCAGAGCCAATTCTGCTCTTGGCTTTGTAAAGCGCTGGACCAAGGAATTCTCTGACCCCTATGTCACTAAATCACTTTATGTAACCTTTGTCAGACCTATCCTCGAATATGCTACCCCGGTTTGGTCGCCTCACTACGATGCCCACATCCGACATATTGAAGCCGTCCAGCGCAGATTTATTCGTCTCGCCCTACGCGGTCTTCCTTGGGTTGATAGATACAATTTACCTCCCTACTCTGATCGTTTAAAACTGGTCAATCTTCAGTCTCTCAAAAATCGTCGCGAAATTGCCGATTTACTCTTCCTTCATCAGCTAATCACTGGTCACACTGATTGCCCCGCGCTCCTTCAACTGATCGCATTAGAATCAATCGATTTGAATTCCTGGGTGTTTTCCAAGATCTGCTGTAGTGCGAATATTTGGTCAATTGTTGACAAAGGGCTTTAGACGCTTACACAATACAGCAAGCAAGATTTTATAAGCGATGTTGATGACATCTATCGGCCAGAGGATTCCGAGGTGCTATTTATCGAGCAAATGAGTTGGTGCATATTCCTTGTTAAGTTGCCTTCTGCTGACAGCTCGACAGATAGACCATCTGAAAAGCCAATGTTCGAGGATTTTTTTTTCTGCAGCTGGTCTCTCTAGGCAGTGCCACATGGTATACCCCTTGTTTGCTCCATGGGCTTGCCGACATTCTTTGTGCAGGTTGGTTGTTTGAGAGAAACTCAGGACATCAGAAGTGGAATCCCTGATGGCTTTTGGCCGTGGCGCCACGAGTCTTCAGTATTTGATGCTGACGGCATACCTCGTGTGATATAAATGACACTCGATCGAAAAAGTTTTGACCACTTGCAATTGTCCGACGTTAAACTTCGTCACAGCATTTCTGCATTTTTGCGGTTCTCGGGATATTTGCATCCTTCTCTTGACTACAACAAAGTAGGGGTCCGAGTCAGCGTAGGGTCCTCGAAAAGTTGGGACATCCATCATATTGGAGTGCCTTGCCTCAATCGCTGCGCTATAAATTTGGTTGACGGTTAATGAATCTGAAGATGTCCATATCCATGTCTTAATAGCGAAGTGCGGGTGTCACATGCTAGTTACGACAGCATATCGCACATTAACTCAAATCCGTTATCGTAGGTGCTGTCGTGCAGGCTATTTTTTCCCGGCCCATTCCATTGCACTTCTTGGATGAAGGCGATGTCGCCTTTGCAGCAGCTTAGGGCATCTTCCAGTTGTCCAGTTGGAGGAAGTACCCTTACTCGAAGTTTGCGATTGCTTAGTAGCTTAGAATTTTTTTTTCTGATGAGGAACAGCACAACTCCCAGCCTGGAGGGCCGAATACTTGGTTAGTCGCCTAGGACTTACCCATTTACTTAGGTGGCGCTGTAGTTCGGGGTGAACCTGGGCGTCAAGCAAAAAGTCTCTCCAGTTAGCCCGGTCCTTAGCTGATTGCCTCCAGTTTTGCACTCCAAGTTGGTTGAGGTCCCCTTCTACTTGTCCCCGCCACCTTAGGCGAGGTGATCCTCTACTGCGTTGTCCCTCAGTCGCCTAGGACAGCGCCGGATACACCTCTTCTTTTAGATCTGGGCTTTTTATATGCCCAAGAAGCTCATATAAGGTATGCACTCCCCTATATATGTATTTAACGATTGTAAATCCACAACAAAACCACTTAATTTAAGACAAATTTAACTAAACACTTAACACTTGAATACTCGTACTTGTAAAAGACGTTGCTCACGTATACTTACGTAACTCAGAAGCAGTGGTATCCCGTCATACATTCCGTTACACATTTTTCGAAGTACTTAACTCTTCCGACTTAAAATCGTCTGCATTACACAAACCAACATTGTACCGCGGAATGAGAAACTCATACTCGTTCTCATACACACCGATAAAATGGCATGAAGAAAACTTACGGGTGCTATTCCTACATCTGTCACTCGGTGAACGTATCTACGGGATTATCTGGCTGTCAGATGCGAAGTACAAAACTACACGCATGCATACCCACATGCTATCTGACAGAATTTGGAGCAGCTACTCGGTTTCTTTTCACATTTCCTCCTTTTTGCTATAAGGATCCATTTACAAGTTTTGTATGTGCATTCCAATGCAATAAGGAACGACAGAAGGAAGATGCCATAAACTGGATAGATGTCTGTCTACTTGCACAGCCTGAGAAAGATTTCTTGTGAAAGCTTGAAGTAATCTGGATTCAAGGAATTTGGTTTAATTGACTTTCGAGTTTGCTTACAAAGTGGGTCGAGGCTGTCGGTATATAAGGAGTATAACTTTTTTAATAGACGCAACAGAAGACACTGGCAACTGCAATTACTCAACAAAAGCATCGTGGAGATTAAGTACGGTTAGGTAATACCCTCTTTGAGATCATTGCAAAGTGACGGAGTACACACTTCGAAGGATGAAATTTTGCTCAAAAAGTTAACATCCTCGGGGGGTGAAGCGACACGAAGTATTTTGATTGAATCCGGTGAAAGTTTTAACCAAGTATGTTTGGGCGATTTTAAGTTGGTTTGGCCTTCAAAAAGGAAGGAACTGTGAGAGCTGCGTAGTGCATATTTTTGGAGGTAATAGTTTTTAAAAATCTACTGGCGGTATGGTGCTTCTTAGATACTTTCTTTTTTTTTATTACTTTCGAAAGAAGACCATCAACTTTGGCTTGTACCGGTGAGAACTATACTAGCAAAACTTCAAACTTAATTCTGGGATATTTGAACCATGAGGAAGAAGTTCTTTATGATCCGTGGGGCTGGTTGAAGAAAAAGTGAAAGAACATTTCCGAAATCTGATGACAGAAGATGTCAGGATAAAAAAAAAATACAACTTTTCTTTGATAGTGCAAACATTTGCGCATCGTTTACGAAGTACTTTCGGAGTAGTTAGTTACGGAACAACGGAAAGCTGCTGGCTGTTTCATTGTAGCTGGAATTCAGGTACTTGTACAATGACAATCCGCTTACTTCTCATGGAAACTGCCAGCAGTAGCCGGCTATAAAGATTTTGGGATACCACACCATGCAGAAATAGAAAGGAGTCGCAAGGATGTGTAATGAAATCCAAATACTTCGAAGGAAGTTTTTAAGCAGTCTCTTTAAGCAGATGCACTATGGTGCATGCTGGATTTGGAATGGTTTTATGTGAAAACTTTTGAAATGCCATTGACAGACAAAGAGTTTTTTCATTAGGTGAACATAAGAGGTAAATAGGATGGAAAGCATTTAGCTGGAATTGTATTAAAACGGTTATAAGGTAGACGAACGTATAAGGGTCCACGGCGAGATAGTGGGTTGGTCTATGGACTTTGTATGGTCGGATCTAGTTTTCAAAACTATTTTTGGAAAAATACAAAAAAACATTGTAAGAGAAAGAACAAATACCAAATGCTGAATTTTTCAACTTTTGTCCTTTCTCGAGAGAGGCGAACGTATAATTCCTGGGTGCGCCCCAAACTGCCTTTTTCTTTGGCTCGTGAATAGCTGGTTAGTGAGGCCTTCTAAGAATATATTTCAGGCGAGACTTTAGCAGCAACAAATTCCCGTATTCGCATCTTCCCCTCTAGCAACGCTGAATAACGTTTGTGATAAGGGCCCTAAAGAAAAACAGTGCAGTTGGCAGAGACGGCATCCCGGTGGAACTTTTCCAAGCCGCACCCAACATTTTGGAGGAGATCTTACAGCCTTTTATACGAGAAGCATGGCAAAAAGAGGCCTTCCCAGAAGATTGGAAGAGGGCAACTAGAACGGATACCTGACGGAATGTGGAAACTGGAGAGGTATATGCGTTCTCCCGGCTGTGGCTAAACAAACACCTAAAATATCTTTTGATCGAGTGAGGGAACATTTCGATTTAACGCTTCACAACGAACAGGCAGGCTTTCGAGCTGGATCCTCCTGTATCGACCACATCAACTTCTTGCGGATCATCATTGAACAGTGCGTCGAGTACAGATCTCCGCTACATCTGCTGTTTCGAGAAGGCCTTCGACCAGGTATATACCAGAAAAACTTGTCACTATTATAGGGATTTCTATAATGGCGGTAAATGTCATGTCTTACACAACGGTAAGGTGTCAGAGAAATTTGAAGTCCGCAGCAGAGTACGACAAGGATGCATTCTTTCACCACTGTTATCCCTTGTGGTAATCAATAATGTGATCCAGGCAGCTCTGTCTGGAGGAAACATGGGACTGAGGTGGATTATGACACCTCAAACATCTTGACTATGCTGACGACATTTGCCTGCTTTCACGCAGGATAATGAAACTCCATCAGATGGCCCATAATCTAAAGTCAGAGGCGAACAAAGTAGGGCTTAAAATAAACACGTCAAAACAAAGGCCTTCAGCATCTCAATTTCTAAGGAAAACACTAGCGCCGCTCAACTCAACATTGCCGGACAGCAAGTCGAGATAGCAAACAGCTGTCTATATTTAGGAATAACGATCTCGGAAGACCGTGATACCGAAGTGGATGTGGACAGTAGAATTCGAAAAGCAAAGACTGAGTTCGGTATGCTGTCTGAAATAAGTATGTGTCACTGTTCCGATGTTGATGTTTTCGCAACATTCTAAGGATCTTCTGGTCGAACCTCATATCGAACGAATAACTGCACATGATGAAGGGCCGGGAGGCAATTGGCGTCAAAATACGGAGGAGAAAGTGGCAGTGGATTGGTCACACCCTACCAAAGGTCCCTAAAGGACCCAAGTTTACTTATTGTGTATCATGGAGAATTTCTCTCTATCGACATTCGTGAGGTTGCCAGCTAAATATGGAGGTGGTGCACCATTGTAGTTCTTTTTTTCGTAGCATCTCCAAGTATCGTATTAGTAAGGAACATTCCAATGAATTCAGCTGCGCGTCTATGATATGCTAAGGTTTGGAGATTGGATGTAAGTGTCGGTCTTCTACTAGGTTTTCGTTTTTGGATGGTATCAAAGGTATGTCAGCAATTGGAACCAGGCTTCAAGTGTGAGAGCAATACTTAAGCCCCATCTTGGGCGTGAGTGCACTTACATTAAAGAAGGACCTACAACGATGAGAAGAATGTGAAGACTTAGCTCATGGTCGCTCATTTTGCTTTGATACAGTCTGCTCTATAAAAAGATTTAAGCCAAAGAAAAAGACTTATTCAAAAACGATTTTATTTTATAACAATAGATAGTGTAGTACGTCATACATGCCGTCTGCTTTATATTCGATTGGTATCCAGTGATCGTGATGGCTTTGTGTTCGTTTCCTGAGTACAAAACCTACTACAATTCTTTCGATCAATATCCCCTTGAAACTCTCAGTCCCGTAGAGTTTATCTGCAGATTTCAACAGACCAGATTTGCACAACATTCCCTCTGCACTTAAAATCCATCGACGTTTTCAGTTTCTTGGCAGCGACTGGACCATCTTGTAATGAAATTGTTTGTAGCTCTCAGAAGCCTGCCGATGTTGGACTTCATTCCGGTCTCTCGGGACGATGTTTAAAGCCCAAATCATTTCCTTATTTCGCACTCAATTTTATGTTGACTGGATTAACTGACGCCGTGACCAATGGTGATAAGGGTGTATTTGTTTATACTACTCTACTTCAGATGTGACTGTAATACCTAGGAGGTACATGGTTCCCCAGCTTTGTTTGGCTACTCCTAAAAAAAAATTTCTATCCAAAGGCAGAATTATCCTGGCAGTCCATAGGAAACTAGCTTCCTTAGAAGGACTTTTTTCCAGATTTAATCTTCGAAATGTTCGTTAATAGGTAAGCCCGGCCGTGACAGGTGCTATGCGTACCTGCCCGACGGCAGCTTTAGAAGCAATCATTGGGCTTTCACGCCTTCATTTCTTCATTAGGAAGACGGCCGCTGGGTGTGCTATCAAGTTGCAGATAAACAGGTGACCATGTGGGACATCTGAAAATTCTTGACTCAATCCTCTAAAGAGACATGTTTTGTACCATCCCTGACACCATGGTCAAGGAGCACTGTTTCGGTAGGTTATTTGTGGTGGAAATATTGGCTCGTGCAAATTGGTCTAATGGTGTTCCGGCTTGGTTCTGGTTTGGTTCACAGACGGATCGAAAATGGAATCTGGAGTTGGAGCTGGTGTCTTTGGACCCAACACCAAAGTCTCGATACCTATGGGAATGTGTCTCACGGTATTTCAGGCTGAACTCCATGCCATTGAAATCTGCGCTAGGTTAAGCCTTAGCAAGAGTATTGAGGCCGCTAGAATATTTATATTTTCAGATAGTCAGGCAGCACTCAAAGCGCTGTCGTCCAATTTAGTGGACTCCATATCAGTTAAAAGCTGCTACGATGCACTGCAATCCCTGGCGAGACTAAACAAGGTAAAACTTGGATGGGTCCCCGGCCATCAAGGGATTGCAGGTAACGAGCTAGCAGATGAACTAGCTAGGGCTGGCTCAGAATCTGCGTTCATAGGACCTGAACCTTACTGTGGCATTAACTGATTAGTAACTGGGAACATCAACTTCGCCTGGACCACTGGGAAATTGTCCCTTACTCCTATAAGGATATACGTAACCTTAATAAGGAAAGTATCAGAAAGCTGGTGGGCTTTCTCACGGGCCACTGTGGCTTGAGATACTACCTAAACAAACTTAACCTGAGCTCAGAGACGGAATGTAGGTTCTGCTCGGAGGAGGACGAATCATCCGAACACTTTCTCTGCAATTGCCCAGCTTTACATTGGTTAAGGAGACGTATTTTCTGTAAAGAAATATGTACGCCAGCGGAAATGAAAAACTCTGCTACTAAGGACCTACTATCCTTCATCAGGGAGGTAGTACGTCTCTTAGACTTACCATACCCTTATGATACAACAGATCTTTCAGGTCGCAGTGCCTGCCACATGGGCAAGGGTTACCTAAAAAAAAAAAAAAATCCACCCCTTAAACAGAATTGGTCCAGGCCACCGTATAACCATCAAAGAGAGGAAAGTATGTTGATTCATCGAAAGCGAAGCTAGGTACTCGTATGCAAGCAAAACCTAATGCTCCGTGGAGTCCTGTGCAACCAACGATGGCAAATGCTTTTTGGATCACACAATCGATTCATATGCTAATAGGAGCTTTATTATTGCCGTGCAGATTCAAAGGATTGCTATTGATGAAAAGGCCTTTGTGTTGCCAAAGAGACCCTGAAAACATTCAATCCAGTTGGTGAAATCCACATCGGGTTTTGTGGCCTAAGGACTGCTAAATATATCCTTAGAGCTTACGTAGTTAAAGGCGTAGTTTGAGTTCTATTGACTACAGCAAGCCCTTAGAGTTCGAATGTATTTTCATCAAATAAAAAAATTTTAAATTAAAAGCAATTTTTTGTTTTTTTTTTTTTGTGTTAAACATTGCGTTCTCTGAAGAGAACTATTAAACGTAACTCGCGCACTAACGTGGGGTTTTAAGCCAGCTGTGGTGTACTGGGTATACACGGCGGTGGTGAGACGTATTCTCACATATGGTTCATTAGTATGGTGGATGATACTTGAGAAGCAATACCAGCTCTCAAACCTCAAACAATCCAGAGGGCAGCGTGTATCGGAGTCATGGGATCAATGAGAACAACACCGACAGCGGCAATGGAAACAATGCTTAGTTTCATTCCGCTTGATCTATACTGTAGCAGTCTGGCTGCCAAAACCGCGGTAAGACTAAAAGAAGGTCGACTATGGTCATCGAGCCTCTACGGTCATGCATCCATTTTGTCTCGATGGAAGACTACCAACAGGTCGACGGAAACTGATCACATGAACCCGATATTAGCTTTTGGAAGGAGATTCGCTACAAGAATTCCTGACAGAATGTACTGGTAGAACCGTAAGAGCATGAAAAAGGAGCTGGCATTCTATACCGATGGTTCTAAGATGGACATTGGCACGGGAGCGGGTGCTTATTGTAAAGCCCTAGGAATGAACCACTTCTTTAGAATTCACGACGACTACAGCGTCTTTCAGGCCGAAGTCACAGCCATCATACAGGCTGCCGATCACTGTCTTAAGGCTCTGGACTCCGCGGTAATCAGGTCGAGGCTTGTGGGAATCTGCAAGTCACTCCTAAACGAGATATCCAGAGCCAATGCGGTGACCCTCTGCTGGGTA
This sequence comes from Blera fallax, assembly GCA_946965025.1. Classification (NCBI taxonomy): domain Eukaryota; kingdom Metazoa; phylum Arthropoda; class Insecta; order Diptera; family Syrphidae; genus Blera; species Blera fallax. The sequence goes on from OX337247.1 coordinate 43,880,402, forward strand.
CCAAGGCACATGGATATCAAGGGAAATGAAAAGGCTGATAAGCTTGCTAGGATTGGTGCTGCACTTATCGCGGGCCCTCCCTTTTGTAGTCAGTTCCAATCAGTTCCTTACGGAAATAGATAGAAGATGAAGCCAACGGTCGAGCAAACAGACGCTGGGTTCATCTGGAAACATGCGCAATGGCCAGGGCGCTATGGCCGGCCTTCAGCAAGAAGAGATCAACCTCTCTGGTAAAACTTAGTCGTTATAAGGCACGGGTTGTTTCTGGCATAATTACTGGACACTGTGCTATCGGCGTTCACGCAGAACGACTCGGTGTGCTACATAACGACTTTTGCAGAAGTTGCAGGGACGAAGAAGAAATTGAATCTGTTCGTCATCTGATGTGTGATTGTCCTGTCCTATCCGTCATAAGAATGAGGACTCTTGGGAGTCACTTCTTTTCGGAACTGGAGGACTTAGGAAATGTAGAGCTGACGGACCTCCTGAGATTCATATCATTATCCGGGTGGTTCTTACAGCGGTTTCACATGTTTCCAGGATTAAAAAAGATTGGGCACAATGGACCGACCTGGTCTAAGTGAGCAGTGACTCTATGTCACAAGGCACCCATCTACCTAACCTAACCTAACGTAACTCGCGCCCTAACGCGCAGATAAGTCAACAGTTCCAGAGCAGGCTGGATGACAAATTAATAGTCGTTGGATGGTAAATGGCTGTCATTTGGAAGTTTAACTAATCAGGAAGTTCCTCTAGGCTCCAAAAATGAAGCCATGTCCGGTTACATCAGCTAGAGGACAATAATTTGCTCCAGAATTTGTAGCATTAGCGGTTGAATGCTATCAATTCCAGATTTAATTGGTACCCACTGCTAGTAAAGGATGTGAAACAAAGCCGACAAGTATATCAACTTGAGACACGTCCATAAACCCGATGGGATGAATGGCTGCTGCGATCAAATCCCACCTACAGTAGCCTTGAATGAAGTGCACCTATAAGGGATGTTTAAGACTGCAGCATTCATTGGATCTTAAAATTTAATTCTCGCATATATGTAGCTCGTCTCAAATTTAATATTCATGGACTCTCAGTATTTCTTTAATTTCCGTCTGACTGCTGACCAGCAGACCAATCATATAGCATCCATCAAGCTCATAACTCAGTCAATTAGAATTATGTTTAAAACGAATTCATCTCAAACCCGCTATACATCCGTTCACAAACAGCGAATGCACGTCGAGTTCACTGTTCCACATAACGAGGGGGAGTACGGGTGATCTCAAGGCACGTTTCAACTGCAAATCATCAGTACTACAGTGCGCCATCTCCAGCAAGACGTGAGTCCCATGCGTTATAATGGCATCGCAAGGGAGCAATACTCCTGCAGCGTGTATGTGAGCCTCCCCCTTCAGCACTAAGTAGAGTGTTAAATGTGAATTCCGATGTCGAGGCAAGTCATTAATTTCGTACATGGACGAAACTTTACGGCATTCGCGCGAGTATCAAGTCCGTCGCCATTTGGCCACCCTTCGCCTTCGAGCATTAATGGTACCATAGGCGAGAGCCATCATCCTGTGTTTCGCAGAGAGTTGGAATCTCTCACACATGCTACATATACATATTAATTGTGAGAAATTGTTTGACTTGGAAAAAATAAAAAAAAATATCTCCGAGAAGGATCCTAGGGAGTTGAATCAGTGGCAGCAGTAAAGCGGAAGACTTTGAAAAGTTATAGGCCGTGTAGGAGTATGTGCCTGGAATGTTGGGAGGAGATTATGATTCTATTGCTCACGCTTTCGTTACTCGTACGCGATATGGCATTTGCCAGTTGCCAGTTGCTGGCTCACATCAAATGTATCTGGAATGTGTGTCGAATCTGTGTTTAATGCTCTTCGATTGCAATCATAGAGTGCTTGTAGCAATTTCCACCATCATTAGGACTGTGAGCTAAGAGGGCACCCTTCTCCGTGTGGAATTAAGAAGGTATATGTAAGTAGGTTACGTTAATATATGGAGTCACACGTGGAGCCTGAAGACCTAAGCGCTTTTTCCCTCACGTGACTGTACACCCCGTCGTGGTGCAAGGGCCAAGTAGAGGTCAATGACTCTCGATATTAAGTCCCTAGACGAGATTCGAAACTAAGACACAGTCGACCCTAAACCTCTCTTTTCCATCACTTCCTTTTTCCCGTCTCCCCTCCGGTGAGCTGGTTCAAGGTGTAATACGACCCGTGCCGAGGATCAACCTGGCTGGGGGTCCATTTCGAAAATAGCTCAGTCGTTAACAGAATATTCGGATATCTGAGGACCTCCGAATTAGCTTGCCATATCTATATATGTACTGCAGATCTGTACACAGATGGACATTCCTTCCTCCGCTACTCGTGGGAGCACAAAATGTATTCAAAAAACATTGTATTCAAAAGGAGACAAAAATTGAGACCGGTTCTCCTTTAAAACCGGGCGGTAGTACGGCGCTTAAGCTGTCTACCGGTAAAGCTCCTGGAGACCTGGTCAGTGGGATGATTGTGGCTTCACGTGATCCAACCACTACTAATAGCCGCGCGGAGGTATTAGTACTCTCCCACTTTCCATTTGGGAATCATCAGGAACAAGGCGTATCCTTGCGCCTCAAAAAAAGGCGTACAAAGATCGATGCACAGCCAGTCGTGTTCTGGAGCACTTTGGTAATATATCGGGGTGCAAAAGAACAGCAAATTTGTGGCCTCAGCGAGGAGATGATCCAAAATATTGCGGCTTGTAGAAGGATACTGAGGTCCGCCAAGTTAGCCAACCCCACAAGCGGCGCAGTAGCAAGGCAGCTACGTGGGAGAAATATGTAGTATAAGGTGTACGTGTACGTACGCGTTATATATCTCAACGGTTAATAAAAGAAAAGATGTAGAACAAGAAGAAGAAAAGAACTGAAAGGGTGAATACCCGATTAGAATGGGCTAAGAAGTTCGCAAGTGATGAAGCTGGGACTAGCACCGACTTAACGTCAAAGCGATAGCGATCGTTGGAGCTATCCGTTTCGAATCCCAAGAGAGCCAGGGTACATAACACCAATATCCCTTCTAGGTCATCCAACGTTGCATCGAAGTCCTACAGCGAGGTCCTTAGAGACAATTTAGTGCTGGCGGTCATCGACAAAAGCGATGCGGACGGATCTATCGCCCCGGAAAAGAGGAATTTGATTCCAACAAAACCTTGATTTCATGGAAATCATGAAGGTGAATCCAGGTCCTCCTCCCAGATGTTGCGATGGTGGCTGGCATCAAGGCCATTTTAAGCTAATCACCTGTGAAGAGCAGAGGTCATACGACATATGTATAACAAAGGAGGTATGGCCCGGCGCGAAGCTCGAGGGTGTTGCGAGGGAAGATACCCAGAGTAGGCCCAGAACCCACACTAGGATCCCAACCGAAGGCTCCGATACGGACACGATCCTTGCGATTCTCAAAACAAACAATCCCGCACTGCCGACGCTCAATTGGAAACTCGCAAAGCTGGACGAGCCTAAGGGTCTTTACAGATGCGCAATTATTGTCATCAATAAAGAGTCCCTAGCTGCTTTGTCGAAGACTGGAGGTGTTGTCTATAACGTTGAAGGTCTACAAGAAGGACGAAGAGTCGAATCGAAGCAAGCTGCCTCCATACCCCATAGACCCTACTCCGACAACAAATGACCAAGAGCCATCTGCCTCCTTTCCATCTCTGGAGAGGGATGACTCTCAAGCGTCATTTTCCAAACAACATCCATTTCTAGGCGATGAAGGCGATATGTCGGACATGGAAACAGATGATAATTTTAATCAAATGCACTCACTACTTTTGAGTGAGGACGAACTGTTGGAATCGTCCTCAGACTCGGGAGCTCGCAGCTCGACAGTGGTAGAGGTCTCTTTGCCTGATTGATTGCGCTAATGCTGTGGTTAATTCAGATTAACCTCCACCACTCCATTTCGGCATCTGTCGGAGAAGAAGGCTCCGTCTTTCAAAGGATAGGGAAGATATCGTCTTGGTCCAGGAACCATGGGTTGTCAATAACTTGGTATGCGGACTCAAGACTACTACATCCTATATGCGTGGGCCGAAGGTAAGCCCAGATCGTGTATACTGGCGAAAAGTATCCTCAAAGTAACCTGACTCCCTAATTACAGCGATCGAGATACAACTGCGGCGAAAATAGGAACAGTTGGCGGATCCTAGTTTCGGCGTATCTAGCCCATGACAAAATGGACTCACTTTTTGGGGATAACCTGGAAAGACTGGTCGCTAATGCAGGGAGACTAAAAAACTGGCCATATTACAGGCTGTGATGCCAACGCTCATCATACTGTCTGGGAAAGCTCTGACGTCAATAAAAGAGGTGAGCTACTTTTGACTACATTTTAAGTACGAACGTCATCTTGTGCAATATGGGTAATGAGCCTATCTTCGTTACCAGAAACAGGCAAGGACATTACCCTTGCCTCCGATAACATCGTTCAACGTATAAAGAACTGGAAGATATCAAGCAAACTCTCGTTTTCCGATCACAGGTATCTCAAATTTTTTTTATATGTAGATTCCCTCAGCCCACCAGTTTTAAGAAATTACCGTAAAACTGATTGGGTCAAATACAAAGCAACTTTAATTAATTTGGTTACCTCAGATTACCTTAAACCCTCTGCAACCCTCAAGGACTTGACAGCATGGTTGAGAATATTATCTATGCTCTCAATAAAGCAATGGCTTCTTCCTGCCCCTGAATTCAACCCCGAGGCAAGAAAGAGCCGCATTGGTGGACCGCAGATTTAGGTAATTTAAGAACTAAATGTAGAAAACTCTTTAGTAATGCCAAAAGTACTAGAGTCGCGTCAAACTGGGACCTGTACAAGGCATCCGTAAGTACATACAAAAGAGAACTAAGCAAAGCCAAACGTAATTCTTGGAGACTCTTCTGCGATAAAATAGAAGAAGCCTCTGAGGCCTCTAGGCTAAGGAAAATTCTGCCTTCAAATCCAATAACACCTAGTTTCCTTAAGAAAAATGACGAGTCTTGGACGTTCTCCAGCAAAGAATCGCTCAATCTTCTGCTTGACACTAACTTCCCAGGTAGTTTCCAAGTGGTTAGCAACATGGTCCTTAACAGACCATGCGCACCAACAACAATCCCTTCAAACTTAATCACACAGAGCAAACCCCATTGGGCAATTTATAGCTTCAAACCATTTAAATCCGTGGAACCTGACCGTTGTCTTCATACCCAAAGCGAGCAAATGCTCTCACACAAATCCAAAAGACTTCAGACCTATTAGTCTGTCATCATTCCGCTTTCAACAATGTCAATACATCAGCCATAGCAGACCTGAAAGTTGACAGCTCACTTTGCGAATTGATTATTCTACTGCTCCATGGTCGGATTATCAACTCTAAGCTGGGACGTCTACTAGCAGATCTGTTACCAGAGGCACTCCGCAAGGAAGCGTTCTATCCCCGCTTCTGTGGAATTTGGTGGTCGATGAACTATTGATAATCATGGAAGGCGAGGGATGCACGGCGATCGCTTATGCAGATGATGTTGCTTTGGCCGTTTCGGAAAAGCACGTAGATACCCTACAGAAACTTTTACAAAGGCTTTAGACAAGCACGTTGGGCGGGTCGATGTGGCTTGGGTGTGAACCCCCACAACAGGTGCCCTTCACCAGGGAATATAAAATCCCGACAGTCGACCTCCCCTCTCTCAATGGTATCAGCTTAACTTTCTCTGACAAAGCAAAATATTTGAGTCTTATCCTGGAAAGGAATCCAAGCTGGAAACCTAATATTCAACAAAGAGTCAAGAAGGCTACAGTAGCCCTCTTGAAAAAAGCCGTTGGTAAAAAATGGCACCTACAACCTCGAATAACTCACTGGCTCTATGTCTCGGTACCGATACTCAATTATGGGGCAATTCTCTGGTAGACAGCCTTAGAGAGAGCCATAAATCGTGACTATCTAAGCAAGGTCCAGCGCACAGCTTGTATGTGTATAAGCGGAGCACTACAACCAACTCCCTCTGCAGCACTGGATATCATGTTTCATCTTTTACCCCTCGATATATTTAGCAAGCAAATGGCAGCGATTGCAGCGATTCTCCTTGAAGCTACCTCACAGTGGTCAAGAAAAGTATTAAAGCACTTCAAAATCTCTCGCAAAAACACTAAATACACTGACGTTGATCACTTCTACACCAACGGCCCAAAATCATAGGACGAAATTGGTATCTTCTCAGATAGCCAAACAGTCATCGAGTCCTTGGACTCGATCTCTATAACTTCCTTGCTTTAGACTGCCGATCGTCTCTCACGGTTTCTCATGGAGGCCGGGGCATAGAGACATTCAGGCCGATTCCTGGTTGTGAAGCCGATGAACTCGCCAAAATAGGAACAACTTTACCCATCCTGCCGGACGGAAGCACCTTGGGTACACCAATTGCTACTCGTAAACTTAAACTTACGCTGGATGCTATCGAGAGTACAAATCTTAGGTGGACAAGTGGATCAACATGTCTAGCGACAAAACAGATTTGGTCTAAGCTGCCTTTAAAACGCTCTAATAACCTGATTTCTCTCAACAGATTGCTTATCGGCGTTGTAATAGGTGTCATTACTGGACACTGTCTAATATGCAAGCACGCTACAAGGCTAAAGCCTCTTTGCAAACGACTTCTACAGAAGCTGTATGGATGAAGAAGAGGAGGAAACTTCTCCTCAACTTCCTTGTTTCTGCCCAGCTCTCTCTCTCCTAGAAGGAAGCTTCACTTAGGAGCCTTACGCTACGATGATACAGGCGCTCTGACAAATATGGTTATCAAAAGCCTTTTACGCTTCATATGAAGCTCAAAATGGTTCAACGAGTAGGGAAGATAAACTTTTTTCGATCCGATCAACGTGGTATCACAATGGTCTAAGTTTGTTAGCCATTCTTAGCTGGCAACCACAACCAACCAACCATGGTATGATTTCATACTCAAGTTAGAAGGGCTTGAAGGAATAGAATTGAAAAGAGTCCTTAATTCAAATCGACAAATATTTATAGGTTAGCGGCACTGTTTGCTCAGAAAATTTGTTCCACAAGCATGATTTTTTCCCATAAAACTAGTCTCAATGCCAATTAAAATTCTAAATAATCCAGTGGGGATGTGTCCCATGCTTACCCGGAGCAAAAAAAAAAGAAGCTGCTTTCCTTTAGACTCTCGTTATAGACACAAAACTGCCCGTCATCGTATGCATTTCCCCGCTGATATTACTAACACTCCAACGTCCTTTATTTTCTTTCCACGTCCTCCTTTGCCAGCAACCTCATTACGTTACGTAACATATATCGACATTTTGATGGAGAAAAAAAAATCGTCGTCAAGGTAATCTAATGCAATCGCTCTTTCTGGAGACATAACTCTCAAATTCACCTTATCTCGGCAGCATACTCAAAAGATATTGTCACACCTCAAATCGCGAATTTCGAAATGTCAGATATCACCAATATTACCTTCAATGCGCTGTGGCAGACGGGTAGCAGATACTTGCAGATTCACTTTTTATTACTCCTTTCATTCAATTCATCAACGCCACATTCCACACAGCACCCAGTGCAGGTATGGTCGTAAACTCCTCCTGAAATTGCAGAGAAAGATTCTCATATAGCACAACCCTAAGGTACAACATAAGGGAAACTTTTTATAACCCACAAAAGCCAGTCACAGTGTAGATTTCTTCAAGGTAACAAGATGAAGCTGCTGTATCCTTGACATTCGCATCTAGGTATCTCATAGCATGCCTGCGATGATTTTCCATTTATGGATCAATCTGATAAGTTTGATTAAGAGCCATGGTGCAGGGGTGATGGTTGCTAGGAGGAGTTTTAAGGATACCTTTGCTGAGTATGTGTGTATTTTTTTTTTCGCCTCATACAAGGACAGAGATAACCGGATTACCATAAACTTGATGGATGTGGGAAATTTTAGATTTTTACGAGTGTTGGTGGTTTCTGTGTGGAGATTAAACACGTTTCCAACTATATTCGCATATAGGGCATCAAGCAATTTTTTGTTTTTTTCAAAACCGAGGAAATTGCTCTGGTAACGATTTGTAATAAGGTTGGGCTTTGAAGTATTATCTTAGAAATTCGTAGTAAAAGGACTTGCAGTGGTATAAATGTTTCCGTTTTTTTAAGGCATCCTCGTTTGCTCTGGAAGAGATAGATATATAGATAGGGAACACTGGATGCAGGGTTATTGCTTACGAGGACAATGCAGCTATCTCAACATCGTGCAAGTACCCACAGACACTTGCCGATGCCATGCAACTCGCCTTCAATAAACTAGTCAACTGGACGAACTGCTGCGGAGTAAGTGTTAAACCGACCAAGACTCAGCTAGTCCTCTTTACTAGAAAATAAAAAAAATCCCTTGCTTCACGCCTCCCACAATCCGAGGTTCTACTCTTAGTCTCTCAAACAGTGCTAGCTGTTTGGGATTAAAGTTAGACCGAAAGCTCCACTGGAGAGAGAACGTCAACGAACGTGTCAAAAAAGCAATGGTTGCCCTGTACTCATGTAAAAGAGCGGTGGGCCCACAACCAAATATAATGTACTGGCTATATACATATGTACGTGGGTTGTAAGGCTGATTCTCCTGTACGGCACAATGGTGTAGTGGACCGCTTTGGAGAGGAAATCCAACTTGAAACAGATGGAGAAAGCTGAAGGAGTGGCATGTTTAACTTTTTGTAGGACAAGGTCAAACCATAAAAAAGGATAATTTTTTGGAAAAATGGATTTCTACTAGAAAAATCTTGAGAATTGAAGAACTGGCTTTCTATTGAATGAGCTAAGAATAACAATTCTTTTGATTCAATTAAAAGTGATTTGACCCCTAAAGTCAAGATGTTTGACTCAAATCTTGGCAGGCGATGGAATCAATGATCGCGAAACCACGCAATACTTATCAAGCGTCATAGAGTGTGGTAAAAAGTGATTTTATACTTTCTTGTGGTGCCAATACTGCTTCTAATAATCAACTGAGAACTACTCACGGAAGATCCTAAAAGCCATTCGAAGAAGCTTCCCAAAAGATCAAAAAACGTAAAGTAGAGGATCTTTTGCTCTCAAACAAGCATTGGCATTGTATTTAGATCAGAATAAAATATGATGTATTATGATCTTTTGTTAATGCATTGCTCAAAGATTGTTTTCACAGTTTTTATAAGCTGGGAAAACAACTGCATCCGTGGACCTCTAAGAACTCCTAAACAAGACTGGAGAAAGGAATGCTGAAATTCCTCAAATACATCATGACACAACTGCTACGTTAATCTGTAAGTAGAGCTTGACAGAAGTTCCGGATCAGTGCAAACAACTTTTTACTGATTCGGAAAATTCAGACGAATTCCTTTTTCTTATAGCGCTCTTTCCTTTGGAATTGGTCGAGGGCAGTACTCACTTCGCAGTACTTCGCCTACCAGTATTCAAAGATCACTGCAGAAATTACTGAAATTGATGAACGGCTTAGACAAAAATTCTCTACTATCTTAAGAGTTTTTGCTTCTGGACTTTCGAATAGCTCGATGAAGCAAAAGAAATATAACTTCAACTTTAGAGTTGGTATGTCAATCAGTACTCATAAGCTCTTGATTCACGGTCCGGACATTTTTTAATTTTTCGAAATACCTATTGATAAATTTTCAGAAGAATCACTAGAAGCAAGTCATAAAGAATTCTAAAAACACTGTTTCGCTCACACTAGAAAATCATCTCGAAAATACACAAATGAAGAACTAGAATTAGGTCTGATCCTATTATGTATTTTACAATACAGGAACTTAAATTCAAAATTTTCGAAAGAAGACAATAGGGACATTAGAGATTACATACAAATGCCGGAAAATTCGAACTCATTATTGCAAATAAATAAATAAATATTCTTATTGTGTTATGTTTAAGAAATAGATTTTATAAAACAGTATAGCTTTTTTCCAGTATTAAGAAAAGTTACAAGGTAAGACAAATGATTTCCGATATTTTTGTTAGTAATGGTCAACCGTCTTTCTTCGGTTTGTCATTTTACTGTCGTCTTGAAGATATCATAGGGCATTTAAATGCTCTGTGTTGATTAAACTTCACTTTCTTTTACATTTTCAGGCCTTATTTTACACACAGAAATCCTATTTTCTTAAATACAGATTTTTGTCCATCATGTCCATACGTTCGACGCACTGTGGTGCGCTGAGAACCTCTCCAACAGCGGCGCTTCGAACCATGCTTCACCTTTCCCGATACACGTGAACGGTTTTATCGCAAAGAAAACGCTTCTCGCATCGCATCACTGTGCGCGTAGCCTAATTCCTTTATGTGATACCGCATAAAGTTATGCCACGTCATCACTCATATAAAGGTTTTTTTTTTTTTTTTTGGTTGCGCCAAAGGATGTGGTAATATTCCAAAGATACTTGTAGCCCGGGCTGCTAGCATGCACGATTCGCAAACCCGAATAGTCGATGCCAGGAATGCGCCTACGTACTAATCCACACCCTGCACACTTCTACCACTCTCCCCGCGGGACTGCCGTTAGGTATTACTTCGCGGAGCTGGTTAGCAATTCATGCTATACTTCTTGTGCTGCGGGTTCTGCTCTCCTTGCTCTCTCAATTATTCGGAGCTCTTTTTGTACATTCGTTATGAGTGTACAGATTTCCAGCCAATTCTCGTCTGACCGCAGCATTTGGTCTATAAGGAATGGTGGACTTGGCAGATTGTTTCTCCATTCTGTAAATCGACTGCAGTGGAATATTGCGTGCTCTGTGTCTTCCTCTTGCTCTGGACAGTGTGGACAGAGAGGTGAGCTATCATGTCCGAATCTGTGTAGGTACTTGCGATAGCCGCCGTGACCCGAAAGAAACTGCATGAGGTGGTAGTTGCAGTCCCCATACACTCGCTTGGTCCAGACTTCGATGGTGGGAATCAGTTTATAGGTCCATCTGCCTTTTGTGCTGCTATTCCACCTGGCTTGCCACATAGCTAGTGACCTTGCCTTCTCCTCCTCCTTTATTCTCCTGACAGTACCTGCTTCTTGATGACTCGAGATTCTCCTTTCGTTGATCATTACCATCTCATTTGCGAGAATGTCGATGGGGATCATTCCGGCTATGACACAGGCTGCTTCGTCCGATATTGTTCGGAAACCGCTGATTGTTCTTATCGCGCATAGCCTGTATGTTGACGACAGTTTTCTCCGTGTTTCTGTCGTCGCTAATGCCGCCGCCCAAACTAGGGCAGCGTATAAGAGAACCGAGCTAACCACTCTGGATAGTAGAATCCGTCTGGCATATCCAGGGCCACCGATGTTTGCCAGTATTCGAGAAAGGGCTGCCTGTAGTAGTGAAGCCTTCTTGCTCGAGTATTCCACGTGTGTTTTAAACCTTAATCTATTGTCGAGCATTACGCCTAAATATTTTAGTGCTTCCTTGGATCTTATAGTCTGATTTCCGACTCGAATATTCGCATATTCAACAGCTTTGCGGCTTGTAATAAGAACAGCCTCAGTTTTGTGGCCGGCTAATTCTAAGCCGGCGGTATCTAACCAGTCTTCAATTTTTTCGATTGCTTCGTTTGTTGCTGATTCTATTTCGTGGATATGTTTAGCCACGGTGACTACGGCGATGTCGTCAGCAAACCCGATTATCTTAACTCCTTGTGGTAGTGGTAGTCGCAGGACTCCGTCGTACATGATATTCCATAGGAGAGGGCCTAGTACCGATCCTTGCGGGACCCCTGCCGTGACGTTGTAGTACTTTACCCCCTCGTCGGTTTGGTACCTCAACTTCCTGTTAATGAAGTAGTTTGTAACTATCCTTAGCAGATAGTATGGAGTATCCATTCTGGCTAGCGATCTCCTTATAAACGACCAATTTGCCGAGTTAAAGGCGTTTTTTATGTCCAGAGTCACTACTGCACAGTATTTTTTTGTCCCACCTCGCCATCTTTCTCTTTGGATTGCTTCAGCTGCAGTGTCGACTACTGCTTTTATAGCGTCAACGGTAGAGCGCGATTTTCTGAATCCGAACTGGTGGTCTGACAGTGCTCCTTTCTCTTCTGCTACCACGAGCAGTCTGTTGTATATTATTCGTTCAAGTATTTTTCCCAAAATACGTATCCGGACAGGAAGCTGTGTGTTTCACGTTGTGGCGGGTACGTCCGGATCTCGCCATTTTCTTTTTTACTGTATCCCTCGTAGCCATAAGGGTAGAATCTCATATATGAGTCTTTTTGTATAAGACTGCCGATTCTTCTTTTATTAAATAGAGACCCCAGTTTTCTTGTTGTAGGACATGCGCTTCGGGAACTCCCTCTATTATTTGGCTTTTAGAGGTTTGTTCACAGTGTGGCCACCTTGCTTCGAGTCGGGTTCAGAGCCTCCCCTAGCCGGTTCAATTAGCTCCCTCTTCCTGATGTATGTACCTTCATGACCAGAGATCCAGCAGATTCTTACATTATGCTGCATTCCAAGAACATTGAGCTCTTCTCAACTGCACTTCAAAAGCTTCGATTGTATTTCTGCAGCAGATATCGCATTTATCGATGCCTTGCTTGCCTTCATCGCAGTCTCACGGCCGACTATTGGTTCGATATATGTATAACCTTCTCACGGTAATCTATGGATGTTGTGGTGTGGTGATATCCTCATTAGTATTTTGACTGTATTCAAGTAATGGTTCCCTTCGATGTTAGTTTCTTGAAAGGCTTGGACATCCAAGATACTATAAGAGTGCCAGTCAGTTGAAAAGAAGGCATCCTTGCAGCATTATCGGGAAATACCTGTCGTATTTTGTTGTGCATCAACATATCCGAGAGCCGGCTTAGGCTGATCGATTTTGCACGAGGGTAAATGCCATCGTATTACGCACATCTTTCCCACGCCTCAACAATCACAAGGCCTCAAGAACAACAAAGACTTAACCAAACTAACCACGTTGTGATCAACCCAAGGCACTCCTCCAGTTTTGGAAAGGTTTCGAATGCAGATTCACCCGGTTCCACTTACCCAAGCAAGGAGCTGTGGTTTAGAGTGCTCAACGACAAAATGTTGCAGCCACAATAGGCCACCGGAATCTTTGCTGATCGAGTATCTCGGACTCCATTGAAAAATTCTATGCCGCTAGCATCTACTTTATTCAGATAACCAGTGGCAGCATTGCCAGAGAGCCATAAGAGACGGCGACGTACATACCTGATGTGCTGGGCTTCAAACAATCCTGCTTTAATGAAGAGTATCAACAAGTATCTGAAGGGAAACAGAACATACATATACAAGGCGGTAATCCAAAAGAGGAAGAGTCCTGCTCGTGTGCACTTCAGCTAGAAGAGAAAGGAAGTACATCACTTTCAGTGAGAGGAAAGGAAAATGCATGGGAAGCATTGGGTAAAGTTGATTTAGAGGTGTTATACGAGCAATAATGTTCGACAGTTTTATCGGAGGAACTTGCAAGGACAAAGAGAGACATGTGCAATGATCAACATAGCATGATGTAGGCGTTGCTTATATGGACTTCTTATGGACAATTATTCTCAATTCGAAGTTATCCCCAGTTGTTCACAAGACATGAATATTATTCGCTATCAACGCTGGCAGCAGATCGAAGAATACCATTTATAGTCCAGCCACTTGTAAAGAAATATGCCATTTCAGCCTCTGCATTGATGTGACAGTCCTTCCAGCTATATTTTGAACAGCCCATTAAATTCGTTCATGCGGATTTGTTTCATAGCAAATTCTTAACTACCCCTGAGCCCGAGTATTCCACCTTCATAAAGATTTCCATTTTTAAACTCAACACTAAGGGTGAATAAAATAAAATTATCAACAATTTCACATAAACATTCATTCAGACATTCGCTTCGTACGCACGGCGAATAAAAGCAAATTAAAATTTAACGGTTAATAAAACAATGCTATCGCCCCCGGCCATAGGCCCCCTCCCATCCATTTGGAAACCATAAAAATTGCTTACCCGCTAAAATATTAACGCCTTTACCATGGTACGGGTACGAGCTTTCAAACGCAGTGCTCACGAGTGCGCCCCTCAAAATCTATCTATCGCACACGCACAAGCAGAAAAACAATAAAAATAAAAATACATGCATAAATAATCCGTTGCCGCCCGAAAACGTTTATTCTCCAACAATTGTTTCAAATTTTATGACAGCTTCGTTTAATATCCTTCCGCACGCCCACACAACCGCAGCTCGCAAGAAAACCCAACGAATGAGTAGGTACGTCTCCGACCGTATGAGAGATTTTCGCAAATCTCACTCAGCAAACACCACCCCGCCCTTCCACCCCCTTGGAGCCACCCTGCCACGATTCGTGAATACAAAAACGGCGCTCATAAGAAATTAATGAGATATTTACGGACTGTTAAGTGTAAAACAAGAACCCTTAAGTGGAAGCCGATGAAATATGCACAGGAATCGACGATACCGTTGTAGTCGACTTTAAATGCCTTGGCGCGCCTCCGGTACAGCAGTAACGCCTGAGGGCCGCACCGTGGAAATGGCGAACGGCGGCTCTGAGGATGCGAATTCCAAGGAAACAATTAGACAAACAATCGGGCCGCCGATCGGCGGCGGCGGGGGTGGTTGCCAGCATACAGTGCTCAACCGGAAACGGAGAAAAAAGACGGAAATTTAAAAGCAAATTAAAAGCCTATGTTGCGCCGGTGCTAAGGAGGTGTTTTACAGCCGTTTCACTGAGGATATTTCAATTTTCCCGCGAAGAGGGGGGGGCGGGGCCTGCCACAAGAGAACAATGCTGTTCGCGCAAGCAATAATTAATTAATCAAAAGTGAAAACGAGTCTTAATTGCTGTAGTAATGGAGCCGTATCAGGACAATTACATTACTTGCCGTTTTGATGACGAAAATTCCTGATGAGATTATTATTGCTGTTATTATGACTCGTGGCGGAATAATAAACGAAGGACATCGCGCGTCAGAGTTGCAAAAACTTTTGGACACAAGGACGGGGCTGGGTGTTTTGCTCGCCTCGTATATACATAGCTAGTGACGTAATTCAGTTGCTTGATTTCGTGAAAGTATCCTTGGATACTTTCGTGTGAAAATTGTGTCATTGGATTTGGAAAATTGAATTAAATTCATCTGAAAGGAGATTGGATCTAAAGAAAACGGCGGTATGAAGAGATGGGCAGAATAGTTGCGGCGTGGAAGGGATTTACTTAAATTGCTTTCGGTTTAGGTATTTTAAAACAATTCCTTCTGAGGTTTATGATTTCGTTTCCCTTTAAGGGAAGGAACTTTTCCAAGGAACTTTGATTTCATAGCCATCTCTGTATTCGATACACGTAATGACTCAACATCGGTTTTCCTGATTGGTTTGGACGTTATCAATATTACATTACCTGCTGCAAACAACGTATCCTTACGTTTGAGAGTTTTGACTTTCTTCAACCGATTGGAGACCATAAGAGAATTATCTAGATAAAGTTGATCTTGCAAACTCCATTAAGTACTTAATTTGATTTTTTCGCAAGTAGGATACCACATGAATACGATGTTGCGATACAGCTTTGGCAGAAAGGAAGAGTGAAGGATTATTTTTAAGGTACTAACCTTGGAAGTGATTCTAGGCATTCTGCCGCTGGATCGACTGCACTTCGTCTGCACCGGGATGGATGGCAACTAGCACTGGCGCGGTACCATCTATGGGCATAGAAAAATCCTGGATCAGGGAGCTGAATATGCCCATGGACGGAATAGAGGGAGTGCGTGTTACCGAAAGGTTTCACAGGGCTCTCATCGAGGATGGAACAGCACCGGATAAGAAAATTGGTGATATGACCATATTTATGGATGGATGGCAGAGCGGGGGCAGGTATCTTTTCAGAAGAACCAGAACTAGGCTGTTATCAAGTCGAGATGATTGCTCTGTTACATGGTTTGGATCACCTGAGAGAAGGTCAAGTTGTTGGTTAAAATATTACTATAGCACTGGACAATCAATCAGTGATTAGACGCACGGAGCAAACAGATATGAATACATCCCTGGCGATGGAATGTGTTCATAAACTCATCTCGAAATGAGGTGACGCTGCTCTGGGTGAGAGGACACGCAGGGACTGAGGGCAATGAAAAGGCGGACTTTCTAGCAAAGCGAGGAGTTCTTTGGTCCGGAACCATTTGCTGCAATTGGCAGAGAAACGGTGGAGCACCTGACTACCAGCTGGGCCGCGGCGGAACACCAGAGAAGGTGTTTAACCATAGAAGGTTGTAGGCAGGCTAAAATGGCTATTAAAGGGCCGATCATACGGAAGTTCTAAGCTTGGAGCGAAGGGCACTGAAATGGGTGGTAGCGTTATGTACAGGTCATGGAAATTTCGGATATCACCGAAAGAAGATGGGTCTTCTGGAGGAGGGTACCTGCGTACTATGCCTGGAAGAAATGAAGACGGCGGCACATATACTGTGTCATTGTCCGGCATTAGCTAGCAGAAGAAGAGAGGGAAAAGATGAAGCAGATTTCTGTTAAACAGATGCTAGCGAGGAATCAAAGCCAGAGAAGAACTGTGGAGAAATCCGGAGAGTCTCTCAGGATAGATGGGACCCATAACTATACATATGTGTATATAATAAGGTACTCACCTGATGAATGCAGTTTTTACGTGCTTATGAGCACTCTGGTTGAACCTTTGTGGAACGAACACAGCCGAAAATACAGTCGATGGTAATTTGTTCCACAAACGTTAGAATGCGCCGTTTTGATACCACAAAACTCATGTAACCTGGTTGAGCTGAGAGATATACTAAGCCCAACCTGTCAAGTTCAGGTAGATGAGGGCTCCCATCTTTCTGTCAGATATCTCCCTCAAGTCGTCGAAGAAGGGTTAACCTAGAGTACGTTGTCGGGTCGGACACCTGTAAAGCTAGGCAAGAAAATGTTGTGGGGGATGCCAAGCTTGGCTGCATGGTCTCCTATCGGCCAGTGGCCCGTGCTTATGGCTACATTTCTGGCTCTTGATCTGCCTAGTAGCTCATTTGTTTTAGGTTCGCTATAGCTGGGCCATGTCTTTATTGATATAGTGCAGCTGAAAAGTGTGTTACAACCTAAGTTGGCCAGGCTTAAGAAGTGATTGTGAATATTACTCTTAACGACTACTAACGAAACATTGACTCTTCCTGCCAGCGAGCTGCTAAGGGCTGACCCTTGCCTGGCCAGATCGTCTACTTGCTCGTTTCCCTCATAGTTACTGTGTCCTGGAAGCCAAATGAGCGTAATATTTGACTGAGCACCCAATTTGTTTAGGTCTCTCCGGTATTGCTCTACCAGTTTTGAGGATGTGATGGCTGAATCAATAACAAGATTCCGGTTGGGGGTTGAGAGAATGTTCAGTGATCGGCAGGCCCACGAATTGCGAGAAGGTCTGCTTGAAAAACACTGCCGAAATTCGGTAGACGGAAGGATTTCGTAACTTGTCTGAGAAAAGGCCTGCGCCGACTCCACAATAGAATACACATACAAAAACGAAGCCTTCCATAAAATGAATACGCAATCGGTACAACAAAACACATGGGTAAGGACTGGGCTCTTATGGCTAGCCTACAAGAAGAAGAGCTCACTTTCTCATGTTAAACTTAGTTGACATGATGCACGAGCCATCTGCGGTATCATTATTGGGCGCTGTGCCATATGTGGTCTGTCTAGGGTACATGACAAGTGCAGAAGCTGCATTGACGATGAAGAAATCGTAGGCGTAAGCAAATATCTTGAAGTAGATATTTTTCGAAGTAGAAAAGGGGAGCCATGTATTGTGCCGAAACTCCAAGTAGTCATGTGTGATGTGAGTTTTTGACCGCATGTGGTTCAGAGCATCAGAGAACGTCAGCCATCCGATGGTCAACAGTGGGTTTACTGATATCTCAGGCGTCCCTCAGGGATGTATTCTTTCTCCAACATTATTTCTATATGAGGTCAACAAAAAATGCTACAAACAGTGCCAATCGTAGATAGGCACATGTTGACAGATCTGGGCTAAACTGGATCTCAAACGCTCCAACTGTCTTATAACACATTATCGGAAGGCACGCCACTAGGCTGGGCCTCTTCACGAACGAGTTCTGTAGAAGCCACACGGATGAAGAAGAGGAAGCAATCATTTTACATCTTCTTTGTAAATGTAAAGCTCTCTACGCTCGTAGGAAACTGCATTTGTGGGCGTTACTTCTTCAATAACCTTGGCGAACTGGCTAATGCTAGCCTTAGCAACCTCCAGCGCTTCATATAACTAGCTCCACCTAGTTCAACGGACAGGTCTCTTGGAGATGCTGATCCATGCGGTAATACAATCCACCTTATTGGGCTAAGTGAGGTTACATACTTGCAGCCTTCCACGTCAACAACAATGGTGCAAAAGGAGGGACACAGTCTTAATTAAATGCGAAAACGTTTGTAATCCTTAAAATTTTTTTTAGAACTTTACCGACATAGATCTATCCTGTGTTAATTATTTTCCAATATATACATACGTACTTATGTAGTAAAAAAAAATGTCAAAACGAAGCGTTCATCACATATCCATCGTATCCACGTAAATGTTCTCTACGTACTCTACGGATCAAAATCTAGCAAATAAACATTTTCCCAAATTTTTATATTAAATAATAAGTCATGTAGAATCCTTCAACTACACGACAGGATGAAAAAAATATCCTTTCTTACTTACTACAAGCAATTTCGTGTAATCAGTTTCCGAGAGGAAACCTCAAATTTGATTTGTTTTGCAGTATATTTCATTTTGTTTCAGTTCTTCTCATAAGGATTTCGAAATCATTGAGAACAATAAAATGTCCTTCATACGCTCTCTATAGGCAACGATAAAATGTGCCCGGAACTCATATACTGTAAAAAAATAAGAAAAAAAAAAAAACGTCTGGAAAACTGGAAAATGAAAGGAGCCCCATAAAGTGCAGATAAAAAAGGACAATGGCCGGACATTTCACTAAAGTTGGCCCAAACAGATAATACCCAAACAAATGACAATGGCAGGCGGTTTGCGTTCGCTACGAAACAACAAGGATGCGATTAGAAATTGAAAATAGCACAACTGATGGCCGTTCAAGGGTATCTTTCCGTACATCCTTTGGCATTTGTGTGTCCGTGCGTGTATCTCTGTGGGTTCAATATGGTTTCCGCTTACGCAATCTCCATCTCGTAGTGGGCTGCGGTTTTTAATGAAATGTATTGGAATGCCAATTGTTTAAATTTGAAAATTCTTCAACGCCTACAACTGACGCCAGAGTAACGCCCGTTCCCGCGTCGACACCATCAGAGATGTCGTGAGGTATGTACATATGTCGTATAGAATAATGTGGCGCCTCCTTTTGTGTTCAGGAATTCAATTGCGTGCATGTTGTGATAAGATTAAGTTTTTTTTTTTTTATTTTGTACGCAAGGAAGTGTGAGGTTAGAGTCTACCCAACAGAGGCTGGCTGCCTATTCCTGACGAGGGGCTTGAAATAAACAAACAACGGAGCATGGCAATGGAGAAGTTGATTGACAGGAAAATTGGAAAACAAGGAATTCAATTCGGTGCTCGAAAAAGGGGTTTCGTTGTTGTTTTTTTAACAGCGAAAGGAACAGCAATGTCAGCAGCTAAGCATATCTGATAGTAATTCGAAAATTGCCAAAGAATTTTGTGCCACAGAAAGTGAGAGACGAAACAAAGAGTGTTAAGGCTTACGGAGGGGATGCGAAATCACTAGAGAAGGAAAATCGGATAATTTTGTGGAGTGATATTTAGTAGTGGCACATGCGAAAAATGTGCGACTAAGTCTCGTTCTCACGTCCATAGGTGCGTGTGGGTTAGGTTTGAATACGATTTGCTAGTTTTGAGGCAATTAAAAATGGTAATCAAAATATGATTTTGATCAAAGTATCCCTGAGGTAGTGAAATTTGAGCCCACAATGGTGACTACTTTTTCTTAAACATACTCCAACACTAAGTACTAGAAATAGTTATTCTGTACTCACGTTAGGACTGCATGTCTTACCTGATGGGCCTTAACCCATTAAAGGCTGCCCATAGATCGGCTCGTACGATTTTGATTAAATTTTGAAATATGTGCCCTGAAGACCATAGAAGTTTTTATAAAAATCCGCGATGAACCGGAGAGACTGCCTCGTGAGATTGCCGGGCAATTCGAAATTGAATGTGTTTACGACGATACTTACAAACGAACACATGCTATCGGGCTTTGAGGATGATGATACGGATGCCGAAGAAGAACATGACACACCGGTGACATCAACGTCTAGTGGTCGTGGCCGTAAAACAACACCGAAATCAACGAAGGCACAGAAGCGTTCCCGATTCGATGACGGAATGAAACCAAAATGGTCTAGGAGGCAAGATTATCAACCAGGATTCGGGCTGAAAGAAAGGGTTGTCCTATCGCTTTTATTGCATCTGGAGGACCGAGCCAAGCACACTGTGACGTTTGACAACTTTTTTTACCAGTCACAAACTAATGACTCGTTTGTCAAACGATGGAGTCTTCGCCTTGGGAACTGTTCGTGATAATCGAACCAACCATACCCCCTTGATGAATATCAAGGAAATTCGAAAGAAGCCTCGCGGGACGTCTGCCTTTTGCTTCGATATAAACAATTCTATGTTTACTCGCGGTGCGTTGGAACGATAATGCGGTAAGTTATACACATTTCGTCCATTGGCTCATTCTTATCTTTTTGTCCATCTTTCATATGTTCTTCATTCATTCTTATCTTTTCAGGTCATGACATTACTATCAAATTTCTTGAGCCATACGCCAATGGCTTGCGCGAAACGGTATGATCGTAAGTAACGACTGAACAGCCCCATTTGATCAACCAATACAATCCTCGCATGGGAGGTGTGGACCTTTTTGACAACGCCATCAACAATTACCGCATACGGATTCGGGGAAAGAAGTGGTATAAGCCATTAATAACATATGCGTCCGACGCGGCTATGGTCAATGCGTGAAAGTTACATTGTCTTTGTCGCAGTTATGGCAAGAAACCACCGATGTCTCAATACGAATTCCGAGTGGAGATTTGCGAATCGATTATGGTCAAGTCCAATAATCATCATCCGGGTGCACAATTGGCAATGCGTTAAGGTGCGTGTCCATTTGAGAGTAAAAAAGCTGCGAGCAGCTCTAAAGCGACTCTCTAGAGCAAACTCGTAAGTGGACAGAGTCTTGAGAGTAGCTAGCGGAGAGTTGAGTTTTTACTCTCGACATTCGAACTTTTTGAGAGTCACTCCCAATGGACCCACGTTTCGTTCACTATCGGAGATTAGCTCGCACAATTCAAACGGGGTTCGTATTTTGCGAGTAGCTGTCGAGAGTTAACATGGCAAAGCAGTGGACATTGGATGAAACAAATCAAAATATGAGTCGTTTGAAACGTATGTACATATGACCTGACTTACCAGAGGCTAGAAAAATAAGTGTTACCACGTACAGGTATGGCTTCTCTTAATTGAGTATCCTTTTTAAAAATAGTGGGTCCAACGGCTTCTATTATATATGCTACTACACTTCTTGTCAAACAGCAAAAATCCCTAAATTGCTGAGCATCTTCAATTTGAAGCTCTCTTAAAGAGTAGACCCCGCACCGAATTGGTGACGACGGTTTAACCCAGCACTTTTTCGTTTTTAAGAACAGTACCAATAATTAAAGCCGCTGCAACTTTACGCTTGTAAGAATGCATGTTTCCTTCACTACTTCCAACGGATAACTAGCAGAAGAAATATATCAAGTGAACACGGTTTATGAGAGTACTCTCAGGAAATAAACTCTCAAAATTCTTCCAGAGAGCTCGCGATATTAAAATGTCGAAAATATTACTCTCAAATGGACAGCCACCCGAGAGTAACTCTCGAGAGTTTACTAGCGAAAGTACTCTCAAATGGACACGCACCTTACGATCGTACCGATCATTTCAATGGGAAACTCAATACTTGTCATCATTTCGCAGCGTAGACGTGTGATAAGATCAGAGGAAAGAGACAGTAAGTTTCCCCGATGTTATGATGCCAATCGGACACCTCCCCAGGTAGGGATTAGGGAAACGTCAATAGTATGTTAGTGTCAGGGATTACAAGAAACGAATATGCGGACGCACTGGTTATGCATCAACCGCATACCTACTTTCTTCGGTTCCAAATCATTTGCTGCACCAGGTATTGCTGAATGTCATAATTGGTATTGTGGGCGAGCCAAAATGAGTGTTACAAGGCATCTTCCGTACGAAAAAGTCTAACTGTGGTGCGAGGAACACTTAGCAATAACTCTTCCAAACTGCAGTGCTTGTCTGTAATCTATTCAGCGTCTGTATTAAAAGAGGAACAGAAAAGAGGAAAGTCGATAAGATTTTTGCACACACCTTTGACCTTTACTCAAATTAATTTTCAGTAAGCTCCTCTCTATCATCTCCTCCATTGACGGGTTTCCCGCAGGAAATGGAGTCGGTATTGATGTGCATTTTGTTCATGAAACCAAATACTCCTGCATTGTGGACAATGTCTTCCAACAGAGTAGGAAGCCGGATAATTAATTATCCACAGCACATACAGTCATAGTCAAGCGGCAATGGAGGTGCTGGAGACTTCTCCAGAACACTCAAAGATTGCTGTAGAATGAACTGAATAGACTTCCTGGACAGGATTTGTTTTACTCTTGAAATTACATTTTGTGCTGTGTAAGCATCCGGATGATCTTAATATCGTTGAGGTAATCCTCGTTTCGAGCTACAGGGGAGTGTCTTCAGTTAGTTCCATATCCCTGTGTGAAATTTTGCATTTCAGTCAATTAGTAAATTAATCCAACATCCCTGCGATGTTCAATGAATCCACAATGTGTGGAAAAAGGATTTTTCCTTCATCAGTCCACAGCCTTGTCGCTGGGTACGCGGGTGAAGTTGATTGGCCATGTTCTTGTCTAAATATTTGAGTTATGTCTTTGGGAGAACATATCTTCACAGAAACTTTAGGCATTGAGCTCTTCGTCTAAAATCAGAGAATTTGAGCCAAAAGTTTGAAATCAAACGTTCGCCAAAAATTTCACGCAGCAGGTCCACAGTTTGCCTAGCAGTGTGCGCAGTCGCTCCATCTTGTTGGAACCACAAATTAGGATGCTGCTCCGCCATTGGCCCAAAAGTTGTCGATCATTGTTCTGTAAGAAGCCCCGGAGATCGTTTCTGGCGTTTCATCCTAATTCTCGAAGAAATATGGGCCGATAATTTTTCCGGCCACCAAACAGTGCATCTTAATGGGTGTAACTGATGCTGATGTGTTGCACTTTGATTTTCGAAGCCCTACAATCTACAGTTTTGCTTGTTGACATAACCACTTAATTGGAAATGCGCTTCATCCGACATCAAAACATTAATTAAAAAATCAATTTGTGTGGCTAATTGTGTAAAGCGAATAGCGTATAGCAGTCGTTGTCGGTGGTCTTGCGGTAGCAGTGTTTGCGCAATTTGAATTGTGTGTGGGTACATCCTAAGATCCAACTTTAAAATTCTCCGCAATGTTGTTCTGGACATGCCCCATTGGCCCGGACGACGACGAGTAGAGAAAGATGGGTCATTTGCAACATTCTGCTGCACAGCTTCCACGTTGTCTTCGGTGCGAATTTTTCGATGATCACCTATTTCAGGACGGACGGCCACTGAACCCCATTCCTTAAAAGGGTCGACCAAACTCCTAATCATGAAGGCTGTGGGACCCGATCTTGAATTAAAATATTGGCCACATTTTCGCTGCGTCATAACAATTGATCGTTGACAAGAATAGAAAAAATCAATAATTTTAACGCGTTGTTGTGTACTGTATGTATCCATTATAAATTTCCAAGAACTCAATTACATATAACCTGAAAAAAAAAAAAATTATACGTGTTTAACATTGGTTGGTCTTATCTGGCCCACCCTGTATGTACATATCTGCCAAAAGCACCTGCGGCAACATTTATGTCCATTTTTGGATCGCGTCTCAAATTTCTACCAAACTATCGTTCTTCCATTTACTTATGGTTGAGGACCTAACTGCGGGGAATCTTTCTTGATATTCAGCTGCAGACGATGTTGTGTTTGAAATGCATGCAACTGACTGAGTAGCCAGTCCAGTATTTTGCTGTCACCATATAACTGGGCGTCTTCGCAATCAATTTTTCTAGAATCTGTCTGTGATGCACAGGATAATTCCAAAGGTCAAGTTGTGATAGGTGTTAGATTAAAACCCCTGTCCAGTAGGTTCTTTGTACTTTCCTAGGCTAGTCCTCCGTGAGGATTGGGCGTACAATGGATGCTAAATTTAAGCTGGGAGTCCCAATATTTACCAAGGGTTATGCTACATGCTTAGCAGTTTATACAACACAGAAACTTTGAAATTTGCTAACCAGGAAAAGAAAGCGACCTAAACGTCTCTGTTTAGCATGGGGGGCCGATCCAGTGTTGTCGACGTGTTTTGGCTTTCAGCTCAAGTTGTCAATTTCGAGATACAACAGAAGTACCACTGCAATGAAAATCGGTTCATGTATACACAGTTTTATGCCCGGGTGCGATTGAAGTAAAGTGCGATACCCCGGGCGAATTGATCCTGTGTGCACTGGCCCATAGAGTTCGCTTTATATCATCTACTCCATTCGCCCACATTGCATATGGGACCGGATATTCGACGAAGAGTTTTTCTTTCGAATGCGCGAGTATTAAAAATCGCTCTGATTTTCTGCTTATCGACTCGGCACCATGGAGCAGGACTGGCAGGATTAGTGATTTGTAGAGAATGCAATTTATCTTCCTAGTTAGGAGTTTTGAACTCAATTGTTTCGCCGAACCGAAGTTGCAGCGGTTTGCTTGGGTTAGTCTTCATCGGATCTCCACTACGACGCAGGTAAACTCCTTAACTACTTCGAAGTTACTGCTGTCAACAGTGACGTTTTGTCGACAGATGCTGCTTTGATTGTTGACAACATGTACTTTGTTTTGTCCTCGTTTACCTCAAGACCGACTCGTTTCGCCTGTTCTTCAATTCCCGTAAAAGCCTCTATGACGGCATGCTGGGATCGACGGATAATGTCGATGTCGTCGGCGTATCCCAGCAGCTGGAAGGATTTGTTGAAGATAGTGCCTTCCGTGTTGACGCCTGCCCTGCGCACTATCTGTTTCAGCACTAGGTTGAAGAAATAGGGTCGAGTACAACTCATTCCAGGACAACCCACCCCTGACAGCTCCTACCAAGGGCCAACTCATACCGGGACAGCCAATCCCAAAAGAGAGGAAAATATGCTTTGGGTTACTTGCAGCATGGAGTTTCGGTGAATGAATGAGGTTGTGGAAGAAGGGTAGTGATCATGTGGTCGATCGATAATATGACAGGTAGATTACCTGAAAAGGGTTGGTTGGTGGATACGCTTTGAGCGATATGTGCATGTGCATGTGCTCATGTGCATATTATTCCTGTGGAGGGCGACTTTTTTGTGTGTAGGATGTAAAGGAAATTGGAGAATGAGAGTATGGGCGTTTGTTTGTGAAAATTTGTGTTCTCTTGTGTTGCGTGGCGTGAATGATCGAGTCTGTATGAGATGCCATTCTAGACTTTAGAGGTTGGTTACATTTTTTTTGTTTGGCTATTCGATTAGAGGTTCGGTTCGGCGTATTCATGAAACGAATATGATATGTACATGTGTATGTGCATGCATAGTACGTTTTGTCTCCCCTGATTGGATGGCATATTTTCTTGTTCGCATCTGTTTCCATGATGTGAAGAAGAGAAGATGGCCAAGGAGCTTAAATAATAATGGATGATTTCATTTTAAATGGAATGGTGCGTTGGAATTTAAAATAAAGACAGCTACGGCGATTGATAGGACAGCTAGGTCCATCGATGTGCGCGCATCACGCAAAAACTACTGGATAGATTTTGATAATTTTTTTTTGTTTATTTCCTTAGACGCTTGGTCTCAATCTGCAATAAAAATTATAATGATATTCTTATTTAATATCAAATTATTAAGGTTTTCATATATATGTATGTACGTAGACGGTAATTATTCGATCGTTTGATTTCCGGCATATCCTCATTTTGTTACTTCCCATATGTGGTGTTGAAGAGAATCAGAAGAAGAGAACGCAAGTACACAATGCAAACACTTCGCATTCACATTCTTATATAAGAGGTTCTCACGTATACGAAAGAGTATAACATTTACAGAGTTGCCACTTTAAGACTATTTCTTCACAGTAGATTCTCTTAAAAAAAATTCATTTTTTTCGAAAAATTTTGTTGTTATGTTTCGTCCTAAAGGGATAATTTTTTTCGATCTTGAAGAGCATACTGCAAAAATGCACAGTAGACTTAATTTTATGGCAGTAGATTCAAATTTTGAAATAAATGCAGTAGATCTACTGTAATTGCAGCAAAGCGGCAACGCTGCGATTTAATTTAATTTATTTGCGGAGAATATAATGTCTCTACTGCTTTGAGGAGAGAATAAAGCAACAACTCTATTGAGGTATGGTGCCATTCTCTCAACGACCAACCTCATGTGAGGTGAACACAGCATTGCAACTCATTTGAGGAGAATTAAAAGCAACACCACAATTGATGTGAAACATTGTACTGCTTCATACAAACACATGATACAAATTCATAACAAATATGTGTCCTACCCAACACTATGTGCGTGTTCTCTTGCCACTGTGAAGAGAAACAGTTGTGGTGCGCATGCGCCGGACGGGGTAAAGTAAGCAACAGCCGCGCATCATTAAGCAGTTGTGCCTCGAAATTATAAAAAAACAAATTATACTTGATCTGTAAATATTTTTATTTTTTTTTATTAGTTTTCTTTGAATATTGTATTTATTTCAACTATTTATCTACATACCTATATTCCCTTTCTAAAATACCGTTAAATAAAATTAGCGAAAGCCAAATTTTAGGGGTTTGCATTATTTATTTTGCCCGTCTTTTTTTCAAAAGTAAAAAAAGGATGCCTTCGAGAAAGAGAAGTAACCTTTCTCATCACTCAAAGTCTGCTAAAAGAATGAAAGTAGCTCGGTCCTCTGAAACAGCTGTACGGCGTGATTCTCGGTTAGCTGCTAACCGAGAGCGTTCACAAGTTCACTCTGATGCCATTATAGAGCTACCATGGTCAGATGAAGATAAAAGTGGCTTTAACTATAATTTACAGATTAAGTACGCTGATCACGGACATATTGGCGCGATGACAGAAGTACATATGTTCATATTGTCATGCTCGGAAATGGAAAGGGGAACCAAAAGGGATGTGTTGTGCATCAGGAAAGCTTCATTGGCCTTTAGATTAAGATAGTTTTAAGGTTTATTTCAGACAGCTTGTAAGCTAGATTTAAGACTATATTTTAATTTAATTTTAAGCAACACAAAAAAAAATGTTCGTTCACTAAGTTTTAAAAATAAATTTTCTTAGTTTTCAAGTAGTAAGTTAAGTTAATAAATAAATCTAGTTCGTAAACGTCAAAAGACATAGTTTTAATCGTTAGGTATAGGTTAGAGGACCCGCATAGGGTCAGTATGTTAGATTTAAGACTATATTTTAATTTAATTTTAAGCAACACAAAAAAAAATGTTCGTTCACTAAGTTTTAAAAATAAATTTTCTTAGTTTTCAAGTAGTAAGTTAAGTTAATAAATAAATCTAGTTCGTAAACGTCAAAAGACATAGTTTTAAGCGTTAGGTATAGGTTAGAGGACCCGCATAGGGTCAGTATGTTAGAATTACATTGCATAGTTACGTTAGTTAAGCTAGTTTTAAGCCTTTTTGTCTAGCATGTAAGAAATAGTGAATTATCAAATACAAAATGCATTAAAAATGAAAAAAAAAATTAATGAACTCTAATTATATTCCACTATGGTCGCACTGCATGTGATCACCAATCTGTCTGTTGGCCGCTACAGTGGATGAATACTATGTAAGTGAGATGTTTGAGAAATTCAAAATTTGGATGAATAGCCGACAAAGGGCTGAAAAGTATCCAAGTTTTTTTAGGGTCGGTGGGTGATTATAATTATAGGACATTGTACATTGTATGTTTGTATGTAGGGTAAGGCGCGGCTAGTTGGGCCAAGAACCGCAAGTAGGTACTACACTAACAATATCATGAAGTTAGCACACTAACCAACACGTGTAAAATTGATCTCAGTTGCATTGTATCAGAAGACCACAGGAGAGCCACAAGCATTATTGTTTTTTAAGTGAAAAAGATAAAAAAATTGTCTTCATAATTTTTTTATTCTAGTGGTGAAAAGGTGCATATCACACATTAAGGGATCTAAAATGTCTACACACCATTTACATTATTCTTCAATCTACTGGTTCATCCTCCGCATCTCAACAAGAAAGTATAACCAGCTTCTAAGTCTAAAAGTCACACGAGCTTCATCATTCACGCCACACAAGCAAATTTTCACATACACACACATGCGAAATACCTACTAACTAACTTTACAAGCCTTAACTTACTTAGCTTTTTTTTTAAAGACGTGGAGGCAGATAAGGCACAAGTTAATCCTAATAAGCACGGCGACCTGAGAAGATCTTTTGTGCTAGCTTTACTTACTACATCTAACTTTGTCTTATCGTTCTATCGTAGGTACTTTTTTTTAGCGAGCGTCGCTAGCCCTCCCACCCCAACTTAGTATTGAAGTGACTATCGGGCAAAGGCCTAAAAGTCGGGGTGATTGAGCTCGCTACGCTCGCTATTACTATGGACATTTCCTCGACTCATGCACTGCACGGCGTTTGGCCTCACATGCAGGTGCTCAGGGCGACGCTATGCGGCATATTGTTAGGTATCTATTTATTTATGCACATACATATGTACATACATGTACACAATCCCCATCTTTAGATCAACAATTTTATTTTATAATCCTATCAATCGCCGTAGCTGCCTTTAATTTAAATTCCTATGCACCATTCCATTTAAAATAGAGTCATCCATTATTATTTAAGCTCCTTGGCCATCTTCTCTCCTTCACATCATGGAAACAGATCCGAACAAGAAAATATGCCATCCAATCAGGGGAGACAAGACGTACTATGCATGCACATACACATGTACATATCATATTCGTTTCTATTTCTATTTCTTCGTTGAGTGGGACGGTGCTGTTCAAAACCATCTACTATTCCCTGTGCCTCGGTGACTATTTCGAATATTCCTCTATATCGTCTAAATCGGTAAGAAATTGTATCTGTAAGAGCAGAGAGCAGTGTCCAGTGGTTCGAAAATTGTTAAAAAATGAATTTTAGCCCAAAAAAGTTTTTCAGTCTTGTTTTTTTCTATTCTATTTTATTAATCCTCGTGTCCATGCCTGAGCTGAAGTGACTGCCAGCTATAAGGCCTCCACAGTCAGACCAATGATAGGTTCATTGTGAGTGTGAATGCTTGGAATTATTCAGGAGCCACTACGAAACAGCTATCTTACCAAATACTAGGAAGCTGAAATTTTGGAGGCCCTATCTCGGCAGTGTAGTTTTAGAATAGTTAGACATCTGAAAATCGTACAGGCTTTCGGATCCTTCAAGTGTCGCTCTGGTGGAGTTATTGGCAATCCAAGAGGCTTGCCAAGAGGTCAAACTACTCGGGAATACAATGCAATGGCAAAACGTGGTCTGCTAAGCCGCTATAAATGGCATTCATGCGGTCAATTTCAAATAAACCTGTTTGGGTTCCAGTAATACCGACGAAAGCAAAAACGCCGATGAAGCGGCCAACCAAGGCTCGGCTCTTCACGCCAAACCTTTGTGTAGAACCGAAGAAGTGTAGAAGTCCCTAAAATTTTAAAAGCGATTCTATAAACGGATTCTGGCAGGGTTTTGATCGACTGTCCTTTGCTCATTATTTATCGACCGACTCTCTTCTCGTGACTCATTTGAATTAAAACAGACGTGTACATATTGCGAATCGTTTATTGAGCACTGATTGTTTATTGAGTATTATTCATGAGTATTTTAATATGGGGTGTGTGTATGTGTAAATCTATATATCCTCATGCGTAAATGTCCTTTAAGCCTTTGGCTTGTTGATGTGCTTATTGGTGAACACAACTTTAACCGGAGTCACTCCCATATTTGTATACTGTCCAGCAAATGAGTTAAGATCGTTGCTTGCAATTGTCCGATCGAACGGATAGCCCATACCACGTTTATCCGGATACAGTTTATCCTTAAGACCGCAGAATGACGATGCATCACCACATACATCAGGACTAAAGAAAAACGAAATCAAACAAAAACATTCAAGATGACCTTTAAGAGCCTTACCCATCGTTGCTCTGTCGCACATCATCACCGGTGAAGTCTGAGATCATAACAAACAAATCAAGTTCCAAGCCCTCTGGTGTACCCTTTGGCAAAAGCATATGTTCTGGCCAACCACATCCACAGAATCGGAATGTAGCCAAGGCATCAGCATCTGTTGGTAAGAATTGCTCACCGATGCGACGGAATGAACGTTCAAATGGAATCGTGACACTGGAGTTATTTGAACGGCGCATAATTGTGTTTTGGCCAGGTTTCACTGAAAAAGGCCCATTAACTCTGATTGGATACATCGATATCCGAAATTGACTTACAGTTAACAGAGAATTTATCCATCTCAATAGCCAGTCCACGAACATCTGCCATCTTCAAAGGTGCGCCACGTTCGTCGGCCTTTGGTAACAGGAAAATTCTGCATGTTCCCTTACGCGCTCCTCCGGTGTTTGTCACTCGAATGTTATACTCGAATGGTGCGTGCTGCAAATGACTGTAAGATGCATAGATAGCGCCATTTGGTCCGAAATCCAAGCCAGCACCGATATCGATGTCTGACTTCTGCCAGTATGTGAGCAGGGTATTTGGCTGAGTGCCCTTGGCGGCAATTTGCGCCGTAATTGATTCCACATTAACACCATTAAAGCCAAGCTGTGGGTGAGATGGAATGTTTGACGGTCCTCAAGTCGGAGTCAGTTTAGCGCTTACCTGGGTTTCATCGTATGGCGTCAGCAATCCCAAGAACTTAGTGCAAATCTGATCGATGAACGAGTGCCATCTGTAGAAGATTGGGTCACGCATAGCAGTGGTTACATCACCCATAACACTGATATCTTCCAAATGTCTCGAGTCAGGATCGTGAGCAAGCGAAATCAAATTGTGGCCCATATTGTGCAGGTTACCATACAGTTGACGATTTGGAGTCAGTGCTGATGACTCAAGAATATCTCCCAAGATGTCAATGCCACGCACTTCATCCAGTGGGATTTGACGGTTGTTTCTCTAGAAAGGTTAAGAAAATATGAATTAAATGGTTTAAGGACGTGTGTGCCAATAGTTCTTACATCAACGACATAGCCTTGATCGATAGCTTGATGAACACGATCAGCCCAACGCTCAACTTCAGAGATTTCAATTTGATTGTCATCACGTTCCACATTGCGAAGCGATTGTCCACTTATACGTGCCGGATAGGTACGATTATTCAGACTGCTGATGATTTTAGGGAAATATCCTTCGGGAATTGCCTCTCGGAGATTGCTTAGAATTCTCGTTTTGCCAAGTCCATTGCAGAAGCGTTCCACATTGTAACGCGCCAGCAATTGATGGTGCATGTAATAGAATAGCTCGCCACGACGATCCTTGCGAACAACCTCTTCTGGACCTTCGCCAGGATATACCAAATGCCAGTGCCAATGATGCATGTTTACACCGATATCTTCACGGAAGTACGCCAAACGCTGTTCAGTCTCACGATCGGATGCAGTGAAGTTCTGCGGGATTTCAATGCGCATCTGAAAAGGTAGTCAAAGAGATAGATGAGTTCGGCTGGTTGTAATGGTGAGTAAGGACAAGGGAACGTATTATGAGATATGAATCCTCTTTTATTCAATATTGTGCATGTAACATACCCTATCTCCAGCATTGGTAATCAAAGATCCATCAGCTCTGGCTTGCCTGAAAACCGATGGCTCGACAAAGTTCGATGGAAACTGTTCAGCAACTGGTGGAATTGGTACCGCAGATGTATCCTTACGATGTTGTACTGCCACTGTGAAGGCATATTGGAACAGCATTGGATTGATACGATCCCTAAAAAAAAATGAAATACGTGCTCAAAGAAAAAAATAAAAATTTGCATCAATTTTACTTACTTAACATACGCAGCCAGTGATACAAAGTTTGAACGATCCTTTTCGTCCAAGAACAGCTTAATCAATTGTCCTGCAATGCGTTTATGTTTATCACTGAACAGGTCAAATACTTGCTTCCTGTCTATTTGCAATGCAAAGTTGAGATTCGGCTTGGGAATGTCCCGAAGGGGGATCTAAAAACAAAAAGAAAACCTTAAAACCCTTCTTTAAGACATATCCTTGCAGGAATTTACCTTAATATCAACATCATCACCAAATCGGCTTTGAAGCTCGACCCCAACACCACTGTATCGTTCTGTGTAGAAACTATCGGGAACATCAAAAGCCGCCTTGCCATTATCCCTGGACGTGAATACCGGTTCCAATGGTCGCTGGAAAAGTAACTCCAAAGCTTTAATATCGCTGTCCATAGTATAAACTGATTTTTGCGTCTTGTAGTTTCCACGTCAATCCGTCGCAGAAGGGCTAGTTGAACTGATGTTGAAAGGACTGTTTGTCTCCTATTTATACGAACATTCTGTGAATTTACTTTAACCGCATTTTGTCTGACCGCAAAAAAGCGCGCTTGATAGAAGGAAGTATCTCAAACACTAAACGCATGGAATATAACGCACGGCTTATCACACTCAGTATTTCCAGACACACCGCCGCGATAAGAACGTCGTGTGTGGATACATTTTTTTTTTTTTTTTTTTATGGGAAATGTAAGAAATTTCTAAACACACAGCCGGTGTGGGTTGTGGCTTCCTATCGTTTGTATATTTTCTTATCGTTAAACAGCATGAGAAGAAAATGTTTCGCTGCTAATATGTACGGAGAGCAGGTAGACTCTAAGAAAGTTGTCCAGGTTTTGTTCTACGTTTTGGATATTTATCCGAAAATCGATTATTCCACACTGCATCGAGCAGTAGTGATGGGGAATGGAGTCAATAAAATTCAATGAAGTACAACTAATATAGCAGAGCCAGCTGTGTATAAGCTAATGTGAACCACATTATGCGGTTATGCTCTCGACGATAAGAGCGCGCACACATCACATTATTTTAAATTATTTCGCAGAATAATTTGCACGAAAAAAGAATTTAAATTAAAGCTGATATATTAAGTTTATGTAAAAAAAATACTCTCTCAATGAAGTACACACTATTTCCATTTTAATTTTAATTTAAATTTGAGGTTCAAAAAATATTTACCTCGGGTGCGTCGCTTGGGATAGAAAAAAAAGTTATAACCGATGGTGGGCGAAGTTTGGGGGCGGGTTTCCAATATAGGAAATTCGATAATTTTTTTTTTGAATTAGTGTTAACGGTCTAAAAAGCTTAATAACAAAAAAATTTTTGAGGGGAAGTTAATAATACTACCAATTAAAAAAAAATTTTTGTTTAACTTATGTTGCTATTATTTAATAGCTATAAACAAATCAAAAACAAGATCAATTAATGGAATGGAATGAACAAAAAAAGTTCAGACCGTT
The DNA here is from genome assembly GCA_946965025.1 of Blera fallax. Classification (NCBI taxonomy): domain Eukaryota; kingdom Metazoa; phylum Arthropoda; class Insecta; order Diptera; family Syrphidae; genus Blera; species Blera fallax. The sequence continues at coordinate 43,914,127 of OX337247.1, forward strand.
TTTTCTTTCAATTATTTATTAGAATCCCCGTAAATATGTCAAACAGTTTTCAATAATACCTCAAAAGGATCCAGTCAATTTTTTTAATCAATTAAAATTAAAATTGAATTTGAATGATTTTTGGTAGTTATTTAAAAAAGGTTCTCCCCTTCAAAACTAACTATATATCCCACATGGGTAAGTAGCGCGTTTCGCGCCGTTCATTTATTTAAATTCCGCTTTTCGGAGTGGTTTAGACGCAAACGCGACTTCCTCGCTCCGCTAAGGGCATGCCAACAACTCAGTCAGGCGCCTGGGGCTAAGTTTTTTTCGGAGCAGTCAAAAATCAAAATTCTCAGAAAAATACCTGAGAATCGTTTCAAGTCGCTTTATGTTAAATTGGGTTCACATAACACTTCAAGTCGACTAAACACCCTTTATTTGAGTTAATAAGGAAGAAAACATGCATTTTACTAGCCAAAACCGAAAACTTTAAAATTTTTAAAAAATACAAACAACAAATTTCCTCTACAAAATTTTTACACATTTTAAGTAAAAAAAATAGTTTTAAGTGCAAATTCGATTTCCTATATTGGAAACCTCAGCCGAAGTTAGAACGAGGACTCAGCTGGGACTGGGGTTTCAAGATCCTCTTTGGTGGAGCTTTATTAGCCATAGATGTTACCAAAATCAATGTAAATAGTACTTGAGAATGTTAGTTGGATAAATTCAAACACGAGATCCAGAAAACGATCAAAAGTAATTGTTGGAACGAGTGAGCAGAGTGACACGTTAAATATTGTCCAAAAATTGAGATGGTATCACATTTCCAGTTTTCATCCAAATACCACTGCTGATGATGATATATCCTCCTACATTGCCTCGAAACTTCTTCTATCTACTTATGATTTAAGCTTGTTTAACTCAACGCAAGTACGCAAAATATGAAATAGATTAGATTAGATTTACAAAATGATGTATAAAAAAAAGTCGGTTACATAGCATTGCCGTCAGCCTGGTTGACAAAAATATATAAATTATTAATTATAGCCTAATCTCACAATAGTCTATGGGGCATATTCATAGATGTTTGATAAGTTATTTTTATGTTGTTGCTAAGCTAATATAGAGTTTATAGTATTCATAGACAATTTAAGCCCGGGTCTAAACGACAAACCCTAGTCTAACATTAATCACGGCAGAACGTATGTTTAAGTTGTGTTTAACGTCAGAAATTTGTGAAAAAAAAAAATTATAAGAATTTTTCGTTGCGCGAGTGATTTGTAGTTCGGTTTAAGTTTTAAATTAATAAAAATAGCATACCACGTAGATAAAGACCTAAATTTAATAAGAAAAATGTCGGTCGATAACAACATTGATCAAGATTTTGATATTTTGGCAGATATTGCAATGGTACCACAAATTAGAAGGCGGAAGCGCTATAGGACACGATTCGACCCCTTCGAATTGACTGACGAAGAATTTTATGAGAGCTGTCGATTCATCAAGGAAACGGCAACATTCATTATTCAACTATTAAATATTCAAGACCAACCAAGTAAAAGAGGCTTGCCAGTATCTGGAAGTCTTCAAGTCCTAACAGCATTGAGATTTTTTGGTCGGAATGTTCATTAAAGTGATATAGGTAATGTAAAGTGTATGATAGCTTAAATAAGCTAAACAATTGTATATCCGTTGTTACTTAACATATAGGAGACCTGCAAAACATTTCCCAACCAACTGTAAGTCGAATTATTGCAAAAATATAAAAAAAAATGGGTCTACAGCTACGCAACTTTATTTGATTTCGCAGCAGTTCTAATTTAAGTTTTTTCAGCTCCTTACTTTGTCGCTCTTCGGTTAAGATTTGTTTACGACGTTGCTGGAGTACGTCAACAGACGGGTTTGTTGGTGTTTTCGGAAGACGCTTTGGCCTTTGGATTAGTGATTCTTTTACGTTGAGCTCTTCTTCCATAGCTGAATCCAAAAGCTGCTGCAATACTGACTTCGCATTCGGTGAGGAGTCTTCTTCAAACATCTCTACATTTACTGGTTCGTCAGTATTGCTGTCAATCAATATTTCATCTTCAATAAAGTTGTCCGCCATCATTTCTCTTACGATTAAATCGTCTTGCTTAGGCTCCTTAATAAACACCGTATTACCAGTTTCTCTTTGTGCCGCTTTCATGTCGCTAACACTTTTCCGTGCTGCGTTCTTCATCCGATGCCACTGCTCTCTTAGCTTCGGAATTCCCCTAACGTATTTTTTTTTTCAAAACAAACGTATAATAACAATTCCTACATAATTTTTGTTTAAAACAGCAAAACCGTAAATCTTTTTGTTCGTATTTTTGAAATTTCGGTTTCAAATTGGCAAAGATGAAGAGCATACGTTTCCACGGGTTTGTTATTTGTGCATTTGACGTATTTCGGGGAACTCCTTAAGTACTTTTAAGTTATAGCTGCGGCCAGTGTTGTTATTGGCGTTAATGTACGTTTGATTCTCGCATATTTCAGCTTAAGGCCAACTCTTTCAGCTGATGCTTAATTTTCTTAACGTTTCCAAGACGGCGATTGATACAGCGCGCCTACTTTTTGAAGTTAGTGCCCCATTGTTGATGTAAGCCCTATGCAATATTCTAGTATGAGATTCAGGGAATCACGGAACGAGACCTGATGCAAGTTTGAAATAAATCATACAAACCACATGTTTTCCAGTGCTATGTGACTTTAGCAGATTAAATTGCTCAGCATTCCGAGGCCAGTCAATTATGAGAGATGTGTGCTATTTTACGCTGGCGACAGGTTTCGACTTAAGATTCGTTGGTCCTTCTCAAATTTGTATCAGTGTGAGATTTGGTTTATTGTCGATCTTAAAAATAGAAATACTTGGAGCAACAGACATATCTATGTAAGTATGTGGTCCAGGGCCTAGCTTCTCGCGACCAATTGTGTTGTGCGTTTTATACTTTTCACACAAATGGAAGGGACCTACAGTTTGAAGCCACAGCCGAAAGGCATATTGAGAAGCTTTCTCTTGACAGTTATTACTCTCGGACGTTTGTCAGACTTTCGCGAGAGGTGGGACCGTGAAAAACTTTTTGGTGTTCTCTGGGATTCGAACCTCGAACCTCACGCTCCACCACCACTTGAGCCACGGCGCCCACATTATTGTCGATCTGCCGGGCCGAAACCGGTTGAGCCAAAAGGAGCTAGTTATGAACCGCTGGAAACGGACTAGAATTATCTAGTCCGCCAAAGTTTTTGAAAAACTAGGCCCCTATGGTATGGTATAGTAAGAGGGACGCGCACCTGTAAATGTGTTTCCATTGGGGCCAATTGGTCGATTGTGTTTCCCTAATAGCTCCCGCAGGAATGAATATAAAGCTAAGACTCAGCAATAGTGTCCAGTCTAAAGTCCTGACCAGGGTCTCGAAGATTATTTTAATTAGTGTCTTTGGTCTTCCTATTGAATGTCACAGGTGTCCATGGTGTTCGAACAAGCCTGTCTTCTCATATTAAGCATATTTATTCTCTAATCCATCTCAACAGCTAAGGTATACCCTAGACAGTTAAGTTAAGAATTACGCAAAGGAAATAAAAGTTCCAAGGAACCACCCTATGTTGACCTCTATTTCGAACGATTTTCACAAAACCATCCTGCAAAAGGTCAAACGAAGATATGTTTCCTTAGAAAAAATAATTAAAACTCATCCACCCGTAAAAGCAATTTCATACACTTATAGGTACATACCTATAGGTGCACCACATCTTCGCTACATTTCATAGAGATAAAAATTCCATACAACAGATACAAAAAAGCAAAAATCCGTCCACGTGCTGCGGTGCCATATCGCGAATGAACACGTACTTAATAAACTTTTTCACTCATGCGAGACAGTGGTAAGAGGGACCCTCCAGGATGGGATACTTTACTTATTTTCGTAGTAATAGCACTGCATTTGTGTGGCTATACATATGTATGTAATAACTTTTTTTTCATCTTGCTGTACATACGTACAAATATATGTTTAGACAGTTGTTAAAAAAAAAGTTGAAGTTTTTTGTATGGTTTATGGTGGGCTCGTAATTACATATTTTTGTTTATCCTGTTGACTGGCATTGACATTTTGTTTCATTCGGCCTTGTGCGGCTCGTAATGAAAGATACTTTTTTTTTTCTCGATGTTTTCATCAGAACACAGTAGTGTCTCCTTGAACTTGCGGATATACTCATAGAGAGAAAAATATTAAATGTATCTGCAGAGAAATTCCCCTAGCTTAGTTTATTTCAATTGAATTTGATGTTCCTCGAAACCTTGTTTCAAGGGATTCTTTGGGAGCCGAGTACTTGAATATGTACACTGGAAAAATCCTAGAACTCGCGTTTCAATTTCAAATTGATGCCGACTACCACAACATCGATGTTATCGATTTCTATAATGTCATGTTAGCAGTACGTATACGATGCCTAGATACATACATATGTATGTATGGCTATCCTCTCTTACAACAATTTTTGCGAAGCTTATTTATACCTGATCTTTAATAGTACAATAAATGGTGTTGAATGCATTTTGGTTTATGCTGATGATATGAAAATTTTTAGACGTTTATCATCCGCCAATTCTCTTCTCTCTCTTCTTACAGGACGATCTTAACAGATTCTCCATCTGGTGTGACAAAAAGTCCTTAGAACTTAATGTCAATAAATTCCATTCCATTACCTTCTCCCGCCACCTCCTAGGTTCTACCTCATTCATGACGATCCTGTGCCCTCTGTCACGTCAGCATGTGATTTGGGTGTTATCTACGATAGCGAACACAACTTCCGATCACATACCGACAGTGTAATAAAGCAGAGCTAACTCAGCACCAGGTCTTGTGAAACGCTGGTCTCACTCTCGTTAGACTCCTCCTAGAGTACGCCAGCCAAGTATGGTCTCCTCATTACGCTGCCCACTCCATGAGAATCGCAGGGCAGGTTCATCCGCTTCGCATTACGCGGCCTTTCTTGGGCTGATAACCTTAACTTGCCGCCCTATGCTGATCGCCTTGGACTTATTAACCTTCACCATCAACATCATCAAGTTCCTTCAACCCCGGGCGGGGCATAGGGCGGCAACAAATCTCTTCCATCTTTTCCGGTCTGCAGCAGTGGCTACGTTTTCTTTTGGGACACTGTTTCTGCTAAGTCAGCTGATCTCCACGTTGATCTTGGTCTTCCAACCCGCCGAGCACCCTGAGGTTTCTATTCGAAGGACTGCTTCGCGCTGTTGTCATTTGGCTTCCTCAGTATGTGAAAAATCCAGCGCCATTTTCGCTGTCTTAGCTCGACATCCAACAGTTTTTGACCTGTTTTTTGCCACAATTCCTGGTTGAATATAATTTGTTGCCAACGAATCTTCAGGATGTATCGTAGACAGCGATTAACTTGCCGAGACTTTCCAGGATTCACAGGCATACAATAGCACAGATTTCACGTTGGATTTGAAGAGTCTCAACTTAGTGCGTGAGGAGATGTGACAGGATTTCCAAACTGGAGGCAGGATAGCAAAGGCAGCGCGAGCTTTACTTATTCTGCTTTTAACGTCTTGGTTCGTTCCACCATCAAATGAAACAAAACTTCAAGCGGCGTCTTCTTCAGAATAATAAGCTGATGTTCATTTCATTTTTCATTTTTAATGCATTTTTATTTTTGGAATTCATTATTTCTTACAAGCTAGACAAAAACGCTTAAACTAACTTAACTAACTTAACTTTATCTTATTCTTACTTACTGACCCTGTGCGGGTACTCTAAGCTAAACCTAACGCTTAAAACTATGTCTTTCGACGTAACCTAACTTAAAATTAATTACTTATCTAAATGACTTAACAACTAGGATAACTAAGGAAAATATTACAAAAAACTTAGTGAACGAACGTGTTTTTTATAAAAAACTAAGATAAAAACTTACAACTAAAACTTAAAAACTACCTTAAAAATAAACCTTAAAACTACCTTAACAATAAGCCTTAAAGCTACCTTAAAAATAAAGCTTAAAACTACCTTATTCTAGACCATATATGTATATATCCACATATATATATATTTATATATGTATATATCCACATATATATATATTTATATATGTATATAGATATACACATATATAATACATTCATATATACATATACATATGTATATATATATAATTTTTTTTTTTTTTTTTTTTTTTTTTTTTTTTTTTTTTTTTTTTTTTTATACCTATATTACCTACACCTAAATCTTAAACCTATGTAAGCCGGCCAGGCCGACTTTGCGCCTTAGGAGGAGCTACCCTGTATCAAAAGGAAACGACGAGGGAGTTCCCTCTCCGTCCCCTAACCACCAGAATGTCTGATGCTGCCTTACTACGTCTCGCAAATCGCGATCTGCTATCGCTCTACTGAACCGAAGACGCTCCGTCATGCTGAGCGCGACGTCTCGGTCGTAGTTGAGTCGCCTATCCACAGCTGTCCGGGCAACATGGAAGATTAGCGGCACCGCTACTTTGTCCTGTATCAGACCTTCCCTATCTAAATAGAGGAACGCCTCTGGGGGAATAAAGCCGTTAAGGCGCACGCTCTCATGATACATATCATTGGGATAGTAGGCCCCAGAGATCAGGTTATTCATCGAGTTCATTGCCCTTGCAATGTGCCTTCGAATCATCTTGATCAAGAAATTATCCACCCTGCTTATGTCCGCCTTGTTATAAAGGATCTCATTGGAGTAGAATTTTATGTACTGAGACTCTGGTGTTCTGTATAAGCGAAGGCAGGCCCTTAGGCAAGCCCTCTCAAACACCCGAATCCTTTCCAACGAGCTTGCTCCCACGTTGAACCACACGGGACAACCATACACGAGCATGGGCCGAATGAGGGCCATGTAGCAGATTACCTTCACCCTCGCATCGAGTTGGCTGCTATAAAACAGTCTCTTTGTGAGGGCGAAAGCCGCTTTGGCTCTGGCCAGAGCAGCATCTATATGTTTGTTAAAATATAGATACTGGTCTAGCCAGAACCCAAGGTATCTGACTACATTTCGAGACGCTAATGGTTGCCCGTGCTGTCCCACTATTGAGAACTTTCGCCAATTCTTTCTGGTGTCCGCAGAGGCCCCAGATAACGACGTCCTAAACAGGATGGTTTCCGACTTCTGGAAGTTGATTTTCAACTTCCAGTCGTCGCAATATCGCTTGATCTTATCGAAGTCACGCTGCAAGAGTATTGCAATGACCTCGATCTTTGGTCCTGATCTGTACGCTATCAAGTCGTCGGCGTACGCTATAGCATGGTGAAGAGATCCTACAAGATCACTTGTGTAAATGTTAAAGAGGATCGGCGAATTTACCGCACCCTGTTGCAGACCATTTTTAATATCAAACGTACCAGCAGAAGTCACATTGCCATTTTTCACAATGAACTGTCTACCGGTGAGCATATTACAAAACATGTATAGTAGTGGTTTACTTATGCCCAGCCTACTCAACTTGTAGAAGAGTCCTTCTAGCCATACGGTATCGAAGGCCTTCTCCAAGTCAACCAGGCAGGCACCCGTGCATTGTTTCTTGCTTTTGTTCCATTGAATATCCGACACCAGTTTAGACGCGGCATGTATTGTATCATGCCCCGCCTTAAAACCGAATTGGTTATCCGGAACAATATTCATGTCCTCAACCCACTTAGACAGGGCTCTATTGACAACCTTCTCGAATACCTTGCTGATGTTCGGAAGGAGACTTATCGACCGGAGATTTGCCGGATTGGACGTATCTTTACCCCTTTTGGGAATAGGATGAACCACCGCTGTTTTCCAGTGCGCCGGATAATGTGCATTATTCAGCGCATTGTTAAACAGGGTGGTGTAAATGTTCACCGCTTCTGGAGGGAGATGTCTTAGCACAATGTTAGACACTCCGTCGATACCCACGGATTTCTTCCTTCTCAATGATTCGAAGATCGCTTGGAGTTCTACCTTCGATATGAACGGGGGATTTATCTCCACATTGGCGATGACATTATTTGCCATATTATCGTCATTGAACTCGGTGAAACCATTGTTCTCTGATCGCCAGTGCTGTATATCATTTTGAAGGTAAGAGTTGTGCACAAGGACTCGACTTTCCAGGTCGTGGTTTGGGCAAATACTATCATTCACCTTATACACTTCCTGGAAAGTCGCTCCTATAGCCTCTACCTTCTCCTGCGGATCTTCGATCACAAAGAAGTTGTCATCACTGACGGCGTTCCCTGAATCTATGCCTGCTGTTATGAGTATCTGTTCGTTGTTCGTCGTTCGGGGGATCTTAAGACATGGCAGGTCATTCTGATTATTCCTCCGAAATATTTTATTTATTTGCGGGAACATACTCGGGTTGCTGGATTTTACAGCCCGAATTTTTTTGTTCCAGTGCAAACTTACAGAGAGTCTGTAATTTTCTTTTATTAACTGTTGGAGGTTTTTAATCAACGACTTCAGTGTCCTGACCTCCGAGTTCTGTCTGTCAGTAAACCGTCTGTACAAGGTTTTTAATCTTGACAGAAGTCTACTTTTTTGTTCGTGAAGTGCGTCAATTGTTGCATTGCGGTATATGTCTACGTTGTCAGTTTGTTGATACCGAGGTATCGTTCTGTCCATCGTTTGTTTAATTGTCTCGTCCATTCGTTGTAGGTATCTGTCGATCTCCTCATTTGACAGGTTCCTATTGGACGGTGGGTAGAGCGAGGTCGAGGAGAGTGCTCTTGTCAATACTCTGGAGAAGCGTGCCCAACGCGTCCTACTGTAATTGTAGGGGTACGTTTGGACAAACTCCTCCAACTCCGCAATCTCGTTGGGAATTGTGATTTCGGCACTGAGTCCGCAATGGTCACTGTCATACACGAATGTATGTAGGCAGTTTCTCGTTTGTCGGTTCGTGTTGGTCAGTTGTAATCGTACGTCGAACAGCAGAAGATCCAGATAGGAGCCGGCGCTAGGATACGACGGACTATCGGTAGCTTTCAAATCGAGTCTATACTCGACATTGTGTAGACCCCACCAATTGAGTAGTAGGTTCCCCCTAGAATTTGGTATATTATTTCCCCAATCACTGTGCTTGGCATTCAAATATCCGGCCAAAATGAAGTAGTTCTCTTACGATTCCAGCCTTAGACATCGAAAAAGTGTCTCGAGCTCTGTTATAAATGAAGTGGTTTGAGTAGCTCCGGAAGCGTAGACTGCGACCATGTACAACCTCTTTCCACTACGGAGAGGGATGCACACGGTACAGGCCTCCAGCTCCCGAAACCTCCGCACTTCACCGCTGTACACAGCCTTGTAACGCAAATCTTTTCTAATGAAGATCGCAACACCTCCCCCTTGAATGGAGTTGGGTCGGTCTCTTCTTATAATATTATATTTATTGTGCCATAGTTTGTGCTTATGGGATAGCTTAGTTTCGCTAACCAAAAGTACATCAGGGCTTTGGTCTTCTAACAACTTAAAAAGTACAGTTCTTCGCTCGATCCTTATCAGTGAATTCACATTCACCGCAAGGATCTTTAATGATTTCTCCGCCAACGTACCCATTACGACTGGTGGTGCGCTAGGTCCGGCAGAAATGCGTAGATCTGGTCTACCCGTTTCGCCTGCTCTTGTAACTGACGCTGAAGCTGGCTCATTTGCCCTTGAATTGAGAGCAAAATAGCCAGCATGTCAGGCTGAGCCTCAGGTGCTTTAGGCACTGGGACCTGTAAAGCAACCTTCGGTTGTTGTTTTTGTACCGTATTTCCCTGGCCTGACACCATTTGGGCGTAAGTCCATTGGGAAGTAACGGCTGGTGTTTGACTAGAAACGGGTTGACGCTTGACTTCGACCTTCTGCTGACGAACCAGATTTATTTTCTTCATATATTGAAACTTAGGACAACCCCGATAGTTTGCGGTGTGTCCCGAGTTTCTACATAAAGCACATGAGAGTTGGGCCCTATCTGCTACGCCATCCTTACCCAGAGAACATTCCTCTGCTTTGTGGTTCTTACCGCACTTCACGCATCGAGGCTGCATTTCACAGTTCGACGCGGCGTGCCCAAACCTTTGGCAGCGAACGCATTGTAAAATGCTATCGCTCCTTTTTACTTTTTCCCATGACACAACCTGGTAGTCTAGGACATTAATACTCCTGAGACCATCCAGTTTGCTACTGGGCGAAAGCTGAACAAGAAAGAACGGTAGCTTTCGCTTCTCCCTTTTTGCCCTAGCTGTGATGAACGGCTTGACCCCCACGAACTCAAGCCCGTCGCACTGTTTCTCCCTCAGCATTTGAAGGAGCTCCTCCGGCTCGATAGACGAGTCCATCCCCCTCAGCAGCATAGTTTGCAGCTTTTCCCCCTTCGGGGTGAAGGAGAAGAACTCCGTCGTCGAGTCCTTTAGTAAATCTTTAATTTTCTTATAATGCTCCACTGTTTTGCAGTGGATAGCATGCCTATCCTCACTAAGACGCTTTATATAAAAATTGTGACCTATGGCCGACTTACATAGGTCTATGGTGTCCTTCAGCTCGATCTTGTACGTGTTTATAGGCGGGACCTTTGCCTTCGTACTCTTTTGCTGCTGCTGTTGTTGCTGCTGTTGTTGTTGCTGCTGCTGCTGTTGTTGCTGCTGCTGCTGTTGTTGCTGCTGCTGCTGTTGTTGCTGCTGCTGTTGCTGCTGCTGATGTTGTTGCTGCTGCTGCTGCTGTTGCTGCTGCTGTTGTTTCTGCTGGTGTTGTTGTAGTGGCTGCTGCTTTTTCAGCTGCTGTTGTTGTTGTTGTTGCTGCTTCTTTGGCTGCTGTTGTTGTAGCAGCTGCCTTATCGGCAGTTGGCTTGTTTTCTGTGGCAGTTTTGTTGTTGCTGCCGCTTTTTTTGCAGTTTTATCAACTGCTGTTGTTGTTTTTGTTGTTGTTGGGAGCACCGCTTTCTTAACTGACAGCTGTTGTTGTTGTTGTTGTTGTTGTTGCTGGGAGCACTGGAGCTCAATGTGCTCTTTCTCCCTTCTGGCCGTCTGCTTGGCCTTTATGGCGAGCACCCTCTGTTGCAGCTGCCTAATGCTGCTGTCCAGGGACTCCAACTCGTCTTCCTCATCTTCCGATTCGGAAGTCGCTAGCGAGGCGAAGCTGTTGCTGTCACCCATACCTTGATCATCTTCGGCCGACCGATGACGTTGTTGTTGCGCTACTGCTGTTTTTTTGGTCGAAGGCGCCCCCATCCTCACTTCACCACGCAGCTTTTTGGCTGAAGCCGATAGAGAGAGGCGCTTAACCATGTTGGGAGTTGGTCTTAACTTAGCCCTCTTTTTAATTATTGTTTTGGTAGCCACTGGTGGAATGCGGCTACCCACAACTGCCTCATCAGCTGATGCAGACATTTTTTCCGCTACACCCGCTATGGGGGTAACAGACCTCTCGCGCTTATCCATAATGAATAATTTTTTTTTTTTTTTTTTTGTTTTTTATTATTATTTTTAGTGTCTCTGTCACTTATTTTAAATTCAGTTGTTTTTCTTTTTTTTTTGTGTCTCTATCACGTTACTTTCTTTTTGTTTTTTCTTTTATTTCCACATAAAATGGACACACACACAAACTTTGGTGTTTTTCGCAGCCAGTGCTCGATACCGAGTCCGTTAGGTAACGGTTGGTAAACACCACCACTGGGCTGCGTCGTCGCCTAAACTTCTACCTGTTACCGCACTACTTTTAATTTCTCAACTATTCACTGAGAAGCCGAAACACTTGTAGACACCGCGAAGTTCTGTGAACGACTGATAATAAGCTGATGTGTGGAGAGATCTGTGGGCATTATTTTTATCTTTTTACCGTTGGACCGACCGACTCTTCATACATGTGCAGTTTTTGACACGTCTCGTCTAGCCCGTTCGTGGTTCTTGCCAGGAAGCAAATATCATTGGCATAGTCCAAATGACTAGACCTTTCAAACGGCCTCCTTTGGATGCCATGTCTCTCAGCTGAACCTACGGTGGCAGTCAGTACATCATCTATCGCCAGTAAAAAGAGAATTGGCGACAGAATATCACTTGTTTCACTTCCCTTCGAAAAAGTCTGAGAGCGGTCCATTGTGCATAACGACACACCTTGCGTTGCAGAAGGACTCCTCTTTACTAGCAACTATTTTTGGGGGGATCCCTATCCTCAGAAGTGATATCCATACGCATTCGCGATTAACCCGGTCGAAGGCCTTCTTGAAATCTATGAACATGAGGTAAAACGGTGACTTGAACTCGGCTGATTGTTCGAGATTCGCAAGGTATTGATCTGGTCCATGCGCGATCGGCCATTGTGATGTCTTTTGAGTGTAGTCTTGACTCTAGTCTTTATCCGCTCGAGAATGATAGTAGCCATTAGTTTTGGAAAAACGGCAAGACGGTAATACCACCCCAGTTATCGCCTTTCTTTGGTATCTTAACAATAACTCCATCCTTCCAATCCCTGGGCTAGGTTTCATTTTTCCAAATGTCCTGCATTAACGGAAGTAGAATACTAGCCGTTGAGGCGGGATCTGCTGTCAGGAACTTAGCTGGTATGCCATCAAGACCAGTTGCTTTGTAGACTTTGAGAAAATTGATCGCGGTTTGGATTTCTGCAACTGTTGGAGATCTGGTATCAATACCTCTATCAGATCTTCGCATGTCAAGCAACTGGGAGTTCATTGCTGAACTCTGCTCGCTGGAATCGTCATTAAGCACGGCACAAAAATGTTTCTTCCATCTGCGAAGCTGATCTGCAATTGATACCAATAAAGTGCCGTCCACATCCAGTAAAGGATGGACAACTTCTTTGGATAATCTGTACAGTTCTCTAATACATATGTCCCCTTTTTGCTGCGTTTTCCGCGACACCGTCCGACTTCGTCCTCCTGTCATGCCTCACACAGCGATGAGCTATCCGACATTCGCTTCGTACTTCTACCTTTCGTTGAACATCTGTCTCGGCGTTTATTTTTAATTTCAACCAAGAAGGCCTTTGTGGGATTATATTCTCGCAGAGGAGCCTTCGGGAAATCATCGAGACTCAAGCCTAAAGTGGTATACTAGCTATATACAGCAGTAGTGAGACCCATCTTATCCTACGGTCCGGTAGTCTGGTGAAAAACGCTCGAGAAGAAATACCAACTTGAAAACGTTACAAAGATTCAACGGGTAGGCCTTAGTTCTAAATCGATGGAATGCATCGAGAATCCGGACGGAAACGGACTACATCATCCCACTACCAAACTGCAACCGGAGATTCTCTATTAGAATTCCTAGCAGAGAGGAATAGAATGAAGGGAGAGTCCCTTTCGACAATGTACTGGCCATCTTCACCGACGCGACGGATCAAAAGTGATCGCTGGTACGGGTGCCGGTGTATACTGTGAGTCTCGAAACACATTTCGCCCATTTAGACTTGAGGACAGGTGCAGTGTTTTCCAAGCTGAAGTTGCTGCAATAAAACAAGCTGCGGACATGATTATTGAGAAAAATATTTTAGAAAAAATAATCAGCATCCATGTCGACAGACAAGCAGCCATTAAGGCTTTGCAGTCCACATCAATAAGGTCCAAGCTCGCAAAAATCTGTAAAAAGCGACTGGACGACATCTCAGCGGCCAATACGGTGACCATGTACTGGATACCTGGCCACACGGATATCTACGGTAACGAAAAAGCGGACGAACTTGCCAGAGAAGTGTCGCTTATGAACTCCTCATGGGCCCTCTCTGAGGCCAGTATACCGCTCAGTACACTGCAAAGGGGTATAAAAATCGAGGGCATTGAGGAAGCAAATAAACGCTGGTACCGATTAGATACATGCGCAACAGCCAAATCATTATGGCCAGTCTACGAAAAAAGAGATCAATCAATCTTATGGAACTAAGTCGAAGAAATATCCGAATAGCTGTTGGCGTCGTGACAGGACACTGTGTGATAGGTAATCACGTAGCACGGCTAGGATTACCACATAACGACTATTGTAGCAGGGACGAAGAGGAAATAGAATCCGTTCGTCACCTCCCTTGTGACTGTCCAGCGCTGGCCATTAAAAGAAGACGTGCTCTTGGCAGTTACTTCTTTTCAGAACTGGACGAGTTAGGTAACATTGAGCTAAACAAACTCCTGAGATTCATACATTTATCTGGGTGGTTTAACTTAGCGGTCGAAGATTGATATTTAGGTTCCCAGGGTTTTTATATATTGGGCACAATGGACCCTTGGTGGTCTAAGTGAGCCGTTGACAATCCTGTCAACAAGGGCACCCATTTACCTAAGCTAACCATAATTACAGTGTGAATGTTCGATAGGAGGTTTAGATTGGTAGCGTCATCAGTATTTACCAAGTTCCTTGCAAATGAGGCTGGAAAGAAAGGACGAAGTGAGCTACAGAGTCATGATTATTGATTTTTGTTGGCACAATTTGACTATTCGTCGTGGGTGAATAGTCCAATACGAATAGTTGCGAGAAGCTAGACCCTGGATCTTAATAGGACATTCAAAAAGAAACCAACAGGTGTGAGATCCCTTAGAATGCGCTTGAGCACCCACATCTGTGAAGCTATACAAGTACCTCAAGGATCCACCACATAGATTTCATTAATCTACTATGGCTACACCACTTCTATCTAAATAAATTGAGAGTCAGCACTGAATCTGAAGTGAATTTACATACTTGTATTAATATTTGTATCTATGTAGATACATGTGTAGTTTAAGCGTCTGTAATGAATATTCTAGGTAAATTCAATCGAAAATAAAAGTTAATTAGTGCATTATTCATAAAAACAAATACAAGCCCTCAATGCAATCTCTCATTTCGGTTCATTGCGAAAATTGACTGCGTGGATTTTAAACTACCCATAACGCATTATGTTCAATTATAAACTTGAAATACGGTTTTACTAGCCAGATTAATGCTGTAGTGTGGTGGCTATTTGCACTGCGATTTTTTTTAAACATAACAAGCGTAAACAAGTATTAATCCTAATTAATCGGCGATGAAATGGAATTTAATGCATGAAGCATTATTGAGTAACAGGTTTTTAATTGAGGATACGTAATTGGATTGGTCTGGATCCTCTCACCGAAAACGAGCTTTACGTACTCAATTTTCAATCACGATGAGATTAAATGTAGCAAAGAATTCAACAAATAAACATTTATACTTAACAGGTGGAGAATTTCGATGGGGAGCGGATTGTAATGGAAGGAGATCACAAGGTATCGAGGCAATCTACAAGTGTGGATCAGTTTAATACATACGTACATTGGTGGAAAGATAAATAGCACTCATACCTAACTAAGATTTGTAGAAGTTTTAAAATAAGAAAAACTCGATTTTTACATAATTTATTTAATATATACATACTTCAATTTTGAACGTAAGTATATAATTCAAAAACAATTTTTAACATTGTGCCAAAAGTAAGAACAAAAAAATAAAGTGCGCATTCAAACTTTTAAAAAGGGATGGAAATATAAATAACACAAGAGGTTGTATGTACATTGTACATTATAAGCAAAAAATTAAAAAAAAAAATGCTGAAACCGATGGGAAATTTTTATATTACCAAATTTTTTTTAAATCAGTATTTAGAAGGGTAGCCCTTTATTTTCCAAAACTGCAATAAGTCTCAATGGTAAACTTTCTACAAATTTCTGGAAACGAGCTATTTAGATGGCATACCATGTTTCTTGAATTGATGTCCATAAATTGTCCAAAAAATCCAATTTGTTTCTTTTTAAGGCCTTATCGATGTTATTCCACAAACTTTCATTTGGATTTAGATACGGACTCTGTGCTGACCAACTTAAAACTTGAGTTCTATTCTCGCGAAGCCAAACCTCTACTGATTTGGCTGTATGTTTTGGGTCATTGCCGTGGACCAATCCCCAAGTTAGAGGCAAGTTTTGCAATACTTCTTCATACTGATGTTGATCCATCCTACCCGATACTGTTACTATAGGACCAACACCGCATCACGAAAATGCTGCCCTCACCATTACATTGTCGTCACAGTGTTTAACCGTTTTCATCGTGTACTTTGGGTGAAACTCTTGGCGTTGTGGACGATGAACAGTAGCTTTTCCATCAAAGCCGAATTTGTTAAACTTCGATTCCTCGGTCCAAAGCACATTTTTTCAAAAGTGTATTGTCTTTTTCAGATGGTCCTTCGTAAACACTAAATGTCTCCTCAAATTTCTTGCTGAAACAAGTGGCTTTTTCCTTGCAATGCAGCCATGTAGCCCTGCTTCGGTAAGGCAATACCGCACAAGTCTTGACCATACATTTACGCCATAATCGTCTTCAATTTGATGTTTTATCTCTGTTGAGCTCTACCATTGCTCTATCCATGGCTTTTGTTGTTTTCTGGCCCGTTTCTTTCTTTCGATGTTCTCAAAAGTATTATGGTCTCTTACGTGTTTTATTGCTTTATATACAATCTTTTTGAAACAGCGTAAATCTTTCGCAATCTCAAGGATACGCCTTCCATTCTCAAACAAGTCGAGTATAGCCATTTTTTCTCAGGCGACCAATGAATACCCCTTCCTATTATTAATTCTAATACAAAATGACTTAGATTTGCTTTAGAATAGTAAATAAAATTAAACTTACAAAGAAAAAATGGTCCAAATTTATTTTATTACTAAGAAACACAAAGTGTGCTATTTAGTTTTCCACCACTGTATGTACATGCAATGATTATATGTTATAAATAGCTCGGACTGCTGCGTGATGGGATAGGCACCAATAGTAAGCACCACGCGAAGGGTTGCGAGTAGCTAGGACATAGGGCTTAAGACGATGATCACCATGAAGGTTAGGTTAGGTAGATGGGTGCCCTAGTTGACAGAAGACTGTCAACGGCTCACTTAGACTACCGATTTGTCCATTGTGCTCAATAGTAGACCCCTGAGAATCTAAATTTCATTATCAACGGCTAAACTAAACCACCCAGATACACATACAGTTGTGGTCAATGGAATAGAGCCACTATCAACTATTGCAAAAATTGCTTTTGAAAAATTATTTAAGTAAATTGAAGAAACAAGAAAAGCAAAATGATTTTCATGTATTTTGATTTGAAAAGAACAGAAACTCAAAAATCTCGTTCAAATACGGTCCTGAAAATAAAAAAAATAAAATCTCAATAAAATAGAGCCAGTTTACTTTTTATGAGAAAAAATCAGACAAATTAAAGAAAATTTCTTGAATTTTTCTATGTTTCAGAATCCAATTATTTTCTATGTTGAATGGCCATTATTTTGCAAGACAGCAATATAGCGTCTTGACATGGAGTCGACAAGAAGTTGACGTTGCCGCGATATTTTGCATATGACCATTCTTTTTGAACAACTTACCAACGTTAGGCCAAATTTTTTACTTTATGCGTAGCCAATGTCTTCTTAGATCTTCCCACAAATTGTCTATCAGATTTAAGTCCGGAGATTGAGCGGGCCACGGCAAAGCACTTAAATTTCTAACGTTCTCTCGAGGATTTGAACATACTCATGTTTGACCATATTTTGCCTTATTCAGTATATCGGACCACTGCCATGTCGGACAAACATGTTTGCGTGTCCATGTTTGAAGGTTTTTTTTTTGACATACTTTGGGGAGAGTTTAGTATTTGGTGGTCGAGGTACCAATCTTTTGCCATGATTACCAAATACATTTACTTTTTCTTTCATAACTCCAAAGCATATTTCTCCATTTTGTCCGAGTTTTCTCCATTTTCCGCGCCTGTCCAGTCTTAATGCTTTGTAGCGGAATTCAAGCGGCTCTGTATATTTCGTTTACTAAGGAGGGGAACTTTTCTGGCAACCCTGATTTTCAGAGTACAGTCTTATAATCGTCGTCGAAGATTTTGTGTAGTTATTTCCAACTTTAAATCCATTTTAAATTGATCTGATTTAGCAGTACGAACAATAGCCCGGTCTTTCTGCTCGTGCCCCGATTTTCTTGTTTTCTCCGCCATTTTCCGGGAACATTCAAGTACCTTTAAAAAGATATTTAAGAACAAGCTTCTTTTCGCTTTAAGATGGCACTGGCTCTATTTCATTGACCACCACTGTATGTACATATGTACAAATCTCCGGAGTTTGTTCAGCTCAATGTTTCTTAGATCATCCAGCTCCGTAGGGATGTAGCTTTCAAGAGTGTCCTTTTTTTGCTGGCTTGTGCTGGGCAGCCACATAGCAAGTGGGAAATGGATTCTATTTCCTCTTCGCCCCTGCAGTTCCTACAGAAGTTGTTTTGGGGTAGTCCTAGCCGTGCTGCGTGATTACCTATCACACAGTGTCCCGCCATGACGCCGACAGCTATACGAATATCCATGCGACTGCGTTTCATGACATCTGCGGATCTCTTTGTGTCATAGACTGCCCATAACGATTTGGCTATAGCACATGTATCTAATCGATACCAACCCCTCTTAGCTTCCTCGTTAGACTGAATGTCTACGTTTCTGTTCAAAGTGCTAAGCGATGTGCTAGCCTAGGCAGCTGTCAACATAGATGCTGCTTGTTTTTGCAGAGATGTTACTCTCGCTAATCATGTCTGCTGCTTGTTTTATGGCAGTAACTTTGGCTTGAAAAACACTGCAATCGTCCTCAAGTCGGAAGGACGAAGGACCTGTTTGTATTTCGGGACTCGCAGTAGACACCAGCACCAGTACCATTTTGGATCAGTGGGTATAGATAGCCAGTTCATCTCCGGTATAGACTAATCCTTCATCCCACTCCTTCCTGTTAGGAATTCTGATAGAGAATCTCCGATTGCAGATTGTTAGTGGGATGTTGTAGTCCGTTCCCGTCCAGAGTCTCGATATATTCCACCGGTTCAGAATGAAGGCATGGCCGTAGGGTTTAACCATAGCCCGGCTTCCCGTAGTCTTTGTGCAGTCTTAGCTGTATTAGCAGTATTTTTTTCCCCAAA
Source organism: Blera fallax (assembly GCA_946965025.1). Classification (NCBI taxonomy): domain Eukaryota; kingdom Metazoa; phylum Arthropoda; class Insecta; order Diptera; family Syrphidae; genus Blera; species Blera fallax. The sequence continues at coordinate 43,933,073 of OX337247.1, forward strand.
GTTCGTCTTTGTTTTTATTTCTATATAATTTGGAGTCCAATATTATGCCGAGATATTTTGCAGTTTTCTGACGCATAAGATCAATTCTGTTCATACGTAGCATTCTTGACCTTTTTCTTGTTAAATGCACTATCTCCGATTTTGATGGGCTTACTTCCAGACCACGATCTTTGACCCAGTCGCTCACTAGAAAAAGTGCGAGGCTGAATCTTTCGCTGATCACGGGAAGGGATTTTCTTGATACCAAAATGGCGACAGCATAGGCGTAGGCCACTACGTTGAAGCCGTTGTTTCGAAGTTGGCCAGCTTTAAGAATAAACTATGAATGTTACCCTTAACGAATCCTAGCGGAACATTGACTCTTTTGAATGAAATCCGCTGGCTAACCTTGCTTAGCCAGGCCGTGATGCATAACAGCAATTAGATTCTCCGAACCGTATTGCGCAGCATTAAGCTGGGTCTTCGATGTGTAGTTTCAGAGGAATCAAGTAAAGGATATCAGTTAGAGTGTCCTGCAATTTTTATTTTTTTTTTTATTTTAAGTTTTACCTTGTTTAGTCTCGCCAGGGATTGCAGTGCATCGTTGCAGCTTTTAACTAAAATGGAGTCCACTAAATTGGACGACAGCGCTTTGAGTGCTGCCTGACTGAAAAATATCTGAAAATATATATATTCTAGCGGCCTTAATACCCTTGCTAAGGCTTAACCTAGCGCAGATTACAATGACATTGATTTCAGCCTGAAATACCGTGGGAGACATTCCCATAGAAATCGAGACTTTGGTGTTGGGTCCAAAGACACCAGCTCCAACTCCAGATTCCATTTTCGATCCGTCTGTGAACCAAACCAGAACCAAGCCGGAACACCATTAGACCAATTTGCACGAGCCAATATTTCCACCACAAATAATTTACCGAAACAGTATTCCTTGACCATGATATCAGGGATGGTACAAAACATGTCTCGTTTGGGGATTGAGTCAAGAATTTTCAGATGTCCCACATGGTCACCTGTCTATCTGCAACTTGATAGCACACCTAGCTGCCGTCTTCCTAATGAAGATATGAAGGGGTGAAGGCCCAACGATTGCTTCTAAAGCTGCCGTCGGGCAAGTACCACCAACATCACAGCGGTAATAATCACACAATAATTATCGCTGCCTGGATACGCTACGATATCGTGCTACAGAACTGAAGCGGTGTGAATATGACACGGATTTGCACTTCCAGCAGCTGCTGATTGAATATGCTGTGTGTTCACCATAAACTTTCCAAAACTTAACGTTAAAATCCTGCGTGGGGCGCCAAATATGTTATAATTTATCAATATTCCTCCCAGACATTCACTTGGTTTCAAATCTAGACATTTCCCCTTCAGACAGTTAAGAACACAGAATTTGCATACCTAACAAGTTTGTTTGGCTTGCAACAAATGACATCAACTTTGTGATTGCTCTTGACTGTCGCAACTTTATATTCCACCAGCAGAATAATGGTGAAAGGCTGCCCATAAAGCATTTGCCACCGACAACCCTCTTATTTACAACTCCTTTGCCTGGGACGCAAGGAAATTCCTAACATAAACGACCACTAAATCTAAGTGGCATAAATTTTAACCGAAGCAGTAATTCTTATCTGCGTGCGAAATCTCTGAGCGAATAAATTTTCGCTTCTCCATATGAATAAAAGGCATTTATATCCAAGCACACCCCCCGCCAAGAGTAAGGAGGGAGAATTGGAGTTGAAAAAAAAGGATAACATAAGGCTGCTGCCTCCGGGCTGTGCTCTATTTTCTAATGGATCTCGACATGCCCGAGCACCGAATCTGGCTATTATCGCCCGATATTTATGGGCTATCTCATTACGAAGTTTAACATACGACAGTGTTCGCGCCGCATTCGTCCTGCACATAAATTACCGACGGAATGGTGTATTCAAGGTGCTTCCAACCACACTTTGTCTTTGTTCCGGGTCCGGACTCCGAAGTTTGTTGGGCTGGTAATTGTTTTTTTTTGGATTCGTGATTTTTCTCCCATAATAAGCCGTTCTATCTATGGCACTGCGAAATGGGCTAACAAAAAGGAAGTATGGCTGCAGAAATGGATTGCATTTAGATACTTTAGAAATATCCCATTCCTTTGAACATATGCTGGTAAAGTTTAACTAGTTTGGTCTCCTTTAAATGGCCAAGTGCTGCCCCAGTCCACAGATAGATTTAGCAATTCAACTCTCATCCCGGTTTGGATGTGAAATACATTTTCAGAATTCGTAATCGTGCACGTAAATAACACATGTGCGGCGATACCTTCTCAATGTTTCATCACCACTAATGTACTCGAAAGGAAGGAGTTAAAAAGTCTGCCCGTTGACAACACCCCATATGACCGACCACATACAGAGCATATCACATCTCAGTCATCCTCAGGTGTAGACGAGGGTGAAGTGCAAGAGCGCTCTGTTGCCATTTAATATGCAGGCGTAGATACACCCACTTGCCCACACAAATTCGAATACGAGAACTGTTTTTTGTAAGAATACCCGAAGGATGGTCATCAACGCCAACCGAGCGTTTCACGTCCTTTTATACTCCGTGCCACTTCACTCACAACAGTACCTACGTACCAACCACCATCGGTGCACGACGACGATGCCATTACAACAATGGCATCCACTAGGACTTCATTGTTATGCATGTGCGGTGGCGTGTGCACCAGGTGGTGTACATTTTAATTATGATTAATACGCTGGATGTGGTGCGTTCATAACTTTTCATATGCAAAACGCGCGCCGCGTCGACGGATTAATGGATTATCACCGAGCCCTAACCTCATTCTTTTACAGTCGCCCTTATGGACTGTACACGGAAGAAGAAGTTGAGAAAGGAAAACCTCCTATCTCAGCAGAAAATGGTGTAAATTGTGCCCTTCCGCTGTTGCTACCACTGGAGGATAGGAATCCTTAGACGATTAAAGTTAAGAACTTCAATTAAAATACCAGTACTGCTGGTGTTGTAGAAATAGTTGTGGGTTATTACGTTGGAATAAGTTGTTCAAGGAAGTGGTGCCGGGTATGGAAATGCTCGTGGAGGTTCACAGTTTTTCTGTTTTTTTTTTGCTTTGGAATTCTTTTCCTGGGAATAACTAAAATATGGGGCACGCAATTTGAAAATAATTACGGAAAAATCATCAAATCAGAGCTACTCATTAAAAATCATGTATTTTCTTCACCATGACGGAGAAAAGATTGAAATAGACGACGGGTCATTCTATGATCCTGAGAAAAAATGTCTAGGGAATGCGCTTACCACCGATTACTTGACTGCGTACCTACATTTCAAGAGATCGTCCACAAGTTCGTCCCTGAGCAGAGACGAATGGAAAAGCGGTCAGATTAATAATACACGTACCATCTCTGCCTTCACAGATACATAGATCAACGATGGATGTAGACGTAGGCTCAATCATATTTTCTGAACCCCTGTGCATGTCCAAATTAGTGCGCCTCTAAGCGGAGGTCCTAGCAGTGCCAATAGCCGCCCGTGAGATTGCGGTGAAGGCAATACCACAGGGAGGTATCACTTTTTTCATCGACAGCCAGGCAGCGATAAAAGCGATGCTTTAAATAAAATTCAAGCTTGTTTCAAGCTTGTGAAGTCCTGTCGTGACGAGCTTAAGTTTCTTGGAAGACAGAACAAGGTTGCACTGTACTGGGTCCCTAGACGTGAGGATATACCAGGTAATGAGAAGGCCGATGAATTGGCCAGAAGAGGTTCGGAATCCACATAAGAATAAGCCGATACCTCGGTGCTTATCCGGCCATGCATACTGAGGCTAGAAGTATGGATTAAAACTCTAAGCGTAAGATCAGATGGTCCTCTCCAGACACTTGTATGATTACAAGAACTATATGAACTCGACCGATAGGACTATGCAAAATAATGAGAAATCCCTTTCTATCCAGAGAGGAGTCATCATGGGGCATAACACTCTTCGGTATCACATGAAAAAAAACTAAGACTAACGGAAGAAGACCTATGCCGTGGAGATGGGGAAGTCAATGAGGATACAACCCACTGTCGCTGTCACTGTCTAGGTCTTATCCACCTTAGATTTATATTTCTCGGGCCACAGTTCTTCTTTGGCCTGGAAGTCTTTAACTACATCAAATAAACTGGGTCCTTTAGGGTTAACCAATGGGCAAGGGACATCTCCCTCCTATGGGTAGATAGATCGCACCGCGAGCTATTGTGTTCTCCTACTTGAGCTTCCCGTCGATGAGATATTCGACTTAGAGCACCTTCTCCAGTCCAATTACCTTGATGAAGCGGAGTGTCTTGAGTGGATCTAGCGATGGTAGATCTTCCTCAGATCGTTGATAGGCATCCATGTGTTTCCTTTTTTCGTGGATCAATGCTCCACATTCTTTAAGAAGGTGCCCTACGGTGTCTTCAACATCCCCGCGGAATCTACAGTCTCCACGTTGCTCTATAGCTTGTTTCCTGGAATGTTCGTTAAGTCAACAATGACCGCTTAGGAAGCCTGTGAGGTTGCGCATTCGATTCTTATTGATGTTCATACAGACCCTACTTCTTTTGCGGTAATAATTCCCGAGAAGTTCTTTGGCCTGTCTCAGTTTTGGTCTTTCTTCCCAAAGATTGATTCTTTTGCAATACTCCTCCTTCTTTAGCTCCCTCCGTATCGTGCGCGGTCCAAGCTCGCAGAATGGCTCCGGACCGGTAAAGGTAGTCTCCGAGCCTTTTATAGCTAGTTAATCAGATGCTTCATTTCCCTCTACTCCCACGTGACTTGGTATCCGGTAGACGGTGACTCTGTTGGTTTTACTCAGTCGGTTTAGCTTGGTTAGGCATTCCCACACCAGTGTAGACCTGATTTCATGGGAGTTTAATGCCTTGATGGGGGCCTGACTATCCGACAGTATCGCGATGTCTTGTCCCCGATACTTCTTATCGAGTCACCTATGGGTATCACAATCGGTCTGCATTTACCTGAAAGTGGTGTTTCCTCCACTCGCCGTACCTAACTTAGGTAACCCACGTACCTAACCTAGGTAACCTTTTTCATATGCCACTGCAGAGTATTATGCCCCGTAATGACTCCACGGTAGAAAGGGATTCTTTATTGGTTTCCATAAGCCTCTCGGTCTTCTTTATCAAAGTGACGCCAAATTCTGCTTGCAGTTGCACACGTGTCTATGGAAGACCATCTATTGTTTGGCTCTCTTATTGCCTGGACCCCTGCTTTGATCTTTAGCGATACTAAGGCTAATGAAGTAAAAGTCAAAGAGGGGCTCTTTGGAGTGTTTTTTTGAATAGTGGCATCATCGGTTGACAATTCTTTGAATTTAAAGTTGACACAAACGTTACGTTGAATTAAATGCGCTACACGGACATGATTACTGATTTTTTGGACCGCCATTTGAAAATTTTTGATATATGGTGCATTTTGTATCAAAAAGGCGGAGTTGCAATGCTTTCTCATGATGCTTATAACTCTCACATGCATGAACGTGAAACCTTTTTCTGCGAATGGAGAACCATGACTAAAACATGACATTGCACAGATTTTAGTTTGCACAAAAAATATAAAAATCAGATATTGTAAGGGAGATGGTGGTGAGCTGCGGGTGTTCAGATGTTAGGAATTGAGATTTTGTGAACAGATTTGAGTTTGACTCACCTTAGTATGTAGTTTCAAAATCCGCGACATCGGAGGTACTAAGTTGACGACGTAACATGTATTTCTAAATTATTCGAATAATTCATCGCTTTCGTCAGACTCAAGGGAACTACGTATGGAAACGTGTCAGCCACACGGAGAAAAAAAAAAATTGTAAATTCAGCAGTTCAATGTTGTCAAAAGCGAATCGGTAAAAGTTTTCCTTCACAAATATGTATCAACAGCAAAAACTGCTGTAATCGCCAATTTTAAGTAAATTAAGTCGATGAATTCGTTTATTTGGGATATTTTTCGATAACAATAGTCTCTGTAAAAGCAAAACGAAATTTCATCGTACTTTTTAGTTGCTTTTACCGTCATTTCAGTTACAATTGTGCAGGGCCATTCCTTTAACGTGCAAGAAATTTGTTGATTTTACCGATTTCGTCTTGTCCCAGTGGTTGAATCAGCGAAATCCCTTAAAGAGTTCGGTCGTGTTTTGTACGCATATAAAGTGGGCGAATAAGTAAATAAAAATAGAGTCGTTAATGAAAGATTTTAAGTCAGAAATGGATTCTAACGTAGCGGGTAGTCAAGAACTATTGCAATGTAATGAATTAACACGTATGTAAGTTATCTTTATAAAAGTTCCCTAATATCGTCGGTATGCTGCAAATGTTACACAGCTTCTTAGAGAGTGGCCTTTACTAAAGCACGCTTATGGACAGGGATTGGTAATTTTAAACAATTAAATAAATATTTCTTTTTCTCAGATCCAAATAGATTTCACTTGTGCGCATAATGGGTGGTGTGAATAAAAATTGAGTGTGAGTGTTCCCTCAGCATTTTGGAGGGAACACTCCATTTGGTGTGAATAAGAGTAGGGTTCGTTAAGTTTAACGAAAACCCTCCACTCACATATTTTGACAGTTGAGTGTTCCCTCCATTTTGGTGTGAATAAAGATGGAATCAATCGAGTGAACACTTTAAGAAGTTGAGTGTGCATTGGAGGTAACTTCAGGAGATAAAAAAATGGATAATACTATTTCGGAAAATGAATACCTTGACGGAATAAGTGAAAAACCTTAAAAAAAAGATATCTGGAATGGACGAAGAATAGTTCATAAAAATTCTACAATTTTATTCTTGCTTGATGGAAAGAAGCCCAACTCCAGACATGAAATTTAAAAAGCAAATTTCGTTGGAAGCTATGGAAGAAAAAATTCCATGGCATTGATTTGAACAAAAAGGGGATAGAAACAAAGACGGGCAATTTTGCCATGATTTTAAAAGCCCATGACAAGCAGCTGCTGGATTTGACAGCTCTCAACTCTAGTTTTCAAACTTCAACTTGAGGGGATGAACCTAGTTAGAGGAAATTTTTTATTCACACCAAATTGAGTGTTCCCTTCAACGAAAACACTTCACTCTTGAGTGTTCACTCAGAGTGTTCCCTTAGTTTTTATTCACACCACCCAATGATGCATTTCCTGAGTCAGAATATGACGAGAATAAAGGTAAGAATGCGCGTCCACAAAGTGATACACACATGCATATGTACCCGTTCATATTTACATATTCTATATTTCTTTTTCTTTGTAGATTTAAACAACTTTAAGATATTTGAAGCGTTGCATTATCTGCTGCCACCAGGAAACATGTATGGCTAAAAACATCTTCCAGTTCTTTAATGTGCAACCCTTTCTACACAAGACTCAAATAATGCTATGTTGCTAGTGGCCACGACTGAAGTCATAATTTGACTTCATTAACTTAAGGCTGAAATAGACGTGCAGCAAAATTATCGAACATGGCTTTATATGTAAGAGGACAGATGTGTTTGCTGCACTACCTGCGTTGCTGCAAGACGTCTCTATTTCTAATTTTGATGCAAACGTCCAGTACCAGAACAGCAAATTAGTACAATTCAGTACAATTTTTGGGATATTACGTTTCACGTAAGTGACATTTTACCATTTGAGGTCCACTGCCAAAAGGACGGTGGAAGAAATGATAGAAAACTAATACGTGCAATTTACTGCACGTCTGTCTGGCGTGCGTTGCTGCATGCAGCTTTGCTGTACGTCTGTTTCAGGCTTTAATCACTGTATGTACATACATACAGCCACTGGCAAAATTATTTGCACAAATGCAATTAACATAGTTAAATTCTTCGACTTTTCGATGCAAATCGATTAGTCATTGTTAGTAGTTTAGCGCCTTTCCTTCAGCCAATTTTTAAAACTTTTAAATGGCTAGAACTAGGGAACTTTCAACGGAGAAACGTGCGGCTATTGTTGCAGAATTTGAAACCGGTGCTTCTGCAGTAGAATTTTCGGCAAAATATCACTGCAGTCAAAGAACAATTTATTACAAAATTGGAAAACAAAAAGCACATGGAACTGTAATACACCGAACCCGTAGAAGCAGAAAAAAGGTTACTTCGGAAAGGGAAGAGCGCTGAATTATCATTCTTTTAAAAGTAACCCACGTGAAAAGGTTCGAAATGTGTTAACGGATCTAAGCAAGGATTGTGAGTACAATATTAGTGCAAGAACGTTACGAATATGGTTAAAGAAAATCCAAATTCAAGCCAACTTTATACAAAAAAAGCTCCAAATAACACCAGGAAATGAGCAGCTGAGGCTACAATTTACAAGGGAGCATATTAACAAACTAGCAGCTGTTTGGAGAAGTGTGCTCTGAACCGACGTGGCTGATTGTTCTTTGGATGGCAGCTATGGTCGAAAATTTTATTACTGCAATTCAAAAACAAGATCCAAACAACCCGTAAAGCAACCCACAAAGCATTCCAAAAGGGGTAAAATTATGATTTGGGGATGCACATCGTATTGTGGTGCGGTGCTCTGACCATATGACAGCCACATTATTTAAAGATACTAAATGATGTTGCACTGGTGGTACGCTCAATATTCATCGCGAGCGATTTCATCCTGCAACATGATAATGTATATATACACGCTGCCTGGGACATCAAAAAGTTTTTAGCGGAAGTGGGACAAGTAGCTTTAAAATGGCGTCCACAAAGCCGTGACTTTTGAACACAAAACCATTACGACAATGTAAAACAAATTCTCATTTTCGGCTGTCGGAAGCGTAAGCAGAAGTAATTTGTACTTGTGCAAATAATTTTGCCGATGACTGTATGTATGTATGTATTGCCAATAAATCAACCACCATTCGCGAGGTGAATTTTCACATAAAAATTCCACATTGAATGCATAAATATTCCATAGAAAGGTTTGAATACCTTTACGGATATTAGTTCAATCAAGTACTGTCAGATTTTTTGTCACCGGTCATAGATTTACAACACAAACAAAAATGTTGACAAAAATATGCTTTTATTCTGAGAGTGATATTACACATACCTACATGTGTATTTATGCATATTTTTGTCACATTTTTGTGTATTGAAAAATGTGTGCATCTAAAAAATCAGAGATAAAGTTGCATAGTTTCATTGGCTGGTGGATTCCGAGTCGCAGTGCTCATTGCAATGCATATGCCACCGATATTGTATCATTTGTCAAAAATAAATTCCTCAAGTTATTTAAATACGTTCAAAAAAAGCAGTGGGTAAGAGAAATTTCGTCAAAAAATATTTTTGTTGTTAGTTTCAAACACATTCCACTTGTGGAATGTAATAGAAGAACAAACTATAGGGAGACAGTCGAATTGCAAAGCCCGTTAAGTAATTATCCAGGTTCGTCTCTTAAATTTGATTTTTTACAAGATTAGGTTAGGTTAGGTTGGGGGAATGTGCACCAAAAAGGTGTTTGCACGGGGGCCTATTGGTCCATTTTGATACCCCTTAGGTTGTGTTACCACATCTAACATTATATCAGTTAGCCGGTCCTTGCTCGAACCAGCGTGTACTCCTTATGAATCTTATTAGCCCCATCAGCGGGGCTTGTACCAATTCGTCCAGTTCTCCAAAGAATATGTTCCCCATAAGTAGGAGGCGACGGTTTTGGAGAATTGGCCATTCGCAAAGCAAGTGCTTGATGGTCTCTGCCTCTTCCTCATCCTGACAGCTTCTGCAGAAGTCCAGGAGTTTATGCCCAGCCTTTTGGTCATAGTGCCGATAGCGCAATGTCCCGTCAGTATACCTATCAAGATGCGGATTCCTTTTTTCCCCATGGCTAGTAAGCATTTGGTTCTTCTCTCGTTTAGTTGAGGCCATAGGCTTCGGGTAATCACACAGTCTCCTCTTGGTTCTGATAGATATTCTTCCTTTCACTTCACTAATAGGAATGTCCATCCGTGTGTGGGTATGTTCTGTACCTAGTGCTGATCCTTTCCCGTCTAGTTCGTCTGCTCTCTCGTTCCCTTCTATATCGCTATGTCCAGGAACCCAGCAGAGATTGACCATGTGGATGTTGCTAAGTATATTCAAGATTTTGCGACATCTACAAACTGTCCTAGATCTTAGATAGCTGCCTGACTGTCCACGAAAATTGTAATCCGAGATGGATTTATTTCCTTTGTAAGGATGGTCGATGCTGCCTTATCGATGGCAAAGATCTCAGCTTGAAAGACACTGCATTCATTTGGGAGTTTGTATGAGTCCTTAATCTGTAAGCATTCGTAGAATACTTCTGCTCCGGTTCCTATTTCCATCTTAGAGCCATCAGTGTAGACCTAGATGTCCTATTCATTCATTAATGTGTTGGACTCCCAGTCTTGTGTTTTGGGAATAAGGATGGAGTAATTCTTTTTGAAGTCTTCATATGGACGAACATAGTCAGAGTTTTAATTGGGGTCCACGATTCCATGGCTGTTTTACAAAGGTTCGGGAGTTACCGTTTAGTTTACCTGCGTCCTATAGAACCGTACCACACACAATCTTTTTGGGACCTGGGACCCAGAAAGTAGCGACTAATTTCAAAGAGTTCTTGCACTCTCGAACAATTTTGGAACGGATTGAAGGATTGAGCAAAGCCTTAAGCGCAGGCTGACTACAGATACTTCCATCGCCCTACCTATTCCTTACACCTCCTCTTGGAAAATATTGGCATGTTTGCCTAAGGAGTTGTAAAGTATAGTATTGTCGGTCTCCACGAAGATACCCGCGCTAGACTATAGCCCGGTCTAGGCTCATGCACTTGCGGAAGCCAGAACAGAATACAAAAAAAGTCGACTCTAAATTTGCACAGAAGCCAAAGTTTCGCTGCCATTGCATCAGACGGTATATCCATCGAACTAGGGTCGTAGGGAAAGTGTCGCGCAGGCTAATCGAAACTCCAGTGCGAATGATACCAGAAGCCACCTCGTCTGACATGGTAGATTTTTTTGTTAGTACGACCCATGGTATACGTATCAAGCGGAAATAAAAACGTGCTCTAGGTTAGGTTAGGTATGTGGGCCGGCGAGGAGAGAATTGCTCCCCGCTACACTCAGGTCAATACTGACCTATTGTGATGCCCTTTGGGGGAAAGGTTGTCCCTTGTCCATTGAAACCCATTTCCGATACTAATTTGATCCGATAATTATTGTTGCGAGCCTTTGCATACAAACCATCCTGAGGACTTGATAAGTTTCAATATTTTGTCTGATGGCGTGCTGGCGAGTTCATCTAGGTCTTGGAAAGAGTATCTCCCTAGGAATTTGTTTCTGCTGTGTTGGAGGTCAGGGCAGTGGCATAGGAAGTGGGTTGTGACCTCAAAAGCTCCCTTGTCACGGCAACCTCTGCAGAGTTCTTCTTCCGTACTCTAAAAAGCTTCCATGCAGCCGAGACAGACTTCGAAGTTACTTACGCCAGAGCCCCCTCCACCAAACAACCGACGCATAAGCTGGAACAGGTCTTATCATAGCCGTATAGATTCAGAGATCGTTTTTCGGTGATAAGCTTTGACAAATGCACCATGGGAAGGAACCGGGTTTCTCAGAAAAATCAGTAATAAAGGATACTTTCAATAGAACGAAAACTCACAGCTACACCCTATAAAACTAGGGTATTGCCTCTAAATAAATAAATACATTCCTGAAGCGAACAAATACTTCACAGATCCTCGTACAGGACGAGTTTTAGTTCGTAGCTTTTAACGAGAATGAACAGTCAATGGAAAACACGACAACAAACCAAATAAACGACACGTTAGTCTCACTCTATAAAAGGATGAGTCATGCTATGGAATGTAAGAGGAGAATCTTAGATATAAGAAAACTTGTCTTCCTCCGAATTCTTAGCAAGTATTCGATTGCAGCACTTCGACAAAAGGCAGAAGAGAACACCTTTAGTCCTTCTCAGCCAGCGTACTTCTCTTTGTGTAGCCATGAAACTCGTATTACATTGAAGGTGGCACTAACTTCACTAGCACTTTTTTTCGTTTTTCGTATCAAGACTTGCATTCGCCACCCCTGGATACGTACATAAATCATAGCCACATATTTTTTTTTTATATGCAAACAGGAGTTGAACATGATTTATTTTTCCTTTTGAAAAGGAACCAATTTTCTTCACCTACAAGGAAGCAAATCCCAACTAGAAAACCGTGATCCGATGCAAGGGGGTCAGTCGTACATCCTCTATTCTGAAAGCTCGTAGGGTACCCCAATCGATAACATCCTTATGAGAGCAAGGAATCATTAGAATATTTGATGAGCAGCTGGAAAATTCTTACGATTACGATTCGCCTTTGCTTAACATGAAGAAAAGCAAACCATGAGCATGATAAATGACCAGGATCATCAGCATTTCATGTTGCAAATCGAGTGGAAAGGGTTTTTCTTTCTTGTTGTCCACCCACTTCAAGGAGTGCCAAGTACTTGCTTCTGCTTGTGCTATCCCACTGGCATCCAAGGATGCATAGATGTGTGTTATCAGGAAGTGAAATTGCCAGAAATACGAATGAAGAATTACACAGCACTTTCTGCTCGAAGTCAAAGTCAGCGGGAGAGGAACAAACGGATTCGGATTCGGATTCGGATTCGGATACACGGCAACGGCATTCGTTCGTTGGAAGATAAATTTGAATAGATATTCGATTAAAAATTTCGTCATTCAACACGGTTCTGACATGTGACTCCCTGGATTTTTCTTCAGCACTTTTTGGAGGAAAAAATAAATCAAGATACTTCCCCTGAGAAGCAGAAAGGATTTGTGCAAGATGGAGGATTATTGCCTGTTTGCGCAGTCATCTCCTTTGAGATCTTTGATTTATGAATGTGTTTGTTATGTGGATGGGGAGCGTGCGCCCACCCTGGGGTAGGTATCCCGTCAATATTCCCGTAGAATTTACATCATAAGATGTGTTTCACGTGATGGGATTATTTTTGTTGCTCGGTCATATAAAACAGGTGGTGACAAATGATGGATCCTGGAAAAAGTCGCATTCGATTGTTGATTGAATATTTTGAATTTAATCACCGTGGGATTATAGAAATCAAACTTTCAATTTGGCCCTTTGCTTACCTCAATTATTTTAGAAGAACTCAAACCAAAGCTAGATAAAAGGCTTCAAACACCAGCAGGATCAACGTTCACTGCAGCAGTACCTACGTATCTACCATAACCAACATTGGCATCACCTACTGCAGTGCAATGCAAATAAATCGACTCTGACATTGAGTATGCATGGCGGCAGGATACTCGTACGTCCCCCAAAAATCTGCGTAGAACACACAATAGCTCACCAAATTTGGATGGAAGCATCCACGACCCCCTGTGTACACATGAAAAGTTTTCAAGAGCAGCCAAAGGCAATAGCCAGCAATTTTACGCTATCCCATGTGGACACTATCACCAAAATTGCTGTTACGCCATGTCCATGCGTCTGTCGGACGCGCATAAATCCAACATTGTGGATGGTTTATGCAAACATTGACTTTTTGTCGTTCTCTTGTGCATAAACAAAAAAAAAAAACAAACAAATTCTCTGAACACAGGATGTAAATCCTCTCAACGAACGTGCCGGACGTGTTTCGTTACAAATGGTCGACATGTAAGCGAGTGTGTAGACACATCGACTAAAAACTGAGTAAATCCTTGCCCAACAAACTCTAAGCGCACGCATTGTTTCTGGTGCCAAAAGTTTGTCCGCATTTCGGAAGGAAGATAGTCATTCGGCAGAGTCTCTTGTGTGTTGAAAAAGTTATTCCCGAGACAGAGGATACTGTCACCGTCACCACTGGAGACATCCATTAATCCATCAATGTACCGAATGTGGTTTTGCAGTCGATTCTGCATCACTGCAATCAACGGAACTTCACAGGGTGGCAAGATAAATCAATGTGAAGGGTGCGAAAAACAAGAGACAGATATTCGTGGCGTAGGGAAGAGATTTATAGAGGACCATTGAATCGACAGTAGCACGGCAAATCTGTTGAACTTGTCTGTATTTGTCAAAAGTAGTTGCTGCTTAAGGTTCCTATTCAACGAAACTGAACGTCGATAAGCGTATTCATTTCAGGCAAGAAGTCACTAATCTGTTTTTTTTTTTTTATGTCAACTTGTGTAGAGTTCCCCATGGAGATGAGAATCGAGTACGGCTTTTACGGATTTTCAATTCAAAGGCGTTTCTCAATAGTTTGTCATCCGTCAGACCCGATGTCCTGGAATCTAGGGTCTTAAAACAGAGCTGTTGGGACTCGAGTTGAGCGCTTTGATTTTTTTTATTTTTTACTGATTAGATGTGTGCTCGAACGTGTGCCACTAGTTACCTTCAACGCAACGTCACAAAGTCAGAAGACAGCTAGACGCAGTGGTATTGAAATAGAAGCGAAAGTGGTGATCCGTATTAAGACAAAGAGCCTCTTAGCACTTGAATCAAAACGAGATGCTTTGAAGCGATAGTGTTAATGTTCCAGGCTTTTTTATTTAGTTAAGGAATCATTTTTTGTAACCAGCCCAGGGATTGCGTGTGTGTCATATCAACGCGCAAAGTCCTTATAAGAAAATTTATGAATTTAAAGGTCTGTTTGTTGGTTCTAATGTTGATGTAGTATGCGTATCTGAAACATGGTTTAAAACCGAAGTGATGGACGAAACCTATGCTCTTAATGGCTACACAATTTTCCGAGGTGATAGGCACAATGTAGTTGGAGGGGGCGTTGTAATTTATATTCGTAACAATTTAGTCAATAAGTTTTTAATAAACTCACCCCTGGTAGTCCACTTCAGTATTGTTTTGTCGAAGTTGTTTGTGAACGAAAAAAGTGTCTACTTGGTGTCGTTTATAGACCATATAGCTACATATGTTGATTTAAGTCCCATATTCAATTTACTGGAAAACTATTCTCCAAACTAGTGGAAAACTATATTATGTGGTGATTTCAATTGCAATGCGGACTCCGTGACATTTGCTGGACTTATTCCTCTCTAATGACTGTCACAAGGCTTTCTATAGTCAGACTTCAGCTCCTCCGTTCTCGAAACACGACCTTATTTTTGCAACTTTCGACTTTCCTCATAGCGACTTTCCTCATGGTTTACACGCGAAATTATTGATTTAAAAAACAAACGTGATAGTGGATCCTATTTAAACTGCCAGAATTTTATAACAGTTTCCGCCAACTGAGGAATTTGGTCAACTCCAAGGTAGAACAAGCCAAAAGGGCATTTTACGATAAACACTTTGACCACAAGTTACCTTCTAGGACTCTTCGGCATAATTTACGTTAGTTGGTCGGAATAAGAATGCCGAGATAAATGACGTCGATCCCAATCGGCTTAATAGAGAATTCACGAAAGTGCAAACGACATTCAGCACGAGTACTGATCCACAAGATATAAGCTGATGTCATCAAGGCTTCACTTTTTGTCAAAGGTCATGGAAAAGATATTACACCAGCAGATGTCTGTCTTTATCCAACGCAATAAGTTCCTTTGTACAAATCAATCCGGCTTCAGACCTCGTCCTAGTTGTACGTGTGCTTTATTAAAAGTAACAGATGATATCCGAGGGGCGATGGATAAAGACTGATCCACTTTCGTGTCTCTACTTGACTTTTCCAAGGCCTTCGATACAGTGGATCATGTGAAGCTTCTCATCAAACTCAACAGGTTATTCGGCTGTTCATCATCTGCTATCAAAACATACCTTGGTGGAAGAAAACAAGCTGTTGCTGTTAATAATGACATATCGGACTTTATTGCAAGCTCAGCTGGTGTACCTCAAGGATCCATACTGGGTCCATTATTATTTACGATATTTATCAATGACCTTCCGAAAGTAATCCAACACTCTTCGCTGTATATGTATGCAGATGATGTACAACTGTACCTGAGTTGTAAACTAGGCCTCATAGACGAAGCAGCCCATAAACTTAACGAAGACCTTCGAAAAATTCTAGATTGGTCTGAAAATAATTCGCTGAGACTGTACCCAGCCAAATCAAAATGTCTTGCTATTAGCAGAAGTAGCATGAATGGCTATAATCTTCCTAACACATTGCTCCGAAATGAACCAATTGAGTTTGTTGACAAAGTTAAGAATCTTGGTGTATGGATTAACAATACCCTTAGTTGGAATGATCACATCTCCACTATTAAAGGCAAGGTCTATGGTTGCCTAAGGAATCTGTCTGTATCGCAGTCTTTCACACCTTTGCATACAAGATTAATGCTGGTGAGGGCTCCACTGATTCCAATTTTTACTTACGGCTGTGAAATTTTTTGTTGCAGTAGTGCATTCGTTAGACGTAAACTCAAGATCGCTTTCAACAACATCACACGTTATGTTTATGGATTGAGACGCTGTGACCATGTTTCACGATACGCTAAAAGTATATTGAGATGTACTCTTGATAAATATCTCGAGTATTGCACAATAAAGTACCTGCATGAGATTATTATTAGCAAACAGCCTCCTAACAGCCTTATTCGAAAAACTTAAAATTTCACATACAACCCGGTCCTTAAGTCTAAGCCAACCGCTTCATGGAGATTGCATTTGATGCATTCTCTGGTGGAAAATCCCGTTCGCAAACTTTAGCCTTAACGATTGATGTAGGATGCATGTCCCAGAAGAACTGCTATTTCCAAATGGGGCCAAAAGCATCCACATCGATTGCGTCATCCATTTTGGATTCATTGCTATTACAGAAAGAAACGAGGTCTACTCTTTAACAAAGTGTATCTGTAAGACCGCAAGCCATGTTCTTGTCGCGTGGCGATTCTAGCCATAACTCCCATCCTATCAAGTGCACAAAACACCCTTCCGGAGAAGAAGTACAGCCGATACATGCAAATCTAAAGTGTCGCTTCCGATCATACCATCCTTCACTTTCTTGAAGTGGTGAGCGTTCCATTTCTCAGTTGAGGGGAACAGATCTTGAACCGTGAGAAGCTTGAGGAAGGATTCTACCTTGAGATCAGTCGCGGAATGAAAATATTCATCTGCTTACATCCCCTCAGTTATGAACGATGGTCTTTTCCATTGAATTTCAGGAATTTCCAAAGCGTGCGTATTTTTATGAACACGTCTTCGTTGGCTCGAGGCTCAAGCCAGTCAGCTTTCTTGGTTCATCTGGCAATAGCATCCGACAATGCCATGTCACAGTTGCAAATGTTTTCTGCAGTTAGTTCCCCCAGTTGGTCGTCAATCGCAATCCCATGCCAAGGAATCTTTTGCTTTGAAGCATTGACTCCCACTGTCTTGCTATGCATGCTTGTGTTTGAAACAGCTTTCGGTTACTTCCCAGCTCCGTCTCAAGGCAGCCATATTCTATGCTGTGTATGGTCCGCTGGGCGTTGCTGTTTAAGAACAGTTTCAGTTGCGGGGGTGGAACAGGAGCTGTCCACTTTTTTTCCTGCGTCCGTCTTCAAGGACATAATGCTTTGTTTCCTGGCAGTCAAGGAAATGGAGAGTTTCTAGGTGTACTTGACAATGCAGCTCATAGTCGATTCGCCTCCCAAAATGACAGTATATGTTGTGACTAAGGACACCTGTTAGATAAGACCGAGGATGCACAATCAAAGGTCTTCCTAACTAACCTCCCTAGTGCTTTTGCAGACATCAACTGAAGTCTCGGGATGCAAGCTTGCTTTGCAAGGCTCAAGTGTGCTGTTCTTTTTGCTTTAGTCTTTGTTTGTTTATCCCTAAAATTTCCTTTACTTTTAATTGCTGGCAACTCATCGCGCCTAAGTGTAGGAGGAGCTAAGCTCAAGCTGCTGACCTCGGCCATTACTGACGTTTTAGCTGACAACATATAGGATCCCCTTTTTTATGGATGAGACATGTACGGCTGATATTTGATTGATAATTTGGTTGGCTCCACTAAGACATCACCTTCGCTCCGTTGTTAAACTATCTTTGGAATGGCTGCGCCGACCTCGTCTAGATCTTCTCCACTAGACTGCTTGCCCTATCACTCCCTCTATATTTGGCCATTTATCAGCTGCTGTGAAGCTTTATGAATACGTCTACAATTTGCTTTACATCGGTGACTTGATTTCCCTCAGTTTTGCGAAGAGGCTGCGTTCTCGGCTTAAAGCTAGCCGCCAGGATGTTATTTAATCCCTCGACTTCTCCGATTTCATTGAGCGGCTCCTGATTTGCGCTGCAGTGCTCTCAAGTGTCTCTTCCATCACTATGTTTAGACGAGTGCATTCTTTATCACACCACAAGTTCGATCTATTGGTCGCGTTGTCATTTGTGACGTCCATAAGCAATCCTGTTACTCCAGGTATGCAAAGGTGTTCAAAGTTGAATTTTTAATTTGACAATCGAGCTCTAAATTTGACTGCAGCTGAAAATATGTCTTCTGGTGAAAGTGCGCAGATGTGACATGTGGGTTGATTTAGTTGACACTAACCCACAGTTGACCTACTTGGACATAGCCAAACTGTAGTGTGGATTCGTAAATGGAGAACTCTTGAAGGACTGAAGGAAGATATTTTTCCTGTCGATTTTGGAGTTGAAGTCCCCATAGTGAAACTTCTCATTAAAATCGATTTGAGGCCTATAACAGCCAGGCGATTACTTTAGCTTTCCCATGCTGAATCCGCATCCTAACATGCGCAGTCGCTACGATAAAGGATCGCAGTGGATCCTCTTTAACATTCTTTTTCCTTTTAAGCGTATCTGTTGAATAGTTTTAGATTTTTAAGTAGCCTATAGAGTCTACAAAGCGCTTGCATTACGTGGAATTCATTTACGTCCAAGTGTAGTATCTCTCTCTTAGCTAACACTCCCGATGGCACAAGCTAGCACTAGTTTCTGAACTAAAAAGCCTAGACGAAGGTGCCAGAACTACCATTAAGCTTCGAATATGCCGAAGTAGCTCATAAAAGGTGATCACTTAATGACTCGATCTGGCTGAAACTGTAGACACCATCCAACGATTCCTGTGCTATCGCTTAGACTCAAGGAAAACTGCAAGCACTTCTCCCGCCCGCTTTCGTTTGCTGCCATAAGCGACCATAAGCGATTGAAATCTTCAGTTGAAGTATTAAAAATCCAGGATTTACCAGGATTGAAGGTGAAAGCAGAAGATTGCGGACAGAGGTAGGAAGCCTATATAAATGTGTGAAAATTTTTTACCTAAAACTTTTCCGCATTTTCCAGCATATTATCAGCTTAACCACCAATGACGCCATTCATTGCATCGCTCCACTAAATGTTTATCTACCACCTTTTTTATTACTGTACCTTAACTCAGTCTTGTAAATGCTAACATCCTCGTTTATCTAACTAATTCGAAATACCTTTGCGAGGTTTTCTCCCATCAATTTCAGACGGGTCTCAGCGCAGGTGAAAGCTTAGAAGGTCTTGTATTCAATGATTAATTTTTCTGAAGACGCAATCAAGCTGAAGAAAGCGGAATACTACTCACCAGGGCAGAAGAAATATTGAAAGACAAACCTCCTTACTAGAGCACTAGGTTCAATTAGGGGACAAAGATATGCAATCAGATTGCCAACCCCTTCTGCAGATGATTTAAAAGGAGCTACGCACTAGCAAACATTTTCGACATCTGCTCAACTATCTGTCATATCTAAACTGCTCCCTACTCACTAGCCAGTTCCAATTCATCAAGCACTTCTGTCCCGGTTTCTTTAAGTTTTCAAAGCGTAAGTACAACTACTCTCTGTCGCATGAGACAATTCATCTCAGCAAGTGTAAACAAAGTACAGAGAATGCAAATCTGCTAACTGGTGACCTGAGTATAAGCCATCTCACCATAGAACGAAAAACTTTCAATAAACATCCCTCACCTGAGCCGCTTCCACTAATAACATTGAGTTCCCATCTTCTGACATCGCAAACACTGTGGATCCGAATCTTCTGCCCTTTAAATCAACACAAACGTACACTCGTGCGTATGACAACCATTTGCGTACCTCACCTACAGGCCGGCATTTGGCTAATTGCGTTAAGGTGTGTACCACTGCTCTACCAAATACCCAAAAGTCAATCCCAAAAGCAGACTCCGTGTCCGCACCAGACTACCCACAGACAGGGTAGGTATTCAGATTTAGTTTACCCCGTCAGGACTTTGCGCACTCCAAACAGATACAGTTGGTATCTCCTGACCTCCTAACGAATCGTTATTGGAACCTCAAAATACGAGAAAGGCATGTTAATGGCTGTTATGATGATTACACTCGAGACTAAGTTAAACACCAGCAATTTATTGGTGCTCTGCATTTATATGGACAGACATTGGGCATACCCAAGAACCAAGGGATCCCTATGTGGTTGGATTCGTCTCCGGTCAAAACACCGGAGGACACCACACCACATGGTGCTTAGTTTATAATTTAGTAGGCAGATTTAATTAAGATAACTTTTCGGATATTATTTTGCATATGTACATAGGACATGGGAGTCATGTGCTACTAAGGGATATCGACTGTCCCAGGTAGGGTATCAAAGGAGCCATATCACGGTCATTCCTTTTGGGTAGGAAGTACCCTCAACACACAATCATGCAAACATTTGTTAAGGATGAGACAATACTGGGGAATAGTTTTAAGGGACTATCCGTTCCTCGAAGGTATGGGAATTATATTAAGCAGTATAATTAAGTTAAGAGCTGTGAACGACAGTGGCTTGGGGTGTGTATGTTTGTTTGTGCTCTTCTGTATTTAATCTGAAGGATGCCTAACAAATAGGAAACTTTTGGTGACCATTGACTGTTGACAAGTCAACATTTTTTCGGAATGGAAGGTGAGAAATGAGGAAATGAAGCTTCGAGATTCATTGAGGGGGAAAGTAAGTCAATAAAAATAAATATCTTTGACTTTGACTTGAGATTGTTATCTGCTTTCTTAGGTTGGATTAGGTTAGGTTAGGTAAGCGGGCTGGCAGAGAGAGAAAAGCCTCCTGCCGCACTCAGGTCAGTGTTGACCCATTGTGATACCCATAGGGGGGAAAAGGTGCTCCTCCGCCCATTGGAACCCTGTAAATGTCTAGTCAACTCTACTTTAGATACTTACTTGTTTTCAAGTACAAACCACTTTGATGACTTGGCAAAGTTCAGCATCTTGTCTGTAGGAACGCCAGAGAGCTCTTCAAGGAAGAAGTGTTTACCGCGGAATTCATTTTTGGAATGTTGGAGTCCAGGACAGTGGCATAGGAAGTGAGCTCCCTAGTCGCCATAACCTCTGCAAAGTTCTTCTTCTCTCCGGCGCTGGTTCTTCATGTGGTACCGCAGACTATTATGCCCCGTGATGATACCCACAAGGATAGAAAGGGATCTTCTTCTTCTTGTTCTATCGAAGGACGGCCATAGTTTCATCGTGATGTTACACGTTTCCATGACATTCCATCTTAGGTTCGCCTCTCTTATGGCTAAATTCCCTGCTTCAAGCTTGAGCATGCAAGGCGGGATGCTTACAGAGAGATTAGTTGGTTCTATTAAATCTGTTGAACCTTTCCTAGCTAATTCATCAGGATTTTCATTGATTGGGATACCCTTATGTCCAGGAACCCAACAGAGCGAAACCTTGTGCTGTATTCCAAGGACCTTAAGCTCTTCGCGACAGCATCTCACAAGCTTCGATTTAATTTCGGTAGCAGTAATTGCTTTTATAGCTGCCTGGCTGTCGATAAAGAAGGTGATACCATCCTGTGGTATTGCCCTTACGGCAGACTCACGGACAGCTGCTGTCACTGCCAGGACCTCCGCTTAGTTGGATTAGTTAAAGTTAAAGTTGTATTCATACCTAAAGCGGGTAAATGCTCTCATACAGTTTTCAGACCCATCAGTCTATCATCATTCCTCTTAAAAACATTGGAACGACTGATTGATATCCACTTACGCAACAGTATAGATAGGAAACTGCTGTCAGCGGCCCAACATGCGTATTGCAAAGGCAAATCCGTGGAGACGGCATTACACTCACTGGTACGTAAAATTGAATATTCCCTATTCCACAAGGAGTACACAATGGTTGCCTTCCTGGATAGAGAAGACGCTTTCAACAACGTCAATACATCAGCGATAGCAGATGCACTATCAGATCTGAAAGTTGACAGCTCACTTTCGAATCTACTGCTTAATGGTCGGATTATCAACTCTAAGCCGGTTGGGACGTCTACCAGAAGATCTGTTAGTAGGGGCACTCCGCAAGGAGGTGTTCTATTCCCGCTTCTGTGGAATTTGGTAGTCAATGAACTATTGATGATCCTTGAGGGCGAGGGATGCTGCTATAGCTGCTTCAGGAAAGCACCTAAATACTCTAAAAGAGATCCTACAAAACGCTTTAAGCAAGCTAACACGTTGGGCGGGTCGCTATGGTTTGGGTGTAAACCCGCACAAAACTGAGCCAGGAAATATAAAATTCCGACAGTTGACCTTCCCTCTCTCAATGGTATCAGCTTAACTTTCTCTGAACAAGCTAAATATCTGGGTCTTATCCTGGATAGGAAACCTAACATCCAAGTAAGAGTCAAAAGGCTACAGTAGCACTCTTGTAAAAAAAGCCATTCGTAAGAAATGGGGCCTACAACCTCGAATCTACATCTCAGTCATTAGAGCGATACTCACATAGTCTGGTGGACAGCCTTAGATAAAGCTATAAATCGCGACTATCTAAGTTAGGTCCAACGTGCAGCTTGTCTGTGCATAAGCGGAGCATTACGTACAACTCCCCTGCTGGACTGGACATTCTGTTCCATCTGATACCTCTCGATATATTTAGCAAGCAAATGGCAGCGAATGCAGCCGTTCGTCTTGAAGCTACCCAGCAGTGGTCAAGAAATGAATTCGGCCACGCCCCTATTTTGAATAAACTCAAAATCTCTCCCGAAAACACGGACTACACCTAAATTTTAAGAAGAACTTCCTTGTCACCAACCCTTCCAGATCACGCTGGGAGGACGATGCATTTTTAGAAGATTCACTTCTGCACTGACGGGTCAAAACCAAAGAGGAAGTTGGTGCAGGTGTTTTCTCTGATAGGCTTAACCTTAAGCTCTCCTTCCGTCTTCCTTATCACTGTAGTGTGTTCCAGGCGGAAATAATGGCGATCAAAGGAGCCCTATCTTGGCTTAAGAAAAACGTGATATCTGCTAGAGATATCCGCATCTTTTTAGACAACCAAGCAGCAATCAAATTCCTGGAATCGACCTCTATAAATTCTTTAGTAGCCCTCGATCCGATAATTTCGAAACGACAAGAAAGACGTTAAAATCCGTTGTAAACATCAACAAATGACAGATGCCAGGATGCTTGGTCTGACGAACTGACGACGTAGATTGTAGACAGCAGTGTCTTAGGCAGAAACTCTTCACGGGTCGGAAGCCTGATAAGTAAGTAAGTATCCACTATAGAATTAACTAAAATAAAGTCAAAGTTAATGGAGAAGTTCTCCACGCCACACTCAGGTCAATGCTGACTGTGTTACCCATTTGGGGTAAAATAAATCGTCCCTTACTATAACCCTACGTCTATACATTTATACACAACTCAATTACTAAAGTACCTGTTTTGTGGTCCTTCAGAGCTTCCGTCGGCGTTCTGTAGAGTTCCTCTAGGTTATTAAAAAAGTGTCTTCCCAGGAACTTGTGTCTAGAATGTTGGAGGCCGGGGCAGTGGCATAGGAAGTGGGTTGAGTCCTCAATCGCTTCCTCATCGCCACAGCCTCTGCAGAGTTCCTCTTCTGCCAAGCGTAGTTTTTTCATATGATATCGTAGAGCGTTGTACCCTGTGATGATACTCACGAGGATGGAAATGGCTTTCCGGTCTTTCCGAACAAGTCTCTCGGTTCTAGCCTTGTCAAAATTGGGCCATAGTTATTTTGTGATAACCTCTAGTTTGCATCTCCCGTGGCTTTTTCCCCGGGATTCTCACGGATGGGTCTGTCAATTCGGTGGTCGATGCAGAGCCACTCCTTGCCAGCTCATCAGCCTTCTCGTTGGTATTGTTTCGTATCCGGGAACCCAGCAGGGTATGACCTTATGCTGCGTGCCAAGACCCTTGAGTGCTTCACGACAGCACATAACAAGCTTCGATTTTATCTTAACGGCAGTAATTGCCTTAATAGCAGCCTGGCTGTCAATAAAAAAGGTGATATCCTCAGAAGGTATTGCTCTTACCGCAGACTCTCGGACTGCTGTTGACACTGACAGGACCTCCGCTTGGAAAACACTGCTATGGCTTGGGGTTCGGAGAAAATGCCAGAACCAACGCCAGTGTCCTTTTTATAGCCGTCTGTGTACGCAGATATGGATTGCGCATTCGGTACATGGTCATTTTTCCATTCATCTCTGCTGGGGTAGGCGCTAGAGAACGGTCTCGTGATATCTAAATATGCCGTGATGTAGTCCGTGATAGGTACATGGCCAATGTATTTTTGTAGGATCGTTGAGTGACCCACAGTATTTCTTTTCCAGTTTTGCAGTAGCAGGTTGAGGATCGCCTCAAGACCTGCCGTTGGTGTTGTTCTCATGGCACTGGTGGTACCGATGCACGCAAGTTTTTGTACCTTCGTGAGGGCTTTTAGGTTCGTGGGTTTTTCGGCTGCCTGCCACCACACTAGACTGCCATAAGCCAGTCAAACAATAGCTGTATACATCCACAGTATAATTTTGGGAGAGAGGCCCCAGGTTTTTCCAAAAATTCGGCTGCAGGAGTAGAAGGCTTTTGTTGCCTTATCAGCACTAGCTAGTCCTAGGTATTTCGCACTATCTGAGATTGTAAGGCGGGTGTCTCCGATAGAGGGCGTATTAAATTGCGGAATCTTCCGTTTGTTGGTGAAAAGTACCAAAATTCAGTTGTCTGAGGATTGACCGCAAGTCCACACTTCTTAGCTCAGGTGTCAAGGGTCTTCAGTGCTCCATCCATTAATTCAATAAGGGTAGGGAGGTATTTACCTGTTGCTATTACAACAACGTCGTCCACGTACGCTGTGACTTTGACCCCACTGTGCATCTTAGCTTCTGAAGCACTTCATTCAGGACAATGATCCAGAGCAGTGGGGATATAACCCCGCCTTGAGGAGTACCTTTGGAGGCGTATGCTTCTATCTTCATTCCTTCAAGTTCAGTAGTTATGTATATGTCTGCCTTCTAGGATATAAGTTTGGTTCCTACGTACTACATCAATACGGACATTAATGAATGCTCCTTCAATGTCTAGAAATGCAGCCAAGTTAAAATCCTTTTCGCTTAGCCGACCACACTTTGCAGCGCTGTCTCAACACTTTTCCCTTTGGTATAGGCGTGTTGCCTATAGGTCCGGAGATAGGTCTCCTGGACGTAGTCTACTGCGGATGTGTACTTCGACTAGTCTTTCAAGTGTTTTAAGTATGAAGGAGGTTAGGCTTATCGGTCTAAAGTCTTTGGCACTCGTGTGACTTGCCCTGCCCGCTTTCGGTATGAACACAACCTTTACCTATCTCTATGCTTTGGTATATAGGCATATGTGAGGCTCTTCGTTAAGTACCGGAATAATTACTGTTCTAGATCTCTGCAACATGATAGGGATGACTCCAGTCCTGGGGATTTGAAGGGAGAGTAAGAAAGTAATGGCCCACTCAATTTTCCCTTCTGTGATAAGTTCCGCAGGGGGGCCCGTATGAATGTTGTGATTGGTACAGTTGCTGTCGCTGGGTACATTTGTGAGTTTTACTGATTCTGGACAGGATTCAGTCCATTTACCGTTCGAATCCTTTAGAGAGCCCAGAATCCGGCGTTCTGTGGAGAGTACGTTCCTCAGTCTCGATGTTTCCGTTGTTCCTTTTAGTTCGTCGCAGAAGTGCTGCCACGATTGACGTTAAACTTTCTGCGTCGCATTCTTGAATTTTCTCTGACTGGTCTTGTAGAGTTCCCAGTCAGGCTCGGATTTCGTACGCTTAGCGAAATTGAGGAGTTTTCTCGTTTCCTTCCTAATATTGGCTAGTTCTTTATTCCACCACTGGGGTGATGGCCTAGTTTTCCTTTTTGTGACAGGGCATGCTTTCACGAAGGCCTCCTTAAACATGGGTGCTAAGTTCCCGGCCATTCGATCGATGTTCGTACTGCTCTGTATGGTGTCCTTTACGAGCAAATAGCTATGTTGTTCCACCTCATGTTTGAAGAGATCCCGGTTAGTCTTCCTAGGGTTCCTATGTAGTTTTGGGGGTTCACAACTACTACTTTTAGTCTGTGGTCAGAGAAGGACTCTATTCCCAAGACTTTGCACTTTAACTAGTTAAAGTTACGTTATCGACTCTCTCTTGCCTATTTCTAACTACAAAAGTGGGGTCATTGCCTCTATTAAAAGATTATTTTCCATAATGAATTCGATCCAATATAGCGAAGCCCGCAGTCCGAATGCATACGAATAGCATCACAGTGCAAATCGAAATGTATTACTCTCGCATATCTATCTATCTATCTATCGTTTCTCATAGTGCTGTAAGTCTGTTCTACCTTCTACCTTAGTCGGAAAATCGGATTTATTGATTCGGTATAGATATTATCATCGTCTACTGGTTCGTGAACTGTAACTAGATACGATATTGCAAGTTTATGGACGAAAACGATTTCAAATGAAACATTCTCAAATTCGAGTGAATTTCATATGCATGCGTGCCTTTATTGCATTCTTTGGTTGCAATAAAATGATAAACCACGAAGGGCACTAGTCCCAAAAACACTTCAAGGATACTTCGTTAGGAGTCTGGGTTCATTTGCAGAACCACAAACAAATCCTTGAAGATTGCTGTAAAGGATTTCCTTAGAATTGGAGAATTTCTTGATACGCTAAGATACAACAAAATGATGTTATCCTTCTTTGTGGTGCTGTGTAGCTGGATGTGATTTATTCAAATGTCGTGAAAATGTGTGGGGATGGATAATCCGGTTGCATTTGGTATTTGTTGTGTGTTCAGCTCGTCCTTAAGGAGACGCAAATGTGCACCATAGTTTTGTGGTACGATAGGAGTATATTTTCTGCATTTTCGTCAAAGATAAATTGGCTACATAAACAAATACGAGTTTAGCTAAGCTGTTATACTGCAGCCAAAGGATTGCAACCGAAATCAAAGCGGATTTTGTGCCATTTTAGTATTACAGTGCAGTGGTATTGAGTTGGAATACGCCAATGTCACTTCATCACAGTTGCATATTTGCGTCAAAACAATCGTTCATATAGAGCGCCCTCTGAATTATCGCCTCCACCAGCCGTTGGGCGGAAATTGTTAACATTCCCAGTGGTTGCACTCTCACTGGCTTATCCACCTATCTTCTCACGTCCTTAAATAATGGAGACAAAATAATATTTCTCTTCCTTTCTCCACCTAAATGGGTGTACAAGTGCTACCATCATGACTTCATGAGGTCACAATGGGTAGTCTCAAGAAAATGATGAATGGCTGCAATATTTTCACGTTGCTGGGATATTTATGGCAAAATTTCCTGCATTGGCGATACTCGAATTCGGGGGCAAACCAATGAATAGGAGTTTGATGAAGGACCTAAGCTTAGCATAGAATGGATAATGAAGGGTACTCTATGGAGATCAGAGCTTGCATTACAAGAAGCCTTTCAGGGAAATATGCGGCTTCGATATAGATCAATGGGATTAAGGTTGCAATATTTATCGGGCCTGACCTGAATAAGATTCATCCTTTCACTACTTATGAAGGACATTTCTACTACGGAAATCGATAGGAAATTCATAGTAATGGCAGGACAAGTTGGTTGTGATGGTTTGAAGTTCATTTCACGTCTCATGTGAGTGGAGAAAAAGCTTTAATTTCAACACAAGAACAACTTGCTACCAATACTGGTTCGGGTTTAAATAAGTGAATATACTCGTATAAAGGCTGAATCAATTGAAGATAGTTGTGGTATGGTATGGCATGCGGGAAGTGCACTTTTAAAGGCGCTGGCGGGGGGTTTTGATCCATAGAATTGCTTTCTACACGGAAAGATGGATGGCACCTATCCTGATAACCATAAGTAAGCACTGAGGGGCCTCCTGCCACAGCATAGGAAGGCTAGACAAGCACTGCGACCTAGAGAGATCTTTTGTGCTGTTCCTAAGTTTCCTAGTAATGGAGAGAGTAGTTATCACGAGCAAGGATCAAGGTTTTGGAGGATCGTTTTTCCCTAATTTCTCTTGATGATTCTCTTAGCTTGACGTAGCCCGGTTGTTGAGTTCTATTTTGAGATTATCTCTTGGTGATCCCATGAGTTAAGCTCTGTCTTTATGTGGCTGGTGGATAAGCCGCAAAACGGAGATGGACCAATGAATGAAGATTGTGATCCTTGTCTGGCTATACCATCAGCAATTTCGTTGCCCTCTATTCCCTCATATCCTGGATTGTAATTTGATTGTGAACAGCGAGTTGCTTTAGGGCATCCAAGCAGTTCCTTATGAGCTTGGACTCAAGACGAAAGAAGTTCAGAGCCGTTATCACGGCCTGGCTGTTGGAAAAGATGACAATTCGTTTTCTACGGAGGGTGCGTCTGATGCACTCTCTGGCACATGTGGAGCAGCCCAGAGGCCTAAACTGCTTGTTTGAAGTTGGGGCCGTATATGCATGCACCAACTCCGTTTTCTTTTTCTGAGCCATCGGTGTACCAAACAGAATGGAAACTGAAGGAGGTTGGAACCCCATTACTCCATACACTGCGTTCCAGAATGATGGCTTTGAATGGGCTGGCAAAGTTCATCCTAGAGGGCATAAACTCCGTCATGCAAGCGAAGGGCTGGAAAGCGGAGGAATTGTTCAAAGTATCTTTAGATGCCCACTAAAATCGCCCAGTTTGAAGTTACACGAAATATGAATTTTGTATAAGCGATTTTCAAAGGCAAGTTCAGAGTTCACTATCCTAGATAACACCGCCGATTGGATGCTGGAAAACCAATAAGTCGACGTTATTAGCGATGACGCCCTTTTTTCGCTCGACTTACTTAGGTGGCGCTACAGTTCGGGGTGATCCTGGGCCTCAACCAACAAGCCACTCCAGTAAACTGGGCCTTAGCTGACTGCCTCCAGTTGCTCTACATGCCCTAGCTATCTTAAGCGACTGATGCGTATTTTTTTGACTATGTCGATGTCGCTAACAGCTCGTACATCGTTGAATCTTCTCCTCCAAAGCCCTTCAACGCAAAAGGGACCGAATATCTTACGAATGGGTTTTCCCTCGAAACGACGGAGGATATCTTAATCCGCTTTCAACAGTGTCCATGCTACAGCGCCGTAAAGCAGGACTGGGATGATTAAGGTCTCTTATAGAGACTCTCTTTAGCTGCTCGGGACAGGGTCCTACTACTTACATAAGTGCCTTCTCAGAATAAAGAAACAAAGGAACCCATTTCGGCAGCTCCTGTTTCGTTACTAGCAAACGCACCAGTGACAGCCCACTGTGCTCTGAGAATTATGTCGATATCGTCGGCGTACGATAGACATGGATCTGTATAGCTGGTCTCTATAAATGCTGTTAGTATCGATTTGGAATTCTTGGGTTTTTGCAGAACTTTCCTAGCCTGAAACCACACCCCTATGTCAAGCAGGCTATTAACGAAGGGTTTCAGGCGTTCACACAGTATGACAGACAAGATCTTGTACGCGATGTTGAGGAGACCTCTGTAGTTGGCTCAGTTGAGGGGGTTTCCCTTCTTGTAAATCGAGCAAACGTTGCTGAGATTCTATTCATCAGGCAAATTTTGAAAACGCGTTGGTGTATGCTCTCTACCAAGTCATTTCCAGCTGCATGGAACAGCTCGGTCGGTTGACTTGGATATTGCTATCCTGACTTCGTTTTGGTCAGGTGGACGGAAGAAAGTTTCGTTCGACAACTACATGAAAAACTAAATTCTAGAATTTGGAATTCTGTGAATCCAAATGGGTTGAAAGGTCATTGCATTCACCACGGGTGACATCTAAGTTTGCACTGTGGACCGACGACGTGATCGTGGCTAAATGACAAGAAACTTTTTTTGGCCTGAGATTGAGGGGAATAATCTGAACAATATGTAGTTCCAAAAGGACGAAGCTAAGTGTCACACAACATAGGCAAATTTGGCTTGAAAAGTTCGCCGACCGTTCAATTTCCAGGTGTGACGACATCAATTCGCCGTCGATATCTTGAGATTTAACCAAAACTCTACGAGGATTACTTTACACATCCAGAGAATGGTCTACACCGCTCATGGTTAGAGAATCTGTGAACTCCAGTCCTTAGGTTTTAGTTACCGGATTCAACGCGAAAAAGGACGCGAGCTTTATCATGACAAATGGAAGTGTAGCAACAAGCAGCTTAGAGACTCGTTGAGTTGCGAGTACTCAGCGGCTGTTAACGTCATTTGACATGTCAGTTTCTCCCCTCATCTTGTTGAATATTAAATGAATGACATATATTAACTCCAAAATCGATATCTTTTCTTATCCCCTTTACACAACAGGAAGTAATGTGGCCTTGTCAATTTATTAGAACAAACCCTTCTTAGCGTTTACGGACTGCACTAAAGACTCATCGGTTTTCCCCAAGACTAAAGGACTTTCTTAAATATGTTGCCAACCCTCGGCTTCTTGGAAACCAACTTTCACTCTCCCTGGAGGCCAGTGCGTCTTTAAGATCCTGATTGCTTCCTCGTAGTTGTCTTCTCTATTAGGTAGACCTAAAATTGACTAAACTTCAATATCCAATCTCCCTTCCAGTGCTCCTTCTACCTCCAATTTATCAATGTAAAAGCAATTATAACCCCTTAAACTAAGTGGTGAAAGAAATTTATGAGGTTATTAACTCCCTGGCTGCATTTAATCATTGTCGTCACGTCCCCTTTCGCCCTTACACAAATTATAGGATATCGTACTTTGGTAGCTAATTATGTAAATCATGGCAGAATTCTGGGGAAGGAACAATTAACGAAATAGAGGTGCCTTACGTTACTTTCTACATCCTTATCTCACTCAAACACCAACCAAACATTCAAACAACCCCCACACCATGTACACCCTCAGAATACTATCTTTGATGCCTCAAAATTCACGATGTTTTTCAACCCCCAAGAGATTGCCAACCGAAAGACCTGTAAGACAGACGAAACGGTAAAAATATGGTTCGAAAAGTCTATTAAACTTAAAACGCCTGCCCTGGTGGCAGTTTATAAAGAAACTTCTTCGCAAAGTATCTGGTAAAAGGTACGAAGACGATGCCGACAACGACTTGTATCTTTCACGGTTAGGCACGGCTGCTGAAGTCAAATGCAGCGCCATCAGGATAGGTCATAAAACAAATCTGAAATTACCTTATGGCCTCGGGTAATTGATGGACTTGTGCTGATATTGGGGAATTTTCAACAGCTCAAGCTGAAAGCGGTGGGTATGAAGGCGTAGATATTTTTCATACGGCAGCAATGCGGAACGTTAACTTGAAACACAGCAGAGATTCTTTTATTTAAGTGACTGCTGTTGATAAAGTTTTGTTGATAATTTCTTAATGCAAATAACCGTTATTAATCTAAGGTCCTACCGTACAAAGGAAAAAATATTCAGCGTTCTGTTTGCATGTGGAAAAGATAAATCGTCTTTCATCTCATGCTTCTTAAAGATTATGGAAAAAGTTTTAATTTAGTTGTCCTGACGGAGTGGTGGAAAATTTTGAGATATGTTTCTCCAAATGCAAACATGTTTACAGATACTAATGACTTTGTGTCAAGCATCAAGGCCAAAAGCGTTTTACGAAATGTATAGAATTCCATTTAACGCTGATGTAGAGAAGGCGGTAAGCTACATCATACTGGAACGTACATACAAGCCATGTGTTCACCTATGCACATGTTCCTTAAACTGATGAAAACAATTTGTATGTGCAAACTAATTTGGGATCGTGTTTAAACGGAGTAGATACTGCTATCATGAGTCTTAGAAATCATAATTCCAAGCCAGTAACCATCAAAAAGCACTCTAGAGCGTATAGTAGCAGGAAAAGGGATACTACAGAAGCTACCCGAAGCGAAGAGGTAGAAATTAAAGCACAATCTCAGCTGAGAAGGGAGTTAGCCAATCGGTGAAAGCGGACTCGGAACTCGGCGAGGTTATGATCAGGATTTACTGATTTACTTTACTGCAACCATACTGGTCCGTCTGTGGGACCGATTCGACCTCAAAAAGTATCTGCAGGCCTCCCGTTTCAAATCACTTCGTCACTGAGGCCGATCAAATGCTGCTGTTTTTGCATTTGTGTGATCCAGGAGTTTTTTGGCCTGCTTCTCTTCCGCGATTGTGTAGGAATGCTAATTAAGATTGCCTTCTTGGCAGGGTTCGTAGGATCCTTCCTTTGAACATGAAGTGTGGCAATGGTGTAGTAGTCCGATCAATTGCGAAAGTTTGTGACAACACTACTGCGAAGGCATAACACTGGCAGTAGGTTTGTCATATGACTGGACAAAATTGATCGCTCTGTTGATATTTGATATGCTCATGATATCAGGTGGATCGGGAAAAAAATACTGTGAATCAGAAGCGAAGACAAAACAAATAAATGACAACAAACAATCTCCCCAGTTATCTGGACACCACCCCTGGAGCTTATGTGTGAAACCTAATGCAGCTGAGTTTCAAACCACTACACCAATCTCTTTCTCTCTCTCTCCTTCTTCCTTTCAACGCCCTCATTGTGTACAAACATTAAAAGGGTATTCATGACCAATTGAGTGCGGGTAAATTATAAAAAAAAAAAAAACAAAAAAAAAGATACCAACTGGGCCGGTCCTGCTCCAATTTTTTCGAGAAGGGATCTTTGACGTGAAGGCTTACTCGGACCTTTGAACTTTTAATTCGATCAAGCTTCGTTACTTCTACTGTCATGCGAAGCATCTTCATCTCAACTGCCGTTAGGTTGCTCTCATACTTTTGTCCAGCATTGCGAACCGTATGTGAGCCCCGGACGAACAGCTGCTGTGTAAAGCCTTCCTTTCAGCTTAGGGGCATTTTCCGGTCACAGAAGATAGCAGAATTTCCTGCCACTTCATCCGCCCTACACTTAGGCGATGATACCCATTTCCCTGCTAAACATCCACCCATACATCAAGCGCTCGTTGCAGGGACGTTTTAACCTCGCTCACGATGACTCCATCGTCAGCAAGAATAAATGATGCACTTTGGGTTCTGTCACTTCTCCTTCAAGCAGATAATCTAGCACTGCAATAAATAGCAAAGGACTTAAGACGCTTCCCTGGTGCACACCGACTTTAACTGGAAACTCTTCGGTGACTCCGGCGGGGTATCTTACTCTTGTCTTTGCTTCGTCATGCATGTCCATGATCATCTGTACGTAGGGTTCCGAGACTCCTCAAAGTTTAAGCGCCACCCACATCAGAGTTCCTGGTTGTCCATTGAATGCTTTTTCAAAATCAACCAACACCAGAAATCCTTTAAATGGACTCGGAATTAAGAGACAAAATAAACCACGTCCGAAAATAAGAAAATGAAACTTGTTACCGAGAATCTCACAGAAAGTGGAGAGGATCATGAAGGAAAATCCCATCTTGAAAGACGTTGAGGATCTAAATAAAGTCACAAAAAAGAAAGGACCTTCCAGAGCATTTGGGCAAACAATCTGGGCAGCGTTATGCTGTATCATCAGAAAGCGATGACAGCGGGAAAAATAGCCAGAAAAACCGCACCGGGAGAACATGCTTCGGATGCTTTAACCTTGAACATCTAGCCTGCTTTGCATGCAAGCAAGGATTAAATGGCTAAAAATTGTTCTTCAGAGGGTCAATATGTATAATATGTATGTTTCCTGCGTAGAAGCAGATACAGTTATAAGCAGAATACTAAAAGCATCAGATGTCCTGCTACTACCCTAAGAGTGTGGGTTACTAAGAGATTTACTCAGTAGAGAACATCTATACCGTGTGATCCCTGAGTACCATGCGGATGTGGCGGTAGTCAGCAAGCCTTTTTAACAACTTGGCAAGCGCGCGTGGATATCGGACATAGCCGGCAAAGTTCCGATATGGACATGCAAAAACGGATTTCTGGAGGACATACATACATACGAACTTCATCAGTTGCTGCATGGCCATCGCGCTAGGAGGAATTGAATGACTAGCTGGCAATAGCCCAATCGCAACATGACAAATGAATCACGTCGTTATAGGGAAAGCTTCAAGGGGTATACAAACGCTAAGGTAAACATTCTTCTAGACGCAATGCTTATCAAATGGTTACGCAGAGGTTGAAGGGCGGAGTAAAAACGATTGACTACTCCACAAGCTGAAAACTGGACAGACTCGCAAATCGCCAACAACAATTTGGTCAAAGAAAGTCGATGGAACCACCTTAACAAGAGGTACTGTCTCATCAACATTGCGATTTTGAGAAATATCCTTTAAGCACTCTCCACTAAAAGGTTGCCAGATTACCCTTACAACAGACCACAGACCGTATGTAGTCCAGTGCCTAGCTCCTCGCTCCTCTTTTTAATTCGGATGCGTTTTCATGACTTGATTACTTAAAGGGACACCTTTCTTATGTTCAGAACTACCGCAGCATACATATGTGGTTAATTAATTTTACTTAGTAAGGTCTTCTGACCCCTCGTGGGGCATCGTGTTCGGAGTTTAGCAACGCGCTTGAGCTCCTAAGTCATCCCCAATGATCTAGATTGCTCTTCAACTGTCCTTCTCCATGTCTACCTACGGGAGCCCACTCCTCTGCCTGATTAGATAAGTGGATTCCAATGCATGGCGTACTTCGCAATGGAACTGTCCTCGCGCCGTAGGGTGTGACCAATCCACTGCCACTTCCTCCTCCGTATTTTGACGTCTATTGGCTCCTGGCCCGTTATCGCGTGTAATTGGTCCTACTCGATAATATTCGTGATCGTTGGTTTCCCAGAGTAGACTGGGAGGCTATTGGAAGTTTCGGAGCGTTCTAATTTCACTAACGTCACGTCATCCTCTTTTCCATTGTCAAGGAGGGTCTTAACGTTCTAGAATCCTATCGTTGTCCGTGCCCGATAGCCAATGGTCATCAAAAAAGTATCCATCCGTCTTACGATTGCGAACAACCTCTTCGTACTTCGCAATTTCTGAAGAAACTCCCAGGAGGCGCTGGGATTCGGAGTTGACGTAGGACTTACTACTAGTGCTGTATACGTTCGTCTGCAGAGACATTATCTCGTTTTTTTAGCGAACCAGCATTCATTGGCCAGTGCTGCTTCTACCGAGCCCATTACTAGTCGTTTGACCCCCACGAATGACAAGAATGACAAGAACTTTGAAATCATTTAAATGGCGGAATAGCATACTATTTATCCTTCGTATTCCGTCCTGAATTGAAACGTCATAGCCCATGGTGCATGGCTAGAAAACCCAGAGCATGTATTCTCTAAATGCGCACTAATTAGAAATCCAACTTAAATAAATCCTACCAGAAGTAATCTCCACTCAATCCACGGTTGAAAGGTCAAAGACCTACAACTTTTTAAGCCCAGAACAACCTCAAGCTACGGCACTATTTGATCAGATAAAAAGAGTAGCACTTTTCTTCTGCTTCCCAATTGTAAAAGCCACTTAGTATTCCTACTATGCTCACGTAATTAGTAATCAGCCCAAAAACCAAAGCAAAAAAAAAAGGAAACTACATAACGTTCCTCAAAGTTCCTAATTAGGCTAACTATCAACTTCATTCTGCGAATATACGAATGTACAGTGAGGCAGGAAGAGCACTCACTAGAGTCCCACGGTTGCTTAATATTCAAATTTCACTTAAGTGGATAGAATATCATCAAGGATAACAGTATAAAAGTCCTGGAGAATTCTCCTCCTCGTACTGGTAACTTTTCATGGAACAAAAGCCTGAGAGTGCAGGAAGAAGAAAAACTTTCTTACAGTACCGCACACGTGTGTAATTAAATTTTACTGCAATTATTTCTCAAAAAGAACGGAGAATGTGGAGGTACCATCAAAGGATTTCTGATAACAGGACTTGTAAGGAAGATGGGGGGGGGGGGGAACAAGATGAGACACACAATGATTTATCGCCCACAACACATTTACACGAACACACAAAAATGATGGATGTGTCACGGTGATAGTCACACAAAAGCTCAATCAATTGTCCAGCTAATTTAGGGGGTGGACACGTTTCGTTGAATTGGACATTTGATTTCACCTTTGACTCAGACATTGTATAGGCAGTGGAAGCGAGATGACAGATCTGTAAGGACCCTCAGTTGATGGGTTCGTTTGTCGCTGATTAGAGTGTCATTCTGTGTGATAAATGGCTTTAAGTAGTATACGTGTAAGAACAACACACATACCTAAGCGATGATAATGAATTGCACAAAGAAAGGAAGGAGAAAAAACACTGAGCTTGTGTAACGTAATTGTGGCCTTGATTTTGAACAGGTAGGGGGTAGCAAAAAAGGACGTTGACTTCGGAATGAAAATAAAAATTTTAAATTAGATGGAATTCAGGAACACACGGTAACCTTGTGGTGTGGGCAGGACACTTCTGCCATTCTCGGTATGTGTATTAACAACCATCTTCGATGGAACGATCTCATATTTGGGGTCGCCAAAAATTGCTGCAAAATGTCTAGGATTCCTTAAGCGGGGCAAATATATTTTACCCCGTCTATCTCGCCACAATTTATAAGCCATTCAGCAGCCCAAGGCTGGAATACAACGCCCACATCTGGTCTGGTGCACCCAAGACCGTTTGCGCATTCTGGATAGGGTCCAGAGCCGCGCGTTAAAACTTATAAGCGATAGAGTGTCACTTGAAGCTCCACAGTCTCACTTGAACATGGCAGAAATGTCTTATGCCTTTCTCTATTTTATCGCTTTTTCGGACGTACTGTCAAATACAGGGAATCGTTCATAAGCCGAACGGAACGTAGTTTGTGGAATGATCCTCAAGGCTCTGTATTTCCTCCAATACAGATGGGTCCAATGAGTCTGCAAGCATGTTGAAAGGTATTCGTTCTGCCGCATCCTTGAAACCTTGCACGTACTTCGATATCTATATTCCCTTATAGAAAAACCAAACAACTGGCAGTTGGCTTCAGGCCCGAAACGCAAGCGCTTCGAAATAGTGCAGGAAACCTAGTCACCGAGGCACAGGGAATAGTAGATGTTTTTAAGCAGCACTACCAGCAGCTGCTAAATGGGCATCATGTAGAGAGACTGGTAGGGGAAGAAGAACAGCCGCATTCAGTCAACGAAGAAGCAGTCCCACCGACTCTGATGGACTACCAGCAGAGCTCTTCAAATACGGTGGTGACGTTTCGGTAGGATGCATGCACCAACTCATCAACAAAGTATGCGAGCATGAAAGCATGCCCGATGACTGGACAATCAGCTCAATATGCCCCATCTACAAAAAAGGCGATCCTATGTCCTGCAAAAACTACAGAAGCATATCCTTGCCAAATTACGCGTATAAAATCCTGTCCAACGTGATATGTGAACGAATAAGGCCTTTCTGCAACACACACATCGGCAAATACCAGTATGGCTTCCGGCATGGCAGATCGACGATAGACCAAATTTTCACATTTAGACGAATCCTGGAAAAGATCAGCGAATCTCAAGTCGAGACTCACCATCTTTTCATCGACTTCAAAGCCGCATATGATAGCATTCTTCGCTGTGAGTTCTACATGGCGATGGCCGAATTCGGGATCCCGCCCAAACTAATCCAGCTGTGTCGCCTTCTTCTTCTTCTGAACTGTTCCAAACGTGTACCGGATTTCGGATGCCCTATCATGTGATTTCTTCGGTGTCATCCCAACTCATGCCAAGACAACTCATACCCGGACAGCCAATCCCAAAAGAGAGAAAAATATGCTTTGGGTTACAGCATGGAGTTTTGGAGAATGAGTGAGGTTGTGGAAGAAGGGATAATGATCACGTGGTCGATTGATAATATGACAGGTAGATACCTGAAAAGGGTTGGTTGGTGGATACGCGTTGAGCGATATATGTATCTAGGTGCTCATGTGCATATAACTGTTATGGAGGGTGACTTTTTTGTGTGTAGGATTTAAAGGAAATTGGAGAATGAGAGTATGGGCGTTTGTTTATGATTGCGCTTTGTATGCGAATATTTGTGTTGTGTTGTGTTGCGTGGCGTGAATGATCGAATCTGTATGAGATGCCATTTTAGACTTTAGAGGTTGGTTACATTTTTTGGTTGGCTATTCGATTAGAGGTTCGGTTCGGCGTATGCATGAAACGAATATGATATGTACATGTGTATGTGCATGCATAGTACGTCTTGTCTCCCCTGTTTGGATGGCATATTTTCTTGTTCGCATCTGTTTCCACGATGGGGGGCAGAGAGGATGGCCAAGGAGCTTAAATAATAATGGATGATTTTATTTTAAACTAGCTGTTTGCCCGCGGCTCCGCTCGCGTGGACTACAAAATTAATGTTAAATTTTTTATCTTTTTAACTAAAGCTAAGACTCACGTTGTATTCATTATAATGAAATAAAATATATTTTATTCAAACAAATAATTATTAAATGTTCACGTTGAAAAGCACAGTTTGGAAGATCGCACTAAAAATTGTTTTACTTTTGCTATTTGGAGTATCGCGAATAACTCGATCTTATTGACCCGTTCACGCAAAAGTATTAAGCTACCGTTAGTCTAATGGAGTTTTAATAATTCCATTCACACAATCACAAACAAATATACCTGCTTCATTTTTCACAAAGAGATTTTGCGCATAGCCTTCTCACTCTATTCGTTCATATTTTTTTCTCACTCTCACACAATATATACATACGTGCAGAAGTGTGAATGAACGACCGACACTAGCAAACCAATATAATACAAACAGTCTGAGTGGGACTGATAAATATTGTATTAAACCAATACAAAATGTTTTTCTCTGTCATTGAATTATCAAAATACAAATACGATTTTGGGTGGTTTTTAGTATGGGGGAGCGAATCTGTCAAACGACCCGAAGATGACTGTTTCATTTAGTTCGACTAATAGTCTAAGAGACCGGTGCAATTTTTTGGAGTGAGATACATATAACCAAAAAATTTGCAAATATAAATAAAAACCTCTGAGATATTTTAAATCAAATACGACCGTCTGGCAGCATTTTGTTGGTGCTTATGTTAGTAATGTTATGTTCAAAATGGGTTTTTTTTTCCAAAATGCTCGTTGATATAACCACTTGAATTTAGTATTAAACAAAAGAGCAGAACCGTTTGAATATAAATGTGTAGGTCCCAGACGATTCACATGGTGCTTTCTTTTTGCCAGACGCGCTAATAGTACGTAAAATGTCAGTTTTTTAAATAATAGGTATAACCACATACCGATTACTCTAAAACAATGATATGAATATCCTGATCACGAATATACATATATGTATGTAGGTCCCAGACGTTTCATATGGTGCTATCTCCTTGCCTTTTTTGTAAATAACTATAGGTACCCAGTGTATTAAAGAAAGCAGAAATTCAGTAATTTTCCATAGAAACAAATATTTTTAAGCCGCAATATCTGATAAATTATGAAAAATATTGGTTCTTTTGTACATTACTGTTATTTCCTCAAGCTCTACAAAATGGCGTTTTCAAACCGAAAATTGTAGAAGTGCCAAAATAAACAATACACTCACGCTACCTATAAAATGTTTGCACTGAAGTGTACCTACCTTTGATAACTTTTTTTATTGAATCATAATAATTATTCACGTTAAAGAACACGGTTTGTAGATCGCACTAAAAATTGTTTTACTATGTATTATGAATAACTCGATCTTATTGCGCCAGCGCACACTGGTTAGATATTCTCCCGCGGCAAACTTGGGGTAAGTTCTTCTTCAATCGCACACCGAATGAATAATTCGGAGTAAAATTGAGTATAAATGAACCAATTTTCATTGTATTGGTATTTCTGATGTATCTCTAAATTGACAGCTTGTGTGTATTGGTTTACCCCGATGTTAAACCACTTCAACGCTAGATGAAAATTTTACCCCGTTTCATACTGTATACCTGCCCTTCCTTTCCTATAAATTGAGTTTTACTGCGGGG
Source organism: Blera fallax (assembly GCA_946965025.1). Taxonomy (NCBI): domain Eukaryota; kingdom Metazoa; phylum Arthropoda; class Insecta; order Diptera; family Syrphidae; genus Blera; species Blera fallax. The sequence goes on from OX337247.1 coordinate 43,973,174, forward strand.
GATGTAGTGTGCGCTGGCCCATTGAGCCGTTCACGCAAAAGTATTAAGCTACCGTTAGTCTAATGGAGTTTTAATAATTCACACAATCACAAACCTGCTTCATTTTTCACAAAGAGATTTTGCGCATAGCCTTCTCACTCTATTCGTTCATATTTTTTTCTCACTCTCACACAATATATACGTGCAGAAGTGTCAATGAACGATCGAGAGTAACAACCAATAACAATCAATCCAACTCAAACAAAGTCTAATAAATACTCACGCATACTATTGCAACGATACCCACTGCTGCTCGACTGCTGGCAGTGGTCTCCACTGAAGGAAAATTGTGGGCGATGATTTAAATAATTGTTTTGAAGATTGCTCAGCTTCAGGACAACGTAGAAGGATGTTTTTTATCACAAATGAATCAGGGGCGAGTTTACTAATTTGACCTATTTTTTTGTTTTAAAATCCCATAAGCCATTATTGAGTTAGAGCTGTAAAATTGAACTTTTTCCCCACTTAATTCACTATTATCGTTACTCCTTATTCGTTATTTTACCTAACGCAACAAAACATATCCTATAACCTGAAGAGTGAACATGTCTATGAAATAAAAAAAAATCACGTAAATCGGATAAGTGGTTCTCCGGCTAGGAGGCAACTAACAGAAAATAATTTTGGTTTTTATAAGTATTATTAGGGATTAGGGATGGAATGGAGCGTAGGAATTGAAAATAAAAACAGCTACGGCGATTGATAGGAATATAAAATAAAATTGTTCATCTAAAGATGGGGATTGTGTATATGTACATATGTATGTATGCACATAAATAAAAAAGATACCTAACAATATGCCGCATAGCGTCGCCCTGAGCACCTGCATGTGAGGCCAAACGCCGTGCAGTGCATGAGTCGGGGAAATGTCCAAAGTAATTTTTTTAACGAGCGTAGCGAGCTCACCCATCCGTCTTTCAGGCTTACGCCCGCTAGTCACTTCAATGTTAAGTTGGGGTGGGAGGGCTAGCTACGCTCGCTAAAAAAAAGTACCTACGATAGAAATAATGTAGAACGATGGAACAAAGTTATGTATATGTAGTAAGTAAACCTAAGTAAGTTAAAGCTTATAAAGTTAGTTAGTATATTTCGCATGTGTGTGTATACGAAATATGTATTTGTGTATACGTCAACTGTAATAACAGAAACTGTGAATGACCTTTTTCTTTTTTGTTTATAATTTACCCGCACTCAATTGGTCATGAATACCATTTTAATGTTTATACACAGTGCGGGCGTTGAAAGGAAGATAGAGAGAGAGAAAGAGATTGGTGTGGTGGTTTGAAACTCAGGTGTATTCACACATTAGCTCCAGGGGTGGGTGTCCAGATAACTGGGGAGGTTGTTTGATGTCATTTATTTGTTTTGTCTTCGCTTCTGATTCACAGTATTTTTTCCCGGTCAACCTGATGTCATAAGCATATCAATCAAGCGTGAATATTGTCTGCTTTCAGATAAGAAATTCAACTTTTTATAAAAAGTTTGCTGTTATATTTAGTGCTAAAGGGATAGATTTTCTCGATCCTGAAGTGCATATGAGCATACCTACTACAAAAATGCATTAGGTTTAATTTTATGGGAGTAGATTCAAATTTCGAAATAAATGCAGTAGATCTACTGCAATTGCAGCAAAGTGGTAACGCTGCAATGTATAGGTACAGAACAAATTAATATTGTTGTTGCAATTTTAATACAATGCAATGCAACGTGTGCGAACGCGAATGAGAGATAATTGAGAGAATTCTCTCTGAGTTCGATGAGCGAGGGTAAAAATTAGGTATGAAATGTTTTGTAAATGAACAATATCAAGTTCGAGCCATATTTTAATATCCTCAGTGTCGCGAGGAAATGTTTGCCTTAAAGGACAGAAAAAGATACATATGTAGGTATGTATGCTCATAACATAGATCGACAAAAGCATAGAGAATGTTTGCATTGGAAAGAAAAAAATATAAAGCCAATTCGCTGAGAAACATTTCGCTTAAATTTAAAGAAATCAATTAGTAGGCATACGCAATGGATAGAGAAATTTCATATGCATACGTACATATGTATTACCATGTAATAAAATAAAAGTCTAGAGCGGTAGCTTCATATGCTTCATTGTTAGGCCTGAACCTGCGAATGTGCATTCCATTTTATAGGCAACAGGTACATACCTACATTATAATTACCCACCGACCCTGGAAAAAGCTGGGATACTTTTCAGCCCTTTGACGGCTGTTCATCCAAATTTTGAATTTCTCAAACATCTCACTTGCATAGTATTCATCCACTGTAGCGGCTAACAGACAGATTGGTGATCACATGCAGTGTGACCATAGTGGAATATAATACATATTCCATTTGCGGAATATATTAGAGCTGCAGAGAGTATATCCTTTTCGAAGATATACCGGGCGATCGATTAACCCATTTAGGACGAGAACGATTTACTGGGAATTTTTCGGAAAAATTTTCAGGAGTGCATACTAATAACCTTAGCAAACAATTCTGATAATTTTTCTATTTGGCCCGCTGATAATTTAGCCGATCGAACCTGTTACCATATGGTCACCGTCGTCCATATAAATGCGATTTTGCATAAAGTAAGAAATAAAAAACCAATTTGCGAAGTAAAATCTTAATTGGTTCGCTGAAATTTGATGATAACGCTCAAAACATGGTGGGCAAAGGCTACATCACACTTTTTACAAACTAAGCGAGTCGTGGTCTTGCAAAATTGGTAGGCGCACCTCCGCCGTGTTGCAGAAGGTCCCACATAATGACTCAATCCGTCGAATCTTACGTCAGCATCCGAAATTTTGTATTTTTTCTTAGCCTTCTGAATGCGAGTAAGATCGGCATACTTGTTGCAGTAGTGCGTTGCGATATCCCGCCGAAATTGCTTATGGGAAAGGTTTCCTCCACCTTTCCTATGAAGGATCCAAGCATTCCGAATACCTACATCAATGAAATAAGTAAAAATGGACCACCACCATTTCTTCTTCCGGGTAGATATACGAAAATATGATATGTTTTGGTCCATCCTATCGGTTCCACCCATAGCTTTGTTATATTCTTTCAAGACGTTAGCTCTAGAAACGGTGATGTGGGTGAACGTCTCACGTGAATAACGTTAAGCTATTCCGATAGGATTTGCTCCAAATATGGTTGATGCCACACACACCACGGAATTATCCATCCATTTGGTAATTGAAATGCCCAATTTCGATATAGTCTTCGAGTAGTGGGTACCCCTTGGCATCTTCTTCACTTGATCATTTTTAGGTAATGGACAATTCCGTGGGACTCTTCTTTCTCTTATGGTTCCTGTAGCATCATAGCCCAAATGCTTCAAATAAGATAGAATAGGAATTCCAGTAAAGAGATTATCGAAGTAGAAACGATATGGAAGAGCCTTCAATTCCGGGGGCATGGCGTGAATCATTTCCAATAAGGGAGCTACACATTTTCCAAATTTGGTTTCCAAAACAGGGTTGATGCAGGGGTTTTTGCCTTGGTATATCTCAAAATTTACCAGGTATCCTAGTGGTGTATTCAAACACCAAACTTTGTACCCAAAACGTACCGGTTTTCCGCGAATAAACTGTTTGCATCCATGGCGACCATAGTATGCTATCATGGACTCGTCGTAAGATAAATCTTGCTCCGGATGAAAGTTTTTTTGACAGTTTCTAATGAGCCGGTCGGATACTGGTCGTAATTTCCACATTTTGTCCTTAGGATTCATGGATGTAGGAGAAGAAAAGTGAATAAATTTTGAGATGGTGGTAAAGCGATCACGGGTCATTGCCGACGCTATCATCTGATTATACAAGTCACCGTCCTTGCACCAATATGACTTCGTGTCTCCAACTTGCGAATATCCGGTGACTAACATTATACCAATAAAAACCCTCAACTCATTTGGAGTTATCTCTGGATTGCAGTTTTCCTGAAGAATTCCATATTCATTGCTTTTTTCGGCGATCATTTGCAACATCTCAACGTCGAAAAAGCGTTCGAACATATCCCAGGCAGGAAGGCAACAATCTCTATAATCTGGAGCTGGAAATATTGGTCTAGTAGCTCCTTTGGTATCAGTTTTCCATTGAAATGCATCGCCCAAGTGTGGTATTTTTTTTGGAACGTTGCTTGAAGAAGAATCAGTTGACACCTTTTCGGTTATCTCAGCAATGGATTGAGCAGTTGTGCCAGGCTCCGCTGAGACCGACGCAACGCATTCCAACCTCTTCATACGCTTAGGTTGAGGAGCTTCCAACACTTCCGCGTTCTCTAACATCTCAACCTATAGAACAAGAGCATTTTAGTATCATATTTTCAAGAAGTAAGAAGTCAATGACATACATTCAATAAACTGCTCACGTTTGAAATAACATCAGAGATATCCCCATAAGCACTAAGGTTCGGGAGATTATCATCATCTTCGCATTTCTGATTTTCCACCCGAAGTTCGCATGGCTGTAATAACAGTGTACGATGAAGATCATCACCGGTACCTGCTTCATCTTCTTCAGCATCATCTTCTCCAGACAATGCGCCTGAATCCGGCATCTCTATAAAGAGTGTGCTCGGAAATACATTGTCGTCAAGAACCGAATTCACCATCTCCTCCAAATACTCTAGAGCTTCATCGGTAGTTTTAAAATTATTATATCTATTAAGAATTATAACCTATATTGTATTATAATTCTCACACCAATACGAAGATAATAAATTTTTCATAGAAGCCAACGATAAGAAAATATATTTAAAAAAAAATTGCTGAACAAAATGTCATTTGCATGCGGTATGTACGACTGTGACCATTATGGTAACAGCTACATTCAAACCAAGATACCAATATATCCGACTCATCAAAAAAGTTATAAAAAATGTTTTCTTATATTTTGATGTTGTATGCAAATGACCAAAGTCACGAATCGCAAACAAAATCCTTATTCTGGCACGTATAGACATTCTTACCTAAAGGGACGCTCCATTTGACTTTTTTTTAATACTTCTGAAAAATACAAAATTATGCGACCTGCTATATGTCTAATAACGTGCGAATAAGTTTCAAATTGTATCTCAGCAGACGGGTCAACGCATACTCAGTTGCACGAATACTAGCGAGTGGCGATATGTCTTTACAACTGTTTAATAAATATCGGTAAGTGGAGCACTACCAGTGTGACCGTATGGTAACAGTCGTCCTAAATGGGTTAAGAATAATACATTAAGGTAATTAATATTTTTATTTCCACGTTCCTGATAGAAGGGAGTAGGGTGATAGCGACAAGTGATCAGTGTGACCATTAGCTTCTCTAATAAAATATTCCACTTAGTAATACACCTTACTAATAGACAAATTAAAAAAAAAAACAAATAAAACAAAAAACAAAGGCAAAACGTAAAACATGATAAACCAAAAAAAGGGAATTAGGTACTCAAAACCCAAAAAACTTACAAACTATAATTGCAACAACATATTGCACATATCAGTTCCTTATTCTTATTTTAAGAAAAAAATTAAAGACTATGGCGCAAAATTATAGTCGGATAAAGTACACTTTAAAATTCTTTTAGCACGTAACAAAGTCAATGTTAGTGTTTTGCTAATTATAGACGACATAAAACCCACTTTAAAGTTATCAGCTAGCTCTAACTTTAAAATCACACAAAGCACATTTTATCTTTTAAAATGGGCTTTTAACCGTCTGTTATCTGTCATTTATAACAAGAAATTACACAATTAGTTTTCCCAATGTGAAGATTTTAATATTTTTAAAGATTTCAATATTTTTGAAGACTTTGAGACTAAAATATATAAAAAACGTGCAAATCCTTTCGAAGGGCTAGATGACGAAGCATTTTATTGCCGGTACAGATTTGATAAAGTGACAGTTGTTATATTCGCATTTTCGCTGTCATGGGAACTTGGAATTTTCATCCAGCTGCAAAATAGTCGACATCGTTGCAAGATCTCGGGGTTCACTTCATGACTCCAATTATTGGAATAATTGTCGCTTGAAACGCACATTAGAAGCCAACGTTAATGTCCACCAAGGCATCTTGCTTGGTGACGCAGGATATCCACGCTCCTTTGTATTGTTGACACCGGTCAGAAATCCGTCCAACCAAAGAGAAGAACGGTATAACAACAGCCATACATCTACAAGAAGTCGAATCGAATGTCTCAATGGTCAGTTGAAGTCAAAATTCAGATCACTTCTCGAAAGATTACGAGTGGATTTAGATACGGCAAAAAATGTGATTGTTGCCGTGGCCGTACTTCACAACATAGCTAAGAATAGGAATTTTCCGTTCTTTGAAGAAAATCAACAACCAAGGCCATCACGACCACCATTAAATGTTAACAATAACACCCAAGGACCTGCAGAAGCAACAGGAAGGGCTTTCAGAAATACATTCATAAACCAATATTTTTAAATATATGCGCAATTTATTAAGCACATAAATAAATAAGCATTAACTACATAAAAAAAAAATTGCGTGGAACTTTTATCTTCCTACCTTAATGGCCGGTTGTTGTGTTCGTCTTTGATAATTTGTGTATTTTTAAACAATGAATTTCTTTCTTATTTGCCATCTCCAAAGTGTGAGCTTCACGTGCATGTGTGGTAGCCTCTTTGGCTTGCAATAGCAGTTCTTTTGCTAGCTCAATTTGCAAAGCATGTAAATCCTTCGACTGTGCACTTTCGTTTTTAATTTGCCGTTGTCGTTCGGACATCACCTCGCATTTTGTTGTCGGCTTTCTGGGCAGTTTCCTCAGCGCACCAAGCAAATTCTTCGATAAAGGTGGTACAATGGGGGTGGAAGTGGATTGTTTAGGAACTGCTGCATTTATGTCAACAACCATCGCAGTGGAGCTATCAACATCTACTTCACCTTCGACAGGACTTTTTGCGTATGTAGGGCTGATATACAAATATCGCTAAAGTTGGCGGTGGGAGTGAGTGAGATGGGCAAAATGCTGTCACTGTCAATGAATATAGTGTCTTCCTGAAACTGCTCGGTTTCCCTGAACTAATAGTTCCGATGGGTCCATCGATGCTTCTGTTGTACCCTCCTGAACTCATCCCTGATGCGATCGATTCCCAAGCCACTTTCTTTCGAGCGATCATCTTTAGATCGTTGCCCTTATCCTCCACTACTGCAATATGCTGGTCAGCTAACTGCCGCAGCATTTCCTTCTCACCCCGGTCCCAATTCTGCTGGCGATCTCGTTTTATCTAAAATAAAACATATTCTTAATAAAATAGTTGAAATTTCCTTAGTTTCTTTTTCAGTTACATACCTTTTCTACGACTAATTCCATAATCGAAATTTAAACTTTTTTTTAAACCAACAGATGTAAGCAATCAACAATTAGAGTTTTGTTATGTCAAATTCATTTGAATTTGCTAAACCAATGTCGCTTAAACTGTGTTTGGGTTCTCAAACTTCTCAATTTTTGGGTTTCTTTGACTAAAATTTGCTGTAAGTCAGTTTAAAGGTCGATGCTAGTTGTAGGTAGTTTAAAAATTGTTTATAATTCGTCTCAAAGTTAAAGGGATGTTACTAAGTGGCGCTACTAAACTTCTTTAAAATCAGATGACTATAATTTTGCGCCATAAGTTTTAAAGACTAAATTCTAACTGTTCATCTTCTTGCGGCATATTACATATTCAAATGGACGAACGGATTATGAGGATTATACTCGCTTTTCATTAAGATACTTAATACTTAAATGTATCCGTAATTAAGTAGCTTTCAATTATGATGTAGAAACATTCCGCACCCTTATGAGTAGGTACATATTCATGTTACATAATTTCTATTATTATGTAAATACATCATTTATTTTCTATCGCTCCAAAGTACTCGCAACTGCCTTTATTTAAAATATCTACACGCCATCTAGTTACATTAATTAATTCATTTACATTATTCTTCAATCTACTGGGCCATCCTCCGCATCGCAACAAGAAAGTATAACCAGCTTCTAAGTCTTAAAGTCACACGAGCTTCATCATTCACGCCACACAAGCAAATTTTCACATACACACACATGCGAAATACCTACTAACTAACTTTACAAGCCTTAACTTACTTAGCTTTTTTTTTAAAGACGTGGAGGCAGATAAGGCACCATGTAATCCTAATAAGCACGGCGACCTGAGAAGATCTTTTGTGCTAGCTTTACTTACTACATCTAACTTTGTCTTATCGTTCTATCGTAGGTACTTTTTTTTTAGCGAGCGTAGCTAGCCCTCCCACCCCAACTTAGTATTGAAGTGACTATCGGGCAAAGGCCTAAAAGTCGGGGTGATTGAGCTCGCTATGCCCGCTAAAAGAAATTACTTTGGACATTTCCTCGACTCATGCACTGCACGGCGTTTGGCCTCACATGCAGGTGCTCAGGGCGACGCTATGCGGCATATTGTTAGGTATCTATTTATTTATGCACATACATATGTACATACATGTACACAATCCCCATCTTTAGATCAACAATTTTATTTTATAATCCTATCAATCGCCGTAGCTGCCTTTAATTTAAATTCCTATGCACCATTCCATTTAAAATAGAGTCATCCATTATTATTTAAGCTCCTTGGCCATCTTCTCTCCTTCACATCATGGAAACAGATCCGAACAAGAAAATATGCCATCCAATCAGGGGTACATATGTACACATGTACAAATCATATTCGTTTCATGCATACGCCGAACGTGGAATAGCCAACCAGAAAAAAATGTAACGAACTTCTAAAGTCTAAAATCCACAGCAATAATATGCACATGAGCACATACATATATCGCTCAACGCGTATCCACCAACCAACCCTTTTCAGGTATCTACCTGGCATATTATCGATCGACCACGTGATCACTACCCTTCTTCCACAACCTTACTCATTCGCCGAAACTCCATGCTGTAACCCAAAGCATATTTTTCTCTCTTTTGGGATGGGCTGTCACGGTATGAGTTGTCCCCTTGTATGAGCTGTCTGGGGTGGGTCCGGGGATGAGGTGTCCGGGGATGGGTTTTCCTGGAATGAGTTGTACCCGACCTGATTTCTTCAATCTAGTGCTGGAACAGATAGTGCGCAGGGCAGGCGTTAACAAGGAAGGCACTATCTTCAACAAATCCGTCCAGCTGCTGGGATACGCAGACGATATTGATATCATCGGTCGCTCCCAGCGTGCCGTCATAGAGGCTTTTACGGCAATTGAAGAAAAGGCGAAACGAGTCAGTCTTGAGGTAAACGAGGACAAAACAAAGTACATGTTGTCAACAAGCAAAGCAGCATCTGTCGACAAAACGTCACTGTTGACAGCAGTAACTTCGAAGTAGTTAAGAAGTTTACCTGCGTCTTAGTGGAGATCCGATGAAGACTAACCCAAGCAAACCGCTGCTACTTCGGTTCGGCGAAACAATTAGTTTCAAAACTCCTAACTAGGACAAAATGCATGCTCTACAAATCGGTAATCCTGCCAGTTCTGCTCTATGGTGCCGAGTGCTGGACGATAAGCAGGAAAGCAGAGCAGATTTTGAATACGTTCGAAAGAAAAATTCTTTTGCGAGAGGAGAAAAACTACTCGTCTGGAAGAAAAAAGAAATCGGACAAAAGACAGCAAGGAATGGTGGAAGATCGCGAAGGAAATAAGAAGACACACCACGCAAAAGTGGCCAAAAATATCTGCATCCGATTTTAGAACCTACTTTAGCAGCTTTGACATCTACAGACATACACTACGCAGCAATGCTTTTTTTTTTTTTTTTTTATTTTCCGAGGGTAGGTGAAAATCTTCCATAGACACTATGAGAATAGCAAGCGCGTGCTCATAGTAGTGTCAGATTCTTACTGACTAAAAACACCACCCTTCGATATAAATTTGTTAGATATTGCAACTAAGCAAAAAACTTATCAAACAGTTTTCAAGAAATAAAAGCGTTTGGTAGGTTACTTTCCAATGAAAGATCCTACATGCTCCGCAGTTTAAACGCGGTTGCTCACTATCGCGCTAATTCTTTGTAGACGGCGCAGTAAACTTCTGTCATCCAAAATTCGAAGGACTGCATTATTTGCGCGACTTTTTAGTCGACTTTGATTTCGTGTTCGATTGTTTTAATGCTGAGATCTTTGCTTCTGATATACCACGGTGCATTAACAATTCCTCTTAGCACTTTATTTTTACAAGTTTGTAAAATATTACGTATTTTGGTACAACCCCAGAGGTGTATACCATACGTCTAGACTGATTTTAGCACTTGCACAAGCTTTTATACAAATAAAAGCAGTTTGTTTACTTTATTTCTTATTTTCTTTTACTTTATTATGGAATACTTTCCAAGTAACCAATACATTTCTCTGCATTTATTTCCGAGCTCCTTCTGTTGTTCTTTACATGGGACTTCCATTTCAGCTTTCCATCGAGTGTCATACAAAGATACTAAGCCTCGTTTGCAGTCGAAATTCGAACCGATTTTGAAAAGATCGGCAAATTATTTGGCTTCATTCAGTGCGAATCGGCAAATGTTTCTCCATTCATTTACTCCATCCAATGCTTTCTGCAATTTTAACGTAGTCTCTAAGACCTTTTTCCTACTGCCAAGTTAGTAGTGTCGTCGGCAAATGCAGCTAGCACGTCCGTAGGGAGATATCGAATTTTCTGTATATCGCCCTAAGCTACCTTCGCCCTAAGAAACCTTCCTATCACTCTGACAAAATGCTCTAAGAGCCTTCTCTCCTACCGTCCGTAGGGAGGATCTCACCTACCGTCCGTAGGGAGATTTCCAATTTTAAGTACTTCGCCCTAGGCTACTATCGCCCTAAGAAACCGTAATAACAGTCTGACGAAATGCTATAAGAGCCTTCTCTCCTACCGTCCGTAGGGAGGATCTCACCTACCGTCCGTAGGGAGATATCGAATTTTTAGTATATCGCCCTAAGCTACCTTCGCCCTAATAAACCTTCCTAACACTCTGACGAAATGCTCTAAGAGCCTTCTCTCCTACTGTCCGTAGGGAGGATCTCACCTACCGTCCGTAGGGAGATATCGAATTTTTAATATATCGCCCTAAGCTACTTTCGCCCTAAGAAACCATCCTAACAGTCTGACAAAAAGCTCTAAGAGCCTTCTCTCCTACCGTCCGTAGGGAGGATCTCACCTGCCGTCCGTAGGGAGATATCGAATTTTTAGTATATCGCCCTAAGCTACCTTCGCCCTAAGAAACCTTCCTATCACTCCGACAAAATGCTCTAAGAGCCTTCTCTCCTACCGTCCGTAGGGAGGATCTCACCTACCGTCCGTAGGGAGATATCGAATTTTTAATATATCGCCCTAAGCTACTTTCGCCCTAAGAAACCATCCTAACAGTCTGACAAAAAGCTCTAAGAGCCTTCTCTCCTGCCGTCCGTAGGGAGGGTCTCACCTACCGTCCGTAGGGAGATATCGAATTTTCAGTATATCGCCCTAAGCTACCTTCGCCCTAAGAAACCAACCTAACAGTCTGACAAAATGCTCTAAGAGCCTTCTCTCCTACCGTCCGCAGGGAGGATCTCACCTACCGTCCGTAGGGAGATATCGAATTTTCAGTATATCGCCCTAAGCTACCTTCGCCCTAAGAAACCTTCCTATCACTCTGACAAAATGCTCTAAGAGCCTTCTCTCCTGCCGTCCGTAGGGAGGATCTCACCTACCGTCCGTAGGGAGATATCGAATTTTCAGTATATCGCCCTAAGCTACCTTCGCCCTAAGCTACCTTCGCCCTAAGAAACCTTCCTAACACTCTGACGAAATGCTCTAAGAGCCTTCTCTCCTACCGTCCGTAGGGAGGATCTCACCTACCGTCCGTAGGGAGATATCGAATTTTCAGTATATGGCCCTAAGCCACCTTAGCCCTAAGCAACCATCCTTACAGTCTGACAAAATGCTCTAAGAGCCTTCTCTCCTACCGTCCGTAGGGAGGATCTCACCTACCGTCCGCAGGGAGATATCGGATTTTCAGTATATCGCCCTAAGCTACCTTCGCCCTAAAAACCATCCTAACAGTCTGACAAAATGCTCTAAGAGCCTTCTCTCCTACCGTCCGTAGGGAGGATCTCACCTACCGTCCGTATGGAGATATCGAATTTTCAGTATATCGCCCTAAGCTACCTTCGCCCTAAGAAACCCTCTTATCACTCCGACAAAATGCTCTAAGAGCCTTTTCTCCTACCGTCCGTAGGGAGGATCTCAGCTACCGTCCGTAGGGAGATATCGAATTTTCAGTATATGGCCCTAAGCCACCTTAGCCCTAAGCAACCATCCTAACAGTCTGACAAAATGCTCTAAGAGCCTTCTCTCCTACCGTCCGTAGGGAGGATCTCACCTACCGTCCGTATGGAGATATCGAATTTTCAGTATATCGCCCTAAGCTACCTTCGCCCTAAGAAACCCTCTTATCACTCCGACAAAATGCTCTAAGAGCCTTTTCTCCTACCGTCCGTAGGGAGGATCTCAGCTACCGTCCGTAGGGAGATATCGAATTTTCAGTATATCGCCCTAAGCTACCTTCGCCCTAAGAAACCAACCTAACAGTCTGACAAAATGCTCTAAGAGCCTTCTCTCCTACCGTCCGCAGGGAGGATCTCACCTACCGTCCGTAGGGAGATATCGAATTTTCAGTATATCGCCCTAAGCTACCTTCGCCCTAAGAAACCTTCCTATCACTCTGACAAAATGCTCTAAGAGCCTTCTCTCCTGCCGTCCGTAGGGAGGATCTCACCTACCGTCCGTAGGGAGATATCGAATTTTCAGTATATCGCCCTAAGCTACCTTCGCCCTAAGCTACCTTCGCCCTAAGAAACCTTCCTAACACTCTGACGAAATGCTCTAAGAGCCTTCTCTCCTACCGTCCGTAGGGAGGATCTCACCTACCGTCCGTAGGGAGATATCGAATTTTCAGTATATGGCCCTAAGCCACCTTAGCCCTAAGCAACCATCCTAACAGTCTGACAAAATGCTCTAAGAGCCTTCTCTCCTACCGTCCGTAGGGAGGATCTCACCTACCGTCCGCAGGGAGATATCGGATTTTCAGTATATCGCCCTAAGCTACCTTCGCCCTAAAAACCATCCTAACAGTCTGACAAAATGCTCTAAGAGCCTTCTCTCCTACCGTCCGTAGGGAGGATCTCACCTACCGTCCGTATGGAGATATCGAATTTTCAGTATATCGCCCTAAGCTACCTTCGCCCTAAGAAACCCTCTTATCACTCCGACAAAATGCTCTAAGAGCCTTTTCTCCTACCGTCCGTAGGGAGGATCTCAGCTACCGTCCGTAGGGAGATATCGAATTTTCAGTATATGGCCCTAAGCCACCTTAGCCCTAAGCAACCATCCTAACAGTCTGACAAAATGCTCTAAGAGCCTTCTCTCCTACCGTCCGTAGGGAGGATCTCACCTAACGTCCGTAGGGAGATATCGAATTTTCAGTATATCGCCCTAAGAGACCTTCAATAACACTCTGACGAAATGCTTTAAGAGCCTTCTCTCCTACCGTCCGTAGGGAGGATCTCACCTACCGTCCGTAGGGAGATATCGAATTTTCAGTAGTTCGCCCTAGCCTACCTTCAACCTAAGAAACCATCCTAACAGTCTGAAAAAATGCTCTAAGAGCCTTCTCTCCTACCGTCCGTAGGGAGGATCTCACCTACCGTCCGTAGGGAGATATCGAATTTTCAGTATATCGCCCTAAGCTACCTTCGCCCTAAGAAACCATCCTAACAGTCTGACAAAATGCTCTAAGAGCCTTCTCTCCTACCGTCCGTAGGGAGATATCAAAATTTCAGTATATCGCCCTAAGCTACCTTCGCCCTAAGAAACCTTCCTATCACTCCGACAAAATGCGCTAAGAGCCTTCTCTCCTACCGTCCGTAGGGAGGATCTCACCTACCGTCCGTAGGGAGATATTGAATTTTCAGTAGTTCGCCCTAACCTACCTTCACCCTAAGAAACCATCGTAACAGTCTGACAAAATGCTCTAAGAGCCTTCTCTCCTACCGTCCGTAGGGAGGATCTCACCTACCGTCCGTAGGGAGATATCGAATTTTCAGTATATCGCCCTAACCTACCTTCGCCCTAAGAAACCTTCCTATCACTCTGACGAAATGCTCTAAGAGCCTTCTCTCCTACCGTCCGTAGGGAATATCTCACCTACCGTCCGTAGGGAGATATCGAATTTTCAGTATATCGCCCTAACCTACCTTCGCCATAAGAAACCTTCCTATCACTCCGACAAAATGCTCTAAGAGCCTTCTCTCCTACCGTCCGTAGGGAGATATCGAATTTTCAGTAGTTCGCCCTAACCTACCTTCACCCTAAGAAACCATCGTAACAGTCTGACAAAATGCTCTAAGAGCCTTCTCTCCTACCGTCCGTAGGGAGGATCTCACCTACCGTCCGTAGGGAGATATCGAATTTTTAGTATATCGCCCTAAGCTACCTTCGCCCTAAGAAACCTTGCTAACAGTCTGACAAAATGCTCTAAGAGCCTTCTCTCCGACCGTCCGTAGGGAGGATCTCAAATACCGTCCGTAGGGAGATATCGAATTTTCTGTATATCGTCCTAAGAAACCTTCCTAACACTCTGACAAAATGCTCTAAGAGCCTTCTCTCCTACCGTCCGTAGGGAAATATCGAATTTTCAGTATATCGCCCTAAGCTACCTTCGCCCTAAGAAACCATCCTAACAGTCTGACAAAATGCTCTAAGAGCCTTCTCTCCTACCGTCCGTAAGGAGGATCTCACCTACCGTCCGTAGGGAGATATTGAATTTTTAGTATATCGCCCTAAGCTACCTTCGCCCTAAGAAACCTTCCTAACAGTCTGATAAAATGCTCTAAGAGCCTTCTCTCCTACCATCCGTAGAGAGGATCTCACCTACCGTCCGTAGGGAGATTTCCCATTTTAAGAACTTCGCCCTATGCTACCCTCGCCCTAAGAAACCTTTCTAACAATGCTCTAAGAGCCTTCTCACCTACCGATTTGTCAGACCTTCGCCCTAAGACCGTAAACAAATGGCTCAGCCCTAACTTAATGCTAGTAACGCATTAAATAGGCAATCAGTCGTAAACCAACGTGGTGGTCAAAACTGAGCAATTTAGCAGACAAGGTGTTGGAGAGGCAAGTTTTTATGTTCAAAAAGGATCTGGCATCGATCATGGTCGTAGGGAGATTTCCTTGCATCGTCCACAAGGTGTTGAGGGCTACTTCGTCTGTGGATCGAGAAGGTATCATCGACATTTCTTAAAGCTTGATTGACCTGCAACCGATATCTCGCCGCGACTGTATTGCCATAGCCATAACAGCTGAGACAGTTGAATAGCCTGGTTTCAGGCTTGTTCTGCTTGAATATGTACGCGTAATGGAAAGTTGCTGCATTATGCCGACCTTTCAGTTTACATCGCTATCGGACCTAGTACGCATGCGAAGGTTTCATCAAACTAGCCTCTCCAACCAAATTTAATCTCAGGTAACACGAAACTCATCAAGTTTGCGTCGATCGTCATCAGGTTGTACAGCCCTCAACTACTTACCGCTCTACGGAAGTGAACCTTTTTATTAAGGATCACTATACTGGCACCGTGTGCCACCGTGTGACCTATAAAATGACCGACAAGCTAAAAAACTAATTTCAAATATAATAACACCGCGCGAAATAAAATTTCCTAAAAAAAATTAAATTTCCTGAAAAAATTAAATTTCCTGAAAAAATTAAATTCCCTAAAAAAATATATTTTCCTAAAAAAATAAAATTTCCTAAAAAAATATATTTTCCTAAAAAAAATATAATTTCCAAAAAAAAAAATAATTTCCCAAGACAAGTTTAAAAATTGTAAAATGGGTGCTAGAATGTTGGATATGGGATCAGGTATAATATATTTTGCAAAATATCGGCAAAAAAAATTTAAAATTCTAGCACAGTTGAACCATTAAAAATTAAGAAGAAGAACGCGAAATCTTTTTGCAAAAATATGAAAAAATGTAGTTTAAGAAAACTTAAAACTAGCACTCACCAGTACAACAACAGCATACAACAGCATACAACAGCATACAACAGCATTCAACAGCGTACAACAGGATACAACAGCTACAACAGGATACAACAGCATACCACACACACTCACGCACATATGCACACACGCGCGCGACCGCGGGCCCCAAACCGTCGAACAAAATTCGTTTCAGCTACTACACTCCCGTCACGATAGGGTGGGGGTGGTGCGGGGGGGAGGAAGGGCTGGTGTGATATTGATACAAATTTAAAATTAAAAAAAAATCTTTTAAAAAATTCAAAGTGAAAAATTCCACGGATAGCAATTCCACTTCACTTCACTACACACACACTTTCACTATTGCTATCCTCTTTCATTTCACCACACCAGAGCAGGGTCAGACACATACACTAACTGAGAGGAGACAACTTAAAAAAAAAAAAAAAAAAATCGGATCCGGGTTGGGGCTTCCACCGAGCTAATCCGCGAACTGAACTGATCACCTCGACGATCCACTTAAGACTGACTCCAAGTAGGCGACTGGGACTAGATTTTACCCACGAAAGTACCACTGTGAGTGTAAACTCATTTCGGCTCCTGTTTGATCCTCTCAAATGATTTTTTTCTGGCGCCAGATCGAATTTTGAGTTTTTTGATGGAAAGATTTGGCGAGAGGGTTGTCAATTTTTTTATTTTTTTCGCGAGAACTTCATAAAAACGTTGAAAAATTGATAAAAAATGGTACAATACGCTAAAAATGGTAAAAAAAAAGTGCCTGGTGTGAGTAGCACCTCATGGCAGGGATTTGCAATCTTCCATTCTGCCACAATCGCTAATAATTTACGAGAAAAGATGAAAAAGCAATTTCGAATAAAGAATTTTAGGCGTAGAGAGGCGCCATTACTATTTATTTTGGTGGGAATAATTGTGACTGATAGTTGTCTTGATTTTGCTTGTATTCGTGGGTATTTTATAAGAAATGGAAAAAAAATCATAGAAAATGGTAAAAATTGCCAAAAAAGGGACACGAAATTATGACCGGTGTGAGTAGTACGTCATGGAAAGATCTGTATATGACGTGAGACCTGAAAATTTTTTGTAATTGCCAATTTTTGAAGGAATTGATGAAAAAATGACGCACGTTACCACCTACCGTCCGTAGGGAGATATCGAATTTTCAGTATATCGCCCTAAGCTACCTTCGCCCTAAGAAACCATCCTTACAGTCTGACAAAATGCTCTAAGAGCCTTCTCTCCTACCGTTCGTAGGGAGGATCTCACCTACCGTCCGTAGGGAGATATCGAATTTTCTGTATATCGCCCTAACCTACCTTCACCCTAAGAAACCATCCTAACAGTCTGACAAAATGCTCTAAGAGCCTTCTCTCCTACCGTCCGTAGGGAGGATCTCACCTACCGTCCGTAGGGAGATATCGAATTTTCAGTATATCGCCCTAAGCTACCTTCGCCCTAAGCTACCTTCGCCCTAAGAAACCTTCCCAACACTCTGACGAAATGCTCTAAGAGCCTTCTCTCCTACCGTCCGTAGGGAGGATCTCACCTACCGTCCGTAGGGAGATATCGAATTTTCAGTATATCGCCCTAAGCTACCTTCACCCTAAGAAACCATCCTAACAGTCTGACAAAATGCTCTAAGAGCCTTCTCTCCTACCGTCCGTAGGGAGGATCTCACCTACCGTCCGTAGGGAGATATCGAATTTTCAGTATATCGCCCTAAGCTACTATCGCCCTAAGCTACTATCGCCCTAAGAAACCTTCCTATCACTCTCACAAAATGCTCTAAGAGCCTTCTCTCCTACCGTCCGTAGGGAGGATGTCACCTACCGTCCGTAGGGAGATATCGAATTTTCAGTATATCGCCCTAAGCTACCTTCGCCGTAAGAAACCTTCCTATCACTCCGGAAAAATGCTCTAAGAGCCTTCTCTCCTACCGTCCGTAGGGAGGATCTCACCTACCGTCCGTAGGGAGATATCGAATTTTCTGTATATCGCCCTAAGCTACCTTCGCCGTAAGAAACCTTCCTATCACTCCGGCAAAATGCTCTAAGAGCCTTCTCTCCTACCGTCCGTAGGGAGGATCTCACCTACCGTCCGTAGGGAGATATCGAATTTTCAGTATATCGCCCTAAGCTACCTTCGCCCTAAGAAACCATCCTAACAGTCTGACAAAAAGCTCTAAGAGCCTTCTCTCCTACCGTCCGTAGGGAGGATCTCACCTACCGTCCGTAGGGAGATATCGAATTTTCAGTAGTTCGCCCTAACCTACCTTCACCCTAAGAAACCATCGTAACAGTCTGACAAAATGCTCTAAGAGCCTTCTCTCCTACCGTCCGTAGGGAGGATCTCACCTACCGTCCGTAGGGAGATATCGAATTTTCAGTATATCGCCCTAAGCTACCTTCGCCCTAAGAAACCTTCCTAACACTCTGACGAAATGCTCTAAGAGCCTTCTCTCCTACCGTCCGTAGGGAGGATCTCACCTACCGTCCGTAGGGAGATATCGAATTTTCAGTATATCGCCCTAAGCTACCTTCGCCCTAAGAAACCTTCCTAACACTCTGACGAAATGCTCTAAGAGCCTTCTCTCCTACCGTCCGTAGGGAGGATCTCACCTACCGCCCGTAGGGAGATATCGAATTTTCAGTATATCGCCCTAAGCTACCTTCGCCCTAAGAAACCATCCTAACAGTCTGACAAAATGCTCTAAGAGCCTTCTCTCCTACCGTCCGTAGGGAGGATCTCACCTACCGTCCGTAGGGAGATATCGAATTTTTAGTATATCGCCCTAAGCTACCTTCGCCCTAAGAAACCTTCCTAACACTCTGACGAAATGCTCTAAGAGCCTTCTCTCCTACCGTCCGTAGGGAGGATCTCACCTACCGTCCGTAGGGAGATATCGAATTTTCAGTATATCGCCCTAAGCTACCTTCGCCCTAAGAAACCTTCCTAACACTTCGGCAAAATGCTCTAAGAGCCTTCTCTCCTACCGTCCGTAGGGAGGATCTCACCTACCGTCCGTAGGGAGATATCGAATTTTCAGTATATCGCCCTAAGCTACCTTCGCCCTAAGAAACCTTCCTCACACTCTGACGAAATGCTCTAAGAGCCTTCTCTCCTACCGTCCGTAGGGAGGATCTCACCTACCGTCCGTAGGGAGATATCGAATTTTCTGTATATCGCCCTAACCTACCTTCACCCTAAGAAACCATCCTAACAGTCTGACAAAATGCTCTAAGAGCCTTCTCTCCTACCGTCCGTAGGGAGGATCTCACCTACCGTCCGTAGGGAGATATCGAATTTTCAGTATATCGCCCTAAGCTACTATCGCCCTAAGCTACTATCGCCCTAAGAAACCTTCCTATCACTCTCACAAAATGCTCTAAGAGCCTTCTCTCCTACCGTCCGTAGGGAGGATGTCACCTACCGTCCGTAGGGAGATATCGAATTTTCAGTATATCGCCCTAAGCTACCTTCGCCGTAAGAAACCTTCCTATCACTCCGGCAAAATGCTCTAAGAGCCTTCTCTCCTACCGTCCGTAGGGAGGATCTCACCTACCGTCCGTAGGGAGATATCGAATTTTCTGTATATCGCCCTAACCTACCTTCACCCTAAGAAACCATCCTAACAGTCTGACAAAATGCTCTAAGAGCCTTCTCACCTACCGTCCGTAGGGAGATATCGAATTTTCAGTATATCGCCCTAAGCTACCTTCGCCCTAAGAAACCTTCCTAACACTCTGACGAAATGCTCTAAGAGCCTTCTCTCCTACCGTCCGTAGGGAGGATGTCACCTACCGTCCGTAGGGAGATATCGAATTTTCAGTATATCGCCCTAAGCTACCTTCGCCGTAAGAAACCTTCCTATCACTCCGGCAAAATGCTCTAAGAGCCTTCTCTCCTACCGTCCGTAGGGAGGATCTCACCTACCGTCCGTAGGGAGATATCGAATTTTCTGTATATCGCCCTAACCTACCTTCACCCTAAGAAACCATCCTAACAGTCTGACAAAATGCTCTAAGAGCCTTCTCACCTACCGTCCGTAGGGAGATATCGAATTTTCAGTATATCGCCCTAAGCTACCTTCGCCCTAAGAAACCTTCCTAACACTCTGACGAAATGCTCTAAGAGCCTTCTCTCCTACCGTCCGTAGGGAGGATCTCACCTACCGTTCGTAGGGAGATATCGAATTTTCAGTATATCGCCCTAAGCTACCTTCGCCCTAAGAAACCTTCCTAACACTCTGACGAAATGCTCTAAGAGCCTTCTCTCCTACCGTCCGTAGGGAGGATATCACCTACCGTCCGTAGGGAGATATCGAATTTTCAGTATATCGCCCTAAGCTACCTTCGCCGTAAGAAACCTTCCTATCACTCCGGAAAAATGCTCTAAGAGCCTTCTCTCCTACCGTCCGTAGGGAGGATCTCACCTACCGTCCGTAGGGAGATATCGAATTTTCAGTATATCGCCCTAAGCTACCTTCGCCCTAAGAAACCATCCTAACAGTCTGACAAAATGCTCTAAGAGCCTTCTCTCCTACCGTCCGTAGGGAGGATCTCACCTACCGTCCGTAGGGAGATATCGAATTTTCTGTATATCGCCCTAACCTACCTTCACCCTAAGAAACCATCCTAACAGTCTGACAAAATGCTCTAAGAGCCTTCTCTCCTACCGTCCGTAGGGAGGATCTCACCTACCGTCCGTAGGGAGATATCGAATTTTCAGTATATCGCCCTAAGCTACCTTCGCCCTAAGAAACCTTCCTAACACTCTGACGAAATGCTCTAAGAGCCTTCTCTCCTACCGTCCGTAGGGAGGATCTCACCTACCGTCCGTAGGGAGCTATCGAATTTTCAGTATATCGCCCTAAGCTACTTTCGCCGTAAGAAACCTTCCTATCACTCCGGCAAAATGCTCTAAGAGCCTTCTCTCCTACCGTCCGTAGGGAGGATCTCACCTACCGTCCGTAGGGAGATATCGAATTTTCAGTATATCGCCCTAAGCTACCTTCACCCTAAGAAACCATCCTAACAGTCTGACAAAATGCTCTAAGAGCCTTCTCTCCTACCGTCCGTAGGGAGGATCTCACCTACCGTCCGTAGGGAGATATCGAATTTTCAGTAGTTCGCCCTAACCTACCTTCACCCTAAGAAACCATCGTAACAGTCTGACAAAATGCTCTAAGAGCCTTCTCTCCTACCGTCCGTAGGGAGGATCTCACCTACCGTCCGTAGGGAGATATCGAATTTTCAGTATATCGCCCTAAGCTACCTTCGCCCTAAGAAACCTTCCTAACACTCTGACGAAATGCTCTAAGAGCCTTCTCTCCTACCGTCCGTAGGGAGGATCTCACCTACCGTCCGTAGGGAGCTATCGAATTTTCAGTATATCGCCCTAAGCTACTTTCGCCGTAAGAAACCTTCCTATCACTCCGGCAAAATGCTCTAAGAGCCTTCTCTCCTACCGTCCGTAGGGAGGATCTCACCTACCGTCCGTAGGGAGATATCGAATTTTCAGTATATCGCCCTAAGCTACCTTCGCCCTAAGAAACCATCCTTACAGTCTGATAAAATGCTCTAAGAGCCTTCTCTCCTACCGTCCGTAGAGAGGATCTCACCTACCGTCCGTAGGGAGCTATCGAATTTTCAGTATATCGCCCTAAGCTACTTTCGCCGTAAGAAACCTTCCTATCACTCCGGCAAAATGCTCTAAGAGCCTTCTCTCCTACCGTCCGTAGGGAGGATCTCACCTACCGTCCGTAGGGAGATATCGAATTTTCAGTATATCGCCCTAAGCTACCTTCGCCCTAAGAAACCTTCCTAACACTCTGACGAAATGCTCTAAGAGCCTTCTCTCCTACCGTCCGTAGGGAGGATCTCACCTACCGTCCGTAGGGAGCTATCGAATTTTCAGTATATCGCCCTAAGCTACTTTCGCCGTAAGAAACCTTCCTATCACTCCGGCAAAATGCTCTAAGAGCCTTCTCTCCTACCGTCCGTAGGGAGGATCTCACCTACCGTCCGTAGGGAGATATCGAATTTTCAGTATATCGCCCTAAGCTACCTTCGCCCTAAGAAACCATCCTTACAGTCTGATAAAATGCTCTAAGAGCCTTCTCTCCTACCGTCCGTAGAGAGGATCTCACCTACCGTCCGTAGGGAGATATCGAATTTTTAGTATATCGCCCTAAGCTACCTTCGCCCTAAGAAACCTTCCTAACACTCTGACGAAATGCTCTAAGAGCCTTCTCTCCTACCGTCCGTAGGGAGGATCTCACCTACCGTCCGTAGGGAGATATCGAATTTTCAGTATATCGCCCTAACCTACCTTCGCCCTAAGAAACCTTCCTATCACTCTGACGAAATGCTCTAAGAGCCTTCTCTCCTACCGTCCGTAGGGAATATCTCACCTACCGTCCGTAGGGAGATATCGAATTTTCAGTATATCGCCCTAACCTACCTTCGCCATAAGAAACCTTCCTATCACTCCGACAAAATGCTCTAAGAGCCTTCTCTCCTACCGTCCGTAGGGAGATATCGAATTTTCAGTAGTTCGCCCTAACCTACCTTCACCCTAAGAAACCATCGTAACAGTCTGACAAAATGCTCTAAGAGCCTTCTCTCCTACCGTCCGTAGGGAGGATGTCACCTACCGTCCGTAGGGAGATATCGAATTTTCAGTATATCGCCCTAAGCTACCTTCGCCGTAAGAAACCTTCCTATCACTCCGGCAAAATGCTCTAAGAGCCTTCTCTCCTACCGTCCGTAGGGAGGATCTCACCTACCGTCCGTAGGGAGATATCGAATTTTCTGTATATCGCCCTAACCTACCTTCACCCTAAGAAACCATCCTAACAGTCTGACAAAATGCTCTAAGAGCCTTCTCACCTACCGTCCGTAGGGAGATATCGAATTTTCAGTATATCGCCCTAAGCTACCTTCGCCCTAAGAAACCTTCCTAACACTCTGACGAAATGCTCTAAGAGCCTTCTCTCCTACCGTCCGTAGGGAGGATGTCACCTACCGTCCGTAGGGAGATATCGAATTTTCAGTATATCGCCCTAAGCTACCTTCGCCGTAAGAAACCTTCCTATCACTCCGGCAAAATGCTCTAAGAGCCTTCTCTCCTACCGTCCGTAGGGAGGATCTCACCTACCGTCCGTAGGGAGATATCGAATTTTCTGTATATCGCCCTAACCTACCTTCACCCTAAGAAACCATCCTAACAGTCTGACAAAATGCTCTAAGAGCCTTCTCACCTACCGTCCGTAGGGAGATATCGAATTTTCAGTATATCGCCCTAAGCTACCTTCGCCCTAAGAAACCTTCCTAACACTCTGACGAAATGCTCTAAGAGCCTTCTCTCCTACCGTCCGTAGGGAGGATCTCACCTACCGTTCGTAGGGAGATATCGAATTTTCAGTATATCGCCCTAAGCTACCTTCGCCCTAAGAAACCTTCCTAACACTCTGACGAAATGCTCTAAGAGCCTTCTCTCCTACCGTCCGTAGGGAGGATATCACCTACCGTCCGTAGGGAGATATCGAATTTTCAGTATATCGCCCTAAGCTACCTTCGCCGTAAGAAACCTTCCTATCACTCCGGAAAAATGCTCTAAGAGCCTTCTCTCCTACCGTCCGTAGGGAGGATCTCACCTACCGTCCGTAGGGAGATATCGAATTTTCAGTATATCGCCCTAAGCTACCTTCGCCCTAAGAAACCATCCTAACAGTCTGACAAAATGCTCTAAGAGCCTTCTCTCCTACCGTCCGTAGGGAGGATCTCACCTACCGTCCGTAGGGAGATATCGAATTTTCTGTATATCGCCCTAACCTACCTTCACCCTAAGAAACCATCCTAACAGTCTGACAAAATGCTCTAAGAGCCTTCTCTCCTACCGTCCGTAGGGAGGATCTCACCTACCGTCCGTAGGGAGATATCGAATTTTCAGTATATCGCCCTAAGCTACCTTCGCCCTAAGAAACCTTCCTAACACTCTGACGAAATGCTCTAAGAGCCTTCTCTCCTACCGTCCGTAGGGAGGATCTCACCTACCGTCCGTAGGGAGCTATCGAATTTTCAGTATATCGCCCTAAGCTACTTTCGCCGTAAGAAACCTTCCTATCACTCCGGCAAAATGCTCTAAGAGCCTTCTCTCCTACCGTCCGTAGGGAGGATCTCACCTACCGTCCGTAGGGAGATATCGAATTTTCAGTATATCGCCCTAAGCTACCTTCACCCTAAGAAACCATCCTAACAGTCTGACAAAATGCTCTAAGAGCCTTCTCTCCTACCGTCCGTAGGGAGGATCTCACCTACCGTCCGTAGGGAGATATCGAATTTTCAGTAGTTCGCCCTAACCTACCTTCACCCTAAGAAACCATCGTAACAGTCTGACAAAATGCTCTAAGAGCCTTCTCTCCTACCGTCCGTAGGGAGGATCTCACCTACCGTCCGTAGGGAGATATCGAATTTTCAGTATATCGCCCTAAGCTACCTTCGCCCTAAGAAACCTTCCTAACACTCTGACGAAATGCTCTAAGAGCCTTCTCTCCTACCGTCCGTAGGGAGGATCTCACCTACCGTCCGTAGGGAGCTATCGAATTTTCAGTATATCGCCCTAAGCTACTTTCGCCGTAAGAAACCTTCCTATCACTCCGGCAAAATGCTCTAAGAGCCTTCTCTCCTACCGTCCGTAGGGAGGATCTCACCTACCGTCCGTAGGGAGATATCGAATTTTCAGTATATCGCCCTAAGCTACCTTCGCCCTAAGAAACCATCCTTACAGTCTGATAAAATGCTCTAAGAGCCTTCTCTCCTACCGTCCGTAGAGAGGATCTCACCTACCGTCCGTAGGGAGCTATCGAATTTTCAGTATATCGCCCTAAGCTACTTTCGCCGTAAGAAACCTTCCTATCACTCCGGCAAAATGCTCTAAGAGCCTTCTCTCCTACCGTCCGTAGGGAGGATCTCACCTACCGTCCGTAGGGAGATATCGAATTTTCAGTATATCGCCCTAAGCTACCTTCGCCCTAAGAAACCTTCCTAACACTCTGACGAAATGCTCTAAGAGCCTTCTCTCCTACCGTCCGTAGGGAGGATCTCACCTACCGTCCGTAGGGAGCTATCGAATTTTCAGTATATCGCCCTAAGCTACTTTCGCCGTAAGAAACCTTCCTATCACTCCGGCAAAATGCTCTAAGAGCCTTCTCTCCTACCGTCCGTAGGGAGGATCTCACCTACCGTCCGTAGGGAGATATCGAATTTTCAGTATATCGCCCTAAGCTACCTTCGCCCTAAGAAACCATCCTTACAGTCTGATAAAATGCTCTAAGAGCCTTCTCTCCTACCGTCCGTAGAGAGGATCTCACCTACCGTCCGTAGGGAGATATCGAATTTTTAGTATATCGCCCTAAGCTACCTTCGCCCTAAGAAACCTTCCTAACACTCTGACGAAATGCTCTAAGAGCCTTCTCTCCTACCGTCCGTAGGGAGGATCTCACCTACCGTCCGTAGGGAGATATCGAATTTTCAGTATATCGCCCTAAGCTACCTTCGCCCTAAGAAACCTTCCTAACACTTCGGCAAAATGCTCTAAGAGCCTTCTCTCCTACCGTCCGTAGGGAGGATCTCACCTACCGTCCGTAGGGAGATATCGAATTTTCAGTATATCGCCCTAAGCTACCTTCGCCCTAAGAAACCTTCCTCACACTCTGACGAAATGCTCTAAGAGCCTTCTCTCCTACCGTCCGTAGGGAGGATCTCACCTACCGTCCGTAGGGAGATATCGAATTTTCTGTATATCGCCCTAACCTACCTTCACCCTAAGAAACCATCCTAACAGTCTGACAAAATGCTCTAAGAGCCTTCTCTCCTACCGTCCGTAGGGAGGATCTCACCTACCGTCCGTAGGGAGATATCGAATTTTCAGTATATCGCCCTAAGCTACTATCGCCCTAAGCTACTATCGCCCTAAGAAACCTTCCTATCACTCTCACAAAATGCTCTAAGAGCCTTCTCTCCTACCGTCCGTAGGGAGGATGTCACCTACCGTCCGTAGGGAGATATCGAATTTTCAGTATATCGCCCTAAGCTACCTTCGCCGTAAGAAACCTTCCTATCACTCCGGCAAAATGCTCTAAGAGCCTTCTCTCCTACCGTCCGTAGGGAGGATCTCACCTACCGTCCGTAGGGAGATATCGAATTTTCAGTATATCGCCCTAAGCTACCTTCGCCCTAAGAAACCATCCTAACAGTCTGACAAAATGCTCTAAGAGCCTTCTCTCCTACCGTCCGTAGGGAGGATCTCACCTACCGTCCGTAGGGAGATATCGAATTTTCAGTATATCGCCCTAAGCTACCTTCACCCTAAGAAACCATCCTAACAGTCTGACAAAATGCTCTAAGAGCCTTCTCTCCTACCGTCCGTAGGGAGGATCTCACCTACCGTCCGTAGGGAGATATCGAATTTTCTGTATATCGCCCTAACCTACCTTCACCCTAAGAAACCATCCTAACAGTCTGACAAAATGCTCTAAGAGCCTTCTCTCCTACCGTCCGTAGGGAGGATCTCACCTACCGTCCGTAGGGAGATATCGAATTTTCAGTATATCGCCCTAAGCTACCTTCGCCCTAAGAAACCTTCCTAACACTCTGACGAAATGCTCTAAGAGCCTTCTCTCCTACCGTCCGTAGGGAGGATCTCACCTACCGTCCGTAGGGAGCTATCGAATTTTCAGTATATCGCCCTAAGCTACTTTCGCCGTAAGAAACCTTCCTATCACTCCGGCAAAATGCTCTAAGAGCCTTCTCTCCTACCGTCCGTAGGGAGGATCTCACCTACCGTCCGTAGGGAGATATCGAATTTTCAGTATATCGCCCTAAGCTACCTTCACCCTAAGAAACCATCCTAACAGTCTGACAAAATGCTCTAAGAGCCTTCTCTCCTACCGTCCGTAGGGAGGATCTCACCTACCGTCCGTAGGGAGATATCGAATTTTCAGTATATCGCCCTAAGCTACCTTCGCCCTAAGAAACCTTCCTAACACTCTGACGAAATGCTCTAAGAGCCTTCTCTCCTACCGTCCGTAGGGAGGATCTCACCTACCGTCCGTAGGGAGCTATCGAATTTTCAGTATATCGCCCTAAGCTACTTTCGCCGTAAGAAACCTTCCTATCACTCCGGCAAAATGCTCTAAGAGCCTTCTCTCCTACCGTCCGTAGGGAGGATCTTACCTACCGTCCGTAGGGAGATATCGAATTTTCAGTATATCGCCCTAAGCTACCTTCGCCCTAAGAAACCATCCTTACAGTCTGATAAAATGCTCTAAGAGCCTTCTCTCCTACCGTCCGTAGAGAGGATCTCACCTACCGTCCGTAGGGAGAATTCCCATTTTAAGAACTTCGCCCTATGCTACCCTCGCCCTAAGAAACCTTTCTAACAATGCTCTAAGAGCCTTCTCACCTACCGATTTGTCAGACCTTCGCCCTAAGACCGTAAACAAATGGCTCAGCCCTAACTTAATGCTAGTAACGCATTAAATAGGCAATCAGTCGTAAACCAACGTGGTGGTCAAAACTGAGCAATGTAGCAGACAACGTGTTGGAGAGGCAAGTTTTTATGTTCAAAAAGGATCTGGCATCGATCATGGTCGTAGGGAGATTTCCTTGCATCGTCCACAAGGTGTTGAGGGCTACTTCGTCTGTGGATCGAGAAGGTATCATCGACATTTCTTAAAGCTTGATTGACCTGCAACCGATATCTCGCCGCGACTGTATTGCTATAGCCATAACAGCTGAGACAGTTGAATAGCCTGGTTTCAGGCTTGTTCTGCTTGAATATGTACGCGTAATGGAAAGTTGCTGCATTATGCCGACCTTTCAGTTTACATCGCTATCAGACCTAGTACGCATGCGAAGGTTTCATCAAACTAGCCTCTCCAACCAAATTTAATCTTAGGTAACACGAAACTCATCAAGTTTGCGTCGATCGTCATCAGGTTGTACAGCCCTCAACTACTTACTGCTCTACGGAAGTGAACCACCTTTTTATTAAGGATCACTATACTGGCACCGTGTGCCACCGTGTGACCTATAAAATGACCGACAAGCTAAAAAACTAATTTCAAATATAATAACACCGCGCGAAATAAAATTTCCTAAAAAAAAATTAAATTTCCTGAAAAAATTAAATTTCCTGAAAAAATTAAATTCCCTAAAAAAATATATTTTCCTAAAAAAATAAAATTTCCTAAAAAAATATATTTTCCTAAAAAAAATATAATTTCCAAAAAAAAAAATAATTTCCCAAGACAAGTTTAAAAATTGTAAAATGGGTGCTAGAATGTTGGATATGGGATCAGGTATAATATATTTTGCAAAATATCGGCAAAAAAAATTTAAAATTCTAGCACAGTTGAACCATTAAAAATTAAGAAGAAGAACGCGAAATCTTTTTGCAAAAATATGAAAAAATGTAGTTTAAGAAAACTTAAAACTAGCACTCACCAGTACAACAACAGCATACAACAGCATACAACAGCATTCAACAGCGTACAACAGGATACAACAGCTACAACAGGATACAACAGCTACAACAGGATACAACAGCATACCACACACACTCACGCACATATGCACACACGCGCGCGACCGCGGGCCCCAAACAGTCGAACAAAATTCGTTTCAGCTACCACATTCCCGTCACGACAGGGTGGGGGTGGTGGGGGGGGGGAGGAAGGGCTGGTGTGATATTGATACAAATTTAAAATTAAAAAATTAAAAAAAAATCTTTTAAAAAATTCAAAGAGAAAAATTCCACGGATAGCAATTCCACGGATAGCAATTCCACTTCACTTCACTGCACACACACTTTCACTATTGCTATCCTCTTTCATTTCACCACACCAGAGCAGGGTCAGACACATACACTAACTGAGAGGAGACAACTTAAAAAAAAAAAAAAAAAATCGGATCCGGGTCCGCGAACTGAACTGATCACCTCGACGATCCACTTAAGACTGACTCCAAGTAGGCGACTGGGACTAGATTTTACCCACGAAAGTACCACTGTGAGTGTAAACTCATTTCGGATCCTCTCAAATGTTTTTTTTCTGGCGCCAGATCGAATTTTGAGTTTCTTGATTAAAAAATTTGGCGAGAGGGTTGTCAATTTTTTGATTTTTTTCGCGAGAACTTCATAAAAACGTGAAAAAATGGATAAAAAATGCTAGAATACGCTAAAAATGGTAAAAAAAGTGCCTGGTGTGAGTAGCACCTCATGGCAGGGATTTGCAATCTTCCATTCTGCCACAATCGCTAATAATTTACGAGAAAAGATGAAAAAGCAATTTCGAATAAAGAATTTTAGGCGTAGAGAGGCGCCATTACTATTTATTTTGGTGGGAATAATTGTGACTGATAGTTGTCTTGATTTTGCTTGTATTCGTGGGTATTTTATAAGAAATGGAAAAAAAATCATAGAAAATGGTAAAAATTGCCAAAAAAGGGACACGAAATTATGACCGGTGTGAGTAGTACGTCATGGAAAGATCTGTATATGACGTGAGACCTGAAAATTTTTTGTAATTGCCAATTTTTGAAGGAATTGATGAAAAAATGACGCACGTTACCACCTACCGTCCGTAGGGAGATATCGAATTTTCAGTATATCGCCCTAAGCTACTATCGCCCTAAGAAACCTTACTAACAGTCTGACAAAATGCTCTAAGAGCCTTCTCTCCTACCGTCCGTAGGGAGGATCTCACCTACCGTCCGTAGGGAGATATCGAATTTTCAGTATATCGCCCTAAGCTACCTTTGCCATAAGAAACCATCCTAACAGTCTGACAAAATGCTCTAAGAGCCTTCTCTCCTACCGTCCGTAGGGAGGATCTCACCTACCGTCCGTAGGGAGATATCGAATTTTCAGTATATTGCCCTAAGCTACCTTCGCCCTAAGAAACCATCCTATCACTCCGACAAAATGCTCTAAGAGCCTTCTCTCCTACCGTCCGTAGGGAGGATCTCACCTACCGTCCGTAGGGAGATATCGAATTTTCAGTATATCGCCCTAAGCTGCCTTCGCCCTAAGAAACCATCCTATCACTCCGACAAAATGCTCTAAGAGCCTTCTCTCCTACCGTCCGTAGGGAGGATCTCACCTACCGTCCGTAGGGAGATATCGAATTTTCAGTATATCGCCCTAAGCTACCTTCGCCCTAAGAAACCATCCTATCACTCCGACAAAATGCTCTAAGAGCCTTCTCTCCTACCGTCCGTAGGGAGGATCTCACCTACCGTCCGTAGGGAGATATCAAATTTTCAGTATATTGCCCTAAGCTACCTTCGCCCTAAGAAACCATCCTATCACTCCGACAAAATGCTCTAAGAGCCTTCTCTCCTACCGTCCGTAGGGAGGATCTCACCTACCGTCCGTAGGGAGATATCGAATTTTCAGTATATCGCCCTAAGCTACCTTCGCCCTAAGAAACCTTTCTAACAGTCTGACAAAATGCTCTAAGAGCCTTCTCTCCTACCGTCCGTAGGGAGGATCTCACCTACCGTCCGTAGGGAGATTTCCAATTTTAAGAACTTCGCCCTAAGCTACCTTCACCCTAAGAAACCATCCTAACAGTCTGACAAAATGCTCTAAGAGCCTTCTCTCCTACCGTCCGTAGGGAGGATCTCACCTACCGTCCGTAGGGAGATATCGAATTTTTAGTATATCGCCCTAAGCTACCTTCGCCCTAAGAAACCTTCCTAACACTCTGACGAAATGCTCTAAGAGCCTTCTCTCCTACCGTCCGTAGGGAGGATCTCACCTACCGTCCGTAGGGAGATATCGAATTTTTAGTATATCGCCCTAAGCTACCTTCGCCCTAAGAAACCTTCCTAACACTCTGACGAAATGCTCTAAGAGCCTTCTCTCCTACCGTCCGTAGGGAGGATCTCACCTACCGCCCGTAGGGAGATATCGAATTTTCAGTATATCGCCCTAAGCTACCTTCGCCCTAAGAAACCATCCTAACAGTCTGACAAAATGCTCTAAGAGCCTTCTCTCCTACCGTCCGTAGGGAGGATCTCACCTACCGTCCGTAGGGAGGATCTCACCTACCGTCCGTAGGGAGATATCGAATTTTCAGTATATCGCCCTAAGCTACCTTCGCCCTAAGAAACCATCCTAACAGTCTGACAAAATGCTCTAAGAGCCTTCTCTCCTACCGTCCGTAGGGAGGATCTCACCTACCGTCCGTAGGGAGATATCGAATTTTCAGTATATCGCCCTAAGCTACCTTCGCCCTAAGAAACCATCCTATCACTCCGACAAAATGCTCTAAGAGCCTTCTCTCCTACCGTCCGTAGGGAGGATCTCACCTACCGTCCGTAGGGAGATATCGAATTTTCAGTATATCGCCCTAAGCTGCCTTCGCCCTAAGAAACCATCCTATCACTCCGACAAAATGCTCTAAGAGCCTTCTCTCCTACCGTCCGTAGGGAGGATCTCACCTACCGTCCGTAGGGAGATATCGAATTTTTAGTATATCGCCCTAAGCTACCTTCGCCCTAAGAAACCTTCCTAACACTCTGACGAAATGCTCTAAGAGCCTTCTCTCCTACCGTCCGTAGGGAGGATCTCACCTACCGTCCGTAGGGAGATATCGAATTTTTAGTATATCGCCCTAAGCTACCTTCGCCCTAAGAAACCTTCCTAACACTCTGACGAAATGCTCTAAGAGCCTTCTCTCCTACCGTCCGTAGGGAGGATCTCACCTACCGCCCGTAGGGAGATATCGAATTTTCAGTATATCGCCCTAAGCTACCTTCGCCCTAAGAAACCATCCTAACAGTCTGACAAAATGCTCTAAGAGCCTTCTCTCCTACCGTCCGTAGGGAGGATCTCACCTACCGTCCGTAGGGAGATATCGAATTTTCAGTATATCGCCCTAAGCTACCTTCGCCCTAAGAAACCATCCTAACAGTCTGACAAAATGCTCTAAGAGCCTTCTCTCCTACCGTCCGTAGGGAGGATCTCACCTACCGTCCGTAGGGAGATATCGAATTTTCAGTATATCGCCCTAAGCTACCTTCGCCCTAAGAAACCATCCTATCACTCCGACAAAATGCTCTAAGAGCCTTCTCTCCTACCGTCCGTAGGGAGGATCTCACCTACCGTCCGTAGGGAGATTTCCAATTTTAAGAACTTCGCCCTAAGCTACCTTCACCCTAAGAAACCATCCTAACAGTCTGACAAAATGCTCTAAGAGCCTTCTCTCCTACCGTCCGTAGGGAGGATCTCACCTACCGTCCGTAGGGAGATATCGAATTTTTAGTATATCGCCCTAAGCTACCTTCGCCCTAAGAAACCTTCCTAACACTCTGACGAAATGCTCTAAGAGCCTTCTCTCCTACCGTCCGTAGGGAGGATCTCACCTACCGTCCGTAGGGAGATATCGAATTTTTAGTATATCGCCCTAAGCTACCTTCGCCCTAAGAAACCTTCCTAACACTCTGACGAAATGCTCTAAGAGCCTTCTCTCCTACCGTCCGTAGGGAGGATCTCACCTACCGCCCGTAGGGAGATATCGAATTTTCAGTATATCGCCCTAAGCTACCTTCGCCCTAAGAAACCATCCTAACAGTCTGACAAAATGCTCTAAGAACCTTCTCTCCTACCGTCCGTAGGGAGGATCTCACCTACCGTCCGTAGGGAGATATCGAATTTTCAGTATATCGCCCTAAGCTACCTTCGCCCTAAGAAACCATCCTAACAGTCTGACAAAATGCTCTAAGAGCCTTCTCTCCTACCGTCCGTAGGGAGGATCTCACCTACCGTCCGTAGGGAGATATCGAATTTTCAGTATATCGCCCTAAGCTACCTTCGCCCTAAGAAACCATCCTATCACTCCGACAAAATGCTCTAAGAGCCTTCTCTCCTACCGTCCGTAGGGAGGATCTCACCTACCGTCCGTAGGGAGATTTCCAATTTTAAGAACTTCGCCCTAAGCTACCTTCACCCTAAGAAACCATCCTAACAGTCTGACAAAATGCTCTAAGAGCCTTCTCTCCTACCGTCCGTAGGGAGGATCTCACCTACCGTCCGTAGGGAGATATCGAATTTTTAGTATATCGCCCTAAGCTACCTTCGCCCTAAGAAACCTTCCTAACACTCTGACGAAATGCTCTAAGAGCCTTCTCTCCTACCGTCCGTAGGGAGGATCTCACCTACCGTCCGTAGGGAGATATCGAATTTTTAGTATATCGCCCTAAGCTACCTTCGCCCTAAGAAACCTTCCTAACACTCTGACGAAATGCTCTAAGAGCCTTCTCTCCTACCGTCCGTAGGGAGGATCTCACCTACCGCCCGTAGGGAGATATCGAATTTTCAGTATATCGCCCTAAGCTACCTTCGCCCTAAGAAACCATCCTAACAGTCTGACAAAATGCTCTAAGAGCCTTCTCTCCTACCGTCCGTAGGGAGGATCTCACCTACCGTCCGTAGGGAGATATCGAATTTTTAGTATATCGCCCTAAGCTACCTTCGCCCTAAGAAACCTTCCTAACACTCTGACGAAATGCTCTAAGAGCCTTCTCTCCTACCGTCCGTAGGGAGGATCTCACCTACCGTCCGTAGGGAGATATCGAATTTTTTGTATATCGCCCTAAGCTACCTTCGCTTTAAGAAACCATCCTATCACTCCGACAAAATGCTCTAAGAGCCTTCTCTCCTACCGTCCGTAGGGAGGATCTCACCTACCGTCCGTAGGGAGATATCGAATTTTCAGTATATCGCCCTAAGCTACCTTCGCCCTAAGAAACCTTTCTAACAGTCTGACAAAATGCTCTAAGAGCCTTCTCTCCTACCGTCCGTAGGGAGGATCTCACCTACCGTCCGTAGGGAGATTTCCAATTTTAAGAACTTCGCCCTAAGCTACCTTCACCCTAAGAAACCATCCTAACAGTCTGACAAAATGCTCTAAGAGCCTTCTCTCCTACCGTCCGTAGGGAGGATCTCACCTACCGTCCGTAGGGAGATATCGAATTTTTAGTATATCGCCCTAAGCTACCTTCGCCCTAAGAAACCTTCCTAACACTCTGACGAAATGCTCTAAGAGCCTTCTCTCCTACCGTCCGTAGGGAGGATCTCACCTACCGCCCGTAGGGAGATATCGAATTTTCAGTATATCGCCCTAAGCTACCTTCGCCCTAAGAAACCATCCTAACAGTCTGACAAAATGCTCTAAGAGCCTTCTCTCCTACCGTCCGTAGGGAGGATCTCACCTACCGTCCGTAGGGAGATATCGAATTTTCAGTATATCGCCCTAAGCTACCTTCGCCCTAAGAAACCATCCTAACAGTCTGACAAAATGCTCTAAGAGCCTTCTCTCCTACCGTCCGTAGGGAGGATCTCACCTACCGTCCGTAGGGAGATATCGAATTTTCAGTATATCGCCCTAAGCTACCTTCGCCCTAAGAAACCATCCTATCACTCCGACAAAATGCTCTAAGAGCCTTCTCTCCTACCGTCCGTAGGGAGGATCTCACCTACCGTCCGTAGGGAGATATCGAATTTTTAGTATATCGCCCTAAGCTACCTTCGCCCTAAGAAACCTTCCTAACACTCTGACGAAATGCTCTAAGAGCCTTCTCTCCTACCGTCCGTAGGGAGGATCTCACCTACCGTCCGTAGGGAGATATCGAATTTTTTGTATATCGCCCTAAGCTACCTTCGCCCTAAGAAACCATCCTATCACTCCGACAAAATGCTCTAAGAGCCTTCTCTCCTACCGTCCGTAGGGAGGATCTCACCTACCGTCCGTAGGGAGATATCGAATTTTCTGTATATCGCCCTAAGCTACCTTCACCCTAAGAAACCATCCTAACAGTCTGACAAAATGCTCTAAGAGCCTTCTCTCCTACCGTCCGTAGGGAGGATCTCACCTACCGTCCGTAGGGAGATATCGAATTTTCAGTATATCGCCCTAAGCTACCTTCGCCCTAAGAAACCTTCCTAACACTCTGACGAAATGCTCTAAGAGCCTTCTCTCCTACCGTCCGTAGGGAGGATCTCACCTACCGCCCGTAGGGAGATATCGAATTTTCAGTATATCGCCCTAAGCTACCTTCGCCCTAAGAAACCATCCTAACAGTCTGACAAAATGCTCTAAGAGCCTTCTCTCCTACCGTCCGTAGGGAGGATCTCACCTACCGTCCGTAGGGAGATATCGAATTTTCAGTATATCGCCCTAAGCTACCTTCGCCCTAAGAAACCATCCTATCACTCCGACAAAATGCTCTAAGAGCCTTCTCTCCTACCGTCCGTAGGGAGGATCTCACCTACCGTCCGTAGGGAGATATCGAATTTTTAGTATATCGCCCTAAGCTACCTTCGCCCTAAGAAACCTTCCTAACACTCTGACGAAATGCTCTAAGAGCCTTCTCTCCTACCGTCCGTAGGGAGGATCTCACCTACCGTCCGTAGGGAGATATCGAATTTTTTGTATATCGCCCTAAGCTACCTTCGCCCTAAGAAACCATCCTATCACTCCGACAAAATGCTCTAAGAGCCTTCTCTCCTACCGTCCGTAGGGAGGATCTCACCTACCGTCCGTAGGGAGATTTCCAATTTTAAGAACTTCGCCCTAAGCTACCTTCACCCTAAGAAACCATCCTAACAGTCTGACAAAATGCTCTAAGAGCCTTCTCTCCTACCGTCCGTAGGGAGGATCTCACCTACCGTCCGTAGGGAGATATCGAATTTTCAGTATATCGCCCTAAGCTACCTTCACCCTAAGAAACCATCCTAACAGTCTGACAAAATGCTCTAAGAGCCTTCTCTCCTACCGTCCGTAGGGAGGATCTCACCTACCGTCCGTAGGGAGATATCGAATTTTTTGTATATCGCCCTAAGCTACCTTCGCCCTAAGAAACCATCCTAACAGTCTGACAAAATGCTCTAAGAGCCTTTTCTCCTACCGTCCGTAGGGAGGATCTCACCTACCGTCCGTAGGGAGACATCGAATTTTTAGTATATCGCCCTAAGCTACCTTCGCCCTAAGAACCTTCCTAACACTCTGACGAAATGCTCTAAGAGCCTTCTCACCTACCGATTTGTCAGACCTTCGCCCTAAGACCGTAAACAAATGGCTCAGCCCTAACTTAATGCTAGTAACGCATTAAATAGGCAATCAGTCGTAAACCAACGTGGTGGTCAAAACTGAGCAATTTAGCAGACAAGGTGTTGGAGAGGCAAGTTTTTATGTTCAAAAAGGATCTGGCATCGATCATGGTCGTAGGGAGATTTCCTTGCATCGTCCACAAGGTGTTGAGGGCTACTTCGTCTGTGGATCGAGAAGGTATCATCGACATTTCTTAAAGCTTGATTGACCTGCAACCGATATCTCGCCGCGACTGTATAGCCATAGCCATAACAGCTGAGACAGTTGAATAGCCTGGTTTCATTCTTGTTCTGCTTGAATATGTACGCGTAATGGAAAGTTGCTGCATTATGCCGACCTTTCAGTTTACATCGCTATCGGACCTAGTACGCATGCGAAGGTTTCATCAAACTAGCCTCTCCAACCAAATTTAATCTTAATTAACACGAAACTCATCAAGTTTGCGTTGATCGTCATCAGGTTGTACAGCCCTCAACTACTTACCGCTCTACGGAAGTGAACCTTTTTATTAAGGATCACTATACTGGCACCGTGTGCCACCGTGTGACCTATAAAATGACCGACAAGCTAAAAAACTAATTTCAAATATAATAACACCGCGCGAAATAAAATTTCCTGAAAAAATTAAATTTCCTAAAAAAAATTAAATTTCCTGAAAAAATTAAATTTCCTGAAAAAATTAAATTTCCTGAAAAAATTAAATTCCCTAAAAAAATATATTTTCCTAAAAAAATAAAATTTCCTAAAAAAAAAATAATTTCCCAAGACAAGTTTAAAAATTGTAAAATGGGTGCTAGAATGTTGGATATGGGATCAGGTATAATATATTTTGCAAAATATCGGCAAAAAAAATTTAAAATTCTAGCACAGTTGAACCATTAAAAATTAAGAAGAAGAACGCGAAATCTTTTTGCAAAAATATGAAAAAATGTAGTTTAAGAAAACTTAAAACTAGCACTCACCAGTACAACAACAGCATTCAACAGAATACAACAGGATACAACAGCTACAACAGGATACAACAGCTACAACAGGATACAACAGCATACCACACACACTCACGCACATATGCACACACGCGCGCGACCGCGGGCCCCAAACCGTCGAACAAAATTCGTTTCAGCTACCACATTCCCGTCACGACAGGGTGGGGGTGGTGGGGGGGGGGAGGAAGGGCTGGTGTGATATTGATACAAATTTAAAATTAAAAAATTAAAAAAAAATCTTTTAAAAAATTCAAAGAGAAAAATTCCACGGATAGCAATTCCACTTCACTTCACTGCACACACACTTTCACTATTGCTATCCTCTTTCATTTCACCACACCAGAGCAGGGTCAGACACATACACTAACTGAGAGGAGACAACTTAAAAAAAAAAAAAAAAAAAAAAATCGGATCCGGGTTGGGGCTTCCACCGAACTAATCCGCGAACTGAACTGATCACCTCGACGATCCACTTAAGACTGACTCCAAGTAGGCGACTGGGACTAGATTTTACCCACGAAAGTACCACTGTGAGTGTAAACTCATTTCGGATCCTGTTTGATCCTCTCAAATGTTTTTTTTCTGGCGCCAGATCGAATTTTGAGTTTTTTGATGGAAAAATTTGGCGAGAGGGTTGTCAATTTTTTGATTTTTTTCGCGAGAACTTCATAAAAACGTGAAAAAATGGATAAAAAATGCTGGAATACGCTAAAAATGGTAAAAAAAAGTGCCTGGTGTGAGTAGCACCTCATGGCAGGGATTTGCAATGTTCCATTCTGCCACAATCGCTAATAATTTACGAGAAAAGATGAAAAAGCAATTTCGAATAAAGAATTTTAGGCGTAGAGAGGCGCCATTACTATTTATTTTGGTGGGAATAATTGTGACTGATAGTTGTCTTGATTTTGCTTGTATTCGTGGGTATTTTATAAGAAATGGAAAAAAAATCATAGAAAATGGTAAAAATTGCCAAAAAAGGGACACGAAATTATGACCGGTGTGAGTAGTACGTCATGGAAAGATCTGTATATGACGTGAGACCTGAAAATTTTTTGTAATTGCCAATTTTTGAAGGAATTGATGAAAAAATGACGCACGTTACCACCTACCGTCCGTAGGGAGATATCGAATTTTCAGTATATCGCCCTAAGCTACTATCGAACTAAGAAACCTTCCTAACACTCTGACAAAATGCTCTAAGAGCCTTCTCTCCTACCGTCCGTAGGGAGGATCTCACCTACCGTCCGTAGGGAGGATCTCACCTACCGTCCGTAGGGAGATTTCCAATTTTAAGAACTTCGCCCTAAGCTACCTTCACCCTAAGAAACCATCCTAACAGTCTGACAAAATGCTCTAAGAGCCTTCTCTCCTACCGTCCGTAGGGAGGATCTCACCTACCGTCCGTAGGGAGATATCGAATTTTCAGTATATTGCCCTAAGCTACCTTCGCCCTAAGAAACCATCCTATCACTCCGACAAAATGCTCTAAGAGCCTTCTCTCCTACCGTCCGTAGGGAGGATCTCACCTACCGTCCGTAGGGAGATATCGAATTTTCAGTATATCGCCCTAAGCTGCCTTCGCCCTAAGAAACCATCCTATCACTCCGACAAAATGCTCTAAGAGCCTTCTCTCCTACCGTCCGTAGGGAGGATCTCACCTACCGTCCGTAGGGAGGATCTCACCTACCGTCCGTAGGGAGATTTCCAATTTTAAGAACTTCGCCCTAAGCTACCTTCACCCTAAGAAACCATCCTAACAGTCTGACAAAATGCTCTAAGAGCCTTCTCTCCTACCGTCCGTAGGGAGGATCTCACCTACCGTCCGTAGGGAGATATCGAATTTTCAGTATATTGCCCTAAGCTACCTTCGCCCTAAGAAACCATCCTATCACTCCGACAAAATGCTCTAAGAGCCTTCTCTCCTACCGTCCGTAGGGAGGATCTCACCTACCGTCCGTAGGGAGATATCGAATTTTCAGTATATCGCCCTAAGCTGCCTTCGCCCTAAGAAACCATCCTATCACTCCGACAAAATGCTCTAAGAGCCTTCTCTCCTACCGTCCGTAGGGAGGATCTCACCTACCGTCCGTAGGGAGATATCGAATTTTTAGTATATCGCCCTAAGCTACCTTCGCCCTAAGAAACCTTCCTAACACTCTGACGAAATGCTCTAAGAGCCTTCTCTCCTACCGTCCGTAGGGAGGATCTCACCTACCGCCCGTAGGGAGATATCGAATTTTCAGTATATCGCCCTAAGCTACCTTCGCCCTAAGAAACCATCCTAACAGTCTGACAAAATGCTCTAAGAGCCTTCTCTCCTACCGTCCGTAGGGAGGATCTCACCTACCGTCCGTAGGGAGATATCGAATTTTCAGTATATCGCCCTAAGCTACCTTCGCCCTAAGAAACCATCCTATCACTCCGACAAAATGCTCTAAGAGCCTTCTCTCCTACCGTCCGTAGGGAGATAGCGAATTTTCAGTATATTGCCCTAAGCTACCTTCGCCCTAAGAAACCATCCTATCACTCCGACAAAATGCTCTAAGAGCCTTCTCTCCTACCGTCCGTAGGGAGGATCTCACCTACCGTCCGTAGGGAGATATCGAATTATCAGTATATCGCCCTAAGCTGCCTTCGCCCTAAGAAACCATCCTAACACTCTGACGAAATGCTCTAAGAGCCTTCTCTCCTACCGTCCGTAGGGAGGATCTCACCTACCGTCCGTAGGGAGATATCGAATTTTCAGTATATCGCCCTAAGCTACCTTCGCCCTAAGAAACCATCCTATCACTCCGACAAAATGCTCTAAGAGCCTTCTCTCCTACCGTCCGTAGGGAGGATCTCACCTACCGTCCGTAGGGAGATATCGAATTTTCAGTATATCGCCCTAAGCTACCTTCGCCCTAAGAAACCTTTCTAACAGTCTGACAAAATGCTCTAAGAGCCTTCTCTCCTACCGTCCGTAGGGAGGATCTCACCTACCGTCCGTAGGGAGATTTCCAATTTTAAGAACTTCGCCCTAAGCTACCTTCACCCTAAGAAACCATCCTAAGAGTCTGACAAAATGCTCTAAGAGCCATCTCACCTACCGTCCGTAGGGAGATATCGAATTTTTTGTATATCGCCCTAAGCTACCTTCGCCCTAAGAAACCATCCTATCACTCCGACAAAATGCTCTAAGAGCCTTCTCTCCTACCGTCCGTAGGGAGGATCTCACCTACCGTCCGTAGGGAGATATCGAATTTTCAGTATATCGCCCTAAGCTACCTTCGCCCTAAGAAACCTTTCTAACAGTCTGACAAAATGCTCTAAGAGCCTTCTCTCCTACCGTCCGTAGGGAGGATCTCACCTACCGTCCGTAGGGAGATTTCCAATTTTAAGAACTTCGCCCTAAGCTACCTTCACCCTAAGAAACCATCCTAACAGTCTGACAAAATGCTCTAAGAGCCTTCTCTCCTACCGTCCGTAGGGAGGATCTCACCTACCGTCCGTAGGGAGATATCGAATTTTCAGTATATCGCCCTAAGCTGCCTTCGCCCTAAGAAACCATCCTATCACTCCGACAAAATGCTCTAAGAGCCTTCTCTCCTACCGTCCGTAGGGAGGATCTCACCTACCATCCGTAGGGAGATATCGAATTTTTAGTATATCGCCCTAAGCTACCTTCGCCCTAAGAAACCTTCCTAACACTCTGACGAAATGCTCTAAGAGCCTTCTCTCCTACCGTCCGTAGGGAGGATCTCACCTACCGCCCGTAGGGAGATATCGAATTTTCAGTATATCGCCCTAAGCTACCTTCGCCCTAAGAAACCATCCTAACAGTCTGACAAAATGCTCTAAGAGCCTTCTCTCCTACCGTCCGTAGGGAGGATCTCACCTACCGTCCGTAGGGAGATATCGAATTTTCAGTATATCGCCCTAAGCTACCTTCGCCCTAAGAAACCATCCTATCACTCCGACAAAATGCTCTAAGAGCCTTCTCTCCTACCGTCCGTAGGGAGGATCTCACCTACCGTCCGTAGGGAGATATCGAATTTTCAGTATATCGCCCTAAGCTACCTTCGCCCTAAGAAACCTTTCTAACAGTCTGACAAAATGCTCTAAGAGCCTTCTCTCCTACCGTCCGTAGGGAGGATCTCACCTACCGTCCGTAGGGAGATTTCCAATTTTAAGAACTTCGCCCTAAGCTAACTTCACCCTAAGAAACCATCCTAACAGTCTGACAAAATGCTCTAAGAGCCTTCTCTCCTACCGTCCGTAGGGAGATATCGAATTTTCAGTAGTTCGCCCTAAGCTACCTTCACCCTAAGAAACCATCCTAAGAGTCTGACAAAATGCTCTAAGAGCCATCTCACCTACCGTCCGTAGGGAGATATCGAATTTTTTGTATATCGCCCTAAGCTACCTTCGCCCTAAGAAACCATCCTATCACTCCGACAAAATGCTCTAAGAGCCTTCTCTCCTACCGTCCGTAGGGAGGATCTCATCTACCGTCCGTAGGGAGATATCGAATTTTCAGTATATCGCCCTAAGCTGCCTTCGCCCTAAGAAACCATCCTATCACTCCGACAAAATGCTCTAAGAGCCTTCTCTCCTACCGTCCGTAGGGAGGATCTCACCTACCGTCCGTAGGGAGGATCTCACCTACCGTCCGTAGGGAGATTTCCAATTTTAAGAACTTCGCCCTAAGCTACCTTCACCCTAAGAAACCATCCTAACAGTCTGACAAAATGCTCTAAGAGCCTTCTCTCCTACCGTCCGTAGGGAGGATCTCACCTACCGTCCGTAGGGAGATATCGAATTTTCAGTATATTGCCCTAAGCTACCTTCGCCCTAAGAAACCATCCTATCACTCCGACAAAATGCTCTAAGAGCCTTCTCTCCTACCGTCCGTAGGGAGGATCTCACCTACCGTCCGTAGGGAGATATCGAATTTTCAGTATATCGCCCTAAGCTGCCTTCGCCCTAAGAAACCATCCTATCACTCCGACAAAATGCTCTAAGAGCCTTCTCTCCTACCGTCCGTAGGGAGGATCTCACCTACCGTCCGTAGGGAGATATCGAATTTTTAGTATATCGCCCTAAGCTACCTTCGCCCTAAGAAACCTTCCTAACACTCTGACGAAATGCTCTAAGAGCCTTCTCTCCTACCGTCCGTAGGGAGGATCTCACCTACCGCCCGTAGGGAGATATCGAATTTTCAGTATATCGCCCTAAGCTACCTTCGCCCTAAGAAACCATCCTAACAGTCTGACAAAATGCTCTAAGAGCCTTCTCTCCTACCGTCCGTAGGGAGGATCTCACCTACCGTCCGTAGGGAGATATCGAATTTTCAGTATATCGCCCTAAGCTACCTTCGCCCTAAGAAACCATCCTATCACTCCGACAAAATGCTCTAAGAGCCTTCTCTCCTACCGTCCGTAGGGAGATAGCGAATTTTCAGTATATTGCCCTAAGCTACCTTCGCCCTAAGAAACCATCCTATCACTCCGACAAAATGCTCTAAGAGCCTTCTCTCCTACCGTCCGTAGGGAGGATCTCACCTACCGTCCGTAGGGAGATATCGAATTTTCAGTATATCGCCCTAAGCTGCCTTCGCCCTAAGAAACCATCCAATCACTCCGACAAAATGCTCTAAGAGCCTTCTCTCCTACCGTCCGTAGGGAGGATCTCACCTACCATCCGTAGGGAGATATCGAATTTTTAGTATATCGCCCTAAGCTACCTTCGCCCTAAGAAACCTTCCTAACACTCTGACG
This sequence comes from Blera fallax, assembly GCA_946965025.1. Taxonomy (NCBI): domain Eukaryota; kingdom Metazoa; phylum Arthropoda; class Insecta; order Diptera; family Syrphidae; genus Blera; species Blera fallax. The sequence continues at coordinate 44,016,183 of OX337247.1, forward strand.
AAATGCTCTAAGAGCCTTCTCTCCTACCGTCCGTAGGGAGGATCTCACCTACCGCCCGTAGGGAGATATCGAATTTTCAGTATATCGCCCTAAGCTACCTTCGCCCTAAGAAACCATCCTAACAGTCTGACAAAATGCTCTAAGAGCCTTCTCTCCTACCGTCCGTAGGGAGGATCTCACCTACCGTCCGTAGGGAGATATCGAATTTTCAGTATATCGCCCTAAGCTACCTTCGCCCTAAGAAACCATCCTATCACTCCGACAAAATGCTCTAAGAGCCTTCTCTCCTACCGTCCGTAGGGAGGATCTCACCTACCGTCCGTAGGGAGATATCGAATTTTCAGTATATCGCCCTAAGCTACCTTCGCCCTAAGAAACCTTTCTAACAGTCTGACAAAATGCTCTAAGAGCCTTCTCTCCTACCGTCCGTAGGGAGGATCTCACCTACCGTCCGTAGGGAGATTTCCAATTTTAAGAACTTCGCCCTAAGCTACCTTCACCCTAAGAAACCATCCTAACAGTCTGACAAAATGCTCTAAGAGCCTTCTCTCCTACCGTCCGTAGGGAGATATCGAATTTTCAGTAGTTCGCCCTAAGCTACCTTCACCCTAAGAAACCATCCTAAGAGTCTGACAAAATGCTCTAAGAGCCATCTCACCTACCGTCCGTAGGGAGATATCGAATTTTTTGTATATCGCCCTAAGCTACCTTCGCCCTAAGAAACCATCCTATCACTCCGACAAAATGCTCTAAGAGCCTTCTCTCCTACCGTCCGTAGGGAGGATCTCACCTACCGTCCGTAGGGAGATATCGAATTTTCAGTATATCGCCCTAAGCTGCCTTCGCCATAAGAAACCATCCTATCACTCCGACAAAATGCTCTAAGAGCCTTCTCTCCTACCGTCCGTAGGGAGGATCTCACCTACCGTCCGTAGGGAGATATCGAATTTTTAGTATATCGCCCTAAGCTACCTTCGCCCTAAGAAACCTTCCTAACACTCTGACGAAATGCTCTAAGAGCCTTCTCTCCTACCGTCCGTAGGGAGGATCTCACCTACCGCCCGTAGGGAGATATCGAATTTTCAGTATATCGCCCTAAGCTACCTTCGCCCTAAGAAACCATCCTAACAGTCTGACAAAATGCTCTAAGAGCCTTCTCTTTTACCGTCCGTAGGGAGGATCTCACCTACCATCCGTAGGGAGATATCGAATTTTTAGTATATCGCCCTAAGCTACCTTCGCCCTAAGAAACCTTCCTAACACTCTGACGAAATGCTCTAAGAGCCTTCTCTCCTACCGTCCGTAGGGAGGATCTCACCTACCGTCCGTAGGGAGATTTCCAATTTTAAGAACTTCGCCCTAAGCTACCTTCACCCTAAGAAACCATCCTAACAGTCTGACAAAATGCTCTAAGAGCCTTCTCTCCTACCGTCCGTAGGGAGATATCGAATTTTCAGTAGTTCGCCCTAAGCTACCTTCACCCTAAGAAACCATCCTAAGAGTCTGACAAAATGCTCTAAGAGCCATCTCACCTACCGTCCGTAGGGAGATATCGAATTTTTTGTATATCGCCCTAAGCTACCTTCGCCCTAAGAAACCATCCTATCACTCCGACAAAATGCTCTAAGAGCCTTCTCTCCTACCGTCCGTAGGGAGGATCTCACCTACCGTCCGTAGGGAGATATCGAATTTTCAGTATATCGCCCTAAGCTACCTTCGCCCTAAGAAACCTTTCTAACAGTCTGACAAAATGCTCTAAGAGCCTTCTCTCCTACCGTCCGTAGGGAGGATCTCACCTACCGTCCGTAGGGAGGATCTCACCTACCGTCCGTAGGGAGATTTCCAATTTTAAGAACTTCGCCCTAAGCTACCTTCACCCTAAGAAACCATCCTAACAGTCTGACAAAATGCTCTAAGAGCCTTCTCTCCTACCGTCCGTAGGGAGATATCGAATTTTCAGTAGTTCGCCCTAAGCTACCTTCACCCTAAGAAACCATCCTAAGAGTCTGACAAAATGCTCTAAGAGCCTTCTCTCCTACCGTCCGTAGGGAGGATCTCACCTACCGTCCGTAGGGAGATATCGAATTTTTTGTATATCGCCCTAAGCTACCTTCGCCCTAAGAAACCATCCTAACAGTCTGACAAAATGCTCTAAGAGCCTTTTCTCCTACCGTCCGTAGGGAGGATCTCACCTACCGTCCGTAGGGAGATATCGAATTTTTTGTATATCGCCCTAAGCTACCTTCGCCCTAAGAAACCATCCTAACAGTCTGACAAAATGCTCTAAGAGCCTTTTCTCCTACCGTCCGTAGGGAGGATCTCACCTACCGTCCGTAGGGAGACATCGAATTTTTAGTATATCGCCCTAAGCTACCTTCGCCCTAAGAACCTTCCTAACACTCTGACGAAATGCTCTAAGAGCCTTCTCACCTACCGATTTGTCAGACCTTCGCCCTGAGACCGTAAACAAATGGCTCAGCCCTAACTTAATGCTAGTAACGCATTAAATAGGCAATCAGTCGTAAACCAACGTGGTGGTCAAAACTGAGCAATTTAGCAGACAACGTGTTGGAGAGGCAAGTTTTTATGTTCAAAAAGGATCTGGCATCGATCATGGTCGTAGGGAGATTTCCTTGCATCGTCCACAAGGTGTTGAGGGCTACTTCGTCTGTGGATCGAGAAGGTATCATCGACATTTCTTAAAGCTTGATTGACCTGCAACCGATATCTCGCCGCGACTGTATAGCCATAGCCATAACAGCTGAGACAGTTGAATAGCCTGGTTTCAGGCTTGTTCTGCTTGAATATGTACGCGTAATGGAAAGTTGCTGCATTATGCCGACCTTTCAGTTTACATCGCTATCGGACCTAGTACGCATGCGAAGGTTTCATCAAACTAGCCTCTCCAACCAAATTTAATCTTAATTAACACGAAACTCATCAAGTTTGCGTCGATCGTCATCAGGTTGTACAGCCCTCAACTACTTACCGCTCTACGGAAGTGAACCTTTTTATTAAGGATCACTATACTGGCACCGTGTGCCACCGTGTGACCTATAAAATGACCGACAAGCTAAAAAACTAATTTCAAATATAATAACACCGCGCGAAATAAAATTTCCTAAAAAAAATTAAATTTCCTGAAAAAATTAAATTTCCTGAAAAAATTAAATTTCCTAAAAAAAATTAAATTTCCTGAAAAAATTAAATTCCCTAAAAAAAAAATAATTTCCCAAGACAAGTTTAAAAATTGTAAAATGGGTGCTAGAATGTTGGATATGGGATCAGGTATAATATATTTTGCAAAATATCGGCAAAAAAAATTTAAAATTCTAGCACAGTTGAACCATTAAAAATTAAGAAGAAGAACGCGAAATCTTTTTGCAAAAATATGAAAAAATGTAGTTTAAGAAAACTTAAAACTAGCACTCACCAGTACAACAACAGCATTCAACAGCATACAACAGCATACAACAGCATTCAACAGCATACAACAGGATACAACAGCTACAACAGGATACAACAGCATACCACACACACTCACGCACATACGCACACAAGCGCGCGACCGCGGGCCCCAAACCGTCGAACAAAATTCGCTTCAGCTACTACACTCCCGTCACGACAGGGTGGGGGTGGTGGGGGGGGGGTAAGGAAGGGCTGGTGTGATATTGATACAAATTTAAAATTAAAAAATTAAAAAAAATCTTTTAAAAAATTCAAAGAGAAAAATTCCACGGATAGCAATTCCACTTCACTTCACTGCACACACACTTTCACTATTGCTATCCTCTTTCATTTCACCACACCAGAGCAGGGTCAGACACATACACTAACTGAGAGGAGACAACTTAAAAAAAAAAAAAAAAAAAAAAATCGGATCCGGGTTGGGGCTTCCACCGAACTAATCCGCGAACTGAACTGATCACCTCGACGATCCACTTAAGACTGACTCCAAGTAGGCGACTGGGACTAGATTTTACCCACGAAAGTACCACTGTGAGTGTAAACTCATTTCGGATCCTGTTTGATCCTCTCAAATGTTTTTTTTCTGGCGCCAGATCGAATTTTGAGTTTTTTGATGGAAAGATTTGGCGAGAGGGTTGTCAATTTTTTGATTTTTTTCGCGAGAACTTCATAAAAACGTGAAAAAATGGATAAAAAATGCTGGAATACGCTAAAAATGGTAAAAAAAAGTGCCTGGTGTGAGTAGCACCTCATGGCAGGGATTTGCAATCTTCCATTCTGCCACAATCGCTAATAATTTACGAGAAAAGATGAAAAAGCAATTTCGAATAAAGAATTTTAGGCGTAGAGAGGCGCCATTACTATTTATTTTGGTGGGAATAATTGTGACTGATAGTTGTCTTGATTTTGCTTGTATTCGTGGGTATTTTATAAGAAATGGAAAAAAAATCATAGAAAATGGTAAAAATTGCCAAAAAAGGGACACGAAATTATGACCGGTGTGAGTAGTACGTCATGGAAAGATCTGTATATGACGTGAGACCTGAAAATTTTTTGTAATTGCCAATTTTTGAAGGAATTGATGAAAAAATGACGCACGTTACCACCTACCGTCCGTAGGGAGATATCGAATTTTCAGTATATCGCCCTAAGCTACTATCGCCCTAAGAAACCTTACTAACAGTATGACAAAATGCTCTAAGAGCCTTCTCTCCTACCGTCCGTAGGGAGGATCTCACCTACCGTCCGTAGGGAGATATCGAATTTTCAGTATATCGCCCTAAGCTACCTTCGCCCTAAGAAACCTTCCTAACACTCTGACGAAATGCTCTAAAAGCCTTCTCTCCTACCGTCCGTAGGGAGGATCTCACCTACCGTCCGTAGGGAGATATCGAATTTTTAGTATATCGCCCTAAGCTACCTTCGCCCTAAGAAACCTTCCTAACACTCTGACGAAATGCTCTAAGAGCCTTCTCTCCTACCGTCCGTAGGGAGGATCTCACCTACCGCCCGTAGGGAGATATCGAATTTTCAGTATATCGCCCTAAGCTACCTTCGCCCTAAGAAACCATCCTAACAGTCTGACAAAATGCTCTAAGAGCCTTCTCTCCTACCGTCCGTAGGGAGGATCTCACCTACCGTCCGTAGGGAGATATCGAATTTTCAGTATATCGCCCTAAGCTACCTTTGCCATAAGAAACCATCCTATCACTCCGACAAAATGCTCTAAGAGCCTTCTCTCCTACCGTCCGTAGGGAGATATCGAATTTTCAGTATATTGCCCTAAGCTACCTTCGCCCTAAGAAACCATCCTATCACTCCGACAAAATGCTCTAAGAGCCTTCTCTCCTACCGTCCGTAGGGAGGATCTCACCTACCGTCCGTAGGGAGATATCGAATTTTCAGTATATCGCCCTAAGCTGCCTTCGCCCTAAGAAACCATCCTATCACTCCGACAAAATGCTCTAAGAGCCTTCTCTCCTACCGTCCGTAGGGAGGATCTCACCTACCATCCGTAGGGAGATATCGAATTTTTAGTATATCGCCCTAAGCTACCTTCGCCCTAAGAAACCATCCTAACACTCTGACGAAATGCTCTAAGAGCCTTCTCTCCTACCGTCCGTAGGGAGGATCTCACCTACCGCCCGTAGGGAGATATCGAATTTTCAGTATATCGCCCTAAGCTACCTTCGCCCTAAGAAACCATCCTAACAGTCTGACAAAATGCTCTAAGAGCCTTCTCTCCTACCGTCCGTAGGGAGGATCTCACCTACCGTCCGTAGGGAGATATCGAATTTTCAGTATATCGCCCTAAGCTACCTTCGCCCTAAGAAACCATCCTATCACTCCGACAAAATGCTCTAAGAGCCTTCTCTCCTACCGTCCGTAGGGAGGATCTCACCTACCGTCCGTAGGGAGATATCGAATTTTCAGTATATCGCCCTAAGCTACCTTCGCCCTAAGAAACCTTTCTAACAGTCTGACAAAATGCTCTAAGAGCCTTCTCTCCTACCGTCCGTAGGGAGGATCTCACCTACCGTCCGTAGGGAGATTTCCAATTTTAAGAACTTCGCCCTAAGCTACCTTCACCCTAAGAAACCATCCTAACAGTCTGACAAAATGCTCTAAGAGCCTTCTCTCCTACCGTCCGTAGGGAGATATCGAATTTTCAGTAGTTCGCCCTAAGCTACCTTCACCCTAAGAAACCATCCTAAGAGTCTGACAAAATGCTCTAAGAGCCATCTCACCTACCGTCCGTAGGGAGATATCGAATTTTTTGTATATCGCCCTAAGCTACCTTCGCCCTAAGAAACCATCCTATCACTCCGACAAAATGCTCTAAGAGCCTTCTCTCCTACCGTCCGTAGGGAGGATCTCACCTACCGTCCGTAGGGAGATATCGAATTTTCAGTATATCGCCCTAAGCTACCTTCGCCCTAAGAAACCTTTCTAACAGTCTGACAAAATGCTCTAAGAGCCTTCTCTCCTACCGTCCGTAGGGAGGATCTCACCTACCGTCCGTAGGGAGGATCTCACCTACCGTCCGTAGGGAGGATCTCACCTACCGTCCGTAGGGAGATTTCCAATTTTAAGAACTTCGCCCTAAGCTACCTTCACCCTAAGAAACCATCCTAACAGTCTGACAAAATGCTCTAAGAGCCTTCTCTCCTACCGTCCGTAGGGAGGATCTCACCTACCGTCCGTAGGGAGATATCGAATTTTTTGTATATCGCCCTAAGCTACCTTCGCCCTAAGAAACCATCCTATCACTCCGACAAAATGCTCTAAGAGCCTTCTCTCCTACCGTCCGTAGGGAGGATCTCACCTACCGTCCGTAGGGAGATATCGAATTTTCAGTATATCGCCCTAAGCTACCTTCGCCCTAAGAAACCTTTCTAACAGTCTGACAAAATGCTCTAAGAGCCTTCTCTCCTACCGTCCGTAGGGAGGATCTCACCTACCGTCCGTAGGGAGGATCTCACCTACCGTCCGTAGGGAGATTTCCAATTTTAAGAACTTCGCCCTAAGCTACCTTCACCCTAAGAAACCATCCTAACAGTCTGACAAAATGCTCTAAGAGCCTTCTCTCCTACCGTCCGTAGGGAGATATCGAATTTTCAGTAGTTCGCCCTAAGCTACCTTCACCCTAAGAAACCATCCTAAGAGTCTGACAAAATGCTCTAAGAGCCTTCTCTCCTACCGTCCGTAGGGAGGATCTCACCTACCGTCCGTAGGGAGATATCGAATTTTTTGTATATCGCCCTAAGCTACCTTCGCCCTAAGAAACCATCCTAACAGTCTGACAAAATGCTCTAAGAGCCTTTTCTCCTACCGTCCGTAGGGAGGATCTCACCTACCGTCCGTAGGGAGATATCGAATTTTTTGTATATCGCCCTAAGCTACCTTCGCCCTAAGAAACCATCCTATCACTCCGACAAAATGCTCTAAGAGCCTTCTCTCCTACCGTCCGTAGGGAGGATCTCACCTACCGTCCGTAGGGAGATATCGAATTTTCAGTATATCGCCCTAAGCTACCTTCGCCCTAAGAAACCTTTCTAACAGTCTGACAAAATGCTCTAAGAGCCTTCTCTCCTACCGTCCGTAGGGAGGATCTCACCTACCGTCCGTAGGGAGGATCTCACCTACCGTCCGTAGGGAGGATCTCACCTACCGTCCGTAGGGAGATTTCCAATTTTAAGAACTTCGCCCTAAGCTACCTTCACCCTAAGAAACCATCCTAACAGTCTGACAAAATGCTCTAAGAGCCTTCTCTCCTACCGTCCGTAGGGAGGATCTCACCTACCGTCCGTAGGGAGATATCGAATTTTTTGTATATCGCCCTAAGCTACCTTCGCCCTAAGAAACCATCCTATCACTCCGACAAAATGCTCTAAGAGCCTTCTCTCCTACCGTCCGTAGGGAGGATCTCACCTACCGTCCGTAGGGAGATATCGAATTTTCAGTATATCGCCCTAAGCTACCTTCGCCCTAAGAAACCTTTCTAACAGTCTGACAAAATGCTCTAAGAGCCTTCTCTCCTACCGTCCGTAGGGAGGATCTCACCTACCGTCCGTAGGGAGGATCTCACCTACCGTCCGTAGGGAGGATCTCACCTACCGTCCGTAGGGAGATTTCCAATTTTAAGAACTTCGCCCTAAGCTACCTTCACCCTAAGAAACCATCCTAACAGTCTGACAAAATGCTCTAAGAGCCTTCTCTCCTACCGTCCGTAGGGAGGATCTCACCTACCGTCCGTAGGGAGATATCGAATTTTTTGTATATCGCCCTAAGCTACCTTCGCCCTAAGAAACCATCCTATCACTCCGACAAAATGCTCTAAGAGCCTTCTCTCCTACCGTCCGTAGGGAGGATCTCACCTACCGTCCGTAGGGAGATTTCCAATTTTAAGAACTTCGCCCTAAGCTACCTTCACCCTAAGAAACCATCCTAACAGTCTGACAAAATGCTCTAAGAGCCTTCTCTCCTACCGTCCGTAGGGAGGATCTCACCTACCGTCCGTAGGGAGATATCGAATTTTCAGTATATCGCCCTAAGCTACCTTCGCCCTAAGAAACCTTTCTAACAGTCTGACAAAATGCTCTAAGAGCCTTCTCTCCTACCGTCGGTACGGAGGATCTCACTGCTGAAAAAAATAAAATTTCCTGAAAAAATTAAATTCCCTAAAAAAATATATTTTCCTAAACAAATAAAATTTCCTAAAAAAATATATTTTCCTAAAAAAAATATAATTTCCAAAAAAAAAAATAATTTCCCAAGACAAGTTTAAAAATTGTAAAATGGGTGCTAGAATGTTGGATATGGGATCAGGTATAATATATTTTGCAAAATATCGGCAAAAAAAATTTAAAATTCTAGCACAGTTGAACCATTAAAAATTAAGAAGAAGAACGCGAAATCTTTTTGCAAAAATATGAAAAAATGTAGTTTAAGAAAACTTAAAACTAGCACTCACCAGTACAACAACAGCATTCAACAGCATACAACAGCATACAACAGCATACAACAGCATTCAACAGCATACAACAGGATACAACAGCTACAACAGGATACAACAGCATACCACACACACTCACGCACATACGCACACAAGCGCGCGACCGCGGGCCCCAAACCGTCGAACAAAATTCGCTTCAGCTACTACACTCCCGTCACGACAGGGTGGGGGTGGTGGGGGGGGGGTAAGGAAGGGCTGGTGTGATATTGATACAAATTTAAAATTAAAAAATTAAAAAAAATCTTTTAAAAAATTCAAAGAGAAAAATTCCACGGATAGCAATTCCACTTCACTTCACTGCACACACACTTTCACTATTGCTATCCTCTTTCATTTCACCACACCAGAGCAGGGTCAGACACATACACTAACTGAGAGGAGACAACTTAAAAAAAAAAAAAAAAAAAAAAATCGGATCCGGGTTGGGGCTTCCACCGAACTAATCCGCGAACTGAACTGATCACCTCGACGATCCACTTAAGACTGACTCCAAGTAGGCGACTGGGACTAGATTTTACCCACGAAAGTACCACTGTGAGTGTAAACTCATTTCGGATCCTGTTTGATCCTCTCAAATGTTTTTTTTCTGGCGCCAGATCGAATTTTGAGTTTTTTGATGGAAAGATTTGGCGAGAGGGTTGTCAATTTTTTGATTTTTTTCGCGAGAACTTCATAAAAACGTGAAAAAATGGATAAAAAATGCTGGAATACGCTAAAAATGGTAAAAAAAAGTGCCTGGTGTGAGTAGCACCTCATGGCAGGGATTTGCAATCTTCCATTCTGCCACAATCGCTAATAATTTACGAGAAAAGATGAAAAAGCAATTTCGAATAAAGAATTTTAGGCGTAGAGAGGCGCCATTACTATTTATTTTGGTGGGAATAATTGTGACTGATAGTTGTCTTGATTTTGCTTGTATTCGTGGGTATTTTATAAGAAATGGAAAAAAAATCATAGAAAATGGTAAAAATTGCCAAAAAAGGGACACGAAATTATGACCGGTGTGAGTAGTACGTCATGGAAAGATCTGTATATGACGTGAGACCTGAAAATTTTTTGTAATTGCCAATTTTTGAAGGAATTGATGAAAAAATGACGCACGTTACCACCTACCGTCCGTAGGGAGATATCGAATTTTCAGTATATCGCCCTAAGCTACTATCGCCCTAAGAAACCTTACTAACAGTATGACAAAATGCTCTAAGAGCCTTCTCTCCTACCGTCCGTAGGGAGGATCTCACCTACCGTCCGTAGGGAGATATCGAATTTTCAGTATATCGCCCTAAGCTACCTTCGCCCTAAGAAACCTTCCTAACACTCTGACGAAATGCTCTAAAAGCCTTCTCTCCTACCGTCCGTAGGGAGGATCTCACCTACCGTCCGTAGGGAGATATCGAATTTTTAGTATATCGCCCTAAGCTACCTTCGCCCTAAGAAACCTTCCTAACACTCTGACGAAATGCTCTAAGAGCCTTCTCTCCTACCGTCCGTAGGGAGGATCTCACCTACCGCCCGTAGGGAGATATCGAATTTTCAGTATATCGCCCTAAGCTACCTTCGCCCTAAGAAACCATCCTAACAGTCTGACAAAATGCTCTAAGAGCCTTCTCTCCTACCGTCCGTAGGGAGGATCTCACCTACCGTCCGTAGGGAGATATCGAATTTTCAGTATATCGCCCTAAGCTACCTTTGCCATAAGAAACCATCCTATCACTCCGACAAAATGCTCTAAGAGCCTTCTCTCCTACCGTCCGTAGGGAGATATCGAATTTTCAGTATATTGCCCTAAGCTACCTTCGCCCTAAGAAACCATCCTATCACTCCGACAAAATGCTCTAAGAGCCTTCTCTCCTACCGTCCGTAGGGAGGATCTCACCTACCGTCCGTAGGGAGATATCGAATTTTCAGTATATCGCCCTAAGCTGCCTTCGCCATAAGAAACCATCCTATCACTCCGACAAAATGCTCTAAGAGCCTTCTCTCCTACCGTCCGTAGGGAGGATCTCACCTACCGTCCGTAGGGAGATATCGAATTTTTAGTATATCGCCCTAAGCTACCTTCGCCCTAAGAAACCTTCCTAACACTCTGACGAAATGCTCTAAGAGCCTTCGCTCCTACCGTCCGTAGGGAGGATCTCACCTACCGCCCGTAGGGAGATATCGAATTTTCAGTATATCGCCCTAAGCTACCTTCGCCCTAAGAAACCATCCTAACAGTCTGACAAAATGCTCTAAGAGCCTTCTCTTTTACCGTCCGTAGGGAGGATCTCACCTACCGTCCGTAGGGAGATATCGAATTTTCAGTATATCGCCCTAAGCTACCTTCGCCCTAAGAAACCATCCTATCACTCCGACAAAATGCTCTAAGAGCCTTCTCTCCTACCGTCCGTAGGGAGATATCGAATTTTCAGTATATTGCCCTAAGCTACCTTCGCCCTAAGAAACCATCCTATCACTCCGACAAAATGCTCTAAGAGCCTTCTCTCCTACCGTCCGTAGGGAGGATCTCACCTACCGTCCGTAGGGAGATATCGAATTTTCAGTATATCGCCCTAAGCTGCCTTCGCCCTAAGAAACCATCCTATCACTCCGACAAAATGCTCTAAGAGCCTTCTCTCCTACCGTCCGTAGGGAGGATCTCACCTACCGTCCGTAGGGAGATATCGAATTTTTAGTATATCGCCCTAAGCTACCTTCGCCCTAAGAAACCTTCCTAACACTCTGACGAAATGCTCTAAGAGCCTTCTCTCCTACCGTCCGTAGGGAGGATCTCACCTACCGCCCATAGGGAGATATCGAATTTTCAGTATATCGCCCTAGGCTACCTTCGCCCTAAGAAACCATCCTAACAGTCTGACAAAATGCTCTAAGAGCCTTCTCTCCTACCGTCCGTAGGGAGATATCGAATTTTCAGTATATCGCCCTAAGCTACCTTCGCCCTAAGAAACCATCCTATCACTCCGACAAAATGCTCTAAGAGCCTTCTCTCCTACCGTCCGTAGGGAGATATCGAATTTTCAGTATATTGCCCTAAGCTACCTTCGCCCTAAGAAACCATCCTATCACTCCGACAAAATGCTCTAAGAGCCTTCTCTCCTACCGTCCGTAGGGAGGATCTCACCTACCGTCCGTAGGGAGATATCGAATTTTCAGTATATCGCCCTAAGCTGCCTTCGCCCTAAGAAACCATCCTATCACTCCGACAAAATGCTCTAAGAGCCTTCTCTCCTACCGTCCGTAGGGAGGATCTCACCTACCATCCGTAGGGAGATATCGAATTTTTAGTATATCGCCCTAAGCTACCTTCGCCCTAAGAAACCTTCCTAACACTCTGACGAAATGCTCTAAGAGCCTTCTCTCCTACCGTCCGTAGGGAGGATCTCACCTACCGCCCGTAGGGAGATATCGAATTTTCAGTATATCGCCCTAAGCTACCTTCGCCCTAAGAAACCATCCTAACAGTCTGACAAAATGCTCTAAGAGCCTTCTCTCCTACCGTCCGTAGGGAGGATCTCACCTACCGTCCGTAGGGAGATATCGAATTTTCAGTATATCGCCCTAAGCTACCTTCGCCCTAAGAAACCATCCTATCACTCCGACAAAATGCTCTAAGAGCCTTCTCTCCTACCGTCCGTAGGGAGGATCTCACCTACCGTCCGTAGGGAGATATCGAATTTTCAGTATATCGCCCTAAGCTACCTTCGCCCTAAGAAACCATCCTATCACTCCGACAAAATGCTCTAAGAGCCTTCTCTCCTACCGTCCGTAGGGAGGATCTCACCTACCGTCCGTAGGGAGATATCGAATTTTCAGTATATCGCCCTAAGCTACCTTCGCCCTAAGAAACCTTTCTAACAGTCTGACAAAATGCTCTAAGAGCCTTCTCTCCTACCGTCCGTAGGGAGGATCTCACCTACCGCCCGTAGGGAGATTTCCAATTTTAAGAACTTCGCCCTAAGCTACCTTCACCCTAAGAAACCATCCTAACAGTCTGACAAAATGCTCTAAGAGCCTTCTCTCCTACCGTCCGTAGGGAGGATCTCACCTACCGCCCGTAGGGAGATATCGAATTTTCAGTATATCGCCCTAAGCTACCTTCGCCCTAAGAAACCATCCTAACAGTCTGACAAAATGCTCTAAGAGCCTTCTCTCCTACCGTCCGTAGGGAGGATCTCACCTACCGTCCGTAGGGAGATATCGAATTTTCAGTATATCGCCCTAAGCTACCTTTGCCATAAGAAACCATCCTATCACTCCGACAAAATGCTCTAAGAGCCTTCTCTCCTACCGTCCGTAGGGAGATATCGAATTTTCAGTATATTGCCCTAAGCTACCTTCGCCCTAAGAAACCATCCTATCACTCCGACAAAATGCTCTAAGAGCCTTCTCTCCTACCGTCCGTAGGGAGGATCTCACCTACCGTCCGTAGGGAGATATCGAATTTTTAGTATATCGCCCTAAGCTACCTTCGCCCTAAGAAACCTTCCTAACACTCTGACGAAATGCTCTAAGAGCCTTCTCTCCTACCGTCCGTAGGGAGGATCTCACCTACCGCCCATAGGGAGATATCGAATTTTCAGTATATCGCCCTAAGCTGCCTTCGCCATAAGAAACCATCCTATCACTCCGACAAAATGCTCTAAGAGCCTTCTCTCCTACCGTCCGTAGGGAGGATCTCACCTACCGTCCGTAGGGAGATATCGAATTTTTAGTATATCGCCCTAAGCTACCTTCGCCCTAAGAAACCTTCCTAACACTCTGACGAAATGCTCTAAGAGCCTTCTCTCCTACCGTCCGTAGGGAGGATCTCACCTACCGCCCGTAGGGAGATATCGAATTTTCAGTATATCGCCCTAAGCTACCTTCGCCCTAAGAAACCATCCTAACAGTCTGACAAAATGCTCTAAGAGCCTTCTCTTTTACCGTCCGTAGGGAGGATCTCACCTACCGTCCGTAGGGAGATATCGAATTTTCAGTATATCGCCCTAAGCTACCTTCGCCCTAAGAAACCATCCTATCACTCCGACAAAATGCTCTAAGAGCCTTCTCTCCTACCGTCCGTAGGGAGATATCGAATTTTCAGTATATTGCCCTAAGCTACCTTCGCCCTAAGAAACCATCCTATCACTCCGACAAAATGCTCTAAGAGCCTTCTCTCCTACCGTCCGTAGGGAGGATCTCACCTACCGTCCGTAGGGAGATATCGAATTTTCAGTATATCGCCCTAAGCTACCTTCGCCCTAAGAAACCATCCTAACAGTCTGACAAAATGCTCTAAGAGCCTTCTCTCCTACCGTCCGTAGGGAGGATCTCACCTACCGTCCGTAGGGAGATATCGAATTTTCAGTATATCGCCCTAAGCTACCTTCGCCCTAAGAAACCATCCTATCACTCCGACAAAATGCTCTAAGAGCCTTCTCTCCTACCGTCCGTAGGGAGGATCTCACCTACCGTCCGTAGGGAGATATCGAATTTTCAGTATATCGCCTTAAGCTACCTTCGCCCTAAGAAACCATCCTATCACTCCGACAAAATGCTCTAAGAGCCTTCTCTCCTACCGTCGGTACGGAGGATCTCACTGCTGAAAAAAATAAAATTTCCTGAAAAAATTAAATTCCCTAAAAAAATATATTTTCCTAAACAAATAAAATTTCCTAAAAAAATATATTTTCCTAAAAAAAATATAATTTCCAAAAAAAAAAATAATTTCCCAAGACAAGTTTAAAAATTGTAAAATGGGTGCTAGAATGTTGGATATGGGATCAGGTATAATATATTTTGCAAAATATCGGCAAAAAAAATTTAAAATTCTAGCACAGTTGAACCATTAAAAATTAAGAAGAAGAACGCGAAATCTTTTTGCAAAAATATGAAAAAATGTAGTTTAAGAAAACTTAAAACTAGCACTCACCAGTACAACAACAGCATTCAACAGCATACAACAGCATACAACAGCATACAACAGCATTCAACAGCATACAACAGGATACAACAGCTACAACAGGATACAACAGCATACCACACACACTCACGCACATACGCACACAAGCGCGCGACCGCGGGCCCCAAACCGTCGAACAAAATTCGTTTCAGCTACTACACTCCCGTCACGATAGGGTGGGGGTGGTGGGGGGGGGAGGAAGGGCTGGTGTGATATTGATACAAATTTAAAATTAAAAAATTAAAAAAAAATCTTTTAAAAAATTCAAAGAGAAAAATTCCACGGATAGCAATTCCACTTCACTTCACTGCACACACACTTTCACTATTGCTATCCTCTTTCATTTCACCACACCAGAGCAGGGTCAGACACATACACTAACTGAGAGGAGACAACTTAAAAAAAAAAAAAAAAAATCGGATCCGGGTTGGGGCTTCCACCGAGCTAATCCGCGAACTGAACTGATCACCTCGACGATCCACTTAAGACTGACTCCAAGTAGGCGACTGGGACTAGATTTTACCCACGAAAGTACCACTGTGAGTGTAAACTCATTTCGGATCCTGTTTGATCCTCTCAAATGTTTTTTTTCTGGCGCCAGATCGAATTTTGAGTTTTTTGATGGAAAGATTTGGCGAGAGGGTTGTCAATTTTTTGATTTTTTTCGCGAGAACTTCATAAAAACGTGAAAAAATGGATAAAAAATGCTAGAATACGCTAAAGATGGTAAAAAAAGTGCCTGGTGTGAGTAGCACCTCATGGCAGGGATTTGCAATCTTCCATTCTGCCACAATCGCTAATAATTTACGAGAAAAGATGAAAAAGCAATTTCGAATAAAGAATTTTAGGCGTAGAGAGGCGCCATTACTATTTATTTTGGTGGGAATAATTGTGACTGATAGTTGTCTTGATTTTGCTTGTATTCGTGGGTATTTTATAAGAAATGGAAAAAAAATCATAGAAAATGGTAAAAATTGCCAAAAAAGGGACACGAAATTATGACCGGTGTGAGTAGTACGTCATGGAAAGATCTGTATATGACGTGAGACCTGAAAATTTTTTGTAATTGCCAATTTTTGAAGGAATTGATGAAAAAATGACGCACGTTACCACCTACCGTCCGTAGGGAGATATCGAATTTTCAGTATATCGCCCTAAGCTACTATCGCCCTAAGAAACCTTACTAACAGTATGACAAAATGCTCTAAGAGCCTTCTCTCCTACCGTCCGTAGGGAGGATCTCACCTACCGTCCGTAGGGAGATATCGAATTTTCAGTATATCGCCCTAAGCTACCTTCGCCCTAAGAAACCTTCCTAACACTCTGACGAAATGCTCTAAGAGCCTTCTCTCCTACCGTCCGTAGGGAGGATCTCACCTACCGTCCGTAGGGAGATATCGAATTTTCAGTATATCGCCCTAAGCTACCTTCGCCCTAAGAAACCATCCTAACACTTCGGCAAAATGCTCTAAGAGCCTTCTCTCCTACCGTCCGTAGGGAGGATCTCACCTACCGTCCGTAGGGAGATATCGAATTTTCAGTATATCGCCCTAACCTACCTTCGCCCTAAGAAACCATCCTAACGGTCTGACAAAATGCTCTAAGAGCCTTCTCTCCTACCGTCCGTAGGGAGGATCTCACCTACCGTCCGTAGGGAGATATCGAATTTTCAGTATATCGCCCTAAGCTACCTTCGCCCTAAGAAACCATCCTAACAGTCTGACAAAATGCTCTAAGAGCCTTCTCTCCTACCGTCCGTAGGGAGGATCTCACCTACCGTCCGTAGGGAGATATCGAATTTTCAGTATATCGCCCTAAGCTACCTTCGCCTTAAGAAACCATCCTAACAGTCTGACAAAATGCTCTAAGAGCCTTCTCTCCTACCGTCCGTAGGGAGGATCTCACCTACCGTCCGTAGGGAGATATCGAATTTTCTGTATATCGCCCTAAGCTACCTTCACCCTAAGAAACCATCCTAACAGTCTGACAAAATGCTCTAAGAGCCTTCTCTCCTACCGTCCGTAGGGAGGATCTCACCTACCGTCCGTAGGGAGATATCGAATTTTTTGTATATCGCCCTAAGCTACCTTCGCCCTAAGAAACCTTCCTAACACTCTGACGAAATGCTCTAAGAGCCTTCTCTCCTACCGTCCGTAGGGAGGATCTCACCTACCGTCCGTAGGGAGATATCGAATTTTCAGTATATCGCCCTAAGCTACCTTCGCCCTAAGAAACCATCCTAACGGTCTGACAAAATGCTCTAAGAGCCTTCTCTCCTACCGTCCGTAGGGAGGATCTCACCTACCGTCCGTAGGGAGATATCGAATTTTCAGTATATCGCCCTAAGCTACCTTCGCCCTAAGAAACCATCCTAACAGTCTGACAAAATGCTCTAAGAGCCTTCTCTCCTACCGTCCGTAGGGAGATATCGAATTTTCAGTATATCGCCCTAAGCTACCTTCGCCCTAAGAAACCATCCTATCACTCCGACAAAATGCTCTAAGAGCCTTTTCTCCTACCGTCCGTAGGGAGGATCTCACCTACCGTCCGTAGGGAGATATCGAATTTTCAGTATATCGCCCTAAGCTACCTTCGCCCTAAGAAACCTTTCTAACAGTCTGACAAAATGCTCTAAGAGCCTTCTCTCCTACCGTCCGTAGGGAGGATCTCACCTACCGTCCGTAGGGAGGATCTCACCTACCGCCCGTAGGGAGATTTCCAATTTTAAGAACTTCGCCCTAAGCTACCTTCACCCTAAGAAACCATCCTAACAGTCTGACAAAATGCTCTAAGAGCCTTCTCTCCTACCGTCCGTAGGGAGATATCGAATTTTCAGTAGTTCGCCCTAAGCTACCTTCACCCTAAGAAACCATCCTAAGAGTCTGACAAAATGCTCTAAGAGCCTTCTCTCCTACCGTCCGTAGGGAGGATCTCACCTACCGTCCGTAGGGAGATATCGAATTTTTTGTATATCGCCCTAAGCTACCTTCGCCCTAAGAACCTTCCTAACACTCTGACGAAATGCTCTAAGAGCCTTCTCACCTACCGATTTGTCAGACCTTCGCCCTAAGACCGTAAACAAATGGCTCAGCCCTAACTTAATGCTAGTAACGCATTAAATAGGCAATCAGTCGTAAACCAACGTGGTGGTCAAAACTGAGCAATTTAGCAGACAAGGTGTTGGAGAGGCAAGTTTTTATGTTCAAAAAGGATCTGACATCGATCAGGGTCGTAGGGAGATTTCCTTGCATCGTCCACAAGGTGTTGAGGGCTACTTCGTCTGTGGATCGAGAAGGTATCATCGACATTTCTTAAAGCTTGATTGACCTGCAACCGATATCTCGCCGCGACTGTATAGCCATAGCCATAACAGCTGAGACAGTTGAATAGCCTGGTTTCATTCTTGTTCTGCTTGAATATGTACGCGTAATGGAAAGTTGCTGCATTATGCCGACCTTTCAGTTTACATCGCTATCGGACCTAGTACGCATGCGAAGGTTTCATCAAACTAGCCTCTCCAACCAAATTTAATCTTAATTAACACGAAACTCATCAAGTTTGCGTCGATCGTCATCAGGTTGTACAGCCCTCAACTACTTACCGCTCTACGGAAGTGAACCTTTTTATTAAGGATCACTATACTGGCACCGTGTGCCACCGTGTGACCTATAAAATGACCGACAAGCTAAAAAACTAATTTCAAATATAATAACACCGCGCGAAATAAAATTTCCTAAAAAAAATTAAATTTCCTGAAAAAATTAAATTTCCTGAAAAAATTAAATTTCCTAAAAAAAATTAAATTTCCTGAAAAAATTAAATTCCCTAAAAAAATATATTTTCCTAAAAAAATAAAATTTCCTAAAAAAAAAATAATTTCCCAAGACAAGTTTAAAAATTGTAAAATGGGTGCTAGAATGTTGGATATGGGATCAGGTATAATATATTTTGCAAAATATCGGCAAAAAAAATTTAAAATTCTAGCACAGTTGAACCATTAAAAATTAAGAAGAAGAACGCGAAATCTTTTTGCAAAAATATGAAAAAATGTAGTTTAAGAAAACTTAAAACTAGCACTCACCAGTACAACAACAGCATTCAACAGCATACAACAGCATACAACAGCATTCAACAGCATACAACAGGATACAACAGCTACAACAGGATACAACAGCATACCACACACACTCACGCACATACGCACACAAGCGCGCGACCGCGGGCCCCAAACCGTCGAACAAAATTCGTTTCAGCTACCACATTCCCGTCACGACAGGGTGGGGGTGGTGGGGGGGGGAGGAAGGGCTGGTGTGATATTGATACAAATTTAAAATTAAAAAATTAAAAAAAATCTTTTAAAAAATTCAAAGAGAAAAATTCCACGGATAGCAATTCCACTTCACTTCACTGCACACACACTTTCACTATTGCTATCCTCTTTCATTTCACCACACCAGAGCAGGGTCAGACACATACACTAACTGAGAGGAGACAACTTAAAAAAAAAAAAAAAAAAAAAAATCGGATCCGGGTTGGGGCTTCCACCGAACTAATCCGCGAACTGAACTGATCACCTCGACGATCCACTTAAGACTGACTCCAAGTAGGCGACTGGGACTAGATTTTACCCACGAAAGTACCACTGTGAGTGTAAACTCATTTCGGATCCTGTTTGATCCTCTCAAATGTTTTTTTTCTGGCGCCAGATCGAATTTTGAGTTTTTTGATGGAAAGATTTGGCGAGAGGGTTGTCAATTTTTTGATTTTTTTCGCGAGAACTTCATAAAAACGTGAAAAAATGGATAAAAAATGCTAGAATACGCTAAAAATGGTAAAAAAAGTGCCTGGTGTGAGTAGCACCTCATGGCAGGGATTTGCAATCTTCCATTCTGCCACAATCGCTAATAATTTACGAGAAAAGATGAAAAAGCAATTTCGAATAAAGAATTTTAGGCGTAGAGAGGCGCCATTACTATTTATTTTGGTGGGAATAATTGTGACTGATAGTTGTCTTGATTTTGCTTGTATTCGTGGGTATTTTATAAGAAATGGAAAAAAAATCATAGAAAATGGTAAAAATTGCCAAAAAAGGGACACGAAATTATGACCGGTGTGAGTAGTACGTCATGGAAAGATCTGTATATGACGTGAGACCTGAAAATTTTTTGTAATTGCCAATTTTTGAAGGAATTGATGAAAAAATGACGCACGTTACCACCTACCGTCCGTAGGGAGATATCGAATTTTCAGTATATCGCCCTAAGCTACTATCGCCCTAAGAAACCTTACTAACAGTATGACAAAATGCTCTAAGAGCCTTCTCTCCTACCGTCCGTAGGGAGGATCTCACCTACCGTCCGTAGGGAGATATCGAATTTTCAGTATATCGCCCTAAGCTACCTTTGCCATAAGAAACCATCCTAACAGTCTGACAAAATGCTCTAAGAGCCTTCTCTCCTACCGTCCGTAGGGAGGATCTCACCTACCGTCCGTAGGGAGATATCGAATTTTCAGTATATTGCCCTAAGCTACCTTCGCCCTAAGAAACCATCCTATCACTCCGACAAAATGCTCTAAGAGCCTTCTCTCCTACCGTCCGTAGGGAGGATCTCACCTACCGCCCGTAGGGAGATATCGAATTTTCAGTATATCGCCCTAAGCTACCTTCGCCCTAAGAAACCATCCTAACAGTCTGACAAAATGCTCTAAGAGCCTTCTCTCCTACCGTCCGTAGGGAGGATCTCACCTACCGTCCGTAGGGAGATATCGAATTTTTTGTATATCGCCCTAAGCTACCTTCGCCCTAAGAAACCATCCTAACAGTCTGACAAAATGCTCTAAGAGCCTTTTCTCCTACCGTCCGTAGGGAGGATCTCACCTACCGTCCGTAGGGAGACATCGAATTTTCAGTATATCGCCCTAAGCTACCTTCGCCCTAAGAAACCATCCTAACAGTCTGACGAAATGCTCTAAGAGCCTTTTCTCCTACCGTCCGTAGGGAGGATCTCACCTACCGTCCGTAGGGAGACATCGAATTTTTAGTATATCGCCCTAAGCTACCTTCGCCCTAAGAACCTTCCTAACACTCTGACGAAATGCTCTAAGAGCCTTCTCTCCTACCGTCCGTAGGGAGGATCTCACCTACCGCCCGTAGGGAGATATCGAATTTTCAGTATATCGCCCTAAGCTACCTTCGCCCTAAGAAACCATCCTATCACTCCGACAAAATGCTCTAAGAGCCTTCTCTCCTACCGTCCGTAGGGAGGATCTCACCTACCGTCCGTAGGGAGATATCGAATTTTTTGTATATCGCCCTAAGCTACCTTCGCCCTAAGAAACCATCCTAACAGTCTGACGAAATGCTCTAAGAGCCTTTTCTCCTACCGTCCGTAGGGAGGATCTCACCTACCGTCCGTAGGGAGACATCGAATTTTTAGTATATCGCCCTAAGCTACCTTCGCCCTAAGAACCTTCCTAACACTCTGACGAAATGCTCTAAGAGCCTTCTCACCTACCGATTTGTCAGACCTTCGCCCTAAGACCGTAAACAAATGGCTCAGCCCTAACTTAATGCTAGTAACGCATTAAATAGGCAATCAGTCGTAAACCAACGTGGTGGTCAAAACTGAGCAATTTAGCAGACAAGGTGTTGGAGAGGCAAGTTTTTATGTTCAAAAAGGATCTGGCATCGATCATGGTCGTAGGGAGATTTCCTTGCATCGTCCACAAGGTGTTGAGGGCTACTTCGTCTGTGGATCGAGAAGGTATCATCGACATTTCTTAAAGCTTGATTGACCTGCAACCGATATCTCGCCGCGACTGTATAGCCATAGCCATAACAGCTGAGACAGTTGAATAGCCTGGTTTCATTCTTGTTCTGCTTGAATATGTACGCGTAATGGAAAGTTGCTGCATTATGCCGACCTTTCAGTTTACATCGCTATCGGACCTAGTACGCATGCGAAGGTTTCATCAAACTAGCCTCTCCAACCAAATTTAATCTTAATTAACACGAAACTCATCAAGTTTGCGTCGATCGTCATCAGGTTGTACAGCCCTCAACTACTTACCGCTCTACGGAAGTGAACCTTTTTATTAAGGATCACTATACTGGCACCGTGTGCCACCGTGTGACCTATAAAATGACCGACAAGCTAAAAAACTAATTTCAAATATAATAACACCGCGCGAAATAAAATTTCCTGAAAAAATTAAATTTCCTAAAAAAAATTAAATTTCCTGAAAAAATTAAATTTCCTGAAAAAATTAAATTCCCTAAAAAAATATATTTTCCTAAAAAAATAAAATTTCCTAAAAAAAAAATAATTTCCCAAGACAAGTTTAAAAATTGTAAAATGGGTGCTAGAATGTTGGATATGGGATCAGGTATAATATATTTTGCAAAATATCGGCAAAAAAAATTTAAAATTCTAGCACAGTTGAACCATTAAAAATTAAGAAGAAGAACGCGAAATCTTTTTGCAAAAATATGAAAAAATGTAGTTTAAGAAAACTTAAAACTAGCACTCACCAGTACAACAACAGCATTCAACAGCATACAACAGGATACAACAGCTACAACAGGATACAACAGCTACAACAGCATACCACACACACTCACGCACATATGCACACACGCGCGCGACCGCGGGCCCCAAACCGTCGAACAAAATTCGTTTCAGCTACCACATTCCCGTCACGACAGGGTGGGGGTGGTGGGGGGGGGAGGAAGGGCTGGTGTGATATTGATACAAATTTAAAATTAAAAAATTAAAAAAAAATCTTTTAAAAAATTCAAAGAGAAAAATTCCACGGATAGCAATTCCACTTCACTTCACTGCACACACACTTTCACTATTGCTATCCTCTTTCATTTCACCACACCAGAGCAGGGTCAGACACATACACTAACTGAGAGGAGACAACTTAAAAAAAAAAAAAAAAATCGGATCCGGGTTGGGGCTTCCACCGAGCTAATCCGCGAACTGAACTGATCACCTCGACGATCCACTTAAGACTGACTCCAAGTAGGCGACTGGGACTAGATTTTACCCACGAAAGTACCACTGTGAGTGTAAACTCATTTCGGATCCTGTTTGATCCTCTCAAATGTTTTTTTTCTGGCGCCAGATCGAATTTTGAGTTTTTTGATGGAAAGATTTGGCGAGAGGGTTGTCAATTTTTTGATTTTTTTCGCGAGAACTTCATAAAAACGTGAAAAAATGGATAAAAAATGCTAGAATACGCTAAAGATGGTAAAAAAAGTGCCTGGTGTGAGTAGCACCTCATGGCAGGGATTTGCAATCTTCCATTCTGCCACAATCGCTAATAATTTACGAGAAAAGATGAAAAAGCAATTTCGAATAAAGAATTTTAGGCGTAGAGAGGCGCCATTACTATTTATTTTGGTGGGAATAATTGTGACTGATAGTTGTCTTGATTTTGCTTGTATTCGTGGGTATTTTATAAGAAATGGAAAAAAAATCATAGAAAATGGTAAAAATTGCCAAAAAAGGGACACGAAATTATGACCGGTGTGAGTAGTACGTCATGGAAAGATCTGTATATGACGTGAGACCTGAAAATTTTTTGTAATTGCCAATTTTTGAAGGAATTGATGAAAAAATGACGCACGTTACCACCTACCGTCCGTAGGGAGATATCGAATTTTCAGTATATCGCCCTAAGCTACTATCGAACTAAGAAACCTTACTAACAGTATGACAAAATGCTCTAAGAGCCTTCTCTCCTACCGTCCGTAGGGAGGATCTCACCTACCGTCCGTAGGGAGATATCGAATTTTCAGTATATCGCCCTAAGCTGCCTTCGCCCTAAGAAACCATCCTATCACTCCGACAAAATGCTCTAAGAGCCTTCTCTCCTACCGTCCGTAGGGAGATATCGAATTTTTAGTATATCGCCCTAAGCTACCTTCGCCCTAAGAAACCTTCCTAACACTCTGACGAAATGCTCTAAGAGCCTTCTCTCCTACCGTCCGTAGGGAGGATCTCACCTACCGCCCGTAGGGAGATATCGAATTTTCAGTATATCGCCCTAAGCTACCTTCGCCCTAAGAAACCATCCTATCACTCCGACAAAATGCTCTAAGAGCCTTCTCTCCTACCGTCCGTAGGGACGATCTCACCTACCGTCCGTAGGGAGATATCGAATTTTCTGTATATCGCCCTAAGCTGCCTTCGCCCTAAGAAACCATCCTATCACTCCGACAAAATGCTCTAAGAGCCTTCTCTCCTACCGTCCGTAGGGAGGATCTCACCTACCGTCCGTAGGGAGATATCGAATTTTCAGTATATCGCCCTAAGCTGCCTTCGCCCTAAGAAACCATCCTATCACTCCGACAAAATGCTCTAAGAGCCTTCTCTCCTACCGTCCGTAGGGAGGATCTCACCTACCATCCGTAGGGAGATATCGAATTTTTAGTATATCGCCCTAAGCTACCTTCGCCCTAAGAAACCTTCCTAACACTCTGACGAAATGCTCTAAGAGCCTTCTCTCCTACCGTCCGTAGGGAGGATCTCACCTACCGCCCGTAGGGAGATATCGAATTTTCAGTATATCGCCCTAAGCTACCTTCGCCCTAAGAAACCATCCTATCACTCCGACAAAATGCTCTAAGAGCCTTCTCTCCTACCGTCCGTAGGGAGGATCTCACCTACCGCCCGTAGGGAGATATCGAATTTTCAGTATATCGCCCTAAGCTACCTTCACCCTAAGAAACCATCCTAAGAGTCTGACAAAATGCTCTAAGAGCCATCTCACCTACCGTCCGTAGGGAGATATCGAATTTTTTGTATATCGCCCTAAGCTACCTTCGCCCTAAGAAACCATCCTATCACTCCGACAAAATGCTCTAAGAGCCTTCTCTCCTACCGTCCGTAGGGAGGATCTCACCTACCGTCCGTAGGGAGGATCTCACCTACCGTCCGTAGGGAGATATCGAATTTTCAGTATATCGCCCTAAGCTACCTTCGCCCTAAGAAACCTTTCTAACAGTCTGACAAAATGCTCTAAGAGCCTTCTCTCCTACCGTCCGTAGGGAGGATCTCACCTACCGTCCGTAGGGAGGATCTCACCTACCGTCCGTAGGGAGATTTCCAATTTTAAGAACTTCGCCCTAAGCTACCTTCACCCTAAGAAACCATCCTAACAGTCTGACAAAATGCTCTAAGAGCCTTCTCTCCTACCGTCCGTAGGGAGGATCTCACCTACCGTCCGTAGGGAGATATCGAATTTTCAGTATATCGCCCTAAGCTGCCTTCGCCCTAAGAAACCATCCTATCACTCCGACAAAATGCTCTAAGAGCCTTCTCTCCTACCGTCCGTAGGGAGGATCTCACCTACCATCCATAGGGAGATATCGAATTTATAGTATATCGCCCTAAGCTACCTTCGCCCTAAGAAACCTTCCTAACACTCTGACGAAATGCTCTAAGAGCCTTCTCTCCTACCGTCCGTAGGGAGGATCTCACCTACCGCCCGTAGGGAGATATCGAATTTTCAGTATATCGCCCTAAGCTACCTTCGCCCTAAGAAACCATCCTAACAGTCTGACAAAATGCTCTAAGAGCCTTCTCTCCTACCGTCCGTAGGGAGGATCTCACCTACCGTCCGTAGGGAGATATCGAATTTTCAGTATATCGCCCTAAGCTACCTTCGCCCTAAGAAACCATCCTATCACCCCGACAAAATGCTCTAAGAGCCTTCTCTCCTACCGTCCGTAGGGAGGATCTCACCTACCGTCCGTAGGGAGATATCAAATTTTCAGTATATTGAACTAAGCTACCTTCGCCCTAAGAAACCATCCTATCACTCCGACAAAATGCTCTAAGAGCCTTCTCTCCTACCGTCCGTAGGGAGGATCTAACCTACCGTCCGTAGGGAGATATCGAATTTTCAGTATATCGCCCTAAGCTACCTTCGCCCTAAGAAACCTTTCTAACAGTCTGACAAAATGCTCTAAGAGCCTTCTCTCCTACCGTCCGTAGGGAGGATCTCACCTACCGTCCGTAGGGAGGATCTCACCTACCGTCCGTAGGGAGATTTCCAATTTTAAGAACTTCGCCCTAAGCTACCTTCACCCTAAGAAACCATCCTAACAGTCTGACAAAATGCTCTAAGAGCCTTCTCTCCTACCGTCCGTAGGGAGATATCGAATTTTCAGTAGTTCGCCCTAAGCTACCTTCACGCTAAGAAACCATCCTAAGAGTCTGACAAAATGCTCTAAGAGCCATCTCACCTACCGTCCGTAGGGAGATATCGAATTTTTTGTATATCGCCCTAAGCTACCTTCGCCCTAAGAAACCATCCTATCACTCCGACAAAATGCTCTAAGAGCCTTCTCTCCTACCGTCCGTAGGGAGGATCTCACCTACCGTCCGTAGGGAGATATCGAATTTTCAGTATATCGCCCTAAGCTACCTTCGCCCTAAGAAACCTTTCTAACAGTCTGACAAAATGCTCTAAGAGCCTTCTCTCCTACCGTCCGTAGGGAGGATCTCACCTACCGTCCGTAGGGAGATTTCCAATTTTAAGAACTTCGCCCTAAGCTACCTTCACCCTAAGAAACCATCCTAACAGTCTGACAAAATGCTCTAAGAGCCTTCTCTCCTACCGTCCGTAGGGAGATATCGAATTTTCAGTAGTTCGCCCTAAGCTACCTTCACCCTAAGAAACCATCCTAAGAGTCTGACAAAATGCTCTAAGAGCCATCTCACCTACCGTCCGTAGGGAGATATCGAATTTTTTGTATATCGCCCTAAGCTACCTTCGCCCTAAGAAACCATCCTATCACTCCGACAAAATGCTCTAAGAGCCTTCTCTCCTACCGTCCGTAGGGAGGATCTCACCTACCGTCCGTAGGGAGATATCGAATTTTCAGTATATCGCCCTAAGCTACCTTCGCCCTAAGAAACCTTTCTAACAGTCTGACAAAATGCTCTAAGAGCCTTCTCTCCTACCGTCCGTAGGGAGGATCTCACCTACCGTCCGTAGGGAGATTTCCAATTTTAAGAACTTCGCCCTAAGCTACCTTCACCCTAAGAAACCATCCTAACAGTCTGACAAAATGCTCTAAGAGCCTTCTCTCCTACCGTCCGTAGGGAGATATCGAATTTCCAGTAGTTCGCCCTAAGCTACCTTCACCCTAAGAAACCATCCTAAGAGTCTGACAAAATGCTCTAAGAGCCATCTCACCTACCGTCCGTAGGGAGATATCGAATTTTTTGTATATCGCCCTAAGCTACCTTCGCCCTAAGAAACCATCCTATCACTCCGACAAAATGCTCTAAGAGCCTTCTCTCCTACCGTCCGTAGGGAGGATCTCACCTACCGTCCGTAGGGAGATATCGAATTTTCAGTATATCGCCCTAAGCTACCTTCGCCCTAAGAAACCTTTCTAACAGTCTGACAAAATGCTCTAAGAGCCTTCTCTCCTACCGTCCGTAGGGAGGATCTCACCTACCGTCCGTAGGGAGATTTCCAATTTTAAGAACTTCGCCCTAAGCTACCTTCACCCTAAGAAACCATCCTAACAGTTTGACAAAATGCTCTAAGAGCCTTCTCTCCTACCGTCCGTAGGGAGATATCGAATTTTCAGTAGTTCGCCCTAAGCTACCTTCACCCTAAGAAACCATCCTAAGAGTCTGACAAAATGCTCTAAGAGCCATCTCACCTACCGTCCGTAGGGAGATATCGAATTTTTTGTATATCGCCCTAAGCTACCTTCGCCCTAAGAAACCATCCTATCACTCCGACAAAATGCTCTAAGAGCCTTCTCTCCTACCGTCCGTAGGGAGGATCTCACCTACCGTCCGTAGGGAGATATCGAATTTTCAGTATATCGCCCTAAGCTACCTTCGCCCTAAGAAACCTTTCTAACAGTCTGACAAAATGCTCTAAGAGCCTTCTCTCCTACCGTCCGTAGGGAGGATCTCACCTACCGTCCGTAGGGAGATTTCCAATTTTAAGAACTTCGCCCTAAGCTACCTTCACCCTAAGAAACCATCCTAACAGTCTGACAAAATGCTCTAAGAGCCTTCTCTCCTACCGTCCGTAGGGAGATATCGAATTTTCAGTAGTTCGCCCTAAGCTACCTTCACCCTAAGAAACCATCCTAAGAGTCTGACAAAATGCTCTAAGAGCCATCTCACCTACCGTCCGTAGGGAGATATCGAATTTTTTGTATATCGCCCTAAGCTACCTTCGCCCTAAGAAACCATCCTATCACTCCGACAAAATGCTCTAAGAGCCTTCTCTCCTACCGTCCGTAGGGAGGATCTCACCTACCGTCCGTAGGGAGATATCGAATTTTCAGTATATCGCCCTAAGCTACCTTCGCCCTAAGAAACCTTTCTAACAGTCTGACAAAATGCTCTAAGAGCCTTCTCTCCTACCGTCCGTAGGGAGGATCTCACCTACCGTCCGTAGGGAGATTTCCAATTTTAAGAACTTCGCCCTAAGCTACCTTCACCCTAAGAAACCATCCTAACAGTCTGACAAAATGCTCTAAGAGCCTTCTCTCCTACCGTCCGTAGGGAGATATCGAATTTTCAGTAGTTCGCCCTAAGCTACCTTCACCCTAAGAAACCATCCTAAGAGTCTGACAAAATGCTCTAAGAGCCATCTCACCTACCGTCCGTAGGGAGATATCGAATTTTTTGTATATCGCCCTAAGCTACCTTCGCCCTAAGAAACCATCCTATCACTCCGACAAAATGCTCTAAGAGCCTTCTCTCCTACCGTCCGTAGGGAGGATCTCACCTACCGTCCGTAGGGAGATATCGAATTTTCAGTATATCGCCCTAAGCTACCTTCGCCCTAAGAAACCTTTCTAACAGTCTGACAAAATGCTCTAAGAGCCTTCTCTCCTACCGTCCGTACGGAGGATCTCACCTACCGTCCGTAGGGAGATTTCCAATTTTAAGAACTTCGCCCTAAGCTACCTTCACCCTAAGAAACCATCCTAACAGTCTGACAAAATGCTCTAAGAGCCTTCTCTCCTACCGTCCGTAGGGAGATATCGAATTTTCAGTAGTTCGCCCTAAGCTACCTTCACCCTAAGAAACCATCCTAAGAGTCTGACAAAATGCTCTAAGAGCCATCTCACCTACCGTCCGTAGGGAGATATCGAATTTTTTGTATATCGCCCTAAGCTACCTTCGCCCTAAGAAACCATCCTATCACTCCGACAAAATGCTCTAAGAGCCTTCTCTCCTACCGTCCGTAGGGAGGATCTCACCTACCGTCCGTAGGGAGATATCGAATTTTCAGTATATCGCCCTAAGCTACCTTCGCCCTAAGAAACCATCCTATCACTCCGACAAAATGCTCTAAGAGCCTTCTCTCCTACCGTCCGTAGGGAGGATCTCACCTACCGTCCGTAGGGAGATATCGAATTTTCAGTATATCGCCCTAAGCTACCTTCGCCCTAAGAAACCTTTCTAACAGTCTGACAAAATGCTCTAAGAGCCTTCTCTCCTACCGTCCGTAGGGAGGATCTCACCTACCGTCCGTAGGGAGATTTCCAATTTTAAGAACTTCGCCCTAAGCTACCTTCACCCTAAGAAACCATCCTAACAGTCTGACAAAATGCTCTAAGAGCCTTCTCTCCTACCGTCCGTAGGGAGATATCGAATTTTCAGTAGTTCGCCCTAAGCTACCTTCACCCTAAGAAACCATCCTAAGAGTCTGACAAAATGCTCTAAGAGCCATCTCACCTACCGTCCGTAGGGAGATATCGAATTTTTTGTATATCGCCCTAAGCTACCTTCGCCCTAAGAAACCATCCTATCACTCCGACAAAATGCTCTAAGAGCCTTCTCTCCTACCGTCCGTAGGGAGGATCTCACCTACCGTCCGTAGGGAGATATCGAATTTTCAGTATATCGCCCTAAGCTACCTTCGCCCTAAGAAACCTTTCTAACAGTCTGACAAAATGCTCTAAGAGCCTTCTCTCCTACCGTCCGTAGGGAGGATCTCACCTACCGTCCGTAGGGAGATTTCCAATTTTAAGAACTTCGCCCTAAGCTACCTTCACCCTAAGAAACCATCCTAACAGTCTGACAAAATGCTCTAAGAGCCTTCTCTCCTACCGTCCGTAGGGAGATATCGAATTTTCAGTAGTTCGCCCTAAGCTACCTTCACCCTAAGAAACCATCCTAAGAGTCTGACAAAATGCTCTAAGAGCCATCTCACCTACCGTCCGTAGGGAGATATCGAATTTTTTGTATATCGCCCTAAGCTACCTTCGCCCTAAGAAACCATCCTATCACTCCGACAAAATGCTCTAAGAGCCTTCTCTCCTACCGTCCGTAGGGAGGATCTCACCTACCGTCCGTAGGGAGATATCGAATTTTCAGTATATCGCCCTAAGCTACCTTCGCCCTAAGAAACCTTTCTAACAGTCTGACAAAATGCTCTAAGAGCCTTCTCTCCTACCGTCCGTAGGGAGGATCTCACCTACCGTCCGTAGGGAGATTTCCAATTTTAAGAACTTCGCCCTAAGCTACCTTCACCCTAAGAAACCATCCTAACAGTCTGACAAAATGCTCTAAGAGCCTTCTCTCCTACCGTCCGTAGGGAGATATCGAATTTTCAGTAGTTCGCCCTAAGCTACCTTCACCCTAAGAAACCATCCTAAGAGTCTGACAAAATGCTCTAAGAGCCATCTCACCTACCGTCCGTAGGGAGATATCGAATTTTTTGTATATCGCCCTAAGCTACCTTCGCCCTAAGAAACCATCCTATCACTCCGACAAAATGCTCTAAGAGCCTTCTCTCCTACCGTCCGTAGGGAGGATCTCACCTACCGTCCGTAGGGAGATATCGAATTTTCAGTATATCGCCCTAAGCTACCTTCGCCCTAAGAAACCTTTCTAACAGTCTGACAAAATGCTCTAAGAGCCATCTCACCTACCGTCCGTAGGGAGATATCGAATTTTTTGTATATCGCCCTAAGCTACCTTCGCCCTAAGAAACCATCCTATCACTCCGACAAAATGCTCTAAGAGCCTTCTCTCCTACCGTCCGTAGGGAGGATCTCACCTACCGTCCGTAGGGAGATATCGAATTTTCAGTATATCGCCCTAAGCTACCTTCGCCCTAAGAAACCTTTCTAACAGTCTGACAAAATGCTCTAAGAGCCTTCTCTCCTACCGTCCGTAGGGAGGATCTCACCTACCGTCCGTAGGGAGATTTCCAATTTTAAGAACTTCGCCCTAAGCTACCTTCACCCTAAGAAACCATCCTAACAGTCTGACAAAATGCTCTAAGAGCCTTCTCTCCTACCGTCCGTAGGGAGATATCGAATTTTCAGTAGTTCGCCCTAAGCTACCTTCACCCTAAGAAACCATCCTAAGAGTCTGACAAAATGCTCTAAGAGCCATCTCACCTACCGTCCGTAGGGAGATATCGAATTTTTTGTATATCGCCCTAAGCTACCTTCGCCCTAAGAAACCATCCTATCACTCCGACAAAATGCTCTAAGAGCCTTCTCTCCTACCGTCCGTAGGGAGGATCTCACCTACCGTCCGTAGGGAGATATCGAATTTTCAGTATATCGCCCTAAGCTACCTTCGCCCTAAGAAACCATCCTTACAGTCTGATAAAATGCTCTAAGAGCCTTCTCTCCTACCGTCCGTAGGGAGATATCGAATTTTTAGTATATCGCCCTAAGCTACCTTCGCCCTAAGAAACCATTATAACAGTCTGACAAAATGCTCTAAGAGCCTTCTCTCCTACCGTCCGTAGGGAGGATCTCACCTACCGTCCGTAGGGAGATATCGAATTTTCTGTATATCGCCCTAAGCTAATTTCACCCTAAGAAACCATCCTAACAGTCTGACAAAATGCTCTAAGAGCCTTCTCTCCTACCGTCCGTAGGGAGATATCGAATTTTCAGTATATCGCCCTAACCTACCTTCGCCCTAAGAAACCTTCCTAACACTCTGACGAAATGCTCTAAGAGCCTTCTCTCCCACCGTGCGTAGGGAGGATCTCACCTACCGTCCGTAGGGAGATATCGAATTTTCAGTATATCGCCCTAAGCTACCTTCGCCCTAAGAAACCATCCTATCACTCCGACAAAATGCTCTAAGAGCCTTCTCTCCTACCGTCCGTAGGGAGATATCGAATTTTCAGTAGTTCGCCCTAAGCTACCTTCACCCTAAGAAACCATCCTAAGAGTCTGACAAAATGCTCTAAGAGCCTTCTCTCCTACCGTCCGTAGGGAGGATCTCACCTACCGTCCGTAGGGAGATATCGAATTTTTTGTATATCGCCCTAAGCTACCTTCGCCCTAAGAAACCATCCTAACAGTCTGACAAAATGCTCTAAGAGCCTTTTCTCCTACCGTCCGTAGGGAGGATCTCACCTACCGTCCGTAGGGAGACATCGAATTTTTAGTATATCGCCCTAAGCTACCTTCGCCCTAAGAACCTTCCTAACACTCTGACGAAATGCTCTAAGAGCCTTCTCACCTACCGATTTGTCAGACCTTCGCCCTAAGACCGTAAACAAATGGCTCAGCCCTAACTTAATGCTAGTAACGCATTAAATAGGCAATCAGTCGTAAACCAACGTGGTGGTCAAAACTGAGCAATTTAGCAGACAAGGTGTTGGAGAGGCAAGTTTTTATGTTCAAAAAGGATCTGGCATCGATCATGGTCGTAGGGAGATTTCCTTGCATCGTCCACAAGGTGTTGAGGGCTACTTCGTCTGTGGATCGAGAAGGTATCATCGACATTTCTTAAAGCTTGATTGACCTGCAACCGATATCTCGCCGCGACTGTATAGCCATAGCCATAACAGCTGAGACAGTTGAATAGCCTGGTTTCAGGCTTGTTCTGCTTGAATATGTACGCGTAATGGAAAGTTGCTGCATTATGCCGACCTTTCAGTTTACATCGCTATCGGACCTAGTACGCATGCGAAGGTTTCATCAAACTAGCCTCTCCAACCAAATTTAATCTTAATTAACACGAAACTCATCAAGTTTGCGTCGATCGTCATCAGGTTGTACAGCCCTCAACTACTTACCGCTCTACGGAAGTGAACCTTTTTATTAAGGATCACTATACTGGCACCGTGTGCCACCGTGTGACCTATAAAATGACCGACAAGCTAAAAAACTAATTTCAAATATAATAACACCGCGCGAAATAAAATTTCCTAAAAAAAAATTAAATTTCCTGAAAAAATTAAATTTCCTGAAAAAATTAAATTCCCTAAAAAAATATATTTTCCTAAAAAAATAAAATTTCCTAAAAAAAATATAATTTCCAAAAAAAAAAAATAATTTCCCAAGACAAGTTTAAAAATTGTAAAATGGGTGCTAGGTGTGATATGGTGTGATATTGATACAAATTTAAAATTAAAAAATTAAAAAAAATCTTTTAAAAAATTCAAAGAGAAAAATTCCACGGATAGCAATTCCACTTCACTTCACTGCACACACACTTTCACTATTGCTATCCTCTTTCATTTCACCACACCAGAGCAGGGTCAGACACATACACTAACTGAGAGGAGACAACTTAAAAAAAAAAAAAAAAAAAAAAATCGGATCCGGGTTGGGGCTTCCACCGAGCTAATCCGCGAACTGAACTGATCACCTCGACGATCCACTTAAGACTGACTCCAAGTAGGCGACTGGGACTAGATTTTACCCACGAAAGTACCACTGTGAGTGTAAACTCATTTCGGATCCTGTTTGATCCTCTCAAATGTTTTTTTTCTGGCGCCAGATCGAATTTTGAGTTTTTTGATGGAAAGATTTGGCGAGAGGGTTGTCAATTTTTTGATTTTTTTCGCGAGAACTTCATAAAAACGTGAAAAAATGGATAAAAAATGCTAGAATACGCTAAAAATGGTAAAAAAAAGTGCCTGGTGTGAGTAGCACCTCATGGCAGGGATTTGCAATCTTCCATTCTGCCACAATCGCTAATAATTTACGAGAAAAGATGAAAAAGCAATTTCGAATAAAGAATTTTAGGCGTAGAGAGGCGCCATTACTATTTATTTTGGTGGGAATAATTGTGACTGATAGTTGTCTTGATTTTGCTTGTATTCGTGGGTATTTTATAAGAAATGGAAAAAAAATCATAGAAAATGGTAAAAATTGCCAAAAAAGGGACACGAAATTATGACCGGTGTGAGTAGTACGTCATGGAAAGATCTGTATATGACGTGAGACCTGAAAATTTTTTGTAATTGCCAATTTTTGAAGGAATTGATGAAAAAATGACGCACGTTACCACCTACCGTCCGTAGGGAGATATCGAATTTTCAGTATATCGCCCTAAGCTACTATCGCCCTAAGAAACCTTACTAACAGTATGATAAAATGCTCTAAGAGCCTTCTCTCCTACCGTCCGTAGGGAGGATCTCACCTACCGTCCGTAGGGAGATATCGAATTTTCAGTATATCGCCCTAAGCTACCTTTGCCATAAGAAACCATCCTATCACTCCGACAAAATGCTCTAAGAGCCTTCTCTCCTACCGTCCGTAGGGAGGATCTCACCTACCGTCCGTAGGGAGATATCGAATTTTCAGTATATCGCCCTAAGCTACCTTTGCCATAAGAAACCATCCTAACAGTCTGACAAAATGCTCTAAGAGCCTTCTCTCCTACCGTCCGTAGGGAGGATCTCACCTACCGTCCGTAGGGAGATATCGAATTTTCAGTATATTGCCCTAAGCTACCTTCGCCCTAAGAAACCATCCTATCACTCCGACAAAATGCTCTAAGAGCCTTCTCTCCTACCGTCCGTAGGGAGGATCTCACCTACCGTCCGTAGGGAGATATCGAATTTTCAGTATATCGCCCTAAGCTGCCTTCGCCATAAGAAACCATCCTATCACTCCGACAAAATGCTCTAAGAGCCTTCTCTCCTACCGTCCGTAGGGAGGATCTCACCTACCGTCCGTAGGGAGATATCGAATTTTTAGTATATCGCCCTAAGCTACCTTCGCCCTAAGAAACCTTCCTAACACTCTGACGAAATGCTCTAAGAGCCTTCTCTCCTACCGTCCGTAGGGAGGATCTCACCTACCGTCCGTAGGGAGATATCGAATTTTCAGTATATCGCCCTAAGCTACCTTCGCTTTAAGAAACCATCCTATCACTCCGACAAAATGCTCTAAGAGCCTTCTCTCCTACCGTCCGTAGGGAGATATCGAATTTTCAGTATATTGCCCTAAGCTACCTTCGCCCTAAGAAACCATCCTATCACTCCGACAAAATGCTCTAAGAGCCTTCTCTCCTACCGTCCGTAGGGAGGATCTCACCTACCGTCCGTAGGGAGATATCGAATTTTTAGTATATCGCCCTAAGCTACCTTCGCCCTAAGAAACCTTCCTAACACTCTGACGAAATGCTCTAAGAGCCTTCTCTCCTACCGTCCGTAGGGAGATATCGAATTTTCAGTATATTGCCCTAAGCTACCTTCGCCCTAAGAAACCATCCTATCACTCCGACAAAATGCTCTAAGAGCCTTCTCTCCTACCGTCCGTAGGGAGGATCTCACCTACCGTCCGTAGGGAGATATCGAATTTTTAGTATATCGCCCTAAGCTGCCTTCGCCCTAAGAAACCATCCTATCACTCCGACAAAATGCTCTAAGAGCCTTCTCTCCTACCGTCCGTAGGGAGGATCTCACCTACCGTCCGTAGGGAGATATCGAATTTTTAGTATATCGCCCTAAGCTACCTTCGCCCTAAGAAACCTTCCTAACAGTCTGACAAAATGCTCTAAGAGCCTTCTCTCCTACCGTCCGTAGGGAGGATCTCACCTACCGTCCGTAGGGAGATATCGAATTTTCAGTATATTGCCCTAAGCTACCTTCGCCCTAAGAAACCATCCTATCACTCCGACAAAATGCTCTAAGAGCCTTCTCTCCTACCGTCCGTAGGGAGGATCTCACCTACCGTCCGTAGGGAGATATCGAATTTTTAGTATATCGCCCTAAGCTGCCTTCGCCCTAAGAAACCATCCTATCACTCCGACAAAATGCTCTAAGAGCCTTCTCTCCTACCGTCCGTAGGGAGGATCTCACCTACCGTCCGTAGGGAGATATCGAATTTTTAGTATATCGCCCTAAGCTACCTTCGCCCTAAGAAACCTTCCTAACAGTCTGACAAAATGCTCTAAGAGCCTTCTCTCCTACCGTCCGTAGGGAGGATCTCACCTACCGTCCGTAGGGAGATATCGAATTTTCAGTATATCGCCCTAAGCTACCTTCGCCCTAAGAAACCATCCTATCACTCCGACAAAATGCTCTAAGAGCCTTCTCTCCTACCGTCCGTAGGGAGGATCTCACCTACCGTCCGTAGGGAGATATCGAATTTTCAGTATATTGCCCTAAGCTACCTTCGCCCTAAGAAACCATCCTATCACTCCGACAAAATGCTCTAAGAGCCTTCTCTCCTACCGTCCGTAGGGAGGATCTCACCTACCGTCCGTAGGGAGATATCGAATTTTTAGTATATCGCCCTAAGCTGCCTTCGCCCTAAGAAACCATCCTATCACTCCGACAAAATGCTCTAAGAGCCTTCTCTCCTACCGTCCGTAGGGAGGATCTCACCTACCGTCCGTAGGGAGATATCGAATTTTTAGTATATCGACCTAAGCTACCTTCGCCCTAAGAAACCTTCCTAACAGTCTGACAAAATGCTCTAAGAGCCTTCTCTCCTACCGTCCGTAGGGAGGATCTCACCTACCGTCCGTACGGAGATATCGAATTTTCAGTATATTGCCCTAAGCTACCTTCGCCCTAAGAAACCATCCTATCACTCCGACAAAATGCTCTAAGAGCCTTCTCTCCTACCGTCCGTAGGGAGGATCTCACCTACCGTCCGTAGGGAGATATCGAATTTTTAGTATATCGCCCTAAGCTGCCTTCGCCCTAAGAAACCATCCTATCACTCCGACAAAATGCTCTAAGAGCCTTCTCTCCTACCGTCCGTAGGGAGGATCTCACCTACCGTCCGTAGGGAGATATCGAATTTTTAGTATATCGCCCTAAGCTACCTTCGCCCTAAGAAACCTTCCTAACAGTCTGACAAAATGCTCTAAGAGCCTTCTCTCCTACCGTCCGTAGGGAGATATCGAATTTTCAGTATATTGCCCTAAGCTACCTTCGCCCTAAGAAACCATCCTATCACTCCGACAAAATGCGCTAAGAGCCTTCTCTCCTACCGTCCGTAGGGAGGATCTCACCTACCGTCCGTAGGGAGATATCGAATTTTTAGTATATCGCCCTAAGCTGCCTTCGCCCTAAGAAACCATCCTATCACTCCGACAAAATGCTCTAAGAGCCTTCTCTCCTACCGTCCGTAGGGAGGATCTCACCTACCGTCCGTAGGGAGATATCGAATTTTTAGTATATCGCCCTAAGCTACCTTCGCCCTAAGAAACCTTCCTAACAGTCTGACAAAATGCTCTAAGAGCCTTCTCTCCTACCGTCCGTAGGGAGGATCTCACCTACCGTCCGTAGGGAGATATCGAATTTTCAGTATATCGCCCTAAGCTACCTTCGCCCTAAGAAACCATCCTATCACTCCGACAAAATGCTCTAAGAGCCTTCTCTCCTACCGTCCGTAGGGAGGATCTCACCTACCGTCCGTAGGGAGATATCGAATTTTTAGTATATCGCCCTAAGCTACCTTCGCCCTAAGAAACCATCCTATCACTAGGACAAAATGCTCTAAGAGCCTTCTCTCCTACCGTCCGTAGGGAGATATCGAATTTTCAGTATATTGCCCTAAGCTACCTTCGCCCTAAGAAACCATCCTATCACTCCGACAAAATGCTCTAAGAGCCTTCTCTCCTACCGTCCGTAGGGAGGATCTCACCTACCATCCGTAGGGAGATATCGAATTTTTAGTATATCGCCCTAAGCTACCTTCGCCCTAAGAAACCTTCCTAACACTCTGACGAAATGCTCTAAGAGCCTTCTCTCCTACCGTCCGTAGGGAGGATCTCACCTACCGCCCGTAGGGAGATATCGAATTTTCAGTATATCGCCCTAAGCTACCTTCGCCCTAAGAAACCATCCTAACAGTCTGACAAAATGCTCTAAGAGCCTTCTCTCCTACCGTCCGTAGGGAGGATCTCACCTACCGTCCGTAGGGAGATATCGAATTTTCAGTATATCGCCCTAAGCTACCTTCGCCCTAAGAAACCATCCTATCACTCCGACAAAATGCTCTAAGAGCCTTCTCTCCTACCGTCCGTAGGGAGATTTCCAATTTTAAGAACTTCGCCCTAAGCTACCTTCACCCTAAGAAACCATCCTAACACTCTGACAAAATGCTCTAAGAGCCTTCTCTCCTACCGTCCGTAGGGAGATATCGAATTTTCAGTAGTTCGCCCTAAGCTACCTTCACCCTAAGAAACCATCCTAAGAGTCTGACAAAATGCTCTAAGAGCCTTCTCTCCTACCGTCCGTAGGGAGGATCTCACCTACCGTCCGTAGGGAGATTTTCAATTTTAAGAACTTCGCCCTAAGCTACCTTCACCCTAAGAAACCATCTGTATATTTTCAGTATATCGCCCTAAGCTACCTTCGCCCTAAGAAACCTTTCTAACAGTCTGACAAAATGCTCTAAGAGCCTTCTCTCCTACCGTCCGTAGGGAGGATCTCACCTACCGTCCGTAGGGAGATTTTCAATTTTAAGAACTTCGCCCTAAGCTACCTTCGCCCTAAGAAACCATCCTAACAGTCTGACAAAATGCTCTAAGAGCCTTCTCACCTACCGTCCGTAGGGAGATATCGAATTTTCAGTATATCGCCCTAACCTACCTTCACCCTAAGGAACCATCCTAACAGTCTGACAAAATGCTCTAAGAGCCTTCTCTCCTACCGTCCGTAGGGAGATATCGAATTTTCAGTAGTTCGCCCTAAGCTACCTTCACCCTAAGAAACCATCCTATCACTCCGACAAAATGCTCTAAGAGCCTTCTCTCCTACCGTCCGTAGGGAGGATCTCACCTACCGTCCGTAGGGAGACATCGAATTTTTAGTATATCGCCCTAAGCTACCTTCGCCCTAAGAACCTTCCTAACACTCTGACGAAATGCTCTCAGAGCCTTCTCACCTACCGATTTGTCAGACCTTCGCCCTAAGACCGTAAACAAATGGCTCAGCCCTAACTTAATGCTAGTAACGCATTAAATAGGCAATCAGTCGTAAACCAACGTGGTGGTCAAAACTGAGCAATTTAGCAGACAAGGTGTTGGAGAGGCAAGTTTTTATGTTCAAAAAGGATCTGGCATCGATCATGGTCGTAGGGAGATTTCCTTGCATCGTCCACAAGGTGTTGAGGGCTACTTCGTCTGTGGATCGAGAAGGTATCATCGACATTTCTTAAAGCTTGATTGACCTGCAACCGATATCTCGCCGCGACTGTATAGCCATAGCCATAACAGCTGAGACAGTTGAATAGCCTGGTTTCAGGCTTGTTCTGCTTGAATATGTACGCGTAATGGAAAGTTGCTGCATTATGCCGACCTTTCAGTTTACATCGCTATCGGACCTAGTACGCATGCGAAGGTTTCATCAAACTAGCCTCTCCAACCAAATTTAATCTTAATTAACACGAAACTCATCAAGTTTGCGTCGATCGTCATCAGGTTGTACAGCCCTCAACTACTTACCGCTCTACGGAAGTGAACCTTTTTATTAAGGATCACTATACTGGCACCGTGTGCCACCGTGTGACCTATAAAATGACCGACAAGCTAAAAAACTAATTTCAAATATAATAACACCGCGCGAAATAAAATTTCCTAAAAAAAATTAAATTTCCTGAAAAAATTAAATTCCCTAAAAAAATATATTTTCCTAAAAAAATAAAATTTCCTAAAAAAAAAATAATTTCCCAAGACAAGTTTAAAAATTGTAAAATGGGTGCTAGAATGTTGGATATGGGATCAGGTATAATATATTTTGCAAAATATCGGCAAAAAAAATTTAAAATTCTAGCACAGTTGAACCATTAAAAATTAAGAAGAAGAACGCGAAATCTTTTTGCAAAAATATGAAAAAATGTAGTTTAAGAAAACTTAAAACTAGCACTCACCAGTACAACAACAGCATTCAACAGCATACAACAGCATACAACAGCATTCAACAGCATACAACAGGATACAACAGCTACAACAGGATACAACAGCATACCACACACACTCACGCACATACGCACACAAGCGCGCGACCGCGGGCCCCAAACCGTCGAACAAAATTCGTTTCAGCTACCACATTCCCGTCACGACAGGGTGGGGGTGGTGGGGGGGGGAGGAAGGGCTGGTGTGATATTGATACAAATTTAAAATTAAAAAATTAAAAAAAATCTTTTAAAAAATTCAAAGAGAAAAATTCCACGGATAGCAATTCCACTTCACTTCACTGCACACACACTTTCACTATTGCTATCCTCTTTCATTTCACCACACCAGAGCAGGGTCAGACACATACACTAACTGAGAGGAGACAACTTAAAAAAAAAAAAAAAAAAAAAAATCGGATCCGGGTTGGGGCTTCCACCGAGCTAATCCGCGAACTGAACTGATCACCTCGACGATCCACTTAAGACTGACTCCAAGTAGGCGACTGGGACTAGATTTTACCCACGAAAGTACCACTGTGAGTGTAAACTCATTTCGGATCCTGTTTGATCCTCTCAAATGTTTTTTTTCTGGCGCCAGATCGAATTTTGAGTTTTTTGATGGAAAGATTTGGCGAGAGGGTTGTCAATTTTTTGATTTTTTTCGCGAGAACTTCATAAAAACGTGAAAAAATGGATAAAAAATGCTAGAATACGCTAAAAATGGTAAAAAAAGTGCCTGGTGTGAGTAGCACCTCATGGCAGGGATTTGCAATCTTCCATTCTGCCACAATCGCTAATAATTTACGAGAAAAGATGAAAAAGCAATTTCGAATAAAGAATTTTAGGCGTAGAGAGGCGCCATTACTATTTATTTTGGTGGGAATAATTGTGACTGATAGTTGTCTTGATTTTGCTTGTATTCGTGGGTATTTTATAAGAAATGGAAAAAAAATCATAGAAAATGGTAAAAATTGCCAAAAAAGGGACACGAAATTATGACCGGTGTGAGTAGTACGTCATGGAAAGATCTGTATATGACGTGAGACCTGAAAATTTTTTTGTAATTGCCAATTTTTGAAGGAATTGATGAAAAAATGACGCACGTTACCACCTACCGTCCGTAGGGAGATATCGAATTTTTAGTATATCGCCCTAAGCTACCTTCGCCCTAAGAAACCTTCCTAACACTCTGACGAAATGCTCTAAGAGCCTTCTCTCCTACCGTCCGTAGGGAGGATCTCACCTACCGCCCGTAGGGAGATATCGAATTTTCAGTATATCGCCCTAAGCTACCTTCGCCCTAAGAAACCATCCTAACAGTCTGACAAAATGCTCTAAGAGCCTTCTCTCCTACCGTCCGTAGGGAGGATCTCACCTACCGTCCGTAGGGAGATATCGAATTTTCAGTATATCGCCCTAAGCTACCTTCGCCCTAAGAAACCATCCTATCACTCCGACAAAATGCTCTAAGAGCCTTCTCTCCTACCGTCCGTAGGGAGATATCGAATTTTCAGTATATTGCCCTAAGCTACCTTCGCCCTAAGAAACCATCCTATCACTCCGACAAAATGCTCTAAGAGCCTTCTCTCCTACCGTCCGTAGGGAGGATCTCACCTACCGTCCGTAGGGAGATATCGAATTTTCAGTATATCGCCCTAAGCTGCCTTCGCCCTAAGAAACCATCCTATCACTCCGACAAAATGCTCTAAGAGCCTTCTCTCCTACCGTCCGTAGGGAGGATCTCACCTACCATCCGTAGGGAGATATCGAATTTTTAGTATATCGCCCTAAGCTACCTTCGCCCTAAGAAACCTTCCTAACACTCTGACGAAATGCTCTAAGAGCCTTCTCTCCTACCGTCCGTAGGGAGGATCTCACCTACCGCCCGTAGGGAGATATCGAATTTTCAGTATATCGCCCTAAGCTACCTTCGCCCTAAGAAACCATCCTAACAGTCTGACAAAATGCTCTAAGAGCCTTCTCTCCTACCGTCCGTAGGGAGGATCTCACCTACCGTCCGTAGGGAGATATCGAATTTTCAGTATATCGCCCTAAGCTACCTTCGCCCTAAGAAACCATCCTAACAGTCTGACAAAATGCTCTAAGAGCCTTCTCTCCTACCGTCCGTAGGGAGGATCTCACCTACCGTCCGTAGGGAGATATCGAATTTTCAGTATATCGCCCTAAGCTACCTTTGCCATAAGAAACCATCCTATCACTCCGACAAAATGCTCTAAGAGCCTTCTCTCCTACCGTCCGTAGGGAGGATCTCACCTACCGTCCGTAGGGAGATATCGAATTTTCAGTATATTGCCCTAAGCTACCTTCGCCCTAAGAAACCATCCTAACAGTCTGACAAAATGCTCTAAGAGCCTTCTCTCCTACCGTCCGTAGGGAGGATCTCACCTACCGTCCGTAGGGAGATATCGAATTTTCAGTATATCGCCCTAAGCTACCTTCGCCCTAAGAAACCATCCTTACAGTCTGATAAAATGCTCTAAGAGCCTTCTCTCCTACCGTCCGTAGGGAGATATCGAATTTTTAGTATATCGCCCTAAGCTACCTTCGCCCTAAGAAACCATCCTAACAGTCTGACAAAATGCTCTAAGAGCCTTCTCTCCTACCGTCCGTAGGGAGGATCTCACCTACCGTCCGTAGGGAGATATCGAATTTTCTGTATATCGCCCTAAGCTAATTTCACCCTAAGAAACCATCCTAACAGTCTGACAAAATGCTCTAAGAGCCTTCTCTCCTACCGTCCGTAGGGAGATATCGAATTTTCAGTATATCGCCCTAACCTACCTTCGCCCTAAGAAACCTTCCTAACACTCTGACGAAATGCTCTAAGAGCCTTCTCTCCTACCGTCCGTAGGGAGGATCTCACCTACCGTCCGTAGGGAGATATCGAATTTTCTGTATATCGCCCTAATCTACCTTCGCCCTAAGAAACCATCCTATCACTCCGACAAAATGCTCTAAGAGCCTTCTCTCCTACCGTCCGTAGGGAGGATCTCACCTACCGTCCGTAGGGAGATATCGAATTTTCTGTATATCGCCCTAAGCTACCTTCACCCTAAGAAACCATCCTAACAGTCTGACAAAATGCTCTAAGAGCCTTCTCTCCTACCGTCCGTAGGGAGGATCTCACCTACCGTCCGTAGGGAGATATCGAATTTTTAGTATATCGCCCTAAGCTACCTTCGCCCTAAGAAACCTTCCTAACACTCTGACGAAATGCTCTAAGAGCCTTCTCTCCTACCGTCCGTAGGGAGGATCTCACCTACCGTCCGTAGGGAGATATCGAATTTTCTGTATATCGCCCTAAGCTACCTTCACCCTAAGAAACCATCCTAACAGTCTGACAAAATGCTCTAAGAGCCTTCTCTCCTACCGTCCGTAGGGAGGATCTCACCTACCGTCCGTAGGGAGATATCGAATTTTTAGTATATCGCCCTAAGCTACCTTCACCCTAAGAAACCATCCTAACAGTCTGACAAAATGCTCTAAGAGCCTTCTCTCCTACCGTCCGTAGGGAGGATCTCACCTACCGTCCGTAGGGAGATATCGAATTTTTAGTATATCGCCCTAAGCTACCTTCGCCCTAAGAAACCATCCTAACAGTCTGACAAAATGCTCTAAGAGCCTTCTCTCCTACCGTCCGTAGGGAGGATCTCACCTACCGTCCGTAGGGAGATATCGAATTTTCAG
Organism: Blera fallax; assembly: GCA_946965025.1. Lineage (NCBI taxonomy): Eukaryota > Metazoa > Arthropoda > Insecta > Diptera > Syrphidae > Blera > Blera fallax. The sequence goes on from OX337247.1 coordinate 44,059,941, forward strand.
TACATCGCCCTAAGCTACCTTCGCCCTAAGAAACCATCCTAACAGTCTGACAAAATGCTCTAAGAGCCTTCTCACCTACCGTCCGTAGGGAGATATCGAATTTTCAGTATATCGCCCTAACCTACCTTCACCCTAAGAAACCATCCTAACAGTCTGACAAAATGCTCTAAGAGCCTTCTCTCCTACCGTCCATAGGGAGATATCGAATTTATAGTATATCGCCCTAAGCTACCCTCGCCCTAAGCTACCCTCGCCCTAAGAAACCTTTCTAACAATGCTCTAAGAGCCTTCTCACCTACCGATTTGTCAGACCTTCGCCCTAAGACCGTAAGCAAATGGCTCAGCCCTAACTTAATGCTAGTAACGCATTAAATAGGCAATCAGTCGTAAACCAACGTGGTGGTCAAAACTGAGCAATTTAGCAGACAAGGTGTTGGAGAGGCAAGTTTTTATGTTCAAAAAGGATCTGGCATCGATCATGGTCGTAGGGAGATTTCCTTGCATCGTCCACAAGGTGTTGAGGGCTACTTCGTCTGTGGATCGAGAAGGTATCATCGACATTTCTTAAAGCTTGATTGACCTGCAACCGATATCTCGCCGCGACTGTATAGCCATAGCCATAACAGCTGAGACAGTTGAATAGCCTGGTTTCAGGCTTGTTCTGCTTGAATATGTACGCGTAATGGAAAGTTGCTGCATTATGCCGACCTTTCAGTTTACATCGCTATCGGACCTAGTACGCATGCGAAGGTTTCATCAAACTAGCCTCTCCAACCAAATTTAATCTTAATTAACACGAAACTCATCAAGTTTGCGTCGATCGTCATCAGGTTGTACAGCCCTCAACTACTTACCGCTCTACGGAAGTGAACCATTTTATTAAGGATCACTATACTGGCACCGTGTGCCACCGTGTGACCTATAAAATGACCGACAAGCTAAAAAACTAATTTCAAATATAATAACACCGCGCGAAATAAAATTTCCTAAAAAAAATTAAATTTCCTGAAAAAATTAAATTTCCTGAAAAAATTAAATTCCCTAAAAAAATATATTTTCCTAAAAAAATAAAATTTCCTAAAAAAAAAATAATTTCCCAAGACAAGTTTAAAAATTGTAAAATGGGTGCTAGAATGTTGGATATGGGATCAGGTATAATATATTTTGCAAAATATCGGCAAAAAAAATTTAAAATTCTAGCACAGTTGAACCATTAAAAATTAAGAAGAAGAACGCGAAATCTTTTTGCAAAAATATGAAAAAATGTAGTTTAAGAAAACTTAAAACTAGCACTCACCAGTACAACAACAGCATTCAACAGCATACAACAGCATACAACAGCATTCAACAGCATACAACAGGATACAACAGCTACAACAGGATACAACAGCATACCACACACACTCACGCACATACGCACACAAGCGCGCGACCGCGGGCCCCAAACCGTCGAACAAAATTCGCTTCAGCTACTACACTCCCGTCACGACAGGGTGGGGGTGGTGGGGGGGGGGTAAGGAAGGGCTGGTGTGATATTGATACAAATTTAAAATTAAAAAATTAAAAAAAATCTTTTAAAAAATTCAAAGAGAAAAATTCCACGGATAGCAATTCCACGGATAGCAATTCCACTTCACTTCACTGCACACACACTTTCACTATTGCTATCCTCTTTCATTTCACCACACCAGAGCAGGGTCAGACACATACACTAACTGAGAGGAGACAACTTAAAAAAAAAAAAAAAAAATCGGATCCGGGTTGGGGCTTCCACCGAGCTAATCCGCGAACTGAACTGATCACCTCGACGATCCACTTAAGACTGACTCCAAGTAGGCGACTGGGACTAGATTTTACCCACGAAAGTACCACTGTGAGTGTAAACTCATTTCGGATCCTGTTTGATCCTCTCAAATGTTTTTTTTCTGGCGCCAGATCGAATTTTGAGTTTTTTGATGGAAAAATTTGGCGAGAGGGTTGTCAATTTTTTGATTTTTTTCGCGAGAACTTCATAAAAACGTGAAAAAATGGATAAAAAATGCTAGAATACGCTAAAAATGGTAAAAAAAAGTGCCTGGTGTGAGTAGCACCTCATGGCAGGGATTTGCAATCTTCCATTCTGCCACAATCGCTAATAATTTACGAGAAAAGATGAAAAAGCAATTTCGAATAAAGAATTTTAGGCGTAGAGAGGCGCCATTACTATTTATTTTGGTGGGAATAATTGTGACTGATAGTTGTCTTGATTTTGCTTGTATTCGTGGGTATTTTATAAGAAATGGAAAAAAAATCATAGAAATGGTAAAAATTGCCAAAAAAGGGACACAAAATTATGACCGGTGTGAGTAGTACGTCATGGAAAGATCTGTATATGACGTGAGACCTGAAAATTTTTTGTAATTGATAATTTTTGAAGGAATTGATGAAAAAATGACGCACGTTACCACCTACCGTCCGTAGGGAGATATCGAATTTTCAGTATATCGCCCTAAGCTACCTTCGCCCTAAGAAACCATCCTAACAGTCTGACAAAATGCTCTAAGAGCCTTCTCTCCTACCGTCCGTAGGGAGGATCTCACCTACCGTCCGTAGGGAGATATCGAATTTTCAGTATATCGCCCTAAGCTACCTTCGCCCTAAGAAACCATCCTAACAGTCTGACAAAATGCTCTAAGAGCCTTCTCTCCTACCGTCCGTAGGGAGGATCTCACCTACCGTCCGTAGGGAGATATCGAATTTTCAGTATATCGCCCTAAGCTACCTTTGCCATAAGAAACCATCCTATCACTCCGACAAAATGCTCTAAGAGCCTTCTCTCCTACCGTCCGTAGGGAGGATCTCACCTACCGTCCGTAGGGAGATATCGAATTTTCAGTATATCGCCCTAAGCTACCTTCGCCCTAAGAAACCATCCTAACAGTCTGACAAAATGCTCTAAGAGCCTTCTCTCCTACCGTCCGTAGGGAGGATCTCACCTACCGTCCGTAGGGAGATATCGAATTTTCTGTATATCGCCCTAAGCTAATTTCACCCTAAGAAACCATCCTAACAGTCTGACAAAATGCTCTAAGAGCCTTCTCTCCTACCGTCCGTAGGGAGATATCGAATTTTCAGTATATCGCCCTAACCTACCTTCGCCCTAAGAAACCTTCCTAACACTCTGACGAAATGCTCTAAGAGCCTTCTCTCCCACCGTGCGTAGGGAGGATCTCACCTACCGTCCGTAGGGAGATATCGAATTTTCAGTATATCGCCCTAAGCTACCTTCGCCCTAAGAAACCATCCTATCACTCCGACAAAATGCTCTAAGAGCCTTCTCTCCTACCGTCCGTAGGGAGGATCTCACCTACCGTCCGTAGGGAGATATCGAATTTTCAGTATATCGCCCTAAGCTACCTTCGCCCTAAGAAACCATCCTAACAGTCTGACAAAATGCTCTAAGAGCCTTCTCTCCTACCGTCCGTAGGGAGGATCTCACCTACCGTCCGTAGGGAGATATCGAATTTTCTGTATATCGCCCTAATCTACCTTCGCCCTAAGAAACCATCCTATCACTCCGACAAAATGCTCTAAGAGCCTTCTCTCCTACCGTCCGTAGGGAGGATCTCACCTACCGTCCGTAGGGAGATATCGAATTTTCTGTATATCGCCCTAAGCTACCTTCACCCTAAGAAACCATCCTAACAGTCTGACAAAATGCTCTAAGAGCCTTCTCTCCTACCGTCCGTAGGGAGGATCTCACCTACCGTCCGTAGGGAGATATCGAATTTTTAGTATATCGCCCTAAGCTACCTTCACCCTAAGAAACCATCCTAACAGTCTGACAAAATGCTCTAAGAGCCTTCTCTCCTACCGTCCGTAGGGAGGATCTCACCTACCGTCCGTAGGGAGATATCGAATTTTCAGTACATCGCCCTAAGCTACCTTCGCCCTAAGAAACCATCCTAACAGTCTGACAAAATGCTCTAAGAGCCTTCTCTCCTACCGTCCGTAGGGAGGATCTCACCTACCGTCCGTAGGGAGATATCGAATTTTCAGTATATCGCCCTAAGCTACCTTCGCCCTAAGAAACCTTCCTAACACTCTGACGTAATGCTCTAAGAGCCTTCTCTCCTACCGTCCGTAGGGAGGATCTCACCTACCGTCCGTAGGGAGATATCGAATTTTCTGTATATCGCCCTAAGCTAAATTCACCCTAAGAAACCATCCTAACAGTCTGACAAAATGCTCTAAGAGCCTTCTCTCCTACCGTCCGTAGGGAGGATCTCACCTACCGTCCGTAGGGAGATATCGAATTTTTAGTATATCGCCCTAAGCTACCTTCACCCTAAGAAACCATCCTAACAGTCTGACAAAATGCTCTAAGAGCCTTCTCTCCTACCGTCCGTAGGGAGGATCTCACCTATCCGTAGGGAGATATCGAATTTTTAGTATATCGCCCTAAGCTACCTTCGCCCTAAGAAACCATCCTAACAGTCTGACAAAATGCTCTAAGAGCCTTCTCTCCTACCGTCCGTAGGGAGGATCTCACCTACCATCCGTAGGGAGATATCGAATTTTCAGTACATCGCCCTAAGCTACCTTCGCCCTAAGAAACCATCCTAACAGTCTGACAAAATGCTCTAAGAGCCTTCTCACCTACCGTCCGTAGGGAGATATCGAATTTTCAGTATATCGCCCTAACCTACCTTCACCCTAAGAAACCATCCTAACAGTCTGACAAAATGCTCTAAGAGCCTTCTCTCCTACCGTCCATAGGGAGATATCGAATTTATAGTATATCGCCCTAAGCTACCCTCGCCCTAAGAAACCTTTCTAACAATGCTCTAAGAGCCTTCTCACCTACCGATTTGTCAGACCTTCGCCCTAAGACCGTAAGCAAATGGCTCAGCCCTAACTTAATGCTAGTAACGCATTAAATAGGCAATCAGTCGTAAACCAACGTGGTGGTCAAAACTGAGCAATTTAGCAGACAAGGTGTTGGAGAGGCAAGTTTTTATGTTCAAAAAGGATCTGGCATCGATCATGGTCGTAGGGAGATTTCCTTGCATCGTCCACAAGGTGTTGAGGGCTACTTCGTCTGTGGATCGAGAAGGTATCATCGACATTTCTTAAAGCTTGATTGACCTGCAACCGATATCTCGCCGCGACTGTATAGCCATAGCCATAACAGCTGAGACAGTTGAATAGCCTGGTTTCAGGCTTGTTCTGCTTGAATATGTACGCGTAATGGAAAGTTGCTGCATTATGCCGACCTTTCAGTTTACATCGCTATCGGACCTAGTACGCATGCGAAGGTTTCATCAAACTAGCCTCTCCAACCAAATTTAATCTTAATTAACACGAAACTCATCAAGTTTGCGTCGATCGTCATCAGGTTGTACAGCCCTCAACTACTTACCGCTCTACGGAAGTGAACCTTTTTATTAAGGATCACTATACTGGCACCGTGTGCCACCGTGTGACCTATAAAATGACCGACAAGCTAAAAAACTAATTTCAAATATAATAACACCGCGCGAAATAAAATTTCCTAAAAAAAATTAAATTTCCTGAAAAAATTAAATTTCCTGAAAAAATTAAATTCCCTAAAAAAATATATTTTCCTAAAAAAATAAAATTTCCTAAAAAAAAAATAATTTCCCAAGACAAGTTTAAAAATTGTAAAATGGGTGCTAGAATGTTGGATATGGGATCAGGTATAATATATTTTGCAAAATATCGGCAAAAAAAATTTAAAATTCTAGCACAGTTGAACCATTAAAAATTAAGAAGAAGAACGCGAAATCTTTTTGCAAAAATATGAAAAAATGTAGTTTAAGAAAACTTAAAACTAGCACTCACCAGTACAACAACAGCATTCAACAGCATACAACAGCATACAACAGCATTCAACAGCATACAACAGGATACAACAGCTACAACAGGATACAACAGCATACCACACACACTCACGCACATACGCACACAAGCGCGCGACCGCGGGCCCCAAACCGTCGAACAAAATTCGCTTCAGCTACTACACTCCCGTCACGACAGGGTGGGGGTGGTGGGGGGGGGGGTAAGGAAGGGCTGGTGTGATATTGATACAAATTTAAAATTAAAAAATTAAAAAAAATCTTTTAAAAAATTCAAAGAGAAAAATTCCACGGATAGCAATTCCACGGATAGCAATTCCACTTCACTTCACTGCACACACACTTTCACTATTGCTATCCTCTTTCATTTCACCACACCAGAGCAGGGTCAGACACATACACTAACTGAGAGGAGACAACTTAAAAAAAAAAAAAAAAAATCGGATCCGGGTTGGGGCTTCCACCGAGCTAATCCGCGAACTGAACTGATCACCTCGACGATCCACTTAAGACTGACTCCAAGTAGGCGACTGGGACTAGATTTTACCCACGAAAGTACCACTGTGAGTGTAAACTCATTTCGGATCCTGTTTGATCCTCTCAAATGTTTTTTTTCTGGCGCCAGATCGAATTTTGAGTTTTTTGATGGAAAAATTTGGCGAGAGGGTTGTCAATTTTTTGATTTTTTTCGCGAGAACTTCATAAAAACGTGAAAAAATGGATAAAAAATGCTAGAATACGCTAAAAATGGTAAAAAAAGTGCCTGGTGTGAGTAGCACCTCATGGCAGGGATTTGCAATCTTCCATTCTGCCACAATCGCTAATAATTTACGAGAAAAGATGAAAAAGCAATTTCGAATAAAGAATTTTAGGCGTAGAGAGGCGCCATTACTATTTATTTTGGTGGGAATAATTGTGACTGATAGTTGTCTTGATTTTGCTTGTATTCGTGGGTATTTTATAAGAAATGGAAAAAAAATCATAGAAAATGGTAAAAATTGCCAAAAAAGGGACACGAAATTATGACCGGTGTGAGTAGTACGTCATGGAAAGATCTGTATATGACGTGAGACCTGAAAATTTTTTGTAATTGCCAATTTTTGAAGGAATTGATGAAAAAATGACGCACGTTACCACCTACCGTCCGTAGGGAGATATCGAATTTTCAGTATATCGCCCTAAGCTACTATCGCCCTAAGAAACCTTACTAACAGTATGACAAAATGCTCTAAGAGCCTTCTCTCCTACCGTCCGTAGGGAGGATCTCACCTACCGTCCGTAGGGAGATATCGAATTTTCAGTATATCGCCCTAAGCTACCTTTGCCATAAGAAACCATCCTAACAGTCTGACAAAATGCTCTAAGAGCCTTCTCTCCTACCGTCCGTAGGGAGGATCTCACCTACCGTCCGTAGGGAGATATCGAATTTTCAGTATATCGCCCTAAGCTACCTTTGCCATAAGAAACCATCCTATCACTCCGACAAAATGCTCTAAGAGCCTTCTCTCCTACCGTCCGTAGGGAGGATCTCACCTACCGTCCGTAGGGAGATATCGAATTATCAGTATATTGCCCTAAGCTACCTTCGCCCTAAGAAACCATCCTATCACTCCGACAAAATGCTCTAAGAGCCTTCTCTCCTACCGTCCGTAGGGAGGATCTCACCTACCGTCCGTAGGGAGATATCGAATTTTCAGTATATCGCCCTAAGCTGCCTTCGCCCTAAGAAACCATCCTATCACTCCGACAAAATGCTCTAAGAGCCTTCTCTCCTACCGTCCGTAGGGAGGATCTCACCTACCGCCCGTAGGGAGATATCGAATTTTCAGTATATCGCCCTAAGCTACCTTCGCCCTAAGAAACCATCCTATCACTCCGACAAAATGCTCTAAGAGCCTTCTCTCCCACCGTGCGTAGGGAGGATCTCACCTACCGTCCGTAGGGAGATATCGAATTTTCAGTATATCGCCCTAAGCTGCCTTCGCCCTAAGAAACCATCCTATCACTCCGACAAAATGCTCTAAGAGCCTTCTCTCCTACCGTCCGTAGGGAGGATCTCACCTACCGTCCGTAGGGAGATATCGAATTTTTAGTATATCGCCCTAAGCTACCTTCGCCCTAAGAAACCTTCCTAACACTCTGACGAAATGCTCTAAGAGCCTTCTCTCCTACCGTCCGTAGGGAGGATCTCACCTACCGCCCGTAGGGAGATATCGAATTTTCAGTATATCGCCCTAAGCTACCTTCGCCCTAAGAAACCATCCTATCACTCCGACAAAATGCTCTAAGAGCCTTCTCTCCTACCGTCCGTAGGGACGATCTCACCTACCGTCCGTAGGGAGATATCGAATTTTCAGTATATCGCCCTAAGCTGCCTTCGCCCTAAGAAACCTTCCTAACACTTTGACGAAATGCTCTAAGAGCCTTCTCTCCTACCGTCCGTAGGGAGGATCTCACCTACCGCCCGTAGGGAGATATCGAATTTTCAGTATATCGCCCTAAGCTACCTTCGCCCTAAGAAACCATCCTAACAGTCTGACAAAATGCTCTAAGAGCCTTCTCTCCTACCGTCCGTAGGGAGATATCGAATTTTCAGTATATCGCCCTAACCTACCTTCGCCCTAAGAAACCTTCCTAACACTCTGACGAAATGCTCTAAGAGCCTTCTCTCCCACCGTGCGTAGGGAGGATCTCACCTACCGTCCGTAGGGAGATATCGAATTTTCAGTATATCGCCCTAAGCTACCTTCGCCCTAAGAAACCATCCTATCACTCCGACAAAATGCTCTAAGAGCCTTCTCTCCTACCGTCCGTAGGGAGGATCTCACCTACCGTCCGTAGGGAGATATCGAATTTTCAGTATATCGCCCTAAGCTACCTTCGCCCTAAGAAACCATCCTAACAGTCTGACAAAATGCTCTAAGAGCCTTCTCTCCTACCGTCCGTAGGGAGGATCTCACCTACCGTCCGTAGGGAGATATCGAATTTTCAGTATATCGCCCTAAGCTACCTTTGCCATAAGAAACCATCCTATCACTCCGACAAAATGCTCTAAGAGCCTTCTCTCCTACCGTCCGTAGGGAGGATCTCACCTACCGTCCGTAGGGAGATATCGAATTTTCAGTATATTGCCCTAAGCTACCTTCGCCCTAAGAAACCATCCTAACAGTCTGACAAAATGCTCTAAGAGCCTTCTCTCCTACCGTCCGTAGGGAGGATCTCACCTACCGTCCGTAGGGAGATATCGAATTTTCAGTATATCGCCCTAAGCTACCTTCGCCCTAAGAAACCATCCTTACAGTCTGATAAAATGCTCTAAGAGCCTTCTCTCCTACCGTCCGTAGGGAGATATCGAATTTTTAGTATATCGCCCTAAGCTACCTTCGCCCTAAGAAACCATTATAACAGTCTGACAAAATGCTCTAAGAGCCTTCTCTCCTACCGTCCGTAGGGAGGATCTCACCTACCGTCCGTAGGGAGATATCGAATTTTCTGTATATCGCCCTAAGCTAATTTCACCCTAAGAAACCATCCTAACAGTCTGACAAAATGCTCTAAGAGCCTTCTCTCCTACCGTCCGTAGGGAGATATCGAATTTTCAGTATATCGCCCTAACCTACCTTCGCCCTAAGAAACCTTCCTAACACTCTGACGAAATGCTCTAAGAGCCTTCTCTCCCACCGTGCGTAGGGAGGATCTCACCTACCGTCCGTAGGGAGATATCGAATTTTCAGTATATCGCCCTAAGCTACCTTCGCCCTAAGAAACCATCCTATCACTCCGACAAAATGCTCTAAGAGCCTTCTCTCCTACCGTCCGTAGGGAGGATCTCACCTACCGTCCGTAGGGAGATATCGAATTTTCTGTATATCGCCCTAATCTACCTTCGCCCTAAGAAACCATCCTATCACTCCGACAAAATGCTCTAAGAGCCTTCTCTCCTACCGTCCGTAGGGAGGATCTCACCTACCGTCCGTAGGGAGATATCGAATTTTCTGTATATCGCCCTAAGCTACCTTCACCCTAAGAAACCATCCTAACAGTCTGACAAAATGCTCTAAGAGCCTTCTCTCCTACCGTCCGTAGGGAGGATCTCACCTACCGTCCGTAGGGAGATATCGAATTTTTAGTATATCGCCCTAAGCTACCTTCGCCCTAAGAAACCTTCCTAACACTCTGACGAAATGCTCTAAGAGCCTTCTCTCCTACCGTCCGTAGGGAGGATCTCACCTACCGTCCGTAGGGAGATATCGAATTTTCTGTATATCGCCCTAAGCTACCTTCACCCTAAGAAACCATCCTAACAGTCTGACAAAATGCTCTAAGAGCCTTCTCTCCTACCGTCCGTAGGGAGGATCTCACCTACCGTCCGTAGGGAGATATCGAATTTTTAGTATATCGCCCTAAGCTACCTTCACCCTAAGAAACCATCCTAACAGTCTGACAAAATGCTCTAAGAGCCTTCTCTCCTACCGTCCGTAGGGAGGATCTCACCTACCGTCCGTAGGGAGATATCGAATTTTTAGTATATCGCCCTAAGCTACCTTCGCCCTAAGAAACCATCCTAACAGTCTGACAAAATGCTCTAAGAGCCTTCTCTCCTACCGTCCGTAGGGAGGATCTCACCTACCGTCCGTAGGGAGATATCGAATTTTCAGTACATCGCCCTAAGCTACCTTCGCCCTAAGAAACCATCCTAACAGTCTGACAAAATGCTCTAAGAGCCTTCTCACCTACCGTCCGTAGGGAGATATCGAATTTTCAGTATATCGCCCTAACCTACCTTCACCCTAAGAAACCATCCTAACAGTCTGACAAAATGCTCTAAGAGCCTTCTCTCCTACCGTCCATAGGGAGATATCGAATTTATAGTATATCGCCCTAAGCTACCCTCGCCCTAAGCTACCCTCGCCCTAAGAAACCTTTCTAACAATGCTCTAAGAGCCTTCTCACCTACCGATTTGTCAGACCTTCGCCCTAAGACCGTAAGCAAATGGCTCAGCCCTAACTTAATGCTAGTAACGCATTAAATAGGCAATCAGTCGTAAACCAACGTGGTGGTCAAAACTGAGCAATTTAGCAGACAAGGTGTTGGAGAGGCAAGTTTTTATGTTCAAAAAGGATCTGGCATCGATCATGGTCGTAGGGAGATTTCCTTGCATCGTCCACAAGGTGTTGAGGGCTACTTCGTCTGTGGATCGAGAAGGTATCATCGACATTTCTTAAAGCTTGATTGACCTGCAACCGATATCTCGCCGCGACTGTATAGCCATAGCCATAACAGCTGAGACAGTTGAATAGCCTGGTTTCAGGCTTGTTCTGCTTGAATATGTACGCGTAATGGAAAGTTGCTGCATTATGCCGACCTTTCAGTTTACATCGCTATCGGACCTAGTACGCATGCGAAGGTTTCATCAAACTAGCCTCTCCAACCAAATTTAATCTTAATTAACACGAAACTCATCAAGTTTGCGTCGATCGTCATCAGGTTGTACAGCCCTCAACTACTTACCGCTCTACGGAAGTGAACCATTTTATTAAGGATCACTATACTGGCACCGTGTGCCACCGTGTGACCTATAAAATGACCGACAAGCTAAAAAACTAATTTCAAATATAATAACACCGCGCGAAATAAAATTTCCTAAAAAAAATTAAATTTCCTGAAAAAATTAAATTTCCTGAAAAAATTAAATTCCCTAAAAAAATATATTTTCCTAAAAAAATAAAATTTCCTAAAAAAAAAATAATTTCCCAAGACAAGTTTAAAAATTGTAAAATGGGTGCTAGAATGTTGGATATGGGATCAGGTATAATATATTTTGCAAAATATCGGCAAAAAAAATTTAAAATTCTAGCACAGTTGAACCATTAAAAATTAAGAAGAAGAACGCGAAATCTTTTTGCAAAAATATGAAAAAATGTAGTTTAAGAAAACTTAAAACTAGCACTCACCAGTACAACAACAGCATTCAACAGCATACAACAGCATACAACAGCATTCAACAGCATACAACAGGATACAACAGCTACAACAGGATACAACAGCATACCACACACACTCACGCACATACGCACACAAGCGCGCGACCGCGGGCCCCAAACCGTCGAACAAAATTCGCTTCAGCTACTACACTCCCGTCACGACAGGGTGGGGGTGGTGGGGGGGGGGTAAGGAAGGGCTGGTGTGATATTGATACAAATTTAAAATTAAAAAATTAAAAAAAATCTTTTAAAAAATTCAAAGAGAAAAATTCCACGGATAGCAATTCCACGGATAGCAATTCCACTTCACTTCACTGCACACACACTTTCACTATTGCTATCCTCTTTCATTTCACCACACCAGAGCAGGGTCAGACACATACACTAACTGAGAGGAGACAACTTAAAAAAAAAAAAAAAAAATCGGATCCGGGTTGGGGCTTCCACCGAGCTAATCCGCGAACTGAACTGATCACCTCGACGATCCACTTAAGACTGACTCCAAGTAGGCGACTGGGACTAGATTTTACCCACGAAAGTACCACTGTGAGTGTAAACTCATTTCGGATCCTGTTTGATCCTCTCAAATGTTTTTTTTCTGGCGCCAGATCGAATTTTGAGTTTTTTGATGGAAAAATTTGGCGAGAGGGTTGTCAATTTTTTGATTTTTTTCGCGAGAACTTCATAAAAACGTGAAAAAATGGATAAAAAATGCTGGAATACGCTAAAAATGGTAAAAAAAAAGTGCCTGGTGTGAGTAGCACCTCATGGCAGGGATTTGCAATCTTCCATTCTGCCACAATCGCTAATAATTTACGAGAAAAGATGAAAAAGCAATTTCGAATAAAGAATTTTAGGCGTAGAGAGGCGCCATTACTATTTATTTTGGTGGGAATAATTGTGACTGATAGTTGTCTTGATTTTGCTTGTATTCGTGGGTATTTTATAAGAAATGGAAAAAAAATCATAGAAATGGTAAAAATTGCCAAAAAAGGGACACAAAATTATGACCGGTGTGAGTAGTACGTCATGGAAAGATCTGTATGTGACGTGAGACCTGAAAATTTTTTGTAATTGCCAATTTTTGAAGGAATTGATGAAAAAATGACGCACGTTACCACCTACCGTCCGTAGGGAGATATCGAATTTTCAGTATATCGCCCTAAGCTACCTTCGCCCTAAGAAACCATCCTAACAGTCTGACAAAATGCTCTAAGAGCCTTCTCTCCTACCGTCCGTAGGGAGGATCTCACCTACCGTCCGTAGGGAGATATCGAATTTTCAGTATATCGCCCTAAGCTACCTTCGCCCTAAGAAACCATCCTAACAGTCTGACAAAATGCTCTAAGAGCCTTCTCTCCTACCGTCCGTAGGGAGGATCTCACCTACCGTCCGTAGGGAGATATCGAATTTTCAGTATATCGCCCTAAGCTACCTTTGCCATAAGAAACCATCCTATCACTCCGACAAAATGCTCTAAGAGCCTTCTCTCCTACCGTCCGTAGGGAGGATCTCACCTACCGTCCGTAGGGAGATATCGAATTTTCAGTATATCGCCCTAAGCTACCTTTGCCATAAGAAACCATCCTATCACTCCGACAAAATGCTCTAAGAGCCTTCTCTCCTACCGTCCGTAGGGAGGATCTCACCTACCGTCCGTAGGGAGATATCGAATTTTCAGTATATCGCCCTAACCTACCTTCGCCCTAAGAAACCTTCCTAACACTCTGACGAAATGCTCTAAGAGCCTTCTCTCCCACCGTGCGTAGGGAGGATCTCACCTACCATCCGTAGGGAGATATCGAATTTTCAGTATATCGCCCTAAGCTACCTTCGCCCTAAGAAACCATCCTATCACTCCGACAAAATGCTCTAAGAGCCTTCTCTCCTACCGTCCGTAGGGAGGATCTCACCTACCGTCCGTAGGGAGATATCGAATTTTCTGTATATCGCCCTAAGCTAATTTCACCCTAAGAAACCATCCTAACAGTCTGACAAAATGCTCTAAGAGCCTTCTCTCCTACCGTCCGTAGGGAGATATCGAATTTTCAGTATATCGCCCTAACCTACCTTCGCCCTAAGAAACCTTCCTAACACTCTGACGAAATGCTCTAAGAGCCTTCTCTCCCACCGTGCGTAGGGAGGATCTCACCTACCGTCCGTAGGGAGATATCGAATTTTCAGTATATCGCCCTAAGCTACCTTCGCCCTAAGAAACCATCCTATCACTCCGACAAAATGCTCTAAGAGCCTTCTCTCCTACCGTCCGTAGGGAGAATCTCACCTACCGTCCGTAGGGAGATATCGAATTTTCAGTATATCGCCCTAAGCTACCTTCGCCCTAAGAAACCATCCTAACAGTCTGACAAAATGCTCTAAGAGCCTTCTCTCCTACCGTCCGTAGGGAGGATCTCACCTACCGTCCGTAGGGAGATATCGAATTTTCTGTATATCGCCCTAATCTACCTTCGCCCTAAGAAACCATCCTATCACTCCGACAAAATGCTCTAAGAGCCTTCTCTCCTACCGTCCGTAGGGAGGATCTCACCTACCGTCCGTAGGGAGATATCGAATTTTCTGTATATCGCCCTAAGCTACCTTCACCCTAAGAAACCATCCTAACAGTCTGACAAAATGCTCTAAGAGCCTTCTCTCCTACCGTCCGTAGGGAGGATCTCACCTACCGTCCGTAGGGAGATATCGAATTTTTAGTATATCGCCCTAAGCTACCTTCACCCTAAGAAACCATCCTAACAGTCTGACAAAATGCTCTAAGAGCCTTCTCTCCTACCGTCCGTATTGAGGATCTCACCTACCGTCCGTAGGGAGATATCGAATTTTCAGTACATCGCCCTAAGCTACCTTCGCCCTAAGAAACCATCCTAACAGTCTGACAAAATGCTCTAAGAGCCTTCTCTCCTACCGTCCGTAGGGAGGATCTCACCTACCGTCCGTAGGGAGATATCGAATTTTCAGTATATCGCCCTAAGCTACCTTCGCCCTAAGAAACCTTCCTAACACTCTGACGAAATGCTCTAAGAGCCTTCTCTCCTACCGTCCGTAGGGAGGATCTCACCTACCGTCCGTAGGGAGATATCGAATTTTCTGTATATCGCCCTAAGCTAAATTCACCCTAAGAAACCATCCTAACAGTCTGACAAAATGCTCTAAGAGCCTTCTCTCCTACCGTCCGTAGGGAGGATCTCACCTACCGTCCGTAGGGAGATATCGAATTTTTAGTATATCGCCCTAAGCTACCTTCGCCCTAAGAAACCATCCTAACAGTCTGACAAAATGCTCTAAGAGCCTTCTCTCCTACCGTCCGTAGGGAGGATCTCACCTACCGTCCGTAGGGAGATATCGAATTTTCAGTATATCGCCCTAAGCTACCTTTGCCATAAGAAACCATCCTATCACTCCGACAAAATGCTCTAAGAGCCTTCTCTCCTACCGTCCGTAGGGAGGATCTCACCTACCGTCCGTAGGGAGATATCGAATTATCAGTATATTGCCCTAAGCTACCTTCGCCCTAAGAAACCATCCTATCACTCCGACAAAATGCTCTAAGAGCCTTCTCTCCTACCGTCCGTAGGGAGGATCTCACCTACCGTCCGTAGGGAGATATCGAATTTTCAGTATATCGCCCTAAGCTGCCTTCGCCCTAAGAAACCATCCTATCACTCCGACAAAATGCTCTAAGAGCCTTCTCTCCTACCGTCCGTAGGGAGGATCTCACCTACCGCCCGTAGGGAGATATCGAATTTTCAGTATATCGCCCTAAGCTACCTTCGCCCTAAGAAACCATCCTATCACTCCGACAAAATGCTCTAAGAGCCTTCTCTCCCACCGTGCGTAGGGAGGATCTCACCTACCGTCCGTAGGGAGATATCGAATTTTCAGTATATCGCCCTAAGCTGCCTTCGCCCTAAGAAACCATCCTATCACTCCGACAAAATGCTCTAAGAGCCTTCTCTCCTACCGTCCGTAGGGAGGATCTCACCTACCGTCCGTAGGGAGATATCGAATTTTTAGTATATCGCCCTAAGCTACCTTCGCCCTAAGAAACCTTCCTAACACTCTGACGAAATGCTCTAAGAGCCTTCTCTCCTACCGTCCGTAGGGAGGATCTCACCTACCGCCCGTAGGGAGATATCGAATTTTCAGTATATCGCCCTAAGCTACCTTCGCCCTAAGAAACCATCCTATCACTCCGACAAAATGCTCTAAGAGCCTTCTCTCCTACCGTCCGTAGGGACGATCTCACCTACCGTCCGTAGGGAGATATCGAATTTTCAGTATATCGCCCTAAGCTGCCTTCGCCCTAAGAAACCTTCCTAACACTTTGACGAAATGCTCTAAGAGCCTTCTCTCCTACCGTCCGTAGGGAGGATCTCACCTACCGCCCGTAGGGAGATATCGAATTTTCAGTATATCGCCCTAAGCTACCTTCGCCCTAAGAAACCTTCCTAACACTTTGACGAAATGCTCTAAGAGCCTTCTCTCCTACCGTCCGTAGGGAGGATCTCACCTACCGCCCGTAGGGAGATATCGAATTTTCAGTATATCGCCCTAAGCTACCTTCGCCCTAAGAAACCATCCTATCACTCCGACAAAATGCTCTAAGAGCCTTCTCTCCTACCGTCCGTAGGGACGATCTCACCTACCGTCCGTAGGGAGATATCGAATTTTCAGTATATTGCCCTAAGCTACCTTCGCCCTAAGAAACCATTATATCACTCCGACAAAATGCTCTAAGAGCCTTCTCTCCTACCGTCCGTAGGGAGGATCTCACCTACCGTCCGTAGGGAGATATCGAATTTTCTGTATATCGCCCTAAGCTGCCTTCGCCCTAAGAAACCATCCTATCACTCCGACAAAATGCTCTAAGAGCCTTCTCTCCTACCGTCCGTAGGGAGGATCTCACCTACCGTCCGTAGGGAGGTATCGAATTTTCTGTATATCGCCCTAACCTACCTTCACCCTAAGAAACCATCCTAACAGTCTGACAAAATGCTCTAAGAGCCTTCTCTCCTACCGTCCGTAGGGAGGATCTCACCTACCGTCCGTAGGGAGATATCGAATTTTCAGTATATCGCCCTAAGCTACCTTCGCCCTAAGAAACCATCCTATCACTCCGACAAAATGCTCTAAGAGCCTTCTCTCCTACCGTCCGTAGGGAGGATCTCACCTACCGTCCGTAGGGAGATATCAAATTTTCAGTATATTGCCCTAAGCTACCTTCGCCCTAAGAAACCATCCTATCACTCCGACAAAATGCTCTAAGAGCCTTCTCTCCTACCGTCCGTAGGGACGATCTCACCTACCGCCCGTAGGGAGATATCGAATTTTCAGTATATCGCCCTAAGCTGCCTTCGCCCTAAGAAACCATCCTATCACTCCGACAAAATGCTCTAAGAGCCTTCTCTCCTACCGTCCGTAGGGACGATCTCACCTACCGTCCGTAGGGAGATATCGAATTTTCAGTATATCGCCCTAAGCTGCCTTCGCCCTAAGAAACCATCCTATCACTCCGACAAAATGCTCTAAGAGCCTTCTCTAATACCGTCCGTAGGGAGATATCGAATTTTCAGTAGTTCGCCCTAAGCTACCTTCACCCTAAGAAACCATCCTAAGAGTCTGACAAAATGCTCTAAGAGCCTTCTCTCCTACCGTCCGTAGGGAGGATCTCACCTACCGTCCGTAGGGAGATATCGAATTTTTAGTATATCGCCCTAAGCTACCTTCGCCCTAAGAAACCTTCCTAACACTCTGACGAAATGCTCTAAGAGCCTTCTCTCCTACCGTCCGTAGGGAGGATCTCACCTACCGTCCGTAGGGAGATATCGAATTTTTTGTATATCGCCCTAAGCTACCTTCGCCCTAAGAAACCATCCTAACAGTCTGACAAAATGCTCTAAGAGCCTTTTCTCCTACCGTCCGTAGGGAGGATCTCACCTACCGTCCGTAGGGAGACATCGAATTTTTAGTATATCGCCCTAAGCTACCTTCGCCCTAAGAACCTTCCTAACACTCTGACGAAATGCTCTAAGAGCCTTCTCACCTACCGATTTGTCAGACCTTCGCCCTAAGACCGTAAACAAATGGCTCAGCCCTAACTTAATGCTAGTAACGCATTAAATAGGCAATCAGTCGTAAACCAACGTGGTGGTCAAAACTGAGCAATTTAGCAGACAACGTGTTGGAGAGGCAAGTTTTTATGTTCAAAAAGGATCTGGCATCGATCATGGTCGTAGGGAGATTTCCTTGCATCGTCCACAAGGTGTTGAGGGCTACTTCGTCTGTGGATCGAGAAGGTATCATCGACATTTCTTAAAGCTTGATTGACCTGCAACCGATATCTCGCCGCGACTGTATAGCCATAGCCATAACAGCTGAGACAGTTGAATAGCCTGGTTTCAGGCTTGTTCTGCTTGAATATGTACGCGTAATGGAAAGTTGCTGCATTATGCCGACCTTTCAGTTTACATCGCTATCGGACCTAGTACGCATGCGAAGGTTTCATCAAACTAGCCTCTCCAACCAAATTTAATCTTAATTAACACGAAACTCATCAAGTTTGCGTCGATCGTCATCAGGTTGTACAGCCCTCAACTACTTACCGCTCTACGGAAGTGAACCTTTTTATTAAGGATCACTATACTGGCACCGTGTGCCACCGTGTGACCTATAAAATGACCGACAAGCTAAAAAACTAATTTCAAATATAATAACACCGCGCGAAATAAAATTTCCTAAAAAAAATTAAATTTCCTGAAAAAATTAAATTTCCTGAAAAAATTAAATTCCCTAAAAAAATATATTTTCCTAAAAAAATAAAATTTCCTAAAAAAATAAAATTTCCTAAAAAAAAAATAATTTCCCAAGACAAGTTTAAAAATTGTAAAATGGGTGCTAGAATGTTGGATATGGGATCAGGTATAATATATTTTGCAAAATATCGGCAAAAAAAATTTAAAATTCTAGCACAGTTGAACCATTAAAAATTAAGAAGAAGAACGCGAAATCTTTTTGCAAAAATATGAAAAAATGTAGTTTAAGAAAACTTAAAACTAGCACTCACCAGTACAACAACAGCATTCAACAGCATACAACAGCATACAACAGCATTCAACAGCATACAACAGGATACAACAGTTACAACAGGATACAACAGCATACCACACACACTCACGCACATACGCACACAAGCGCGCGACCGCGGGTCCCAAACCGTCGAACAAAATTCGCTTCAGCTACTACACTCCCGTCACGACAGGGTGGGGGGGGGGGGGGAGGAAGGGCTGGTGTGATATTGTGAGGAGGATCTCACCTACCGTCCGTAGGGAGATATCGAATTTTCAGTATATCGCCCTAAGCTACCTTCGCCCTAAGAAACCATCCTATCACTCCGACAAAATGCTCTAAGAGCCTTCTCTCCTACCGTCCGTAGGGAGGATCTCACCTACCGTCCGTAGGGAGATATCAAATTTTCAGTATATCGCCCTAAGCTACCCTCGCCCTAAGAAACCTTTCTAACAATGCTCTAAGAGCCTTCTCACCTACCGATTTGTCAGACCTTCGCCCTAAGACCGTAAACAAATGGCTCAGCCCTAACTTAATGCTAGTAACGCATTAAATAGGCAATCAGTCGTAAACCAACGTGGTGGTCAAAACTGAGCAATTTAGCAGACAACGTGTTGGAGAGGCAAGTTTTTATGTTCAAAAAGGATCTGGCATCGATCATGGTCGTAGGGAGATTTCCTTGCATCGTCCACAAGGTGTTGAGGGCTACTTCGTCTGTGGATCGAGAAGGTATCATCGACATTTCTTAAAGCTTGATTGACCTGCAACCGATATCTCGCCGCGACTGTATAGCCATAGCCATAACAGCTGAGACAGTTGAATAGCCTGGTTTCAGGCTTGTTCTGCTTGAATATGTACGCGTAATGGAAAGTTGCTGCATTATGCCGACCTTTCAGTTTACATCGCTATCGGACCTAGTACGCATGCGAAGGTTTCATCAAACTAGCCTCTCCAACCAAATTTAATCTTAATTAACACGAAACTCATCAAGTTTGCGTCGATCGTCATCAGGTTGTACAGCCCTCAACTACTTACCGCTCTACGGAAGTGAACCTTTTTATTAAGGATCACTATACTGGCACCGTGTGCCACCGTGTGACCTATAAAATGACCGACAAGCTAAAAAACTAATTTCAAATATAATAACACCGCGCGAAATAAAATTTCCTAAAAAAAATTAAATTTCCTGAAAAAATTAAATTTCCTGAAAAAATTAAATTCCCTAAAAAAATATATTTTCCTAAAAAAATAAAATTTCCTAAAAAAATAAAATTTCCTAAAAAAAAAATAATTTCCCAAGACAAGTTTAAAAATTGTAAAATGGGTGCTAGAATGTTGGATATGGGATCAGGTATAATATATTTTGCAAAATATCGGCAAAAAAAATTTAAAATTCTAGCACAGTTGAACCATTAAAAATTAAGAAGAAGAACGCGAAATCTTTTTGCAAAAATATGAAAAAATGTAGTTTAAGAAAACTTAAAACTAGCACTCACCAGTACAACAACAGCATTCAACAGCATACAACAGCATACAACAGCATTCAACAGCATACAACAGGATACAACAGTTACAACAGGATACAACAGCATACCACACACACTCACGCACATACGCACACAAGCGCGCGACCGCGGGTCCCAAACCGTCGAACAAAATTCGCTTCAGCTACTACACTCCCGTCACGACAGGGTGGGGGGGGGGGGGGAGGAAGGGCTGGTGTGATATTGTGAGGAGGATCTCACCTACCGTCCGTAGGGAGATATCGAATTTTCAGTATATCGCCCTAAGCTACCTTCGCCCTAAGAAACCATCCTATCACTCCGACAAAATGCTCTAAGAGCCTTCTCTCCTACCGTCCGTAGGGAGGATCTCACCTACCGTCCGTAGGGAGATATCAAATTTTCAGTATATCGCCCTAAGCTACCCTCGCCCTAAGAAACCTTTCTAACAATGCTCTAAGAGCCTTCTCACCTACCGATTTGTCAGACCTTCGCCCTAAGACCGTAAACAAATGGCTCAGCCCTAACTTAATGCTAGTAACGCATTAAATAGGCAATCAGTCGTAAACCAACGTGGTGGTCAAAACTGAGCAATTTAGCAGACAACGTGTTGGAGAGGCAAGTTTTTATGTTCAAAAAGGATCTGGCATCGATCATGGTCGTAGGGAGATTTCCTTGCATCGTCCACAAGGTGTTGAGGGCTACTTCGTCTGTGGATCGAGAAGGTATCATCGACATTTCTTAAAGCTTGATTGACCTGCAACCGATATCTCGCCGCGACTGTATAGCCATAGCCATAACAGCTGAGACAGTTGAATAGCCTGGTTTCAGGCTTGTTCTGCTTGAATATGTACGCGTAATGGAAAGTTGCTGCATTATGCCGACCTTTCAGTTTACATCGCTATCGGACCTAGTACGCATGCGAAGGTTTCATCAAACTAGCCTCTCCAACCAAATTTAATCTTAATTAACACGAAACTCATCAAGTTTGCGTCGATCGTCATCAGGTTGTACAGCCCTCAACTACTTACCGCTCTACGGAAGTGAACCTTTTTATTAAGGATCACTATACTGGCACCGTGTGCCACCGTGTGACCTATAAAATGACCGACAAGCTAAAAAACTAATTTCAAATATAATAACACCGCGCGAAATAAAATTTCCTAAAAAAAATTAAATTTCCTGAAAAAATTAAATTTCCTGAAAAAATTAAATTCCCTAAAAAAATATATTTTCCTAAAAAAATAAAATTTCCTAAAAAAATAAAATTTCCTAAAAAAAAAATAATTTCCCAAGACAAGTTTAAAAATTGTAAAATGGGTGCTAGAATGTTGGATATGGGATCAGGTATAATATATTTTGCAAAATATCGGCAAAAAAAATTTAAAATTCTAGCACAGTTGAACCATTAAAAATTAAGAAGAAGAACGCGAAATCTTTTTGCAAAAATATGAAAAAATGTAGTTTAAGAAAACTTAAAACTAGCACTCACCAGTACAACAACAGCATTCAACAGCATACAACAGCATACAACAGCATTCAACAGCATACAACAGGATACAACAGTTACAACAGGATACAACAGCATACCACACACACTCACGCACATACGCACACAAGCGCGCGACCGCGGGTCCCAAACCGTCGAACAAAATTCGCTTCAGCTACTACACTCCCGTCACGACAGGGTGGGGGGGGGGGGGGAGGAAGGGCTGGTGTGATATTGTGAGGAGGATCTCACCTACCGTCCGTAGGGAGATATCGAATTTTCAGTATATCGCCCTAAGCTACCTTCGCCCTAAGAAACCATCCTATCACTCCGACAAAATGCTCTAAGAGCCTTCTCTCCTACCGTCCGTAGGGAGGATCTCACCTACCGTCCGTAGGGAGATATCAAATTTTCAGTATATCGCCCTAAGCTACCCTCGCCCTAAGAAACCTTTCTAACAATGCTCTAAGAGCCTTCTCACCTACCGATTTGTCAGACCTTCGCCCTAAGACCGTAAACAAATGGCTCAGCCCTAACTTAATGCTAGTAACGCATTAAATAGGCAATCAGTCGTAAACCAACGTGGTGGTCAAAACTGAGCAATTTAGCAGACAACGTGTTGGAGAGGCAAGTTTTTATGTTCAAAAAGGATCTGGCATCGATCATGGTCGTAGGGAGATTTCCTTGCATCGTCCACAAGGTGTTGAGGGCTACTTCGTCTGTGGATCGAGAAGGTATCATCGACATTTCTTAAAGCTTGATTGACCTGCAACCGATATCTCGCCGCGACTGTATAGCCATAGCCATAACAGCTGAGACAGTTGAATAGCCTGGTTTCAGGCTTGTTCTGCTTGAATATGTACGCGTAATGGAAAGTTGCTGCATTATGCCGACCTTTCAGTTTACATCGCTATCGGACCTAGTACGCATGCGAAGGTTTCATCAAACTAGCCTCTCCAACCAAATTTAATCTTAATTAACACGAAACTCATCAAGTTTGCGTCGATCGTCATCAGGTTGTACAGCCCTCAACTACTTACCGCTCTACGGAAGTGAACCTTTTTATTAAGGATCACTATACTGGCACCGTGTGCCACCGTGTGACCTATAAAATGACCGACAAGCTAAAAAACTAATTTCAAATATAATAACACCGCGCGAAATAAAATTTCCTAAAAAAAATTAAATTTCCTGAAAAAATTAAATTTCCTGAAAAAATTAAATTCCCTAAAAAAATATATTTTCCTAAAAAAATAAAATTTCCTAAAAAAATAAAATTTCCTAAAAAAAAAATAATTTCCCAAGACAAGTTTAAAAATTGTAAAATGGGTGCTAGAATGTTGGATATGGGATCAGGTATAATATATTTTGCAAAATATCGGCAAAAAAAATTTAAAATTCTAGCACAGTTGAACCATTAAAAATTAAGAAGAAGAACGCGAAATCTTTTTGCAAAAATATGAAAAAATGTAGTTTAAGAAAACTTAAAACTAGCACTCACCAGTACAACAACAGCATTCAACAGCATACAACAGCATACAACAGCATTCAACAGCATACAACAGGATACAACAGTTACAACAGGATACAACAGCATACCACACACACTCACGCACATACGCACACAAGCGCGCGACCGCGGGTCCCAAACCGTCGAACAAAATTCGCTTCAGCTACTACACTCCCGTCACGACAGGGTGGGGGGGGGGGGGGGAGGAAGGGCTGGTGTGATATTGTGAGGAGGATCTCACCTACCGTCCGTAGGGAGATATCGAATTTTCAGTATATCGCCCTAAGCTACCTTCGCCCTAAGAAACCATCCTATCACTCCGACAAAATGCTCTAAGAGCCTTCTCTCCTACCGTCCGTAGGGAGGATCTCACCTACCGTCCGTAGGGAGATATCAAATTTTCAGTATATTGCCCTAAGCTACCTTCGCCCTAAGAAACCATCCTATCACTCCGACAAAATGCTCTAAGAGCCTTCTCTCCTACCGTCCGTAGGGAGGATCTCACCTACCGTCCGTAGGGAGATATCGAATTTTCAGTATATCGCCCTAAGCTACCTTCGCCCTAAGAAACCTTTCTAACAGTCTGACAAAATGGTCTAAGAGCCTTCTCTCCTACCGTCCGTAGGGAGATTTCCAATTTTAAGAACTTCGCCCTAAGCTACCTTCACCCTAAGAAACCATCCTAACAGTCTGACAAAATGCTCTAAGAGCCTTCTCTAATACCGTCCGTAGGGAGATATCGAATTTTCAGTAGTTCGCCCTAAGCTACCTTCACCCTAAGAAACCATCCTAAGAGTCTGACAAAATGCTCTAAGAGCCTTCTCTCCTACCGTCCGTAGGGAGGATCTCACCTACCGTCCGTAGGGAGATATCGAATTTTTAGTATATCGCCCTAAGCTACCTTCGCCCTAAGAAACCTTCCTAACACTCTGACGAAATGCTCTAAGAGCCTTCTCTCCTACCGTCCGTAGGGAGGATCTCACCTACCGTCCGTAGGGAGATATCGAATTTTTTGTATATCGCCCTAAGCTACCTTCGCCCTAAGAAACCATCCTAACAGTCTGACAAAATGCTCTAAGAGCCTTTTCTCCTACCGTCCGTAGGGAGGATCTCACCTACCGTCCGTAGGGAGACATCGAATTTTTAGTATATCGCCCTAAGCTACCTTCGCCCTAAGAACCTTCCTAACACTCTGACGAAATGCTCTAAGAGCCTTCTCACCTACCGATTTGTCAGACCTTCGCCCTAAGACCGTAAACAAATGGCTCAGCCCTAACTTAATGCTAGTAACGCATTAAATAGGCAATCAGTCGTAAACCAACGTGGTGGTCAAAACTGAGCAATTTAGCAGACAAGGTGTTGGAGAGGCAAGTTTTTATGTTCAAAAAGGATCTGGCATAGATCATGGTCGTAGGGAGATTTCCTTGCATCGTCCACAAGGTGTTGAGGGCTACTTCGTCTGTGGATCGAGAAGGTATCATCGACATTTCTTAAAGCTTGATTGACCTGCAACCGATATCTCGCCGCGACTGTATAGCCATAGCCATAACAGCTGAGACAGTTGAATAGCCTGGTTTCAGGCTTGTTCTGCTTGAATATGTACGCGTAATGGAAAGTTGCTGCATTATGCCGACCTTTCAGTTTACATCGCTATCGGACCTAGTACGCATGCGAAGGTTTCATCAAACTAGCCTCTCCAACCAAATTTAATCTTAATTAACACGAAACTCATCAAGTTTGCGTCGATCGTCATCAGGTTGTACAGCCCTCAACTACTTACCGCTCTACGGAAGTGAACCTTTTTATTAAGGATCACTATACTGGCACCGTGTGCCACCGTGTGACCTATAAAATGACCGACAAGCTAAAAAACTAATTTCAAATATAATAACACCGCGCGAAATAAAATTTCCTAAAAAAAATTAAATTTCCTGAAAAAATTAAATTTCCTGAAAAAATTAAATTCCCTAAAAAAATATATTTTCCTAAAAAAATAAAATTTCCTAAAAAAAAAATAATTTCCCAAGACAAGTTTAAAAATTGTAAAATGGGTGCTAGAATGTTGGATATGGGATCAGGTATAATATATTTTGCAAAATATCGGCAAAAAAAATTTAAAATTCTAGCACAGTTGAACCATTAAAAATTAAGAAGAAGAACGCGAAATCTTTTTGCAAAAATATGAAAAAATGTAGTTTAAGAAAACTTAAAACTAGCACTCACCAGTACAACAACAGCATTCAACAGCATACAACAGCATACAACAGCATTCAACAGCATACAACAGGATACAACAGTTACAACAGGATACAACAGCATACCACACACACTCACGCACATACGCACACAAGCGCGCGACCGCGGGGGCCCCAAACCGTCGAACAAAATTCGCTTCAGCTACTACACTCCCGTCACGACAGGGTGGGGGGGGGGGGGGGGGGGGGGGGGAAGGGCTGGTGTGATATTGATACAAATTTAAAATTAAAAAATTATAAAAAAATCTTTTAAAAAATTCAAAGAGAAAAATTCCACGGATAGCAATTCCACGGATAGCAATTCCACTTCACTTCACTGCACACACACTTTCACTATTGCTATCCTCTTTCATTTCACCACACCAGAGCAGGGTCAGACACATACACTAACTGAGAGGAGACAACTTAAAAAAAAAAAAAAAAAATCGGATCCGGGTTGGGGCTTCCACCGAGCTAATCCGCGAACTGAACTGATCACCTCGACGATCCACTTAAGACTGACTCCAAGTAGGCGACTGGGACTAGATTTTACCCACGAAAGTACCACTGTGAGTGTAAACTCATTTCGGATCCTGTTTGATCCTCTCAAATGTTTTTTTTCTGGCGCCAGATCGAATTTTGAGTTTTTTGATGGAAAAATTTGGCGAGAGGGTTGTCAATTTTTTGATTTTTTTCGCGAGAACTTCATAAAAACGTGAAAAAATGGATAAAAAATGCTGGAATACGCTAAAAATGGTAAAAAAAAAGTGCCTGGTGTGAGTAGCACCTCATGGCAGGGATTTGCAATCTTCCATTCTGCCACAATCGCTAATAATTTACGAGAAAAGATGAAAAAGCAATTTCGAATAAAGAATTTTAGGCGTAGAGAGGCGCCATTACTATTTATTTTGGTGGGAATAATTGTGACTGATAGTTGTCTTGATTTTGCTTGTATTCGTGGGTATTTTATAAGAAATGGAAAAAAAATCATAGAAAATGGTAAAAATTGCCAAAAAAGGGACACGAAATTATGACCGGTGTGAGTAGTACGTCATGGAAAGATCTGTATATGACGTGAGACCTGAAAATTTTTTGTAATTGCCAATTTTTGAAGGAATTGATGAAAAAATGACGCACGTTACCACCTACCGTCCGTAGGGAGATATCGAATTTTCAGTATATCGCCCTAAGCTACCTTTGCCATAAGAAACCATCCTATCACTCCGACAAAATGCTCTAAGAGCCTTCTCTCCTACCGTCCGTAGGGAGGATCTCACCTACCGTCCGTAGGGAGATATCGAATTTTCAGTATATCGCCCTAAGCTACCTTCGCCCTAAGAAACCATCCTATCACTCCGACAAAATGCTCTAAGAGCCTTCTCTCCTACCGTCCGTAGGGAGATATCGAATTTTTAGTATATCGCCCTAAGCTACCTTCGCCCTAAGAAACCATCCTAACAGTCTGACAAAATGCTCTAAGAGCCTTCTCTCCTACCGTCCGTAGGGAGGATCTCACCTACCGTCCGTAGGGAGATATCGAATTTTCAGTATATCGCCCTAAGCTACCTTCGCCCTAAGAAACCATCCTATCACTCCGACAAAATGCTCTAAGAGCCTTCTCTCCCACCGTGCGTAGGGAGGATCTCACCTACCGTCCGTAGGGAGATATCGAATTTTCAGTATATCGCCCTAAGCTACCTTCGCCCTAAGAAACCATCCTAACAGTCTGACAAAATGCTCTAAGAGCCTTCTCTCCTACCGTCCGTAGGGAGGATCTCACCTACCGTCCGTAGGGAGACATCGAATTTTTAGTATATCGCCCTAAGCTACCTTCACCCTAAGAAACCATCCTAACAGTCTGACAAAATGCTCTAAGAGCCTTCTCTCCTACCGTCCGTAGGGAGGATCTCACCTACCGTCCGTAGGGAGATATCGAATTTTCAGTATATCGCCCTAAGCTACCTTCGCCCTAAGAAACCATCCTATCACTCCGACAAAATGCTCTAAGAGCCTTCTCTCCTACCGTCCGTAGGGAGGATCTCACCTACCGTCCGTAGGGAGATATCGAATTTTCAGTATATCGCCCTAAGCTACCTGCGCCCTAAGAAACCATCCTAACAGTCTGACAAAATGCTCTAAGAGCCTTCTCTCCTACCGTCCGTAGGGAGGATCTCACCTACCGTCCGTAGGGAGATATCAAATTTTCAGTATATTGCCCTAAGCTACCTTCGCCCTAAGAAACCATCCTATCACTCCGACAAAATGCTCTAAGAGCCTTCTCTCCTACCGTCCGTAGGGAGGATCTCACCTACCGTCCGTAGGGAGATATCGAATTTTCAGTATATCGCCCTAAGCTACCTTCGCCCTAAGAAACCTTTCTAACAGTCTGACAAAATGGTCTAAGAGCCTTCTCTCCTACCGTCCGTAGGGAGATTTCCAATTTTAAGAACTTCGCCCTAAGCTACCTTCACCCTAAGAAACCATCCTAACAGTCTGACAAAATGCTCTAAGAGCCTTCTCTAATACCGTCCGTAGGGAGATATCGAATTTTCAGTAGTTCGCCCTAAGCTACCTTCACCCTAAGAAACCATCCTAAGAGTCTGACAAAATGCTCTAAGAGCCTTCTCTCCTACCGTCCGTAGGGAGGATCTCACCTACCGTCCGTAGGGAGATATCGAATTTTTAGTATATCGCCCTAAGCTACCTTCGCCCTAAGAAACCTTCCTAACACTCTGACGAAATGCTCTAAGAGCCTTCTCTCCTACCGTCCGTAGGGAGGATCTCACCTACCGTCCGTAGGGAGATATCGAATTTTTTGTATATCGCCCTAAGCTACCTTCGCCCTAAGAAACCATCCTAACAGTCTGACAAAATGCTCTAAGAGCCTTTTCTCCTACCGTCCGTAGGGAGGATCTCACCTACCGTCCGTAGGGAGACATCGAATTTTTAGTATATCGCCCTAAGCTACCTTCGCCCTAAGAAACCATCCTAACAGTCTGACAAAATGCTCTAAGAGCCTTCTCTCCTACCGTCCGTAGGGAGGATCTCACCTACCGTCCGTAGGGAGATATCGAATTTTTTGTATATCGCCCTAAGCTACCTTCGCCCTAAGAAACCATCCTAACAGTCTGACAAAATGCTCTAAGAGCCTTTTCTCCTACCGTCCGTAGGGAGGATCTCACCTACCGTCCGTAGGGAGACATCGAATTTTTAGTATATCGCCCTAAGCTACCTTCGCCCTAAGAACCTTCCTAACACTCTGACGAAATGCTCTAAGAGCCTTCTCACCTACCGATTTGTCAGACCTTCGCCCTAAGACCGTAAACAAATGGCTCAGCCCTAACTTAATGCTAGTAACGCATTAAATAGGCAATCAGTCGTAAACCAACGTGGTGGTCAAAACTGAGCAATTTAGCAGACAAGGTGTTGGAGAGGCAAGTTTTTATGTTCAAAAAGGATCTGGCATAGATCATGGTCGTAGGGAGATTTCCTTGCATCGTCCACAAGGTGTTGAGGGCTACTTCGTCTGTGGATCGAGAAGGTATCATCGACATTTCTTAAAGCTTGATTGACCTGCAACCGATATCTCGCCGCGACTGTATAGCCATAGCCATAACAGCTGAGACAGTTGAATAGCCTGGTTTCAGGCTTGTTCTGCTTGAATATGTACGCGTAATGGAAAGTTGCTGCATTATGCCGACCTTTCAGTTTACATCGCTATCGGACCTAGTACGCATGCGAAGGTTTCATCAAACTAGCCTCTCCAACCAAATTTAATCTTAATTAACACGAAACTCATCAAGTTTGCGTCGATCGTCATCAGGTTGTACAGCCCTCAACTACTTACCGCTCTACGGAAGTGAACCTTTTTATTAAGGATCACTATACTGGCACCGTGTGCCACCGTGTGACCTATAAAATGACCGACAAGCTAAAAAACTAATTTCAAATATAATAACACCGCGCGAAATAAAATTTCCTAAAAAAAATTAAATTTCCTGAAAAAATTAAATTTCCTGAAAAAATTAAATTCCCTAAAAAAATATATTTTCCTAAAAAAATAAAATTTCCTAAAAAAAAAATAATTTCCCAAGACAAGTTTAAAAATTGTAAAATGGGTGCTAGAATGTTGGATATGGGATCAGGTATAATATATTTTGCAAAATATCGGCAAAAAAAATTTAAAATTCTAGCACAGTTGAACCATTAAAAATTAAGAAGAAGAACGCGAAATCTTTTTGCAAAAATATGAAAAAAGTCAAGGAAGGGCTGGTGTGATATTGATACAAATTTAAAATTAAAAAATTATAAAAAAATCTTTTAAAAAATTCAAAGAGAAAAATTCCACGGATAGCAATTCCACGGATAGCAATTCCACTTCACTTCACTGCACACACACTTTCACTATTGCTATCCTCTTTCATTTCACCACACCAGAGCAGGGTCAGACACATACACTAACTGAGAGGAGACAACTTAAAAAAAAAAAAAAAAAATCGGATCCGGGTTGGGGCTTCCACCGAGCTAATCCGCGAACTGAACTGATCACCTCGACGATCCACTTAAGACTGACTCCAAGTAGGCGACTGGGACTAGATTTTACCCACGAAAGTACCACTGTGAGTGTAAACTCATTTCGGATCCTGTTTGATCCTCTCAAATGTTTTTTTTCTGGCGCCAGATCGAATTTTGAGTTTTTTGATGGAAAAATTTGGCGAGAGGGTTGTCAATTTTTTGATTTTTTTCGCGAGAACTTCATAAAAACGTGAAAAAATGGATAAAAAATGCTGGAATACGCTAAAAATGGTAAAAAAAAAGTGCCTGGTGTGAGTAGCACCTCATGGCAGGGATTTGCAATCTTCCATTCTGCCACAATCGCTAATAATTTACGAGAAAAGATGAAAAAGCAATTTCGAATAAAGAATTTTAGGCGTAGAGAGGCGCCATTACTATTTATTTTGGTGGGAATAATTGTGACTGATAGTTGTCTTGATTTTGCTTGTATTCGTGGGTATTTTATAAGAAATGGAAAAAAAATCATAGAAAATGGTAAAAATTGCCAAAAAAGGGACACGAAATTATGACCGGTGTGAGTAGTACGTCATGGAAAGATCTGTATATGACGTGAGACCTGAAAATTTTTTGTAATTGCCAATTTTTGAAGGAATTGATGAAAAAATGACGCACGTTACCACCTACCGTCCGTAGGGAGATATCGAATTTTCAGTATATCGCCCTAAGCTACCTTTGCCATAAGAAACCATCCTATCACTCCGACAAAATGCTCTAAGAGCCTTCTCTCCTACCGTCCGTAGGGAGGATCTCACCTACCGTCCGTAGGGAGATATCGAATTTTCAGTATATCGCCCTAAGCTACCTTCGCCCTAAGAAACCATCCTATCACTCCGACAAAATGCTCTAAGAGCCTTCTCTCCTACCGTCCGTAGGGAGATATCGAATTTTTAGTATATCGCCCTAAGCTACCTTCGCCCTAAGAAACCATCCTAACAGTCTGACAAAATGCTCTAAGAGCCTTCTCTCCTACCGTCCGTAGGGAGGATCTCACCTACCGTCCGTAGGGAGATATCGAATTTTCAGTATATCGCCCTAAGCTACCTTCGCCCTAAGAAACCATCCTATCACTCCGACAAAATGCTCTAAGAGCCTTCTCTCCCACCGTGCGTAGGGAGGATCTCACCTACCGTCCGTAGGGAGATATCGAATTTTCAGTATATCGCCCTAAGCTACCTTCGCCCTAAGAAACCATCCTAACAGTCTGACAAAATGCTCTAAGAGCCTTCTCTCCTACCGTCCGTAGGGAGGATCTCACCTACCGTCCGTAGGGAGACATCGAATTTTTAGTATATCGCCCTAAGCTACCTTCACCCTAAGAAACCATCCTAACAGTCTGACAAAATGCTCTAAGAGCCTTCTCTCCTACCGTCCGTAGGGAGGATCTCACCTACCGTCCGTAGGGAGATATCGAATTTTCAGTATATCGCCCTAAGCTACCTTCGCCCTAAGAAACCATCCTATCACTCCGACAAAATGCTCTAAGAGCCTTCTCTCCTACCGTCCGTAGGGAGGATCTCACCTACCGTCCGTAGGGAGATATCGAATTTTCAGTATATCGCCCTAAGCTACCTGCGCCCTAAGAAACCATCCTAACAGTCTGACAAAATGCTCTAAGAGCCTTCTCTCCTACCGTCCGTAGGGAGGATCTCACCTACCGTCCGTAGGGAGATATCAAATTTTCAGTATATTGCCCTAAGCTACCTTCGCCCTAAGAAACCATCCTATCACTCCGACAAAATGCTCTAAGAGCCTTCTCTCCTACCGTCCGTAGGGAGGATCTCACCTACCGTCCGTAGGGAGATATCGAATTTTCAGTATATCGCCCTAAGCTACCTTCGCCCTAAGAAACCTTTCTAACAGTCTGACAAAATGGTCTAAGAGCCTTCTCTCCTACCGTCCGTAGGGAGATTTCCAATTTTAAGAACTTCGCCCTAAGCTACCTTCACCCTAAGAAACCATCCTAACAGTCTGACAAAATGCTCTAAGAGCCTTCTCTAATACCGTCCGTAGGGAGATATCGAATTTTCAGTAGTTCGCCCTAAGCTACCTTCACCCTAAGAAACCATCCTAAGAGTCTGACAAAATGCTCTAAGAGCCTTCTCTCCTACCGTCCGTAGGGAGGATCTCACCTACCGTCCGTAGGGAGATATCGAATTTTTAGTATATCGCCCTAAGCTACCTTCGCCCTAAGAAACCTTCCTAACACTCTGACGAAATGCTCTAAGAGCCTTCTCTCCTACCGTCCGTAGGGAGGATCTCACCTACCGTCCGTAGGGAGATATCGAATTTTTTGTATATCGCCCTAAGCTACCTTCGCCCTAAGAAACCATCCTAACAGTCTGACAAAATGCTCTAAGAGCCTTTTCTCCTACCGTCCGTAGGGAGGATCTCACCTACCGTCCGTAGGGAGACATCGAATTTTTAGTATATCGCCCTAAGCTACCTTCGCCCTAAGAAACCATCCTAACAGTCTGACAAAATGCTCTAAGAGCCTTCTCTCCTACCGTCCGTAGGGAGGATCTCACCTACCGTCCGTAGGGAGATATCGAATTTTTTGTATATCGCCCTAAGCTACCTTCGCCCTAAGAAACCATCCTAACAGTCTGACAAAATGCTCTAAGAGCCTTTTCTCCTACCGTCCGTAGGGAGGATCTCACCTACCGTCCGTAGGGAGACATCGAATTTTTAGTATATCGCCCTAAGCTACCTTCGCCCTAAGAACCTTCCTAACACTCTGACGAAATGCTCTAAGAGCCTTCTCACCTACCGATTTGTCAGACCTTCGCCCTAAGACCGTAAACAAATGGCTCAGCCCTAACTTAATGCTAGTAACGCATTAAATAGGCAATCAGTCGTAAACCAACGTGGTGGTCAAAACTGAGCAATTTAGCAGACAAGGTGTTGGAGAGGCAAGTTTTTATGTTCAAAAAGGATCTGGCATAGATCATGGTCGTAGGGAGATTTCCTTGCATCGTCCACAAGGTGTTGAGGGCTACTTCGTCTGTGGATCGAGAAGGTATCATCGACATTTCTTAAAGCTTGATTGACCTGCAACCGATATCTCGCCGCGACTGTATAGCCATAGCCATAACAGCTGAGACAGTTGAATAGCCTGGTTTCAGGCTTGTTCTGCTTGAATATGTACGCGTAATGGAAAGTTGCTGCATTATGCCGACCTTTCAGTTTACATCGCTATCGGACCTAGTACGCATGCGAAGGTTTCATCAAACTAGCCTCTCCAACCAAATTTAATCTTAATTAACACGAAACTCATCAAGTTTGCGTCGATCGTCATCAGGTTGTACAGCCCTCAACTACTTACCGCTCTACGGAAGTGAACCTTTTTATTAAGGATCACTATACTGGCACCGTGTGCCACCGTGTGACCTATAAAATGACCGACAAGCTAAAAAACTAATTTCAAATATAATAACACCGCGCGAAATAAAATTTCCTAAAAAAAATTAAATTTCCTGAAAAAATTAAATTTCCTGAAAAAATTAAATTCCCTAAAAAAATATATTTTCCTAAAAAAATAAAATTTCCTAAAAAAAAAATAATTTCCCAAGACAAGTTTAAAAATTGTAAAATGGGTGCTAGAATGTTGGATATGGGATCAGGTATAATATATTTTGCAAAATATCGGCAAAAAAAATTTAAAATTCTAGCACAGTTGAACCATTAAAAATTAAGAAGAAGAACGCGAAATCTTTTTGCAAAAATATGAAAAAAGTCAAGGAAGGGCTGGTGTGATATTGATACAAATTTAAAATTAAAAAATTATAAAAAAATCTTTTAAAAAATTCAAAGAGAAAAATTCCACGGATAGCAATTCCACGGATAGCAATTCCACTTCACTTCACTGCACACACACTTTCACTATTGCTATCCTCTTTCATTTCACCACACCAGAGCAGGGTCAGACACATACACTAACTGAGAGGAGACAACTTAAAAAAAAAAAAAAAAAATCGGATCCGGGTTGGGGCTTCCACCGAGCTAATCCGCGAACTGAACTGATCACCTCGACGATCCACTTAAGACTGACTCCAAGTAGGCGACTGGGACTAGATTTTACCCACGAAAGTACCACTGTGAGTGTAAACTCATTTCGGATCCTGTTTGATCCTCTCAAATGTTTTTTTTCTGGCGCCAGATCGAATTTTGAGTTTTTTGATGGAAAAATTTAGCGAGAGGGTTGTCAATTTTTTGATTTTTTTCGCGAGAACTTCATAAAAACGTGAAAAAATGGATAAAAAATGCTGGAATACGCTAAAAATGGTAAAAAAAAAGTGCCTGGTGTGAGTAGCACCTCATGGCAGGGATTTGCAATCTTCCATTCTGCCACAATCGCTAATAATTTACGAGAAAAGATGAAAAAGCAATTTCGAATAAAGAATTTTAGGCGTAGAGAGGCGCCATTACTATTTATTTTGGTGGGAATAATTGTGACTGATAGTTGTCTTGATTTTGCTTGTATTCGTGGGTATTTTATAAGAAATGGAAAAAAAATCATAGAAAATGGTAAAAATTGCCAAAAAAGGGACACGAAATTATGACCGGTGTGAGTAGTACGTCATGGAAAGATCTGTATATGACGTGAGACCTGAAAATTTTTTGTAATTGCCAATTTTTGAAGGAATTGATGAAAAAATGACGCACGTTACCACCTACCGTCCGTAGGGAGATATCGAATTTTCAGTATATCGCCCTAAGCTACTATCGAACTAAGAAACCTTCCTAACACTCTGACAAAATGCTCTAAGAGCCTTCTCTCCTACCGTCCGTAGGGAGGATCTCACCTACCGTCCGTAGGGAGGATCTCACCTACCGTCCGTAGGGAGATTTCCAATTTTAAGAACTTCGCCCTAAGCTACCTTCACCCTAAGAAACCATCCTAACAGTCTGACAAAATGCTCTAAGAGCCTTCTCTCCTACCGTCCGTAGGGAGGATCTCACCTACCGTCCGTAGGGAGATATCGAATTTTCAGTATATTGCCCTAAGCTACCTTCGCCCTAAGAAACCATCCTATCACTCCGACAAAATGCTCTAAGAGCCTTCTCTCCTACCGTCCGTAGGGAGGATCTCACCTACCGTCCGTAGGGAGATATCGAATTTTCAGTATATCGCCCTAAGCTACCTTCGCCCTAAGAAACCATCCTATCACTCCGACAAAATGCTCTAAGAGCCTTCTCTCCTACCGTCCGTAGGGAGATATCGAATTTTTAGTATATCGCCCTAAGCTACCTTCGCCCTAAGAAACCATCCTAACAGTCTGACAAAATGCTCTAAGAGCCTTCTCTCCTACCGTCCGTAGGGAGGATCTCACCTACCGTCCGTAGGGAGATATCGAATTTTCAGTATATCGCCCTAAGCTACCTTCGCCCTAAGAAACCATCCTATCACTCCGACAAAATGCTCTAAGAGCCTTCTCTCCCACCGTGCGTAGGGAGGATCTCACCTACCGTCCGTAGGGAGATATCGAATTTTCAGTATATCGCCCTAAGCTACCTTCGCCCTAAGAAACCATCCTAACAGTCTGACAAAATGCTCTAAGAGCCTTCTCTCCTACCGTCCGTAGGGAGGATCTCACCTACCGTCCGTAGGGAGATATCGAATTTTCAGTATATCGCCCTAAGCTACCTTTGCCATAAGAAACCATCCTATCACTCCGACAAAATGCTCTAAGAGCCTTCTCTCCTACCGTCCGTAGGGAGGATCTCACCTACCGTCCGTAGGGAGATATCGAATTTTCAGTATATCGCCCTAAGCTACCTTCGCCCTAAGAAACCATCCTATCACTCCGACAAAATGCTCTAAGAGCCTTCTCTCCTACCGTCCGTAGGGAGATATCGAATTTTTAGTATATCGCCCTAAGCTACCTTCGCCCTAAGAAACCATCCTAACAGTCTGACAAAATGCTCTAAGAGCCTTCTCTCCTACCGTCCGTAGGGAGGATCTCACCTACCGTCCGTAGGGAGATATCGAATTTTCAGTATATCGCCCTAAGCTACCTTCGCCCTAAGAAACCATCCTATCACTCCGACAAAATGCTCTAAGAGCCTTCTCTCCCACCGTGCGTAGGGAGGATCTCACCTACCGTCCGTAGGGAGATATCGAATTTTCAGTATATCGCCCTAAGCTACCTTCGCCCTAAGAAACCATCCTAACAGTCTGACAAAATGCTCTAAGAGCCTTCTCTCCTACCGTCCGTAGGGAGGATCTCACCTACCGTCCGTAGGGAGACATCGAATTTTTAGTATATCGCCCTAAGCTACCTTCACCCTAAGAAACCATCCTAACAGTCTGACAAAATGCTCTAAGAGCCTTCTCTCCTACCGTCCGTAGGGAGGATCTCACCTACCGTCCGTAGGGAGATATCGAATTTTCAGTATATCGCCCTAAGCTACCTGCGCCCTAAGAAACCATCCTAACAGTCTGACAAAATGCTCTAAGAGCCTTCTCTCCTACCGTCCGTAGGGAGGATCTCACCTACCGTCCGTAGGGAGATATCGAATTTTCAGTATATCGCCCTAAGCTACCTTTGCCATAAGAAACCATCCTATCACTCCGACAAAATGCTCTAAGAGCCTTCTCTCCTACCGTCCGTAGGGAGGATCTCACCTACCGTCCGTAGGGAGATATCGAATTTTCAGTATATCGCCCTAAGCTACCTTCGCCCTAAGAAACCATCCTATCACTCCGACAAAATGCTCTAAGAGCCTTCTCTTATACCGTCCGTAGGGAGATATCGAATTTTTAGTATATCGCCCTAAGCTACCTTCGCCCTAAGAAACCATCCTAACAGTCTGACAAAATGCTCTAAGAGCCTTCTCTCCTACCGTCCGTAGGGAGGATCTCACCTACCGTCCGTAGGGAGATATCGAATTTTCAGTATATCGCCCTAAGCTACCTTCGCCCTAAGAAACCATCCTATCACTCCGACAAAATGCTCTAAGAGCCTTCTCTCCCACCGTGCGTAGGGAGGATCTCACCTACCGTCCGTAGGGAGATATCGAATTTTCAGTATATCGCCCTAAGCTACCTTCGCCCTAAGAAACCATCCTAACAGTCTGACAAAATGCTCTAAGAGCCTTCTCTCCTACCGTCCGTAGGGAGGATCTCACCTACCGTCCGTAGGGAGACATCGAATTTTTAGTATATCGCCCTAAGCTACCTTCACCCTAAGAAACCATCCTAACAGTCTGACAAAATGCTCTAAGAGCCTTCTCTCCTACCGTCCGTAGGGAGGATCTCACCTACCGTAGGGAGATATCGAATTTTCAGTATATCGCCCTAAGCTACCTTCGCCCTAAGAAACCTTCCTAACACTCTGACGAAATGCTCTAAGAGCCTTCTCTCCCACCGTCCGTAGGGAGGATCTCACCTACCGCCCGTAGGGATATATCGAATTTTCAGTATATCGCCGTAAGCTACCTTCGCCCTAAGAAACCATCCTAACAGTCTGACAAAATGCTCTAAGAGCCTTCTCTCCTACCGTCCGTAGGGAGGATCTCACCTACCGTCCGTAGGGAGATATCGAATTTTTAGTATATCGCCCTAAGCTACCTTCACCCTAAGAAACCATCCTAACAGTCTGACAAAATGCTCTAAGAGCCTTCTCTTCTACCGTCCGTAGGGAGATATCGAATTTTCAGTATATCGCCCTAAGCTACCTTCGCCCTAAGAAACCATCCTAACAGTCTGACAAAATGCTCTAAGAGCCTTCTCTCCTACCGTCCGTAGGGAGGATCTCACCTACCGTCCGTAGGGAGATATCGAATTTTCAGTATATCGCCCTAACCTACCTTCGCCCTAAGAAACCTTCCTAACACTCTGACGAAATGCTCTAAGAGCCTTCTCTCCCACCGTCCGTAGGGAGGATCTCACCTACCGCCCGTAGGGATATATCGAATTTTCAGTATATCGCCGTAAGCTACCTTCGCCCTAAGAAACCATCCTAACAGTCTGACGAAATGCTCTAAGAGCCTTCTCTCCTACCGTCCGTAGGGAGGATCTCACCTACCGTCCGTAGGGAGATATCGAATTTTTAGTATATCGCCCTAAGCTACCTTCGCCCTAAGAAACCTTCCTAACACTCTGACGAAATGCTCTAAGAGCCTTCTCTCCTACCGTCCGTAGGGAGGATCTCACCTACCGTCCGTAGGGAGATATCGAATTTTCAGTATATCGCCCTAAGCTACCTTCGCCCTAAGAAACCATCCTAACAGTCTGACAAAATGCTCTAAGAGCCTTCTCTCCTACCGTCCGTAGGGAGGATCTCACCTACCGTCCGTAGGGAGATATCGAATTTTCAGTATATCGCCCTAACCTACCTTCGCCCTAAGAAACCTTCTAACACTCTGACGAAATGCTCTAAGAGCCTTCTCTCCCACCGTCCGTAGGGAGGATCTCACCTACCGCCCGTAGGGATATATCGAATTTTCAGTATATCGCCGTAAGCTACCTTCGCCCTAAGAAACCATCCTAACAGTCTGACGAAATGCTCTAAGAGCCTTCTCTCCCACCGTGCGTAGGGAGGATCTCACCTACCGTCCGTAGGGAGATATCGAATTTTCAGTATATCGCCCTAAGCTACCTTCGCCCTAAGAAACCATCCTAACAGTCTGACAAAATGCTCTAAGAGCCTTCTCTCCTACCGTCCGTAGGGAGGATCTCACCTACCGTCCGTAGGGAGACATCGAATTTTTAGTATATCGCCCTAAGCTACCTTCACCCTAAGAAACCATCCTAACAGTCTGACAAAATGCTCTAAGAGCCTTCTCTCCTACCGTCCGTAGGGAGGTTCTCACCTACCGTCCGTAGGGAGATATCGAATTTTCAGTATATCGCCCTAAGCTACCTGCGCCCTAAGAAACCATCCTAACAGTCTGACAAAATGCTCTAAGAGCCTTCTCTCCTACCGTCCGTAGGGAGGATCTCACCTACCGTCCGTAGGGAGATATCGAATTTTCAGTATATCGCCCTAAGCTACCTTCGCCCTAAGAAACCTTCCTAACACTCTGACGAAATGCTCTAAGAGCCTTCTCTCCCACCGTCCGTAGGGAGGATCTCACCTACCGCCCGTAGGGATATATCGAATTTTCAGTATATCGCCGTAAGCTACCTTCGCCCTAAGAAACCATCCTAACAGTCTGACAAAATGCTCTAAGAGCCTTCTCTCCTACCGTCCGTAGGGAGGATCTCACCTACCGTCCGTAGGGAGATATCGAATTTTTAGTATATCGCCCTAAGCTACCTTCACCCTAAGAAACCATCCTAACAGTCTGACAAAATGCTCTAAGAGCCTTCACTTCTACCGTCCGTAGGGAGATATCGAATTTTCAGTATATCGCCCTAAGCTACCTTCGCCCTAAGAAACCTTCCGAACACTCTGACGAAATGCTCTAAGAGCCTTCTCTCCTACCGTCCGTAGGGAGGATCTCACCTACCGTCCGTAGGGAGATATCGAATTTTCAGTATATCGCCCTAACCTACCTTCGCCCTAAGAAACCTTCCTAACACTCTGACGAAATGCTCTAAGAGCCTTCTCTCCCACCGTCCGTAGGGAGGATCTCACCTACCGCCCGTAGGGATATATCGAATTTTCAGTATATCGCCGTAAGCTACCTACGCCCTAAGAAACCATCCTAACAGTCTGACGAAATGCTCTAAGAGCCTTCTCTCCTACCGTCCGTAGGGAGGATCTCACCTACCGTCCGTAGGGAGATATCGAATTTTTAGTATATCGCCCTAAGCTACCTTCGCCCTAAGAAACCTTCCTAACACTCTGACGAAATGCTCTAAGAGCCTTCTCTCCCACCGTCCGTAGGGAGGATCTCACCTACCGCCCGTAGGGATATATCGAATTTTCAGTATATCGCCGTAAGCTACCTACGCCCTAAGAAACCATCCTAACAGTCTGACGAAATGCTCTAAGAGCCTTCTCTCCTACCGTCCGTAGGGAGGATCTCACCTACCGTCCGTAGGGAGATATCGAATTTTTAGTATATCGCCCTAAGCTAAATTCGCCCTAAGAAACCTTCCTAACACTCTGACGAAATGCTCTAAGAGCCTTCTCTCCTACCGTCCGTAGGGAGGATCTCACCTACCGTCCGTAGGGAGATATCGAATTTTCAGTATATCGCCCTAAGCTACCTTCACCCTAAGAAACCATCCTAACAGTCTGACAAAATGCTCTAAGAGCCTTCTCTCCTACAGTCCGTAGGGAGATATCGAATTTTCAGTATATCGCCCTAAGCTACCTTCGCCCTAAGAAACCATCCTAACAGTCTGACAAAATGCTCTAAGAGCCTTCTCTCCTACCGTCCGTAGGGAGGATCTCACCTACCGTCCGTAGGGAGATATCGAATTTTCAGTATATCGCCCTAACCTACCTTCGCCCTAAGAAACCTTCCTAACACTCTGACGAAATGCTCTAAGAGCCTTCTCTCCCACCGTGCGTAGGGAGGATCTCACCTACCGTCCGTAGGGAGATATCGAATTTT
Source organism: Blera fallax (assembly GCA_946965025.1). Lineage (NCBI taxonomy): Eukaryota > Metazoa > Arthropoda > Insecta > Diptera > Syrphidae > Blera > Blera fallax. The sequence goes on from OX337247.1 coordinate 44,100,686, forward strand.
CAGTATATCGCCCTAAGCTACCTTCGCCCTAAGAAACCTTCCGAACACTCTGACGAAATGCTCTAAGAGCCTTCTCTCCTACCGTCCGTAGGGAGGATCTCACCTACCGTCCGTAGGGAGATATCGAATTTTCAGTATATCGCCCTAACCTACCTTCGCCCTAAGAAACCTTCCTAACAGTCTGACAAAATGCTCTAAGAGCCTTCTCTCCTACCGTCCGTAGGGAGGATCTCACCTACCGTCCGTAGGGAGATATCGAATTTTCAGTATATCGCCCTAAGCTACCTTCGCCCTAAGAAACCATCCTATCACTCCGACAAAATGCTCTAAGAGCCTTCTCTCCTACCGTCCGTAGGGAGGATCTCACCTACCGTCCGTAGGGAGACATCGAATTTTTAGTATATCGCCCTAAGCTACCTTCGCCCTAAGAAACCATCCTAACAGTCTGACAAAATGCTCTAAGAGCCTTCTCTCCTACCGTCCGTAGGGAGGATCTCACCTACCGTCCGTAGGGAGATATCGAATTTTCAGTATATCGCCCTAAGCTACCTTCGCCCTAAGAAACCATCCTAACAGTCTGACAAAATGCTCTAAGAGCCTTCTCTCCTACCGTCCGTAGGGAGGATCTCACCTACCGTCCGTAGGGAGATATCGAATTTTCAGTATATCGCCCTAAGCTACCTTCGCCCTAAGAAACCATCCTAACAGTCTGACAAAATGCTCTAAGAGCCTTCTCTCCTACCGTCCGTAGGGAGGATCTCACCTACCGTCCGTAGGGAGATATCGAATTTTCAGTATATCGCCCTAACCTACCTTCGCCCTAAGAAACCATCCTATCACTCCGACAAAATGCTCTAAGAGCCTTCTCTCCTACCGTCCGTAGGGAGGATCTCAAATACCGTCCGTAGGGAGATATCGAATTTTCTGTATATCGCCCTAAGCTACCTTCGCCCTAAGAAACCATAATAACAGTCTGACAAAATGCTCTAAGAGCCTTCTCTCCTACCGTCCGTAGGGAGGATCTCACCTACCGTCCGTAGGGAGATATCGAATTTTCAGTATATCGCCCTAAGCTACCTTCGCCCTAAGAAACCATCCTAACAGTCTGACAAAATGCTCTAAGAGCCTTCTCTCCTACCGTCCGTAGGGAGGATCTCACCTACCGTCCGTAGGGAGATATCGAATTTTCAGTATATCGCCCTAAGCTACCTTCGCCCTAAGAAACCTTCCTAACACTCTGACGAAATGCTCTAAGAGCCTTCTCTCCCACCGTCCGTAGGGAGGATCTCACCTACCGCCCGTAGGGATATATCGAATTTTCAGTATATCGCCGTAAGCTACCTTCGCCCTAAGAAACCATCCTAACAGTCTGACAAAATGCTCTAAGAGCCTTCTCTCCTACCGTCCGTAGGGAGGATCTCACCTACCGTCCGTAGGGAGATATCGAATTTTTAGTATATCGCCCTAAGCTACCTTCACCCTAAGAAACCATCCTAACAGTCTGACAAAATGCTCTAAGAGCCTTCACTTCTACCGTCCGTAGGGAGATATCGAATTTTCAGTATATCGCCCTAAGCTACCTTCGCCCTAAGAAACCATCCTAACAGTCTGACAAAATGCTCTAAGAGCCTTCTCTCCTACCGTCCGTAGGGAGGATCTCACCTACCGTCCGTAGGGAGATATCGAATTTTCAGTATATCGCCCTAAGCTACCTTCGCCCTAAGAAACCATCCTAACAGTCTGACAAAATGCTCTAAGAGCCTTCTCTCCTACCGTCCGTAGGGAGGATCTCACCTACCGTCCGTAGGGAGATATCGAATTTTCAGTATATCGCCCTAACCTACCTTCGCCCTAAGAAACCATCCTATCACTCCGACAAAATGCTCTAAGAGCCTTCTCTCCTACCGTCCGTAGGGAGGATCTCAAATACCGTCCGTAGGGAGATATCGAATTTTCTGTATATCGCCCTAAGCTACCTTCGCCCTAAGAAACCATAATAACAGTCTGACAAAATGCTCTAAGAGCCTTCTCTCCTACCGTCCGTAGGGAGGATCTCACCTACCGTCCGTAGGGAGATATCGAATTTTCAGTATATCGCCCTAAGCTACCTTCGCCCTAAGAAACCATCCTAACAGTCTGACAAAATGCTCTAAGAGCCTTCTCTCCTACCGTCCGTAGGGAGGATCTCACCTACCGTCCGTAGGGAGATATCGAATTTTCAGTATATCGCCCTAAGCTACCTTCGCCCTAAGAAACCTTCCTAACACTCTGACGAAATGCTCTAAGAGCCTTCTCTCCCACCGTCCGTAGGGAGGATCTCACCTACCGCCCGTAGGGATATATCGAATTTTCAGTATATCGCCGTAAGCTACCTTCGCCCTAAGAAACCATCCTAACAGTCTGACAAAATGCTCTAAGAGCCTTCTCTCCTACCGTCCGTAGGGAGGATCTCACCTACCGTCCGTAGGGAGATATCGAATTTTCAGTATATCGCCCTAAGCTACCTTCGACCTAAGAAACCTTCCTAACACTCTGACGAAATGCTCTAAGAGCCTTCTCTCCCACCGTGCGTAGGGAGGATCTCACCTACCGTCCGTAGGGAGATTTCCAATTTTAAGAACTTCGCCCTAAGCTACCTTCGCCCTAAGAAACCATCCTAACAGTCTGACAAAATGCTCTAAGAGCCTTCTCTCCTACCGTCCGTAGGGAGGATCTCACCTACCGTCCGTAGGGAGATATCGAATTTTCAGTATATTGCCCTAACCTACCTTCGCCCTAAGAAACCTTCCTAACAGTCTGACGAAATGCTCTAAGAGCCTTCTCTCCCACCGTGCGTAGGGAGGATCTCACCTACCGTCCGTAGGGAGATATCGAATTTTCAGTATATCGCCCTAAGCTACCTTCGCCCTAAGAAACCATCCTAACAGTCTGACAAAATGCTCTAAGAGCCTTCTCTCCTACCGTCCGTAGGGAGGATCTCACCTACCGTCCGTAGGGAGATATCGAATTTTCTGTATATCGCCCTAAGCTACCTTCGCCCTAAGAAACCATCCTAACAGTCTGACAAAATGCTCTAAGAGCCTTCTCACCTACCGTCCGTAGAGAGGATCTCACCTACCGTCCGTAGGGAGATATCGAATTTTCAGTATATCGCCCTAACCTACCTTCGCCCTAAGAAACCTTCCTAACACTCTGACGAAATGCTCTAAGAGCCTTCTCTCCCACCGTCCGTAGGGAGGATCTCACCTACCGCCCGAAGGGAGATATCGAATTTTCTGTATATCGCCCTAAGCTACCTTCGCCCTAAGAAACCATCCTAACAGTCTGACAAAATGCTCTAAGAGCCTTCTCTCCTACCGTCCGTAGGGAGGATCTCACCTACCGCCCGTAGGGAGACATCGAATTTTTAGTATATCGCCCTAAGCTACCTTCACCCTAAGAAACCATCCTATCAGTCTGACAAAATGCTCTAAGAGTATCTCTCCTACCGTCCGTAGGGAGATATCGAATTTTCAGTATATCGCCCTAAGCTACCTTCGCCCTAAGAAACCATCCTAACAGTCTGACAAAATGCTCTAAGAGCCTTCTCTCCTACCGTCCGTAGGGAGGATCTCACCTACCGTCCGTAGGGAGATATCGAATTTTCTGTATATCGCCCTAACCTACCTTCGCCCTAAGAAACCATCCTAACAGTCTGACAAATTGCTCTAAGAGCCTTCTCACCTACCGTCCGTAGAGAGGATCTCACCTACCGTCCGTAGGGAGATATCGAATTTTCAGTATATCGCCCTAACCTACCTTCGCCCTAAGAAACCTTCCTAACACTCTGACGAAATGCTCTAAGAGCCTTCTCTCCCACCGTGCGTAGGGAGGATCTCACCTACCGTCCGTAGGGAGATATCGAATTTTCTGTATATCGCCCTAAGCTACCTTCACCCTAAGAAACCATCCTAACAGTCTGACAAAATGCTCTAAGAGCCTTCTCTCCTACCGTCCGTAGGGAGGATCTCACCTACCGTCCGTAGGGAGATATCGAATTTTCAGTATATCGCCCTAAGCTACCTTCGCCCTAAGAAACCATCCTAACAGTCTGACAAAATGCTCTAAGAGCCTTCTCTCCTACCGTCCGTAGGGAGGATCTCACCTACCGTCCGTAGGGAGATATCGAATTTTCAGTATATCGCCCTAAGCTACCTTCGCCCTAAGAAACCTTCCTAACACTCTGACGAAATGCTCTAAGAGCCTTCTCTCCCACCGTGCGTAGGGAGGATCTCACCTACCGTCCGTAGGGAGATTTCCAATTTTAAGAACTTCGCCCTAAGCTACCTTCGCCCTAAGAAACCATCCTAACAGTCTGACAAAATGCTCTAAGAGCCTTCTCTCCTACCGTCCGTAGGGAGGATCTCACCTACCGTCCGTAGGGAGATATCGAATTTTCTGTATATCGCCCTAACCTACCTTCGCCCTAAGAAACCTTCCTAACACTCTGACGAAATGCTCTAAGAGCCTTCTCTCCTACCGTCCGTAGGGAGGATCTCACGTACCGTCCGTAGGGAGATATCGAATTTTCAGTATATCGCCCTAAGCTACCTTCGCCCTAAGAAACCATCCTAACAGTCTGACAAAATGCTCTAAGAGCCTTCTCTCCTACCGTCCGTAGGGAGGATCTCAAATACCGTCCGTAGGGAGATATCGAATTTTCTGTATATCGCCCTAAGCTACCTTCGCCCTAAGAAACCATAATAACAGTCTGACAAAATGCTCTAAGAGCCTTCTCTCCTACCGTCCGTAGGGAGGATCTCACCTACCGTCCGTAGGGAGATATCGAATTTTCAGTATATCGCCCTAAGCTACCTTCGCCCTAAGAAACCTTCCTAACAGTCTGACAAAATGCTCTAAGAGCCTTCTCTCCTACCGTCCGTAGGGAGGATCTCACCTACCGTCCGTAGGGAGATATCGAATTTTCAGTATATCGCCCTAAGCTACCTTCGCCCTAAGAAACCTTCCTAACACTCTGACGAAATGCTCTAAGAGCCTTCTCTCCTACCGTCCGTAGGGAGGATCTCACCTACCGTCCGTAGGGAGATATCGAATTTTTAGTATATCGCCCTAAGCTACCTTCGCCGTAAAAAACCTTTCTAACACTCTGACGAAATGCTCTAAGAGCCTTCTCTCCTACCGTCCGTAGGGAGGATCTCACCTACCGTCCGTAGGGAGATATCGAATTTTCAGTATATCGCCCTAAGCTACCTTCGCCCTAAGAAACCTTCCTAACACTCTGACAAAATGCTCTAAGAGCCTTCTCTCCTACCGTCCGTAGGGAGGATCTCACCTACCGTCCGTAGGGAGATATCGAATTTTCAGTATATCGCCCTAACCTACCTTCGCCCTAAGAAACCTTCCGAACACTCTGACGAAATGCTCTAAGAGCCTTCTCTCCCACCGTGCGTAGGGAGGATCTCACCTACCGTCCGTAGGGAGATATCGAATTTTCAGTATATCGCCCTAAGCTACCTTCGCCCTAAGAAACCATCCTAACAGTCTGACAAAATGCTCTAAGAGCCTTCTTTCCTACCGTCCGTAGGGAGGATCTCAAATACCGTCCGTAGGGAGATTTCCAATTTTCAGTATATCGCCCTAAGCTACCTTCGCCCTAAGAAACCATCCTAACAGTCTGACAAAATGCTCTAAGAGCCTTCTCTCCTACCGTCCGTAGGGAGGATCTCACCTACCGTCCGTAGGGAGATATCGAATTTTCAGTATATCGCCCTAAGCTACCTTCGCCCTAAGCTACCTTCGCCCTAAGAAACCATCCTAACAGTCTGACAAAATGCTCTAAGAGCCTTCTCACCTACCGTGCGTAGGGAGGATCTCACCTACCGTCCGTAGGGAGATATCGAATTTTCAGTATATCGCCCTAAGCTACCTTCGCCCTAAGAAACCATCCTAACAGTCTGACAAAATGCTCTAAGAGCCTTCTCTCCTACCGTCCGTAGGGAGGATCTCACCTACCGTCCGTAGGGAGATATCGAATTTTCAGTATATCGCCCTAAGCTACCTTCGCCCTAAGAAACCATCCTAACAGTCTGACAAAATGCTCTAAGAGCCTTCTCTCCTACCGTCCGTAGGGAGATATCGAATTTTCAGTATATCGCCCTAAGCTACCTTCGCCCTAAGAAACCATCCTAACAGTCTGACAAAATGCTCTAAGAGCCTTCTCTCCTGCCGTCCGTAGGGAGATATCGAATTTTCAGTATATCGCCCTAAGCTACCTTCGCCCTAAGAAACCATCCTAACAGTCTGACAAAATGCTCTAAGAGCCTTCTCTCCTACCGTCCGTAGGAAGGATCTCACCTACCGTCCGTAGGGAGATATCGAATTTTCAGTATATCGCCCTAACCTACCTTCGCCCTAAGAAACCATCCTAACAGTCTGACAAAATGCTCTAAGAGCCTTCTCTCCTGCCGTCCGTAGGGAGATATCGAATTTTCAGTATATCGCCCTAAGCTACCTTCGCCCTAAGAAACCATCCTAACAGTCTGACAAAATGCTCTAAGAGCCTTCTCTCCTGCCGTCCGTAGGGAGATATCGAATTTTCAGTATATCGCCCTAAGCTACCTTCGCCCTAAGAAACCATCCTAACAGTCTGACAAAATGCTCTAAGAGCCTTCTCTCCTACCGTCCGTAGGGAGATATCGAATTTTCAGTATATCGCCCTAAGCTACCTTCGCCCTAAGAAACCTTCCTAACAGTCTGACAAAATGCTCTAAGAGCCTTCTCTCCTACCGTCCGTAGGGAGGATCTCACCTACCGTCCGTAGGGAGATATCGAATTTTCAGTATATCGCCTTAAGCTACCTTCGCCCTAAGAAACCATCCTAACAGTCTGACAAAATGCTCTAAGAGCCTTCTCTCCTACCGTCCGTAGGGAGGATCTCACCTACCGTCCGTAGGGAGACATCGAATTTTTAGTATATCGCCCTAAGCTACCTTCGCCCTAAGAAACCATCCTAACAGTCTGACAAAATGCTCTAAGAGCCTTCTCTCCTACCGTCCGTAGGGAGGATCTCACCTACCGTCCGTAGGGAGATATCGAATTTTCAGTATATCGCCCTAAGCTACCTTCGCCCTAAGAAACCATCCTAACAGTCTGACAAAATGCTCTAAGAGCCTTCTCTCCTACCGTCCGTAGGGAGGATCTCACCTACCGTCCGTAGGGAGATATCGAATTTTCAGTATATCGCCCTAAGCTACCTTCGCCCTAAGAAACCATCCTAACAGTCTGACAAAATGCTCTAAGAGCCTTCTCTCCTACCGTCCGTAGGGAGGATCTCACCTACCGTCCGTAGGGAGATATCGAATTTTCAGTATATCGCCCTAACCTACCTTCGCCCTAAGAAACCATCCTATCACTCCGACAAAATGCTCTAAGAGCCTTCTCTCCTACCGTCCGTAGGGAGGATCTCAAATACCGTCCGTAGGGAGATATCGAATTTTCTGTATATCGCCCTAAGCTACCTTCGCCCTAAGAAACCATAATAACAGTCTGACAAAATGCTCTAAGAGCCTTCTCTCCTACCGTCCGTAGGGAGGATCTCACCTACCGTCCGTAGGGAGATATCGAATTTTCAGTATATCGCCCTAAGCTACCTTCGCCCTAAGAAACCATCCTAACAGTCTGACAAAATGCTCTAAGAGCCTTCTCTCCTACCGTCCGTAGGGAGGATCTCACCTACCGTCCGTAGGGAGATATCGAATTTTCAGTATATCGCCCTAAGCTACCTTCGCCCTAAGAAACCTTCCTAACACTCTGACGAAATGCTCTAAGAGCCTTCTCTCCCACCGTGCGTAGGGAGGATCTCACCTACCGTCCGTAGGGAGATTTCCAATTTTAAGAACTTCGCCCTAAGCTACCTTCGCCCTAAGAAACCATCCTAACAGTCTGACAAAATGCTCTAAGAGCCTTCTCTCCTACCGTCCGTAGGGAGGATCTCACCTACCGTCCGTAGGGAGATATCGAATTTTCAGTATATTGCCCTAACCTACCTTCGCCCTAAGAAACCTTCCTAACAGTCTGACGAAATGCTCTAAGAGCCTTCTCTCCCACCGTGCGTAGGGAGGATCTCACCTACCGTCCGTAGGGAGATATCGAATTTTCAGTATATCGCCCTAAGCTACCTTCGCCCTAAGAAACCATCCTAACAGTCTGACAAAATGCTCTAAGAGCCTTCTCTCCTACCGTCCGTAGGGAGGATCTCACCTACCGTCCGTAGGGAGATATCGAATTTTCTGTATATCGCCCTAAGCTACCTTCGCCCTAAGAAACCATCCTAACAGTCTGACAAAATGCTCTAAGAGCCTTCTCACCTACCGTCCGTAGAGAGGATCTCACCTACCGTCCGTAGGGAGATATCGAATTTTCAGTATATCGCCCTAACCTACCTTCGCCCTAAGAAACCTTCCTAACACTCTGACGAAATGCTCTAAGAGCCTTCTCTCCCACCGTCCGTAGGGAGGATCTCACCTACCGCCCGAAGGGAGATATCGAATTTTCTGTATATCGCCCTAAACTACCTTCGCCCTAAGAAACCATCCTAACAGTCTGACAAAATGCTCTAAGAGCCTTCTCTCCTACCGTCCGTAGGGAGGATCTCACCTACCGCCCGTAGGGAGACATCGAATTTTTAGTATATCGCCCTAAGCTACCTTCACCCTAAGAAACCATCCTATCAGTCTGACAAAATGCTCTAAGAGTATCTCTCCTACCGTCCGTAGGGAGATATCGAATTTTCAGTATATCGCCCTAAGCTACCTTCGCCCTAAGAAACCATCCTAACAGTCTGACAAAATGCTCTAAGAGCCTTCTCTCCTACCGTCCGTAGGGAGGATCTCACCTACCGTCCGTAGGGAGATATCGAATTTTCTGTATATCGCCCTAACCTACCTTCGCCCTAAGAAACCATCCTAACAGTCTGACAAATTGCTCTAAGAGCCTTCTCACCTACCGTCCGTAGAGAGGATCTCACCTACCGTCCGTAGGGAGATATCGAATTTTCAGTATATCGCCCTAACCTACCTTCGCCCTAAGAAACCTTCCTAACACTCTGACGAAATGCTCTAAGAGCCTTCTCTCCCACCGTGCGTAGGGAGGATCTCACCTACCGTCCGTAGGGAGATATCGAATTTTCTGTATATCGCCCTAAGCTACCTTCACCCTAAGAAACCATCCTAACAGTCTGACAAAATGCTCTAAGAGCCTTCTCTCCTACCGTCCGTAGGGAGGATCTCACCTACCGTCCGTAGGGAGATATCGAATTTTCAGTATATCGCCCTAAGCTACCTTCGCCCTAAGAAACCATCCTAACAGTCTGACAAAATGCTCTAAGAGCCTTCTCTCCTACCGTCCGTAGGGAGGATCTCACCTACCGTCCGTAGGGAGATATCGAATTTTCAGTATATCGCCCTAAGCTACCTTCGCCCTAAGAAACCTTCCTAACACTCTGACGAAATGCTCTAAGAGCCTTCTCTCCCACCGTGCGTAGGGAGGATCTCACCTACCGTCCGTAGGGAGATTTCCAATTTTAAGAACTTCGCCCTAAGCTACCTTCGCCCTAAGAAACCATCCTAACAGTCTGACAAAATGCTCTAAGAGCCTTCTCTCCTACCGTCCGTAGGGAGGATCTCACCTACCGTCCGTAGGGAGATATCGAATTTTCTGTATATCGCCCTAACCTACCTTCGCCCTAAGAAACCTTCCTAACACTCTGACGAAATGCTCTAAGAGCCTTCTCTCCTACCGTCCGTAGGGAGGATCTCACGTACCGTCCGTAGGGAGATATCGAATTTTCAGTATATCGCCCTAAGCTACCTTCGCCCTAAGAAACCATCCTAACAGTCTGACAAAATGCTCTAAGAGCCTTCTCTCCTACCGTCCGTAGGGAGATATCGAATTTTCAGTATATCGCCCTAAGCTACCTTCGCCCTAAGAAACCTTCCTAACAGTCTGACAAAATGCTCTAAGAGCCTTCTCTCCTACCGTCCGTAGGGAGGATCTCACCTACCGTCCGTAGGGAGATATCGAATTTTCAGTATATCGCCCTAAGCTACCTTCGCCCTAAGAAACCTTCCTAACACTCTGACGAAATGCTCTAAGAGCCTTCTCTCCTACCGTCCGTAGGGAGGATCTCACCTACCGTCCGTAGGGAGATATCGAATTTTTAGTATATCGCCCTAAGCTACCTTCGCCGTAAAAAACCTTTCTAACACTCTGACGAAATGCTCTAAGAGCCTTCTCTCCTACCGTCCGTAGGGAGGATCTCACCTACCGTCCGTAGGGAGATATCGAATTTTCAGTATATCGCCCTAAGCTACCTTCGCCCTAAGAAACCTTCCTAACACTCTGACAAAATGCTCTAAGAGCCTTCTCTCCTACCGTCCGTAGGGAGGATCTCACCTACCGTCCGTAGGGAGATATCGAATTTTCAGTATATCGCCCTAACCTACCTTCGCCCTAAGAAACCTTCCTAACACTCTGACGAAATGCTCTAAGAGCCTTCTCTCCCACCGTGCGTAGGGAGGATCTCACCTACCGTCCGTAGGGAGATATCGAATTTTCAGTATATCGCCCTAAGCTACCTTCGCCCTAAGAAACCATCCTAACAGTCTGACAAAATGCTCTAAGAGCCTTCTTTCCTACCGTCCGTAGGGAGGATCTCAAATACCGTCCGTAGGGAGATTTCCAATTTTCAGTATATCGCCCTAAGCTACCTTCGCCCTAAGAAACCATCCTAACAGTCTGACAAAATGCTCTAAGAGCCTTCTCTCCTACCGTCCGTAGGGAGGATCTCACCTACCGTCCGTAGGGAGATATCGAATTTTCAGTATATCGCCCTAAGCTACCTTCGCCCTAAGCTACCTTCGCCCTAAGAAACCATCCTAACAGTCTGACAAAATGCTCTAAGAGCCTTCTCACCTACAGTGCGTAGGGAGGATCTCACCTACCGTCCGTAGGGAGATATCGAATTTTCAGTATATCGCCCTAAGCTACCTTCGCCCTAAGAAACCATCCTAACAGTCTGACAAAATGCTCTAAGAGCCTTCTCTCCTACCGTCCGTAGGGAGATATCGAATTTTCAGTATATCGCCCTAAGCTACCTTCGCCCTAAGAAACCATCCTAACAGTCTGACAAAATGCTCTAAGAGCCTTCTCTCCTACCGTCCGTAGGGAGATATCGAATTTTCAGTATATCGCCCTAAGCTACCTTCGCCCTAAGAAACCATCCTAACAGTCTGACAAAATGCTCTAAGAGCCTTCTCTCCTGCCGTCCGTAGGGAGATATCGAATTTTCAGTATATCGCCCTAAGCTACCTTCGCCCTAAGAAACCATCCTAACAGTCTGACAAAATGCTCTAAGAGCCTTCTCTCCTACCGTCCGTAGGAAGGATCTCACCTACCGTCCGTAGGGAGATATCGAATTTTCAGTATATCGCCTTAAGCTACCTTCGCCCTAAGAAACCATCCTATCACTCCGACAAAATGCTCTAAGAGCCTTCTCTCCTACCGTCCGTAGGGAGGATCTCACCTACCGTCCGTAGGGAGATATCGAATTTTCAGTATATCGCCTTAAGCTACCTTCGCCCTAAGAAACCATCCTATCACTCCGACAAAATGCTCTAAGAGCCTTCTCTCCTACCGTCCGTAGGGAGATATCGAATTTTCAGTATATCGCCCTAAGCTACCTTCGCCCTAAGAAACCATCCTAACAGTCTGACAAAATGCTCTAAGAGCCTTCTCTCCTACCGTCCGTAGGGAGGATCTCACCTACCGTCCGTAGGGAGATATCGAATTTTTAGTATATCGCCCTAAGCTACCTTCGCCCTAAGAAACCTTCCGAACACTCTGACGAAATGCTCTAAGAGCCTTCTCTCCTACCGTCCGTAGGGAGGATCTCACCTACCGTCCGTAGGGAGATATCGAATTTTCAGTATATCGCCCTAAGCTACCTTCGCCCTAAGAAACCTTTCTAACAGTCTGACAAAATGCTCTAAGAGCCTTCTCTCCTACCGTCCGTAGGGAGGATCTCAAATACCGTCCGTAGGGAGATTTCCAATTTTCAGAATATCGCTACCTTCGCCCTAAGAAACCATCCTAACAGTCTGACAAAATGCTCTAAGAGCCTTCTCTCCTACCGTCCGTAGGGAGGATCTCACCTAACGTCCGTAGGGAGATATATAATTTTCTGTATATCGCCCTATGCTACCTTCGCCCTAAGAAACCATCCTAACAGTCTGACAAAATGCTCTAAGAGCCTTCTCTCCTACCGTCCGTAGGGAGGATCTCACCTACCGCCCGTAGGGATATATCGAATTTTCAGTATATCGCCCTAAGCTACCTTCGCCCTAAGAAACCATCCTAACAGTCTGACAAAATGCTCTAAGAGCCTTCTCTCCTACCGTCCGTAGGGAGGATCTCACCTACCGTCCGTAGGGAGATATCGAATTTTCAGTATATCGCCCTAAGCTACCTTCGCCCTAAGAAACCTTCCTAACACTCTGACGAAATGCTCTAAGAGCCTTCTCACCTACCGATTTGTCAGACCTTCGCCCTAAGACCGTAAACAAATGGCTCAGCCCTAACTTAATGCTAGTAACGCATTAAATAGGAAATCAGTCGTAAACCAACGTGGTGGTCAAAACTGAGCAATTTAGCAGACAAGGTGTTGGAGAGGCAAGTTTTTATGTTCAAAAAGGATCTGGCATCGATCATGGTCGTAGGGAGATTTCCTTGCATCGTCCACAAGGTGTTGAGGGCTACTTCGTCTGTGGATCGAGAAGGTATCATCGACATTTCTTAAAGCTTGATTGACCTGCAACCGATATCTCGCCGCGACTGTATAGCCATAGCCATAACAGCTGAGACAGTTGAATAGCCTGGTTTCAGGCTTGTTCTGCTTGAATATGTACGCGTAATGGAAAGTTGCTGCATTATGCCGACCTTTCAGTTTACATCGCTATCGGACCTAGTACGCATGCGAAGGTTTCATCAAACTAGCCTCTCCAACCAAATTTAATCTTAATTAACACGAAACTCATCAAGTTTGCGTCGATCGTCATCAGGTTGTACAGCCCTCAACTACTTACCGCTCTACGGAAGTGAACCTTTTTATTAAGGATCACTATACTGGCACCGTGTGCCACCGTGTGACCTATAAAATGAACGACAAGCTAAAAAACTAATTTCAAATATAATAACACCGCGCGAAATAAAATTTCCTAAAAAAAATTAAATTTCCTGAAAAAATTAAATTTCCTGAAAAAATTAAATTCCCTAAAAAAATATATTTTCCTAAAAAAATAAAATTTCCTAAAAAAAAAATAATTTCCCAAGACAAGTTTAAAAATTGTAAAATGGGTGCTAGAATGTTGGATATGGGATCAGGTATAATATATTTTGCAAAATATCGGCAAAAAAAATTTAAAATTCTAGCACAGTTGAACCATTAAAAATTAAGAAGAAGAACGCGAAATCTTTTTGCAAAAATATGAAAAAATGTAGTTTAAGAAAACTTAAAACTAGCACTCACCAGTACAACAACAGCATACAACAGCATTCAACAGCATACAACAGCATACAACAGCTACAACAGCATACCACACACACTCACGCACATACGCGCGCGACCGGAGGGCTGGTGTGTGATATTGATACAAAATTAAAAAGTTAAAAAAATTTTTATCAAAAATTCAAAAAGAAATATTGCACGGATAGCAATTCCACTTCACTTCACTGCACACACACTTTCACTATTGCTATCCTCTTTCATTTCACCACACCAGAGCAGGGTCAGACACATACACTAACTGAGAGGAGACAACTTAAAAAAAAAAAAAAAAAATCGGATCCGGGTTGGGGCTTCCACCGAGCTAATCCGCGAACTGAACTGATCACCTCGACGATCCACTTAAGACTGACTCCAAGTAGGCGACTGGGACTAGATTTTACCCACGAAAGTACCACTGTGAGTGTAAACTCATTTCGGATCCTGTTTGATCCTCTCAAATGTTTTTTTTCTGGCGCCAGATCGAATTCTGAGTTTCTTGATTAAAAAATTTGGCGAGAGGGTTGTCAATTTTTTGATTTTTTTCGCGAGAACTTCATAAAAACGTGAAAAAATGGATAAAAAATGCTGGAATACGCTAAAAATGGTAAAAAAAAGTGCCTGGTGTGAGTAGCACCTCATGGCAGGGATTTGCAATCTTCCATTCTGCCACAATCGCTAATAATTTACGAGAAAAGATGAAAAAGCAATTTCGAATAAAGAATTTTAGGCGTAGAGAGGCGCCATTACTATTTATTTTGGTGGGAATAATTGTGACTGATAGTTGTCTTGATTTTGCTTGTATTCGTGGGTATTTTATAAGAAATGGAAAAAAAATCATAGAAAATGGTAAAAATTGCCAAAAAAGGGACACGAAATTATGACCGGTGTGAGTAGTACGTCATGGAAAGATCTGTATATGACGTGAGACCTGAAAATTTTTTGTAATTGCCAATTTTTGAAGGAGTTGATGAAAAAATGACGCACGTTACCACCTACCGTCCGTAGGGAGATATCGAATTTTCAGTATATCGCCCTAAGCTACCTTCGCCCTAAGAAACCATCCTTACAGTCTGACAAAATGCTCTAAGAGCCTTCTCTCCTACCGTCCGTAGGGAGGATCTCACCTACCGTCCGTAGGGAGATATCGAATTTTTAGTATATCGCCCTAAGCTACCTTCGCCCTAAGAAACCTTCCTAACACTCTGACGAAATGCTCTAAGAGCCTTCTCTCCTACCGTCCGTAGGGAGGATCTCACCTACCGTCCGTAGGGAGATATCGAATTTTCAGTATATCGCCCTAAGCTACCTTCGCCCTAAGAAACCATCCTAACAGTCTGACAAAATGCTCTAAGAGCCTTCTCTCCCACCGTGCGTAGGGAGGATCTCACCTACCGTCCGTAGGGAGATATCGAATTTTCAGTATATCGCCCTAAGCTACCTTCGCCCTAAGAAACCATCCTAACAGTCTGACAAAATGCTCTAAGAGCCTTCTCTCCTACCGTCCGTAGGGAGGATCTCACCTACCGTCCGTAGGGAGATATCGAATTTTCGGTATATCGCCCTAAGCTACCTTCGCCCTAAGAAACCTTTCTAACAGTCTGACAAAATGCTCTAAGAGCCTTCTCTCATACCGTCCGTAGGGAGGATCTCAAATACCGTCCGTAGGGAGATTTCCAATTTTCAGAATATCGCTACCTTCGCCCTAAGAAACCATCCTAACAGTCTGACAAAATGCTCTAAGAGCCTTCTCTCATACCGTCCGTAGGGAGGATCTCACCTACCGTCCGTAGGGAGATATCGAATTTTCGGTATATCGCCCTAAGCTACCTTCGCCCTAAGAAACCTTTCTAACAGTCTGACAAAATGCTCTAAGAGCCTTCTCTCATACCGTCCGTAGGGAGGATCTCAAATACCGTCCGTAGGGAGATTTCCAATTTTCAGAATATCGCTACCTTCGCCCTAAGAAACCATCCTAACAGTCTGACAAAATGCTCTAAGAGCCTTCTCTCCTACCGTCCGTAGGGAGGATCTCACCTACCGTCCGTAGGGAGATATCGAATTTTCTGTATATCGCCCTAAGCTACCTTCGCCCTAAGAAACCATCCTAACAGTCTGACAAAATGCTCTAAGAGCCTTCTCTCCTACCGTCCGTAGGGAGGATCTCACCTACCGCCCGTAGGGATATATCGAATTTTCAGTATATCGCCCTAAGCTACCTTCGCCCTAAGAAACCATCCTAACAGTCTGACAAAATGCTCTAAGAGCCTTCTCTCCTACCGTCCGTAGGGAGGAACTCACCTACCGTCCGTAGGGAGATATCGATTTTTCAGTATATCGCCCTAAGCTACCTTCGCCCTAAGAAACCATCCTAACAGTCTGACAAAATGCTCTAAGAGCCTTCTCTCCTACCGTCCGTAGGGAGGATCTCACCTACCGTCCGTAGGGAGATATCGAATTTTCAGTATATCGCCCTAACCTACCTTCGCCCTAAGAAACCTTTATAACACTCTGACGAAATGCTCTAAGAGCCTTCTCTCCCACCGTGCGTAGGGGGGATCTCACCTACCGTCCGTAGGGAGATATCGAATTTTCAGTATATCGCCCTAACCTACCTTCGCCCTAAGAAACCTTTATAACACTCTGACGAAATGCTCTAAGAGCCTTCTCTCCCACCGTGCGTAGGGGGGATCTCACCTACCGTCCGTAGGGAGATATCGAATTTTCAGTATATCGCCCTAAGCTACCTTCGCCCTAAGAAACCATCCTAACAGTCTGACAAAATGCTCTAAGAGCCTTCTCTCCTACCGTCCGTAGGGAGATATCGAATTTTCAGTATATCGCCCTAAGCTACCTTCGCCCTAAGAAACCATCCTAACAGTCTGACAAAATGCTCTAAGAGCCTTCTCTCCTACCGTCCGTAGGGAGGATCTCACCTACCGTCCGTAGGGAGATATCGAATTTTTAGTATATCGCCCTAAGCTACCTTCGCCCTAAGAAACCTTCCGAACACTCTGACGAAATGCTCTAAGAGCCTTCTCTCCTACCGTCCGTAGGGAGGATCTCACCTACCGTCCGTAGGGAGATATCGAATTTTCAGTATATCGCCCTAACCTACCTTCGCCCTAAGAAACCTTTATAACACTCTGACGAAATGCTCTAAGAGCCTTCTCTCCCACCGTGCGTAGGGGGGATCTCACCTACCGTCCGTAGGGAGATATCGAATTTTCAGTATATCGCCCTAACCTACCTTCGCCCTAAGAAACCTTTATAACACTCTGACGAAATGCTCTAAGAGCCTTCTCTCCCACCGTGCGTAGGGGGGATCTCACCTACCGTCCGTAGGGAGATATCGAATTTTCAGTATATCGCCCTAAGCTACCTTCGCCCTAAGAAACCATCCTAACAGTCTGACAAAATGCTCTAAGAGCCTTCTCTCCTACCGTCCGTATGGAGATATCGAATTTTCAGTATATCGCCCTAAGCTACCTTCGCCCTAAGAAACCATCCTAACAGTCTGACAAAATGCTCTAAGAGCCTTCTCTCCTACCGTCCGTAGGGAGGATCTCACCTACCGTCCGTAGGGAGATATCGAATTTTTAGTATATCGCCCTAAGCTACCTTCGCCCTAAGAAACCTTCCGAACACTCTGACGAAATGCTCTAAGAGCCTTCTCTCCTACCGTCCGTAGGGAGGATCTCACCTACCGTCCGTAGGGAGATATCGAATTTTCTGTATATCGCCCTAAGCTACCTTCGCCCTAAGAAACCATCCTAACAGTCTGACAAAATGCTCTAAGAGCCTTCTCTCCTACCGTCCGTAGGGAGATATCGAATTTTCAGTATATCGCCCTAAGCTACCTTCGCCCTAAGAAACCATCCTAACAGTCTGACAAAATGCTCTAAGAGCCTTCTCTCCTACCGTCCGTAGGAAGGATCTCACCTACCGTCCGTAGGGAGATATCGAATTTTCAGTATATCGCCCTAAGCTACCTTCGCCCTAAGAAACCATCCTAACAGTCTGACAAAATGCTCTAAGAGCCTTCTCTCCTACCGTCCGTAGGGAGATATCGAATTTTCAGTATATCGCCCTAACCTACCTTCGCCCTAAGAAACCTTTATAACACTCTGACGAAATGCTCTAAGAGCCTTCTCTCCCACCGTGCGTAGGGGGGATCTCACCTACCGTCCGTAGGGAGATATCGAATTTTCAGTATATCGCCCTAAGCTACCTTCGCCCTAAGAAACCATCCTAACAGTCTGACAAAATGCTCTAAGAGCCTTCTCTCCTACCGTCCGTAGGGAGATATCGAATTTTCAGTATATCGCCCTAAGCTACCTTCGCCCTAAGAAACCATCCTAACAGTCTGACAAAATGCTCTAAGAGCCTTCTCTCCTACCGTCCGTAGGGAGGATCTCACCTACCGTCCGTAGGGAGATATCGAATTTTTAGTATATCGCCCTAAGCTACCTTCGCCCTAAGAAACCTTCCGAACACTCTGACGAAATGCTCTAAGAGCCTTCTCTCCTACCGTCCGTAGGGAGGATCTCACCTACCGTCCGTAGGGAGATATCGAATTTTCTGTATATCGCCCTAAGCTACCTTCGCCCTAAGAAACCATCCTAACAGTCTGACAAAATGCTCTAAGAGCCTTCTCTCCTACCGTCCGTAGGGAGATATCGAATTTTCAGTATATCGCCCTAAGCTACCTTCGCCCTAAGAAACCATCCTAACAGTCTGACAAAATGCTCTAAGAGCCTTCTCTCCTACCGTCCGTAGGAAGGATCTCACCTACCGTCCGTAGGGAGATATCGAATTTTCAGTATATCGCCTTAAGCTACCTTCGCCCTAAGAAACCATCCTATCACTCCGACAAAATGCTCTAAGAGCCTTCTCTCCTACCGTCCGTAGGAAGGATCTCACCTACCGTCCGTAGGGAGATATCGAATTTTCAGTATATCGCCTTAAGCTACCTTCGCCCTAAGAAACCATCCTATCACTCCGACAAAATGCTCTAAGAGCCTTCTCTCCTACCGTCCGTAGGGAGGATCTCACCTACCGTCCGTAGGGAGATATCGAATTTTCAGTATATCGCCTTAAGCTACCTTCGCCCTAAGAAACCTTCCTAACACTCTGACGAAATGCTCTAAGAGCCTTCTCTCCTACCGTCCGTAGGGAGGATCTCACCTACCGTCCGTAGGGAGATATCGAATTTTCTGTATATCGCCCTAAGCTACCTTCGCCCTAAGCAACCATCCTAACAGTCTGACAAAATGCTCTAAGAGCCTTCTCTCCTACCGTCCGTAGGGAGATATCGAATTTTCAGTATATCGCCCTAAGCTACCTTCGCCCTAAGAAACCATCCTAACAGTCTGACAAAATGCTCTAAGAGCCTTCTCTCCTACCGTCCGTAGGAAGGATCTCACCTACCGTCCGTAGGGAGATATCGAATTTTCAGTATATCGCCTTAAGCTACCTTCGCCCTAAGAAACCATCCTATCACTCCGACAAAATGCTCTAAGAGCCTTCTCTCCTACCGTCCGTAGGGAGGATCTCACCTACCGTCCGTAGGGAGATATCGAATTTTCAGTATATCGCCCTAAGCTACCTTCGCCCTAAGAAACCTTCCTAACACTCTGACGAAATGCTCTAAGAGCCTTCTCACCTACCGATTTGTCAGACCTTCGCCCTAAGACCGTAAACAAATGGCTCAGCCCTAACTTAATGCTAGTAACGCATTAAATAGGAAATCAGTCGTAAACCAACGTGGTGGTCAAAACTGAGCAATTTAGCAGACAAGGTGTTGGAGAGGCAAGTTTTTATGTTCAAAAAGGATCTGGCATCGATCATGGTCGTAGGGAGATTTCCTTGCATCGTCCACAAGGTGTTGAGGGCTACTTCGTCTGTGGATCGAGAAGGTATCATCGACATTTCTTAAAGCTTGATTGACCTGCAACCGATATCTCGCCGCGACTGTATAGCCATAGCCATAACAGCTGAGACAGTTGAATAGCCTGGTTTCAGGCTTGTTCTGCTTGAATATGTACGCGTAATGGAAAGTTGCTGCATTATGCCGACCTTTCAGTTTACATCGCTATCGGACCTAGTACGCATGCGAAGGTTTCATCAAACTAGCCTCTCCAACCAAATTTAATCTTAATTAACACGAAACTCATCAAGTTTGCGTCGATCGTCATCAGGTTGTACAGCCCTCAACTACTTACCGCTCTACGGAAGTGAACCTTTTTATTAAGGATCACTATACTGGCACCGTGTGCCACCGTGTGACCTATAAAATGACCGACAAGCTAAAAAACTAATTTCAAATATAATAACACCGCGCGAAATAAAATTTCCTAAAAAAAATTAAATTTCCTGAAAAAATTAAATTTCCTGAAAAAATTAAATTCCCTAAAAAAATATATTTTCCTAAAAAAATAAAATTTCCTAAAAAAAAAATAATTTCCCAAGACAAGTTTAAAAATTGTAAAATGGGTGCTAGAATGTTGGATATGGGATCAGGTATAATATATTTTGCAAAATATCGGCAAAAAAAATTTAAAATTCTAGCACAGTTGAACCATTAAAAATTAAGAAGAAGAACGCGAAATCTTTTTGCAAAAATATGAAAAAATGTAGTTTAAGAAAACTTAAAACTAGCACTCACCAGTACAACAACAGCATACAACAGCATTCAACAGCATACAACAGCATACAACAGCTACAACAGCATACCACACACACTCACGCACATACGCGCGCGACCGGAGGGCTGGTGTGTGATATTGATACAAAATTAAAAAGTTAAAAAAATTTTTATCAAAAATTCAAAAAGAAATATTGCACGGATAGCAATTCCACTTCACTTCACTGCACACACACTTTCACTATTGCTATCCTCTTTCATTTCACCACACCAGAGCAGGGTCAGACACATACACTAACTGAGAGGAGACAACTTAAAAAAAAAAAAAAAAATCGGATCCGGGTTGGGGCTTCCACCGAGCTAATCCGCGAACTGAACTGATCACCTCGACGATCCACTTAAGACTGACTCCAAGTAGGCGACTGGGACTAGATTTTACCCACGAAAGTACCACTGTGAGTGTAAACTCATTTCGGATCCTGTTTGATCCTCTCAAATGTTTTTTTTCTGGCGCCAGATCGAATTTTGAGTTTTTTGATGGAAAAATTTGGCGAGAGGGTTGTCAAGTTTTTGATTTTTTTCGCGAGAACTTCATAAAAACGTGAAAAAATGGATAAAAAATGCTGGAATACGCTAAAAATGGTAAAAAAAAGTGCCTGGTGTGAGTAGCACCTCATGGCAGGGATTTGCAATCTTCCATTCTGCCACAATCGCTAATAATTTACGAGAAAAGATGAAAAAGCAATTTCGAATAAAGAATTTTAGGCGTAGAGAGGCGCCATTACTATTTATTTTGGTGGGAATAATTGTGACTGATAGTTGTCTTGATTTTGCTTGTATTCGTGGGTATTTTATAAGAAATGGAAAAAAAATCATAGAAAATGGTAAAAATTGCCAAAAAAGGGACACGAAATTATGACCGGTGTGAGTAGTACGTCATGGAAAGATCTGTATATGACGTGAGACCTGAAAATTTTTTGTAATTGCCAATTTTTGAAGGAATTGATGAAAAAATGACGCACGTTACCACCTACCGTCCGTAGGGAGATATCGAATTTTCAGTATATCGCCCTAAGCTACCTTTGCCATAAGAAACCATCCTATCACTCCGACAAAATGCTCTAAGAGCCTTCTCTCCTACCGTCCGTAGGGAGGATCTCACCTACCGTCCGTAGGGAGATATCGAATTTTCAGTATATCGCCCTAAGCTACCTTCGCCCTAAGAAACCATCCTATCACTCCGACAAAATGCTCTAAGAGCCTTCTCTCCTACCGTCCGTAGGGAGATATCGAATTTTTAGTATATCGCCCTAAGCTACCTTCGCCCTAAGAAACCATCCTAACAGTCTGACAAAATGCTCTAAGAGCCTTCTCTCCTACCGTCCGTAGGGAGGATCTCACCTACCGTCCGTAGGGAGATATCGAATTTTCAGTATATCGCCCTAAGCTACCTTCGCCCTAAGAAACCATCCTATCACTCCGACAAAATGCTCTAAGAGCCTTCTCTCCCACCGTGCGTAGGGAGGATCTCACCTACCGTCCGTAGGGAGATATCGAATTTTCAGTATATCGCCCTAAGCTACCTTCGCCCTAAGAAACCATCCTAACAGTCTGACAAAATGCTCTAAGAGCCTTCTCTCCTACCGTCCGTAGGGAGGATCTCACCTACCGTCCGTAGGGAGACATCGAATTTTTAGTATATCGCCCTAAGCTACCTTCACCCTAAGAAACCATCCTAACAGTCTGACAAAATGCTCTAAGAGCCTTCTCTCCTACCGTCCGTAGGGAGGATCTCACCTACCGTCCGTAGGGAGATATCGAATTTTCAGTATATCGCCCTAAGCTACCTTCGCCCTAAGAAACCATCCTATCACTCCGACAAAATGCTCTAAGAGCCTTCTCTCCTACCGTCCGTAGGGAGGATCTCACCTACCGTCCGTAGGGAGATATCGAATTTTCAGTATATCGCCCTAAGCTACCTGCGCCCTAAGAAACCATCCTAACAGTCTGACAAAATGCTCTAAGAGCCTTCTCTCCTACCGTCCGTAGGGAGGATCTCACCTACCGTCCGTAGGGAGATATCAAATTTTCAGTATATTGCCCTAAGCTACCTTCGCCCTAAGAAACCATCCTATCACTCCGACAAAATGCTCTAAGAGCCTTCTCTCCTACCGTCCGTAGGGAGGATCTCACCTACCGTCCGTAGGGAGATATCGAATTTTCAGTATATCGCCCTAAGCTACCTTCGCCCTAAGAAACCTTTCTAACAGTCTGACAAAATGGTCTAAGAGCCTTCTCTCCTACCGTCCGTAGGGAGATTTCCAATTTTAAGAACTTCGCCCTAAGCTACCTTCACCCTAAGAAACCATCCTAACAGTCTGACAAAATGCTCTAAGAGCCTTCTCTAATACCGTCCGTAGGGAGATATCGAATTTTCAGTAGTTCGCCCTAAGCTACCTTCACCCTAAGAAACCATCCTAAGAGTCTGACAAAATGCTCTAAGAGCCTTCTCTCCTACCGTCCGTAGGGAGGATCTCACCTACCGTCCGTAGGGAGATATCGAATTTTTAGTATATCGCCCTAAGCTACCTTCGCCCTAAGAAACCTTCCTAACACTCTGACGAAATGCTCTAAGAGCCTTCTCTCCTACCGTCCGTAGGGAGGATCTCACCTACCGTCCGTAGGGAGATATCGAATTTTTTGTATATCGCCCTAAGCTACCTTCGCCCTAAGAAACCATCCTAACAGTCTGACAAAATGCTCTAAGAGCCTTTTCTCCTACCGTCCGTAGGGAGGATCTCACCTACCGTCCGTAGGGAGACATCGAATTTTTAGTATATCGCCCTAAGCTACCTTCGCCCTAAGAAACCATCCTAACAGTCTGACAAAATGCTCTAAGAGCCTTCTCTCCTACCGTCCGTAGGGAGGATCTCACCTACCGTCCGTAGGGAGATATCGAATTTTTTGTATATCGCCCTAAGCTACCTTCGCCCTAAGAAACCATCCTAACAGTCTGACAAAATGCTCTAAGAGCCTTTTCTCCTACCGTCCGTAGGGAGGATCTCACCTACCGTCCGTAGGGAGACATCGAATTTTTAGTATATCGCCCTAAGCTACCTTCGCCCTAAGAACCTTCCTAACACTCTGACGAAATGCTCTAAGAGCCTTCTCACCTACCGATTTGTCAGACCTTCGCCCTAAGACCGTAAACAAATGGCTCAGCCCTAACTTAATGCTAGTAACGCATTAAATAGGCAATCAGTCGTAAACCAACGTGGTGGTCAAAACTGAGCAATTTAGCAGACAAGGTGTTGGAGAGGCAAGTTTTTATGTTCAAAAAGGATCTGGCATAGATCATGGTCGTAGGGAGATTTCCTTGCATCGTCCACAAGGTGTTGAGGGCTACTTCGTCTGTGGATCGAGAAGGTATCATCGACATTTCTTAAAGCTTGATTGACCTGCAACCGATATCTCGCCGCGACTGTATAGCCATAGCCATAACAGCTGAGACAGTTGAATAGCCTGGTTTCAGGCTTGTTCTGCTTGAATATGTACGCGTAATGGAAAGTTGCTGCATTATGCCGACCTTTCAGTTTACATCGCTATCGGACCTAGTACGCATGCGAAGGTTTCATCAAACTAGCCTCTCCAACCAAATTTAATCTTAATTAACACGAAACTCATCAAGTTTGCGTCGATCGTCATCAGGTTGTACAGCCCTCAACTACTTACCGCTCTACGGAAGTGAACCTTTTTATTAAGGATCACTATACTGGCACCGTGTGCCACCGTGTGACCTATAAAATGACCGACAAGCTAAAAAACTAATTTCAAATATAATAACACCGCGCGAAATAAAATTTCCTAAAAAAAATTAAATTTCCTGAAAAAATTAAATTTCCTGAAAAAATTAAATTCCCTAAAAAAATATATTTTCCTAAAAAAATAAAATTTCCTAAAAAAAAAATAATTTCCCAAGACAAGTTTAAAAATTGTAAAATGGGTGCTAGAATGTTGGATATGGGATCAGGTATAATATATTTTGCAAAATATCGGCAAAAAAAATTTAAAATTCTAGCACAGTTGAACCATTAAAAATTAAGAAGAAGAACGCGAAATCTTTTTGCAAAAATATGAAAAAAGTCAAGGAAGGGCTGGTGTGATATTGATACAAATTTAAAATTAAAAAATTATAAAAAAATCTTTTAAAAAATTCAAAGAGAAAAATTCCACGGATAGCAATTCCACGGATAGCAATTCCACTTCACTTCACTGCACACACACTTTCACTATTGCTATCCTCTTTCATTTCACCACACCAGAGCAGGGTCAGACACATACACTAACTGAGAGGAGACAACTTAAAAAAAAAAAAAAAAAATCGGATCCGGGTTGGGGCTTCCACCGAGCTAATCCGCGAACTGAACTGATCACCTCGACGATCCACTTAAGACTGACTCCAAGTAGGCGACTGGGACTAGATTTTACCCACGAAAGTACCACTGTGAGTGTAAACTCATTTCGGATCCTGTTTGATCCTCTCAAATGTTTTTTTTCTGGCGCCAGATCGAATTTTGAGTTTTTTGATGGAAAAATTTGGCGAGAGGGTTGTCAATTTTTTGATTTTTTTCGCGAGAACTTCATAAAAACGTGAAAAAATGGATAAAAAATGCTGGAATACGCTAAAAATGGTAAAAAAAAAGTGCCTGGTGTGAGTAGCACCTCATGGCAGGGATTTGCAATCTTCCATTCTGCCACAATCGCTAATAATTTACGAGAAAAGATGAAAAAGCAATTTCGAATAAAGAATTTTAGGCGTAGAGAGGCGCCATTACTATTTATTTTGGTGGGAATAATTGTGACTGATAGTTGTCTTGATTTTGCTTGTATTCGTGGGTATTTTATAAGAAATGGAAAAAAAATCATAGAAAATGGTAAAAATTGCCAAAAAAGGGACACGAAATTATGACCGGTGTGAGTAGTACGTCATGGAAAGATCTGTATATGACGTGAGACCTGAAAATTTTTTGTAATTGCCAATTTTTGAAGGAATTGATGAAAAAATGACGCACGTTACCACCTACCGTCCGTAGGGAGATATCGAATTTTCAGTATATCGCCCTAAGCTACTATCGAACTAAGAAACCTTCCTAACACTCTGACAAAATGCTCTAAGAGCCTTCTCTCCTACCGTCCGTAGGGAGGATCTCACCTACCGTCCGTAGGGAGGATCTCACCTACCGTCCGTAGGGAGATTTCCAATTTTAAGAACTTCGCCCTAAGCTACCTTCACCCTAAGAAACCATCCTAACAGTCTGACAAAATGCTCTAAGAGCCTTCTCTCCTACCGTCCGTAGGGAGGATCTCACCTACCGTCCGTAGGGAGATATCGAATTTTCAGTATATCGCCCTAAGCTACCTTCGCCCTAAGAAACCATCCTAACAGTCTGACAAAATGCTCTAAGAGCCTTCTCTCCTACCGTCCGTAGGGAGGATCTCACCTACCGTCCGTAGGGAGATATCGAATTTTCAGTATATCGCCCTAAGCTACCTTCGCCCTAAGAAACCATCCTATCACTCCGACAAAATGCTCTAAGAGCCTTCTCTCCTACCGTCCGTAGGGAGATATCGAATTTTTAGTATATCGCCCTAAGCTACCTTCGCCCTAAGAAACCATCCTAACAGTCTGACAAAATGCTCTAAGAGCCTTCTCTCCTACCGTCCGTAGGGAGGATCTCACCTACCGTCCGTAGGGAGATATCGAATTTTCAGTATATCGCCCTAAGCTACCTTCGCCCTAAGAAACCATCCTATCACTCCGACAAAATGCTCTAAGAGCCTTCTCTCCCACCGTGCGTAGGGAGGATCTCACCTACCGTCCGTAGGGAGATATCGAATTTTCAGTATATCGCCCTAAGCTACCTTCGCCCTAAGAAACCATCCTAACAGTCTGACAAAATGCTCTAAGAGCCTTCTCTCCTACCGTCCGTAGGGAGGATCTCACCTACCGTCCGTAGGGAGATATCGAATTTTCAGTATATCGCCCTAAGCTACCTTTGCCATAAGAAACCATCCTATCACTCCGACAAAATGCTCTAAGAGCCTTCTCTCCTACCGTCCGTAGGGAGGATCTCACCTACCGTCCGTAGGGAGATATCGAATTTTCAGTATATCGCCCTAAGCTACCTTCGCCCTAAGAAACCATCCTATCACTCCGACAAAATGCTCTAAGAGCCTTCTCTCCTACCGTCCGTAGGGAGATATCGAATTTTTAGTATATCGCCCTAAGCTACCTTCGCCCTAAGAAACCATCCTAACAGTCTGACAAAATGCTCTAAGAGCCTTCTCTCCTACCGTCCGTAGGGAGGATCTCACCTACCGTCCGTAGGGAGATATCGAATTTTCAGTATATCGCCCTAAGCTACCTTCGCCCTAAGAAACCATCCTATCACTCCGACAAAATGCTCTAAGAGCCTTCTCTCCTACCGTGCGTAGGGAGGATCTCACCTACCGTCCGTAGGGAGATATCGAATTTTCAGTATATCGCCCTAAGCTACCTTCGCCCTAAGAAACCATCCTAACAGTCTGACAAAATGCTCTAAGAGCCTTCTCTCCTACCGTCCGTAGGGAGGATCTCACCTACCGTCCGTAGGGAGACATCGAATTTTTAGTATATCGCCCTAAGCTACCTTCACCCTAAGAAACCATCCTAACAGTCTGACAAAATGCTCTAAGAGCCTTCTCTCCTACCGTCCGTAGGGAGGATCTCACCTACCGTCCGTAGGGAGATATCGAATTTTCAGTATATCGCCCTAAGCTACCTGCGCCCTAAGAAACCATCCTAACAGTCTGACAAAATGCTCTAAGAGCCTTCTCTCCTACCGTCCGTAGGGAGGATCTCACCTACCGTCCGTAGGGAGATATCGAATTTTCAGTATATCGCCCTAAGCTACCTTTGCCATAAGAAACCATCCTATCACTCCGACAAAATGCTCTAAGAGCCTTCTCTCCTACCGTCCGTAGGGAGGATCTCACCTACCGTCCGTAGGGAGATATCGAATTTTCAGTATATCGCCCTAAGCTACCTTCGCCCTAAGAAACCATCCTATCACTCCGACAAAATGCTCTAAGAGCCTTCTCTTATACCGTCCGTAGGGAGATATCGAATTTTTAGTATATCGCCCTAAGCTACCTTCGCCCTAAGAAACCATCCTAACAGTCTGACAAAATGCTCTAAGAGCCTTCTCTCCTACCGTCCGTAGGGAGGATCTCACCTACCGTCCGTAGGGAGATATCGAATTTTCAGTATATCGCCCTAAGCTACCTTCGCCCTAAGAAACCATCCTATCACTCCGACAAAATGCTCTAAGAGCCTTCTCTCCCACCGTGCGTAGGGAGGATCTCACCTACCGTCCGTAGGGAGATATCGAATTTTCAGTATATCGCCCTAAGCTACCTTCGCCCTAAGAAACCATCCTAACAGTCTGACAAAATGCTCTAAGAGCCTTCTCTCCTACCGTCCGTAGGGAGGATCTCACCTACCGTCCGTAGGGAGACATCGAATTTTTAGTATATCGCCCTAAGCTACCTTCACCCTAAGAAACCATCCTAACAGTCTGACAAAATGCTCTAAGAGCCTTCTCTCCTACCGTCCGTAGGGAGGATCTCACCTACCGTAGGGAGATATCGAATTTTCAGTATATCGCCCTAAGCTACCTTCGCCCTAAGAAACCTTCCTAACACTCTGACGAAATGCTCTAAGAGCCTTCTCTCCCACCGTCCGTAGGGAGGATCTCACCTACCGCCCGTAGGGATATATCGAATTTTCAGTATATCGCCGTAAGCTACCTTCGCCCTAAGAAACCATCCTAACAGTCTGACAAAATGCTCTAAGAGCCTTCTCTCCTACCGTCCGTAGGGAGGATCTCACCTACCGTCCGTAGGGAGATATCGAATTTTTAGTATATCGCCCTAAGCTACCTTCACCCTAAGAAACCATCCTAACAGTCTGACAAAATGCTCTAAGAGCCTTCTCTTCTACCGTCCGTAGGGAGATATCGAATTTTCAGTATATCGCCCTAAGCTACCTTCGCCCTAAGAAACCATCCTAACAGTCTGACAAAATGCTCTAAGAGCCTTCTCTCCTACCGTCCGTAGGGAGGATCTCACCTACCGTCCGTAGGGAGATATCGAATTTTCAGTATATCGCCCTAACCTACCTTCGCCCTAAGAAACCTTCCTAACACTCTGACGAAATGCTCTAAGAGCCTTCTCTCCCACCGTCCGTAGGGAGGATCTCACCTACCGCCCGTAGGGATATATCGAATTTTCAGTATATCGCCGTAAGCTACCTTCGCCCTAAGAAACCATCCTAACAGTCTGACGAAATGCTCTAAGAGCCTTCTCTCCTACCGTCCGTAGGGAGGATCTCACCTACCGTCCGTAGGGAGATATCGAATTTTTAGTATATCGCCCTAAGCTACCTTCGCCCTAAGAAACCTTCCTAACACTCTGACGAAATGCTCTAAGAGCCTTCTCTCCTACCGTCCGTAGGGAGGATCTCACCTACCGTCCGTAGGGAGATATCGAATTTTCAGTATATCGCCCTAAGCTACCTTCGCCCTAAGAAACCATCCTAACAGTCTGACAAAATGCTCTAAGAGCCTTCTCTCCTACCGTCCGTAGGGAGGATCTCACCTACCGTCCGTAGGGAGATATCGAATTTTCAGTATATCGCCCTAACCTACCTTCGCCCTAAGAAACCTTCTAACACTCTGACGAAATGCTCTAAGAGCCTTCTCTCCCACCGTCCGTAGGGAGGATCTCACCTACCGCCCGTAGGGATATATCGAATTTTCAGTATATCGCCGTAAGCTACCTTCGCCCTAAGAAACCATCCTAACAGTCTGACGAAATGCTCTAAGAGCCTTCTCTCCCACCGTGCGTAGGGAGGATCTCACCTACCGTCCGTAGGGAGATATCGAATTTTCAGTATATCGCCCTAAGCTACCTTCGCCCTAAGAAACCATCCTAACAGTCTGACAAAATGCTCTAAGAGCCTTCTCTCCTACCGTCCGTAGGGAGGATCTCACCTACCGTCCGTAGGGAGACATCGAATTTTTAGTATATCGCCCTAAGCTACCTTCACCCTAAGAAACCATCCTAACAGTCTGACAAAATGCTCTAAGAGCCTTCTCTCCTACCGTCCGTAGGGAGGTTCTCACCTACCGTCCGTAGGGAGATATCGAATTTTCAGTATATCGCCCTAAGCTACCTGCGCCCTAAGAAACCATCCTAACAGTCTGACAAAATGCTCTAAGAGCCTTCTCTCCTACCGTCCGTAGGGAGGATCTCACCTACCGTCCGTAGGGAGATATCGAATTTTCAGTATATCGCCCTAAGCTACCTTCGCCCTAAGAAACCTTCCTAACACTCTGACGAAATGCTCTAAGAGCCTTCTCTCCCACCGTCCGTAGGGAGGATCTCACCTACCGCCCGTAGGGATATATCGAATTTTCAGTATATCGCCGTAAGCTACCTTCGCCCTAAGAAACCATCCTAACAGTCTGACAAAATGCTCTAAGAGCCTTCTCTCCTACCGTCCGTAGGGAGGATCTCACCTACCGTCCGTAGGGAGATATCGAATTTTTAGTATATCGCCCTAAGCTACCTTCACCCTAAGAAACCATCCTAACAGTCTGACAAAATGCTCTAAGAGCCTTCACTTCTACCGTCCGTAGGGAGATATCGAATTTTCAGTATATCGCCCTAAGCTACCTTCGCCCTAAGAAACCTTCCGAACACTCTGACGAAATGCTCTAAGAGCCTTCTCTCCTACCGTCCGTAGGGAGGATCTCACCTACCGTCCGTAGGGAGATATCGAATTTTCAGTATATCGCCCTAACCTACCTTCGCCCTAAGAAACCTTCCTAACACTCTGACGAAATGCTCTAAGAGCCTTCTCTCCCACCGTCCGTAGGGAGGATCTCACCTACCGCCCGTAGGGATATATCGAATTTTCAGTATATCGCCGTAAGCTACCTACGCCCTAAGAAACCATCCTAACAGTCTGACGAAATGCTCTAAGAGCCTTCTCTCCTACCGTCCGTAGGGAGGATCTCACCTACCGTCCGTAGGGAGATATCGAATTTTTAGTATATCGCCCTAAGCTACCTTCGCCCTAAGAAACCTTCCTAACACTCTGACGAAATGCTCTAAGAGCCTTCTCTCCCACCGTCCGTAGGGAGGATCTCACCTACCGCCCGTAGGGATATATCGAATTTTCAGTATATCGCCGTAAGCTACCTACGCCCTAAGAAACCATCCTAACAGTCTGACGAAATGCTCTAAGAGCCTTCTCTCCTACCGTCCGTAGGGAGGATCTCACCTACCGTCCGTAGGGAGATATCGAATTTTTAGTATATCGCCCTAAGCTACCTTCGCCCTAAGAAACCTTCCTAACACTCTGACGAAATGCTCTAAGAGCCTTCTCTCCTACCGTCCGTAGGGAGGATCTCACCTACCGTCCGTAGGGAGATATCGAATTTTCAGTATATCGCCCTAAGCTACCTTCACCCTAAGAAACCATCCTAACAGTCTGACAAAATGCTCTAAGAGCCTTCTCTCCTACAGTCCGTAGGGAGATATCGAATTTTCAGTATATCGCCCTAAGCTACCTTCGCCCTAAGAAACCATCCTAACAGTCTGACAAAATGCTCTAAGAGCCTTCTCTCCTACCGTCCGTAGGGAGGATCTCACCTACCGTCCGTAGGGAGATATCGAATTTTCAGTATATCGCCCTAACCTACCTTCGCCCTAAGAAACCTTCCTAACACTCTGACGAAATGCTCTAAGAGCCTTCTCTCCCACCGTGCGTAGGGAGGATCTCACCTACCGTCCGTAGGGAGATATCGAATTTTCAGTATATCGCCCTAAGCTACCTTCGCCCTAAGAAACCTTCCGAACACTCTGACGAAATGCTCTAAGAGCCTTCTCTCCTACCGTCCGTAGGGAGGATCTCACCTACCGTCCGTAGGGAGATATCGAATTTTCAGTATATCGCCCTAACCTACCTTCGCCCTAAGAAACCTTCCTAACAGTCTGACAAAATGCTCTAAGAGCCTTCTCTCCTACCGTCCGTAGGGAGGATCTCACCTACCGTCCGTAGGGAGATATCGAATTTTCAGTATATCGCCCTAAGCTACCTTCGCCCTAAGAAACCATCCTATCACTCCGACAAAATGCTCTAAGAGCCTTCTCTCCTACCGTCCGTAGGGAGGATCTCACCTACCGTCCGTAGGGAGACATCGAATTTTTAGTATATCGCCCTAAGCTACCTTCGCCCTAAGAAACCATCCTAACAGTCTGACAAAATGCTCTAAGAGCCTTCTCTCCTACCGTCCGTAGGGAGGATCTCACCTACCGTCCGTAGGGAGATATCGAATTTTCAGTATATCGCCCTAAGCTACCTTCGCCCTAAGAAACCATCCTAACAGTCTGACAAAATGCTCTAAGAGCCTTCTCTCCTACCGTCCGTAGGGAGGATCTCACCTACCGTCCGTAGGGAGATATCAAATTTTCAGTATATTGCCCTAAGCTACCTTCGCCCTAAGAAACCATAATAACAGTCTGACAAAATGCTCTAAGAGCCTTCTCTCCTACCGTCCGTAGGGAGGATCTCACCTACCGTCCGTAGGGAGATATCGAATTTTCAGTATATCGCCCTAAGCTACCTTCGCCCTAAGAAACCATCCTAACAGTCTGACAAAATGCTCTAAGAGCCTTCTCTCCTACCGTCCGTAGGGAGGATCTCACCTACCGTCCGTAGGGAGATATCGAATTTTCAGTATATCGCCCTAAGCTACCTTCGCCCTAAGAAACCTTCCTAACACTCTGACGAAATGCTCTAAGAGCCTTCTCTCCCACCGTGCGTAGGGAGGATCTCACCTACCGTCCGTAGGGAGATTTCCAATTTTAAGAACTTCGCCCTAAGCTACCTTCGCCCTAAGAAACCATCCTAACAGTCTGACAAAATGCTCTAAGAGCCTTCTCTCCTACCGTCCGTAGGGAGGATCTCACCTACCGTCCGTAGGGAGATATCGAATTTTCAGTATATTGCCCTAACCTACCTTCGCCCTAAGAAACCTTCCTAACAGTCTGACGAAATGCTCTAAGAGCCTTCTCTCCCACCGTGCGTAGGGAGGATCTCACCTACCGTCCGTAGGGAGATATCGAATTTTCAGTATATCGCCCTAAGCTACCTTCGCCCTAAGAAACCATCCTAACAGTCTGACAAAATGCTCTAAGAGCCTTCTCTCCTACCGTCCGTAGGGAGGATCTCACCTACCGTCCGTAGGGAGATATCGAATTTTCTGTATATCGCCCTAAGCTACCTTCGCCCTAAGAAACCATCCTAACAGTCTGACAAAATGCTCTAAGAGCCTTCTCACCTACCGTCCGTAGAGAGGATCTCACCTACCGTCCGTAGGGAGATATCGAATTTTCAGTATATCGCCCTAACCTACCTTCGCCCTAAGAAACCTTCCTAACACTCTGACGAAATGCTCTAAGAGCCTTCTCTCCCACCGTCCGTAGGGAGGATCTCACCTACCGCCCGAAGGGAGATATCGAATTTTCTGTATATCGCCCTAAGCTACCTTCGCCCTAAGAAACCATCCTAACAGTCTGACAAAATGCTCTAAGAGCCTTCTCTCCTACCGTCCGTAGGGAGGATCTCACCTACCGCCCGTAGGGAGACATCGAATTTTTAGTATATCGCCCTAAGCTACCTTCACCCTAAGAAACCATCCTATCAGTCTGACAAAATGCTCTAAGAGTATCTCTCCTACCGTCCGTAGGGAGATATCGAATTTTCAGTATATCGCCCTAAGCTACCTTCGCCCTAAGAAACCATCCTAACAGTCTGACAAAATGCTCTAAGAGCCTTCTCTCCTACCGTCCGTAGGGAGGATCTCACCTACCGTCCGTAGGGAGATATCGAATTTTCTGTATATCGCCCTAACCTACCTTCGCCCTAAGAAACCATCCTAACAGTCTGACAAATTGCTCTAAGAGCCTTCTCACCTACCGTCCGTAGAGAGGATCTCACCTACCGTCCGTAGGGAGATATCGAATTTTCAGTATATCGCCCTAACCTACCTTCGCCCTAAGAAACCTTCCTAACACTCTGACGAAATGCTCTAAGAGCCTTCTCTCCCACCGTGCGTAGGGAGGATCTCACCTACCGTCCGTAGGGAGATATCGAATTTTCTGTATATCGCCCTAAGCTACCTTCACCCTAAGAAACCATCCTAACAGTCTGACAAAATGCTCTAAGAGCCTTCTCTCCTACCGTCCGTAGGGAGGATCTCACCTACCGTCCGTAGGGAGATATCGAATTTTCAGTATATCGCCCTAAGCTACCTTCGCCCTAAGAAACCATCCTAACAGTCTGACAAAATGCTCTAAGAGCCTTCTCTCCTACCGTCCGTAGGGAGGATCTCACCTACCGTCCGTAGGGAGATATCGAATTTTCAGTATATCGCCCTAAGCTACCTTCGCCCTAAGAAACCTTCCTAACACTCTGACGAAATGCTCTAAGAGCCTTCTCTCCCACCGTGCGTAGGGAGGATCTCACCTACCGTCCGTAGGGAGATTTCCAATTTTAAGAACTTCGCCCTAAGCTACCTTCGCCCTAAGAAACCATCCTAACAGTCTGACAAAATGCTCTAAGAGCCTTCTCTCCTACCGTCCGTAGGGAGGATCTCACCTACCGTCCGTAGGGAGATATCGAATTTTCTGTATATCGCCCTAACCTACCTTCGCCCTAAGAAACCTTCCTAACACTCTGACGAAATGCTCTAAGAGCCTTCTCTCCTACCGTCCGTAGGGAGGATCTCACGTACCGTCCGTAGGGAGATATCGAATTTTCAGTATATCGCCCTAAGCTACCTTCGCCCTAAGAAACCATCCTAACAGTCTGACAAAATGCTCTAAGAGCCTTCTCTCCTACCGTCCGTAGGGAGATATCGAATTTTCAGTATATCGCCCTAAGCTACCTTCGCCCTAAGAAACCTTCCTAACAGTCTGACAAAATGCTCTAAGAGCCTTCTCTCCTACCGTCCGTAGGGAGGATCTCACCTACCGTCCGTAGGGAGATATCGAATTTTCAGTATATCGCCCTAAGCTACCTTCGCCCTAAGAAACCTTCCTAACACTCTGACGAAATGCTCTAAGAGCCTTCTCTCCTACCGTCCGTAGGGAGGATCTCACCTACCGTCCGTAGGGAGATATCGAATTTTTAGTATATCGCCCTAAGCTACCTTCGCCGTAAAAAACCTTTCTAACACTCTGACGAAATGCTCTAAGAGCCTTCTCTCCTACCGTCCGTAGGGAGGATCTCACCTACCGTCCGTAGGGAGATATCGAATTTTCAGTATATCGCCCTAAGCTACCTTCGCCCTAAGAAACCTTCCTAACACTCTGACAAAATGCTCTAAGAGCCTTCTCTCCTACCGTCCGTAGGGAGGATCTCACCTCCCGTCCGTAGGGAGATATCGAATTTTCAGTATATCGCCCTAACCTACCTTCGCCCTAAGAAACCTTCCGAACACTCTGACGAAATGCTCTAAGAGCCTTCTCTCCCACCGTGCGTAGGGAGGATCTCACCTACCGTCCGTAGGGAGATATCGAATTTTCAGTATATCGCCCTAAGCTACCTTCGCCCTAAGAAACCATCCTAACAGTCTGACAAAATGCTCTAAGAGCCTTCTTTCCTACCGTCCGTAGGGAGGATCTCAAATACCGTCCGTAGGGAGATTTCCAATTTTCAGTATATCGCCCTAAGCTACCTTCGCCCTAAGAAACCATCCTAACAGTCTGACAAAATGCTCTAAGAGCCTTCTCTCCTACCGTCCGTAGGGAGGATCTCACCTACCGTCCGTAGGGAGATATCGAA
Organism: Blera fallax; assembly: GCA_946965025.1. Lineage (NCBI taxonomy): Eukaryota > Metazoa > Arthropoda > Insecta > Diptera > Syrphidae > Blera > Blera fallax. The sequence goes on from OX337247.1 coordinate 44,135,885, forward strand.
TTTTCAGTATATCGCCCTAAGCTACCTTCGCCCTAAGCTACCTTCGCCCTAAGAAACCATCCTAACAGTCTGACAAAATGCTCTAAGAGCCTTCTCACCTACCGTGCGTAGGGAGGATCTCACCTACCGTCCGTAGGGAGATATCGAATTTTCAGTATATCGCCCTAAGCTACCTTCGCCCTAAGAAACCATCCTAACAGTCTGACAAAATGCTCTAAGAGCCTTCTCTCCTACCGTCCGTAGGGAGGATCTCACCTACCGTCCGTAGGGAGATATCGAATTTTCAGTATATCGCCCTAAGCTACCTTCGCCCTAAGAAACCATCCTAACAGTCTGACAAAATGCTCTAAGAGCCTTCTCTCCTACCGTCCGTAGGGAGATATCGAATTTTCAGTATATCGCCCTAAGCTACCTTCGCCCTAAGAAACCATCCTAACAGTCTGACAAAATGCTCTAAGAGCCTTCTCTCCTGCCGTCCGTAGGGAGATATCGAATTTTCAGTATATCGCCCTAAGCTACCTTCGCCCTAAGAAACCATCCTAACAGTCTGACAAAATGCTCTAAGAGCCTTCTCTCCTACCGTCCGTAGGAAGGATCTCACCTACCGTCCGTAGGGAGATATCGAATTTTCAGTATATCGCCCTAACCTACCTTCGCCCTAAGAAACCATCCTAACAGTCTGACAAAATGCTCTAAGAGCCTTCTCTCCTGCCGTCCGTAGGGAGATATCGAATTTTCAGTATATCGCCCTAAGCTACCTTCGCCCTAAGAAACCATCCTAACAGTCTGACAAAATGCTCTAAGAGCCTTCTCTCCTGCCGTCCGTAGGGAGATATCGAATTTTCAGTATATCGCCCTAAGCTACCTTCGCCCTAAGAAACCATCCTAACAGTCTGACAAAATGCTCTAAGAGCCTTCTCTCCTACCGTCCGTAGGGAGATATCGAATTTTCAGTATATCGCCCTAAGCTACCTTCGCCCTAAGAAACCTTCCTAACAGTCTGACAAAATGCTCTAAGAGCCTTCTCTCCTACCGTCCGTAGGGAGGATCTCACCTACCGTCCGTAGGGAGATATCGAATTTTCAGTATATCGCCCTAAGCTACCTTCGCCCTAAGAAACCATCCTAACAGTCTGACAAAATGCTCTAAGAGCCTTCTCTCCTACCGTCCGTAGGGAGGATCTCACCTACCGTCCGTAGGGAGACATCGAATTTTTAGTATATCGCCCTAAGCTACCTTCGCCCTAAGAAACCATCCTAACAGTCTGACAAAATGCTCTAAGAGCCTTCTCTCCTACCGTCCGTAGGGAGGATCTCACCTACCGTCCGTAGGGAGATATCGAATTTTCAGTATATCGCCCTAAGCTACCTTCGCCCTAAGAAACCATCCTAACAGTCTGACAAAATGCTCTAAGAGCCTTCTCTCCTACCGTCCGTAGGGAGGATCTCACCTACCGTCCGTAGGGAGATATCGAATTTTCAGTATATCGCCCTAAGCTACCTTCGCCCTAAGAAACCATCCTAACAGTCTGACAAAATGCTCTAAGAGCCTTCTCTCCTACCGTCCGTAGGGAGGATCTCACCTACCGTCCGTAGGGAGATATCGAATTTTCAGTATATCGCCCTAACCTACCTTCGCCCTAAGAAACCATCCTATCACTCCGACAAAATGCTCTAAGAGCCTTCTCTCCTACCGTCCGTAGGGAGGATCTCAAATACCGTCCGTAGGGAGATATCGAATTTTCTGTATATCGCCCTAAGCTACCTTCGCCCTAAGAAACCATAATAACAGTCTGACAAAATGCTCTAAGAGCCTTCTCTCCTACCGTCCGTAGGGAGGATCTCACCTACCGTCCGTAGGGAGATATCGAATTTTCAGTATATCGCCCTAAGCTACCTTCGCCCTAAGAAACCATCCTAACAGTCTGACAAAATGCTCTAAGAGCCTTCTCTCCTACCGTCCGTAGGGAGGATCTCACCTACCGTCCGTAGGGAGATATCGAATTTTCAGTATATCGCCCTAAGCTACCTTCGCCCTAAGAAACCTTCCTAACACTCTGACGAAATGCTCTAAGAGCCTTCTCTCCCACCGTGCGTAGGGAGGATCTCACCTACCGTCCGTAGGGAGATTTCCAATTTTAAGAACTTCGCCCTAAGCTACCTTCGCCCTAAGAAACCATCCTAACAGTCTGACAAAATGCTCTAAGAGCCTTCTCTCCTACCGTCCGTAGGGAGGATCTCACCTACCGTCCGTAGGGAGATATCGAATTTTCAGTATATTGCCCTAACCTACCTTCGCCCTAAGAAACCTTCCTAACAGTCTGACGAAATGCTCTAAGAGCCTTCTCTCCCACCGTGCGTAGGGAGGATCTCACCTACCGTCCGTAGGGAGATATCGAATTTTCAGTATATCGCCCTAAGCTACCTTCGCCCTAAGAAACCATCCTAACAGTCTGACAAAATGCTCTAAGAGCCTTCTCTCCTACCGTCCGTAGGGAGGATCTCACCTACCGTCCGTAGGGAGATATCGAATTTTCTGTATATCGCCCTAAGCTACCTTCGCCCTAAGAAACCATCCTAACAGTCTGACAAAATGCTCTAAGAGCCTTCTCACCTACCGTCCGTAGAGAGGATCTCACCTACCGTCCGTAGGGAGATATCGAATTTTCAGTATATCGCCCTAACCTACCTTCGCCCTAAGAAACCTTCCTAACACTCTGACGAAATGCTCTAAGAGCCTTCTCTCCCACCGTCCGTAGGGAGGATCTCACCTACCGCCCGAAGGGAGATATCGAATTTTCTGTATATCGCCCTAAACTACCTTCGCCCTAAGAAACCATCCTAACAGTCTGACAAAATGCTCTAAGAGCCTTCTCTCCTACCGTCCGTAGGGAGGATCTCACCTACCGCCCGTAGGGAGACATCGAATTTTTAGTATATCGCCCTAAGCTACCTTCACCCTAAGAAACCATCCTATCAGTCTGACAAAATGCTCTAAGAGTATCTCTCCTACCGTCCGTAGGGAGATATCGAATTTTCAGTATATCGCCCTAAGCTACCTTCGCCCTAAGAAACCATCCTAACAGTCTGACAAAATGCTCTAAGAGCCTTCTCTCCTACCGTCCGTAGGGAGGATCTCACCTACCGTCCGTAGGGAGATATCGAATTTTCTGTATATCGCCCTAACCTACCTTCGCCCTAAGAAACCATCCTAACAGTCTGACAAATTGCTCTAAGAGCCTTCTCACCTACCGTCCGTAGAGAGGATCTCACCTACCGTCCGTAGGGAGATATCGAATTTTCAGTATATCGCCCTAACCTACCTTCGCCCTAAGAAACCTTCCTAACACTCTGACGAAATGCTCTAAGAGCCTTCTCTCCCACCGTGCGTAGGGAGGATCTCACCTACCGTCCGTAGGGAGATATCGAATTTTCTGTATATCGCCCTAAGCTACCTTCACCCTAAGAAACCATCCTAACAGTCTGACAAAATGCTCTAAGAGCCTTCTCTCCTACCGTCCGTAGGGAGGATCTCACCTACCGTCCGTAGGGAGATATCGAATTTTCAGTATATCGCCCTAAGCTACCTTCGCCCTAAGAAACCATCCTAACAGTCTGACAAAATGCTCTAAGAGCCTTCTCTCCTACCGTCCGTAGGGAGGATCTCACCTACCGTCCGTAGGGAGATATCGAATTTTCAGTATATCGCCCTAAGCTACCTTCGCCCTAAGAAACCTTCCTAACACTCTGACGAAATGCTCTAAGAGCCTTCTCTCCCACCGTGCGTAGGGAGGATCTCACCTACCGTCCGTAGGGAGATTTCCAATTTTAAGAACTTCGCCCTAAGCTACCTTCGCCCTAAGAAACCATCCTAACAGTCTGACAAAATGCTCTAAGAGCCTTCTCTCCTACCGTCCGTAGGGAGGATCTCACCTACCGTCCGTAGGGAGATATCGAATTTTCTGTATATCGCCCTAACCTACCTTCGCCCTAAGAAACCTTCCTAACACTCTGACGAAATGCTCTAAGAGCCTTCTCTCCTACCGTCCGTAGGGAGGATCTCACGTACCGTCCGTAGGGAGATATCGAATTTTCAGTATATCGCCCTAAGCTACCTTCGCCCTAAGAAACCATCCTAACAGTCTGACAAAATGCTCTAAGAGCCTTCTCTCCTACCGTCCGTAGGGAGATATCGAATTTTCAGTATATCGCCCTAAGCTACCTTCGCCCTAAGAAACCTTCCTAACAGTCTGACAAAATGCTCTAAGAGCCTTCTCTCCTACCGTCCGTAGGGAGGATCTCACCTACCGTCCGTAGGGAGATATCGAATTTTCAGTATATCGCCCTAAGCTACCTTCGCCCTAAGAAACCTTCCTAACACTCTGACGAAATGCTCTAAGAGCCTTCTCTCCTACCGTCCGTAGGGAGGATCTCACCTACCGTCCGTAGGGAGATATCGAATTTTTAGTATATCGCCCTAAGCTACCTTCGCCGTAAAAAACCTTTCTAACACTCTGACGAAATGCTCTAAGAGCCTTCTCTCCTACCGTCCGTAGGGAGGATCTCACCTACCGTCCGTAGGGAGATATCGAATTTTCAGTATATCGCCCTAAGCTACCTTCGCCCTAAGAAACCTTCCTAACACTCTGACAAAATGCTCTAAGAGCCTTCTCTCCTACCGTCCGTAGGGAGGATCTCACCTACCGTCCGTAGGGAGATATCGAATTTTCAGTATATCGCCCTAACCTACCTTCGCCCTAAGAAACCTTCCTAACACTCTGACGAAATGCTCTAAGAGCCTTCTCTCCCACCGTGCGTAGGGAGGATCTCACCTACCGTCCGTAGGGAGATATCGAATTTTCAGTATATCGCCCTAAGCTACCTTCGCCCTAAGAAACCATCCTAACAGTCTGACAAAATGCTCTAAGAGCCTTCTTTCCTACCGTCCGTAGGGAGGATCTCAAATACCGTCCGTAGGGAGATTTCCAATTTTCAGTATATCGCCCTAAGCTACCTTCGCCCTAAGAAACCATCCTAACAGTCTGACAAAATGCTCTAAGAGCCTTCTCTCCTACCGTCCGTAGGGAGGATCTCACCTACCGTCCGTAGGGAGATATCGAATTTTCAGTATATCGCCCTAAGCTACCTTCGCCCTAAGCTACCTTCGCCCTAAGAAACCATCCTAACAGTCTGACAAAATGCTCTAAGAGCCTTCTCACCTACAGTGCGTAGGGAGGATCTCACCTACCGTCCGTAGGGAGATATCGAATTTTCAGTATATCGCCCTAAGCTACCTTCGCCCTAAGAAACCATCCTAACAGTCTGACAAAATGCTCTAAGAGCCTTCTCTCCTACCGTCCGTAGGGAGATATCGAATTTTCAGTATATCGCCCTAAGCTACCTTCGCCCTAAGAAACCATCCTAACAGTCTGACAAAATGCTCTAAGAGCCTTCTCTCCTACCGTCCGTAGGGAGATATCGAATTTTCAGTATATCGCCCTAAGCTACCTTCGCCCTAAGAAACCATCCTAACAGTCTGACAAAATGCTCTAAGAGCCTTCTCTCCTGCCGTCCGTAGGGAGATATCGAATTTTCAGTATATCGCCCTAAGCTACCTTCGCCCTAAGAAACCATCCTAACAGTCTGACAAAATGCTCTAAGAGCCTTCTCTCCTACCGTCCGTAGGAAGGATCTCACCTACCGTCCGTAGGGAGATATCGAATTTTCAGTATATCGCCTTAAGCTACCTTCGCCCTAAGAAACCATCCTATCACTCCGACAAAATGCTCTAAGAGCCTTCTCTCCTACCGTCCGTAGGGAGGATCTCACCTACCGTCCGTAGGGAGATATCGAATTTTCAGTATATCGCCTTAAGCTACCTTCGCCCTAAGAAACCATCCTATCACTCCGACAAAATGCTCTAAGAGCCTTCTCTCCTACCGTCCGTAGGGAGATATCGAATTTTCAGTATATCGCCCTAAGCTACCTTCGCCCTAAGAAACCATCCTAACAGTCTGACAAAATGCTCTAAGAGCCTTCTCTCCTACCGTCCGTAGGGAGGATCTCACCTACCGTCCGTAGGGAGATATCGAATTTTTAGTATATCGCCCTAAGCTACCTTCGCCCTAAGAAACCTTCCGAACACTCTGACGAAATGCTCTAAGAGCCTTCTCTCCTACCGTCCGTAGGGAGGATCTCACCTACCGTCCGTAGGGAGATATCGAATTTTCAGTATATCGCCCTAAGCTACCTTCGCCCTAAGAAACCTTTCTAACAGTCTGACAAAATGCTCTAAGAGCCTTCTCTCCTACCGTCCGTAGGGAGGATCTCAAATACCGTCCGTAGGGAGATTTCCAATTTTCAGAATATCGCTACCTTCGCCCTAAGAAACCATCCTAACAGTCTGACAAAATGCTCTAAGAGCCTTCTCTCCTACCGTCCGTAGGGAGGATCTCACCTAACGTCCGTAGGGAGATATATAATTTTCTGTATATCGCCCTATGCTACCTTCGCCCTAAGAAACCATCCTAACAGTCTGACAAAATGCTCTAAGAGCCTTCTCTCCTACCGTCCGTAGGGAGGATCTCACCTACCGCCCGTAGGGATATATCGAATTTTCAGTATATCGCCCTAAGCTACCTTCGCCCTAAGAAACCATCCTAACAGTCTGACAAAATGCTCTAAGAGCCTTCTCTCCTACCGTCCGTAGGGAGGATCTCACCTACCGTCCGTAGGGAGATATCGAATTTTCAGTATATCGCCCTAAGCTACCTTCGCCCTAAGAAACCATCCTAACAGTCTGACAAAATGCTCTAAGAGCCTTCTCTCCCACCGTGCGTAGGGAGGATCTCACCTACCGTCCGTAGGGAGATATCGAATTTTCAGTATATCGCCCTAAGCTACCTTCGCCCTAAGAAACCATCCTAACAGTCTGACAAAATGCTCTAAGAGCCTTCTCTCCTACCGTCCGTAGGGAGGATCTCACCTACCGTCCGTAGGGAGATATCGAATTTTCTGTATATCGCCCTAAGCTACCTTCGCCCTAAGAAACCATCCTAACAGTCTGACAAAATGCTCTAAGAGCCTTCTCACCTACCGTCCGTAGAGAGGATCTCACCTACCGTCCGTAGGGAGATATCGAATTTTCAGTATATCGCCCTAAGCTACCTTCGCCCTAAGAAACCATCCTAACAGTCTGACAAAATGCTCTAAGAGCCTTCTCTCCTACCGTCCGTAGGGAGATATCGAATTTTCTGTATATCGCCCTAAGCTACCTTCGCCCTAAGAAACCATCCTAACAGTCTGACAAAATGCTCTAAGAGCCTTCTCACCTACCGTCCGTAGAGAGGATCTCACCTACCGTCCGTAGGGAGATATCGAATTTTCAGTATATCGCCCTAACCTACCTTCGCCCTAAGAAACCTTTATAACACTCTGACGAAATGCTCTAAGAGCCTTCTCTCCCACCGTGCGTAGGGGGGATCTCACCTACCGTCCGTAGGGAGATATCGAATTTTCAGTATATCGCCCTAAGCTACCTTCGCCCTAAGAAACCATCCTAACAGTCTGACAAAATGCTCTAAGAGCCTTCTCTCCTACCGTCCGTAGGGAGATATCGAATTTTCAGTATATCGCCCTAAGCTACCTTCGCCCTAAGAAACCATCCTAACAGTCTGACAAAATGCTCTAAGAGCCTTCTCTCCTACCGTCCGTAGGAAGGATCTCACCTACCGTCCGTAGGGAGATATCGAATTTTCAGTATATCGCCCTAAGCTACCTTCGCCCTAAGAAACCATCCTATCACTCCGACAAAATGCTCTAAGAGCCTTCTCTCCTACCGTCCGTAGGGAGGATCTCACCTACCGTCCGTAGGGAGATATCGAATTTTCAGTATATCGCCTTAAGCTACCTTCGCCCTAAGAAACCATCCTATCACTCCGACAAAATGCTCTAAGAGCCTTCTCTCCTACCGTCCGTAGGGAGATATCGAATTTTCAGTATATCGCCCTAAGCTACCTTCGCCCTAAGAAACCTTCCTAACACTCTGACGAAATGCTCTAAGAGCCTTCTCACCTACCGATTTGTCAGACCTTCGCCCTAAGACCGTAAACAAATGGCTCAGCCCTAACTTAATGCTAGTAACGCATTAAATAGGCAATCAGTCGTAAACCAACGTGGTGGTCAAAACTGAGCAATTTAGCAGACAAGGTGTTGGAGAGGCAAGTTTTTATGTTCAAAAAGGATCTGGCATCGATCATGGTCGTAGGGAGATTTCCTTGCATCGTCCACAAGGTGTTGAGGGCTACTTCGTCTGTGGATCGAGAAGGTATCATCGACATTTCTTAAAGCTTGATTGACCTGCAACCGATATCTCGCCGCGACTGTATAGCCATAGCCATAACAGCTGAGACAGTTGAATAGCCTGGTTTCATTCTTGTTCTGCTTGAATATGTACGCGTAATGGAAAGTTGCTGCATTATGCCGACCTTTCAGTTTACATCGCTATCGGACCTAGTACGCATGCGAAGGTTTCATCAAACTAGCCTCTCCAACCAAATTTAATCTTAATTAACACGAAACTCATCAAGTTTGCGTCGATCGTCATCAGGTTGTACAGCCCTCAACTACTTACCGCTCTACGGAAGTGAACCTTTTTATTAAGGATCACTATACTGGCACCGTGTGCCACCGTGTGACCTATAAAATGACCGACAAGCTAAAAAACTAATTTCAAATATAATAACACCGCGCGAAATAAAATTTCCTGAAAAAATTAAATTTCCTAAAAAAAATTAAATTTCCTGAAAAAATTAAATTTCCTGAAAAAATTAAATTTCCTGAAAAAATTAAATTCCCTAAAAAAATATATTTTCCTAAAAAAATAAAATTTCCTAAAAAAAAAATAATTTCCCAAGACAAGTTTAAAAATTGTAAAATGGGTGCTAGAATGTTGGATATGGGATCAGGTATAATATATTTTGCAAAATATCGGCAAAAAAAATTTAAAATTCTAGCACAGTTGAACCATTAAAAATTAAGAAGAAGAACGCGAAATCTTTTTGCAAAAATATGAAAAAATGTAGTTTAAGAAAACTTAAAACTAGCACTCACCAGTACAACAACAGCATACAACAGCATTCAACAGCATACAACAGCATACAACAGCTACAACAGCATACCACACACACTCACGCACATACGCGCGCGACCGGAGGGCTGGTGTGTGATATTGATACAAAATTAAAAAGTTAAAAAAATTTTTATCAAAAATTCAAAAAGAAATATTGCACGGATAGCAATTCCACTTCACTTCACTGCACACACACTTTCACTATTGCTATCCTCTTTCATTTCACCACACCAGAGCAGGGTCAGACACATACACTAACTGAGAGGAGACAACTTAAAAAAAAAAAAAAAAAATCGGATCCGGGTTGGGGCTTCCACCGAGCTAATCCGCGAACTGAACTGATCACCTCGACGATCCACTTAAGACTGACTCCAAGTAGGCGACTGGGACTAGATTTTACCCACGAAAGTACCACTGTGAGTGTAAACTCATTTCGGATCCTGTTTGATCCTCTCAAATGTTTTTTTTCTGGCGCCAGATCGAATTCTGAGTTTCTTGATTAAAAAATTTGGCGAGAGGGTTGTCAATTTTTTGATTTTTTTCGCGAGAACTTCATAAAAACGTGAAAAAATGGATAAAAAATGCTGGAATACGCTAAAAATGGTAAAAAAAAGTGCCTGGTGTGAGTAGCACCTCATGGCAGGGATTTGCAATCTTCCATTCTGCCACAATCGCTAATAATTTACGAGAAAAGATGAAAAAGCAATTTCGAATAAAGAATTTTAGGCGTAGAGAGGCGCCATTACTATTTATTTTGGTGGGAATAATTGTGACTGATAGTTGTCTTGATTTTGCTTGTATTCGTGGGTATTTTATAAGAAATGGAAAAAAAATCATAGAAAATGGTAAAAATTGCCAAAAAAGGGACACGAAATTATGACCGGTGTGAGTAGTACGTCATGGAAAGATCTGTATATGACGTGAGACCTGAAAATTTTTTGTAATTGCCAATTTTTGAAGGAGTTGATGAAAAAATGACGCACGTTACCACCTACCGTCCGTAGGGAGATATCGAATTTTCAGTATATCGCCCTAAGCTACCTTCGCCCTAAGAAACCATCCTTACAGTCTGACAAAATGCTCTAAGAGCCTTCTCTCCTACCGTCCGTAGGGAGGATCTCACCTACCGTCCGTAGGGAGATATCGAATTTTTAGTATATCGCCCTAAGCTACCTTCGCCCTAAGAAACCTTCCTAACACTCTGACGAAATGCTCTAAGAGCCTTCTCTCCTACCGTCCGTAGGGAGGATCTCACCTACCGTCCGTAGGGAGATATCGAATTTTCAGTATATCGCCCTAAGCTACCTTCGCCCTAAGAAACCATCCTAACAGTCTGACAAAATGCTCTAAGAGCCTTCTCTCCCACCGTGCGTAGGGAGGATCTCACCTACCGTCCGTAGGGAGATATCGAATTTTCAGTATATCGCCCTAAGCTACCTTCGCCCTAAGAAACCATCCTAACAGTCTGACAAAATGCTCTAAGAGCCTTCTCTCCTACCGTCCGTAGGGAGGATCTCACCTACCGTCCGTAGGGAGATATCGAATTTTCGGTATATCGCCCTAAGCTACCTTCGCCCTAAGAAACCTTTCTAACAGTCTGACAAAATGCTCTAAGAGCCTTCTCTCATACCGTCCGTAGGGAGGATCTCAAATACCGTCCGTAGGGAGATTTCCAATTTTCAGAATATCGCTACCTTCGCCCTAAGAAACCATCCTAACAGTCTGACAAAATGCTCTAAGAGCCTTCTCTCATACCGTCCGTAGGGAGGATCTCACCTACCGTCCGTAGGGAGATATCGAATTTTCGGTATATCGCCCTAAGCTACCTTCGCCCTAAGAAACCTTTCTAACAGTCTGACAAAATGCTCTAAGAGCCTTCTCTCATACCGTCCGTAGGGAGGATCTCAAATACCGTCCGTAGGGAGATTTCCAATTTTCAGAATATCGCTACCTTCGCCCTAAGAAACCATCCTAACAGTCTGACAAAATGCTCTAAGAGCCTTCTCTCCTACCGTCCGTAGGGAGGATCTCACCTACCGTCCGTAGGGAGATATCGAATTTTCTGTATATCGCCCTAAGCTACCTTCGCCCTAAGAAACCATCCTAACAGTCTGACAAAATGCTCTAAGAGCCTTCTCTCCTACCGTCCGTAGGGAGGATCTCACCTACCGCCCGTAGGGATATATCGAATTTTCAGTATATCGCCCTAAGCTACCTTCGCCCTAAGAAACCATCCTAACAGTCTGACAAAATGCTCTAAGAGCCTTCTCTCCTACCGTCCGTAGGGAGGAACTCACCTACCGTCCGTAGGGAGATATCGATTTTTCAGTATATCGCCCTAAGCTACCTTCGCCCTAAGAAACCATCCTAACAGTCTGACAAAATGCTCTAAGAGCCTTCTCTCCTACCGTCCGTAGGGAGGATCTCACCTACCGTCCGTAGGGAGATATCGAATTTTCAGTATATCGCCCTAACCTACCTTCGCCCTAAGAAACCTTTATAACACTCTGACGAAATGCTCTAAGAGCCTTCTCTCCCACCGTGCGTAGGGGGGATCTCACCTACCGTCCGTAGGGAGATATCGAATTTTCAGTATATCGCCCTAACCTACCTTCGCCCTAAGAAACCTTTATAACACTCTGACGAAATGCTCTAAGAGCCTTCTCTCCCACCGTGCGTAGGGGGGATCTCACCTACCGTCCGTAGGGAGATATCGAATTTTCAGTATATCGCCCTAAGCTACCTTCGCCCTAAGAAACCATCCTAACAGTCTGACAAAATGCTCTAAGAGCCTTCTCTCCTACCGTCCGTAGGGAGATATCGAATTTTCAGTATATCGCCCTAAGCTACCTTCGCCCTAAGAAACCATCCTAACAGTCTGACAAAATGCTCTAAGAGCCTTCTCTCCTACCGTCCGTAGGGAGGATCTCACCTACCGTCCGTAGGGAGATATCGAATTTTTAGTATATCGCCCTAAGCTACCTTCGCCCTAAGAAACCTTCCGAACACTCTGACGAAATGCTCTAAGAGCCTTCTCTCCTACCGTCCGTAGGGAGGATCTCACCTACCGTCCGTAGGGAGATATCGAATTTTCAGTATATCGCCCTAACCTACCTTCGCCCTAAGAAACCTTTATAACACTCTGACGAAATGCTCTAAGAGCCTTCTCTCCCACCGTGCGTAGGGGGGATCTCACCTACCGTCCGTAGGGAGATATCGAATTTTCAGTATATCGCCCTAACCTACCTTCGCCCTAAGAAACCTTTATAACACTCTGACGAAATGCTCTAAGAGCCTTCTCTCCCACCGTGCGTAGGGGGGATCTCACCTACCGTCCGTAGGGAGATATCGAATTTTCAGTATATCGCCCTAAGCTACCTTCGCCCTAAGAAACCATCCTAACAGTCTGACAAAATGCTCTAAGAGCCTTCTCTCCTACCGTCCGTATGGAGATATCGAATTTTCAGTATATCGCCCTAAGCTACCTTCGCCCTAAGAAACCATCCTAACAGTCTGACAAAATGCTCTAAGAGCCTTCTCTCCTACCGTCCGTAGGGAGGATCTCACCTACCGTCCGTAGGGAGATATCGAATTTTTAGTATATCGCCCTAAGCTACCTTCGCCCTAAGAAACCTTCCGAACACTCTGACGAAATGCTCTAAGAGCCTTCTCTCCTACCGTCCGTAGGGAGGATCTCACCTACCGTCCGTAGGGAGATATCGAATTTTCTGTATATCGCCCTAAGCTACCTTCGCCCTAAGAAACCATCCTAACAGTCTGACAAAATGCTCTAAGAGCCTTCTCTCCTACCGTCCGTAGGGAGATATCGAATTTTCAGTATATCGCCCTAAGCTACCTTCGCCCTAAGAAACCATCCTAACAGTCTGACAAAATGCTCTAAGAGCCTTCTCTCCTACCGTCCGTAGGAAGGATCTCACCTACCGTCCGTAGGGAGATATCGAATTTTCAGTATATCGCCCTAAGCTACCTTCGCCCTAAGAAACCATCCTAACAGTCTGACAAAATGCTCTAAGAGCCTTCTCTCCTACCGTCCGTAGGGAGATATCGAATTTTCAGTATATCGCCCTAACCTACCTTCGCCCTAAGAAACCTTTATAACACTCTGACGAAATGCTCTAAGAGCCTTCTCTCCCACCGTGCGTAGGGGGGATCTCACCTACCGTCCGTAGGGAGATATCGAATTTTCAGTATATCGCCCTAAGCTACCTTCGCCCTAAGAAACCATCCTAACAGTCTGACAAAATGCTCTAAGAGCCTTCTCTCCTACCGTCCGTAGGGAGATATCGAATTTTCAGTATATCGCCCTAAGCTACCTTCGCCCTAAGAAACCATCCTAACAGTCTGACAAAATGCTCTAAGAGCCTTCTCTCCTACCGTCCGTAGGGAGGATCTCACCTACCGTCCGTAGGGAGATATCGAATTTTTAGTATATCGCCCTAAGCTACCTTCGCCCTAAGAAACCTTCCGAACACTCTGACGAAATGCTCTAAGAGCCTTCTCTCCTACCGTCCGTAGGGAGGATCTCACCTACCGTCCGTAGGGAGATATCGAATTTTCTGTATATCGCCCTAAGCTACCTTCGCCCTAAGAAACCATCCTAACAGTCTGACAAAATGCTCTAAGAGCCTTCTCTCCTACCGTCCGTAGGGAGATATCGAATTTTCAGTATATCGCCCTAAGCTACCTTCGCCCTAAGAAACCATCCTAACAGTCTGACAAAATGCTCTAAGAGCCTTCTCTCCTACCGTCCGTAGGAAGGATCTCACCTACCGTCCGTAGGGAGATATCGAATTTTCAGTATATCGCCTTAAGCTACCTTCGCCCTAAGAAACCATCCTATCACTCCGACAAAATGCTCTAAGAGCCTTCTCTCCTACCGTCCGTAGGAAGGATCTCACCTACCGTCCGTAGGGAGATATCGAATTTTCAGTATATCGCCTTAAGCTACCTTCGCCCTAAGAAACCATCCTATCACTCCGACAAAATGCTCTAAGAGCCTTCTCTCCTACCGTCCGTAGGGAGGATCTCACCTACCGTCCGTAGGGAGATATCGAATTTTCAGTATATCGCCTTAAGCTACCTTCGCCCTAAGAAACCTTCCTAACACTCTGACGAAATGCTCTAAGAGCCTTCTCTCCTACCGTCCGTAGGGAGGATCTCACCTACCGTCCGTAGGGAGATATCGAATTTTCTGTATATCGCCCTAAGCTACCTTCGCCCTAAGCAACCATCCTAACAGTCTGACAAAATGCTCTAAGAGCCTTCTCTCCTACCGTCCGTAGGGAGATATCGAATTTTCAGTATATCGCCCTAAGCTACCTTCGCCCTAAGAAACCATCCTAACAGTCTGACAAAATGCTCTAAGAGCCTTCTCTCCTACCGTCCGTAGGAAGGATCTCACCTACCGTCCGTAGGGAGATATCGAATTTTCAGTATATCGCCTTAAGCTACCTTCGCCCTAAGAAACCATCCTATCACTCCGACAAAATGCTCTAAGAGCCTTCTCTCCTACCGTCCGTAGGGAGGATCTCACCTACCGTCCGTAGGGAGATATCGAATTTTCAGTATATCGCCCTAAGCTACCTTCGCCCTAAGAAACCTTCCTAACACTCTGACGAAATGCTCTAAGAGCCTTCTCACCTACCGATTTGTCAGACCTTCGCCCTAAGACCGTAAACAAATGGCTCAGCCCTAACTTAATGCTAGTAACGCATTAAATAGGAAATCAGTCGTAAACCAACGTGGTGGTCAAAACTGAGCAATTTAGCAGACAAGGTGTTGGAGAGGCAAGTTTTTATGTTCAAAAAGGATCTGGCATCGATCATGGTCGTAGGGAGATTTCCTTGCATCGTCCACAAGGTGTTGAGGGCTACTTCGTCTGTGGATCGAGAAGGTATCATCGACATTTCTTAAAGCTTGATTGACCTGCAACCGATATCTCGCCGCGACTGTATAGCCATAGCCATAACAGCTGAGACAGTTGAATAGCCTGGTTTCAGGCTTGTTCTGCTTGAATATGTACGCGTAATGGAAAGTTGCTGCATTATGCCGACCTTTCAGTTTACATCGCTATCGGACCTAGTACGCATGCGAAGGTTTCATCAAACTAGCCTCTCCAACCAAATTTAATCTTAATTAACACGAAACTCATCAAGTTTGCGTCGATCGTCATCAGGTTGTACAGCCCTCAACTACTTACCGCTCTACGGAAGTGAACCTTTTTATTAAGGATCACTATACTGGCACCGTGTGCCACCGTGTGACCTATAAAATGACCGACAAGCTAAAAAACTAATTTCAAATATAATAACACCGCGCGAAATAAAATTTCCTAAAAAAAATTAAATTTCCTGAAAAAATTAAATTTCCTGAAAAAATTAAATTCCCTAAAAAAATATATTTTCCTAAAAAAATAAAATTTCCTAAAAAAAAAATAATTTCCCAAGACAAGTTTAAAAATTGTAAAATGGGTGCTAGAATGTTGGATATGGGATCAGGTATAATATATTTTGCAAAATATCGGCAAAAAAAATTTAAAATTCTAGCACAGTTGAACCATTAAAAATTAAGAAGAAGAACGCGAAATCTTTTTGCAAAAATATGAAAAAATGTAGTTTAAGAAAACTTAAAACTAGCACTCACCAGTACAACAACAGCATACAACAGCATTCAACAGCATACAACAGCATACAACAGCTACAACAGCATACCACACACACTCACGCACATACGCGCGCGACCGGAGGGCTGGTGTGTGATATTGATACAAAATTAAAAAGTTAAAAAAATTTTTATCAAAAATTCAAAAAGAAATATTGCACGGATAGCAATTCCACTTCACTTCACTGCACACACACTTTCACTATTGCTATCCTCTTTCATTTCACCACACCAGAGCAGGGTCAGACACATACACTAACTGAGAGGAGACAACTTAAAAAAAAAAAAAAAAAATCGGATCCGGGTTGGGGCTTCCACCGAGCTAATCCGCGAACTGAACTGATCACCTCGACGATCCACTTAAGACTGACTCCAAGTAGGCGACTGGGACTAGATTTTACCCACGAAAGTACCACTGTGAGTGTAAACTCATTTCGGATCCTGTTTGATCCTCTCAAATGTTTTTTTTCTGGCGCCAGATCGAATTCTGAGTTTCTTGATTAAAAAATTTGGCGAGAGGGTTGTCAATTTTTTGATTTTTTTCGCGAGAACTTCATAAAAACGTGAAAAAATGGATAAAAAATGCTGGAATACGCTAAAAATGGTAAAAAAAAGTGCCTGGTGTGAGTAGCACCTCATGGCAGGGATTTGCAATCTTCCATTCTGCCACAATCGCTAATAATTTACGAGAAAAGATGAAAAAGCAATTTCGAATAAAGAATTTTAGGCGTAGAGAGGCGCCATTACTATTTATTTTGGTGGGAATAATTGTGACTGATAGTTGTCTTGATTTTGCTTGTATTCGTGGGTATTTTATAAGAAATGGAAAAAAAATCATAGAAAATGGTAAAAATTGCCAAAAAAGGGACACGAAATTATGACCGGTGTGAGTAGTACGTCATGGAAAGATCTGTATATGACGTGAGACCTGAAAATTTTTTGTAATTGCCAATTTTTGAAGGAGTTGATGAAAAAATGACGCACGTTACCACCTACCGTCCGTAGGGAGATATCGAATTTTCAGTATATCGCCCTAAGCTACCTTCGCCCTAAGAAACCATCCTTACAGTCTGACAAAATGCTCTAAGAGCCTTCTCTCCTACCGTCCGTAGGGAGGATCTCACCTACCGTCCGTAGGGAGATATCGAATTTTTAGTATATCGCCCTAAGCTACCTTCGCCCTAAGAAACCTTCCTAACACTCTGACGAAATGCTCTAAGAGCCTTCTCTCCTACCGTCCGTAGGGAGGATCTCACCTACCGTCCGTAGGGAGATATCGAATTTTCTGTATATATCGCCCTAACCTACCTTCACCCTAAGAAACCATCCTAACAGTCTGACAAAATGCTCTAAGAGCCTTCTCTCCTACCGTCCGTAGGGAGGATCTCACCTACCGTCCGTAGGGAGATATCGAATTTTCAGTATATCGCCCTAAGCTACCTTCGCCCTAAGAAACCTTCCTAACACTCTGACGAAATGCTCTAAGAGCCTTCTCTCCTACCGTCCGTAGGGAGGATCTCACCTACCGTCCGTAGGGAGATATCGAATTTTCAGTATATCGCCCTAAGCTGCCTTCGCCCTAAGAAACCATTCTATCACTCCGACAAAATGCTCTAAGAGCCTTCTCTCCTACCGTCCGTAGGGAGGATCTCACCTACCGTCCGTAGGGAGATATCGAATTTTCAGTATATCGCCCTAAGCTACCTTTGCCATAAGAAACCATCCTATCACTCCGACAAAATGCTCTAAGAGCCTTCTCTCCTACCGTCCGTAGGGAGGATCTCACCTACCGTCCGTAGGGAGATATCAAATTTTCAGTATATTGCCCTAAGCTACCTTCGCCCTAAGAAACCATCCTATCACTCCGACAAAATGCTCTAAGAGCCTTCTCTCCTACCGTCCGTAGGGAGGATCTCACCTACCGTCCGTAGGGAGATATCGAATTTTCAGTATATCGCCCTAAGCTACCTTCGCCCTAAGAAACCATCCTAACAGTCTGACAAAATGCTCTAAGAGCCTTCTCTCCTACCGTCCGTAGGGAGGATCTCACCTACCGTCCGTAGGGAGATATCGAATTTTCAGTATATCGCCCTAAGCTACCTTCGCCCTAAGCTACCTTCGCCCTAAGAAACCTTCCTAACACTCTGACGAAATGCTCTAAGAGCCTTCTCTCCTACCGTCCGTAGGGAGGATCTCACCTACCGTCCGTAGGGAGATATCGAATTTTCAGTATATGGCCCTAAGCCACCTTAGCCCTAAGCAACCATCCTAACAGTCTGACAAAATGCTCTAAGAGCCTTCTCTCCTACCGTCCGTAGGGAGGATCTCACCTACCGTCCGCAGGGAGATATCGGATTTTCAGTATATCGCCCTAAGCTACCTTCGCCCTAAAAACCATCCTAACAGTCTGACAAAATGCTCTAAGAGCCTTCTCTCCTACCGTCCGTAGGGAGGATCTCAGCTACCGTCCGTAGGGAGATATCGAATTTTCAGTATATGGCCCTAAGCCACCTTAGCCCTAAGCAACCATCCTAACAGTCTGACAAAATGCTCTAAGAGCCTTCTCTCCTACCGTCCGTAGGGAGGATCTCACCTACCGTCCGTAGGGAGATATCGAATTTTTAGTATATCGCCCTAAGCTACCTTCGCCCTAAGCTACCTTCGCCCTAAGAAACCTTCCTAACACTCTGACGAAATGCTCTAAGAGCCTTCTCTCCTACCGTCCGTAGGGAGGATCTCACCTACCGTCCGTAGGGAGATATCGAATTTTCAGTATATGGCCCTAAGCCACCTTAGCCCTAAGCAACCATCCTAACAGTCTGACAAAATGCTCTAAGAGCCTTCTCTCCTACCGTCCGTAGGGAGGATCTCACCTACCGTCCGCAGGGAGATATCGGATTTTCAGTATATCGCCCTAAGCTACCTTCGCCCTAAAAACCATCCTAACAGTCTGACAAAATGCTCTAAGAGCCTTCTCTCCTACCGTCCGTAGGGAGGATCTCAGCTACCGTCCGTAGGGAGATATCGAATTTTCAGTATATGGCCCTAAGCCACCTTAGCCCTAAGCAACCATCCTAACAGTCTGACAAAATGCTCTAAGAGCCTTCTCTCCTACCGTCCGTAGGGAGGATCTCACCTACCGTCCGTAGGGAGATATCGAATTTTTAGTATATCGCCCTAAGCTACCTTCGCCCTAAGAAACCTTCCTAACACTCTGACGAAATGCTCTAAGAGCCTTCTCTCCTACCGTCCGTAGGGAGGATCTCACCTACCGTCCGTAGGGAGATATCGAATTTTCAGTATATCGCCCTAAGCTACCTTCGCCCTAAGCTACCTTCGCCCTAAGAAACCTTCCTAACACTCTGACGAAATGCTCTAAGAGCCTTCTCTCCTACCGTCCGTAGGGAGGATCTCACCTACCGTCCGCAGGGAGATATCGGATTTTCAGTATATCGCCCTAAGCTACCTTCGCCCTAAAAACCATCCTAACAGTCTGACAAAATGCTCTAAGAGCCTTCTCTCCTACCGTCCGTAGGGAGGATCTCACCTACCGTCCGTAGGGAGATATCGAATTTTCTGTATATCGCCCTAAGCTACCTTCACCCTAAGAAACCATCCTAACAGTCTGACAAAATGCTCTAAGAGCCTTCTCTCCTACCGTCCGTAGGGAGGATCTCACCTACCGTCCGTAGGGAGATATCGAATTTTCAGTATATTGCCCTAAGCTACCTTCGCCCTAAGAAACCATCCTATCACTCCGACAAAATGCTCTAAGAGCCTTCTCTCCTACCGTCCGTAGGGAGGATCTCACCTACCGTCCGTAGGGAGATATCGAATTTTCAGTATATCGCCCTAAGCTACCTTCGCCCTAAGAAACCTTCCTAACACTCTGACGAAATGCTCTAAGAGCCTTCTCTCCTACCGTCCGTAGGGAGGATCTCACCTACCGCCCGTAGGGAGATATCGAATTTTCAGTATATCGCCCTAAGCTACCTTCGCCCTAAGAAACCATCCTAACAGTCTGACAAAATGCTCTAAGAGCCTTCTCTCCTACCGTCCGTAGGGAGGATCTCACCTACCGTCCGTAGGGAGATATCGAATTTTCAGTATATCGCCCTAAGCTACCTTCGCCCTAAGAAACCATCCTATCACTCCGACAAAATGCTCTAAGAGCCTTCTCTCCTACCGTCCGTAGGGAGATATCGAATTTTCAGTATATTGCCCTAAGCTACCTTCGCCCTAAGAAACCATCCTATCACTCCGACAAAATGCTCTAAGAGCCTTCTCTCCTACCGTCCGTAGGGAGGATCTCACCTACCGTCCGTAGGGAGATATCGAATTTTTAGTATATCGCCCTAAGCTACCTTCGCCCTAAGAAACCTTCCTAACACTCTGACGAAATGCTCTAAGAGCCTTCTCTCCTACCGTCCGTAGGGAGGATCTCACCTACCGTCCGTAGGGAGATATCGAATTTTTAGTATATCGCCCTAAGCTACCTTCGCCCTAAGAAACCATCCTAACAGTCTGACAAAATGCTCTAAGAGCCTTCTCTCCTACCGTCCGTAGGGAGGATCTCACCTACCGTCCGTAGGGAGATATCGAATTTTTAGTATATCGCCCTAAGCTACCTTCGCCCTAAGAAACCTTCCGAACACTCTGACGAAATGCTCTAAGAGCCTTCTCTCCTACCGTCCGTAGGGAGGATCTCACCTACCGTCCGTAGGGAGATATCGAATTTTCAGTATATCGCCCTAAGCTACCTTCACCCTAAGAAACCATCCTAACAGTCTGACAAAATGCTCTAAGAGCCTTCTCTCCTACCGTCCGTAGGGAGGATCTCACCTACCGTCCGTAGGGAGATTTCCAATTTTAAGAACTTCGCCCTTTAGACTATGATGATCTTATTGCTGAATTTGCCAAAGCTAAGGCCAGAAAAATAAGTTTCCAAGTTTAAACGTTTCCCCTCTGTACATTTCTTCGCTGCGTTTTAGTTTATGGTTTTAGTTTTTCTTTTCTTTAAAAAAATTAACTAAAGTTCCTTAAATGAATTCTTTTATGTTTTATTTATTTTGTAAATATGTTTTCATTTCATTTTGTTTTTAATTTATTTTTTATTTATGTAAATACATTTATTACAATCATTTAATATGTAACGCATACAAACATATATGTAAATATACATATTTGTTTGTTACTGAGGATCAGAACTACCGGGGATACCACAATAAAAAAAAAACGCATTGAAAGTCTACCTCCTAGGTGATGTGGAAAAGACTTATGCATGTGTGGAAATATGAAAAAGGGGCGCTTTCTGGAAATCTTGCACAGGGCGCTCGTTTGGCTGGGGCCGGCCCTGGCTGTAAGCGACGAGCCCCGTGAACGTTTTCACCAGGATATTTCTACGATGAAAAAAATATATCAGGAGAAGTGGAACCCTTCGATGTTGGCGGATTACTGCTGGACCTTAGTAAGAGATGCTCCTCAGTCAGTTTACAAGGCATCAGCAAAGAGGAGCCACATTTATTCTTAGTTTATACCATTTCTTTTTTTTTATATTTTCTTGAAACTTTAAATGCATACTATTTTCAAAAATGGGAACCAATATTGAACTTTTTTTATTATATTCCTATAAAACACACAAAAATATAAGTAATAAACCAATTTTGGTAAACAAAAAAAATGTGAGTTGTAATTTGTTGTCCAGAATTATAGAACAACGCGAAAATTGAATTATGCAAGCACTTCTGTCTAAATGGGCCACTGTGCGTCGTTTTTCGCCGTCTGAAGGTCGTTTGCTAGTACAGTAGGGTATGCTACGACCAATCGCAACCGAATTGGGTATTCTTATCTTTGTTTCCTGAGTACTTTTTCCATGTAGTCTAAGACTAAGCCAACATTTATCCAGAAATGATTGATTCGCACCTTCATGACTTTATAGACATTACGTGGAACACATTTTTGTTGCTTAAAATTACAAGTCATGAGTCAATGTGGGCTTTCTTTAATAATTGATTTATTTATTTGCTTACTTTTGCGCTCGTTCTCTCTTAGCAAATATTTATTTTCATTTGAATTGCAATCATACTTCAGTGAGCAATTTTAGATAAGAACGTACGAATATCTGTGAATCGTATAAAAGGCAGAGAACTCTTTCATTCATTGACAACGAACTTATTTCGCAGCAATGTTTCCCTACAGAGGCTTACTGGTTTTGATCGCACTGTGTGCATTTGGTGTGAGTTAAATAGTTTCTTTTATTAAAAAAAAAAAGTTTTGAAAAAATTGTTGTTTTTGTTTTTCATCAGGCTATTCAAGCATCATTCGTTGGAAGGGACGAATATCGCCGTTTCAAACATGGATTCCAGCACCACGGCAACTTTAATTCTTCTAATTCCTCGGGTAATTGGAATGTGAGTCAACCATCTGGTAACTACAGCCATCCAGGAAATTTTAATTCGTCTGGCAACTGGAACTCGAGTAGACCCATTCGCAGTCATTGGCCACATCGTTTCAACTCTAGCTATGTAAACAATTCGAATTCATCGATAGTTCCTAGTTGGAATTCAACCGGTAATTCTGGAAATTTCAGTTCGGCATTCCCGCAAGGACGTCCAGTTCCTGGAAATTTTAGTACCAGCTTTGGCAATTCAACACAAAGAGGAAGATTCTTTAACAGACGTCCATCGTATGGTAATTTCAACTCTTCAAGGGTACCGGCCGTAAATCGACCTGTTTATCGACCAATCTATCGTCCGGTATATCGTCCAGCAGTCAATTCCACATGGTCTCGCCCAGCTAACAACAGCTGGCCTTATTATGGATAAATTTAAGCTAGCTGTCTAAGTCAGACAGATTAGTTCAGAGATCTTAAATTAGAAAACCAATAAATTTATGTTGCAAGCTTAAGATAGAGTTTCTATACATAAGTATTCGAATTTGTTTTTCCTTCTTTTGCGAGTTATCTGACTGTCATTGCATACAGACATACATATACTCGTAGATTTATGTTTTTTATAAAATCTTTTCTTTCGGAATTGTTGTTACCTTCTGTTTTGATAGAAACGCAAACGCGATGAACGAAGATAAGATAAGATTGTCTTCGACAACAGTCATACGTCATTCGTCGCGCTAGTCATTCATACTACCCTCTACAGAATGTGCATACTTCAGACCGTGTTTAGATGATTACTCTCCATAGCGGGCAGTCATGTTGTGTTTACCCAGGCTAGTGCCCAGTGCTGCATTACTTTACTGAAGCTTAAGGGTGGAATGAGTGAATTGGCGATACTTTCCGAAAGAAAATAATGCGAGAAAAATAAAAGGTTATACTAGCATGCGTGGCAATTATGTTTTTCAGTAGCTGTGCTTAAAGCAAATAAAATAAGAAAAACGATGAATGTATGGTACGTCAGCTGCCCCTGCACCACCCTTTTTTTTCAGAAATTTTTTCTTCATTGCTGATTACGTATTGTTCGTAATTTCAGCCGTATGTCTGCCATCGTCGCATTTGGCTTTAATTCGATTAGTTGTCTTTATTTCCATTTACATAATATTCATGTTTGAAAATTGTAGCGTTTTTCAGGCGGAAATCATGGCAATTAAGGAAGCCCTGTCCTGGCTGAAGTGTAATGTACTATCTGTCAGAGATATTACCATTTTCACTGACAGCCAAGCGGCAATCAAGTCTCTGGAATCGTGCTCGTTTACTTCAAAGGCCGCTCTCAACTGCCGTTTATCTCTCATGGAGATGACAGAGCAGTTCAACATTCACCTATGCTGGGTGCCAGGCCATAGAGACATTCCAGGAAACTGCAGGGCAGACGAACTTGCCAGACAAGGCACTACTCTTAGAATTCTGTCTGATAGGCAGTCCCTGGGTATGCCCCTAGCTACATGTAAGCATCTACTAAAGCTGAATGCTATTAGCAAGACCAACCTCAGATGGGAAAACGTGTCAACGTGTCTCATCTCGAGACAGATCTGGCCCAGGCTGGATCATAATCGTAGTACTGAGTTGGTCAAACTAAAGAGATCACAAATCAGCTGCGTTGTTGGTGTTCTCACTGGACACTGTCTTATAGGCCAACATGCGAAAAGACTTGGCCTCTTTTCAAATGACTTCTGCAGAAGCTGTAGGGACGAGGAGGAGGAGGAAAGTATCCCTCACCTCCTATGTAACTGCCCAGCTCTGTCGCATAAAAGAATGCTCTTTTTAGGGTCCCCCTTCCTTGAAGTCCTTGGTGACATAGCGTCCTTAGACGTCATGCGCATCTATCGCTTTATCAAAAGCTCCGGTTGGTTCCGTTAGTCCATGAGTAACGAATTGGTTTTGATCCATGGTATCACAAAGGACCTTTATTGGTCTAAGTGTGTCTGCACTACCGTGCAGACAGCCAAGCCAACCTAACCTAACCATGTTTGAAAATATACAAAACCGCTTAATCATCGTAAATTCCAACGAGCGCTTTCAGTTGCTCTCTCATCCAAATGTGTATTCACTTTAATCCGCGATCCTTACTGCTCTACGATCGAATAAATTATGACAAAATGGAATAGAAACGGAATATTTTGGGTGTGGAACGTGGCTGCTACCCCCGATTTTTATATTTTCTTTTTGACTGCCGCCTTCCCTGTACCTCTCACTCTTCTCACCCAAAAACCACCGACATAGCGAACTCATGAGTAAAGATCTGCACAGGGTCATAAGACTGTCTTCGACATCAGTCATACGTCATTCGTTAGTCATTCATACTACCCTCTACAAAATGTGCATACTTTACTTACTAAGCAAAAGATAAGTTGTCGCTTTTTTTGGGCCAATAAAGTCGAACTTTATAAAAAATTGCCAGTCTCTCTCAACACGAAGTAACATACGCATTTAAGAAACACCAGCTGGACACATTTGCTGCCCAATGTGTGCGTGATTGATCGCACTACTCTACATTGATCTACACTACGAACTCCTCTCTGAGCGGCCTTTGAATGAGTTGAAAAATTACGTTGATTTTGGTCGAAGGATCATATTTTCTGATGAAGCTAATTTTTATCTTGGAGACAAGGAAACCGATAGGATTTGCGCTTCCGAAAATTCCCACGTGGTCGTTGAAAAGTTAATTCATCCTCAAAGAGTGGTTTTTTGGTATGGGTTTTGGAGTGGTGGCATCATTGGTCTCTTCTTTACCTTTGTAGCCCTAATAGCTTTCTCGATGTTTGTTTTTCGACCTGATCGAGCTACCACTTTTAACCGTCTCATCGGCAAGAGCAAGTAAATGCTCCTCCATCTCCCCAAGAATCTCCTCATCCACTATAAGGGCTTCGGATGCCTCTTTCGTCTGCTCTTGGTCTACGGCTACAGCATCCATTGCGTCTGGAACCGACGCAAGAGAAAATTCATCTTCTTCTACGCCTAAAGTGGGTTCGACAGCGTTCGCCATTAGCTTGAGTAGCATTATCTGCCTCAAAGAATTCGCGAGTATTCTGGTCCTTTTATCAAACTGTGCGCACGCTATTCTTTAACCAAAAAAAATTATATTTGAATATATGAAGGACTGTCAAATTTCTAACTCCATACTCGCAAAAGGGGTTCTTAGATGACCGCAAATTCGAATACTTGCCAATATTCTGAACGACGATGAGTTCGTTGCTGTTGGGCACCGTGGATCAAATAAGCTTTTGAAATTACTTTTCCGAGTCGTTTATTCAATGCTAAATGGTTTGGCAAACATGCTTGTTCCAATAGAATCATGGCATCAGCGAATGTGTTACCAAAACTTAGGCCAGGTCAGAGCGTGGACCTTGAAGGACATGGCCATATATGTATATAAGAGGAGCACCATAGGAAACAATTTAACCGTAGGAAGAACAGAGCTGCAGTTGGAGGTGAACTAGTCCCCACTGACCTTTGTAGACCCATGCAAGGAACGTCGTATGGGGGTGCTAGGCTCATGTTGCTGTCACTTGGAACATTACCCACGACGTTGAATCAAGGGTACCTACAAGTAGTTGGTTGCTATTGCTTGGTCATCTCAAACACAGGAGTGTGTCGCACTTCCAATGACTGAGAAAGACTGACTGAAAGAGCTGAGTTGGTAGCACAACACGAAAGGTTTCGAGAAGCTGGGACCTGAAAACAAACGGTCTGCTGCGTCAAATAAAAATAAATAAATTAAGCCACAGGATAGGCTTTTTGTCTTCGGGAATATTTTGAAAAACTATCCACTTTTTTCGTTTTCAACATCCTCAACGTTTTCTTTTTCAGCATCTTAAAGTTTCTCGAATACAAGATACAGTAGCATGTTTTGCTTCAATGCGAGTAGTATAGGTACTCTCATTTCATGGTGAGAATGACAATTAAAAAAAAGGATGTGCTAAAGGACGTATTGCTTTCCACTCATTTTTTTTTTATTAATTTCCGAAAGGTTTCTTAAACAATTTAGTCATCTAGTAGAGCAGAGACAGATACTTCAATAAAAATCATTACGATGATCTAGTGAAATAAGCTCTTTAATACCATCGAATAATTGACGTCCACTATGGGTTCGTTTTAATTAAATACTTCCAAGAGCATTAAGGACGCCTTGAACTGCAACTTGTTCATGTTTTACAACATTATCAGCTGCATTAACTGCGGTATTAGCAACAGTTTCTCCAGCATTTACTCCAGCACTTGCAGCAGCTTCACCTGCATTTACACCAGCACTGGCAGCATTATTAGCTGCATTTACTGCTGCACCAGCGACGTTGCCAGCTACATTAACTGCGGTGTTAGCAACGGTTTCTCCAGCATTTACTCCAGCATTTGCAGCGCCATTGGCTGCATTTACTGCCGCACCAGCGACACTGCCAGCTACATTAACTGCGGTATTAGCAACAGTTTCTCCAGCATTTACACCAGCACTTGCAGCAGCTTCACCTGCATTTACACCAGCACTGGCAGCATTATTAGCTGCATTTACTGCCGCACCAGCTACATTGCTAGCTACGTTTACTCCGGCAGTTGCTACATTGCTGGCTACATTTGCTCCTGTATCTGCAACATTTTCAGCAACATTTACTCCTGCACCTGCAACATTGCTAGCTACATCAACTGCTGTGTTTGCAGCGTTGGCAGCATTGTTTGCTGCTGAATCTATAATATTTGCAGTCCATATGGCTCCGTTGGTTGCAGAAACTACTCCAGCATTTGCAGCGTTTTCAGCTACGTTCACTGCGACTCCTGCAAGGTTGTCAGCTACATTAATGCCTGTCGCTGCAACATTTGTTGCACCAATTGCAGCGTTCTTAACCACAGTTTCTCCCACGTTGGCTCCCACTCCCGCAACTGTTTCAGCTACATTTAGACCTGCACTTCCAACACTATCAACAATATTTGCTCCGGTCCCTATAATGCCAGCGAGACTTAAGCCAGATGCCTAGGATAATAAAAAGGAAACGTTAGTAACTGCAGTTGTATCTAGATATATTTTAACTTACGGCGTAAACGCAAGTGGCAATGAGAAGAACTTGTGAGAATAACTTCATGTCTGGTTTTTTTTTCAGGTGAACTGTTGATTAGGAGGTCTTGTGGCAGCTATTTTATACCCGTAAGCAAATTTGTTTGTCACCTATCTACATATGTCTAATATTTTGCTATCAGGTGAGGTTTACCGCGATGGAATGCCTAATGAAGACCGATCGATTCAATCAGACGTACTTATTTGTGTATGCATGCATATAGACATAGACCACAGATGCCTTTTAAATCGATTACGTAATCGATGGTGAGTGCATTTTTATTTTGAATTTACGGATGACCTTCGAGAATTAAGCTGGCACGCTCTTCTAAAAGACTTATATTTTCATCGATTCGGGGCTCATTACTCAGTGTCCTAAGATTATTTTGGTAAATTTAAAATGGGAAACATCCAGACTTACTTATCGCCACCAAATAAATTAGTTACCTAAGGAGAGATATAGGAGTATCAAGTGGTCCACTGTGACTCCACTTTGACAAAGGCAATCACGAATATATTTGTTCCATAGGCAACTACCTATTCTGTGGATCCACACACCAGTAGAAGGATTCTTCAGAATGAATCAAAGGAGGGCCCCGCGGCACAAGCGGTTATTGCGTTGAATCGCTGAGCGGGAGGTTTCCCCAGAAAACACCAAAAAGTTGTTTCACGATACCATCTCTCGCGAATGTCTGACAAACGTCCGAGAGTAACAACTGTCATAAGAAAGCTTCTCAATTCGCCTTTCGGATAGGCAACTGTCAATATAGTTGTACATTTTTTAAGTTTTCCGTAAGGTCTGACAATTCCGCTCCATCTCGTAGTGGAGCAAAGTGCAAAGCGAACGATCCTAAGGATGGCAAAGGAAGGTATTGGTGTCAGTTCGAAAGAATATGACGCACTTCTTAAAAAACTTCCCCTTCTGGCAATCCCTAGGGACGACAGTGTTAAAAAATTAAACTTTGGGAAAAACTTTAAGAAAGACTGGAGCACCAAGTCCGCAATGTATGGACTGAGTAACCACGCGATAAAGTGGTACACAGACGGCTCGAGAACTGAGGAAGGGACAGGGGCAGGCGTGTTTGGGCCAAGAACGAAACACTCGGAACCTATGGGTAAGAGTACCAGCATCTGCCAAACGGAAATACATGCTATTGATAGATGCATCCAACTCAATCCCGAAAGAGGATATATGTAGAAACTGTGACATAGCAATACTGTCAGACAGTCAAGCAGCTATCAAAGCACTCGATTCCTATGTCATTAAGTCGAAACTTGTTTGGGAATGCTTAAGCAAACTTAATGAATTAGGCAGGAACAATGAAGTAACACTTTGCTGGGTACCCGGTCATGTCGGGATAAAAGGCAATGAAAGAGCAGACTCACTGGCAAGACACGGAGCTGCAGAACCCTTCATTGACCCGGAACCATTCTGCGGAATAGGGGAACATACCATCCGCGAAGAATTCAGGAAAGTGGAGAAAAAAGACAGGGCGAGAACCTGGAACAACACCATAGGCCTGAGGCAAGCTAAAAAACTACTGGAACACTATAATCGGAAAAGATTTGAAGCCCGCAGCCTGCATTTGCAGGAACAACCTACGAATACTAACAGGCTTCATAGAGCGGCATTGCAAACTCAGGGAGCATTTGAGGAAACTAGGAATAACAAATGAAAACCTTTGCAGATTCTGCAGCCAGTCAAGTGAGTCTCCACAGTATCTTCTGGAATCGTGTGGGGCACTGACGCACAAAAGACTGAAATACCAGGGCAAGTACCAATTATCAGCTAAGGATATGCCAACCATGGGGCGGCTTCTCATACTTAAAAGAAACTCGTCTGGAGAGAGAGCTCTAAGGTAAAATATTATTCTCGCCAAGTCAAAGCTAGAGGATATGACCCCAAACACAATTCTGATGGAATCACGATGGGAGGGGAACTCTAGCGAGGGAACGAACCTCTCCAAGGCAATAGCAGGGGGCATCATAGACCATTAGGAAGCAGTGCAAGATGACCCTACACAAATACTCATCATGGAAAATCTACACCGCAAAAACGTAACCAAATCATGGAATATTATTCCCGAAATCAGTTGTCTTATCGAGCACTTCGTCATGCTGTGGATAGATTTTGCACTAATTGAACGCTGCATGATATATGGCCAAAAACAAGAATGAGACCAGTCTGTTCCAAAGAAAATATCAGACGTATCGTGGGTACGTCCACACCTAAGTCCTTATTCTCTGAAGGCAAGAAATACTTACTAAAACTTGATGGAATTCAGCAGCACGTCTTAAAATGGCTTGAGAAATTAATAATATGAAACAAACGTGACTAAGTCTTTCCCTGGCATGGGTCAAAAGCTATGTACCAAGTATCCAGATGGCACATTTCGACACCACCCTTTGTTGCCAAATCGAATGGGCTTGTTTCGAAGAGCTTATCTGCAGCTATGCTTCCGAAAACATTCCACCATAGCTTCATCGTGTGAAATAGGCCCCGCAGGTATATAAGGTTGCATACATAACCGGCCAAATTTTGATAAACAATATTCTGCACTTGCATCTATAATTATCTCCAGCAAGAGATTATCAAAAAACATCTCAAAATCTTGCACAGTTGACTCCTTCGACAACGTCATCTGCCGCAATGGCAGAAAATTCAGCGCTCCTCTCCCACGATAATTTGCTTAAGCCCTTTTTGGTCTGACTTGGTGTCCCTTTAAATTCTTATCTTCAGGGTTAGGTCCATCTTCTTGACTGCAAACTTTTACTTTAGCTGGAGTCATATGTTGATAACGAGACAATCTCTCGACGTTCACTCCATCCTCTTTATTCGAGTCCTCATCTGGTAGGGTACTCACAGGCAGGGGCTAAATGGAGACATTTGTAGTATCAGCATCATCTTTCCCTGACATGTCCAGAAGCTTAGCTAGTGTCAAACATCTAGTTCATAGAAAAAAAAAAGAAAACAATATGTGTACATATTCTCCGAGTGTCCACATATGAGGACACCTAAATTCACAATCAAATTTCGCGTAACTGAACAACAGTACATAATTTTAATTCTTTTACCTGAAACACATAACTTCACCACATTCCGCCAGGAGAATATGGGTTAAAACATTCTACGAAATAATCCGTTTGGTGCAAGAGTTGTACTTATAGCATACGTCGGACTTCCGCTAGATGGACTCAAAACCAATTGCAGGAGAACTCGGAATTTTATGGCAAAACTGTGTTCAGTATTAAGGCTCACTTTTGACCCAACGGATACGTCAACAAGCGGAATTGCCGTATTTGGAGTGAGGACAACCCGTAAGTAACTCTTCAGACCACATTACATCCACAAAAATGTAGTGTGAACGCTGGTGGAGTCATCGGGCAAGTTCTCGCGTTGCAGTCAATGGTGACCGATACAGAAAGATGATCAAATTTCAAAATTTACGTGGTTCCAGCAGGTTGGGGCTACGTGTTACCTAGTCCTGCCATAAATTTTGTAAAACGCTATAACAAAACAAGTGAACATTTTTTATTCAATGTTGTTGCAGTTATTAGACCAAAATACTGATTATTGAAAAAATTTGGATTCACTCGAAATGCCTGTTTTCTGTTTTAACACCAGCTTTCAAACGTTGTGGCCATTGGGCTATAGCGACACGCACGGTTTCCATGGACATCGTTGACGCTACTGCGGTCAATGCTGTTCTGACGCTTTCCAAATTTCTGGAGTGTTGCAGGTTATGATGTCCAATTTTGACCACAAACCGTAATTTAGCGGATTCAAATCTGGACTGCCCAACGGCCAATCTTCTGCTGCTATTAAGCCATTAATATTGACACTGAGCCACTCCTGTAGAGTCTTGCTGAAAGATCCATCTGCCTCCATTGAAAAGGGTATTAGTCAAACTCTTCACGACATCCACTACCATATCTTGTTGGTAAACTTTTGCACCAGTTCCACGCCATTTTCGCAAAAATAAAGGGATGTGACGCCTTGTTGAGAGACTCCCCACCAAACCATTACGGAAGCGAGATGATGGCCACGTTGAACCATTGGAACAACTTTCCATTTTTCGCATCCTTGAATGATGTCATTATGATCATTTTGGGGTCGGGTACAACACATACCAGGACAACCCATCCCCGGACAGTTCATACCAAGAGAGAACTCATTCCGGGACAGCCCATCCCAAAAGAGAGACAAATATGCTTTGGGTTACAGCATGGAGTTTTGGCGAATGAGTGAAGTTGTGGAAGAAGGGATAGTGATCAGGTGATGAGGGTGACTTTTTTGTGTGTAGGATGTAAAGGAAATTGGAGAATGAGAGTATGGGCGTTTGTTTATGATTGCGTTTCGTATGCGAAAATTTGTGTCGTGTTGTGTTGCGTGGCGTGAATGATCGAATCTGTATGATTCTAGACTTTAGAGGTTGGTTAAATTTTTTTGTTTGGCTATTCGATTAGAGGTTCGGTTCGGCGTATGCATGAAACGAATATGATATGTACATGTGTATGTGCATACATAGTACGTTTTGTCTCCCCTGATTGGATGGCATATTTTCTTGTTCGCATCTGTTTCCATGATGGGAAGCAGAGAGGATGGCCAAGGAGCTTAAATAAAAATGGATGATTTCATTTTAAATGGAATAATACTTATTCTATTTGTGGAATATAGTAGAGATGCAGAGAATATATTGTTTTCGAAATTCAAGAAAGAAAGATTGGGCGATCGATTAAGAATGGTAGATACATTAAGGTCAGGGCCGGATTTAGAGGTCTGCAGGCCCTGGGGCAACAAATGAGTGGAGGCCCCCTGGCTTATTATTTTCCAAGTAAAATTAACTATTTTTTTCAGTCAAGTGTTTGAATAATTTATTGCGAAACCAAGTAAATTATCTTAACAAACTCACATCTCTAATACTTATAAAAACCAAAATTATTTTCTGTTAGTTGCCTCCTAGCCGGAGAACCACTTATCCGATTTACGTGATTTTTTTTTTATTTCATAGATATGTTCACTCTACAGGTTATAGGATATGTTTTGTTGCGTTAGGTAAAATAACGAATAAGGAGTAACGGTAATAGTGAATTAAGTGGGGAAAAAGTTCAATTTTACAGTTCTAACTCAATAATGGCTTATCGGATTTTAAAACAAAAAAATAGGTCAAATTAGTAAATTCGCCCCTGATTCATTTGAGATATAAAACTTACTTCTACGTTGTTCTGAAGTTGAGCAATCTTCAAAACAATTATTTACATCATCGCCCACAATTTTCCTTCAGTGGAGACCACTGCCAGCAGTCAAGCAGCAGTGGGTATCGTTGCAATAGTGTGCGTGAGTATTTATTAGACTTTGTTTGGGTTGGATTGATTGTTATTGGGTGTTACTCTCGATCGTTCATTCACACTTCTGCACGTAGATATTGTGTGAGAGTGAGAAAAAAATATGAACGAATAGAGGGAGAAGGCTATGCGCAAAATCTCTTTGTGAAAAATTAAGCAGGTATATTTGTTTGTGATTGTGTGAATGGAATTATTAAAACTCCATTAGACTAACGGTAGCTTAATACTTTTGCGTGAACGGGTCAATAAGATCGAGTTATTCGCGATACTCCAGATAGCAAAAGTAAAACAATTTTTAGTGCTAAATTGTGCTTTTCAACGTGAACATTTAATAATTATTTGTTTGAATAAAATATCTTTTATTTCATTACTAGCTGACCGGTGCTCGCCTTGCTTCGCCCCCTGCCAGTTTTAAGACAGAAATGTATTCAGCTTCTGAATTCCCCATGAAATAAACTTTTAGGAAATTGGGATTAGCGTTGCTGTCAGGCTTTAATGTTCCGATAAGGTGGTAAACTTGACTCTAAATCTTAAAAGTGGGAATAAAGTTGCCTTCTGTTATGCGTTTACCACCAATGGAGGTCATTTGAAAGGCTGAGTTAAACTTTCTGGTAATCTCTAAAAAAGTATTTGATTAAAGATGATCACCCAGTAGAATACTCTTTGGTGGTTCCGGCGGTGCACCTACTTCTCTGAGCATTACTTTTCCGCTTGAACAACACAATCCAGCAGATTCTTTGCCCACTTTTATGCACCACAAAAGCTCAGACATTGTGTACCTACATACATGCGTCTCCTTATCGTATGAAATGGAACGTTCATATTGAAAACATGAATTTTTCTTTAGGCTCCACGGTCGGACAACATTTTCACCGATAACAATAACAGAACTAAGAACCATTCATTAACAAAACCAAGTCTATTAACAGTGGAACTTTGCACATTTCTCAGCCGAGACATTTGCCTAATTTTTGTATCTTTACTCTTTCGCCCAATATCAGGCTTAGAATATCTCTTACTCATTTTAGTTGACGCCACACATGCGTTAAAATACATACTAACTGATTCGGTTAAACTGAATACAATACTGAAAATGTGCAAACTCAATTATAACATCCCCAGTGGGAATCGCTACCACAGCACACACAGACAGAACATGCACACAACCCATCCAGTATGCTTTTATAACAGAAATATAAGAATAAGGAAACACATATCCTCCTATCGCCAGCCACTCGCCTCTGCTCATAAATTTAGCGAAGAGGCAGCGAAATTAGAACAAAGAACAAAAAAATGATTACCACCACTGAGACATGGTTGGGAGACATGATCAACGAAAAATTAATCAAATTCTGAATTTTACAAATGGTATTTTTGATATTGCTCAGCTTCTAGATGACGTAGAATCATGATTTTGTACTTGAAATTTGCGTCTTTAAAAACTCTAAACGACAAAACTAAATTGTATAAAAACGACAAAGGCAAAGTTGATGTTATTTGTGTTTCTAAGTTATTTTGTCTCTTTTCGTGGTCTCCCAAGCACAAAATTGTATAAGTAGCTTTATCTAAACCATGCAGTCCATGCGATTTCGAATTCAATAAAAAAAAATCATTAAAATCGGTTCAGACGTTTTGTTACAAACACCGGGCAAAGAAATATCAACTTCATTTTATAATAGTAGTAGATGTACATAGTAGTAGATACATAACTACAGAATGAACACGCATAAACACGAACGCCGCTTGGGCACCGATAGTGCCCGGTTTTGTCCCATCGTAGTTCGAAGCCTATTTTTTATAATTTTCATTTTTGAAAATGAGCGCTCTCCAGTGCAATTAGACACCATCAAAACCAAATACATTCTCAGTGCAATTTCAATGTTTGGGAATGTAGCTCTGAAATTTTGATCTTCAAGAATGTGGTAGTAAAATAGCTCGGTAGATTGGTCTTTTCTATAATCCTTTTTGTATAAGTCGATCAAAGATACAAATTGAACCAACTCATTACCAAGACTAGGCTCTAAATCATCTTTGTTCACAGCGTGCAAATTTGCAGCATACATCTTCTCGTAGAGCTTCGTATGCGTGCAATCTTTCAGTAAGAGAAACATATAGCTGATCGATCACTGGGATAAAACCGGATACTTTGAATTTCTCTTTTGGTGATAGATTTGCGTCATGTGCTTTCATGTAATCGAGTGGATTCAACCTCACATTTCTTGCTCTGGTGCGTGATTTTCATTTCATTTTTAATGCATTTTATTTTATGAATTCAGTATTACTTACGAGCTAGACAAAAACGCTTAAAACTAGCTTAACTAACTTAACTTAATCTAATTCTAACTTACTGACCCTATGCGGGTGCTCTAAGCTAAACCTAACGCTTAAAACTATGTCTTTCGACGAAACTTAACTTAACTTAATTATTTATTTAAATGGCTTAATAACTAGACTTCTAAGAAAATATAAAAAAACTTAGAAAACAGAACTTGTTTTTTATAAAAACTAATATAAAATAAAAACTTAAAAACTACCTTAAAAATAAAACTTAAAACTACCTTAACAATAAACCTTACAACTACCTTAAAAAATAAGCCTTAAAACTACCTTATTCTAAACTATATATATGTATATATACATAATATATATACATATATATATATATAATATATGTATACACGTAACATGTATACATACACATATTTTTTTTTTTTTTTTTTTATCCTACACCTAAATCTTAAACCTATGTAAGCCGGCCAGGCCGACTTTGCGCCTTAGGAGGAGCTACCCTGAATCAAAAGGAAACGACGAGGGAGTTCCCTCTCCGTCCCCTAACCACCAGAATGTCTGATGCTGCCTTACTACGTCTCGCAAATCGCGACCTGCTATCGCTCTACTGAACCGAAGACGCTCCGTCATGCTGAGCGCGACGTCTCGGTCGTAGTTGAGTCGCCTATCCACAGCTGTCCGGGCAACGTGGAAGATTAGCGGCACTGCTACTTTGTCCTGTATCAGACCTTCTCTATCTAAATAGAGGAACGCCTCTGGGGGAATGAAGCCGTTAAGACGCACTCTCTCATGATACATATCATTGGGGTAGTAGGCCCCAGAGATCAGGTTATTCATCGAGTTCATTGCTCTTGCAATGTGGCTTCGAATCATCTTGATCAAGAAATTATCCACCCTGCTTATGTCCGCCTTGTTATAGAGGATCTCATTGGAGTAGAATTTTATGTACTGAGACTCTGGTGTTCTATATAAGCGAAGGCAGGCCCTAAGGCAAGCCCTCTCAAACACCCGAATCCTTTCCAACGAGCTTGCTCCCACGTTGAACCACACGGGACAACCATATACGAGAATGGGCCGAATGAGGGCCATGTAGCAGATTACCTTCACCCTCGCATCGAGTTGGCTGCTATAAAACAGTCTCTTTGTGAGGGCGAAAGCCGCTTTGGCTCTGGCCAGAGCAGCATCTATATGTTTGTTAAAATATAGATACTGGTCTAGCCAGAACCCAAGGTATCTGACTACATTTCGAGACGCTAATGGTTGTCCGTGCTGTCCCACGATTGAGAACTTTCGCCAATTCTTTCTGGTATCCGCAGAGGCCCCAGATAACGACGTCCTAAACAGGATGGTTTCCGACTTCTGGAAGTTGATTTTCAACTTCCAGTCGTCGCAATATCGCTTGATCTTATCGAAGTCACGCTGCAAGAGTATTGCAATGACCTCGATCTTTGGTCCTGATCTGTACGCTATCAAGTCGTCGGCGTACGCTATAGCATGGTGAAGAGATCCTACGAGATCACTTGTGTAAATGTTAAAGAGGATCGGCGAATTTACCGCACCCTGTTGCAGACCATTTTTAATATCAAACGTACCAGCAGAAGTCACATTGCCATTTTTCACAATGAACTGTCTACCGGTGAGCATGTTACAAAACATGTATAGCAGTGGTTTACTTATGCCCAGCCTACTCAGCTTGTAGAAGAGTCCTTCTAGCCATACGGTATCGATGGCCTTCTCCAAGTCAACCAGGCAGGCACCCGTGCATTGTTTCTTGCTTTTGTTCCATTGGATATCCGACACCAGTTTAGACGCGGCATGTATTGTATCATGCCCCGCCTTAAAACCAAATTGGTTATCCGGAACAATATTCATGTCCTCAACCCACTTAGACAGGGCTCTATTGACAACTTTCTCGAATACCTTGCTGATGTTCGGAAGGAGACTTATCGACCGGAGATTTGCCGGATTGGACGTATCTTTACCCCTTTTGGGAATAGGATGAACCACCGCTGTTTTCCAGTGCGCCGGATAATGTGCATTATTCAGCGCATTGTTAAACAGGATGGTGTAAATGTTCACCGCTTCTGGAGAGAGGTGTCGAAGCACAATGTTAGACACTCCGTCGATACCCACGGATTTCTTCCTTCTCAATGATTCGAAGATCGCTTGAAGTTCTACCTTCGATATGAACGGGGGATGAACCTCCACATTGGCGATGACATTGTTTGCCATATTATCGTCATTGAACTCGGTGAAACCGTTGTTCTCTGATCGCCAGTGCTGTATATCATTTTGAAGGCACAAGTTGTGCACAAGGACTCGACTTTCCAGGTCGTGGTTCGGGCAAATA
Organism: Blera fallax; assembly: GCA_946965025.1. Classification (NCBI taxonomy): domain Eukaryota; kingdom Metazoa; phylum Arthropoda; class Insecta; order Diptera; family Syrphidae; genus Blera; species Blera fallax. Next base: position 44,173,172 of record OX337247.1, read on the forward strand.
CTATCATTCACCTTATACACTTCCTGGAAAGTCGCTCCTATAGCCTCTACCTTCTCCTGCGGATCTTCGATCACAAAGAAGTTGTCATCACTGACGGCGTTCCCTGGATCTATGCCTGCTGTTATAAGTATCTGTTCGGTGTTCGTCGTTCGGGGGATCTTAAGACATGGCAGGTCGTTCTGATTATTCCTCCGAAATATTTTATTTATTTGCGGGAACATACTCGGGTTGCTGGATTTTACAGCCCGAATTTTTTTGTTCCAGTGCAAACTTACAGAGAGTCTGTAATTTTCTTTTATTAACTGTTGGAGGTTTTTAATCAACGACTTGAGTGTCCTGACCTCCGAGTTTTGTCTGTCAGTAAACCGTCTGTACAAGGTTTTAAGTCTTGACAGAAGTCTACTTTTTTGTAGGTGAAGTGCGTCAATTGTTGCGTTGCGGTATATGTCAACGTTGTCAGTATGTTGATACCGAGGTATCGTGCCGTCCATCGTTCGTTTAATGGTCTCGTCCATTCGTTGTAGGTATTTGTCGATCTCCTCGTTTGACAGGTTCCTATTGGACGGTGGGTAGAGCGAGTTCGAGGAGAGTGCTCTTGTCAATACTCTGGAGAAGCGTGTCCAGCGCGTCCTACTGTAATTGTAGGGGTACGTTTGGACAAACTCCTCCAGCTCCGCAATCTCGTTGGGAATTGTAATATCGGCACTGAGTCCGCAATGGTCACTGTCATACACGAATGTATGTAGGCAGTTTCTCGTTTGTCGGTTCGTGTTGGTCAGTTGTAACCGTACGTCGAACAGCAGAAGATCCAGATAGGAGCCGCCGCTAGGATACGACGGACTATCGGTAGCTTTCAAATCGAGTCTATACTCGGCATTGTGTAGACCCCACCAATTGAGTAGTAGGTTCCCCCTAGAATTTGGTATATTATTTCCCCAATCACTATGCTTGGCATTTAAATCTCCAGCCATAATAAAATAGTTCTCCTCCGACTCCAGCCTTAGACATCGAAAAAGTGTCTCGAGCTCTGTTATAAATGAAGTGGTTTGAGTAGCTCCGGAAGCATAGACTGCGACCATGTACAACCTCTTTCCACTACGGAGAGGGATGCACACGATACAGGCCTCCAGTTCCTGAAACCTCCGCACTTCACCGCTGTACACAGCCTTATAACTCAAATCTTTTCTAATAAAGATAGCAACACCTCCCCCTTGAATGGAGTTGGGTCGGTCTCTTCTAATAATATTATATTTATTGTGCCATAATTTGTGCTTCTGGGATAGCTTAGTTTCGCTAACCAAAAGTACGTCAGGGCAACTGACGGTACGTCTTCTAGCAACTTAAAAAGTACGGTTCTTCGCTCGATCCTTATCAGTGAATTCACATTCACCGCAAGGATCCTTAATGATTTCTCCGCCAACGTATCCATTACGACTGGTGGTGCGCTAGGTCCGGCAGAAATGCGTAGATCTGGTCCACCCGTTTCGCCTGCTCTTGTAACTGACGCTGAAGCTGGCTCATTTGCCCTTGGATAGAGAGCAAAATAGCCAGCATGTCAGGCTGAGCCTCAGGTGCTTTAGGCACTGGGACCTGTGAAGCAACCTTCGGTTGTTGTTTTTGTACCGTGTTTCCCCGGCCTGATACCATTTCGGCGTAAGTCCATTGGGAAGTAACGGCTGGTGTTTGAGTAGAAGCAGGTGGACGCTTGACTTCGACCTTCTGCTGACGAACCAGATTTATTTTCTTCATATATTGAAACTTAGGACAACCGCGATAGTTTGCGGTGTGTCCCGAGTTTCCACATAAAGCACATGAGAGTTGGGCCCTATCTGCTACCCCATCCTTACCCAGAGAACATTCCTCTGCTTTGTGGTTCTTACCGCACTTCACGCATCGAGGCTGCATTTCACAGTTCGACGCGGCGTGCCCAAACCTTTGGCAGCGAACGCATTGTAAAATGCTATCGCTCCTTTTTACTCTTTCCCATGACACAACCTGGTAGTCTAGGACATTAATACTCCTGAGACCATCCAGTTTGCTACTGGGCGAAAGCTGAACAAAGAAGAACGGTAGCTTTCGCTTCTCCCTTTTTGCCCTAGCAGTGGTGAACGGCTTGACCCCCACGAACTCAAGCCCGTCGCACTGTTTATCCCTCAGCATTTGAAGGAGCTCCTCCGGCTCGATAGACGAGTCCATCCCCCTCAGCAGCATGGTTTGCAGCTTTTCCCCCTTCGGGGTGAAGGAGAAAAACTCCGTCGTCGAGTCCTTTAATAATTCTTTTATTTTTCTATACTGCTCCACTGTTTTGCAGTGGATAGCATGTCTATCCTCACTAAGGCGTTTAATGAAAAAATTATGACCTATGGCCGACTTACACAGGTCTATGGTGTCCTTCAGCTCTATCTTGTACGTGTTTATAGGCGGCACCTTCACCTTCGTACTCTTCTGCTGCTGCTGCTGTTGTTGCTGCTGTTGTTGTACTTGCTGCTGCTGTTGTTGCTGCTGCTGTTGTTGCTGCTGCTTTTGTTGTTGCTGCTGCTGTTGTTGCTGCTGCTGTTGTTGCTGCGGCTGATGTTTCTGCTGCTGTTGTAGTTGCTGCTGCTTTTTTGGCTGCTGTTGTTGTTGTAGCTGCCTTATTGGCAGTTGACTTGATTTCTGCGGCAGCTTTGTTGTTGCTGCCGCTTTCTTTGCAGCCTTATCAACTGCGCTTTTTGTTACTGCATTGTTTTCTGGCAGCTGATGTTGTTGTTGTTGTTGCTGGGATCGCTGAAACTCGATGTGCTCCTTCTCCCTTCTGGCCGTCTGTTTGGCCTTTATGGCGAGCACCCTTTGTTGCAGTTGCCTAATGCTGGTGTCGAGGCACTCCAACTCGTCTTCCTCATCTTCCGATTCGGAAGCCGCTAGCGAGGCGAAGCTGTTGCTATCACCCATACCTAGTCCTCCATCATCGTTGGCCGATCGATGAGGCTGCTGTTGTGCTGCTGCTGATTTTTTTGCCGATGGCGCCCCCATCCTCACTTCACCCCGCAGCTTTTTGGCTGAAGCAGATAGAGAGAGGCGCTTGACCAGGTTGGGATTTGGCCTCAGCTTTGTCCTCCTTTTTATTATTGTTTTGGTAGCCACTGTTGGTATGCGGCTACCCATGACTGCCTCATCAGCTGGTTCGGAATTTTTTCCCGCCACTCCCGCTATGGAGACCACGGACCTCTCACACTTATCCATAACCAAAGATAATTTTTATTATTTATTTATTTTTTTTTTTTTTTTCTGTGTCTCTGTCACTGGCCTTTTAAAAATTTTAGGTGTCTCTATCACTAGTTTTATTTCCTTTTTTTCTTTTTTTTGTGTCTCTATCACTACCTATTTTCTTTTTGCTTAAACCCAAAACAACAGGCACACACACACACACCTGGGTGTTTTACCCCGTCGCGGCGCGATACCGAGTCCGTTGGGTAACGGTAGGCAAGCACCACCACTGGGCACCGTCGCCGCTGAAACGTATACTGCCTGGTGCAGTAATTAGAATTTTATTTTACTTGCTTTTTACTTTTTTTTTGTTTTTTCACATCGAAGCCGAAACACGTCTGTATACTGCGAAGTTCAGTGAACGACTGCTCTGGTGCGTGATTGTACATATGTATGTATTAGTTAGTATGACATATTTCTTTTAGATTCAACGAATGATTTCAATGATTCTAATGCACGCCTTGCAGATTCAAGAATCACTTTTGGGTCATGCAACATCTTGTTTGTTGCATCGAATCGCTCCAAGTTGTCGTTCCAAAAGACAGCAAATAGAGTGGTTTCAAAACAACTCATCTTTTGTAAAAGGTGCGATGCTTCACTCCTCACGATGTCTTTTTGCTCCTTATCAGAAGATATGCAGGTTAGAGCTCCTTCGATTTCAGAATAACCATCGACAATGGCTTTCGTAGCTTCAGCTCGACAAGACCAACGAGTATCGCTAAGCTTTTTTAAAACGTAAAATTGTCCGCTTTTTTCTGCTGCCTTTCCAACTAAATTGAGAGAATGACCACAACATGGTACAAATGCCGATAAATGATTTTTCTCCAAAATAAGAGCCTGCATTCCACTGTATTTACCACTCATGTTTGTAGCACTGTCATATGATGGTCTATTTCTATGTCTATTTGATGGTCACCTAAAAATATTAGTAAAGCGTTTGCTATGGCCTCGCCGGTATGTCCGCAGTTTGGTAAAAAGGTGAGAAATCCTTCTTTTAGCATCGATCCTTCAATATACCGAACAACTGTAGTTAGTTGATCGATATGAGATTCGTCGGCAGTAGAATCCACTGACACCGAATAATATTTGGATTTTTTTTATTCTGGATACTATTTCAGTTAGCACTTTGTCACCCATAGGAAAGGTAATTGAAAGGACCACTTCCTTTATTTGCATGCTCTTTCAAATGAGTTGCCAGGATTGGTTCATACTCGGCTAGCAATTCCAAAATTCCCAGAATTGTGTGGTGTTTACTCGTCGGAATTTGAAATATTTTTTTTTTCGAAGTCTATTATGTGGGCCCCTGTTTTGTGGCACTGATTAAGGTAATTAAAATTTTTATTTTCCCGTTCCTGAGAAAAGGGATAGCGATAGGGAAGGGTGATAGCGACATGTGATCAGTGTGACAATTAACTTCGCTCAAAAATATTCCACTTGATAATACACCTTAATAAAAAAAACAAATGCAAAACGTAAAACATGATAAACCAAAAATGGGTACTCAAAACCCAAAAAAACTTAAAAAACTGTAACTGCAACAACAAAAATATCAGTTTCTTATTCTTATTTTTAAAAAAAATGTTAAAAACTAAAAGTGTTAAAAATTAAAATCTAATTGTTCATCATCTTGGGGTATAGCTATTACCATTGTATATGAAACTAATAGTACTATCACTTGAGGAAATCGATGGTGGCGCCCCTAGCGGCCCAAGTAAAGGACATGTCGCTGAGAACCACAAAAATCTTACGCTCTTCTGCCTCAACAATTTGCACATGCACTCATTGAATTTTGTATACCCCGCTCAAACATCATACTGTGTTGAGTGAATATATTAGTGGTGTAAAAAAAGTATTCATTCGGTACAATGTATTCGTTACTACCATGTACTCATTCGTATTCGTTAATACCATGTACTCATTCGTACTCGTTACCTGCAAAGTACTCAGATACGTATTTGCTTACTCATTCTGTTTGCACTACCCAACACATTTCAGGGATACTATAATCGTATAAAATTGTCCTTTGTAAAATATGTCAACAAAACAATATCACCTCACAAGGAGGCAGACATATTATACACACGGGCACGCAATATGTTTTCTTTACCTTCAAGCAAGCACACGGCTTGGCAAAAGTGAAAAGAGAAATCTATTTCTAATGAATTATATTTGTTAGAGCAGGATACAATATTGAGGGAAACAAGGCAAGAGATTACTTTTGTATTCGGTTCGTAGAAGAGACAGAATTGTATTTGCATAGTTTCCAAAGTATTCTATAGGTGGTACTCGCGAGTATTAAGTATTCGTTACTTTTATCCGAGTACTTATAAAAAAATAACGAATGAGTACGAGTAGTCAAATGTATTCACATTTTACATCACTAGAATATATCTACTTTGCAATGTGAATAACTCGTCGGCCTACCCCCATGCAGTGCCACACTGCCAGTTGCCATGGTAGGTGTACGCTCCTCGTGCATATGAATCCGAGTGATAATGGAAATAAAGCAAAAGGAATGTGCTCAAAAAAAAAATAGACACACACAAAGCACATTCCTTTTTGCTTACATAATATTTCCTCTTCACCTATGATCGTGAAGTCTGTGCGAAGTGTGTGTCTGCATCGTCTGCATCGAATACTTGGGGTCTTTTTCTATTGATTTTACTTTTATGTAAGTCACCATATATGTTGCTATTTCTGAAACTAATGCTTTGTTGTGTTTAGGCTACGCATTGGTGGAAGTACCAAGATCTTTTTGGAACAATGCCAAACCTGGCTTTACCTTGCAGTATGCCTATTTCAAAGCAGCGAAGCTCAGTTCTGAAAAAGCCGAAGCTGAGGAGAATGTCGACGATGTTTTGGAATCATTGCAGGGTATTAGTCGATCAGTACCCAATAATCACGAGTTGAGGCCGTGTGTAGAGACAATTATGCGGAAAGTGCCAATCGAACTGCAGGAACGCGCTAATCGCAATTACAGTCGTGGAGGAAATGGCACTTCAACAATTGTTCCATCTGAGAAGTCGCTAGTGAGGATTCACAAACAAGTTATTAAGTCTTTACAAACACTCCAACGTACTGAAGCCTTGTGGAGCGTTCAAGTTGAGACAGTCTTACATTTAGAGGATGTCGCAAGGAATATTCATTCGTCGGAGCGTCGTTTCAAAACCGAATTTCCAAAGCATCGTTCGAATTTATCTCGTTTTTTCTATAGTCCAACATTGGAATTTCATTGCGAATAACTCATCGATCTGAGCTATTGGCAGTGCAAATGCACATTGGGGATGAATGAAAAAAAAGATTGTGTGTAAAGTTTTTTTAAGTTGAAGTTTTTTCATTGAGGACAAAATGCACACACATATAGCACATTCATTTTTGCTTGTTTTTACTACAAACATAGTGTTTCTCTTCAGTCTTCACTTATGGCTGTGGAGTTTGTGTAAATAATTTCCTGGTAAACATTTTTGTTTCATTTCATTTGCACGCAATTGTATTTTGCTTTATAAGAAAATTATTATAGATTTTCAAAATGTCTAAATGTTTATATAAAGATTGTAATAATATCAAAGGAACATTTTCCTTGTCATTTTTTCAAGTCCCTAAAGATCATAGAAGGGATGTTTGGGTAAAGCATGCTCAATGTAGTACATTGAAAAAACAATTTTTTATTTGTGAAACCCATTTTTATAGCAAAGATATAAAGATAGAAGCACATCGAAAATTGCTAACTAAAAATGCCCTTCCAATGTCGGCCATATCAGTGTGCAGTTGCTCTGATGTATCTATCGATGAGTCTTGTTTTAAAATCATGGATAATATCAGAGACACAAAGCTTCCTTTAGTAGTCACTTCAGATAGTTCTAGTGCATCCAGCGTATTAAATATTAACCAAAACGAAAATGAAACGGGCAATACTGTCCAACCACACTTTCCGTTAATAGAGTTGCCGAACCTATGATATATTATTAGAGATTTTTCTCTACCTAGCATTGAAAATAATAGTTTGCGAATTTCTCCTTCACAGTTTCCTTCTCCCGAATCTCGTTTTCGTAATGAGCGAATAGTAAATACCATACCTCGGTATATTTTCGATACGCCAAAGCGATTAAGGGTTGATAAGGACTATAAAATTCAGAAAAAACGTTGGCATGCAATTGCAAAATAAGCCAGTCGACGTAAACACTTTTGTAAATATGCAACACTTTTTCAAAAGGCAAATGCACATTGGACGAATGACGAAAAAGATTCGTGTCTGAAGTTTTTGTATAAGTCTCCCACATTATATTTCCATTTGGTGAGCTCGGGATTTAGTTTACCATCTACAAGCACAATCTACCGATGACATTCTTCCTTAAGTCTACCGGCCAGTTTTTCAAACCAAATGATTCATCTTTTAAAGAGCAAGGCTCAAACTATGTCAAACTTAGAGAAAAGATGTACATATGTACATTATGTTTCATATACAATGCTATTACATATTCAAATGAGTATTTGAATAGGTATTACGAGATTAAATCATTATTGATAGGTACCATAGTTAACACATCGTGTTTTCATTTTTAACTGGAAGGTAATTCAAATTATTTGAGACTTTTTGAACTACATATGTATGATATGTACAATTCAATGAAATTATCAAAATTCACAAGGCAGTGATTTATAGACGATCGGATTATGAGGATTACTCGCTTTTTATTAAGATACCTACTTAGTGCTTAAATGTAGCCGTAAATAAATAGATTTCAATTATGATGTAGAAACAAACCGTACCCTTAGAAAAGGCAGATACATATTCAAGTTACATAATCTCTATTCTGATGTAAATACAACATTTATTGTCTATCGCTCCAAAGTCTTCGTAACCGCCATTATTTTAAATGTCTACACATCATTTACATTATTCTTTAACCTACTGGGCCATTCTCCACACCCGATCATGAAAATAAATCCCATCAAGAAAATATAACCAACCTCTAAGTCTAAAAGTCATATAAGCTTCATCATTCGCGCCACACAAGCAAATTTTCACATGCACACACATGCGAAATACTAACTAACTTTATAGGCTTCAACTTACTTAGCTTTACTTACTCACTATGTCACTTTGTTTTATCGTTCTGTTGTACTTTTTTTTAGCAAGTGTAGCGAACCCTCATACGCACCATTCCATTTAAAATGAAGTCATCCATTATTATTTAAGCTCCTTGGCCATCCTCTCTGCTTCCCATCATGGAAACTGATACGAACAAGAAAATATGCCATCCAATCAGGGGAGACAAAACGTACTATGCATGCACATACACATGTACATATCATATTCGTTTCATGAATACGCCGAACCGAACCTCTAATCGAATAGCCAAACAAAAAGAATGTAACCAACCTCTAAAGTCTAGAATGGCATATCAAACAGATTCGATCATTCACGCCACGCAACACAAGAGAACACAAATTTTCGCACACGAAACTCAATCATAAACAAACACACACACACTCATTCTCCAATTTCCTTTACATCCTACACACAAAACAGTAATATGCACATGAGCACCTAGATACATATATCGCTCAACGCGTATCCACCAACCAACCCTTTTCAGGTATCTACCTGCCATATTAGCAATCGACCACATGATCACTACCCTTTTTCCACAACCTGACTCATTCACGGGAACTCCATGCTGCAAGCATATTTTCTCTCTTTTGGATGGGCTGTTCCGGTCAGTGTTCCCAGGTTTTCTAAATGAATTTCCCCTTTTTGTGTGGCATTTTGCCATTTTTTCCCCTTTTTTTCAGTCTGTTTTCCCCGCAATATTCCCCTTTTTTTTAATGAAGGAAAAACATGCATTGAGCCTCTTAAATACATACATGTTCAGCCTTATAGAGGTATCCGGTCGGAATGCGTATCGCCTTCCTAGCACCGTGTATTAACGCATGGACGCATGGCCACTTTTGGGGCTTTTTGAGCAGAAAAGGGGAAAAGGGGAAACACTCAAAAAAGGGGAAAACGCGTCTGGGAACACTGGTTGACTGGTTATGAGGCGTCCGGGTATGAGTTGTCTTGGTATGAGTTGCGATGACACCTATGTGAACGACTGTAGGTAGAATATTTGCGCCACACTCACTGGCAGATCGACAATTGATCGAGATAAATCTTGCAAAATGCTCATGAATTTCAAGTCCAAAGGCGACTTCACTTGAAAACCGCATATGATAGCCTACACTGCCATATATTATTTAAGGCTTACGCCAATTTCGGAGTCTGGAGTAAGCTAATTCAGTTCGGCCATAATAAAAGCGCGCAGCGTTATCCCAAAGGAATTTACAGATTTTGTGACGTGGCAATACGGAGAAGAAGACTGACGGGCAGGCGGGACATAACTATAGATTTCATCCGATCATCTGTGGTGAAAATATCGGTACAGAACTGATAAGCATCCAACATTCCGAAGGTGCTGCAGCCAATTTCAAGGGATTTGGTTGCAAATTGACGGGTCACCAATGAATCTACATGCCTAACGCTGGACACAATCTAGTAAACTGAAACAAGTTGCGGGAGCTCCCGCTCAAACATGTGAGTTGTACTCGTGTTTCGGCCAAGTCTGAGGAATCCGAGGCACCTTGCGCCACTTTTCGCAGCTTCGGAAATCATATGATTCCAGCGAAGGTCTGGGGTAACTTGCATGCCAAGCATGGACAAGATTCCTCAATATCAATTTCATTCATTTCTAGTTTGGTTACATTAGTATCCCGCTTCAGACACAGGAGAGAGCACTGGGTTTTTGGCGAATTGAACTCAACTCGGTTTTCGCACCCCAATTGATGATTGCATCAATAGTCGGTTGACATTCGTTGCCGTTGAGACTCCACAGCTAGGGGTGTCAGTCATGGACTCGAAAAAGAATAAGCGAAGTCAAGAGTGCTGTCATCTGCAAAGGAATGGATAGGATTACAAGTGAGAGAGAGAAGGTCGTTAATGAATATTAAAAAGAAGTTCGGAGAGAGGACTGAGCCCTGAGGTACACCAGCATTGGTAGAGTCTGGGGTAGAAGTATATCGGTCTAATACAACTTGTATTGACCGATTACTCAAAAAGCTAGCAATCCATGATGAGAAGATACTACCGACACCGTAAGCTTGGATTTTGCTTAAGAGGGCACTGTGCCACACTCTATCGAAAGCTTTAGAGATATCTTAGGCAACTACTCGGCATTCACCGTGGTGGTGAATACTATGGTTCCATTTTTTCGAAAAGTTTCCACCTATCCGGGAAGTCGACCATAGAGTATGACAGGTAGAAGAGCTTATGTGGAGGCTTAGCCAGGGTAGAAAAACACCTCTTCAAAACAAGGGGAGCGATCCCATCTGGACCTGAAGATTTGTTATTGTTGAGATCTTTTAATACTCTAGCTACTGAGCTATTGACCCGGACTCAGTAATGGTGGTGATAGGGAAGAATCTGGCAAGGTGGAATGGAATTACGTATATTATGCTGTCCACTAACAAGGAAGCGTCCTTCCACCGCCTGGAACGAAACTTCACTATCGACAGCTATAACTTTAAGGTAGAAAACAGGTGAAACAACTGCGTTGGAAACTATTAATTCGAAAAAATAAATTGAGTCTATGAGACGTGGATCATTGTGTCATATTATACTGTGGCGAGTCGTGGACTACAAAGGTCCTTCCATTATGTACAAAATTATTCCACAAGACTTTCAGCTTCATCCTTTCAACATCCAACTTGTCTATGTATGAAGCAACAAGACCAGCGCTGCTCAGTTCTTTTGATTAATCACAGCCGCTAAGCAGTGTGATGATATCACTTAGAATGCATCAAATACAAATACAAATACTTGGCGCAACAGACGCATATGGTCCAGGGCCTAGCTTCCTGCGACCATTTGTGTTGTGCGTGTTATTTCACACAAAGTGGAAGGGACCTACAGTTTAGAGCCATATTCGAAGGGCAAATTGAGAAGCTTTCTCTTGACAGTTATTACTCTCGGACGTTTGTCAGATATTCGCGAGAGGTGAGACCGTGAAAAACTTTTTGGTGTTTCTGGGACTCGAACCTCGAACCTCACGCTCAGCGATCCAAGCACTAACCACTTGAGCCATGACCCAAAGCCGAGTGCATCACCACAATCAAAAACTAATGTTTAAATGCTGCGATGATAGTTAATATTTATTAGTCCTGTAACCAATAATAATTCAAATCAATTGCTTAGGAGATTTGAACTTGAATTTGACCACTAGAGCTGCCGGTGGCTGAGCTGCCGGTGCCTGAGCTGCCGCTGCTACTGCCACTGCTACTGCTGCTGCCACTGCTGCTGCTGCTGCTGCCACTGCTGCTGCTACCAGACTTACTGTTTGAGTTCGAGTTAGAAGCCGAATCTGCAGCATTGTTAACACTGTCCAAGCAACTCTCCAAAGTATTCAATGCGATTGTCGAATTGGCCTTCGATGTCATGATCACAGAGCTTACGCAACCACTTTGTGTAATCTCGACCTCACTCTGGTAACCGGTCAAGTATGCGACAGCCAGTTGAGACTGTATTGTCAGATCATCCAAGTTCTTCAAGTTTGCATCGAACTAAAGGAGATTCTTTAAGAAATCTAGCCACATAATGAGGGTTTAAAAAATACTTACGCTCGACACATAGCAGTTGAAGACATCTTCAATAGACGACTCGGCTGCGCAAGCAGCAAGCTGAGACTGAAGCTCCTGGGAGAGGGTATTCACATCGGTCAAGGAAGAATTAATATTTTCGGTGAAGGATGCAACAGACGATTGGGCTACTGTATAACAAGCTTGCGATTGGCTCACGGTTTCATCGTTGACAGAGCTAAGTTGAGTGTTGTAGTCAGCATAGCAAGTATCGGCTGTAGGACCGCTGGGCTGATGGGAATTGCCGTGAAGGATGTTTTCAATCTGGTTGATAATGTTGTCGGCAGCATTCTCTGTAGCATTTATAATACCACCAAAGCTTATTGCAGATGCCTAAAAATAGACGTTAGTAGGGACAGCTTTTGTCGAGTTCTACTTGAACTTACGGTATAAGCGCAAATGGCAATAATAAGAATTTGTGCGAATAACTTCATGTTGCGATTTGTTGTTCTGCTGAAGGTATGTTATGTTACCGCAGGTGAACTGATGAGTTTAAAGCCGGGTGGTAGTTTTTTATACCCTTTGGAAACTTTTTTTATCAGCTAACTATGAAGAACATTCATAATACCAGGAACGCTTTATCATGACAGCATGTCTAATGAAGAGCGATCGATTCAATTAGACTGTAGATGAGCAAGTTGTGCATGGGTATCTATTAGCATGATTCAGAACGTTTCATCATAAAAGTTGAAATGTAGTGCTTGGTAGAGTCAAGGTCGTTCATCGAAAAGTCCAACAGTCCGAGTATCTCAAGATTTGAAGAGTTTTCTTTAACAGTTCTATGTAAGCGATGTTTTGAAGTGTGACGGCGCGCACTTATTTTCTCATTGGTATAAAAAATGTTATCAAACCTTCTGCTCATCGACCATGCTATCTCTTTGTAACAGATTTCTCTTATGGACAGTCTATATCGTTCCTTCAATTCCTAAAGAAGCTGAAAGACTCAGAGTGTTAGCCACCAATATGATCTCCAAATCATAATAAATTCATTCAGCGCAAATAGGTCGTTTGCTGAATATCAAATAAATCATCTGATATGTAAAGGAACCTGAAAATTAGACTAACATCCAACATTCCACAAATACAAACTGGCAACACTGTTTCTACAGATTGTCAATTTCACAGTTGAAAGTTGATTTGTAGTTAGTACGTTTTGTCATTTTACGATGATTAGATTAACGCCAGAACAACGCGTGCAAATTGTGCAAACTTACTTTGAAAACCATGGTTCGGTTCGCCAAACTTATCGTGCGCTACGTCCATTTTACGGTCGACATAATTGTCCATCTGAGCAAGTTATTCGGAACACGATGAATCGTTTTCGCACCACGTACACTCTAGTGGATAATACGCATCCCCAAAGACGACAAACAGTGCGAACAGAAGAAGCTATTGCCGTTGTGGAGCGCAGTGTTGAGGAGAATCCGAATGAGTCGATTCGCCATCGTGCACAGCAATTGGAGCTATGCCCATCCACTTTGTGGAAGATTTTACGGAAAGATCTTGGCTTAAAAGCTTATAAGATCCAGCTTGTGCAAGAGTCGAAAGAGCGTGACAATTATACGCGTCGTAGGTTCGGTGAATGGGCCGAAAACATGATTCAGCTTGAGCCTCATTTTCAACGCAAAATTTTGTTCTCCGATGAGGCCCATTTTTGGTTAAATGGATATGTAAACAAGCAAAATTGCCGAATTTGGAGTGGAGCAAACCCAGAAGTCTTTGTCGAGATGCCCTTACAACCGTTAAAACTCACTGTTTGGTGTGCTTTATGGGCTGGTGGAATCATCGGCCCATATTTCTTTAAGGACGATGCCGGCCAGAATGTTACCGTCAATGGAGAGCGCTATAGAAACATGATTTCTGACTTCTTCGTTCCTCAGTTGAATGGCATTGACGTGACAGAGCTTTGGTTTCAACAAGATGGCGCAACATGCCACACGGCGCGCGACACGATCAATTTATTGCGGGAAACATTTGCTGAGCGCATAATTTCACGTAATGGACCTGTGAACTGGCCTCCACGATCCTGCGATCTCACACCTTTAGATTACTTTCTTTGGGGGTATGTGAAGTGACTAGTCTATGCCGATAAACCACAGACGTTGGACGATTTGGAAGTCAACATTCGCCGTGTTATTGCTGATATACGGCCCCAGTTGCTCGATAAAGTTGTCGAAAATTGGACTTCACGATTGCGCTTCATTAGAGCTAGCCGTGGCACTCATATGCCCGAAATCATATTTAAACACTAATGGCATAAAATTATCTATTAAATAAACCTAATATCATAGACATTAACATTAGTTTGAAGTGTTTTATTTCATATTGAATTTGTATACCCCTAAAAAAAACACCCTTTACAAGGTGGCGCAAAATTAATCGTCCAATTTTGTTTTTGAATTACTTTTTTACTAAATAAAAAAAATTATTTTGAGTGATGGAAATCTTTATTTGGCCTTTAGAATTTTTTCTCTTAAGTGCCAAAGATGATATCCGCCAAGTGGCTGCCGCCAGTGTTGAAACACATTTGTGCCCGTTTTATCGCATTTTCCATGACTTGGTTAAATCGGGCGATCTTGCTGGCCATGCCAAATCGCCAAAACGGGAGATTACGCGACCAGGAAACTCTTTCTTCACAATATCCATTGTGGCTCACGCTGTGTGTGCGGTTGCACCGTCTTGTTGAAACCGTATTATCACAATGCCCCGCTCATCCAATTCCGGCAGTAAGAAGTCGTTTATCATGGCCCTGTAGCGTTCGCCAGTAACAGTGACCGTACGATGGCGTCCCTCCTCCCGCGGAAACGCCGCACCACACAGTGGCTTTGAGTGGATGTAATGGGCTCTTCGTGCACCACACGCGGATTTTCAGTGCCCCAGAAACGAAGATTTTGCTTATTGACGTAACCGCTTAAGTGGAAATGCGCCTCGTCGCTCATGATGATTTTCGACACAAAATCGTCCTCTTCGTTGTTGAGATTTAGGATGGCTTGATAGTAATTCACTATTTGCACTTTGTATGGGAACATGTGTAAGTCTTCCACTAAAATTCGCTTTAGGGTACGGCTGGTGATGCCCAATTGCGTGGCCCGTCGTCTGGTTGATGTTTCTTCGTTCTCAGCGACATCAGCAGCCATAGTGGCGATATTCTCGGCCGAACGACCAGTCCGGTGGCGTCCACGCCCTGCATGGTCTCCTGTGGTTCCAGTCTGTTCGAGTCGAGTAGCTGGAATATTTGCCAGTTGGCGTGACACGATTAGGAAATAGACGCCGAAATTCACGCTGCGCTAAAACCATCGACCAAATATTCCACAATTATTCCGACGCCATTGGCAAAAATTATAACATCTTCCGATGGGATGGTTAATTTTGCGCCACCTTGTAGATGGCCGGTCGTGTAAGCCTACAGTTTAATATCGCATTCGAGAGTAGAAATTAAGGAGCTTTTCCTTTAATTGGGAAAAGGAAAATCTCGTCTGAATTGTCGTTGAAAAAGCCTGCGTCTTTTAAAGCCGACTTGGAAACCGAGCCGCGTGAGCAAGACCATTATTCTGCGAAAACTAAACCCCGTGCCTGATTTTCACACGTAGGTCGCTACTTACGACGTGCCTGAGTCTATAAAAATGCGACATCTTACCCATTCATCGTAGACTTTGTCATCTTCACAGCAGTTCTGCTCTTGTTGGAATAAGCGAACCAGTTTTTGGCCAAGGTATAGGTATATTCAATGGAACTCCAAATCTCAAACTTAAGTGCTCTAACAAAAGATGAAGTCATGCACTGCACTCCCTGACAGAATGTAAGTTCAAAATCCTAATGGACTTCTTCACTGGCTCTTGCTGGCCAAATTATCACTCTTGGTAGCCAAAAGATCTTCGAAGTCGTAGAGGCCTCGGAACACATTTTGTATGAATGCCTTACCCTCGTCTTCGGTCACTATTCCGACTGATTACTACTTACTTTGTTGGCACTACTGTCCGGAGTGGACCTAAGGCACATGATGGCCATCCACTTTACAGGTCTCAGCCATTTTAGTTGCCGTATGTGGCTGGACCTTACTGGATCCGTGTCGGTTTTATTGTACAAGCCAATGAGTGCGTTGTTATATCATCTCGTCCATTTCGCATTCCGAAAGCTCAAGAGTATTTCACTTAAATCAACCGGGGAATTCCGATACGTTTACTGACTGTGCACATTCCAGGAGGACTAGGAACCTACAGGATCTCTCCGACAAAAAAAAAGCCGAAACTGTCGTAAGGTACTTACATAGCAAAGATTTCCGATCTATGACAGGTCTAGACAGGTCTTCTCTTACATTTTTCGCCCCTAAAGTCTTATCTTAACGAATCTTACAAATTTAGGAAAAATGGGATGAAAATGGAAAAGGTTGAGACCACCTCTTGAAAAGACCAAATCAGCGTGTCAAATGTTAATCTAATGTTATCACCAAAAGCCGAGTGGACTTGCTGACTTTTCCCACAAATTTCTCAGAAGGCAATAATGTCTTTAACCTAATACGGGCTAAGGATTTATTATAAGGCTATAATCTTACGCGCAGTTTCCTTGTTTTAGCAACATAATACTGAAGGCGATTGCTTGTGGACACTTTAGTCAAAGGGCATCATGTGGTGGTCTTTCAAATTGGCGCTAGGAGCCTATAAATGGGCCTCAAATCTAGCTTCTTTCGCTCATTCTTGTTGTTCGCAATGAGAGGACATAGTTGCATATCCTAAAGGCTAATTAAGAAAGTCCTTATGGCAATTATTATTCTCGGAAGATTGTCAGTTACCCAAGAAAGGTGGGACGGTAACGTCGAATTTTCCATTCAGTAGTTCAACGCTCTGCACTCTGTCACGGCGCTCGTATAAACACCCTGAATGAAGTCATTTGAAATAAAATATCCAAGCTCTCTAAGTAGTCTGGATATGAATCTCATCAATAAGATAGATTGCAGATGAAAGAATCGCACGATGTGTGAAAATTCCAGAGATTTATGGCCTAAGATTGTGTACAGCTGGTAGCCCATTTTTTTGATGCTGTCGATGACTTGGCGTCAAGAGTATCCTCCACTTCATAGGAAGCTTCTGCTTACAATAATCTTTTCACAGATAAATGCAATGTTCTTTAATTTCATTTTGAATTGAAAGTGAGCTTGGCAAATCGTCAAGGAAAGTAAAATGGCCCAGCACCATACTATTCTAGGGCGTACTCCTTTTTACGATGGAAGCTTTAAAGATATATTTGTTTGCGTGGTTACTAGCACTCTGTGGACCAAGCATTTGATCGCGCTAGCCATTGTATTTCAGTCCTTCCACTTCTGTCTCTTGAATAACGTGAAATGATCACTTTGAGTCAACTTCAGATGCTTTTACCCCCGTTCAGAGCATAGCAGGATTTTTGACCAACTTGTCTACTGCTTTCCTAAAGCGTACTCAGTTCTGTAAGTCTGCGAATTCATCTTCCCCTGCAAAGTAATAGTTTAAAGTTTAATTTTGAATGTGATAAACCTATGTATGATTCGAAAAGGACACCTCTGGCTAAACCTTCGAGTTAATTATCGGTTTGATATAGCAGTGAGATATAGAGAAGTCAATCACCTCCTTTTCTCTTACCGAAGTAGGCTCAAAAGCAGCACTGTTAATGACCATATCCGCCGATATTATAAAATCTAGAAGATGGTTTCATCGTATATTGACATCGACTAATTCTCCAGTGTCACATCGACATCGGCCTACCCTGGCAGAAGCAGTACCAAATCATAGGTAGACTAAGCCAACGTAATGACAAAGGTTCTCCATTCTCTTATAGCTGCAGTAACCAAATCGAGGCCACACAACTTTCCAACCGTGGTCAGTGAGCGGAAGTACATATGTCATAATCAGACAAAATCTCGGTCTTTCGTATCGCTTATTACAGAGTACTGTGACTTATTACTTATTACGCACCAACGGTTCCTGTAGAACTGTTATATTTCATAGCCTTTCCAACAAGACTAGAAATGAGACTAAACTACGAATAGGGAATCCATACAAGGATATAAACCTAATGGCGGATGGGGTATGATTAGGGCTAGGAACCAGCTTTTCTTCCTGATCAAAGAAGCAAGTCTTGCCTCTTCCAAAATGACAATTGTAGTTGACGACAATTCAGGATAGAAAGTGCAAGATGTCAAACAAAACGTTTAGATGCTGCAAAGTTGGTTAATTTTATTACGTTTTTGAAGTTACAATTCAACTAATTCTCTTAGAAGATTTGAAGCTGAATTTGGCTTCCAGTTCCCAAGCTGCCGCTACTTGAGCTGCTGTCACCGCTTGAGCTGCTGTCACCGCTTGAGCTGCTGTCACCGCTTGAGCTGCTGTCACCGCTTGAGCTGTTGTCGCTGCTTGAGCTGCTGCTGCTGCCGCTGCTGCTACTACCGCTGCTACCAGATTTACTGTTCGAGTGTGAGTTCGATGCCGAGTTTGCTGAATTGTTAACGTTGTCCAGGCAACTCTCCAAAGTATTCAATGCAATTGTCGAGTTGGCCTTTGATAACAAGATTACGGAGCTAACACATCCGCTTTGTGTAATCTCCACCTCAGTTTGGGAACCGGTCAAATATGCAACAGCCAGTTGAGATTGTTCGGTCAGATCGTCCAAGTTCTTCAAGTTCTTGTCGAACTGCATAAGGGAGAATAATTATAAAATCTTACCAAACTAGTAGAGCTGTTAAAACACTTACGGTGGCTACGTAGCAGTTGAAGATACTTTCAGCAGTAGCCTCTGCTGCGCAGGCAGCAATTTGAGACTGCAGTTTCTTGGAAATGGAATTTACCTCGTCCAAAGTGGAATTGATATTCTCTGTATACGATGCTACGGATGATTGGGTAGCTGTGTAGCAGCTTTGAGATTGGCTTACAGTTTGATTGTTGAAGGAGCTAAGTTGAGTGTTGTAGTTGGAGTAGCAGGTGTCGGCAGTCGGAGTGCTGGGCTTGTGGGAATTGCCATGGAAAATGTTTTGAATTTGGTTGAATACGCTTCCAGCTGCATTTTCACCAGCATCTGCAACACTGCCAGCTGCGTTAGCAGCTGAATTCGCTACATTGCCAGCTACATTAACTGCTGAACTTGCAACATTGCCAGCTACATTAACTGCTGAACTTGCAACATTTCCAGCCACATTCACTGCCGAGCTTGCAATATTTCCAGCTGCGTTTATTCCCGCACTAGCTGCATTGCCAGCTGCACTCACTGCTGCACTTGCTGCGTTGCCAGCTGCATCCACTGCTGCACTTGCTGCGTTGCCAGCTGCATTCACCGCTGCACTCGCTGCGTTACCAGCTGCATTTACTGCCGAATTTGCAGCGTTGCCAGCCACTTGTACTGAATTACTGACGCTGATACCAGATGCCTTTAAAGAAAATAGGAAATGTCGCTAAGTATCTTTTATCTATGCACTCGTACACAAACTTACGACATAAACGCAAATGGCAATAACCAGAATTTGTCCGAATAACTTCATGTTTTTGGTTTTGGTAAATATAATTGTGTCAACACTGTTGAACTAATGAATAAGAGGCCTAGTGGCTGTCATTTTATACCCCTTGGAAAATTTATTTGTCGCCTATCTGTGCAGAATATCCCTCATAACAGGTGAGGTTTATCACGACAAATGTCTAATGAAGAGCGATGGATTCAATTAAATATTGATGCACTAGTCGTATCTACTGAAATGATTCAGCGTAATTTACAATATCAAAGCAAAGGTCGGTCCGATTTTTCATACGGTGGTCAGTCAGGAAAGAGTAATACTTGGCAATGAAGGCGTCGCTGAAGGGTTGTTGGTTTATTTTTGGAAAAGCTTTACCGGATATTCTTTTTCATTGATTGTTGCTTTATAGAAAAGAGTTCATTTTATTTGGCTTAACAGCAACCTATCCTATCAGCCTAACAGGACATTGTAGACTCCCTTCAAGTCTTGAGTGAGTTAGACTTGGCAAGCATTCCGAGGTTTTTTGCAATATTCTCCTGAGAGAAGTGCTACTGTTGTCCAGTTTTTGAGCTCTGCGACAAGTTGAGATTCGGCAACACTGTGCGCGTTTTATAAAATCTTTTATGACGTTTCTCAATTCGCCCAAAAATTCTTTGCACAAATTGTTATACAACTCGGCAGTAATCATTCCTTCAGTATTTATCAGCATTATTTAAGCGTGAAGCCTTCCATATCCTTGTCACTATATTTCTGCCATTAAAACAAGGTCGTTAGTGTTGCTACTAAGGGCATGAGTGCAGTTGTATCTTAAGAGCTAAAAGGTCATATGTTGTCAGGCCTTCGTTCGTCCAATTCTGACTTATGTGAGCGCTTTGTGGCGGAACATAAGGCTGGCGTATTTAGCTTACATTCCGACTTTTCGCACTACGTCTTTAACAAGCAACCCTGGGAGTGGTCATACTGTATCTTCGATCTTGTGAGAACCATTTTGCGACGTAAGTTACGGAAAACGAACTTGTTTCGGACTTAGTTTAACGTAACTCCAATTATGTATTTTATAAATACATTGGAGAGTGGATACATACCACCAGAAGCACATGGCTACTTATCAGACTCAAAGAACCTGTCCACTGTTTACCATCTGGCTACAACAGCTGAAGATGCCGAATCGGGAACACGTTGGTGGCTCGATTTTAATGTAAACATTGTGCAGGTTGTACAATACTATGCCGTGAGTTCTGAGTTTGACCGGCTGGGATAAGAGTTGAACATGGACAGCCCAGCGGTCACCTTTAACTCGCGAACTGCCCCAAAATGCCGCCTATTTTTTTTACGAAATAGCTAAGCAATTCAATATCCACCTGATTTGGGTATCGGATCTCAAGGACCGACAAGCTTGCCAGACAGGGGATAACCATATCGATTTTGCCGGGCAAGGCTAATCTTGGTATGCCTATCCGTTCGAGCTACACAAACCCAACACAATTAATTCAACCAATCGCAGATGGGCAGATGGCACTACATGCCTCAACACTAGACAGATCTGCTCTAAGCTGGATCAGAAACGCTCCAACTGTCTCATTACACAGGCAAGGTTGCTCATTTCAAACATATTGAATAGGTGTCATTACAGGGCACTGCATTATCGGAAAGAACAGACAGTTCAATGGCGACAACGAATCGAAGTTTGAATGAACCATTCAACCTGGACTATATACATATGTACATACATAGATAAATAATTCCGTCCAACAAATCAGCTGAAACTGACAGTGTTGCTAAAGAGCTGTTCAAAGCGGCAGGCGATGACTCGGTAAGGATGCACCAACTCATCTGTAAAATTTGGTCGGATGAATGAAACCTCAGCACTCCTTGCAACTACAGAGAAATCAGTCTCCTTAACGAATGATCTTATCTGCCTTGTTGGGTGGACGCCTAAAGCTGTTCGTCAACAACGTGATCGGTCCATGTCAGCGTGGTTTTAGCCTAGGAAAGTGCACCGTCAATCAATTTTCACATTACTGTAGATTTTGGAAAAATCGCAGGAGCTTCATATCGATACCCACAACCTATCATCGATTTCAAGGACGCGTATGACAGCACTTGTAGAGACGAGCTATACAGAGTAATACTGTATACATAGTTCGAGTTTGTCAGGGAAACTCGTCCGTTTGTGCAGGATGTCGATGGCGAATGCACGCTGCTCCATCATCGT
The DNA here is from genome assembly GCA_946965025.1 of Blera fallax. Classification (NCBI taxonomy): domain Eukaryota; kingdom Metazoa; phylum Arthropoda; class Insecta; order Diptera; family Syrphidae; genus Blera; species Blera fallax. The sequence goes on from OX337247.1 coordinate 44,194,774, forward strand.
CGATAAAGAACTCATCGAGACTTCTGATGTCAAAAAAGGATTCAGGCAAGCCGACGCGCTGTCATCCGACTTCTATAATATCGATCTGCCACTCCAGAGGCAAACAGAAGCACGGAAGAACGCAACGTTATGTCGTAAGTATTGAGATGGACGTGGCGAAGATGGGTTCAACTGTCAATGAGAGTAACAAAAAAGGGCAATCAAAACTGATGTCTCGGATAGATCATCGCCGTAGACAGATATAATTTTGAGGTAGTATGGAACTTTGTCTTCCTAGGTTCAGCTATTAATTTAGAAAACTACACTGGCGCAGAGATCTAATGAAGAATAACTCTTGCCAACCGCTGTTTCTTTGAGCTAAGAAGGTAAATGAGGAGCAAAGCCTTCTACTTACTTACTTAACAGGCTCCCAACCCGTGGAGGGTCCGTGCTGAGACACAGCAGCCTTCCATCCTCTTCGATCCTGAGCACGCTGCTTCCAGTTTTCTAGACCAAGCGCTCTGGCATCCGCAATAGCTTGGTCCTTAAAACGGAGGTTTGGTCTTCCTTGTCGTCTCGAACCTGGGGCCTGGGACTCGAAGATCACCTTAGCTGGAGCGTTATTGTCCATTCGCTCGATGTGGCCGAGCCAGTGTAGGCGACGTGATTTGGCTTTCGGGACTACATCCACATCTTGATACAGCTCATAGAGTTCGCGCTCATATCATCTTCTCCATTCGCCCTCCTCGCATATGGGACCGAATATTCGACGAAGAAATTTTCTCTCGAACGTATTCAAAATCTGCTCTGCTTTCTTGCTTATCGTCCAACACTCGGCACCGTAGAGCAGAACTGGCAGGATAAGTGTTTTTTAGAGCACGCATTTTGTCTTCCGAGTTAGGAGTTTTGCACCCAGTTGTTTCGCTAAACCGAAGTAGCAGCGGTTTGCTTGGGTCAGTCTTCCTCGGATCCCGACTAAAGTGTCGTTCGTGGAGTTGATGTTTACTCCGAGGTAGGTAAACTCCTTAACTACTTCTGTCAACATGTAGAGCTCACGGCGATGAATGCTATCATATGCGGCTTTGAAGTTGATGAAAAGATGGTGAGCCTCGACTTGAAATTCGTTGGTCTTTTCCAGGATTTGCCTTAATGTGAAAATTTGGTCTATCGTCGATCTGCCGGGCCAGAAGCTACACTGGTACTAGCCGACGAGTGTGTTGCAGAAAGGTTAGACGTTCACGTATCACGTTGGATAGGATCTTATACGCGACTTTTAGCAGGGATATGCCTCTGTAGTTTTTGCAGGACATAGGATCGCCTTTTTTGTAGATGGGGCATATGGAGCTGATTGCCCAGTCATCGGGCATGCTATCATCCTCCCATACTTTGTTGATGAGTTGGTGCATGCACCCTACCAAAACATCACCACCGTATTTGAAGAGCTCTGCTGGCAGTCCATCAGAGCCGGCGGCCTCGTTATTCTTCAGTTTTTTGATAGCTGTGCCGACCTCTTCGATACTTGGAGGGGGGACTGCTTCTTCCTTGAGCTGGGAGACTGCGTATGCCCTTTTATTCCTTCGCAGAATCTTTTTTTCCTCCGTTCTTCTGGCTCGATACTCTTCCATCGCTGCTCTTGTTTTGCGCCGTAACGTTTGTTTTGTGTGCATTCTCCGTCAGCTTTTTCCTCCGTACGCACTGATCATCATACCACGGGTTGTTTTTGGGAGGTGGCCAACGGTGGACTCGGCTACCTCTTTGATGATATCGCGGTACTGGTTCCAGAGATTGTTGGCGTTTGTGGATGGTGGGTGCACATAGGAGAGTCTCTCGCTCAGGCTCTCTCTGTAGTCTCTAGCTTCCCCATGCGTGCTAAGGCGTCCAACGTTAAATTTCTTTTTCTGGGCGGTTCGCAGCTTCTTTTCGTTGGACAGTTGAGCTCTGAATTTTGCTGCTACAAGGAAATGGTCAGAGTCGATGTTGGCCCCTCTGAATGTGTGTACATCTAAAATGTTGGATGCGTGTCTCGCATCAATTAGCACGTGGTCTATTTGATTGGCTGTTCGACCATCTGGGGAGCGCCAGGTTGCTGTGTGGATTCGTAGTCTTGGAAACCTAGTGCTACTTACCATCGTATTACGTGCTGCTGCAGTCGTTTATTCGGAAGCCGTTATCTGTTGTCGTATCGTGTAGGCTGTGCTTGCCAACTAACCCGCCGAAGATGTTTTCTTAACCTACTTTAGCGTTGAAATCCCCGAGTACGATTTTCGTATCATACACCGGACAGGCTCCGCAGGCTCCGTCCAGGAGGATCGCGGTATTATCTGCCTTATACCGCTCGAGGACAAATTCAAGTTTTTGAGTAGCGCCGGGGGTGTACAGGGTACGTACGTTCCAGTTGTATACTCTCAATTCATAGTCCTTTTTTTACGTGGTAGGGAAGTTACCCCGACGGCACAACCTCCAACCTGGAGGGCCAGGTCCATTGTTGAGACGAGGGGCCGGTTAAACCGATGACAGTAACCCACTTCGGGGATGTAAGTGCTGCCGTTGGCCCATTAAGGGCTCATCCGCCACCATCTCTTTTCGAGGACGCTGACTAGTACCTGAAGAATTCTTATCGACCTGAGCTTCGAATATGTCGAAGTAGCCCAGATAAGGTATTGTTTCCGTTGTGGAAAATGAGACTCTACCGTCGATTCCATCGAGGGAATTCGTCCGCTGTCGTGTTTATAGTGCTGCTATTTTCTCTACAAGCTGCTGCCTTCTACAAGACCTTAATCATCTTAATCTTGCTCTATCGTGCGGCCGAATGGACTTTGTCTAAAATGGATGGGGTTGCTTTCGACTGTTTCGAAAGGAATAATTCTTCGAATGATTTTCGGTCCCGTCTAAGTAGACTGTGAGTGGAGGAGGAGATACAATGACGAACTGTAGAAGCTGTACAATGCTTTTTCATATTTTTTATTGTAGTTTCGAACTCATCAATTATTGGGGTTTCCACTCCAGGTTCTGCTGTAGTGTTAAACATCTTGTGTACTTCAACAATTCGTGCACCCATCTTTTACGTACTTCCGATAGCAATGGCCCGTGTTTATTTTTGTTTCATGTCAGTATCCGTTGCCGAAGTCATAGTTCTAGATATTACTGCTCACCACATCCAATATCTATTAAATACTCACATACCCTGCATATATGATAAATAGTTTCAACATATCAAAAGCAGTTGCTTAGGGATTGTTTCCGACAAAACTTCAAATAAAACGAAAACCGAATTCAAGCAAAACCACCCTAAGATAAGTCCCCAGAAGAATTTTAACCTCTTTCACTTAATTTTCTTGGTGGACATTATGTAAAATCGATAAGAATGTAAATTTGTATCTATTTTTAAATTAAGTTCTAATCTCCTACACCAAGAGAGTTTAACTTATGATTGAGTGTGTCGGTCAATGTACGAGTATAAGCCGATTTTGAACATGCTGTTCACATGTTTTTTTTAGACCACGATATAAAAATGAATCACTGTCTAGCGCGTAGTTAAAAATAAATATTTAAAAAAAAAACAACCCTATCTTTATCAGACAGATACGACGTGCATGTTGGTAAACATGGGCACACGTATGCCATATTCTTTTGTTTCTTAAGAAATTTCATTAAGTTTAGTTATCCAAGTAAATTGGTTTTTAATTCCATTGTCAAGCCTGAAATTCTGGTGAATTGTGTGTAAACAAATTTACTTCTAATCAATAATATAATTAATTTTATTTTTGCAGACAACTCGTGCGTTCTTTAGACGAATTAATTTAATTTTGTTTCGGTGATTAATAGTAGCGCATGTAGTGCACTTAGTCTTTCCTGGTAAAGTTTTAATTTATTTTTTAATAAAAAAAAGTTTAAATTTGGTGTGAATAGTCTAAACAATGGAATCATTTTGACGGGAGCATGAATGAGAAAACTATCTCTAGCAGCACAAATAAAATGTGTACATACAGTGGTGCCCAATGAAATAGAGCCGGTGCCATCTTAATGCTGTCTATTTCGATTTCATAATATGCTGTCATCTAACTTTTAAATTGCTGACATGGTTTGTTGTTGTAAGGACAGAAAAGAACCCTTAAATTTGTTGTGTTTCTTGCAAACAATACCATTTGTGAGTTAAAGTGTAATTTTAAGCTGGTCAATGAAATAGAGCCACTGTCTATTGAAGATGATTTGAACACACAAAAGACGTTTGAATTAATTTATTGTTTCAGATTAATATGACGGGTGATATTAGCATTTACTACGCTTAAAAAGTTTGTTCATTGAATTTCACTTTAACCTTGGATACGGGTCCCGGGATCTGAGGCAAAAAATACTACAGTGTCCCAAAGGTAGTAAAAATGTTTGGTCATTCGTCAAATTTAATGCTTGAGAGCGTCGATTTCTCTATGGGACAAGTCCACTTTCGCACTCGCACAGTTGCAGGAGTTCTTAAAGGTCTCAACATTCATAAATCCACTGGCCCACATGGTACCCCCCAATAATTCTGAAGAGGTGTTCTTCTTCGCTGGCCAAACCTCTGCGTAAGCTTTTCTGTCTGTCCTACTCTTCTGGACTCTTTTCGAGACGATGGAAAACAGCATTTGTCCAGCCTGTCCCTAAAAAGGCGAACCTTTCTCTCCGATCCATTACCGACCCATTTCACTTATGTATGTCCCTTCTTTCCAAGGTCGTGGAAACGCTGATAAATCGTCACGAAAACTCCTCAATGACCGGCAGAATGGTTTTCGTAGCAACAGGTCCACTGGTGATTTGATGGCATATCTCACTGAGAAGTGGAACCAATCTCTCCATCACTTCGGTGCACTTGATATTTCAAAGGCATTTGACAGAGTTTGGCATCAGGCTCTTTTGTCGAAAATGCGAGCATATGGCATCGATGAGTCTCTCTTTCAATGGATTTGAAATTACCTTTCGAGGTGTTCAATACAAGTTGTTTTGGACGGCTTCAAGTCTGATATTCACCATATAAATGCTGGTGTCCCCCAGGGCTCAGTTTTGTCTCCGACTCTCTTTCTCATTTTCATAAATGATCTCTTGTCTGCAACCTCTAATCCAATCCATTCCTTCGCTGATGACAGTACCCTCAGTTTTTCATATTCGTTCCCTACTCCTAGTTAGTAAAAAACGAATATATATGTATGTACATATGTACAAATATTTGGCGCAACAGACGGTATGAGGTTCCCGCCACCCTTCGTGTTGTGCATGTAAATTTTCTCGCACAAATAGAAGTTTAAAGCCAAATCCGAATAGTCGAATTGAGAGGCTTTCTCATGACAATTATTACTCTCGGACATAATTTAGACATTCCTAAGAGGCAGGGTCGTGGAAAAACTTTTTAGTGTTTTCTGGGATTCGAAGTTCGAACCTCCCGCATTAACCACTGAGAGCTACGGGACCACAATTCTGTTATTAGCTAACACGATGCAATGGATTTTGCTTACCATATCTTCTAAAACAGAATCAGGAGTAGGCTAGCGTGTATTCTCCAATGATTGCAACCTTAAATCTCCTTCCACCTTCCAAATCACTGTAGCGTCTTCCAGACGGAGATCATGGCAATAAAAGAGGTCTTGTCGTGGATCAAGCACAATGTGATAGCTGAACGGGATATGAACATTTGTACTGATGGCTCAGCCGCGATCAAGTCTCTGGAATCCGTTACCTTCACATGTCACGAGATGGCTGAACAATTCAATATCTTCCTTATTTTAGTGCCGGAATGTCACAGTGACATTCCAGTGAATTGCTTAGCTGACGTGCTCGCCAGGCAGAGTTTAACCCTATCTATTTCACCGGATATCGTGGATCTCAGTATGCCTATCGCAGATGGGCAAATGGTACTACCTGTTTGATCACAAGACTGGTTTGGCCTGCATTGGATCTTAAAGAGAACTCATCTCCAGCATAGCATGTGTCGTTACAGGATACTGCGTTATCGGTAGGCACGCCACCAGGATGCGCCTCTTCTCTAACGACTTCTGCTGAAGCTGCATAGATGAGGATGAGGAAGAAACCATTCTACATCTTCTTTGTACATGTGAAGGTCTGCCCGCTCGTGGGCAACTGAATTCAGGGTCCTACTTCTTCCACAACGTTGGCGAACTGGTTGATGCGGGCATTGGCAGCCCCCAGCGCTTTATCACTAGCTCCTCCTGGTTCAACGACTAGCTCTTTTCCTGGAGGCGCTGATCCTGTGGTAACACAATGGACTTTGTTGGTATGATTCAACTAGTGTTGCACACTTGCATCCTGTCACGTCAACCTATCTTTCGTAGTTACGTCAATCGCATGGCCTGGGTGCCGTTCATCAAAGAAGGATGTGCGTTTACGTTTCAATTTATTGAACCAAATATCTGACGGTAGCCTTCGAAGGAGCGTGACCCTTATAAATCATATGTATGTAATTTGTTTTGAGGCATAGTTTCAAGCCACATGGTAGGACTCGTCCTTATTGTGTCTGTTACAAAGCGTCGGAAATCTGTTTATTTCATTTTGAAGTGTGTATCCCTCCTTCGCTGGCAAAACTTATGCACTTGAAATACTAACAAATGTGCAGTGGCGAGCTTCCGCTGTAATAAATGGATTGATCTACGCTAGAACAACTCTGAGAAATATTGAAAAATTAAAACAGAAGCAAATATACTACTCGTAGGTACCTACTTCAACTTCACTTTCTCACTTGACATGCCTCCAAAAGTATCTGCTGCTCATTTATTTACATCAAGACCATTTACTGTAAGCATGATAGCCAGAATGATAAAAATCATAACACCCACCTGGGCCGTACAGGGCTGCTCTTGACTTAATGCTTGTCCACTCAGCTGATTAGAATCAAAATTGAAATTTTTTAGATAAGCATTTCTGGGAACCTTAACTGAATATATTTCTGAATAATTTCAATGCACGACTTTCATTCAGGGGTCCCCCTATGATGTTTGCATCATTACCTTATCATAAGTGTGGCGTTGCTTATTTAAGCCAATTTTGAAGCCTTATCTGGAAGAGTGATAACAATGCAAACATCGTTAGTTATTTGCGTGACCACTTGAAGTTTTTAAAACTAATGCGGTGTTGATGAGTGTTGAATACATCGTTTTTGGCTTTATTACTGCACATTCGAGTGGCAATTAACATGGTCTTAATGACGTACATAATTCAGCGGACTTATTGAAGCTCTTAAGATTAACCTTAATCAGGTGACATGAAGCAACATTTTCCACGAATGTGGTTAGTACCTTAAGGTTGCTTTGTTCCGGGGCATAGAGTTGTTTTAGAACTTCTTTGGACAATAAACTTGGCATGCATTGCTAACTGTATTGATACCAAGTAGAACCAAGGTAAAAAAAAACCTCTCAAATGACAGATTATCCTGGTCTGTAGTGACGACCTTCGCTTCTGCTGTGTGAATGCAAATTATAGCTGTTTTTTGAAGGCCAACATCCGAAAAGATAAATTTTTGTACCCGTTGAATTGGTGACGTTTAGAACGAATGCGCAAAAATAAGCTCATCAGGGATCGTTGTTGAAATACAGTGAAGATACGGATGCGAAAATTTAAGCATATCGGAGCCAGAACCGCTTCATTCCAAGGATACCCAACATTGGAAGTCAAAAATAGCTATCGTCCACGAAATCCGTTATCTATTTGGTGTCCCTAGGTTAGGTTAGGTGAGGTTATAGCGGTAGGCTGCACAAGATGCTACCTTGTTTAGACCAGTAAGTTAATTTGTGTCACCACAAGGTCAACATCTCCAAAGACCTGCCCACAAATCTAGGAGGAGCTAGTTATTAAACACTGGAGGCTACTAATGTTTGCATTAGGCAGTTTGCCGAGGTAGTACTTTAAGAAGTAGACTCCTAAACGCAGTTTTCTATAAGCGGAAAGTGCTTCATAATTGCAAGGAAGATGTGGTATGGTTTCTTCCTCTTCTTCATCCATTCAGCTTCTACTACAGGGGGTCCAGACTGCTAGCGTGCCTGCCGAGAATGCACATGAGCACCCTTTTCTGTCTAATAAAACAACTGGAACATTTCTGATCTGGCATAGACCATATCTGTCTAGTGATGGATGGCATCTGCTCATCTGCGATATGATAAGTAAATAGTGTTGAGCTTGAGTAGCAATTTAACTAAAGCCATAGGCATACCGAGATTCGCCTTGTCCGCAAAATTGATAGGGTTGTACCTTTCCTGGTGAGCTCGTTGGTCATGCACTTCACTGGAATGCTCCAATGAGCCGGCACCCTAATGAGGTAGATATTGAATTGCTTAGCTATCTCGATAAGAGACAGGTTATAATTAGGGTAGTAATACTGGTGTACTGAGTTTCACCAAAGATTGAATATTGAATGCATACAGGCAGAGTGTCACAAAATAGATTTCTTTGGAGCCGATTAGCTAAAAATGACGAGACTTACTCTTACTCTTACAGAAAACGAAGCACTCAACAAAACGAACTGAAAGAAAATGGAGCTCCGAAACGAGGAGCTGAGGAGATGCAAATATCTCCACTTGGTGTACAGTCAAAGTCGAAAAAGAAACCATTAAGTCTCTTAAAACCTCTTGAGACCCCTAAATGCCTCAATGCCATGTAGAATTCTTCAACATAAAATGCACTATATTCCACACGTCATTGTCTATCAGCAAAGCGAGCTACGGTTTCATCTGCGCTGACAGCACGCTAAAAAAAAATTCTACCCCGGCATCAACCTGCTCTGCCTAAGGTTACTAGGTCATATAGAGTAAATGAACACCGACGTCGTAGTCCGTAAAATCTTTGATTCCAACCCTGAGCTATAACGCAGAAGAAGACGACCTCATTTTCTATGACGTGCGTAAGTAGAATAACCTCTAGAAACTCAGTACATGAAACAGAATGTATCTTTTGCTTGTTTTTTTTAAGGTGCATCAAAATATGGTAAAGAGTGAGTCATGTTGCTTCAAGCGCTGGAAACATTTATAAAGCTAAGCCGTACCGAGCCTCCATGATTCGAAATGGATTGCTTTCTATTTAAAAGTCGAGTGTTGCAGAAACCGTTCGAAGCTTAAGAATTTTTGTTCTAAATTAATCGCCTTCAGCGGCGGATGTAAGGAAATTCTTGAAGATAGTTTATGAAACTGAATAGTTTCTGTTACTAAAAGTGTGCGTGAAAGCCTAAGAACCTCAATTCGCCGCAGAATATTACAGCAAAACATCAGATTGGGTGGTGTGAATAAAAATTGAGTGTGAGTGTTCCCTCCATCTGGTGTGAATAAAAGTAGGTTTCGTTAAGTTTAACGAACACTATTTTGACAGTTGAGTGTTCCCTCCATTTTGGCGTGAATAAAGATGGAATCTATCGGGTAAACATTTGAAGAAGTTGAGTGTGCATTGGAGGTAACTTCAGGAGATAAAAAAATGGAGAATTCTGTTTCGGAAGAAGAATACCTTGACGGAATAAGTGAAAAACCTTAAAAAAAAGAGATCTGGAATGGTCGAGGAAGATTTCATAAAAATTTTAGAATTTTATCCTTGCTTGCTGGAAAAAAGCCAAACTCCAGACTGTGGAAGATATGGCATTGATTTGAACACCTCGCAAATGAGGAAAAAAATATGAAATATGAAGGCGCACGTCAAATCGAAAGGGATAGGAAAAAGACGGGCAATCTTCCCATGATTTCAAAAGCCCATAAGAAGCAGCTGCTGAATTTGACAGCTCTCTACTCTAGTTTTCAAACTTTAACTCGAGGGGAAGAATCTACTTAGAGGAAAGTTTTTATTCACACCAAATTGAGTGTTCCCTTCAACGAAAACACTTCACTCATGACTATTCATTCGGGGTGTTCCCCTAGTTTTTATTCACACCACCCATTATTTGCTTACAAAGTCCAACTCACTCAGGAATTAAAATGGCCACGAGCTTCGTTGTCGCTTCTCTCTGTGGGCTCGCAAAATCATCTTTTGGATGAAACTTATTTGCATATCGGATGACACGCCCAAGAGCAAAATTGAAGGTCCTGGTGTTCCAAAAATCCACACGAAGTGGTTGAAAGGTCAATATAATCTCAAAGAATAGCTCTATGGTATGGGTTTGGACGGGTGACATCATTAGACAGCGCTTCTCATGGTTACCGTGAGCGGAATGTGCTACAGGGACATACTCGTAATTACCTAGGTTAGGTTAGGTTAGATAGGGTTATTAGGAAACCCTCAAAAAACACTAGGCACCAGAATGGGCCCATCGCGATCCCTGGGGAACCTCCGTAAAAGCAAATGGATACCTAAACACAAACACTTTCCCTGAGACATTTGATTTCCCTACAGAATTCAAAAAGCCTGTTTTGGTTGATAGGTCCTATGTACCTCTTCTAGGTTGCAGAAAAAGTAGTTGCCTAGATATTTCCTACGATTTCGAGCTATTCCATGGCATTCACATAGTATATGTGTGTGATATCCTCATCGACGCATATGTCGTTACAATATCTACATATGTACATCCGTGTCTGTAAGGCCCAGTCTCTTGGCGTGCTATCCCAGAAGGCAGTGCCCGGACAAGATTCCTACTGCTGTTCTTAGCTGAATTCTGTTTAAATTCAGAATTTCCCTAGTTCTTTTCCGGTCGAACTCTGCCCACAAGGCCTTGGATACCCTGTGACCTGCTATGTTTGACCATCTTTGGTTGGCTGTTTTGTATACTTTACCTTTAATGGTAGCCTTAACTTCGCACGAAGGTGGTCTGATATCCACGGCTTCGCCTACTGGCAATTCTGCTCCATTCCTTGCAAGTTCTTCAGCAAGTTCATTCCCTTTTATGCCGCAATGTCCTGGCACCCAGCATAGTTTTACGTGGTTCTGCGTGCATAATACCTTTCGCATTGTGCGGCAGTTCCTGACTAACTCAGATTTTATGATGTTTGATTCTAGCGCTTTGAGTGCAGCCTGACTATCGATATAAATGACAATATCCTTATTGGATATTGATTTCATCTCTAGTAGTTCCACAGCCCTGAGTACAGCTAGAACTTCTGATTGGAAGACAATGCATGCATTTGGCAGTCTCAGAAACACATCCAGGTCCAGATTCTCGGTTCTTTGTACCGCCGCTAATTTTCCTAATGCTGTTTTCCTGTCTATTGCTTTCTACCACACAAGTGCCCCATATGTGAGAATGGGTCTGACTATCATTATATCGAGCCAGTGCATCATTATGGGTTTCAGTCCCGGATTTTGCAAGCTGTTCTCTTGCATATGAATAGAGCATTATACGCCTTTTTGATTCGTTCCTGTATATTTAGATTCCAGTTTAGCTTCCTGTCTAGAATTACACCAAGAAATTTTGCGTTGTTCGAAAGGAACAACTCCCCGCCGTCTAGTTTTGGTCGTTTGAAGTCTGGTATCTTGTGCTTTTTAGTAAAGAGAACCAGTTCTGTTTTGGATGGATTGACATTAAGTCCGCAATCTCGCCGAACGACTAAGAGTCGTCAGAGCGACTTCCATTAGTTCGCTCAGAATGTTTGGAAATTTACCCTGAATCATGGACACGACATCATCTGCATATGCGGTGACCTCTATACCCATTGAGTTTAGTTTCTTCAGGATCCTATCGATAACCAATACCCATAATAAAGGGGATAGGACTCCTCCCTGGGCAGTTCCTATGGTTACCGATCTCCTGATAGAGCTATTTCCGAGAACAGAGTTGATGTTTCGTGTGCATTTTACACAATCATTTTGTTATTCCCTGCTCGACCTCCGTACCATCTAAGGCCTGCTTGATGGCCCTACTCTCTACGTTGTTGAAGGCCTCCTCTATACCTAGGAAGGCTGCTAAAGCAAATTCCCCATGATGCAGACTAGCCTCTATTTCCCCACTACTTCATGTAGAGCTGTTTCTACCGATTTCCCTTTCATGTAAGCGTGTTGGGCTTGGCACAGCTGACCGCTGTTGCATTTGCTCCTTGTATGGGCATCGAGAAGCCTTTTCGGGGTTTTGGACACAAAGGAGGAGAGACTTATTGGTCTAAAGTCCTTTGATGACATATGGCCCTGTTTGCCAGCCTTGGGTATAAACACTACCCTTACCTCTCTCCATGCTAACGGTATGTACCCTAGTCTAAGACAGTGTCTGAATATTTCCCTATTTCTGGACCTAGTGTTTTCCGGAGCTTTTTGTAGCATTATTGGCAATATGCCATCCGGGCCACCGTAATTTCTTCCAGCTTAAGATGTTTTCTAGCACTTTGTTATCAAGCGGTGAGATTTCTCCCCCTGCTTGTCTATACAGGATAGTGTTCTTCGGTGCTTTGCACCTGGGAAGTGAGTGTCCACTAGAGTTTCTAACACTTCCTGACTGCTTTTGGCCCAAGTGCCATCATTTTTCTTAATGCAGCCTTGAAACCTCACCTGCTTCTGCAATATCATTGCAAAATTGTTTCCATGACGAGTTTTTTGATCGTCTAATAGGTACACAATTACCTATATTTTGTGGCCCCCACTGTATGATTTGGACTTGGACGAGTTTTGGTTCCAGCAAGTTGGCACAACGCACCACATCACCCGTCACAGAATCAATTTGTTGACTTTCTCTGGCAATGTCGTATCGATAAATTTAATGCTGCCTGTCCTTCCTTGATGACGGCACACATATCCATATGTATACACAACACAAACGCTTTACTGGTCGCTGTACTGTTCCGATTAAGTCGATGTAAATATGAAAAAATGTACGAGTAGCTGATCAAACTTTCAAAAAATTGGCGAATGTGTTTCGCAATAAAAGGAGTCTCCTCTTTCCAGGATCGAGCAGACAATGCTGAGGATACATTTATTCGGCTTACTTTCATCTGACTGTAGGTATTTAACAGATGAGTTTTTGTCACCAACTTTCGCCCTCACTATCTCCATAGTTCCTGGCAGTCACCTTCAATTTTAGCCGTTGAGCATTCTGTCAGTATTTCTGTTAAGGGCCTTTGGTCTAAATTTGCGACAACATGCCTCGGCGGTTAGTAGATAGCTTTTCGAATCAACTATCGCTCCTTGGAAAGTGCGAACGTCTAGCATACGTGATACTTGTGTTGCGTCGATCTTTATGTGATCAATCTCATTCCTAGTATTTAAAAACCTGGTCTTGTAGATGGCGGTCCTTTTATTTAGAAAACCAATTAGCACTAGAATGCGCCGTTTTGAAGCACAAAACTCATGTAACCTGGTTGCCTAATGACAATGGTTATGGTTGAAATGAGAGGTATACTTAACCCATCCCGTCGAGTTCAGGTGGAGGATAAGGGTTCCAATCATTCTGTCAGATATATCTTTCAGGTCGTTGGAGAAGGGTTTACCTAGAATACGTTGTCAGGATCTCGCCAGGGCCGGACACCTGTAAAGAAAGTGAAGAAGAGATTCTTTCTCATTACTGTCTCTGCAACAACGGCAGAAGGTGTCAAACTTGGCTGCATGACCTCCTATCGGCCAGTGGCCCATGCTAATGGCTACAATTCTGGCAATATCTGGTCTTTATCTGCCTAGTAGCTCATTAGTTTTAGATTCGCTTTAGCTGGGCCATGTCTTTCTTGATATAGGGCAGATAGAAATCTTGTTCCAACCTAGGTTGGCCAGCTTTAGGAAGTGATTGTGAACCCTTAACGACCCCAAGCGAAACATTGACTCCTTCTGTCAGAGAGCCGCTAAGGGCTGACTGGGCTTTGCCTTGCCAGATGATCTGCTCGCTCGTTTCCCTCATAGTTACTGTGTCCTGGGAGCCAGATGGGGGTGATATTTGATTGAGCAATTTGTTTGAGCAACCAGTTTTGAGGATATGATAGCTGCATCAGTAGCTTGGCTATCAGTGAAGATAGCAAGATTCCCATTGGGTGTTAAGATCGGTAGGCCGAGACGTTCAGCTTGTCTGAGAAAACGCCTGCGCCGACTCCACAGTCCTTTTTGATCCGTCCGTATAGATAGCAGTAACAAAATTTTTGATTACTTTGCCGCTCTTCCATTCTGCTCTGGTGGAAAAGTAAAAGAGAAACGCTTTCTGAGGTCTACGGTTGAGGTTTTATAATCAGTCGAAGACGCAACCAGGTTGCTTGGTTCCGTCTCCAGGACTTTATTATGGCCGTAAGTCATAGCAGTCCAGCACCCAGATTCTCTGAGATATGGAGTTTAAGAAGGAGCAAGTGAAGGATCACGGTAAGAGTATCCGTTAGACAGGATCTCAGAGCGCCCGTGGTTCCTTCTTTTTAGTCCGTCGATATTGTATTTCTTGCTTAGAGAAGGTCATCAGACGATAGCTCCTTAGTTGAGAATTGGACTTATAACGGGTGCACACATTCAGAGAGTCATTCTTGGCCGAAGGCCCCATTTTTTGCCGAAGGTTTTATTGCATGCGTAGAAAGCTATGCTTGCTTTCTTCACCCTGGTCTTGTACATGCCTAGATTCCGGAATCGCGTGTAAGCCTAAGCGCGTCAATATTGCACAGCATCGCTAATGTTCTGAAATGTAACCTTGATACGGAATGTCATCAGGACTTCGTTCACATGTCAAAAACTCAACCAGTTCTGGCAGAAATCTCTCTTACTTAAGTAGAAATCGATTGCAAATCAAACTGTCAAACGTTTGTTATTCATGAAAATTTTATGTGACGTCAGTATTCGTCATAAGCTGGGATAAATCGAAGCTCTTGAAAATAAGGACACAAACTAGGAAGTTGACCTTCCACTCAAATTTCACCAACTATCTATCCACTTGGAAAACTTCGCTTCCGGTGAAAACAATTTTCATAACTCATCGTTGTTTCCACACTTAGTAAATGATATCCTTCCTTAAGGCAAATTTGCATGTAATCGTCTTCTCTGCTGCTTTCAAGTCCTTTCTCCTATCACATTTGTCCCAGAGTTACGAAAGGAAACTCTGTTTCTGTGAATGTCTAATGACACAGACGAATTGATGATCTCTATCAATTGAATTGGAGGGTACCTTTGTGCATCGTTGTAGTCGCAGATGCAGTCGCCAGCGTCAGGATCATAAAAATATTTTCCGAAAGAGATATGTGTGTATGTACGCACGTAGCTGTTTGTCTGCTTTTATATCAAAAACAAGAACGCAATTTTGCAAGAAGGGCGCATCCTTTTTTTTTGCTTTTCCTTTTTCATGTGCACATATTGCAAAGAGAGAATGTGTGCTACATGACATGTCATTAAATAAACGAGCATGCAGTATAGTTACATGAGTGGGCGACTGGTATTTTGTGTATGGGGATCTGTTAAATGCAAAGCAACATGACAGGATAATTTTCCGTTGTAATTGGATACAAACAAATAGCTAGCTCGAACGAAATGTTTATTTACATCTTGAAGCATTGATCTGAAAATTCTATTAGTATGCAGACACAACGAAGAAATCTTTTAACACAAGGACAAGGACAAAGACACTAGCTATTGTAGTCATTATTTGGAATTAGTTTAGTTGTTTTTTTTTTTTTTATCTGAGGATGGCTCTGTGGCACAGATAGTTTAAAATTTAGATCGGTTTTAGATTGTCAGAGATTTTTTTTTTTTCGGTTCCGCCTGGAGATGCAGGAATCTTCAAAGGGTACCAATGGACCGTACCATTGGTTATGCCCGATTCATATATCTGAGCTGATGATATCATAAGTGTCGGCCAGTAGCTATATGCCTACGGGCTAAAACTCACCCCTCAGAGAGGAGGCACTATGAGAACTGGCCGCGCGTGCTCATAGTAGTAGGAAATTCGTTCCTCTGATTTTTTATCATTATGTGATGACTACGACTAAGTTACCTTAACAAGTAGTTTACGTTTCTGTAGGGGATATCGCGTTAGGTAGGTAGCTTTCCAGCCAAGGCACCTACTAATACCGGCATTACACGCGCTTTTTCCTTACGGTGCCAGATCGTACGGTATTGTTCTTTGTAGTCGGCGCTCGAGGTTTGTCATGTCCAGAGTACGGATTATTTCATTATTGCAATGATCATGAAGGCGAGTACGAAGTTTGTGAGCAAAGTTTGTTGCTTCGTCCGTCACGGTAGCAATTCCTAGATCTCTGTGAATATCACTATTCAATCTAAGAGTTTGTTGTATACGCTTAACTTCGAGTACCTTCCGAGTAGCCAAGTCTCTAAGTCTGATTTCGAGCTCGTCGCGCTTCTTTTTAACATGTGACTTCCACTTAAGTTTTGCGTCTAGTGTCATTCCTAGATATTTTGAATCGTTTGCGTACGGTATTTGTACCGAGTTAATGGAAATAGGTAAGTTGTTTACGATTCTCCAGGTCTTTGTCCATTCGCATACTTTGTTTAAAGCTCCTTGGAGTTTTCCCGTTGATGATTCGACTGACTCATCCGTTGCGAGGGTAGCCGTGTCGTCTGCGAACTTTGCTACGACAGTCCCTTCATCTTGTGGTAGATATTTTGTTTAGAGTAGGAACAGGATTGGGCCGAGATCGCTTCCTTGCGGAACACCAGCATAGATTTCTTTTAATTCTGTTATCAAGGTAAGATTCCAATATTCTGTGCAATTTATCCGGTAAGGTTACCCTTAGCCTATACCTCAGGCCTTCGTGCCATACCTTGTCGAACGCTTGCGATACGTCGAGAAAAGCGGTAGAGCATATCTTTTTCCCTTCTAGAGCTTTTTCAATTTCATTTGTTATTCGATACACCTGATCGATTGTGGAATGTTTAACCCGGGATCAAGTGTCTTCCTTCAATTGCTGGTTGCAATCTTTTTAGCAGATTTGGTTTGTATGTGAAGGACCACAAAACAGGTAATCTAGAAATTGAGTTGTGTATAAATGTATAGACGTAGGGTTATAGTAAGGCACGACTTATTTTACCACACAATGGGTCAGCATTGACCTGAGTGTGGCGTGGAGAACTTCTTCCCGCCAGCCCACATACCTAACGTAACCTAAATATTCACATTGAGGTTAATCTAAAAAAAAAAACCAACGAATTTCAAGTGGAGGCATACAACTTTTTCATCGACCTTAAAGCCACATATGATAGAAATATAGCAGATCCCCGACAGGAGGCTCAACTTCATGCGCATTCTTCAATCTCGATTAGGAGCAGTTAGTGTGTGGGAAAGGTGTTAGCATGACTCTGACGACGTTGCTATAATTGATTGCTATTAACATGCCGTTGTAGACGCTTTCGCTGATATCGATGAATAATTGGATCGAGTTGGTTTTGAAATGGGCGAGCGTTAAACTCCAACTAAGAGCATCTGGCTCAAAATCCACAGGTTCCGAATGAAAAAGGTACAAGGACAGAACTTCTGTTACAAAGAACAAGCTGTCGCAGATGGCATGAGGTTAACTGGAAGTAATGTGCCGCAGGAACAACAATTCAGCAATCCTTTTCGAGATATGTACATAGTTCAAAAAATAAAAACAACTCATCAAAGTACCCTTTAAGTCCTAAAAGTGCTTTTGCCCGTCTAAGAGTCCTGTGATTTGCCGACTTTCGTTGCTCAGGAAATAATTACCAATCGAGCACTTGGTATTCCCTTTTACCCCTTTAAACGGGTCTTTCAATGACTAAAATGAACATTAACACCCTGATCAGACTGGTACAGTTTAGTTTCCCGATAGTAAAACATGCATCTATGCCCATACATTTGATCATATGTGCTCCTACGACCACCTGCACATCCATTATGAAAACTAAAATTATGTGAAATCAACACGCCTAGTTATAAATTAAACATCATCCACGGAACTCCTCACCATTACCATATTCACAAATCCTGTTGTTATAATCCCCACACCCTCCAATGGTAGAACGCGTGCTTGAGAGCCTCCAATTAGCGTTCAACTGAACCGCAACCGAACACAAACAACAAACAGCGACGTTGGAATCTACGATAAGACATCGTTGACATGACAGTATAGCGATCATTATGCCCTCTGTACCCGTATCCGATGCATTACTGATGTACCAGTTGAATGAACTTACCCTATCTACCCGACTACCCCGACATCGCACCCTCGCCAAACATCCATTTACAGAGTGCCAAGCCGGCTTATGTGGCTGCTTGTCATGCACATCTGATGTCATGCACATCTGATGTGTGTTAGTTTGGGGGGATGGTAAAACTGTTGGTCCTTTGTCGACGTCGTATCGTCGCTCGTCAATTATACCCCCGGCATGATGTTTACCCAAGCCCTAGAATAGCCGACACATTACGTTAACAAGATTATCTTCAGATTGTGAACACTGGCATTACATTGATGCACGCGGTGAGCGTTGTTTTTTCTGACAGTCTCTGGTCTGACATCGTAACGTGGTTACCACTTCACCTGATGGAGATTGGCGCGCTAGTCCTGGCGCAATAGGATTTTATCACCTGTCCATCAGAATGTCAGGATCAAACAAAGCATATGCGAGCTAGGGCGACTGGCGTCATTGTAATGATTAGATTACATTTACACCGACATGCAAACGAGTTGTTGATACAAACATGTTGCATGACGTTCGAGGTTACGGTTCATTTTAAAGAAGAAAAAAAAAAACCCTTTCAATAGCTCACTGCAAATGGACATATTCAAGTACCACTTCTGGATTTTTGAAATCTCCCTCCACCCAATTAATCTCCAAGAATGGCACATCCATTCAACTTCGCAACTGCAACGAGAACGCCTTCAAATACCCGCTATAGGACACGGAATCGCAGTAACTTGACAGCTCATTCAAGTGAGTAATGTCGCAACCCTTAGCCATCTATTTATATCAATTTAAAATTGAAATAAAGAATCCAAGACAGAGCCATCTGCAAGAATTGGAATATTTATGCATGTAAATGTCTTACTTGATAGTCAGCCAAGTCGATTGAGGAAGAATAAAGATAAACAAACGTTTCGAAGGAAATTTATGGGCAAACTCAATTGAGTCAATAGAAAAATGGTGGAAAAATGAGGGGGAGAAGTGACTTAATTGCATTCGAATCCCCCCCGATACTACCCACCTACCTCAACCCATGTCAACTGACAATGGCTAAAGGATTGGAAGAGTGCAACCTCGGGGGCATCTGCTTCAAGTTTATGGGGCGTGTGAACTGCTACGCGAGCAATGGCACATCGGGGTTGACATCTTTTACTCGGCAATATTCCAGAAGATTTATCTTTATTTCGACATTTTCGATTTAAAGATATACATTGCAGTTTGTATTGAATTTCTAGCGATTCACAGTGTGAAGTAAATCGATACGAAGTTAAATGGGTTGAGATAAAGGATTTTTACTGTGAAAAATTAACTGGATTCGAGTTTGGTTATATAGAATATTCCTGAAAGAAATACGAGTATCTCATCAGTGCAACAAAATTCTTAACCACACTTATGAATATAGATTGAGTTGGAAGATATTTCCTTGCACTCAGATTTGCGATAGGAAAGCACTGCGGATCCACTAAGCTGATACCCCTAAAAATAGGCGTAAGAATCATCAGCATAATTAGGCATATGGACATGATGGAAAGGGTGGCCATAAATACCGACTGGATCCACATGGATATATGCCCAATTGCGAGAACCATGTGGCCAGTCTTCGACAAGGAGGAATATCTGGCTTTGGTCCAACGAATCGTCTCTGACTTAATTTCTTTGCCTCCTTTCATTGCAAGTGGTGCATGGACGAAGAAGTATTTGAATCTGTGCACACATTTTTCCCGGTCGACAGAAAAATCAGGACTCTTGGCAGTCGTATCTTCGGGGAGTTAGGAGACTTACTCGTAGAACTTAGCGGTTTTTTTTCTGTGCACGTTCCCAGGGTAATCAAAAATATGCACAATGGAAACGTAGACTAATATCTACGTCAGCAATGGTTAAGGTCACTTAAAGATGTTTTTATCTTATGTCCTGCAAAAACTACAGATGCATATCCCTGCTAAATCCTGTCCAACGTAATATGAGAACGTCTAAAGCCCTTCTGCAACACACACATCGGCAAATACCAGTGTGGCTTCCGGCCCGGCAGATCGACGATAGATCAAATTTTCACATCATGGCAAATCCTAGAAAAGACCAACGAATTTCAAGTCGAGACTCACCATCTTTTCATCAACTTCAAAGCCGCATATGATAGCATTCATCGCCGTGAGCTCTACATGTTGACAGAAGTAGTTAAGGAGTTTACCTACCTCGGAGTAAACATCAACTCCACGAACGACACTTTAGTCGGGATCCGAGGAAGACTGACCCAAGCAAACCGCTGCTACTTCGGTTTAGCGAAATAATTGGTTTCAAAACTCCTAACACGGAAGACAAAATGCGTGCTCTACAAAACACTTATCCTGCCAGTTCTGCTCTACGGTGCCGAGTGCTGGACGATAAGCAGGAAAGCAGAGCAGATTTTGAATACGTTCGAGAGAAAAATTCTTCGTCGAATATTCGGTCCCATATGCGAGGAGGGCGAATGGAGAAGAAGATATGACCGCCAACTCTATGAGCTGTATCAAGATGTTGATGTAGTCCGGAAAGCCAAAACACGTCGACTACACTGGCTCGGCCACATCGAGCGAATGGACAATAACGCTCCAGCTAAGGTGATCTTCGAGTCCCAGGCCCCAGGTTCGAGACGACAAGGAAGACCGAACCTCCGTTTTAAGGACCAAGCTATCGCGGATGTCAGAGGCTTGGTCTGAAAAACTGGAAGCAGCGTGACCAAGATCGAAGAGGATGGAAGGCTGCTGTGTCTCAGGCAGGGTCCCTCCACGGGTTGAGAGCGCGTTTAAGTAAGTAAAGTAGTAAAGATGTATACCGCGGTGTCTTGAAAATGGTAGAAAGGTCATGTCTAAAGGTAAGATAAGCGTGTAAGAAGACTTTGAAAAAAAAAAAAAAATTCAAATTAGGTGGAGAGAATACTTCTGTACGAAGGTAGTATACTTTGCGTACCTACGAGTACATTACGAACTTAAAGTAGCTAAAACAGGGACATAAACCTTTATATTTGGAGTACTAGACCACTGAGGTAATTTAACGGACGATAAAAGCCATCATAAAGCAAGACAAAAACATCGCCTTCTCGCGAAAGGCACAGACAGCTGCCTGTTCTGTGAGAATAGTGACAGTACAAGGATCATGCCTTTATCTACAAGCAGCTTCTACTGAGGACTATATGAGATGCATGCAAGATTTCTCCACCTTGTTTAACAAAAAGTATGCAACAAGTATTTGCCACAAATATCCCATATACGTGTCCCGTGTTGGGCATGGGCCATTTGTGTTGTGCTAATGGAATTTTAAAACTATGTTCACAGGCTTTCTTATGACAGTTATTACTCTCGATAGTCTGTTAGACATTCGCGAGAGGCAAACCGTGGAAAAATTCTTTGGGGTTTTCTGGCGGCCTTTACGACCTTCACGGCGGCCACAATATTGAAAGGTGAAGTCTGCTATTAATTTCAAAAACACATCAACAGATGGCCAACCTTTTATTATGCCGTATTCAACAGTCAACCACTAGGATCCTAGTTTGCTTCTCTGATGTTCGAAGAATCCGTAGAAGTTGTTGATGTCTTTGGATCCAACACCAGAGTCTCGGTACGAACATGAAAGTGTCCTTATATTTTTCGGTTATGTCTTACTTCAATCACTGATGTCCTACACAGTGAACTCTAACCATTGATAGGATAGGCATAAGTAGGCTTCCCACCTAAGACGCACCAATATTTGCTGGTTGGAGTGATCAATCTTATGTTACTCCAACCATTTGTTTCTGGATGCTGTCGAGTAGAGTTTACGTAATGTTTTCTTGTCTAGCTTTAAATGTGTGAGGGATATTCAAGCCACGGTCTGAATGGTGCTTTTGGTAAAGGAAAAGCTGTGCCGATATAAAGTAACTTTGAGCTCAATTTCATGGACGACGATTTTCCCATGTTGTATATCTGGTTGTTATAGGTTGGACTAGAGGTGACTGTCAAACCAAGAAGATGAAATCATTAGATACATATATACTCACTTTTTTACTCACATACTCACATTCAGTCCAGGGTGGACTTGGACCTCAACCAACAAAGGAGTTTCTAAGCCTGGAAGAAAAATTCTGTGTCAAACAAGGATGTCATGAAGAGTCCAGTGGGCTTCCTCACAGGCCTTACTCATCTTGTACACAAGCTAAACATTTGTTTAGCACTAATCTGGTACAGATGATATCCTTACAAGATTAGTGGAAAGTCTCACGGATAGCACTTATCGATTCCCTCACAAAGAGACTGTTTTATAGCAGCCAACTCGATGCGAGGTGAAGGTAATCTGCTACATGGCCCTCATTCGGCCCATGCTCGTATATGGTTGTCCCGTGTGGTTCAACGTGGGAGCAAGCTCGATGGAAAGGATTCGGGTGTTTGAGAGGGCTTGCCTTAGGGCCTGCCTTCGCTTATACAGAACACCAGAGTCTCAGTACATAAAATTCTACTCCAATGAGATCCTTTATAACAAGGCGGACATAAGCAGGGTGGATAATTTCTTGATCAAGATGATTCGAAGGCACATTGCAAGGGCAATGAACTCGATCTCTGGGGCCTACTACCCCAATGATATGTATCATGAGAGCGTGCGCCTTAACGGCTTCATTCCCCCAGAGGCGTTCCTCTATTTAGATGGAGAAGGTCTGATACAGGACAAAGTAGCGGTGCCGCTAATCTTCCATGTTGCCTGGACAGCTGTGGATAGGCGACTCAACTACGACCGAGACGTCGCGCTCAGCATGACGGAGCGTCTTCGGTTCAGTAGAGCGATCAGACAGCATCAGACATTCTGGTGGTTAAGGGACGGAGAGGGAACTCCCTCGTCCTTTCCTTTTGATACAGGGTAGCTTCTCTTAAGACGCAAAGCTGGCCTGGCCGGCTTACATAGGTTTAGGATTTAGGTGTAGGTTATATTTAGGTATATAAGGTAGTTTTTAAGTTCTTATTTTATATTAGTTTTTTATAAAAAACAAGTTCATTTTTCTAAGTTTTTATATTTTTCTTAGAAGTCTAGTTGTTAAAATAATTAATTTTAAGTTAGGTTACGTCGAAAGCATTAGGTTTAGCTTAGAGCACCCGTATAGGGTCAGTAAGTTAGAATAAGATTAAGTTAAGTTAGTTAAGCTAGTTTTAAGCGTGTTTGTCTAGCTCGTAAGT
This sequence comes from Blera fallax, assembly GCA_946965025.1. Lineage (NCBI taxonomy): Eukaryota > Metazoa > Arthropoda > Insecta > Diptera > Syrphidae > Blera > Blera fallax. The sequence goes on from OX337247.1 coordinate 44,217,915, forward strand.
AATAATGAATTCTTAAAATAAAATGCATTGAAAATGAATAAAAAAATGCACTTATCGATTCCGCTTTGGGAACAGAGGTTGGAGAAACTTACATTTATCCGTTTGTTTTTATATCCGCTGGCTATGGTTACGAATCGCCTTCAGGTCTCGAAAATACACCGGACGATACGGTTCCTCTACAACGTGGTCAGTTCCATAGTATAGATTTCACATTAAAATGAAAACCTCACCAAACGTCGCTACGTACATAAGTGGTTGCACAGGGATGATGATATTTAAAAGGATACATTTGCATCACTCTTCCACGCATACCCTCTACATTTACTAGAACTACTACTTCGACGAAATGAATAAAATGCCTGAATGAAATGAATATTTGCGAATAACTGCCTGGATGCTGACACCACAGGAGTTGGTCTATCCAAGGGGAATTATTCGTTCCAGTAGTTTATGGGGGAACAAAAAATATCCAGTACTGGTAAAATCACGTTCCCTCTCGGGACAAGATAAAAAAAAAATCTGAAAACTAAACTAACGCAATCATCATTTGACGGTTATATGCTTGTATATATCCTTGCACATTCGAACATAAAACGTGTACAGTGCTCGTGTTATGCGTACCGGTAAATAACCCTCTATTCCTTGGTGCAGACAGAGAGGCAGAGAATCCTTGAGTTAACTTTATCTAAAGAATTAAGGAAACATAAAAGCTTTTTGCAACTTCATCTAATGGAGAAAACCAGTTACGCGCTCTAATGGTGGAACTCATATTCCCATTCACGTTGTTAGAGGGAAATCCGCTATTTCCTGAGAACTTTTCTTTTTGCTCATTTCTTTGCCACCTGCTGCTAGCTATCGAAGGATGAGTGAAAGGACTCTTTCTGCGGTCGATCGGAATATCTGTGGAAAAGCATTTAAGAAAAAGCCGTTAGCGCGTTCAATAGCAAATTTTCACTTAATTTTATTTAATTTTCTCAACACTCATTTTTTCTAATGGCTTTTGCAGGCTTCATCGCCCGTTCCTAGTTTCACTTGCGGTAGAGAAGGAATTTTTTTTTTTTTTCTTTCTGTGTGAGAAAATTGAAAATCCAGGTTGAACGTGATTGATCCTTGTGGTGGAGAAGTGATTTCATTATGCTTAAAAGAGTTTAATGGGTTTTCCTTTCGGAAATTGATTGATTGTTGGCTCTTAAAGGGCGAAAAACATTCGTATCCTCGTGTTTAAGGTATGAGAGTATTCGTCATGGCTATTTCCGGTTCCTTTAATGATTTCGTTTTTAATTGTTTATCGATTTGAGGATTTTGTGATCAAATTAAAGGACATCTTATTATTAACGAAGAATTTCGACAAGGAAAAGAGATTAGATAGACTCTACTTCCTGAATATCTTCTCGCCGTTAAAGTGTCTGCGTGGTAAAGGAACGATGCCGCCAAGGAAATAGTCAGAACGGGATCTTCAATATTAATTTGATTTATGGTGGTGCCGTGAAATAACGCCACTTGGCAATTGTGAAATAAGACCATATTTCAACATTTGGCCTTGTTAGGTTAGGTAAATGGGTGCCCTTGCTGATAGGATTGTCAACGGCTCATTAGACCACTAAGTGTTCATTGTGCCCAATATTTTAAAACCCTGGGAACCTAAATATCAATCTTGGACCGCTAAGTTAAACCAACCAGATAAATGTATGGAACTCAGGAGTTTGCTTAGCTCAATGTTACCTAACTCGTCCAGTTCTGAAAAGAAGTAACTGCCAAGAGCACGTCTTCTTTTAATGCCGAGAGTTGGGCAGTCACAAAGGAGGTGACGAACGGATTCTATTTCCTCTTCGTCGTGCGGTAATCCTAGCCGTACTGCGTGATTACCTATCACACAGTGTCCTGTCACGACCCCAACAGCTATTCAGATATCCCTTCGACTTAGTTCCATAAGACTGATTGATCTCTTTTTGTCGTAGACTGGCCATAATGGTTTGGCTGTTGCGCATGTATCTAATCGGTACCAGCGTTTATTGGCCTCCTCAATGGTCTACATTTCTATCTCCCTTTGCAGTGTACTGAGCGGTATCAGAGAGGGCCCGTGAGGAGTTCATAAGCGACACTTCTCTGGCTAGTTCGTCCGCTTTTTCGTTACCGGAGATATCCGTGTGGCCAGGTACCCAGTACATGGTCACCGTATTGGCCGCTAAGATGTCAACCAGTCGCTTTTTACAGATTCTTACGAGCTTAAATTTTATCGATGTGGACTGCAAAGCCTTAATGGCTGCTTGACTGACGACATAGATGCTGATTACTTTTTCTGAAATATTTTCCTCAATAATCATGTCCGCAGCTTATTTTATTGCAACAACTTCAGCTTGGAAAACACTGCACCTGTCTTCAAGTCAAAACGAGCGAAATGTATTTCGAGACTCACAGTATACACCGGCACCCGTACCTCCGATCATTTTTGATCCTTCGGTGAAGATGGCCAGCTCATTCTCGAAAGGGACTCTGCCTTCATTCCATTCCTCTCTGCTAGGAATTCTAATAGAGAATCTCCGGTTGCTGTTTGGTAGTGGGATGAAGTAGTCCATTTCCGTCCGGATTCCCGATGCATTCCATCGATTTAGAACTGAGGCATTACCAAAAGGTTTAGCTGTCCATAGACCTGCTTCCCTTGGTGCAGTTTTAGCTGCCGAATATGCACAGTATACATATGTCAAGTGGAAGCAGATTCAGTATTGTTTCCAGAGCTGCTGTTGGTATTGATCTCATCGATCCCGTCACCCCCAGACAGGCTGCTCGGTGAATCTCTGTAACGCTTTCAAGTTGGTATTACTTCTCGAGCGTTTTCCACCAGACTACCGAACCGTAGGATAAGATGGGTCTTACTACCGCTGTATATAGCCAGTAAACCACTTTAGGCTTGAATCCCCATGATTTCCTGAAGACTCTTCTGCATGCAATGCCACAAGGGCCTTCTTGATTCGATGTCAATGTTGGCTCTCCAATTTAGTTTGGAATCAAAAATCACGCCGAGATATTTAGCAGTTTTCTGAGCTATCAGATCGATAACGTTCATACGAGGGTATTTGAAAAGATCGATACCAGATCTTTTCCTCGTGAAAAGTACTAACTCGGTTTTCATCGGGTTCACTTCCAGCCCGCAGCCTTTGACCCGGTTATTTACTAGTAGTAGTGCAGTCGTTCGCTGAGTACGGGAATTAATTTACCTGGTACCAAGATGCCAACATCATCGGCGTAGGCTGATATGTTGAAGCCATTCCTTTCTAGTGTGCTTAACATATCATTCCTTGGGGAGTGCCCTGCTTAACTCTCATTCTACCTTTTGTGTCTCCAAGTGTGGAGTTGATTACGCGGGTACTTAGCATTCGTTATTGGCCTGCAGTCCTTGGCGCCTGCGTGGTTTATTTTACCCGCTTTCGGTATGAAAACTACCCTAATTTCACGCCAAGATTTTGGAACGTAGCCCAGTTTGAGACACCAGCCATAAATGTACTTGAGCCATGGAATAATAGATTTCCCCGATTCTTGTAGCATTATAGGATGCATCTCGTCAATCCCATTTGATTGTCCACAGAGTCTTTTGATCGTCAATCAGTTTGTCAGCAGTTACGGTCTCAATGCTAACTGGCGTAGATGTGGTTGCCGGACAGTATGTCCCTGCGTCCTCACAGCCTTACTTACTTACTTAGGTGGCGCTACAGTTCGGGGCCTCTACCAACAAGCCTCTCCAGTTAGTCCGGTCCTTAGCTAACTGCCTCCAGTTCCGCACTCCAAGTTGGTTGAGGTCCCTTTCTACTTGTGCGCGCCACCTTAGGCGAGGTCTTCCTCTACTGCGTTGTCCCTCCGGGTTAGATTCGAAGACTCTGCGGGCCGGAGCATTGGTGTCCATTCGCTCTACATGTCCTAGCCATCTCAAGCGACTGATGCGCAGTTTTTTGACTAGGTCGATGTCGCTGTACAGCTCGTAGATTTCGTCGTTGAATCTTCTCCTGCAAAGCCCGTCAACGCAAACGGGACCGTATATCTTCCGAAGAATTTTTCTCTCGAAGCGACCAAGGATATCTTCATCCGCTTTCGACAGAGTCCATGCTTCAGCGCCATAAAGCAGGACTGGGATGATCAAGGTCTTGTACAGAGTCTCCTTAGTTGTTCGAGATAGGGCCTTATTACTCAATTGCCTTCTCAGCCCAAAGAAACAGCGATTGGCAAGAGTAATTCTTCGATTGATTTCTGATGAGATGTTATTTTCAGAGTTAATAGCAGAGCCAAGGTAGACAAAGTCCCTTACTACCTCCTCACAGCCAGGAAAGTGAAATTTCAGAAAAGAATCTTGCGTGTTCTCATAAGAGTCTGTCCAGCTGCCATCACAGTTCCTGATAGTGGATATCTGTAAGGTAGCTTTGGTAAGGACCTTCCTCAAACGAGCCACCTCTGTGGTCTTGGCCTTGTTACACTTTGGTAAAGTATTTCACTTTACCGAAGTGTAATAAGGCCAAATGTTGAAATATGGTCCTATTTCACGCAAAGCCACATTTTCCGATTTGGACACTAGGGGCATTGGGCTTCACACAAAGAGTGTGGTTTGGCACTGCTTAATTTTAGGTACATAAAATTAGTAATGAGTGGGTTAAAGGGTTAGTCTGTACCGGAGATGAACTGGCTATCTATACCACCGGATCCAAAATGGATGTAGGTACTGGTACGGGTGTCTACAGCGAGTCCCGAAATACAAACCGGTCCATCAGATTTGAGGACAATAGCAGTGTTTTTCAAGCTGAAATTGCCGCTATGTGGGTAACATCTCTAAAAAAAGCAATCAGCATCTACATACAGTTAATCACAAAAGTAAGTATACAGTAATTAAAAAAAACACTATCTTGGAAGTTTCATAGATTTAAATATTTTGTGGAACATCCTTTTGCTTTCAACACTGCTTTCACTCTCGAAAGCATCGAATTGACCAGATTTTGTACAACTCTTCTCGAAGAACGCGTTTTGGATCATCTCTTGTTTTGAAATCGTGTTTCCTAATTTGTCGCTTAAGATGCTCCAGATGCTCAAATTCATTCATATCAGGCGATTAAGGTTGTGCCTTTTTTGTACGTTTTTTAACAGCAATTCCATAACGACATGAGAGGTGTGCTTAGGGTCATTATCTTGCTGCCAGAAAATTGACCGATCCAAGCCCAATTTTGTGGAACTCTCATGAAAATTGTTTTTCAGGATGCTGAGGTATCCATATCTGTTCATAATAAAGTTGATAAAAACTAAATTCCCAACCCCAGATACCGCCATACACCCCAAGCCATAGACAACTTACGAGTGATCCTTCTCAAAGGAAAGTGAGTGTGTACTTACTTTTGTGATGTGAATTTTCGCATTGTTGTGAAGTTTCCGATGTCAAGATAGGCACACATTTTCAGCGATTTTTTGTTTTGACTGACTCCGCAGATTTCTAACAACAATTAGGGTGCATCTTATTAGTAATGTTGCCAGTCAGGCAGCCATTAAAGCGTTACAGTCAACATCGGTGAGGTCCAAGCTCGTGCATGAAAAGACTGCAAGATATCTCATTGGCCACCAGGGTGAACCTCTGTTGGGTACCGAGCCACATGGATGAAGTAGCCAGGGCAAGGTCACATCTAACCGCCTCGCAGGCCCTTCTCTAGCCTAGCACACCGCTAAGCACTTTGAACAGAAAGATAGGCATTGAGTCTAACGAGGAAGCTAACAGGCATCGATTAGATAAATGTGCCATGGCCAAATCTTTATGGCCAGTCTATGACAAAAAGTGTTCCACAGATCTCATGAAACTCAGTCACAGGGATATTCGTATAGGCGTCGGCGTCGTGGGCGCCGTGGCTCAAGTGGTTAGTGCGTTGGATCACAGAGCGGGAGGTTCAACGTTCGAATCCCAGAAAAACAAGTTTTTTCACGGTCCCACCTCTCGCGAATGTCTGACAAAAGTCCGAGAGTAATAACTGTCAAGAGAAAGCTTCTCAATTTGCCTTTCGGATATGCAGGTCCCTTCCATTTGTGTGAAAAATATAACACGCACAACTCGAATGGTTGCGAGAAGCTAGCCCCTGGACCATATACGGTCTGTTGTGCCAAGTATTTGTATGTTGTTTTTTGTCGGCGTCGTGACGGGACACTGTGTGATAGGCAATCATGCAGCACGGCTAGGACTACCCCACAACGACTTCTGTAGGAACTGCAGGGACAAAGAGGAAATAGAATCCATTCGCCACTTGCTATGTGATTGTCCAGCACTAGCCATCAAAAGGAAGGACGCTCTTGGGATCTACTTCCCTGCTGGAGCTAGATGATCTAAGGAACATTAAGCTGAACTGACTCCTTTTAGTTTCTCAGGGGTCTACTATTCGGCACAATGGCCTCATCGTTAGTCTATGTGAGTCGTTGACAGTCTCTTGTCAACTAGAGCACCCATCTACCTAACCTAACCTAAGTACGTACTACGACTGACTGGATATTAAAGCGCAGCCGTGAAAGAAAATGTTTTAAATTAGAAGAGTTAACGACTAAAGGACCACTGAAAACGCAATTTTTAAATGCTCTTTACCATCACTTTTATTTAAATCATAAGGATAGTTAGTATTAACATCTCAAGTCCTCTGCTTACAGAAGACGCCTGCTAGTTGTCCGAAACAGATGACGCGAGTGTTCAAGCTATTTAGTGGATCTGTACGATGTTTTCGATGGCGTTCAGAATGTCGATTATGCTAGCTGTGCTCCGTGGCTTTAGAAAGAAAAGTAAACTTAAGTCGTATGAGCTTTATGTTAACTGCTTAAAACTTACGTTCACTGGGCTGGAATGGATATTGATAATGCCTTCGATTTCATTGAGAAGGACTATAATGTTCTCAATCTGGGAGGGGGTGAGAGAACTGCGAGCCTGAAGGAACGTTAGCCAGGTTAGTAAGAACTATTAATGAACGAAAAATACTTACATTAAGCGGACTGGAGTGGATGTTAATGATGCCTTCGATTTGATTCAGAATGTTGATAATATTGTCGACATCAGCGGAACTGAGTGTGCCACGTGCCTAAAAATCGCATTTGGTTATAAAATGGAGAACATTTGGTTTAAAGACTTATAACTGACTTTAAGGACACCAACTAGGCCATCGATCTTGTTAACAATGCGGACAGCGACTGGTACATTTACAGCGCCTTCAGCAACATGTACCTGCATAAAAGTAGTGGAATTAGGCAATGAAATCATGTTTGTCGAACTACTAGACTTTACCTCAGGAGCAGCCTTCAATGAGTGAATATTGACGATTCCTTCGATTTCATTCAGGATACTCTCAATTTGGGCCGGAGTGAGTGAGCTACGGGACTAGAAACAGAATTAAGTCGGGGATAACTTTAGTGAGATGTGCTTTTGAATTACATTGAGTTGACCCAAGATTGAGTTTACAGCGTCAATGAAGCCGGGAATATTAATAACGCCCCCACGAGACTAACGAGGGAATAAGGAAAGAAAAGATTGGGAATAGTTCTGTTGAAAAGGCTGAACTGTATGTAGCTTTACCTGACTGGAGTGGATGTTGATAATGCCCTCAATTTGGTTCAAGATGTTGACAATGTTTTCAACTTGGGCTGGTGTAAGGGAGCTGCGAGTCTAAAGGATCAATTGAAAGAGTTATGAAAGGGAAACTTGTTTTGTTTCAACAAACTTACGCCCAATTGACCGAGGATTGATTCGACAGCATCAATGAAGCCAGGAATGTTGATGACGCCTCCACGTGTCTAAGGAGAAAAAGTGTATATTAAGGGAGAGTCAGGGGAGTCAGCTGGGGCACATTTACCTGGCTCGAGTGAATGTTGATAATGCCCTCAATTTGGTTCAAGATATTCACAATGTTCTCGATTTGAGTTGGTGTAAGGGAGCTGCGAGTCTAAAGGATCAATTGAAAAAGTTATGAAAGGGAAACTTGTTTTGTTTCAACAAACTTACGCCCAATTGACCGAGGATCGATTCGACGGCATCAATGAAGCCAGGAATGTTGATAACGCCCCCACGTGTCTAAGGGGAAAAAGTGTATATTATGGGGAGTCAGGGGAGTCAGCTGGGGCACATTTACCTGGCTGGAGTGAATGTTGATAATGCCCTCAATTTGGTTCAAGACGTTCACAATGTTTTCAACTTGGGCTGGTGTAAGGGAGCTGCGAGTCTAAAGGATCAATTGAAAGAGTTATGAAAAGGAAACTTGGTTTATCTCAACAAACTTACGCCCAATTGACCTAGGATTGATTCGACAGCATCAATGAAGCCAGGAATGTTGATGACGCCTCCACGTGTCTAAAGAGAAAAAGTGTATATTATGGGGAGTCAGGGGAGTCAGCTGCGGCACATTTACCTGGCTGGAGTGGATGTTAATTATGCCTTCAATTTGATTCAGAAGTTCCACAATATTTTCAACCTGGGTTGGAGTCAGTGAACTGCGAGCCTAAGGACAGGATTAGGAGTTGAATATTTAGGAAAACAGGCGAATCTGAGATACTACTACTTACATCGAGTTGAGTGGAATGAATATTTACGATTCCTTCGATTTGGTTTATAAGATCGATGACTGAAACGCCATCGCTTGTTGACTTCGATACCGGCAAGCTATAAGCCTGGAAAAGGATCAAATTAGTAATCGGGACTAGTGTCTATCCAGTTTAACTTACGCTGAAAACGCATAGAGCAAGGATGAGGAAACGTCCGACCATATTTTCTTTTCTTTTTTTTTTGTGAAGTTAATACCTATAACACTGGCTAACTGATGGCCATGTGGAGCACTGCTGGCGGTTTTATACTTTTAGAAATAATTTTTTTGGCAAGCTATCGTGTCAAACAATTGGGCGTTGCGCCCTGTTTATCTGGACAGATTTTTTTTTTGTAATGCGAGTTTTTCAAGTTCATTTGTGCAGACATTACTGGTGTGTTGAATTTCCGATTGAAAAGTGAAAGGCGATATCGTTCCCCACTGTCGAGATTAACCAGTTTGAAAGGTTCAAGTGCTGCCTGATTTTTAAGCGTGCAGCGCTGATTGTCATCGAAGTCGTCTATTTATTTTGAAAATAGGTACATAAATGGTTATTCGGATTGTGAAGTGGGCATATGTCTATGGAAATGTTGAACCGCAGACGGGGTGACTATTCGCACGTTCTTTTCTGTGAGTAGATAATTTATTGCGTTGCAGGACAGAAATAGGTACTACGGTACTACCGATACTAACTTATGGCGTGATCGTCGGATGGATGGGACTTGATAAAATCTCTAATTAACAACACCACATCATCCTGTTCTGGATTGGAACGGCTTCTTACAGGTTTCAGTGGACGATGAGATACGAAGACAAAAGGATATTAGTGATGACTTTGTGAATTCAACAGTGAACTGCCCACTACTTGACAATCACAGACCATTTAGCAAAAATCAAAACTGCGTTCCATCGCCTTTAAGCCGGCAAAGTAGCTGGACTTGATGGTATACTAGCCGAAAAGTGATCCCGACAAAGTCCTCAAGACAAGTGATCTTAAGAACCGCAATCATTGGCGCAGTTTTACTTATTTTCTAAGCTTTTTGCAAAACAAGCATTCTCAATCGGATAAAAACCTTAATCGATTTTAGGAATGAAGATAGAAGCATACGCCTCCAGAGGTACTCCTCAAGGCTCTGGATCATTGTCCTGAATGAGGTGCTTCAGAAGCTAAGATGCAGTGGGGTCAAAGTCACAGCGTATGCGGATGACGTTATTGTGGTGGCAACAAGTAAATACTTCCCTACCCTTAGTGAATTAATAGGTGGGGCACTGAAGACCCTAGACACCTGGGCTAAGAAGTGTGGACTTGCGGTCAATCCTCAGTAAACTGTACTGGTACTCTTCACCAATAAAAGGAAGATTCCGCAATTTAATACACCCTCTATCGGAGACACCCGCCTTACAATCTCGGATAGTGGGAAATACCTAGGACTAGTGCTGATAAGGCAACAATAGCCTTCTACTCCTGCAGCCGAATTCTTGGAAAAACTTGGGGCCCCTCTCTCAAAATTATACTGTGGATGTATACAGCTATTACTGGCTTATGGCCGTGTGGTGGCAGGCAGTCGAAAACACACGAACCTAAAAGCCCTCACGAAGGTAAAAAGATTAGCGTGCATCGGCACCACCAGTGCTATGAGAACAACACCAACGGCAGGTCTTGAGGCGATCCTCAAGATATCTTCATGCAGTCACAGGCAGCCATGAGCGCCCTAAGAATAAGCCAGTCTAAAAACTGGAAAAAAAAATACTGTGGGTCACTCAACGATCCTACAAAAATACATTGGCCATGTACCTATCACGGACTACATTACGCCACATTTAGACTTCACGAGACCGTTCTCCTGCGCCTTCCCCACCAGAGAAGAATGGAAAAATGACCACGTACCGAATGCGCAATCCATATCTGTGTACACAGACGGCTCCAAAATGGACACTGGCGTTGGTTCTGGCATTTTCTCCGAACCGCTGGGGATAGCACGGTCAATCCGACTCCCAAAGCATAGCAGAGTTTTCCAAGCGGAGGTCCTGGCAGCGACAACAGCAGTCCGTGAGTCTGCGGTAAGGGCAATACCTCCTGAAGGTATCACCTTTTTTATTGACAGTCAGGCTGCTATTAAAGCAATTGCTGCCGTTGGAATAACATCGAAGCTTGTGATGTGCTGTCGAGAAGAACTCAAGGCTCTTGGCAGGCAGCATAAGGTCATGCTCTGCTGGGTTCGTGAACACGAAGGAATACCAGGCAACGAGAAGGCTGACTAGCTAGCAAGGAGTGGCTCTGCATTGACTACCGAATTGACAGACCCATCCGTGAGAATCCCGGGAAAAAAGCCACGAGAGAGAAACTACAGGTGGAACTCCATAGAAACCTGCGTTTTCACAAGGAAACTATGGCCCACTTTTGACAAAGCTAGAACCAAGACACTTGTTCGGAAAGACCGGAAATCCATTTCCACCCTCGTGAGTACCACCACAGGGCACAACACTCTACGGTATCATATGAAAAAACGACGCTTGACAGAAGAGGAGTTCTGCAGAGGCTGTGGCGATGAGGACGCGATTGAGGAGACAACCCACTTCCTATGCCACTGCCCCGGTCTCCAACATTCTAGATACAAGTTCCTGGGAAGGCAGGACCTAGAGGAGCTCTCCAGAATGCCAATGGAAGCTCAAATGAAATTCATCAAATCGACAAGATGGTTTGTATGTGAAGGACCACAAAGCAGGTAATTTATTAAGTTGTGTATAAATGTATAGACGTAGGGTTATAGTAAGGGACGATTTATTTTACCCCAAACGGGCAACACAATGGGTCAGCATTGACCTGAGTGTGGCGTGGAAAACTTCTCCCCGCCAGCCCGCATACCTAACCTAACATAATCGATTCTACGCTTAAGATACGTCAAATTATCACCACGCTAAGTATCATTCTTAGGAAATAAACAGAGTTCAAGTCATTACTCTACCTCTTGTTTTGTCGACTTTGGGACGTCCTTTGGCCATGTTAATCAGGAATTCTTCTAAAGATGAATAAGCACTACTGGGTTACCCTAAAAATTGGTGCCTGCCTTGAACGAGTCTTATCAAATGCAACACTCTTCTGTGCGTCTTAGTTATCCTGAATTTAGCCGATTTTGTACCAGCTATTAGTAAAAGTGCGGGGATAAGACTCCCTAAATCAAGCTATTTAGCTTCTTTTCAGCACGAAAAATAAGATCCATGGTTCCCCACTACCAACGCAATATACCAGGGAAAAATTTTAAAGTACAATGCGTTGAGAAAGCAGAGAACTTAGCACTTTCTGAAAATGCTGGGGATTGCAATTAGGCTACGAAGGATGGCAATGAAATGTAGGTCTTCGCCATAGGTCTTAGGAAGGCCAAATTAGTATTTTATTCCATTTGACAGCCTTTGGATTCGAACAGCGGTAGAGTATAGAGTAACTGGTTCTAAGAAGACAAAATTCGTCATGGATTTTCAGATTCGGATTCTTTTATAGTAACTTCAGTGGTCCCTCAAGGTAATCATTACGGACCTTTGATATTTATGCTTACAATAAATTATGTCGAACGTGTCAGAAACCTAAATCTTTTTGTCTAAGTCAATGCAAATCTATATAAGAATCTGCAGGAAGACCAGGAGTTTGGCATCCCAATATATAAGTTCCTAGTGTTAAATGTTCGATTATCTAAGTAAGGTCCAACGTACAGCTTGTCTGTGCATAAGCGGACCATTACGTACAACTCCCTCCGCGGCACTGGATATTCTGATCCATCTGATACCCCTCGATATATTTATCTAGCAAATGGCAGCGAATGCAGCCGTTCGCTTTAAAGCTACCCAACAGTGGTCAAGAAAAGAATTCGGTCACGCGTCTATTTTGAATAAACTCAAAATCCCTCCCGAAAGAACGGACGACACCATCCCACGTCTAAATTTTGAGAAGAACTTCCTAGTCACCATCCCTTCCAGATCACGCTGGGAGGACGATGCATTTTTAGAAGATGATTCTATTCACTTCTACACTGACGGGTCTAAAACCAAAGACGGAGTCGGTGCAGGTGTTTTCTCTGATAAGCTTAACCTAAAGCCGGGGCATAGAGACATTCCAGGGAATTGTAAGGCCGATGAACTCGCCAGAATAGGAACAACTATACCCATCTTGCCGGACAAAGGCTCCTTAGGCATTCCAATCGCTACTCGCAAACTTAAATTTAAGCTGGATGCTGTCGAGAGAATCTTAGGTGGACAAGTGGATCAACATGTCTAGCGAGAAAACAGCTTTGGCCGGAGCTGGATCTAAAACGCTCTAAGATTTTGATTTCTGTCAATAGATTGCATATCGGCACCACAATAGGTGTCATCACTGCATAGATCACTACGGCAAAAAATGCCGAATTTACCATTTTTTATGACGAGATTAGGTATCCTTAGTGTGATTATTACGCGATCCAAATATAACGTCTGATATGTTTCCAAACAAAAATATTCTTAATCGAGATTTTTCCAGAATCTTACCTGTCAAACATTATGATAGCTATCTGGTGAAACATGTCAAATACTCTGCAACTCCAGACAGGGTATCCAGCGCCAGCCATGGTTTTGTTCTCTAATCGCCATAAGCAAGTCGCGACAGTGTTTCCTTATCAACCTGCATCTAATTTGTAGCATTTATGTACATATGTACATACATATATATGACCTCTCATCGACGGCTGCGACAGATAAGAATGTCGCTGAACGATATTTAATTCATAAACAAAAGATTGACAACCTCCTTATCGATAAATTATGTCGAGTGGCAGTAACATACATCGGATGTTGACTAATGCCTTTCGTAATACACACCCTTGTAAGCCAATGCAAGGGTAGTCACGTATCACAAAAATTGCACAATTTGAAATTTTTACTCATGCACAATCCTGGAATTGCTAAAGAATCATCATGTATTGAAAAATGCAACGCAAACACCTTTATCAATGCTGACATACCACAAAATAAAACCAGAACACGAAGTAAAATTAAAAAAATCTTTAAACCCCTGTACAGCCCACAACGTGCCTTGAAAACATAAAACGTGTCGCGTAACCGACATATGTATGTATACTCGCATATATTGACAAATCTCGGCTATGGTATCCATGCTTACTTACTTACTAAGGTAGCGCTATACTTCGAGGTGAACCTGGGCCTCAACCAAAAAGCCTCTCCAGTTAGCCCGGTCGTTAGCTAAATGCCTCCAGTTGCGCACTCCAAGTTAGTTGAGGTCCCCTTCGACTTATGCGTGCCACCTTAGGCGAGGTCATCCTCTAGTCCCCTGTTCCTCCGGGTTAGATTCAAAGACTCTGCGGACCGGAGCATTGGTGTTCACTCGCGTCATAGAGCAGGACTGGGATGATTAAGGTCTTCTGTAGAGTCTCCTTAATCGTTACAGGAACAGCGATTCGCAAGAGTTATTCTTCGATTAATTTCCGCCGAGATGTTGTTGTCAGAATAAATAGCAGAGCCAAGGTAGACAAAGTCCCTTACCACTCCCAAGTTATACATGGCTGTAAACTGTGACGTTCTGTCCAATTCGTCGATGTTGTGTGTCCCTTCTTGTTGACAGCATATACTTGGTTTTGCCCTCATTTACAGCTAAACCCATTTTAGCGGCTTCTGTTTCGATACTAGCGAATGCACCAGTGACAGCCCGCTGTGTTCTGCCAATTATGTCAATTTCGTCAGCGTACGCTAGTAGTTGCACATACTTTTGAAAGATTGTGCCTCCAGTGTTGGCTTGTGAATTTCGCACAATTCTTCAAAGTATGATGTTGAAGAAGTCACATGTTAGCAATCGAAGGTCGCGATGAGGCCATTACCGACCTTGATGGAGCAGCGAGCGTTCTCCTGCACAGACGTGCGAGTTTGGCAGGGATGGCAAAACCAGACATGGCTCTGTATAGCTCGTCTCCATAAATGCTGTCATATGCGGCCTTAAAATCGATAAAAAGATGGTGAGTATCGATTAAGACTTCTTGGATGGATTATGGACTTTCCTGTCCTGAAACCACACTGATAGGAGCCTACAGGTTGTTGACGAAGGGTTTCAGGCGTTCACACAGTATGAGCGACAAGATCTTATAATTGGAGCAGTTGAGGAGGTTTCCTTTCTTGTGGATCGGGCAAACGATGCTGAGATTCCATTCATCAGGCATACACTCGTTTGACCAAATCTTGGAAATGAGTTGACGTATGCTCTCAGTTCCAGCTGCCTTGAACAACTCGTCCGGTAAGCCATCAGGACCCGCAGCTTTGTTGGATTTGAGTTTGGATAGTGCTATCCTCACTTCGTTTTGGTCAGGTGGACGGAAGTTTTGGCTGTCATCGTCTTGGAATGATTCGTTCTGTCTGAAGTATGTTGGTCTTCACCGCCGTTACACAGTCTGCAGAAAAAGTTTTTCCATATTCTCAGCACCAAATGTTACTCTACAAGAAGATTTCCTTCTTCATAGCTACAGGTTTCCGTACGGATCTTGTTGGCCTAACACTTTCTGTTAACCTTTATCATATAGCATTGCTCATACATACATATGCCTGGTGAAGGAGCTCGTAGAAACATTCTTTGTTAGCGTCGTCCTTGTTTTCTGTGGAGTCATGTTCGCATATTCGGCTAATGTTGGCGAATTTAGCATTGATGCAGATTGCCTTAAGACGCTCGCTCACAAATAAGCGCTATTTCTCCTCTCTGTACCAATCACCATAGTAGATGTCACAGTAACTAGGGTTGTTTTTACGCGGTAGGGAACTTGCCTCGGCGCACAACCCCCAACCTAGAGGGCCAGGTCCTTCAGCGTTACCGATGGCAATTAAGTGCTCCTGCCCCACTAACTCTTTTCTAAGACCCTTCCTCACTCATGAAAGCTCCTTACTGACCTAAGCTTCAAATATGTCAGAGTATCTCAAGTAAGGCTTCCGCCAGTCTGGCTGTGGACGTCACCGTTGATTCCACTAATGGAATCCCTCCGCTGCTCTTCCTTCTGAGGACCACTTGTTAGATACTGCAGAACTGAACAATGCAGAACCTAAAAATACGTTGCGTAACATCCACTAAATTCTACCAGCAAATGTATCTCTACGATCTAACATCGGGTCGCCACAATTTAAACCGCTGCCTACACCTCACTCGATATCGACATTTTCTAGGCGATAACTAACAATTGACTGACAGTAAAAATATAAAGTGAATCAAAAGCACACGTAATTTATCATGACTGATTTTTGAAGTACTGATTTGCTTAACTTTGCTAAAAAAAATTATGAACGTGCATTCGATAGAAAGTGTTCCTGCTCGCGCTGTTGCGTATCTTATCTTATTTATTTCCCTTCTAGAGTTCATATAAGTAACAAGCTTAGCGAGGAGCCTTCAGCTAAAAGTATTTCTCGGAAACTACTTTGGTTAAGGTAACAGTCAACAGAACAAAGAAACTAACACTACTTGAAGCGCTGACAGCCGAGAAGTAGATCACCACTCAAAAACTCCGCTGAAGGCCAGACGATCTATATTTATTCCCGTATAAGCTTGATTGATTACAATGCTATCCTATACTTCTAGTGAGCGCAGGTAAGTCTTGAATAAAATACCAACAAAGTCGCGTAATCTTTCCTTAATTCATTTAGGACGAGGAGGCAAGCAACCCGTCGAAGACCACTACGCTCTCTCATTAGCAATTTTTAAATAATTTATAGCCGAACGAAAAACTTCCAAAAGATTCCCTCAAAATTTAATACAAGTCTCAAAAAACACGTCTTAAAGTCTTGTCTCCGAAACTATCTATCACAAGTCAAGAAGCTCATCTACGAGCAGTTGATATGACAGCATCATCAAATGTTAGAATTTGTATATCGTCATCCAAAGATTTGCTTCCTCTTCAATGCTCACATTATATACTCAAACAGGACTCTTGTCAATGTCCTCGTCTGGCATTTCAATGTGTCTTCGGCTTCTCCAAACCAATAATACCGGAACTAACATTCAAAATACAAACATACAGCTTCCTTCGATGCCTAACGCTTAACAGCACACACCCAATGACTATATACATAGATATATGTATATAACCACCCACAAAGTCGATACAAGCTGTACATCTTCTCATTTTTCCTCTTGGTCCTTTCCTACAGAGATCTAAGGATGACACAAACTGTCAATAATGTGCTGTGATTTGGACTATTCACTTTGGCTCTATGTATTTCTTTTTCTCTCTCTTGTGTATGTCCTTTGAATAAAGCATGTTGACCCGATTTTCAAAGAGGACACCTACTTCCAGCAATTTTGGTTGGTAGTGGATCACTCAATGCTATATAACGACAGCTACTATACAGGTCTCCATTAATTATTTATGCAAGCGAATACCCTTAATCACTGGCGTTTAGAGAAGCCCATCCTTTTTGGCAATGACTCCTAAGTATACAAGAATCCCTGAGAGCAAATATTGGCTCTTAGATAATTTCTACGGTTGTTGACATATTCGTGCTTGGAGTTCGGGCAAAGTATTTGATTATTTAATGGTGACAAATTTTGTATTTGCATTCTGATGAAGGAACTACGACTTAATAAATAAATGAAATGATTTCGACCAGTAATAGGATTAGAATTCGATGGTCTATTTGTTCGTGTTCGTAAAAGATTTTCGGTTATTTAGGCGATGAATTTCTGGGACAGCAAAGGTTAGGTTAGGTTAGGTAGATGGGTGCCTTGTGACAAAAAGAGTCACTGCTCACTTAGAACAACAGTGGGTCCATTGTGCCCAATCAATTAACCCTGGAAACGTTGTAAAGTCCGGTGTTAGAACCACCCAGATAATGATATGAATCTCAGGATGTAAGTCCTCCAATTACGAAAAGAAGTAACCTGCGAGTGTCCTCATTCTTATCGATCGATAAACAATAAAATCAGAGGTGATACCACAATATATAGGGAATCACAATAGAACACAAGGTCCACTCGAAGAATACCATACCATGCCATGCTTGGAATAATTTTGGGTTTTGGTTCACCTATCATCAGAGGTTTTCTTCTTCCTTTTGTTCGGCGAGGTTATGATCAGGATTATAGTGATCACGACCCTCCCACTTTACTGCATCCGTACTGGGCCGCCTGTGGGGTCCGCCGATTCGACCCTGCCGAAAATATCTGCCGGCCTCCCGGTTTCGGATCACTTCGTCGTTGAGGCTGTTTTTGCATTTGGGTGATCAAGGAGTTTTTTGGCCTACCTCCCTTCCGCGCGTCTGTGGGAACGTTGATTGACATTGCCCTTTTGACACGGTTCGTAGGATCCCTCCTTTGAACATGGCAATACCAACTGAGCCGGTCGCGCTCCAATTTTTTCGAGATGGGTTCCTCGGCTTCCTCGGATCTTCGAACTTCTAATTCGATCAAGCCTTGTAACTCCTGCTGTCATGCGAAGCATCTTCCTTTCAGCTTAGGGGGCAGCAGAGTTTTCCTGCCACTTTATCCACCCTACGCTTACGCGATGATTGAAGTCTTCATCAGTAGTTGCGTCGCTACTGGGTCATAGATCCCAGATACTTGAACTTTTCGCACTTGGGAATCACTTTTCCATTCAAATAAATGTCTGGACTAGGTCGGAGTGGATCAGAGAATGGGCAGTACATGTACTCTGTCCTTTATGGACTAATTCGATACCCATTTCCCTCCAAAACATCCACCCATACATCAAGTGCTCGTTGCAGGGACATTTGATCCTCACTTATGCTGGCTCCATCGTCAGCAAAGAATAAGTGGATGCACTTCGGGGCCCGTCACTTTTCCTCCAACCAGATAATCTAAGACCGCAATAAATAGCAAACGACTTAGGACGCTTCATTGGTGCATACCGACTTTAATTGGGAACTCTTCGGTGACTCCGGCGAGGCATCTCACTCTTGTCTTTGCTCCGTCATACACGTATCTGTACGTAGGGTTCTGGAACTCCTCCGTGCCTTAGCGCCACCCATATCAGATCTCTTGGTTGTCTATCATCAGAGGTATTGAAAATTTTTCCAATTTTACATAAAATTTCGAAGCCTATAAGTTCCCTTCGGCCTTGTATCATTAAAGTCCCATTCCCGTATTTCATGAGTTCCAAATAAATTACATCGGGTCCCCAACACGGAGTGCACTTGGCATTTTGACATTTTTATGTCATTTGAAAAAAAAAAGTTTTCCTTTTGCAGTTTGATAAATCGCACTCGATGTGACTCCGAAAATAGCTTACGAATTCGAGGAAAAAAAAAAACTCTCACATATCCACATGAGTGTTAATTTCCATCACCCCACCCCCCCCGAACCCGAATGTATAATTTATTATCATCATTTACAAACGCGTTTTTTTTTTTTTTGCAGGGTTCTCTTCCTTCATCCGTATCCAAGGTGTTCATCCAATAAAAAACAGACGTTTACACGAATAAATTATAAATGAACACAAATTTATCTGCACGTCCCATTCCACTGCTGGGTGTTGGAAGCCCAAGTGAAAGTCCTCAAAGTGGGAAGCGACCACCAGCAGCCATTACTACACGAGATGACATATTGTTCGTTGGAACAGAGGAAACATTCAATTTGAGATCCTAATCTGGTGATTATCGGTTTTATGTCCTCGCAGATGTGTGGACGGGCGTCAAGGGTGTATGTACGAGTATTCAAATTTTGGTAATTTTTTTTTTATTGTTTATTAACGTGCGGCGTCATAAAACGCGAGCTTAAAAGAATTAATTAGCATTACAGGTGTGATTACAATGTCACTTTTTATGAGGGCGCGCTCGGTTGTTCGTTTTGCTGTTCGCCCACGAAAGGTGGTTCGGAGTTAATTTGCTTGCACGAAAATGTGAGAATAATGGAAAATTTATGCTTTCGTGGCATTGCTGTAGGTGCTGGCATAGCTATGAGAATGGGAAATTCATTGAATGGGCTTAGTATCTTTAACGCATCTATGAAAGGGATGTACCTAAGTTTATTTGCACAAAAAGACGATGATAGCCAAAACTTCCGTCCACCTGACCAAAACCATGCAATGTCCAAGCTAAAATCTGCTAGACCTGATAGCCTACGGCCGAGTTGTTCAAATGTAGCTGGAAATGGCTTGGTAGAGAGCATACACCATTTCATTTCCAAGATTTGGTCAGACGAGTGTATGCCAAGAAAGGAGATACCCTTAACTGCTCCACTTACAGAGGCATCAGTGTCCTCACCATCGTGTACAAAAACTCATCTGCCAAACTGTGTGAACGCCTGAAACCCTTCGTCAATAAACTGATTGGCTCCTATCAGTGTGGTTTTAGGCCAGAAAAGTCCACAAAGTCGATAACATTTTCACGCTTTGGCAGATCATGGAGAAAACCCAAGAAGTTCTAATCAATACTCACCATCTTTTTATCGATTATAAGGCCGCATATGACAGTCTTTTAGAGACGAGCTATACAGAGCCATGTCTGGTTTTGGCATCCCTGCCAAACTCGCACGTCTGTGCAGGAGAACGCTCGCTGCTCCATCAAGGTCGGTAATGGCCTCATCGCGACCTTCGATTGCTAACATGTGACTTCTTCAACATCATACTTAGAAGAATTGTGCGAAATTCACAAGCTAACACTGGAGGCACAATCTTTCAGAAGTCTGTGCAACCACTAGCGTACTCCGACGAAATTGACATAATTGGCAGAACACAGTGCGCTGTCACTGAAGCGGTCGCTAGTATTGAAACAAAAGCTGCCAAAATGGGTTTACCTGTATACGAGGGTAAAACGAAGTATATTCTGTCAACCAGAAGGGCCGGATAACATCGATGAATTGGACAGAACGTCACAGTCGACAGCCATGTTTAACTTCGGGGTAGTAAGGGACTTTGCCTACTTTGGCTCTCCTCTGCTGGAATCAAGGGTAGAATAACTCTTGCCAATCGCTGTTCCTTTGGGCTGAGAAGGCAATTGAGTAGTAAGGCCCTATCTCGAACAACTAAGGAGACTCTGTACAAGAACTTGATCATCCCAGTCCTGCTTTATGGCGCTGAAGCATGGACTCTGTCGAAAGCGGATGAAGATATCCTTGGTCGCTTCGAGAGAAAAATTCTTCGGAAGATATACGGTCCCGTTAGCGTTGACGGGCTTTGCAGGAGAAGATTCAACGATGAAATATACAAGCTGTACAGCGACACTGACCTAGTCAAGAAACTGCACATCAGTAGCTTAAGGTGGCTAGGCCATGTAGAGGGAATGGGCACCAATGTTCCAGCCAGCAGAGTCTTCGAATCTAACCCCGATTCATAGAGTTCGCGGATCTTCTTCTCCATTCGCCCTCCTCGCATATGGGACCGAATATTCGACGAAGAATTTTTCTCTCGAACGTATTCAAAATCTGCTCTGCTTTCATGCTTATCGACCAGCACTCGGCACCGTAGAGCAGAACTGGCAGGATTAGTGTTTTGTAGAGCACGCATTTTGTCTTCCGTGTTAGGAGTTTTGTACCCAGTTGTTTCGCTAAACCGAAGTAGCAGCGGTTTGCTTGGGTTAGTCTACGTCGGATCTCCACTAAGGTGTCGTTCGTGGAGTTGATGTTTACTCCGAGATAAATAAACTCATCAACCACTTCGATGTTACTGCTGTCAACAGTGACATTTTGTCCTAGGCGGTGGACAGATGCTGCTTTGTTTGTTGACAACATGTACTTTGTTTTGTCCTCGTTTACCTCAAGATCGACTCGTTTCGCCTGTTCATCAATTGCCGTAAAATCCTCTATGACGGCACGCTGGGAGCGACCGAGGATATCAAAATCGTCGGCGTATCCCAGCAGCTGGACGGATTTGTTGAAGATTTGTTGCCCCTGGGACACCATATTTTTCCGCGGTGTTTTTTTAATTTTAAGTGATTGCAAAGCGGTTAACAGTTGTTTTATATAATGTGTTATCCAATCTCAAAACTGTAAATATGTCCGCTCGTGGACACGTGGTCCCAGAATGTCAAATTGCATCGTGGGACCACGTGTCCACTCGTAGACACATGGCACCGAAGTCATATAGCCATGTGTACCACCGGTGGACATGGTGGGTGACTATAGTGGTACAAAAATGTACCACCGGTGGACACACGGCGCTGAACGTGTAAAAGCAACCTTACAAAAGACAAATAAAGGCTTTGTTCATGCCTCCATTTTGAATTATTTGAAAATCTTTTCAGAAAATATCGCCATCACCATATCCAAGTCAATATTTGACGGAAACTTCCAAGTAATCATCGCTCCCAGGATGAGCCTGGGAAGAAGATGGCTTCCTAGAAAACAAGCAAACACATTTTTATACCGAAGGATCAAAAACTAACGACGGAGTTGGTTGTGGTATCGTCTCTGATAAGCTCAATCTTAGTCCCCTTCCGTCTTTCAAATTAGTGTAAAGAGTTGGCGGAAATAATAGTAGATACATATCCGCAATAAAACCTTTCGAATCTTTGGTTTGTACATAACTTGGTAGTACCTTTAGACGGTCGATCGTCTCGTACAGAGATAGCGAAGGAGTTAAAAATGTACCTCTCTTGGATGCTGCGGTACAACGATATTCTAGGGAACTCTAAGGCTAATAAGCTTGCCGGATACCCAGGGTATACCGATCACACAAAAAAATCTTAGGTAGACTGATGGTGTAACATGTCCAGCGATAAAACAAATTTTGCCAAGGCTTTACCTGAATTGGTCAAAGAATTCGATCTCTGTCAAAAGATTTCACAACAGCAATTTGGTAGGTGCCATCACTAAGCGCTGCCCAATAGGCAAACATGTAAGAAGTCTTGACGTGCATTTAAATGAACTCTGCAGGAGCTGTATGGATAAATAAGAGGAGAGAACTCTTCTTCACCACCAGTTTACAACCAGCTCACAGGAAGGAAACTCCGCATAGGAGATCTTTTCCTAGACGATTTAAGCTACATGTGGAATAAAAACGAGTATAAGAAGCCTCCTTTTCTTTATAAGAAGCTCCAAATGGTTCTTCGAGTAGGCAATGAAAAAATTTAATTTCTTCAAAATCCATGAGGTATCCTATCCATCATTGGTCTACTCGTAAGTATGTCGGCCTTTACAGCTGACAGCCACTGCAACCTAACCAAACCTAAGCATTTATGTATATCCAACTGCTTTATATATGCTCCTCTGCCGATGGACTTCTGGCAGAGCTTTAGGGAGAATGCACCAATTCATCAACAAAGAATGGGAGGATGAAAACATGTCAGAGGATTGCCCAGTCAGCTCCGTATGCTGACGCGTATAAGATCCTATCCAACGTCATAGGTAAATGCCTCAAGCCATTCTGCAACACAGTCATCGTCACGTACCTGTATGGCTTCTAGCCTGAGAGGTCGATAAGAGACCTGGAAAAGACCACTGAATTTCAAGTCGAGACTCACCATCCTTTCATCGATTCTAAAACCGCATATGATAGCATTCAGCCTCTTGGGCTCTATATGGCGATGGCTTCTATTTGTGTCGCCTCACGCTGGAAAACATGCAATTCCATGTGCAGTTCGGAAACACAACTTCTGAACTACTCCAATTCATGTACTGGATTTCGGCAAGGAGATGCGCTGTCATGCAACTTCTTCAATCGAGTGCTGGAACAGATAGTGTGCTAGAAGTGTGCTTCAACACTCGGAAGACGAAATGTTTGCTTTACAAAACACTGATCCTTCCAGTTCTGTGCTATGGTGCTGGACGATAAGCTGGAAAGCCGAACAGATTTTGAGTACTTTCGAGAGAAAAATTCTTCGTCCCATATGCGAGGATTTCTCAGCTAAGTACAATGCCCCAGCTATTACATGTAATCCCGCCCCAATGCATTTATTTTACGGTTACTAGTAATAATAAGCCAAATTCTTCCTTGAGGCTCATTCATACAGGTATTGTATCCTCTTTCCATAAATGGCATGGCAACTTCGCAGATGACAGCATAACAATACAATGTGACAACGAAGGCTAAAGACACAATGACGAGAGATCACGGATGCCAGGAAACCTAGCGATCTGGAAGCAACGTGTGTCCGACATGATATGACGGCTTCCGTGTCTCAAAAGAGCTTGTCCAGGCGTCATCCTACCTCGGATACCTGAAAACAAAATAAAATATCTTATATTAGCAACAACTGTAAACATTATGAGAACGTCTGTAATAAAATCACACGCGTAAGCGTACCTGATACAAACACGTGTAAGCATATTTCTCCGAAACAATCCGTCTTAAATGTAAGAGTAAATTGAATTAGCACCACCTAGGTCCTAGACACTTGTGTGTGCAGGCTATAAGGATAACGTAATTCTGGTTATACACGTGGATTAAAGGTGCTAATTGAATCGAACGTATCTAATCGACTGGATGGAATACATTTTCCTGTTTCCATTCAACTGTTCTAGCCGCAGGTTCGATTCCTATCTCCCTACTTGGATGTATTGAAGTAAAAGTTTCATTCGAAGACAATTGCCATTAATTTCCTTTTTTTTTTGTCTTTCCCTCGTTATTCCAATTAATGCACTGTGTGCCATAAGAGTATCTGTGAAAAAATCGGAAATGCATTTTGCACCATATCTACCTTTCTAAAGTCCCCTGGATAGAGCGGATTAGTGATTGCGGCATGCATGCCATCCCCATAGGGAGAATATCGGAAATATCCTGGATTCAAACGAACTTGTTGGTCTTTTGGAGGAAACCCAATAAAATTCAATTGTCCTAAGGATACGTTGTGTGACTTTCCATTTTCACTTTTTCTCACATCCCCATTGGCTTGGCGACAATATATTAATTTATTCGGATTACAATGTGGGTGGATTAAGGGAATTCAATTTTTTTCTGCCGAATGTCCTCTCCTTTGTTATAGCAGGGAAATAAAACTGGAAGTTGAGATGGAAATTAATTCGACTTGCATGTGAAATTAAATTCTATAAAATTCAATGGACATTGACGGCGTTGTGAATTTATAAATTGCGATTTAAAATATTAAAGAGGTAGCGACCAACAAGTTTTTATGCAATTAAATAGCTTTTAGCTCGGATCGTAGAGCCAGTTATCACACATCACTAAATCTTTCTATATATATAAAAATGAATGTTTGTCTGTATGTCCTTTATAGAATCGTAAACTATGCATTTGATCATGTGATGATCTTTAGCAAAGTTGTTGTGCATGAGCCCACGAAGGTTTCTGAGTTGGTACGACCAGTTTTCGACAGATGGCGCCACTGTTATTCCAATGAATTTCATATATTGCCGTGACAGTTCATGCTGATTTGAATTGAAACGAAAACAGCGAACGAATGATGACGTTTCGAGTTGTGGGTGACATAAGAACTTATGTAAATTGTGAAATTCATATCCGGCTCACATGGAACAGACAATATTGTCGTTTATCGAATAGTTTTGTGCATTTCATTGTGAGTTAAATAAATAATTCAATCGAATTGAATTTTCGTAGTTTCCGTGAGCTGATTTTATTCATTCTCTACAGTGAACTCACGAAGATCATCGAATGTGTATGTGAAGGATCTGACTGCTGATTGACGTTCCGAACGCATTTGCTGTGCAGTTTTTTTTCGGATATCATCGTGAGTGGAATTAAAATCGATTTCAACAATTCTCGAATGTGTATCCCACAGCACTTCAATAAATATCGAATTGAAACGAAACGCTGAAATGTCACAATTTTTTCGAAATGAACAAAATCAATAAAATGACTCAAAATGAATTGAATATTTTTGTAATGTCTTTCCTTCAAGTTTATTTTAGTTGGCGGCGTTGCAACGCGCGCAGGGTACAGCTAGTGAGCAATAAAACAGCAGCATTCCGAATGAATGTGGTTAACAGGATATAAGTAAAATTGGATTGTCAGGAGCTCTAAATCTCAACCATATGAGTGGCTAAAATGTGTAAGTGCATTTCGGAGAGTAGGTAGTAGAAATTCGGTTATGGATGCAGAATGAGCTGGTCACAGATACTGTACGGTATGGTGGCCTTGAATCTCCAATATGGTGCATGCTGTTCGATTATGTTGTACGTACTTGTAGCAATCATATCGACTACTTTCGGGCAAATGATCCTGCCGTGCTTTCAATGGGATCATGTTTACCGATAGACCGTAATAAGGTGATTTGCGAAGTGGACTTTCTGTTAATCCTTTCTTAATCTGGGACTGATCAACTTGTAAGTAGGAAGTTGATCGGTCTGACTAAACCAGTGTTCAAAACGCCACGATCGGATACTGCGAAGACAAATTTTGAGAAGCCATCCTCGATTGTAAAATTCGTTTGCCAGGACTTTAAAAGTCTGTCAACGGACTCTTTTTAGTTAGAGAGTCAACGAATGATCCATTACTGGTATCAAACTTACTTACTTTAAGTGGCGCTACAGTCCGGAGTGAACCTCAACCAATAAGCCTCTCCAGCCAGCTCGATGTTCGCATACCACCTTAGGCGAGGTCTTCCTCTGCTGCGTCGTCCCTCTGGGGTGGATTCGAAGACTCTCCAGGCCGGAGCATTGTTGTACTATGCACAGATATCTTATAAGGAGACGAAAAGTAGCTTCAGCGATGAAGAGCTGAAATAATCAGCACTCATCACGTCGGCCCCAAGGATCTGTCACCTTTCACACGCAAGTCGAGGAAAGTCCGGACAATAACAGAGAAAATGTTCCACTGTTTCCTTGTTTTCCTCAAATGCAACGAGGATGGTTGTGAACAACTCGCTAAGGTACTTGGCAAAAGCGAACTGGCCTACAAGTCGTCTGCAGTCAACTCTCTTGAGAGACAGATAAAAAGCGGGAAATTTTCTTGCAGACTGCAGGTCTGTATGCATATTAGTATCTCTTTCTGGAGCTCCCTTTTCTCGTAGGACAGTCAAACTTTGAACCTAGCTGCTATGAGGTAAAGAATCGCCCAATATGAGTGTGTGGTTGATTTGGTTGGCATGGCGGTTCGATCCAACGATGGCCATTTTGCTGTGTGGATTTGTGGTCTTGGGAAACTAGAGCTACACACCACACCATTTGGCCAAGCCAGCCGCAAAGTAGATGAGTCGAAAACTATCGTGTTGTGAAGTTGTACTTTGCAACTAACCCGCCGAGGACGTGTTCCTTATCTTAGCATTAAAATCCCCGAGTACGGCTTAGACATCGTACCGGACAGGCTCCATAAACGAAATCCAAGAAGTACTAAAATTTCTCCTTAAGAAGGTCTTGAACCTGATCAGTAGGAGCGTATACTCGCATTATTCTGATATTTCAAAAAGAAGCTATGGGACTACTCTTAACCTGAACCGACTCCGCATCCTTACGCGTGCTATGTCTTCCGATAGCTACACGCATAGTAAATGCCGCAGTTTTTTCGTTCTTGCATACTCATCATATCTTCTTCAGAGCAGTTATGCCTTCCCTATACTGGAAAAGGCCAGATGCAAGTCTTAGATTAGCACTCGGTATGCATATGTACGTTCCAAGCGCATATGTGTCATGTGTCGGAATCTTTTCAGGACTTATCATTTGACACTTAGTTATAAGCGCTTCTACTGGCCCATCTGAGGTTCGTCCGTCAGAATTTCTCTTCGATGGTTCTGATTTACCCATGAAAATTGAGCTCCGACTATGTCAGAGAAGCTTGTGCAACATAAACGCCACCCAATAGCCCCCCATTCTGACCAAATTTTTAAAAAATTTCCAGAGATTCTTCCTCCAGATGTTATTAAAAATAAAATGCGATATGAGACCTCTTGAGAATTTAACTGGAATCATGAATCATTTAGCCTTCAATTGTTATGACTAACTAACTGCTGGTCTACCTTAACAATAACAGACACTTATTGAAGATTAGATGAGAATCGCACTAATTTCTCTATAAATTCGAATTCGTATCGGTAAGCCCTCTGTGCTTTTCCCTTGATTAAATTTTGAAGTTTTCAATAATCAGATACTTAGTGGTGATAAGACTAAAGCAGATATCAAATTGGACTATAAATTGCCTGCATGGGGGCAAAATAATCATCAGTCGCAGCTTAAGTACCTCTAAGAGTATCTAGCATTTTTCAAAGTAGTAACAGTCATGAATCTAATCGGTCGCGTTCTCATCATGGCTGTGTGTGTCTTCACCGTAAGTATCTGCTGGTGATTGTTTCACGATATCCTTAATAAGGAATTTTTTTTTTTTTTTTATTACTCTAGGCATACGCTTTGCCAAACTTCGGTGATATTGGCGTTGCACAGGAGAATGCTATGCTCAAAGCTGTGATTGCTCAGCTGCAAAATGCATTGCCTCAACCGTCGGCTGCCAACAATTCCCAGGACTCGTGCTTCGCTGCATACAACAACCGGAGTAGTGCGATAAATGCCGCAACAGCAAATCAAACTCAGGCATGTTATGACTCTGCAGACAGAGCTAAGGCTATTAACCAAAACAACATCAATCGAACACTTGTTGCCGTCAATGCTCAATCAGCAGATTTGCAGCGCAGACTAGCCAACTGCGCGGCAAGGAATACAACTGCCGACGTTTTCAATTGCTATGTTGCAACGGTGAGTATCTTATCTGACTCGTGATTCAGGACAGTGACATGAGTAACCTTGGCCTTATCTTTATTTTAGTTCGACCAAAACTTGGAAAATCTGTACAATTTAACTGCACAATCTCAAGTGGCAGCAGCTGCCATATCCGGCTACGATTACGAACTTGACGTAGCTCGACAAGCCTGTGTAGGCAATGTTCTCATCGGAAACAAGAGCAACTCCACATCTGCATCCAACGACCTACAGATTTGCTTGAGCAACGTCACCAGTGGAGGTTCGAACAGCACTAAGCCAGGCAACAGGACATTGATTACTTATTTACATTAATCCTGTATGTATTTCAATAAAGTTCTGAGTCGTGTGAGAACTACGAGTATTTGACTTCAATACGAAACGCCCTCAACAATATCATCATTAAGCGTTTAATCTGTGTAAATGTATCTCCAGCGTTCACATGCTTACAGATCTCCCATTTCAAACCATCATCCAGCTCAAAGGACTGGGAATTAAAATGCAAAACTTTTCCATTTCATCCCCCTGCTAGTTTCTGTGATGCAAGGAGCTTGATGGGTATGAATTAGTCGTTGTTGCTTCAATTCAAAATGAAATAGCAAACAACCGGAAAATCTCCCGCTGCAATTAAATGTCGGAATATCCTATCCTTCCTATCAACTTGCTATTGCATGTGGTGCTTGTTTTTTCGACTTTTTGCCCATTGCCCATTGTTTGTACTCCAAAACTATGCAGGCAATTTCATAAAATTTTAAGCGTTTTTTTTCCCCCTCCCCTTTTTTTTTGAAGCAAAACTAATTTTAGAGTCGGAAACATTAGAGTAGAAAAACCGTTATGAATGGGCAATGACTGAGGGGTGGGATCCCAGCGAAATTATATTAAATTTTAGTTTTTATGCGCTCAGGGGCTTTAACTGATACGCTAATGAATTACGTAATAGTGACTGGCGTAAAATTAAATTGTGAAGGAGCACTTTTCATTCGAGGTGCTAAGTTTTGCATTCAAATGGGTATTGGCAAGGAATGTAATGAGGTTTTCCTTTTCATGTAAAAGCTTGTTCAATGGGGCTTGTGGCTACTGCCACGACGATGAATAAGAGGTGTTTTTTATTGGAGGTTGCTACTATATTGGCACTCATACTCCGCTACTGGTCCTATGTAGTAACCACGCAGATACCTTGCTTTAATGATTTTTCGAGAAAGACGAGAGGGGACTTCACAGATGAAGGGCTTGGATGATCAGCAGTCATCCCGCCGCCCCCAAGAATCTGCTAACTGATGCGACAGACCGCAAAATAACAGATGATAAACTCTGCGGTATTATCGGTGGTGGTGTCATCTGAACTCAACATGTTGAGATGCTCAGAAAAAGCAAAGAAACATATGTACAAGGACGCCTTCGAGTCATCTTTAGCCAATTCTCCTGAGCCTGCAGCAGCAGATCCATACACTTGGGAGGACTATAACAAGCAGTGCTACACCATCAACTATTGTGTTCCAATCGTTGATGGAACTACTAACAGCAGGCGCAGCACTGGTTCATACCCTGCGAAAACTCCATCTGACCATTGTTTTGAAAGTTCATCGGTGATCTCACTTCCCTGGACTTCAGAATGACCTGGCAGCTAGCAAGATGCGAGGAATCCAGTTGTCTGGCCAGATTCAGAGACATCTTGAGTATATGAACTATTTTGGCTCTGCTGTAGATAGACGTGAAATTGAGGTGCTGTTGCAGATAATTGGGTCTCCAATAGGAGCACCATTAAAATGGTAGCTTCCCCAGAAACAAGGGCAAACCTGTTTCGCTAAGTTAGTTGTCCGTGGTGCTAGCAGATGCCTGCTTATTCTACATTTTAATGGTTGTATGCAAACTCAAACCTAAAGCCTCATAGAAGGAAACAGAAGATGGAGATCACTAGACATCTGTGCTGCAGAAAGGGACTTGTAGCCATTCTACAATAGAGCTCAGATTAATATAGGAGGATAGAAAAACAATTCAGAAAATTTGTAGCTATCTTAGTCGTCGTGCTGATGGCAATACCACGGGATGATGCTACCATATTTATTGAATGCCAGGCGGCCATGGAAGCAATTTCTGCCATCGAGATAAACTTGTTCAGCGCTGTCGCAAAGAGCTTAAGGTTCTTGGCCCACAGCACAATGTAAGACTCTGCTGGGTTCCTGGTCACAGAAATATAAAAGGTTCTGACAAAGCTTGCACGTCTGGGATCTGCAATGGATCGTAACCAAGCTCTCCAATGGATCAAACCCCCACTCTGTGATCTTAGGAAGCGAGTTGAATGTAAGATCCGTATGAAGGCAAATAACAGATGGAGCTCACTACCCACCTGCGAAATGTCCAAGAAAACATGGCCAAACTACGACGAGTCCGGCACCAAAAAACTGGTGGGAGTACTCAGGGGTCATAATCTTCTAAGAAATGACGACATGTGCAGAGGATGTGGCGATGCAGAAAGCTGTGAAGACAAACCCCACTTTCTGTGCCACTGTCCTAGCCTCAGTCAGTTGAGGAACAAAACTTTAGGAAGCTACTTCTTCCAAGAAATTTCTGAAATATCCACAATTCCGCTAACGAATCTTTTCAGGTTTACCAGATCATCGAAATGGCTGGACAGCGTTGATTAACGAGTAAGAACAAAATGGACTGCAGTCCAACAACAACAACGACGCACCCCTAAACCGGGCATCACAATGGGTCTACGCAGACCTGAGTGTGATGGGGAACGGAGCAATCCATCCTCATCAACCCATCAACCTAACCTAACCTAGTAGTCGTGCTTACTTAACAGTCATATGTAAGTAATCACCTTTATTGCCAACGTCTAGGCCTTTACCACCTAAGTTATAAATTCCTTGGAAGAAACATTCGGTAAAGCAAAAGGATTGTTCCACAAGAGATACCTTCTTCCATTTGCCAATGACCTGAGTGCGCATAAAGGGGTTTGGTTTCACTTAAACATACTAGATGCTAGTGACTGCTTACTTCGTTTTACTATATGTATATCCGTGGTCAAGTGCATATATGCGTCCGATCAACTGTCAGCGCCGTAATAAGTCACCATATCCGAAATTCCTGGCGAAGCTGGAAATATCGGAGCAGCAGACTTTTGTTTTCGATCCACTATGACCCGCAGCATTGAAGTCAATGTTTAAGTGGCTGGTATTCATTTGATATTCCTTAGTTTTCTCTAGGGCTTCACCATCCCAATTTGGATGGTTTTCTCTAGGACTAATGAAATCACCATTGGATTTTGTAGGCGATTTTTGAAAAACATCGTACCTCTGTGATTGGTGCTTTTGTTGGGGCAGTCCTTCTTAAGCTATCTTGTCATTTCATATAACACATCTCGTAGCCAAATTTAGTTCAGTTCTAGGAGCTTTTGAATAAACTTTATTCGGCTTAAGTCGCTGATTCGATTTGTCTTCGCTAAGGTTTTGAAGAAATTGGTCGTCAAACAGTCTGCTTGACAGCAGAATTTCCGAACTTCATCGTCGGTTATGAGTCCTTAGAAATAGTTTTTAAATACTTTTTGCAACGACTGGACTTGCACTATGGTGTACCATGACCATGGCTTGTTCTCCTAACCCTTTTTTAACAGCTGTAGCATTCTATTTTCAGAGCATATAGTTTTCGTTCCTGTTTTTATGTTCGAAGAGCTAAAGAGCAGTGCTAACCCTGGCTCAGTTGTTAGTGCGTTGGATTACAGAGCGAGAGGTTTCTTATCCCAGGAAACACCACCTCTTGCGGATGTCTTACGAACGTCGGAGAGTAGTACATGCCATGAGAAAGCTGCAGATATGGCTCTAAACTGCAGTCCCTTTCCTTTGTTTGCAAAAATATAACACACACAACAAAAATTAAGCGAAAGGCTAGGCCCTGTACCATACTCGGTCTGTTGCGCCTTGTATTTGAAATTGTTTTCTTGAGCTAAGGAGTAGCTCCTGTCATTTTCTACAGTGCCATTCTATACGTTCTGTAGTTTTTCGCATGTTTAACTATCTGAGGTCTGCGTTCAGCAGGAAACCAGAAATTTGATGGCAATTGGTGTAGAGTAGGGCCAAACATAACAGTTGAGGTATTTCTGAGGGCTTGCTGGTAAAGTTGTTACTGCTTCTCTAAGCTGTTTTTTTGCTTCTTAAGGATTTCTTAAGAGCTTAACCGAAAAGGATTTGACATTTATTTAGGATCGTAGCCAATGCTTCGTCCTCAATACACTTGAGGACTATTAGCCGCTGATCTCAAAATAATTTGTTTGGTTGATAGTGACTTGATCAAGGGACTTCCAGATCACCTGATGTGGATATTGACAATTGTTCTTCCTAAGATCAATGCCTCCGGAAAGCACCCGGATACTCTTAAGGAAATCCTTCAATGTGCTCTTACTTCGGCTCACCAGATGGGCCTCCAAATGTGGACTGGTGGTTAATCCCCACAAAACGGAGCTCGTTCTCTTCACGAGGAAATATAAAGTTCCACTCATAGACCCTCCCAAGATAAATGGCACCAGTCTCAACTTCACTGATAAAGCAAAATGCCTGGATCTTATTCTGGACAGAATACCAATCTACTAGAACTCGTCAGGAAAGCCAATGTAGCTCTGTACTCCTGTAAAAAGGCCATAGGTAGGAGCTGGGGTGTGAAACCCCAAATCACTCACTGGCTGCGCGTGTCCGTTATCAGGCCTATTCTACTTTATGGCGTGATCGTATGGTGGCCCGCTCTTAACACGGCTGTCCACCTTACTCAGTTAACTAAGGTGCAAAGATCTGCATACATTTCCATCAGTGGTGCACTGAGAACTACCCCCTCAGCGGCACTGGATATTATGTTCAACTTGCTGCCCCTAGATATTTTTGGCAAACAGATCGCTGCCTGCGTGGCCATCCGTCTGAAAGCCTTCTCTCAGTGGTCTAGATATGGCCACTCATCGATCCTTGATCTCCTCAACTTTAAACATGAAAACACAGACTACACCCCGGCTAAAATGAGTTTGGACCGAAACTTCCGTACGAGCATCCCTGAACGTGATCAATGGGACAATTCCCCCCCTACCGATGACAGAAGGCGGGGTGGGATGTGGTGTTTTCTCCGAAAACTCAACCTGAGAATATCGTTCCGCCTCCCTGATCATTGCAGCGTTTTTCAGGCGGAAATCATGGCGATTAAGGAAGCCCTGTCCTGGCTGAAGTGTAATGTACTATCTGTCAGGGATATTAACATTCTCACTGATAGCCAAGCGGCAATCAAGTCCCTGGAATCGTGCTCCTTTACTTCAAAGGCCGCTCTCAACTGCCGTTTATCTCTTATGAAGATGACAGAGCAGTTCAACATTCACCTATGCTGGGTGCAGGCCACAGAGACATTCCAGGTAATTGCAGGGCATACGACCAGACAGGCTGCTATTCTATAAGGACTCTGCCTGATAGGCAATCCCTAGGCATGCCCCTAGCTGCATGTAAGCATCTACTAAAGCTGAACGCTATTAGCATGACCAAGCTCAGATGGGAAAATGAGTCAACGTGTCTCATCTCGAGACAGGTCTGGCCTAGGGTAGATCATAAACTTAGTGTCGAGTTGGTCAAACTAAAGCGATCACAGATCAGCTGAGTTGTTGGTCTCCTCACTGGACACTGTCTTATAGGCCAACATGCCAAAAGACTTGGCCCCTTTTCTAAGGACTTCTGCAGGAGCTGTAGGGACGCTTACATAGGTTAGGCTAGGCAAACGGCCTGGAAGAAGAGAAAAGC
This sequence comes from Blera fallax, assembly GCA_946965025.1. Lineage (NCBI taxonomy): Eukaryota > Metazoa > Arthropoda > Insecta > Diptera > Syrphidae > Blera > Blera fallax. The sequence goes on from OX337247.1 coordinate 44,251,817, forward strand.
CTCCTGCCGCACTCAGGTCAGTGTTGACCCATTGTGTCACCCATAGGGGTTAACTTACTTGTTTTCAAGTACAAACCACTGGCAAAGTTCAGCATCTTGTCTGTAGGAACGCCAGAGAGCTCTTCAAGGTTATAGTAGAAGAAGTGTTTACCGAGGAATTTGTTTCTGGAATGTTGGAGTCCAGGACAGTGGCATAGGAAGTGGGTGATGTTCTCGAAAACTCCCTCGTCGCCACAACCTCTGCAAAGTTCTTCTTCTGTTCGGCGCAGGTTCTTCATGTGCTACCGCAGACTATTATGCCCCGTGATGATACCCACGAGCATACAAAGGGATCCTCTGTTCTTTCGTATAATACAACTTTTAGTTGTGTAGTCAATTTTATCTACTCTAGCTGCCATTTCTCGCATCATGCTGTTAGTGATGGTCCAGCTGATGAAGTTTCAAATTCGGGCTCCTGCTCCCCGGGCAGGTATTTCATTACTTTTTACTGGAATTTGAACGTTGAACCTCCCGCTACGTAATGCAACCCACTAACCACTGAGCCACGGCGCCCGGTAGTCCTTTATCTGCATTTAAAAGCCTCTCTTTCATTCTTTTGGTCAAAAAAATTCATAACACCCAATATACGTCGTCGAAGTCCCATGTACTGCAATAACCCATTTGCTGTTTCATCAGAAGTCAGCCACACCCACTTGTCTTAAATCCCATTGACGTTAACGTTCAAATATATGTGGGAATGACGGACCGACTGCTATCTAAGTGATAAAAATTTAAATAATCCTCAGCGCACAAATGAGCAACAAAAATTAATGCTTCCTCTTCACGTTCTTAATTATATTTCCTGCAATTACCGCAATTTTTTTTTATAAAAAAAAAACCCACTTACGTGCAGGAAAAAAAAAAGTTAATTAACATAAACAAATGTCCCTTAACGAAGACTTCATTACCCAAACCGACGCCATACGCCTCCATTTAAAAACCAAATTTTAAAATTTTTGAAAAACAAACAATAAAGTACATACACATGCACACACGTAAACCCCTTTCCAACTAATGAAGCATGAAATGCTCCCCAAGGCACCCGAATGGAGGAATCCCTTATCAACTCAAAACCAAAATATTTAAAAACGGAATTTCTTATTATCATAAAATTTCCATCCACGCACTCTACGCCTTGACTCGCACTCTTGCGAAGAACGAAACAAAAAACAAAAAATAAATCAAACTTTGTCGTCTCTAAATAAGCTCAAAGGACAACTCACGAAAGAGGAGAAAGAATTCTTGGGGTTCCTTAAGAATTTGCCATAAGCGTATGTTGCAAATCAAGGAGACGTGCTCTCGCCCCCGGAGTTGTGAATCCTTTTTCTCATAGCCCTCAACACATATCACAGAAACCACCGAAAAGGAAAAACCAAGAAAAAAAATTCAAAATTGTTCTTGCTCCGCCATCCGTTATAATCTTCTTCTGAACTTATTCTTGAGTTCAGTTTCAGTTTCCCTCAGACAAGCGACATGCCAAGGGAGGGAAACATTTGTCGCACGTCGTAATTCGCTTATGAAAATTCAACATCAGCAGCGAAATTTCTCTTCCGTGCACACATCTAAGTCATCATCATCGTCCTTGGAGCGCGTTTTCCTCCTATTTTTTTTTTTTTCTGCATTTGCAGCTTCACTACCGATGAGGAAATACTACGTACATCCTGCCAAGTGATCCAACGCGATATCCAAAGGCGGCTGCAAGACGACAAGCCCCTTATATGTATGTACATCCGGTAGATAGTAAAAAGGATAACACACAGAATACCTTCTAAAGTGGTGTTCATACAGATTGCGGCGGTGTGTGGTTTCTCGGGGGTATTTCCAACCAAAGCTAAAAAAAAAAATAAAAATATTGAGAAACAGTCTAAAGCTGATGAGGACCATATTTTTTTTTTTTTTCTCCTCGAACCGATGTCGATAATTTACTTATGCTTCTATTTCGCTCTTTTCGCGAACATACATTTTCGAGAAAATTGAGGGAAAATCAACGAGAAAATTACATCAGGGTTGCGAAAGTACACCCCGTGCACAGCTTACGAGGCAGGAATTGGCTAAGGAGTGTGTGGAAAGGTGTATGGGTTGGCGGTTTGCAGAGATGGAAAAAAAAAAGGAAATCAGAAGAAAATGGTAATGTTCCGTGTTCTGAAATTTGGCAAATATTCTTCCTGTTTGCGAAGAATATCAAAGATATCTGTAAGTGAAATAATAAGTGTGCGATGAAGCAGGAGGCACAGCTGAAGCACATTTGAATTGAAAACTGTGAACTGACGCGAGTTGTATTGGCTCCAATCAGGTTCTGATTGGATGAAGTTGTGTGCTCTTGTTCAAGGCACATATGTAAGCTTATGTGCCATTCACCAGCTATTACATGTCTTTGCCCAAAATTGGGTCTTCAATGTAAAGTGGTCATGTGGGGGTACACAGTCGTCATACTTACTTACTGATGGGTCGGTAGTTTGGTGGCCTGCCGTGAGCAAGAGATGCAATGTCAAAAACTGAGAAGGAAGTACAGACTGGTAGAAAAATTAGCAACACTCGCTTTGGGGGCATGTCCGACCGCAGGTCTAAGCGTACCTTTTACCCCTTGATACCCTCATTGACATCATCGCTCAATGTAAACTTGCAATTTACGCTCTATAAAGTCGAAACGGACATGGTAGTATTTTGAATTTGTTCCAAAGAGACCTGGGAGCGAGTTCCACTGAAACTTTCACATTATGCTCGAGAAGACTGTAAGGCTGACATCCCACTGAAGAGAGCGGGATGAATGAATGAATCGATGAATGCATATATTTTTACTGACGTTTCGAAGTTAGCTTGCGATGTTGGAACGACTATCTGAATAAATCAAATTTCGAACGCCTTTCGGAGTCATGAGGCATTTTTCAAGACTAATTACTGGCAATTAGAAAGGCTTGTCGGACTTCTAGGCGTAATCCCAGACAGCGGCAGCTAAGCCACTATAAAACGTCTTGATTCGGCAATAATATATCACAATCTGGTGGAAGATTGCAAACATACCGTTGGATGGTAGACACTCTTCTCCAGATCCCATGTGATTCACAAGTGGTCGATGAAATGGCCAGGCGTGGATGTCCTTTTCCCCTGCGACGGAAATTTCACACACGCTGGGTGCCAGTAAGGGCAAGAGGGAAAACATGCCATCAGATAGACCTCCTATAATACATACACTATCGTAGTTGGTGGTGGAATTGTTTTTAACTAGCTAGAGTTAGACTAGGCGCACTGAGCAGACCCTTCCTCGACAGCATTGCAGGAATGTCAGAGAGTAAAACTGGAGTTTTTATCCAATTTCTCAGCATCATGGTGTAGTTCTTATGACTTTTTTTTGTCTCTTAGATGACAAGTGCATTAATCGACAACAGGGTCACGTGGGTTGTACTTATTGAAATGCTGTATAAGTGCTTATTACATAGGTTCTTGGCTTGGCTGAAATGCTACTCGTTGGATTTCTTCTCCCTGACCTCGATTTATTCAACTTTAAACGTTTCTTTTGGCCGATATGATGCCCAAGGATCACTACATCAATCTGCCTATCAAGAGGATTTGGACCAACATAATTTATATTCTCATCGATAAAGTCAATGCATCTCATCTAAAAGGTGGAAGCAACTTATGTTGGCAGATTGTTTTAAGTTAATTGGATGGTTAACTCTCTTAAAATTTTTCAGAATATCTCATTTGCTCTAGAGACTAAAGATGGTGCCACGATTACATTGAGATTCTCATATTATCCCATCATAAGTATTCCGATGTAGAACATGACAAATAAAAAATTCACAAGCAATCGACAACGTACCACAAACTTGAGTTCACAGGATCAGCTACTGCCAAACCAGCAACGGCAATCATTTAAAGAATTTTCAATAAATAATCCTAAGTTATACTCTTTTCAATAGAGTGACAATCATTGGTAAATATGTTTACCAAAGAAACCAGCAGATGACTTGATACCTCCAATATGACCTGTCTCCCGTGTAGCATTCTACTGCCAAACAAAAATTTTTGCAATATGCTTCTCGTTATTGAATGATTGCCTTTGCATTATCGGCAGATTTCCACAGCGAAACCATATTTACTGGATAACTCAAGATCCTTTCGCAAAATAAGGACAAACACGCTTACGACATGCAAAGTTATTGGCAAAGAAACACATAAGTTTCCAATGAATTCGCTGTGGTACCAACCATCAATCCCAGAAGACCAAGTATATAAGAGCCCCCCAAAGTCAGAGGCAACAGTCCGTATAAATCCGTGTTATTAAATCCTCATCGTTCGACAGCGAAATCAGTAAAAAAATAAGAAAAAGTGCAGCACGTGTGCTGGGATGACTGGTAAAACAGGCATGTGAAAATCCTTACCCGGATAATTTCTTACGAAATAAATGCGCATGCATGCTCAGAAAATCCGCGCAAATATTTGTATCTTTTATGTTCGGCATATGATTTGGCACAATTTTTCCAGTATCTAGATGCTCAGCTGGGGAATTCACGAGATGGATGGTTATAATAAGAAAATTTGATGCCCTGTGCAGATGAAAATATCAAATATTTGCATGAATCTCTTCTTTTTTTTTTTTTCTTCATGGCAAGGAGACTATTTCCTTCGTCTTGTTTTTTTTTTTTTGTGGAGTTCTATTTCAAATTGAATTTTGCTGCAGATTTTTTCGAGGCTGTAAATTGAGAATTTGATGTACAGCTTTGGAGAGTGGTTGTGAAATCGATTTTTTTTTAAATAAAATGCGGATTTATACTCGGTGGCAATCAATAAAGGAAATAATAACAGATGTCCTGGAATAGAGTAGAGAATAGCTCCGGTTAAAGTGGATTCTTCAGTAAACAGAAGAATGTTTGTAAAAAAAAAATAATTCTGCAAACCCTGAAATTGATGACTAAAAGTAAAATATTGGGCGCAAACAGTCCAAATAGGACCTAGTGCCTAGCTTCCCCCAAACATTCGTGTTGTGCGTGTTATATTTTTCGAATGAGAGGACCTACATTTAATGGCATATCCGAAAGGAGTTAAACTGAGAAGCTAAACGAAACACTAACACTAAGTAGTGGCCTTGGAGCAAAGACCTATCAGTAGATACACATCGTGTTTTAGTGCCTTATGTCCTCTTCCTGTAGTTAACAAGCTTCTACTTTTCTTTAAAGGTTATAGGGTACCCACGTACTGAGAATTATTTTCCTTATAGTTGTCTGTGTATTACTCTTATAGAACCCTTAACAATGGCCCTCTTGGCGCTCTCTTTATACTCCGATAATAATTGTGAATTATAGGCAATCCCGCTGTTAATCCCAACAAATTATTCGGCACCAGGTTTATTATTCTTGGCAGAAAACTTTATATATATACTAGCTGTACCCTGCGTGCGTTGCAACGCCACCAACTAAAATAAATTTGAAGGAAAGACATTACACAAATATTCAATTCATTTTGAGTCATTTTATTGATTTTGTTCATTTCGAAAAAATTGTGACATTTTCATTCGATATTTATTGAAGTGCTGTGGGATACACAATATTTCTTGTTTTTCCATCTTTTGCGTAAACGAATAAATCAGAAGGTTTTCCGACGCGTGAGCAGGCCACATAGAGCTGCCCATGTGAGAAGCATGGATTCTCCAAATTTAATCCACACACTTGCAACGATTGTCCTTGTGCTTTGTTGATAGTCATTGCGAAAGCGAGTCGCACCGGGAACTGTAAACGTTTGAATTCGAATGGCATATCTGTCGGGATCATTGGGATACGCGGCAACAGTACGTCTTCACCTTTGAATTTTCCAGTCAAAATTGTTGCCTCGATAACATTGTTCATCATTTTCTTGACTGAGAGTCTGGTTCCGTTGCAAAGTCGTGGTGGATTTATGTTTCGAAGAAGAATGATGGGTACGCCAATTTTCAATGTAAGAACGTGCGGTGGCATGCCTGGCAAATCAAGCGAATTCAAGAATTCAGTTGGATAGTTGACAACTTCGTCTTGATTCACCACAGTATCGATGGACTTATATGTTGTCGTTTCGCCGGGTATTCCATTCTGAATGGTGAAGTTGATGGTATTGACATCGATGTTTTTGGCCGCTAATATAGCACGCGTACTGAGCCACTGATGATTTTGGTAGTTCTGTGCAATGTTTGGGAAAACTTTTTGCACCAATTCGTCTATGCTTTCTGTGATCTTACAGAAGTTTGCTGGCAAGGTGATACATTGCGTAGATTCATCAATTTGCATTCGCCCATTTCCAATATCCATTAATTGTTTTGCAAAATTTCCAGCCGATGCATCCCGTTGTAGTTGTACACGCATGTTGGTTTTCAAAGTCAATTTCTGTAAATGACGCCATAAATCTGATGATTTGAGACATGCATTAAGTTCATCAGCGGGTGTTGAACGTGGTATAACCGGCAGTGTTTGTCGAAAATCACCAGACAATAAAATGAGTGCGCCACCGAAGATCCGTGCGTTTCCTCTCAAGTCTCGCAGTGTACGATCAAGCGCTTCCAATGCTTTCTTGTGCGACATTGTACATTCATCCCATATGATAATTTGACACGTTTGGAGTACTTTGCCCATTCCAGAGTTTTTGCTGATGTTGCATGTTGGTGCCTCAATATTTTTCAAATTCAACGGCAGTTTCAATGCTGAATGCGCTGTTCGGCCACCATCCAAAAGAGTTGCCGCAATTCCAGATGATGGAATGGCCACTGCAATATGATTTTGTGATCGTAGGGTTGCCAAAATGAGTGAAAGAAGAAAAGTCTTGCCTGTACCACCGGGCGCATCTATGAAAAATAGTCCACCGCTTTGTTCTGTGATTGCACGCATAATTCTGTCATACGCAAAGCGTTGTTCTGGAACCAACTGCGGAAGATTTGTTTGAACAAATATCCCCAGTTCGTCAGAATCAAAGTGTGTTTCTCGTTGCAAATCACGATCGAAAAGGTCGTTCGTTGGTCGGTTCGCAGCAGGCATTCCCAGTTGCACCAGTGCCTTGTTAGCGATTGCCAAACATATGTCTTCAATCAAAATCAATGCCTCATTATACACGTTTGGTGTGAATTGAATGTCCGGATTTTGATTCGCAGCGCGCAAACGATGTAGAATATCTTCACTCATGTAGTCCTTGTATTTTTCCTAAAGATCTTTTGGATTAGATGGGAAGCAGGTTGTCAATATTATGGCAAATAACGTGCGTATTTGCTGTGGTCGAGCAGTATTCGATGCATCAGCGAGTGCAGTGTCCCAATGTGCATCATTCTCAAGAAGATTTAGTTCCTGGCAAGCTTGGCGATAAGTGGCGCACAGCTGACCGTTGACTGTTCATAAATCTTGGAAGGATGTCGGTCCACGTACATTGATTAACAGCAATCGCAGATAGAAGCATTCTGTATTGTTCGGGTGAACAGTGTACAGACGACCCAATGCGTCACTGGAATACAAATTGGGATTTCCTTCAACTGCTTTACCTTGTTTTCGGCGTTGAAACTTTTTAGCCGATGCATTCTATGTGTAGAATTTCGGCACCTCAGAATAAAGTAGAGTCTTTGCAAAAAGATCATCTTGGCACAATGAGTAAAATGCAGTTAAAGTTGTTGCCGGTGTAACCAATGCTCTTGCACGTACATACATTATCTGCTGTGAAGTACACGCGCTGTCCATTCTCGAGATGCACCGCCAAGTGTACTACTGTTGGATGTCGTTCATGGATTGGAAATGATAAGATGCGCCATGCTGCTTCATTGCTGCTAATGTAGCGTCCATGTTGGTATTGGTTAATTTCATCGAGCGGTGCGGCCACATTCCCTACTCCGAAGACTGCCATGTCGCTTCCTTTGTTGACATATTTGCAAATGTATTTGATCGACTTCACTGAATTGCAATACTCAACATTAATGTGTGCTTTGAAGGTCTTTGAGAGCAACGGTGAATATGGCACAACCCAACGATTATCGACTTCGGCATCAACGTTTCGTACTTTCAGAACGATGGATTTGCCGCCATCCTCAACTGATCGTCGACGATACAGTGGGTATCCGTCATTGCCAGTGATGGTATTAGAAACCAAGTTTCTTGGGTATCGTTTCGTGCATTTCCCATTAGACATGCATGGTGAATTGTTGTTGAATGCGCCACATGGACCATGAATCATATTTTTGGTAACGACGTCGAATAAGTCTGGATCAATGTCCTTATCTGGTATTTCTGCTGAGATGATTTGGTCAATTTGATCTGGCGTAATTTTGTTGATTAACCAAACCAAAATATGTGCATGTGGCAATCCTCTTTTCTGCCATTCAATGGAATACATCCAGCAGCGTGTCTCTCCAAAAACGTGATGCCTGATAATAAAATCCATCAAAGATTTAAATTTTTGTTTAAATACGCGTGCGGTAATGTCATGGCGATCCGAAGATGATTGTCCAGCTAACAGAAGTTCTTTAATTTCATCCCATGTTGGATTGCATGTAAATGTGATGAACAAATCTGGGCGACCGTATGCGCGAACGTATGTCATCGCATTTTGTGCGTATTCATGCATGTGCCGTGGACTCCCCGTGAATATAGACGGTAATATGACCATTCTTCCCAATTCGTTTGGATTCACGTTACCATCATTAACGATTGCGTCTCGTAAATGGATGTACTCTTCAGAACGCAACTCGGTTTGATTCAATCGAATATATAGGAGTCGTTCGGTTTCAATCTTCGCGTACATGTCGACGATGTATTGATGGAACAATTGTCGACATTTCAGAATGTGGTTCTCAGCGTCTTGACGAATCATCAATCGGTAGGAATAATAATTCATGGCACTGACTTTCTTATTCCTTTCCTCGTCTGTTTGTGGATTTCTCATTTTGATGTTGAAATGATATCCATCTTCTCCTCGCCACAACAGAATCGGATACTGCAATCCGTCGTATGAGCGATGAGTTTCGGAGACTCGCTGAACGTCACCACTTCTGCGATGAAGAATTATGTCGCGCGATTCGAATTCTTCGCCAACTATCACGATCGCCACTTCATCGATTGTGAAGGACATACAGACAAACATTCATTTTTATATATATAGAAAGAAGAAAGATAGCTGGTTGTACCCGCTTTGCTGGGTTTTTTTCTTTTTACAGAACGTGGGGATCTGAAAAAGATACTATTAAAATAATAGGTTCCGGATTTCTACCGACTAAAACCACCTCCCTTCTTCTCCCCTGTTCAATGCAATACCGCCATTAAGCATTTCTTCACAGGGGAAGATTCAGCTTTCCTTGCCTATCATTTTGTATTGGCTGAGTGCCCACATTCTTGTAGCGTTTTCTTCACTCTGACCGCTTGGTTGAGTCTCGTAATAGATGCGTACACATGCGTGTATGTAGTACGCATGTTATGTACTAAAATATTGGTCAGAAAAGGACATAATGTTAGAACAACAACCTATTATTTCTCTTACCGGTTCTCTTAGTACAACCCAAATTCACAGAACGAAAAACACTTAAAACAAAATACTTCTTATAATTGGACAAATTCCTATTACGCCAAAATTCATTTCAGAAGTGCAATCATACTCTAGAGTTTGGAAATTCATAGGAAAACAAAACAGCAAACAGAGAAAAACAAAAAAGGATCCGTTAAGTACAAATGTACATGCAAACAGAAGCAACCCCTCATCACCAGGTGTACTATTGACAGCGAAACAGAACTAAGTTAGCTCCAAACCGTTTTTTTTTTGTAAAGAAATTGCTTACTTGTGTTCCTTCGAAACAATTGCATATACATATACATATATATATATACATACATATACTTAAGACAATGCATAATTACATAAGAAACCTACAGTAGTGCATAGAAAGAAAAAGGTTTGTTTGATGAACATGAATATGCACGCACTCCACTGGTGAGCCATTGATTGCAATGACCTACGCATCTGTGATATCTTTGTATCTTGAATAATTATATTTTTGCTTATTACTTCCGTTATAAGAATCGCAGAATAATGATTTATACCTCAATCTCTTCAGCAAGAAATGTACTAATCGAGGAATCAAGTAATATTCAAATCGGTTCAGCCATTTTGTAGTCATTAGTGTGTAAAGCATAGGAAAATGGTTTTTCTCAGTAAAAAAAACATATAAAAGGGGTTTAAAAGCCCAATAAGGGATTCAGTATACTAAAATTAGTCCTAAAGCATAACCCATCTCACGACAAATCGATTGATATATACATATATTGTTGGGGTATTGTTACGCACTTACTCCCTATTCGCGGAAATACAGAAAAAATGTGTTCTCTTTTATAGATGTAGAGAATAATTGGAATGGCAGTGGCGCCATCTGTCGAAAATTGGTCGTACCAACTTAAAACCTTCGCGGGTTCATGCACAACAACTTTGCTGAAGATCATCACATGATCAAATGCATAGTTTACGAGTCTATAAAGGACATACAGACAAACATTCATTTTTATATATATAGATACATATATATTTCTTAGTAGGTATTTATTCTTGAAGGAAAGCTATTGAAAGTAATTGTGGCGTATAGTACCGAAAAAGATACTGGTTTTGTGTACAAATGTATTATCATTCTGATGATAGTTTGACGAACTTCATTTGAGAATACCGAACGCCAATCAATTAGGCAACGTGCAAAGAATAAAATAAGCGGGCTCTAGGATCACCCAGAGTGTGGTAGTGTGACCAGATAGCAAGGATACTATTTTCATTTGCTATGTTTCAGCAGCTGTCAAAGTTACCAATGGCATTCAGCTGTCAAAAAATTCAGTAAGGTTTGACATTTCATCATGCATCGTTTCACGCTTTCACGTGCGGAAAATACTATCGAAACTCCGCGGAGCTCCGGCTCAGTTGTAAATACGCAACGTGAATTTCGTCGTGAGGTCGGTCGTCATCATAGCTTCAGTGTGCAGGCAATGCGCCGCACAGTGTAAAAGTTTGAGCGTGAGTACACTCTTTTGGACCTTAAGCCACCAACATGAAAGAGATTGGTGTGAAATGAAGAAAACATAGCCACCGTAGCGGCCAGTATCGAAGATAACCCAGAAATGTCGATTAGGCGCCGATCAGCTGAATTAGGTATCGCCAGAGAGTCAACCCAGCTTATTTTGCGGTTGGATTTGGGTCTAAGTACATCCATATGATATTGTGCCTACGCAAGAATTGAAGCCGGAAGACCATAGGCAACACCGTGAGCTCGCTAATTGGGCGCTAGAAAAGTCGACCGGAGATCCGGATTTTGGCCAAAAAATCATCTTCTCAGACGAGGCTCATTTTTGATTCAGTGGCTATGTCAACAGGCTAAATTGCCATTATTGGAGCGAACACAATCCACAAGTGTTCGACCAAGTATCAATGCATGCACAAAGATTGACTGTTTAGTCCGGTTTATGGGATAGCGGCATCATCGGACCTTATTTCTTTCGAAATCAGGAAGGAAACACCGTTACCGTCAATCGTCTCATCGATATATCCTAGCTGTGGTTCCAACAAGATGGCGCTACAAGCCATACAAGCGACGAAAAATTTGGCGACTGGGTCATCTCACGGCGAGCGTTCATCAATTTTCCGCCGCAATCATGCGACTTGACACCATTCGATTAATTTCTCTGGGGCTACGTCAAGTCCTTAGTCTACGCTAACAAGCCAACTACTTTGGACGAGATTGAGGGAAACATTCGAGCCGCTATTGCCGGAACAAAGCCGTACATATTGGACCGAGTCATTAATGATTGGACCAACCGTTTGAAGCACTGCCAGCGAAGCCGAGGCGGCCATTTAAATGATGTGTTATTCCACACATAATTGCATGAATGTAGCTTCAAAATAAAGCCAGAATCAATTTTATGTCTCACACCGCTGTTGTTTTATTTAAATTTTGTTCCCTATCGTTCTTAAGAAATAGTCCTTCTAGACTTACTTTACTTACTTTAGCTGGCGCTACAGTCCGGAGTGTACTTGGGCCTCAACCAACAAGAATATCCAGCCAGCTGCCTACAGTTTCGCATACGAAGTCCTTCTAGACAGGAATGCAAAAAAAAAAAAAAAAACAAAATAAACAATGATCTTCTATAAGCACGTTTCGTTAACCAAAATCAGGATAAATGGAAGCATCTACATCTACATTATCTACACTACATCATTGATAGATTCGCGAAAAGGCCTTGAGTTTCCTCAAAAAAATTCTCTGAGAGATACAGGAATGAGAAGGATTAAGACTCCTATGAACGAAGTTCCAATTTAAGGTTTATTATACCTTAAAAAATTTAATCCACCGCTAGCTTCTAGGAAAAATATAGACACTCTTGTAACTCAGGTCTAGATAATAATACATACTTATGTACTCAACTCCATGGGGCATAGGGCGTCAATAACGCCTGCGCGGCATCGTGTTCGAAGTTCTACAACGCCCTTGAGCTCTCTTCCAGTCATCCGCAATGATCTAGATTCCTCTTGGACTGTCCTTCTCCACGTCTGCCAAGGGCGGCCTTCTCGCCTGCATGATTGGTATCTGGATTCCATTAAATCGCGTACTTCGCAATGAAACTGTCCTCGTGCCATATAGTGTGACCAATCAAATGCCACTTTCGTCTCCGTGTTTTATTTCTATTGGCTCCTGACCCGTTATCGGGTTTAGTTGGTCGTTTGATATACGGTTCAGCTAGAATATCCTCTGGATGTTGCGAAGACATCTACTTACGAAGGCTTGCAACTTCCCTGCGACGGTGTTGGTCATTTTCCAGGTAATACACTCGTAAGGCAGCACTGTTTCCACGTTTGATCGGAACAGTCTCAGCTTGACTTTTGTGCTGGAAACATTGTTTCCATATCTTAAACAGCATACCAAACGCAGCCTTTGCTTTACGAATTCCGGTGTCTACATCCAGCTCGGTACCACCGTCTTCCGAGACCATACGTCATAGATATAAAAAGCCGCTTTATTTCTCGACTTGCTCTGACAACTTACCGTCGTTGGCTTGAGACATGTCATTTACCACCATCATAGCATCTCGATTCAAGCTGTAGAAGCCCTTCTCGAAATCAATGAACAACAAACGTTGCGGAGATCTGAACTGGACGCATTGTATAATGATGATTCACAAGGTATTGATAGAGTCGATGCAGGAGGATCTAGCTGGAAAGCCTGCCTGTTCGATGTCGAGCGATGAATCGGCATGTTCTCTCATTCGGTGTAGAACTATTTAAGCTATTAGTTTAGCCGCACCCGGCTCCCAGTGGTTAGGACCAGTCTACATCAGCATTCGAATATGAGTCTACATATGAGTATATTGTGTAGTATAACATGAAGGCATCATCTCCAGTATCTACGTAGTCCAAGGGATTCAAAACAAAAATGAGATCGTTTAGAACCAGCCCTCCAATGAGGAAGTAGGCTTCGCTTGATTAACTAGGTGTAGTACTCGTATGCCTGTGTGTTCTTACCGTTTATTGTTGCTTTATGAAAGAAAAATTAGTACGACCATATCCCTTCCGTTTTTTACATATTTAAAAGCACGGTGACCGGATAAGTAACGAGTTCACAATATCCTCGTTTCCGCACAACAATACCCACACACATAGTCCACTGTTCATCCTCTTGTCTCATACTCAGCCGTAGGCGTTGATTTATTCACCGAAATAAATCTCTTGAGAACATTTCAACAATTTATTTAATTTATAAACGCATTTTCGTCGAATAATCAAATTAAACAAGGACGAGAGGAATAAAAGAAATATTTACTGAAAATTTACGATTTCAAAGGGCAAAGTCCATACAAACGTGGAACGCTGCGGTGGTACCGCACACCGTACGCGATGTAAAGTTTGCCGTAAAAATCCATCCAGAAACTAGACAAAGGCAATGTATCTCATCTCGAAACAAAGGACGAACGCGACGCTAATCCAACTCGCTTTTTGGAACAAAGGACGACATTGAGATTAGCCAGAGTTTGCCGTTCCGTTGTGAGTGGAATGGTCATATGTATGTGTATAACGTGGCATCCTTTTGTAATATTAAATGTCCTTCATAAAGGAAGCTCCATCCTTGTCCATTTTTTTGTGCTTAGTGCCATTATTCAGCTAAACTTATTTTTTTTTTTTTTTTTCTTTGTCTCTTTTGGTGGATATCCTCATTCGGTGTATGCTGTGCGTTCAACCTCGATCCTGTGGCAACGATAATGAAGTGACCAACCACCCATAGCCTACTTCAGAGTGTCGTTGTAATAAATTTTCAACGAGCGGAAACAGATTTCCGCAACGAATTCAGAATAACAATTGAAATTGTCCAGCATGCCGTCCTGGTTACCCTCACATAGATACACACACCTCTGTCGAATGGTGGAGCAGTTAGCAAAAGCGTCACACCTAGGACGACGGGTTTTATTTAATTTTCATGCAAATTACCCGCGCACACATCCAGTCCAGTCACCCACACCCTCTGCCCGTGGAACATGCGAATAGGATGCGAACTACGGAACAGTCTACGGATTTTCAGTCCCTTCCCTCGGAGGATAATAAATTTCATATTACGCGGTCATAGTTCCAATGTGTATAGCTACGACAGTCGGTTGAGTTTGCTCCTGAACTTGTTTTTAATTTAATTTGCGTTTTTAACTTTAAGTGCGGTAGTACGAGTATAGCTCCAGCGCAAGTCAGTGGAATAACATGAACGCTTCGCAGGAGTCAACGGGCATGCATAGTGATTTAGGGAGTTCATCCTTAGACTAGAAATTAACACTAATTTTTGCAATTATTTTCGTTTAATGACTCCGCTGGTCATATAAATTATCCATGATAGTCTGGTGTACTCAAACGATGTGGTAGATGTTTGGCATGCTGTTAGGGGAATTTTGTCAAAAAAAAAAAAATCAAAGCAAATCTACATAAATGGTTGCACATGGTGCCTAAGGACGCTATGTCACCAAGGTCTTCAAGGAGAAGGGGGACCCTAAATGGAACATTCTTTTATGCGACAGAGCATCCTCCTCCTCCTCGTCCCTACAGCTTCTGCAGAAGTCATTAGAAAAGGGACCAAGTCTTTTGGCATCTTGGCCTATAAGACAGTGTCCAGTGAGGAGACCAACAACTCAGCTGATCTGTGATCGCTTCAGTTTGACCAACTCGGCACTACGTTTATGATCTACCCTAGGCCAGACATGTCTCGAGATGAGACACGTTGACTCATTTTCCCATCTGAGCTTGGTCTTGCTAATAGCATTCAGCTTTAGTAGATGATTACATGTAGCTAGGGGCAGGCAGAATCCCTAGAATAGTACCCTGCCTTGCTAGCTCGTCTGCCTTGCAGTTACCTGGAATGTCTCTGTGACCTGGCACCCAGCATGTCACCTGCTCTGTTACCTGCATAAGGGATAAGCGGTAGTTGAAAGCGGCCTTTGAAGTAAAGGAGCACGATTCCAGGGACTTGATTGCCGCTTGGCTGTCAGTGAGAATGTTAATATCCCTGACAGATAGTACATTACACTTCAGCCAGGACAGGGCTTCCTTAATCGCCATGATTTCCGCCTGAAAAACGCTGCAATGATCAGGGAGGCGGAACGATATTCTCAGGTTGAGTTTTTCGGGGAAAACACCACATCCCACCCCGCCTTCTGTCATCGGTAGGGGGGGAATTGTCCCATTGATCACGTTCAGGGATGCTCGTACGGAAGTTTCGGTCCAAACTCATTTTAGCCGGGGTGTAGTCTGTGTTTTCATGTTTAAAGTTGAGGAGATCAAGGATCGATGAGTGGCCATATCTAGACCACTGAGAGAAGGCTTTCAGACGGATGGCCACGCAGGCAGCGATCTGTTTGCCTGTTTGAGAGTTACATTGGCTTTCCAGTTTAGTTTTGTGTCCAGAACCAGACCCAAGCATTTTGCTTTATCAGTGAAGTTGAGACTGGTGCCATTTATCTTGGGAGGGTCTATGAGTGGAACTTTATATTTCCTCGTGAAGAGAACGAGCTCCGTTTTGTGGGGATTAACCTCCAGTCCACATTTGGAGGCCCATCTGGTGAGCCGAAGGAGAGCATATTTTAGGATTTCCTTGAGAGTATCTGGGTGTTTACCAGAGACAGCAATAGCAATGTCATCAGCATAAGCGATCACTCTGCATCCTGACCTATCCAGGTCCATCAGTAGTTCGTTTACTACCAGGTTCCACAGAAGAGGTGACAAGACTCCACCTTGGGGTGTACCGCAGCAGACATTTCTTCTGGTCGATGCTCCTCCCAGCTGTGTGTTAATGATCCTGCATGCAAGCAATTGATTGATCAACACTCCGACCGAAGTATCCACTTTCAGATTTCAGGATGCGAGGATGCTTTGCTTCAAAAATTCTGTACCTTGGCTGGGAAATAATATTGAGGAGGCTCACAAGGGCTTTTACTGATAAATAAGATAATATCATGGTGAAACCAACAACCATCTTCAGTATGCCGGGTCCTTAGGCAACTACCTCAAGATGCGCACTTCAAATTGGTTGAGATCCTTTTCTACTTATGCGCGCCACCTTATGCGAAGTCGTGTTCTCTACTGCGTTTTCGCTCTAGGTTCGATACCAAGACTCTGACAGCCAGAGCATAGGTGTTCATTCATTCAAGATGTCCTAATAATCTTAAGCAACTGGTGCGTAAATTTTTGGTTAGGTCGATGTCGCTGTACAGCTCTGTTAAGTCGTCGTTGGATCATCTCCTCCAAAGAGAATGAGCACAAATGGGACCGATTGTCTTACGAAGAAATTTTGTATCGAAATGACCGAGGATATTTTCATCCGCTTTCGATAGATCCTAGTAGTTAAAGCAGGACTAGTATGATAAGGGTCTTGTATAGAATCTCCTTACTACTCAGTTCCTGACTTCATTAATTGAACTAACGCTAACTGGTTCGCGTCGCATCGTCACTGTCTAGTTAGTACATACATATGTATATACATTGGAAAATGAATGTAAATGAATGAAAATGAATGCTCTTGGGAATGTCTGAAAAATCGCGGGGACAGAGAACCCTCATGAGAAATCTCAATACTGCTTCGGATATGGCTTTAAGCTGTAAGTTTGCGCAAGAAAAAGTTTGCGTTCCTATCCATCTTTTCTTCACAATAAATCACATCAGTATTAGGATAGACATCCGTTTTGAAGACAGACATAGTGGCCAAACAGATAATTGAGTCCGAATTTGTGGCTTTACACGAAGACACCAGCATTGAATCCCTATCTAGATTTGTAGTCACTCTTGAAGACACGATGGCATTTTTGGTGTCATTGCATGGGAAGGTATATAAGACTGGGGCGTACCACATTTCTCGCGCAAATTAATTGAAACTCCAGTGCGAGTTGTATATAATCCCCCCTCTCCTTATATGAGGTGTGTAGGTTTATTAAATGAAATATTTTTTATTACTGTTATGAGGCCTAAAATACACAGAATCCATTTCCGCACTCTGTGTAATTTACCCTTTAGAAGTCTCATTAAAAATATTTTAAAGATTTGCTTCGATTACACTCGTAAAATACGATAGCGTTGCCGAAAATATCTTATATGCTACACACTTACTACGTATGCGACTGAACTTTAAAAATACGAGTTTCAACTCCCACAGGTTTCCTTATAAGACATTTAGACAGAAACAGAACGCTCGCCCCCACTCGCACGCCAGGTGGCTTTATAAACAACTTTTCTCAAAGTATTAAAATTCAGATAAGGAAAACATCATCAAAACGCTCCCACCTTCGTTGAATTCAAAAGAAGCCAACCACCACAACATTTCGTATCAACACCCTTAAGCTCTAAAAAGAGAGGCACACACACTCGTATTCGTATGTATGCTTCTATATCACCCCACTTACACTTTCGTATCCCAATTTAACCCATTCAATGTGTCAAAACGAGGAAACCAATTTATCAAAAGAAAACCGTACACTTGGAGGTAAGTGCAGATACATTTTTCAACAACAAAACCCACATGTGTCGCATACAACAAGCACCTTCCCAATTACCACTGAGCAACTTGCCAAGGGTGTTCCGTTTCACCGCCACTCATAGCTTATTCTCCGTGAATATGGTAAGCGTTTAACGTCGACAACTTCACTTTAAGGCGTTAGTGACAAAATGAAGAAATCACGTCTAACTTCTAACAAAAAAAAAAAAAAAAATCGGGACAGAAAATCACACATATATACACACACACATTTACTACCAAAACGAAAAAAAAAAGGAAACAACTGTCAAAACCAAAATGTCGTCCCATTTGTCAGGGGATGGGCCCAAAGCCTTCAAAAGTGGATTTTCCGCATCGCTTAAAGTGGACACAAATCTACATCAGCGCTGTCGCACCTAAGCCCGTCGAATTACTCACATACACTGTTGTGGATGTGGTCCTGAAATCGCCTCAGGAGTATCCGACACTGACAACCGTCAAAAAGGAAGAAACTTTTTCGCTTTGGAATAATTTTTTTCTATTATGCATTCGTTTTGTCTAAATTTTTTCGCAATATTTCATATTTTTGGACTGCTCCAGGGGTACCGCATTGAAATGGAGATTTTTTTTTTTTTTTTTGTAATATTTGCGCTTCATCCCGTAGGGTGTAATAATTTTTATGCGATGCTGGCAACAGATAGAAGTAGTGCAATGAAGGAAGTGTAAAACAGAGAAATTTTAACTGGATTAAGAGTTCGAGTGATGTGACTGCGGATCCGGTCCTTACAGGTACTGAAAATTATTATGGATCTGCCGAATTGCAGAAGTCATCGGACATAATCTTGCCGCTGCTGGAGATAATTTTGAAAAGTTGTCTAAACCTAGTTTACATCCCAAAGATATGGAGAGAAGTTAAAGTCGTCTTCATACCCAAAGCGGGTAAATGCTCTCATACAGATCCAAAAGATTTCAGACCTATCAGTCTATCATCATTCCTCTTAAAAACATTGGAACGACTGATTGATATCCATTTACGCAACAGTGTAGATAGGAAACTACTGTCAACGGCCCAACATGCGTATTGCAAAGGTAAATCAGTGGAGACGGCTTTACACTCATTAGTACGTAAAGTCGAATACTCCCTGTTCCACAAGGAATATACGATGGTCGCCTTCCTGGATATAGAAGGCGCTTTCAACAATGTCAGTACATAAGCGATAGCAGATGCACTATCAGACCGGAAAGTTGACAGCTCACTTGCGAATCTACTGCTCAATGGTCGGATTATCAACTCTAAATTGGGTGAGGTGTCCACTAGAAGATTTGTTAGTAGAGGCACTCCGCAAGGAGGTGTTCTATCCCCGCTTCTGTGGAATTTGGTGGTCAATGAACTGTTGATAATCATGGAAGGCGAGGGATGCACGGCGATCGCTTATGCAGATGATGTTTGGCAATGTGACTTCTGCTGGTACGTTTGATATTAAAAATGGTCTGCAACAGGGTGCGGTAAATTCGCCGATCCTCTTTAACATTTACACAAGTGATCTTGTAGGATCTCTTCACCATGCAATAGCGTATGCCGACGACTTGATAGCGTACAGATCAGGACCAAAGATCGAGGTCATTGCAATACTCTTGCAGCGTGACTCCGATAAGATCAAGCGATATTGCGACGACTGGAAGTTGAAAATCAACTTCCAGAAGTCGGAAACCATCCTGTTTAGGACGTCGTTATCTGGGGCCTCTGCGGATACCAGAAAGAATTGGCGAAAGTTCTCAATAGTGGGACAGCACGGACAACCATTAGCGTCTCGAAATGTAGTCAGATACCTTGGGTTCTGGCTAGACCAGTATCTATATTTTAACAAACATATAGATGCTGCTCTGGCCAGAGCCAAAGCGGCTTTCGCCCTCACAAAGAGACTGTTTTATAGCAGCCAACTCGATGCGAGGGTGAAGGTAATCTGCTACATGGCCCTCATTCGGCCCATGCTCGTATATGGTTGTCCCGTGTGGTTCAACGTGGGAGCAAGCTCGTTGGAAAGGATTCGGGTGTTTGAGAGGGCTTGCCTTAGGGCCTGCCTTCGCTTATACAGAACACCAGAGTCTCAGTACATAAAATTCTACTCCAATGAGATCCTTTATAACAAGGCGGACATAAGCAGGGTGGATAATTTCTTGATCAAGATGATTCGAAGGCACATTGCAAGGGCAATGAACTCGATGAATAACCTGATCTCTGGGGCCTACTACCCCAATGATATGTATCATGAGAGCGTGCGCCTTAACGGCTTCATTCCCCCAGAGGCGTTCCTCTATTTAGATAGGGAAGGTCTGATACAGGACAAAGTAGCGGTGCCGCTAATCTTCCATGTTGCCCGGACAGCTGTGGATAGGCGACTCAACTACGACCGAGACGTCGCGCTCAGCATGACGGAGCGTCTTCGGTTCAGTAGAGCGATAGCAGGTCGCGATTTGCGAGACGTTGCAAGGCAGCATCAGACATTCTGGTGGTTAGGGGACGGAGAGGGAACTCCCTCGTCGTTTCCTTTTGATTCTGGGTAGCTCCTCCTACGGCGCAAAGTTGGCCTGGCCGGCTTACATAGGTTTAAGGTTTAGGTGTAGGATATTTATAAATTAAAAAAAAAAAAAAAAAAAAAAAAAAAAAAAAAAGTTATATGTGTGTATATCGATATATATATAAATATATATATGCGTATATATACATACATATATGATTTAGAATAAGGTAGTTTTAAGGTAGTTTTTAAGGTTTATTGTTAAGGTAGTTCTAAGGTTTATTTTTTAAGGTAGTTTTTAAGTTTAGATGTAAGACTTTTATTTTAAAAAAAACACGTTCGTTCACTAAGTTTTTCCAAATTTTTCTTAGTTATCCTAGTTGTTAAGTCATTTAGATAAATAATTAATTTTAAGTTAGGTTACGTCGAAAGACATAGTTTTAAGCATTAGGTTTAGCTTAGAGTACCCGCATAGGGTCAGTAAGTTAGAATTAGATTAAGTTAAGTTAGTTAAGCTAGTTTTAAGCGTTTTTGTCTAGCTCGTAAGTAAAAATGAATTCCAAAAAAAAATAAAATGCATTAAAAATGAAAAATGAATGCAGATGATGTTGCTTTGGCCGTCTCGGGAAAGCACCTAAATACTCTTAAAGAACTCCTACAAAACGCTCTAAATAAGCTAACTAGAAGGGCAGTTCGGTGTGGTTTGGGTGCAAATCCCCACAAAATTGAACTGGTACTCTTTTCAAGAAAATATAAAATTCTGTGCATAAGCGGATCACTTCGTACAACTCCCTCCGCGGCACGGGACATTATATTCCATCTAATACCCCTCGATATATTTAGCAAGCAAATGGCAGTGAATGCAGCCGTTCGCCTTGAAGCCACCCAGCAGTGGTCAAGAAAAGAATTCGGCCATGCCTCTATTCTGAATAAAACACGGACTATTCTCTATTCTCTCCCGAAAACACGGACTACACCATCCCACGTCTAGATTTTGAGAAGAACTTCCTAGTCACCATCCCTTCCAGATCACTCTGGGAGGACGATGCATTTTTAGAAGATGATTCTATTCACTTTTACACAGACGGGTCAAAAACCAAAGACGGAGTTGGTGCAGGAGTTTTCTCTGATGGGCTTAACCTAAAGCCCTCTTTCCATCTTCTAAATCACTGCAGCGTGTTTCAAGCGGAAATAATGGCGATCAAAGAAGCGCTATCTTGGCTTAAGAAAAACGTGATATCTGCTAGAGACATCCGCATCTTTTCAGACAGCCAGGCAGCATTCAAATCCCTGGAATCGACCTCTATAAATTCTTTAGTAGCTCTAGACTGCCCTTCGTCTCTTGCGGAGATGGCTGAGCAGTTAAACATTCACCTGTGTTGGGTACCGGGGCATAGAGACATTCCAGGGAGAAACTCTCTACCACGATCCACGTGGTATCACAATGGACCTAGCATTGGTCTAAGTGTGTTGGCGAATCCTAGCTGGCAGCCACTTCAACCTAACCTAACCTAACCTAGGGATGGATCTGAACAGAACATCACCATCAGAATTGGGAACGTCAAGTCCGCCTTTGGTATGCTGCCTAAGATAAAGCCAAGTAAAGCAATGTTATTGAGCACCGAACTAGGGGCCGCCACTTTCATGTTCATGGTCTTTGCTCACTTTAGGTAGCGACACAGCTCCAGGGTGGGTACCAAGGGATAAACCAGAAATTCATCTTCTCATCAAGCTCGATCTTTAGCCAACTGCCACTTACATATGCGTATGCCAAATGGGTTGAGTTACTTTTCAACTGTATTAGCTATTGTTTTCCTTTACCAGGATGTCCCTCTGATGTGGACTCGAAGGTTTTCTGTGGCTGATGTCTATTCGAACTTTTGAGACTACTCTCCATCTCCAATCACTGAAAGGACTATCTTTTAAAAACAGCCAACGACTTTTTTATCCGCCTTTGATAAATGACATGTTCTTGACCAGTAAAGGATGACTGTGTTGATGATGAGGGGAGTACCCCCAGTTGGTCGTGTGAAGTAGTATTTTGATAACAATGACTACATCACTAGATCCTTAAATTTGTCTTAATTTTTAGTTTGAAAGAAAGGCTCTATGCCACTGATCCACAGACTGTTAGCAACTCAAAACTTACACTTGAGACTATTTCATCACCGCACAAGTTGCAGTATGTTGTCAAAAGGACACCCATCTTTATGGCCATAAAATGTAGCGGCTTAAATACTACATAGAGCACTACACAGAGGACTTAAGATAACAAGGGATTGGTGGATCTTAGTTGGCTTAAAAGAAAGTATTTGGCGCAAACTGCGTGTGCGGGTCCGAGTTTAGCTTCTGCCAACCATTCGTGTCGTGCCTGTTATATATTTTGAATGAATGAAGGAACCTAATGACATATCCGAAAAATTTACTTGAGAAGCTTCCCATGACAGTTAAGACTCTCGGATATTTATCAGCAATTTGCTAGTCTTTTCCTGGCCTCGATCGTCGAATGGAGTTGTCCACTAACCAATGCGCCATAGCGCCCACAGGAGTAATAATGTCATAACCAACAAAAAAGGGATTCTAGATCTTTTAGCCCAACACTTCGTAACTGAAGAGTAGTTAAAGGAGCAATTTTGACGGCAGCAGAAAGAATTTTCCATGATAGCATGTTTGCTGCAAATTTCCAAAGATGACACTAGGAATAGGTACAGATTCGAGGAATAAGTACTACTCAAAAACTGCAACCGGAAGATCCAAGAAATTTGCTGACAAAATTAATAGCATTCCTCATAGGGCGCTGCACCCAAACAGACTACATTACGCCATATTTGGATTTTAACATGCCTTTTACGGCAGCCTAACCTAGCAGAGAAGAATGGAAAAGCGGCAATATAGCTTATACCAGATCCATAACAATATATACTGACGGATCGAAAATGGACACCGGTGTAGGTTCCGGCATCTTCTCTGAATCGCTAGGGATATCGAGAACTACCAGACCGCAGCAGTGTTTTTTAAGCGGAGGTCCTGGCAGTGACAGCAGCTGCCCGTGAGTCGGCCGAAAGGGCAATACCACAGGATGGTATCTTGGTATCTTTATCGACAGCCACGCAGCTATAAAGCAATTACTGCTACCGAAATTAAATCGAAGCTTTTGAGATGCTGTCGCGAACAGCTTAAGGTTCTTGGAATACAGCACAAGGTATCGCTCTGCTAGGTTCCTGGATATGAGGGTATCCCAAGCAATGAATTAGCTGATTAATTAGCTAGGAAAGGCTCAACAGATTTAATAGAACCAACTGGTCTCTCTGTAAGCATCCCGCCTTGCATGCTCAAGCTTGAATACGGGAAATTATCCATATAGGAGAGGCGAACCTAAGATGGAAGTCCATGGAAACGTGTAACATCACAAGAAAACTATGGCCGTCCTTCGATAGAACAAGGACCGAGAGACTTATACGAAAGAACAGAGGATCCCTTTGTATGCTCGTGGGTATCATCACGGGGCATAATAGTCTGCGGTACCACATGGAGAACCTGCGCCGGACAGAAGAGAACTTTGCAGAGGTTGTGGCGACGAGGGAGTTTTTGAGGATACCACCCACTTCCTATACCACTGTCCTGGACACCAACACTCCAGAAACAAATTCCTCGGTAAACACTTCTTCTACTATAAACTTAAAGGCGTTCCTACAGACAACATGCTGAACTTGAAACAAGTTAGTAACTAGAGTAGAGTTGATTATACATTTACAGGGTTCCAATGGGCGGACGAGTACCTTTCCCCCCTATGGGAGACACATGGATCAACACTGACCTGAGTGCGGCAGGAGGCTTTTCCCTCTCTGCCAGCCCGCTTACCTAACCTGACCTAGGGCGCTGCCACCTACAGGAACACAGAAGGAAGCCAAGCCTTGAAAATGCACAAAAAATACAAAGTAAAAGAAAAGACTGCGGACAACGTGCTAAGGAACTGCTGTATTCTGAAACTAACTTACGTACAGAAAGAAGAGAAAGACTTTCGGTTCAAAAATCCGACCCAGATTCTTAGTTTTTTCAGAAAACTCAAGTTGGGCAGGTTACATAAGTCTGAGAACAATCTCTGCAAGAACCAGGAGACTGTACAATTGATTCTTATAGTTAGAGTGCAACTACGCCCCTTCAACTCATTGAAAATATTATTTATTAAAAAAAACGAAAATATTAGTTTTCCAATGCAATTTGCGGTAGAAGCACCACCATGAGCTTCAGAGTTAAATTCGGACCAATGACCGGCGATCGGCGACCAAAGATAGACGACGGACAATCGACAACCTACAATCGGCGTAGTTTTAGTCCTCTTTCAGCTTCATATGTCCTTTCCGCAGCTCTTAATTTTCGCATTCCTTAAAGCGTGTTTTCCTTTCCCACAGGAATATCTGAACGCAAACAAAATTATCAGGATCTGAGCTCATTTAATCCTCCTTCAAGAGCTTTTATTACACAAAGCACCACCATAGGGTATCACATATCACTTTGAACTTTTTTCGAGTCCTAGAATGGAAGTCATCCACAGTCTCATCCACAAACATTGCCTCCCCTTAACGTTTGTAATGCAATTTACATAACCTGCCACATCGAGCCCTCCCTTTGCTCAACACACATGTATAATTCATATCGTCCCCTAGCCCCGAGCAGAGAATAAAGATGGTGCGCTATTAATCAAAATGCCACTGAAAGTTGCGGTATGGCAGAGTGTCAGTTAGCCTTCAAAGCCCACCCCCACCCCCACCCGCTCTACATTCAATTCGCTTTCTTTCTAGTTTGTGTGTGCGTATTTTTTTATTTTTCGATTTTGTTTAAAAAAAACCGAGTCAAGCCCTCACCTGGGGGAATAGCCCTGTGAAATCCCTTATCGAATAAATATCGTGTGAAATCCAACAACCGCATACCTAACCTTTATCTAAACGTGCTGCAAAAGAGAACCGAATAAAAAAAACCGTAAAATACGTATGTATAAACCGCCGACCAGAAAAGGCGTAACGGTTGCTTGCTCTCAGAATCGATTGCAGGAACATTACTAAAGTGGCCACCAGTGGTTGGTAGGTAATTCCAAAAAAAAAGGAGCGGAACGAAAAGTTCAAAAACTCATTCAATTCAACGGACCGGCCCGTGAATAAAAATAATTTCTGAATGGATGCATCTACCCCACTCATGCCAGTCAATTTTGCCAATTGTTGTTCGGCGTTCAGTGTGATGAACGAGGTCGGAAAATTCTTACCCAGTGGGCCTGTGATTTGGAGCGCAATGCTTCGCCAAACTTGTCATGTAAAATATTTACGAGACAATTTTCAGTTAGCCGCAGCACCGATTTTCGGAGCTCTGATTGAAATTGGCACAAAGGAACTGGAAATATGTTGTAGGTTTCTGAAGCGAGGCAGGTAGCTGTACTCACTTCGATTAGTGTTTAAGGATTCAAGTGAAAACACAGGTTCGCGGCTTTTACTGACTGGCTGTGCTAGAGTACCGAATGCGTGTGTATGGGTATCTGAAAGTGGTTTTCAAGTGAATTAAGGTTGAATGTGTTCTCTGACGAATTTAATTATGTCTAACAGATGTGTGCGACATAATGAAATTCTCATGAAATTTAATTTAGTGAAATTGAACTAAATATTGAATAATTGCCAGTCAGCTTCGGAATTTGTCGTTTGCAGTGCAATCGTTGTGGAATTTAATCAATTAGTCTCAGCAAATACATGTGAGTGTACAGATGAAAGTATGTGTAGAAACTAACAGGGACTAATCAAACCAACTCGTGATGTCTAAGGACGGCAGTTCGTACTTACTTACTTAGGCGGCGCAACAGTTCGGGGTGAACCTGGGCCTCAACCAACAAGCATCTCGAGTTATCCCGGTCCTTTGTCAACTGCATCTAATTGCTTACTCCAAGTTGGTTGAGGTCCCCTTCAACTTGCGCGTGCCACCTTAGAAGAAGTCGTCCTCTACTATGTAATTGTTACTGTTAAGGTAGCCCTACAGTTCGGGGTGGACCCAGGCCTCAACCAACAATCGTCTCCAGCCAGTTCGATCTTTAGCCAGCTGCCTCCAATTTCGCATGCTAAGTTGGTTGAGGTCCCCTTCCACCTGCGTGCGCCACCTGAGTCGCGGTCTTCCTTTACCCCACCGTCCCTCGAGAATGAATTCGAAGATTTTCCGTGCCGGAGCATTTGTGTCCATGCGCTCAACATGACCCAGCCAACTCAGTCGTTGGACCTTCATTCTTCTGGTTAAATCGATATCGCTGTACAGCCCGAAGAGTTCGTCGTTGTACCTCCTCCTCCATTCACCGTCTATGCCGACGGGATCAGCCCCAGGATTTTCCTCTCGAAGCAGCCAAG
This sequence comes from Blera fallax, assembly GCA_946965025.1. Classification (NCBI taxonomy): domain Eukaryota; kingdom Metazoa; phylum Arthropoda; class Insecta; order Diptera; family Syrphidae; genus Blera; species Blera fallax. The sequence continues at coordinate 44,278,708 of OX337247.1, forward strand.
AGCGAGCTCATCCGCTTTTGACAGGGTCCATGCCTCTGCGCCATAGAGCAGGACTTGGATGATTAAAGTCTTGTGTAGGGTCACTTTAGTTGTTCAAGAGAGGGCTTTGCTCTTCAGTTGCCTTCTTAGCCCAAAGATGCAGCGATTGGCAAGAGATCTTCTTCACTTGATCTCAGCGCTGGCGTCGTTGTCTGAGCCCATAGCGGAGCCTGGGTAGATGAAGTCCCTAACTACCTCAAAGTTATATCTGTCGACGGTGACGTTCTTCCCGAGATGTCGATGTTAGTTGTGCTTTCTTGTTGACAACATATACTTGATCTTGCCCTCATTAACCGCTAAACCATATCGTCAATATCGTCGGCATATGCGAGTAATTGGACGGACTTTTGAAAGATTCTACCTCCGGTGTTGGGTTGTGAATTTGGCACGATTCTTTCAAAAACGACGTTAAAAAGTCACATGACAGCGCATCACCTTTGTTGACATCGAAGGTCTCGATGAGGTCATTACCGGCCTTGCTGGAGCAGGGAGCTTTTTCCATCGTCGACCTGCATAGATGCACGAGTTTGCTCTGTATAGCTCTGTATAGCTCGTCGCTATAAATTTCGTGGTATGCGGCCTTAAAATCGATAAAAAGGTGACTGGTATCGATTGGGGCTTCTTGCGTGTTATCCAGGATCTTCCGTAGTGAGAAAATTTGATCGATTGTGGACTATGGACGGCAGTTCACTGAAGTAATTTAAAAAGAGCCCCTGAATGCAGCAGTCTTCCTTGGGTCAAGATCGAATAGATAGAAGATAGATGAAGGATGGGTTTTTCCTCCACTTAATAACTGTAGCTCCTGCAAAAGTAATTTGAGATGAGGCCTAATTTTTTGGCACGTTTGTCTATCAGACACTGTCCCATGAAAATACCGATTAAGTGGGTAATTTGCTATCGCTTTAGCAGCACTACGTGTCTGATCCAGTAAAGGTCAGGTCTGTCGAAATATAAGACACATCGGGTCGATTTTCCATCTGTGGTGGTCCTGCTGAAAGCGTCCAGCTTAAATAATGTTTAAATGTAGGCAAGAGCATGCCCAGTTTTGATATTTCGACACAATCCTTAGAGTCATACCCTTTCTGGGGAGCTTGTCAGCGGTGAAAGTTGAACTGCTCCGTCATCTCCTTGAGTTTATAGCTGTCTTTGAAATGAAAGAAATTGTATTGAATTGAATTGAAGAATTGCATTACATTTCAACTGGGAGAAGGCTTCCTAAAGAAACCCCCAGTGACCTGGAAGCAAAAATAGATGTTCAGACTGAGCTATTCAGAGAAGGCACCACAATCCAACCCACCTTCGGTCTTGGAGCCGACCAATGTGGCAGTTGTCTCATTCAGTACGGGCAGCGATGCTCATTTGGAAGTTACAGTCAAATCGATATTTTTAAGAGTAAGGTTTAATAGACAGAGGAGTGGCCAACGTTGAAGTTAGACCACTTCGAGGAGGCTTTAAGATGGATGGTCACACTGAGAGTCGTTAGCTGAGGGAGCAGCTCCGTCAACAGCTGAAGAGTATGATGACAGAATGGGTGGTCTGCAATGCCGAGTTTGTGAAGATATTACCGAAAACTTCCATGTCCCGTTAGAAATTGGATAATGTGGATTTTAACTTCATCCTGCTTTGTTCTAGTCCACTCTTCTAAGCTCAGTAGAGATTTGCATATCCACCGACCGTTTTCTGAGGTGTTCCATCGCGGTTGCCAATTTGTTTTAGCAGTTGCTCTGATGGCCCATCCTTCTGTGGTTTCGCCATTGTATGTAAATATTTCTACAATACTTTGACCTCCAATTCGGCAGGCATATACGCCTCTATCACACTTATTGCATCTCCCGATATTGTTCTAAATATGCAGCATAGTCCGAATGATGCTCTTCTGCGCCAAATTTTTTGAAGCGCTATTTGAGGTTATCAAAAATCGCAACACAACATCCGTAACTCGTAACTGGAATATATCGACCTTGGACTCGATGGTATGTTCACTTACCTGTATGGCCATTAGCTCAACTTTTTGTGGCTGCGAATGAGGAGGGGGGCTCCATTTCGTTATCCGTTGCTGACAGAACTGGGTCCAAGACTGATACCTGTGGGACTCCTACTGTACATTTATATCTTTTCGTTCCTTCATCTACCACATAAAAGATGAGAATTCTATCTTCCAAGTAATTTGTAATTATTCACAGCAGGTACTTTGGCACATGCATATTCCTCATCGCAATCATTATGAAGCTCCAGTTTGCTGGGTTAGAGGCATTTTTGACAACTTTTGACAGCTTTAGTGTGAATCGTTATATGAGCCGGGCAAAAGGAGAATGAATAAATGCAAAAACAATACTCCTTCAGGTGCAGAACCGTACAGACAGACTTAGGCAGAACTCTTGAGCTTTAGGCATGTGGGCGAATGAGTGTGGACAATCTGTGTCAAGGCGAAATTTGATAATATAACCCTTATTCGCGGATTAAAATATATTCTTAACATTTGTGAGAGAACATCTCGATTCAACGCTCGACAACGAACAGGCAGGCTTTCGAGCTGGATCCTCCTGCATCGACCACATCAACACCTTGCGGATCATCATTGAACAATGCGCCGTGTACATATCTTCGCTACATGTGCTGTTTATTGATTTCGGGAAGGCGTTCGACAGTTTGAATCGCGATGCTGTATGTTGAGCCTTGCTCAGGAGAGGTATATCAGAAAAATTCGTCGCCATTATAAAGGCTACCTATGATGGCGATGAATGTCATATTTTACATAACGGTAAGGTGCCAGAGAAATTGAAAGACCGCATCGGAGTACGACAAGGATGCATTCTTTCGCTGTCTACTGCATGGGAAGCATGAAGCATGGGACTGAGGTGGACTATGACATCATGCATCAAACATCCTGACTACGCTGACGACGTTTGCTTGCTCCCACACGGGATAGTGGACCTGCATCAGATGGCCCACAATCTGGAGTCAGAGGCATACAAAGTGGGGCTTAAAATTAACACGGGAAAAACAAAGGCCCTAAGCACTACAATTTCTCACGAAATCACCAGCGCCGCTCAACTCAACATTACCGGAGAGCAGGTCGAGTAAGTAAGTAGCTCTCTATATTTAGGAAGTTTGGTCTCGGAAGACGGTGGTACAGAGCTTGATGTAGACACCGGAATTCGTAAAGCAAAGGCTGCGTTCGGTATCCTGTCTAAAATATGGAAAAGAGACGGTTCCGATCAAACGTGAAAACAGTCCAACTTTATGGGTGCAGTACCTGGAAAGTTATCAACACCGTCACACGGAAGCTGCAAACATTCCGAAATAGATGTCTTCGCAACTCCTAAGGATCTTCTGGGCAAACTGTATTTCGAACTACCAACTACACGCGATAACCGGCCAGGAACCAATAGACGTCAAAATACGGAGGAGAAAGTGGCAGTGGACTGGTCACACTATACGGCGCGAGGACAGTTCTATTTCGAAGCACACCAGGCAATGGAATCCACTTACCCAATCAGGCAGACAAGTGGACAAAGGACAGTCGAGGAGGAATCTAGATCATTGGGGATGACTTCGAGGGAACTCAAGCGCGTTGTAGAACTCCGCACACGGTGATGCGCAGGCGTTGTGGACGCCCTATGTCCCACGAGGGGTCACAGGACCTAAGTAAAGTAAGTCGACATTTGTGATCATCCTGAGTTAACTTCGCTTTGTGCACTGAGTTAAAATTTGTTTTTCTGGTCGAATGGGCATTGTTGCCATTTAAAAAAATTCCATTCCTTTCCAGTTTCCCCAACATATCAGTCCACACAGCTTAATCCCATTTCCAATTTCTTCTACTTAGGAATTTAACAAATCAGTTCCAGCTGTCAAGCATTGCTTCGTACCCATCACATTAGTGATTGCTGTACTCTTTAATCTTCGATTAACATTTTTATTGAATTTCTTTTTTTTTTTTTCTACCCACAAAATATACACCCACTTCCCTGTTACCTACTTCAATCACTCAATTCTCGCTTTGTTCATTCAACAAACGTATATTTCGTTGAATTTAAATTGATTTTTTTTTTTGCTTCGTTCATCCTGTCGATTCTCACATTGGAAGGGTGGGGGTGGGGGGTGAAAAATTGAAATGAAATATCTGTGCCGAGTTGTTGCTATCCATTTGCCATGAATAGAGAGAAAAAGCAACAACTTAACAAACGGACTGACTTTTATTGAGAGTCACTTTTAGTTAACAACTACACCCGGAGGCGGGTCCCAGGCAAATGGGGGCTAGATTTAATTTCTCTCTTTTGTGAACGTTGAAGTTGGACCACTTTATCTGGTTCGAATGTACAGTGTTTTTTTTATTTTATTTTTATGTCCTTGTTGGAGATAAAATATTCAAGGTCAGATTGAGGCAAGTGTCGAATGTGGTCGACCACGATGCCTTTGACTTTTCCTTTAATCTGGTAGTGTGGTTTCACTTGGATTCATGACTTCATGCTTTTGTCGACAGCTCGTTACTATGTAAAGGGCTCAAGGCAGAGGTTTTCTTTTTTTTTTTTTTAATTTATTTCACAGACGGCCATCCAGTTCCAGTAGTTGTAATTTAAGGAGTGGAATGATTTAATCGATCATCGGGGACTCTTTGTTGTTTTTTTTTTTTTTTTCTTATTCCTCTCTGTTGATGGATGGAGCAATTTAAATTTTAAGTAGCTGTATGGTAAACACACGCAGGCAGTACAGTCAGGTCCTTGAACGTGAGCGTGCGACCCTGTTGCTATGCATATGGCTCATTACCATAAATCTCTCTGAAGCCAATATAATTAATGTCTTGTACCAGAATGAGAGTATTTTTCTGATTTTCAAGCAGAAAGTTTTTTCCTGGCGAATTTACCAGCATTTTACCACTTCAGCAATCCAAACACTTTGTGGTCGACCACTAAGCATAATACTGCAAGGATTGTCGGTGTGAAAAAAAAAAATTGCAAAAACCTTGGTGAAACGCTGTGGTTGCACAAAGCAGTTGCCTGATTTTTAATGAGAATAATTAAAAATTATCGCGCAGGGTTTCAGGAGTAAGAGAAAAGTGGTCAAGACTCATTCTCTGCAGTACAATGTGGTTTCATCTATGCAGTACGAATCCTTGCACTGTGTATTTCCTTGATTAATTGCTTGTACTACGAGGAGCCGAGGACGAATAAATATTTTGCTTTAAATTTTTTTTTACACTCTTTAAGAAATATGAAAGGGTATATGGAGGTGTTTACTTTTATCACGACTCTCCCCAAGCGGATTTTTTTTTTTTTTTAAATTAAACCCTTGCCCATGTGGCAGACACTGCGACCTTAAGGATCTATTGTATCATAAGAGTTTGGTTAGTCTATGAGACGTATATCCTTAGTAGCAGAGTTTTTCATTTCCGCTGGCGTACATATTTCTGTGTAGAAAATACGTCTCCTTAGCCAATGTAAAGCTGGGCAATTGCAGAGAATGTGTTCGGATGATTCGTCCTCCTCCGAGCAGAACCTACATTCCGTGTCTGAGCTCAGGTTAAGTTTGTTAAAGTGGTATCTCAAGCCACAGTGGCCCGTGAGAAAGCTTTTGAAAGATTTCTGATACTTTCTGATACTATCCTTATAGGAGTAAGGTTTGCTTAGTAATTTGGATTGTCTCAACCCTGGGACAATTTCCCAGTGGTCCAGGCAAAGTTTATGTTCCCAGTTACTAATCAGCGCTGTGGCGAAAGACCAGTTGATGCCACGGAAAGGTTCAGGTCCTATGAACGCAGATTCTGAGCCAGCCCTAGCTAGCTCAGCTGTTAACTCGTTGCCTACAATCCCTTGATGGCCGGGGACCCATCCAAGTTTCACCTTGTTTAGTCTCGCCAGGGATTGCAGTGCATCGTAGCAGCTTTAACTGATATGGAGTCCACTAAATTGGACGACAGCGCTTTGACTGCTGCTTGACTATCTGAAAATATTTATATTCTAGCGCTCTTTATACCCTTACTGAGGCTTAACCTAGCGCAAATTTCAATGGCATGGAGTACAGCCTGAAATACAGTGGGACACATTCCTATAGGTATCGAGACTTTGGTGTTAGGTCCAAAGACACCAGCTCCAACTCCAGATTCCATTTTCGATCCGTCTGTGAACCAAACCAGACCTCTAGGGTCTAATGCCGGAACACCATTAGACCAATGTGCACGATCTAATATTTCTACCTCAAATAGCCTACCGAAACAGTACTCCTTGACCATGGTGTCAGGGATGGTACAAAACATGTCTCTTTTGGGGATTGAGTCAGGAATTTTCAGATGTCCCACATGGTCACCTGATTTATATTTGTATTCTATCTGCAACTTGATAGCACACCTAGCGGCTGCTTTCCATTAATAAGACAGAAAATTTGAAGTGGTAGAAGCCCAATGACTGCTTGTAAAGCTTCCCTCGGGCAAGTACGCATAGCACCTGTGATACCGAGACAGGCAATTCCTTGTACCTTCTGAAGTTTAGTTGCCGTTGTCCGTTGAAGAACTTTCGGCCACCAGATGATGGCCGCGTACGTGATAATAGGCCTCACCATCATTGTATACATCCGATGTATCGTTTTTGAATTAAGACCCCAAATTCTGCCGTACAGGCGCCTGCAGACCCACATGGCCTTAGTAGCACGCTCGATGGCGAACTTGATATGAGAATTCCAGCTGAGCCGTTTATCGAGGATGACCCCGAGGTATTTGACTTCACTGGAATAAGCTAGAGCGGTGTCTTTGATAATGATAGGTCCTAGATTGACCAGTCTTTTCCTAGTAAAGGCACTAGAACAGTTTTGCAGGGATTGATGGATAGTCCTTCTCTTCTACACCATTCGGAAACATGTAGTAAAGCACCTTGCATGACGCTAGAGATGGATGCGCTGTCCTTGCGACTGATAAGCATCGCCAAGTCATCCGCATAACCAATGGCGATGTATCCGAATCTATGAAAATCGACTAGAAGGTTGTCTATGACTAGTGACCATAGAAGGGGAGAGAGAACTCAGCCTTGGGGACAGCCCTTAGCTGCGGTCACAGACACTGACACTCCTCCCAGGAGTTATCCCCAAGTGGATTACTTATCTACAAATCTTCGTGGTCAGTTTTTGTCTGGAAGGATTGTTTTCGATTTCTCATTAAATTTAACAAAAATTAAGGAATTTGAATTAATTAATTTACCTATATAATCATTTCTACAAGGCGCGTGCATTGCTTGGATCGTAGAATTGTTTTAAGCAGTAGTAGCAGTAGCTTCAGTAGCGGTCAGTCTGACACGTCATACACATATGTATGTACATACTCGTATGTACAAGTATGTTGAGAAGCACTCACAAGCAGTCTATCCCTCGGAATCTCAGAAGAACACTCTGGCGCAAATATAACAAGTTCTTGTTACATCTCTTGCAACGCGTGCCCCAGTACAGTGGCCTCTTCTTTAGATATCGATGGCGAAAGGAACTGGTGACCTAAGCAAATCTCTTTCTAGGTGTGGAATGGGCACAAAAAAAAACTCCTTATTGGACTTCCGAATTGAGTAAATAAAAATAAGTAGCAGAGAGCTCCTTAATAAAACAAAGATGGAGACCACATAAAAAAGTTACTAGAACAGTCTCAACGTCTACAGAATAAAGATAGAAAAGTGCTCTCTGCGATTATCGAATCTGTAGTGGGAAGTAATGTTTAATTAAAGGATACCGACAGCGCTTTTAATGCAATATAAACTAAGAGACAAGAGGGTATAGACATATAAAATTGAAAAGCGCTTGAAAACTCTCATTTAGGAGGGATCAGTTCTTTTAGTTGGCAGCTTTGATTCCCTGTTGAACCTCATAATTAGTGCTGCCAGACTATATAACAGTTACCCGCATAACTAGTTTTGGACGAATCTGACGTGCTCTTCACGTAGTCGCTCTGATCGCCTTAGTTCTGGTATCTGCACTACTAACTCGCTCGTCTGGGGTGGCTTGCCAGCAATAAAGGCGATCTCGGTTCATCACTCAGCTGTGGCGAAGTCAGGTCGGTGTTCGGAAGTATGTACACATCGCGGTCGTCTAGATTTGTGCGTTGACGATGCGGTGACGCTTCTTTAGATTCTGATGAACTCGGGGATCTACTTCTTTGTGGAAACGTCATAAATGCATGGCCAGTATCGTACCGTGCGATGTCTTATCTGATTTTGATGACGTCGACAAATGCCGAGATCCGTTTCCCCAAGTTTTTCTTCACCACCGCTGCTATCCACTTTGGTTTTTTTAAGTAATGCCGAACGAAAATTGTTTCATCCACTGAAATTTTACTTAAGGCCTTGGCTCCTGCTTCCCTGGTTCCGGAATCATCGCAGAGAGTAATGTATGGTGCTTACGCTCTTAAATTTTTTTAAGAGCAGTGCTTCGTCACCTTGCGATCCATCTTCAACTATTTTGAGTAGTACCGTCTTGAATGTACGTACCATCCTCTCTGCTGCTCATGTGTCGGACCACATGTCATGTGTCAAATGGAACTGTTATGACAAACCTGTTGAAACTCTTTCGATATAAACCGAGTACCATTGTCCAATGCTAAAGATTTGGGCAAACCCTCCGATGTTGCGCAAAGTTTGTATCGTTTCTTGTGCGGTCGTTGAACCCATCCGAACCGCGAACGGAAATTTCGATTTGGAGTCCAATAATTTGAGCCACATGTGCTTTTGGAATGGTCCAGCGAAATCAATGTGGACACGTTTACATGTCTCATCTGTTATGGGCCAGCTATCTTATATCTTTGCCTTTGGTAATTCAATCAAAATTACAATAGTTATATCCGCAAAGCCTTAAGGGCTTGTCTGCGGAAGACTGTTTACATCAAGGATACCATCTTGAACTCCGCCCTTTCCAGAATCAATAATCTCTCCTAGGAGCACTATTCCCACTGAGGACGAATGAAAAGAGCTGAGGCCTTATCTTCATACAGAAGCTTGTAGCTCTGAACTTTCATTGGAATAATAATTTAGAGCATACCAATTGGGACATGTTAAATTTTTGTAGAAAAAATTAAATGTTTAGTCCAACTTGTACAATCCCAACCAGCTTAAGGATCATCGATATAATACTATGCGATAGAACACCAAAACAACGATGAAATGGAGAAAGAGCATGATAAGAACTCTTTCTCCACATTGCAAGGAGATGAAAACAGAATACCGTTTACTTTTTCCCTCCTAAATATTTCATCTCATGAGGGATAAGCACGCCGGGTCCTTGGTTAATCCTGTTTTCTTTTGTTGAAAAAAAAAAGGAGAAAAAATGCGAAGAAAACAAATAACAAAGCACGTACAACATGCCACGAATCAACCACAAGCCCGACGATTATATCCTTTTCATCCCCAGCGTTTCGCAGCGGTTTTCAGGGGAGAGTTTTGGTCCCCCAAAGGAACGTCCTTAATAGGTTCGGTGTGTTCGGTGTGAAAAAAAGAAAGTTTTCCCCCTCTAATCCCTCTACAGGATTACATTTCGAGCTAGGCGAAGAAAAGCAATTTATAGCAAGTACATTGTTCAGAATTCTGCGAAGGTTATGAGTTGATCGGATATGACACTCATCTAGCCGTCATCAGGAAAGCACCTTTCAAGCATTTCAGTTGTATCCTGTATGAGTGCGGTTCATTGTAAATGGATTAAATGAACTTGTAGCAAAAAAGAAAATTATTTCACCATACGGGTCCCTCTCAAGGATGTGTGTTAAACCCAAATCCAAGCTTAAAGGAGCATCTCAGATTTGATTATGCTAAGGATTGGAAATCGTTAAACGGTTTTTCCAATATTTTTCATTTTTCAGTTCCGTTTATTTTTATTTCTTTGCACAACCCACCCTAGTGGCGGCGGAATATTAAACTCATTTGCATTGGCATCGCATTATAATATTATTATGGAACCGGGTTTTTACGACTTCCTTTTTTTCCCATCGACCGGTTTGACCTTAGGCGTATTAATGGGAGAGGAACCAGAATGCAGAATGATTTGAAAAAGGATGGACCGACTCCCGGGTATTTTTAGAGCGGTAAACGATGATCATTTCCATTGAAATTATTTACTTTCCATTTATAAATATTTAAATGGAGATTTCGAAGAAATGGAAATGTTAAGACGACTATGAGGGTCGACTATGGCAAAAGGATCAGGTTTATCGTGCCATGAGGTGTATAATAGTACTCCAGGATTTAACTGTTTGATACCGGTGTGGTTTCTAAAAATGTTCATCCACTCAGAGTGTTGTCATGTTGATTGAATACCGTAAACAACTTTGAAACAGAACGTTGCATTGTGTCAAAACGCGTGTTTTGGTGAGACTACTCAGTGAAGTAAAGTAAAGTCTAACACGGAGTACAACAACAAAAAATTACTGGCAATCACTTTAGCTTTTGTCTTCAGTGAAAAGTGAGTTGGGATGAATAGCTTGTAACACTCACTTTCAGATGGCGCTGAAAGAGTTTTAGAGTCTGGTAGCCGTCCGTAAATTGACATTTCTTGTGTTTCGATGAAAGAAAATGGACGGGCGCCGTGGCTCAAGTAGTTAATGCGTTGGATCACTGACCGATAGGTTCGATGTTCGAATCCCAGAGAACACCTCAAAGCTTTTCACGGTTCCACCCCTCGCGAATGTCTGACAAACGTCCGAGAGTAATAACTGTCAAGAGAAAGCTTCTCAATTTGCAAAAGCAAAATTTACGTATTAAGTCCAGGGTTATGAAAAACACACAGATTGGTTGAATGTAATAGTAGAATGCGTTGTATCCAGAAATCCCTATGAGCATGCGGTTCCAGATGCATCATCATCAGCCGGTCGACCAAAAGAGGACTTTTCAGACTGCAGTAAGCGATCAAAACGTAGAAAATTAACACAGTTGTCAAAGGTGGATTATTCTACCGTTAATATTTTATTGAACAGCTCCAGTCACTCTGATAAATCTTTCACACAAGCAAGTCCGGATGAAAATTTGCTAGATCACACCACGGAGCGTATACTTCAATCCCAAAACATGTTTTAGAAACTGTATCTGCGAATACGATAAATGACATGGTTATGATAGGAAAATGGGGTTTCGATGGTAGCACGGGGCTTAGCGAATACAAACAAAAATTTTCAGACTTAGGTATCGACTATGATGGTAGTTTATTTGTTAGTTCGTATGTTCCTCTTCAGGTTATTTGTAAGTTAGACCCATACAATACCGACTACGTTATCTGAAAAAACCCGTGTCGCTCTTCCACCCGTTTTTGCAGACCAATTCGTTTTCAGTTTGCCAAAGAGACTACGGAACTCCCTGTGCCAGAAGAGGCTTATTTAAAAAAAAAAAAATAAATAACTTACAACCCTATACTCTTCATTTTGATAACCGCGAGGCTAAGGTGAAATAATGGTTGACGGAAAGATCTGTAGATCTGCATCGCCGCAAGAGATGAATGACATAGATAAATGCCAAGAAAAGAGAGTTGATGATTGCAAGTTTGAGTTCGTGGATTCGATTTTTTGAATATTTCATCTACATATGTATCTTACAGATTGTTCATCAAAAAATGGCAGATAAGATCAGATGAAGTTAAGGCACTTTTTGCACAGAGAAAGAAATACATTCAAAATCAGTTCAGACAGAGATTAGGTTTAATCATTGATAGACCACGAAACGGTGGAAGAGGAACATCAAATGACGGCAATACAGACAGAAAATTTTTCGCAAACTCGACCATATCTGCCGATATTGCTGGACTAGATAAAAGTATTATTGATCGATGTTACACTTTGCTTATTTGTATATCTTCTGGCTACAACATAAATAAGGACAAGTTTAGGGACCTTGCGATAGAAACAGCTAGGCAACTCGTGCAAAAGTATTCATGGTTGGTATTATCTTCCTGCTTCAGTACACAAGGTACTTATTCATGGGTCCGAAGTAATTAGTCACGCACTTTTGCCAATAGGAGAACTATCTGAAGAGGCTGCGGAGTCATCAAATAAAAACATTAAACTATTCAGACGAGATTATACCAGGAAAATGTCACGAATTGTTAGCAATACCGACCCCCTGAATAGACTTTTCCTTAGTTCTAATCCATTGATAACTGGCTTGAGAAAATTGCCTTATTTCTTGAGTAAGCCTTTCATCTTGAACTTGTATTTTATTTATTTTTGATTCTTTTTCCATGTTTATTTAAGTTATAACAGCTGGTCACCCTTGTGCCAAATGCGCCATTGTGTATATAATTCATTCCAATTGAACAAACAACTTAATTAACATTTGTATTAAACCGTAAACTTAATGAGAGAGAGAGAGCTCCCTTAACAACTCGACAATTGAATTGAGTTACTATCAGTGATATTTGGTACAGTCGCCTTCTTTAGTTATGTGGGAGACAGACTGCTGGTATTGATACCATGGTATGAATACAATGGTGTAGTGAATACTATAACCCCTGACAGACTGCACTTCGTAGTATACGTTGACTTTTGCGTTACGTGGTATACTTTGACATTTGTGTTGCGCATCCTCCAGCTCCTTACATATTTTTTGCAACACTCCAATATTGCGTCTTGCTCCTCGTAGCTCGCCGATATAATTCCTCTAAACTTCTCTTACTTCATTGTTTCCAATGCAGATAAAATTGTCCTCCTTAATCCATTTTTAAAACATTTTTCGCTGTGATTGCTTGCTTTTGAATTGTCAAAGAAGCTATGAAGAACCACCAACAGAAAGAAGTGTGGCGCTGCAAGCAATAAGATGGTGGTATACCACCAAAAATTTGCGAATCTCAATACTAGGCTCTATTCATGGTATACTAGGGGTATTTTAAGTTTGTGAAACATGGGCAGAGGTAGAAAGGGATTAAATCTTGTATGCAGTACCACATCACTAAAACCCAAATAAGACGATCCAGGAGCATACATTTCAAAATCTCGAATACTTCATGGAGCTTCAAGGGCCTTTTTGTTGAAACCATATATCGTCCAAGTCGTGTTCTTTAATTTTTGTTTTGAGAATTCCTCCAATATCTCTCTACAGTGCTGACCAATTATGGTGATTACATTGCCTGTAGCGTCCTTAAAGAAGCACCGACCAATCACCCTCTTGCACAGATTACACGCAAAATACTCACTCTTGGGGATGCTTAGCCTTTTTTACCTAAATCGGGTGTACATCATTCAGTTGAGTGGCCTTGGAGTGGTCTCTGAGCTGACGAGCCACTTGAACTTTTTATTGCGCCATAAAACAAGCTGCGGACATGATTAGCGAAAGTAGCATCTCTGGAAAAACAATCAGCGTCTATGTTGACAGTCAAGCAGCCATTAAAGTGTTACAGTCAACATCGGTGAGTGAACCTCCTTTGGGTACTGGGCCACATGCATATACCAGGCAACGTAAAAGTGGATGAACTAGCCAGGGGAGGGTCACATCTTAGCGCTAGGTAGGCCCTTCCCGATGACAGCACACCGCTTATCACTTTGAATAGAAAGATAGGCATTGAGTTCAACGAGGAAGCTAACAGGCGTTGGCATAGTTTAGATACGTGTGCCATAGTCAAATCGCTAAAGAGATCCACAAATCTCATGAAACTCATTCGGAAGGATATTCGTATAGCTATCGGCGTCATGACGGCACACTGTGTGATAGGCAATCATGCAGCATGGCTAGGACTACCCAACAACGACTTCTATAGGAACTGCAGGGACAAAGGGGAAATAGAATCCATTCGCCACTTGCTACGTGATTGTCCAGCACCGGCAACCAAAAGGAAGGACACTCTTGGCAGCTAGTTCCCTTGATCTAGGAAACATTGAGCTGAACAAAAAATCCTGAGACTTATGCATGAAATTTAGGTTCTCAGGGGTCTACTATTGGGCACGTTCACAGTCTCCTGTCACCCTTTTACATAACCTAACCTTTGCCGCAATGGATAGAACTTGACTCTTTAGGTCGAACGGAGGGTAATATTATCCTTCTTGAAGCAGTCGCAATGCAATTTAAATACCTAGTACACGTGTAGTCAACACGTTAGCACTTAACTAGCATTTTACGCTTTCATTTGCTATTCTTCCCTTAATCAGGAGCTAGCACTTTTATTCAACTGCTACTTTATATCATTTCTTGCCCATTAGCTACCTTAGCTGGCGTCATCCGGAAAAGACGAGGCACATAACCACAAAATCACGGTTTAACTTATTCAATTAAGTGAGTGTGTCATGTGTAACTATCACATTTGCAGAGCAGCATTAAACGTAACGTGTAGGAAAACTTAATAGGGAATTAGTGTCCTGCATTTAGATCTCAGCACCAGCGAAGTGTCCAACCGGTTCTGTAGCACGCTTTACCCGCCGTAAAGATTTTTTCTACTAGAAGTGACTCTATTAAGCCGTACGAGTATATCACCATCCTCCTGAGCTCATTAAGCAAATTAAATGGTCGTAGGTGAAACAATTCAATTTGTGGTTCATGCGACTATATGACTGTGTTGGGCTACTAAAAAAGTGTTCTCTGAAACTCTGCGGCTACTCTGGCGAATGGGCAACATTTAAAAAAAAAAAAAAACCGCATGGCGCAGCATGGTTTATACTAGCATTGATGCTAGCATTCTCGTTATCAACATCATAAACGCATTAAGTATGTGCCCTTGGTAACGCTTAACACATTTACAGTTCCTAACTTTCGATGTACGATGTAAGGGGGTGGTAACTTTAAAAAGTTCTGCTCCTTTTTGGTGACTTTTTCCAAAGAGCGTACATATTTTCGCTTTGTGGCATCATCGTAGACCAAAACTTTACTGTCAACTTAAGTTATACGCCCATTCAGCTCAGCTCTCAGTTGAGGTCTAATATGATAGTTCAACCGCACGAGTGTGGTGGTTGATGGTAGAAGGACTCTGTTTTGTTGTATATAGTTTCGGAGAAGGATGGTAAAAGTGTGTAATCCTTTGCAATGGGAAAACTTTTACAACATCGAACATAAGTTTTACTTTTGCATTAAGTTTTGATTATTAAAAATGTATATGTAAGCAGGAGAGAAGGGGGCGGTAGACTGGTGTGTATACTTGTTGTTAAGATTCTCTGTTGAAATCAGGAGATTATCGCTATTTCCAAAGAACAGATTTCATCAAACACTGTTATTATGAGGGAGATAAGGATTTTCTTCGAAGTGAATGGAGTAAGGATTTGGATTCATTTCTTTTGCCGGGAGATGTATGAGCTGTGAAGGTTTGCTTTTCCTTGGAATTCTTATTGCTTTACACGTTTCAGTCGGAGGTTTTTAAAAGCTTTCAAAGGGCTTTGACCTAATTCATGATTTAGCTCTTCGTTCCACAATAAGGAGGATTTCATTTTTTTGCAAACAAGGGCCTCAAATTTTAACCTGTTGGATTGTTGGCAAGTCCATTATTAATTAACAATAATCCGAGAGATGGACCGGTTGATAAGCCTATTATCTGCTTTTCACAGCGTTCTGAATCGAAATAGAAAGGCGGACTACTCAGGGATTAAACACGGTGCCTATCTCTCTGTCTGGCACATGACTGCAACCAAAGGTGAATTATTTCGTGGGCGGCGGCCTAAGATAACTTTGGTTTTAGGATTAAGGATTAATTAGACGGTTCTACTGGCCTTTATCGCACTACAGATGTTAATTTTTACTAAAACAAAGCTTCTATAATCACGCTCATTTAACCGCATAGCCGCCATGCGTACTTCATTACTTCAGTTCTTTAAGGATAAGTTTTGCAGCCAATGAACAAAGAAGCAGAGTAGTGCACAAACAAGCAGTCTCATACGAAGGTATATACCACGTGTATGGAGAGAGGTCAAGGTGGTATTCAAACCCAAGGCTGGCAAGGCAAGTCATACTACCACTAAAGACTTCAGGCCAATTAGCCTTACCTCTTTCGTACTGAAAACTCTTGAACGACTGGCTGAAATATTCATCCGAAGTAGACTATGACAAGAGGACATATCCTCGGTTCAAGACCGGTTCTAAAACCGGTGCTTCACTGTGTTGTCGGATCGGTTGAGAAATCGCTAAAGAACAAAGGGTATACATAAGCATTTTAAGACAATGAAGGAGCATTCAGGAATGTGCTCCTCAAGGCGGAGTAATGTCCCCACTGCTATGGGTGATTGTGCTAAATGAAGTACTCCTACATGGTATAGGGGGCGGAAGGAAAACGCTAATGCGCACCAGAAACAGGCCCGTTCTGTTTCACTCACACTCACACGCCACAAAAAACTCACCTTTGACCGTTTTTTCTTCTTGACACCTTCCACCCCGCACCGCTTTGACATTACTCCAAAGAGGTGTCGCTTTCATTCCCCTATGGGGACCGGCCTTTCATTTTGTCTTCTGTTACAGGCCTTCTTGCCCGTAAGGCTTTTAACTTCTTATAGAATTGTATTGTGAGGATGTATTTGCTTCTTCCTCTCCCTTCTTCTTTCATAACACAGTTTCGATGAAGGATCAGATCATGTTCCAACTGGTGGTACTCGAGATCATCTTCTGGACCACATTGTCTGGGAAGAGGCTGCCTATCTCCGGCTCAAGCCTGGTCGTCTGCATTGCCCACCTACTACAGACGAAGAGGGTATGATAGTCATTGTCTTCCTCGGAGTCTCCGTACTCGCAGGCTGCGCTGTTTTCCTTCCCCATTCTGCAGAGGTACCAGTTGAAGTATCCATGTCCGGTTAGGAATTGGGTGATGTAGTAGTTCACTTCACCGTATTTCCGCTCAGTCCATGCAGCAACGTCTCTTATCAACCTCGCGGTCCATTTTTCCCTTCCCCATCTTTTTAGTCTGCTCTTTTGCTCCTGCTACTGTCGCTTCAATCCCTACTTCCGACTTGTTGCTGCTATCAGGTCTATAGAGGTCACTCTCGCTATCATGAGCACAGCTGGTTCTGACCCTGTGCGGTAGGAGCTATTAACACGAATGGGGCCTCGTCTCTGCACTGTGGCCATTTGCCTCCTGTGCTTTTCCACTTTGAGTGACTCAGCCCATATCTCATATCCATACAAGAGAATGGAGAGATTGATGGACATAAGCAGTCTCCGCTTACTCGTTACTGGGCCTCCGATCTTTGCCATGATCCTGCTGAGTGACGTCGTAACTTTCGCGGCGCGCTCTGATGCCGAGCGTAGGTAAGTTTGCAGTTCAGGGTCCTACCCAGGTACCTTACTGCGCTCTTGCTGGTGATGGTCTCTGTAGCTACTTGGAAACTCACGTGAATCGGAATCCGTCTCCTGGTTAGTAAAACTATCTCGGTCTCCTCGGCTGCTAGACTTAGGTCATGGTCCGCCATCCACCCTTGCACTCTCCTCATGATCTGGTTGTGTTTTCGCTGCGCTTCTGCTACATCTCTTGCGGTGATCACTGCGCTGATGTCTTCTGCGTACCCTATGAGGAAAATGTCTGCAGCCATCTGCAAGAGGCATTCCACAAGTCCGGACCCAGTATTGACATTGCGCTGCTCCTGCTGTGATGTTCTCGCTGCGACGTCCTTTGCAGTGCCGTAAAGCAGTTTTCGGTCTTTGAGGTAGTCCCTTAACACCTGCAACATATACTGTGGTACTTTGAATTTATTTTCCAGCGGCACCAAGATATCTGCGCATTTTACTGAGTTAAAGGCGTTCCTCACGTCTAGAGCTACCAGCACAACGACTTTTTACGAGTAGGGGTTGCCTTGTTGGGCGTTTTGGACGGTCTTAACCATTTCCTGGATTACCCTTACTGTTGAGTGTTCTCTTCGAAAACCATGTTACCTTTCAGAGAGGTCACCTGCACTCTGGATAGCCGTAAGTCGGGTCAGGGAGCCTTCTTATTTTTACACTCGACGCTGATCGAGTGATCAGTTCTTCTTGGGTGAACAAGTGAACCTCCTCAGGTTGTATGGACAAGGTGTCATATGGTCTGACCGGGTGAGTCGGGAAGAATGTGGCCACTATCTCCTTCATTTTTGAAGACCTAATTTTCGGGCTGGTGGAAATTGCCCTGAGTTTACGCATCACCACCTTATAACCAAGCCCCCAGGGGTCGCTGTTTACGTCTTGGCGCAGTTCCTCCCACTTTCGTCTCTTGCTCGCTTCAGTGGCCCTTTTGAGCTCTGACTTCGCACTTCTGAATTCCGGCAGTACAGTTTTAGTGGCTTCCGCGTGTGGTCTCCCTTCCCTTGTGACCTTTCGTCTGAGTTATAGGCAGCATCTTCTGAGCGCGACTATTTCTTCGGTCCATCTTCGGTCTATCTTCTATGGCGCTTGTGAAGAGATCTTCGTTGAGGCCGTCCAGTTTCCACCTAGGTGCTCGCCTTTGGCTTACATTTCGCGTTTGTTCGTCTGTCTGTAGATCGTACCCGATATATTGGTGGTCGCTGCCAGTATAGTCCTCGGTGACTCTCCAGTTTTGGATGTTTCCAGCTATTGACTCCAATGCGAGAGTTACATCTAGAATCGTTTCGCCGTAACCAGGTCGCCTAAACGTGAATACGTTTCCGATGTTTATCACGTCAAGGCCTAGGCTCGCGTCCATTTTCAATATTCGTCTCCCTCTTTGATCCGTCTGGGGCATCCCCCCTTCAACCGCTTTGACGTTGAGGTCTCCAGCAACGATAACCGGCCCTCCGATTTCTCGTACGGTATCCTCTAAAGCCTCTATCTTCGCTTCGAACTCTGCAGTGGTTTCGATCGGTGTGAAGCAGCAGCTGATGAGCGTCATTTTCGCGCATTTCGCCCAGCTAAAATCTGCCGCTGCGCCGTGACTTCTTATGGGGACTGCTTTCGTGTCTTGGATCCATATAGCAGCTGTGCCCAGTGAGTCTGCAATCCAGGCCGGCCCTTCTTTACCTTTGTATTGCTCGCTGATAAGTACGATGTCGGCCTTCAGATCTAATTTCAGCTGCTGTAGAAAATCGTCGACCGTCCAGCTTCTATGGAGGTTTCCTTGAAGAATCCGCATTATAGTGAGGCTTTTTCCTTTGCCTTCTCGAGTGCGTCCTTAAACACCCGACGCGTTCACGCTCCAGGTGCATGGGCTAGAAGGTGTGGCTGGGTCGCCCAATTTTAGTTTCACCCCCGTTTCTCTTCTCAAGTTAACTCATTCATCTCCCTGATTTCTAACGCAAATGTCTGAAAACCCTAGAGAACAATAACTGTCGAGAACAATCTACTCAATTTAAACTGGAATGGATCTTGTTCTTAAAGTAGCAACTTGGTTGCTAAAGTTGCATCTCATTGTTACATTGCTAAGCAGTCGACTTCACTATAAACAAAATCATGTGAAATCACGTCAAATCCTTCTCCTTCAAAGGAAAAATACCTCCTTTATCTTAGGCTTAACTTACCCCTTTAACTTCCTTCATCAAGTGCCACACAACGCTATCAGATACAATGTGCTTCCTCTCCTTCCTTTTGGACGATTTAAGTTTCAATTCAAACAACTTAAGGCTTATGAAACTAAAATCCCCTTAAATATCCTCTGCAATCGTTTTTAATATGCAAGTACACTCAACTATCTCCATTTCCCCTTTAATGTGTGTGTGTTTGGGTGCCGCTATTAATTTCCATAGCAGAAGAAAAAAAATGCTTTTCCTTGATTTCCCTCTACGCTACGTTGCTATTACGTTGAGGAGGATGATGACTGCGATTATGGCGGCAGAGTATACTGCATGATTTTAAAATTGAAAAGTACCAACGCGCCATTAAAAGGATCATTGAATAAAGTTTACAGTAATCCAGCCAGCTCCTCCACCCCCAGCGAGCAGTATCATTACCTCCCGAAAATGTACTGGCGTAATAATATCCACAATTTCACTTTCTAGTTCGGCTGCCTCCCATTACATCACACCCCGCTTGCCTACCCACACCAGCAAATCCAGAAATAGATTTATATTTTTGCTATGTCTGTATGCAAGCAAGCAGGCAGTGATAGATACACACAGACGTACTGGGAGCAGAGAAAAATATCCTGCACAGGATTCAAATAATGTGCTTTTCATTGGCAAAAATAAATTCCGCTTGAAAAGTTTTTATTGCACCGCCACCCGCTCAGAAAATGTATCTGCTACCAAGAGCCTTTGCAGCAACCCCTAAAACATCATCATCTCTCTAGCACACCCTACTAAATGTGCTTCACTTAAAAAACAAAAAAAAAATCGCTAGCTATGTGCGGAAATATTTTCTTTTGTATACCAAGTTCGTGTTATTTTTAACACTTTTTTTGGTTGTGAGTTTTTGTTGTTTTGTGCGCGCGTCCGTATTCGTCCTTTCGCCGATTCTGAGGATATGAAATAGATTTATTTTTCAATTCGCTACAGTTTTACAGTGGTGGGTGCATTATTTTAATTAAAGTTCAGGAGTTTTCTGTGGAGAAGTTGCTAATGTCGAGATAGAAACGCAATGGTGTAGCCGGAAGTCCTAGCCCACAATTTTGAAATTGCACGAAATGAAATGGAACAAACAGAGAATTTATGAAGGACATTTCCACACGATTAGATAACCATAATGCTTCGCGTACCATAGTAGCGATTTAGATCTGGTTTATGTTTAAAGGTCAGCTACATTGTAAATCAGGTACACAAACATGTACGCAATGTGAGCAAAGTTATCGGACGGATTTTATTGTGCACAGTGAGAGGCAAAGGATACGGATACTGTTGAAAACTCAAATTTAAATTTAAATTCTAAGTCAACGCATTAGGATGTTTGCATTGAACTAAAGACTTGTGGCTTAGTGACTCACTGCATTGGACTACTGAGCGGAAGGTCTGCGGTTCGAAACCCGGAAAACACAAAAAAAAAAGTTTTCATCGCCCCACAAACTGACAAACGTCCGAGAGTACCAACTGGCATCAGAAAGCTTTTCAAAGAAAGCAAAAGCCTTTCCGATATGGCTCTACACTGTAGGTCCCTTTGAGGTGTGTGAAATGTATAACCTATGCAACATGAATGGTCGCAGGAAGCGACTGGACCACGTACGGGTCAGCTATCAGATCCTCAAAACTGGTAGAGCAGTGCTGGAAAGAGCTGAATGAATTGGGTGCTCAATAGAAAATCGCCCTCATATGGGTCCCAGGATACAATAGTTTAGGGTATGTTGGCTGTCCCCACGAGCGTGCAGACACACTTAGACCAGTAAAGGTCCTTTGTGATACCATGGATCAGACACCATTTGGCCACTCAGGGACTAACAAAACCAACCGGAGCTTTCGATAAAGCGATGGATGCACATGGCGCCTAAGGACGCTATGTCACCAAGGTCTTCAAGGAGAAGGGGGACCCTAAATGTAACATTCTTTATGCGACAAGGCTGGGCAGTTACATAGGAGGTGAAGGATGGTTTCCTCCTCCTCCTTGTCCCTACAGCTCCTGCAGAATTCGTTACAAAAGAGGCCAAGTCTTCTAGCATGTTGGCCTATAAGACAGTGTTCAGAGAGAACACCGACAACGCAGCTGATCTGTGATCGCCTTAGTTTGACCAACTCGGCACTACGTTTATGATCTACTCTAGGCCAGATCTGTCTCGAAATGTGACACGTTGGGCCGTTTTCCCATCTGAGGTTACTCATGCTAACAGCGTTCAGCTTTAGTTGATGCTTACATGTAGCTAGGGGCACACTTAGGGATTGCCTATCAGGCAGAGTCCTTTGGATAGTACCCAGTCTGGCGAGCTCGTCTGCCCTGCAGTTACCTGGAATGTCTCTATGGCCTGGCACCCAGCATTGGTGAATGTTGAACTGCTCTGTCATATCCTTTGAAGTAAAGGAGCACGATTCCAGGGACTTGATTGGCGCTTGGCTATCAGTGAGAATGGTAATATCCCTGACAGGATACAATAACTATGAGGGAAATGAGCGGGCAGACGATCTGGCCAGGCAAGGGTCAGCCCTTAGTGGCTCGCTGGCAGAAAGAGTCAATGTTCCGCTAGGATTCGTTCACAATCACTTGCATGCAGCCAAGCTTGGCATCTCGCACAACACCCTCTGCCGTAGCTGCAGAGATGCTAACGAAAGCGAATCTCTTCTTCACTTTCTTTGCAGGTGTCCGGCCCTGGCGAAAACCCTTCTTCGACGACCTGAGAGAGATATCTGACAGAAGGATTGGAGCCCTCATCTTCCTACACTCGACAGGATGGGCATAGTATATCTCTCACCTCAACTGTAAACATGAGTTTTGTGGTATCAAAACGGCGCATTCTAGCGCTAATTGTGTTTCAAATCAAAGAAACAGCCACCTCTACCTAGGAAGGGGAAACGACGCCATATTGGGTAGAAATAGAAGCTTCAGATCCTCGAACAGTTCCTCGGTCACAACAATCTGGTGATTTTTACAGAAAAGCTAACCTCTTCGACCGATCTTCAGGCTTAGGACGCAGAGGCTTGTTGGTTGAGGACACTGCGCAGAAAGGAACCCCACATGTAAAAAATAAGTTAAAGATTTTGAAAGCATTAAGTATTTACTTGAAAAAATTAACTTAAACTCAACGTTGTAACTTAGGATGGATGGATCCTGATACTGTTGTTCCCCTAAGCCAGGCTTGTTGCTTGACCGGAAAGCAATAGTAGAATAGAAATATTTCAAGGTAATGATTGCTTACCTACCAGAAGACTTAGCGCCAGATAATTACGAAGCTCGAGCGGGACAAATGTATGTGTCAATTGGTGTCAGCTTCATGGTATATAGGGGAGTAGAATGCTGTGCAAGTGTGACATACCACCACAGACAGTAGAGCCACTGGATTGCGTGCCATTGTGTGTATTTAACAATAAAAATTTCGCTTACAGACCTCTGTTCGGAAATTTTTGTTCCACACTGTAAGAACTCAGTCAAGGTCACCTAGCATTCAAATGAAACATGTCAACAAATATTCCCCACCAACTTTGCTCAAATTTAACAGCATTGTTTTGAACTTTCTACGTTCACGATAGCAGCATTTTTGATTGCATTTCACTTGTACTCCCCCACTTGTGATTCGACTGAACAGAAAAACAAACGTTCCAAAATGTTGCACATCACACAATTAATCGAATAACTAAAAGTTTTTTTGCTTCCAAAGACTCAGCATAACAAGAAAATGTTTGTCTTTTACTCAAAACCCGGAATTTTCAATTGGATAGGAGTAAACAAGAACAAAAAAAAAAAAGTTATCCTTTTCTAGGATAACTCTCGGATAAATCCACAGAAAACTTCCCAGCAGTGTTGAAAATTGATCCAATTTAACCCAGTGCCAAGTAGGTCATGAATAGCACAGTTTATATCTATATTCTGGGCATATCCTGATCAACTTTGAAGAACAATAGCTCCAAGGGAAAGCAATAGAAGTAGGTACAAACTGGAACTGAATATAAAGGACGATGGAAATGATTTTCTCCCATTTAACAGACAAAAGCAGAAATGAATCACTGACCAAAGTTAGGAAAATTTATTGCTTAAATAAACAGGACATATTCGTCTATTACCAAAAGGACATTTGAAGGAAGCACTATACAACAAGACGACAGAGATGAAACCAAAGAAATAACGTTCAACAGCAGGTCACAGGCAGGACAATATTTTGTCCTTTGTTTTTATTTGTAAATTTTTTTTTCCAATTTCTTTTCTTTTTTTCGTTTTTCCTTTCCTTTGCGAACTTGAGTTTATTTCTTTTAGTATATTTCGAATGAGACAGGACCCCCGAAGAAATCTGTAAATATGCTAGTACCAGGCGGTGATTATAATAAATTTAAACTTTGACATTTTCCATTTGCGTTTGTCCAGTGTGCTTGATGGTAAGACAAGGATGTTGATGATTTCTTAGTGAACAAAGAAAAGCGGATATTATTGTCGGGGTGTAGCTTTAAAAGTTTAACTAGAAACTGAGCTTCGAGGCTGGGTGACTGAGTAAAAGGAGGAAACAGTATAAGTATATTTGTTAGAAATAATAATACACATGCTCTCGTTTAGTACAAACCCATTAACGGATGCTAACGTTAGATTTCTCTTAATTATCTGATAAGCTTGGATTTTTCAAAAATCTGGGGAAAAAGATATCCACAATGTTAGACCTAAGGAGAGTAACAGGAGTCTTACTACGATGTGAACTGGTCGCTTTGAGATCATGGCCAAATTATAACTAGACAATGGCAACGAGAAGCAAATACTTACGGAGAACATCGAGGACATAATGTAAGTGTGAAATTCAGTTAAAAAGTATAGAGAGCTCTGAATAAGGATAAGGAAACAGCGGACTACACCATCCCACGTCTAAATTTTGACAAGAAACTTACTAGTCACTATCCCTTCCAGATCAATCTGGGAGGACGATGCATTTTTAGAAGACGGAGTTGGTGCAGATGTTTTCTCTGACAGGCTCTCTTTCACTCCTCCAAATCATTGTAGCGTATTCCAGGCGGAAATAATGGCGATTAAAGAAGTCATAACTTGGCTTAAGAAAAACGCGATATCTGCTAGAGATATCCGCATGTTTTCAGGCAACCAAGCAGTAGTAGTAGTAGCTCTAGACTGCCGTTCGTCTCCTATGGAGATGGGTGAGCAGTTCAACGTTTACCTGTGTTGGGTGCCGGGGCATAGGGACATTCCAGGGAATTGTAAGGCCAACGAACTCGCCAAAATAGGAACAGCTATACCCATCTTGCGGGACAAAGGCACCTAAGGTATACCAATCGCTACTCGCAAACTTAAACTTAAGCTGAATGCTGTCGAGAGTACAAATCTTAGGTGGACAAGTGGGTCAACATGTCTAGCGACAAAGCAGATTTGACCAAAGCTGGATGTAAAACGCTCTAAGAATTTGATTTCTCTCAACAGTTTGCATATCGGCACCACAATAGGTGTCATCACTGGACACTGTCTAATAGGCAAGCATGCTACAAGGCTAGGCCTCTTCGAGAACGGTTTTTGTAGAAGCTGCATGGATGAAGAAGAGGAGGAAACTCACCTTCTTTGCTTCTGCCCAGTTCCCTACTACAACGATATAGGCGACTTAACGAATATTGACATTAAGAGCCTTCTACGCTTCATTAGAAGCTCAAATTGGTCTTAAACGAGTAGGTGGAGCGAAACTTTCTCTCATGGTCCACGTAGTATCACAATGGACTTACCATTGGTCTAAGTGTGCTGGCGACTACTGGCAGCCACTTCAACCTAACCTAACATGAGTGTTTGGGAATGAATTAATGTTTCACAAATATAAAAAAGAATGATTGTGTGTTGTGATTTGTACGAATGTTTTAATAATATGTATATGTATAAATGATTGTGTGATTTTACTATGTGTTTTACAAAAAAATATTTACAAAAGAGAAAAGAGCTGATAACCAACCGATCTCGTTGGCAATCCAAATCAGACTGACTAGTCAAAAAGGTATAACAATAGAAGATGATAGCAAAATATGATTAACAGGATATTTTTTTTTATCACATCATTTACGTTAACATAAAGAGAGAAAGTGAGCAATTTATTATTGTAGTTTGAGTGAAATTAAGAAATAGGGTGCTTTATGTTGTAATTGAGCATTCTCCGACATCCAGCCCCCCCTGAAAGCCTACGGCCTTTCAGAAATAGGTAAGGGAGCTACTTTGATTGATGGTCGAATGTAGTCCCCATATTTGGTGCGAATGGTTACTACTCTGCATTTTCCGTCTGCTCCAAGATGAGTTTTGATGATGCGGCCGATGATCCATTTAGAAGGCGGCAAATTAGGTTCTTTGAGTAGGACGATATCTTCAATTTCTAAATTAGGCTGCGGGTTTTGCCACTTCGGCCGTTGTTGCAATGAAGTTAGAAATTCGTTGTGCCAACGTCGCCAGAAACCTTGAAGCATTGCCTGTAAAAGAGACCAATTAGTTCTGATGGAAACTACAGAGTCAGAAATGTCTGGTTGCGGAACAGCAGTATACGCTTCGCCGATCAAAAAATGGGATGGGGAAAGAGCGATCGGGTCAGAGTCTGATGTTTGCCACATCGGTCGAGAGTTTAATAGCGCTTCGATTTTCGACAGTAAGGTATACATCTCCTCATACGTGAGTTTGGTGTCACCGATAACGCGTTTTATATGCAATTTTACAGATTTGACACCGGACTCCCACAAACCACCAAAGTGAGGAGACGAAGGCGGTATAAATTTCCAGCTTATATTATCCTTAGAGAGGTGATCAATGATGATGCGGTTATGTTGTTGACTGCAGAGGATCTGGTATGACTCATTGAGCAGTCGTTTAGCGCCGTGGAAATTGGTTCCATTGTCACTCCAGATCTCATACGGTTTACCGCGCCGCGCCACAAAACGATCCAAGGCTAGTAGAAAGGCAGTGGAAGATAGGTCCCCAACGAGTTCGAGATGCATAGCCTTAGTTACGAAGCAAACAAATAAGGCTATGTAAGCCTTCGTAAACCTTGGGTTTCTTCCTCGATTCGAACGAAGTGTGATAGGGCCTGCATAATCACATCCAACTCTGCTGAAAGGTCGTGAATACCGAATTCGTTCAATGGGAAGATTCCCCATAAGTTGTTTGGAACTAGACTGGCGATTTCGAAAGCATGTAATGCAGTCATGAACAACCTTCCGCGCGAGGTTTCTGCTCCCGAGTGTATAATAGTTTTGTTTTAGTAGCGCGAACAACAGCGATACACCAGGGTGCAAATGTTTCTTGTGTGTATATTCTGCTATAAGTTTTGCGATGACATGGGACTTACACAACAAAATAGGATGCTTTTCTGAATAGGTTAAGTTCGAGTGTTCTAACCGACCACCGACACGAAGCACACCATAGGAATCGATAAAGGGATTTAGCGATAGCAGTCTATTTTTTGAAGGTAGTTGTTTAGTGCTTTTGAGAATCACGATTTCTTTGTTGAACAACGATGACTGAGCGTACTTTATCAAATGAGTTTTAGCGAGAGATATTTCTTCCGATGATAGGGCTTCAAAATTTCGACTATCTGAACTAGACCGACAATTGTTAATAAATCTAATAACGTATGCAATAACGCGCACTGATTTAAGCCAGTTTGAATAGTTTTTTAACACAGTTTCGAGTACATTTATAGTAGTGAGATTTGAAACGTATACCTGCGGATTAGCTACTTTCCGTTCTTCTAGTTGCCTACAGTCGATGTCTTCCTTGTTATAGGTCGATATAGGCCATTGGTCTCTGTGCTCGCCTAGCCACCTGGGTCCTTTCCACCATATATCAGTTCCTGCCAGTGTGGATGGCAGCATTCCTCGAGTAGCGGCATCTGCAGGGTTGTACGCAGAGCGAACATGGTTCCAAGATTTGATGGGAATTAGTGATAGGATTTCAGAAGTTCGGTTACCAACAAACACAGACCATTTCTTTGGGGCAGCCGAGAGCCAATGAAGCACTATGGAGGAGTCTGTCCAAGCGAATATTTTGACGTCTGGTTCCTGCAACGAGAGCTTGATTTTATTTATTAGACGAGATAATAATAAGGCTCCGCACAGCTCGAGTCTTGGAAGCGGCAGAACCTTTAAAGGGGCAACTTTGGTTTTGGCTGCAACAAGCGTAACAAGGACAGTATTATCTTGACTAATGCTCCGGCAATAAACAACTGCGGCGTAAGCATCCAACGATGCGTCACAAAAGCCGTGTAACTCCCAATCTTGTTTCTTATGTAGCATGACCCTAGGTATGGAGAAGGATTCAACGAGAGGCAGTTCCTTTCTGATGACGTTCCATTGATGTGCGAGATTTTCCGGAATCTCTTCATCCCAATTGAGATGCTTTCTCCAGAGTTCCTGAAACATGATCTTTATTGCAATCACGACGGGTGCTAAAAATCCTAAAGGATCGAAAATTCTACAAGCGTCTGACAATATGCGCCGTTTTGTACACGAACCCGAGAGACCAAGCTTTACCCGATAGGAGAAGGAATCCCTTGACGGACACCACTGCAAACCAAGGACTTTAATTGAACTGGATTCTTCGAAGTCGACAGGGGAGAGTTCCCGCTGATCCTCTGGCAGTGACACAAGAAGTGGCCAGCAGTTCGTGGTCCACTTACGTAAATTAAAACCAGCCAGCTTTAACAAATCCATTAATTCTATGCGCAAAGTGATGAGATCGTCGATTGTATCTGCACCTGTTATCACGTCGTCGACATAGAAGTCACTTAAGATAGTGGCAGATGCACGGGGATGAGTACTAGCGGAGTCTATGGCTAACTGCTGAAGAGTTCGCACCGCTAAGAAGGGAGCAGCTGACGTTCCATAAGTCACCGTAAGCAAACGGTAATGTTTTAGGTTATCCTTTGGATTTTCACGCCAGATAATACGCTGGAAATCGGTATGGTGCCGGGAAATCCAGATCTGCCTATACATTTTCTCAATATCCCCTGTTAGGAGATATAAGTGACGACGAGATCGTAAGCATATTGAAAAGATGTCACGCTGTATAGCTGGACCAACGAGAAGTGAATCGTTTAATGACATGGAATTATTGGCCTTAGCAGATGCGTCAAAAACAACTCTGATTTTTGTGGTAGTACTATCTTCCTTGAACACGGCATGGTGAGGGAGATAGTAATGAGTATTTGTTGAAGATTGAAAGACTTCATTGGGCTGAATCTCTTCCATATGGCCGAGTGAAAGATATTCATTAATAAATGATGAGTATTGAGATTTGAATTCCTGATTAAAACTGAATTTACGTTCAATTGAATAAAAACGAGAAAGAGCTGTACCAAAAGAATCTCCGAAATTGAATTTTGCTGAGGGTTTGAAGGGTAGTTGGACTTCATATCTGCCATCTGAACGACGACCATGTGTTTTAGCGAAACTATCGTCTGCTAGTTGCTCCTCGAGAGACAGCGGGGTTTGATTAGAGACTTCCTCCAGTTTCCAAAAACGCTCCAAATCGAAGTCTTGGCTGTAATCTAAACGAGTGGAGAAAGTGTTTACCTGGTTTTCTTGAAGAGAGTGCTGTTGGTGACTACCCGATATAACCCAGCCGAAAATAGTTGGTATTGATGTTAATGTTCCTCCAAGATCCGACTTTGGTGTCCCTTTAATGATGCTGAAAATCTTATCAGCGCCTATAAGAATATCGATGGTACCAGGTAGGTTATAATGAGGATCAGCAAGTTCAAGAGAAAATACGTTTTCGGGAATGCTGTTTATAGAGTACGGTGGAAGTGAAGAGGTTATGGTTGGCAGTACAAAGCAGTCGATTTCAATGGATTCTAAATTATAACAAGAGACTAAATTCATGGATACTAATCCATTGGTGACTCCAGCAGATGTGGATGCGATCCCTAGTATTGGGATCCGAGACCTTTTACGCGGTAAACCCAAGCGTTGAGCAACTTGCTCTGTTACGAACGAAACTTGGGATCCCGAGTCGAGAAGAATTCGAACATTCTGATAAACTCCTTGTTTATCCTGAATTCGAGCTAAGGCTGTAGGAAGTATGGTTGCGAGACGGCGATGATTAGATTCGACAATGTGATTTGTAACGACAGGTGGTTCAGGACCTTGTTGTGGACGAGGGCGATAGGAATTTGATGATGCGAGTAAATTTGAATCGATTGTTTGATGAGATTGATTTGATGATAAATTCTGCAAAGGATGAACCAACGAATGATGTCGGGAATTACATTGACGACAGCGAAAGTTTGAACGACATTCATTGGATGCATGTCCAAGACGAAGGCAGTTAAAACAAATTCCATTGCTTTTAACGAAGTCACGACGAACGTCAAGATTAAGCGCTTTGAAATCCTGACAGTGCGAGAGGGTATGATCCCTTTTACATTTAGGACAACCTTGAGGGGATTTCACGAAAAGCGTACGAACTGCACTTGAAACCTTACTACGTGTTTGATTCGACCGCGAAAAGGAGATACAAGATTCGAGACAATTGCAGCGCTTTTGAAGAAATTCTAGGAATTCACCTATTTTACAGTCATCCCTGGATCCTGCTTCTTCGGCCCAGGCTTGCTTAGTTTCATGGTCTAGCTTTTGAATTAAAAGGTAGATAAGCCAAGGGTCGCGATTCGTAGAGTCCAAAGCGTTAAGTCCCCGAACGGCTTCATCTGCCCCATCCGAGATTCTACGAAGCATCTGAATATTTGCTGTTGTGCACGAGGGAAGCGAAATGAATGACTGTATGAATGACTGAATAATAAGGTGTTTCTGGTCGTAGCGCTTTTCAAGCCTATCCCAAGCTTCAATATAATTTTCTTCCGAACTTGCCATGTGTTTAATCAAATTCGCGGCATCTCCACGAAGGAATGACTTAAGATAATAAAATTTCTGCGCACATGTAATCGACAGGTTTGAATCGACTGATCCCGAAAATAGATCTCGAAATGCCGGCCAATCTTTATAGTCTCCAGAAAAAACCGGAATTGAAATTTTCGGCAATTGAATGGATTTAGACGTACCTGCTTGTGGTAGCTCTTGTGGGGGCGAGGCATCTTGAATGACGAGCTTGTCCTCCTTGTGCTGCTTCTCCCTTACCTTAAGAATTGCATCTGAGATTATGGAATGGGTCTCGAAATATTTAGCCTCGTATTCAGCAAATTCAGGCTCGCGATCTACGTAACCGGGAGATTCCATGAATTCTAATAATTCATTTTGAAGAGCTACGAACTCTTGCCAGACCTCATCGAGTTTATTTAGGCGAAATTCGAGAGTTGATAAAGTCGTGGTTGCATTGATAGATTCTGCGAATGCTGCTGTAAGTGTGATGCAACCTTTAGCACGACCGCGTTTGGCTATAACCTTATTCATTTTCAAAAGCTCGATTTATGTACAAAATAAATGAATAAGGAAAAATTAAATGATAAAAAAAAAAAAATTAATCGAAAAAATACACGGGATCAAATTTGTCAAAAGTATCGAATGTCTAGTTTGACCGTTAAGAGCGTGATCCTACGGTAGGATATGTACGTATATAAGGTCTAAGTATATAAGCCACGTGATGCTAAACCAAATCGAATGTTTTTTATGTAAAATAATCGCGTGATCCAAATAGGTTACAGTTATGTAGGCACTTACATATGTATGTACATATATGTAATGTACATATGTATACTTAAAAAAAAAACTCGCGTGATTTTCGGCACTGTAACGTACAATACATGCAGGTGTAGATCACGAACGCACGATTTCAAACATGTATATGATGTATGTTTATGTATGTATGTCTATATTTTATTTATAAGCACTTATTTTATTAATTTAATATTATTAATTTTATTACTGTTCACTTTTAGTAATTCGGCTTAAGAAGGACCAAAATGTTTGGGAATGAATTAATGTTTCACAAATATAAAAAAGAATGATTGTGTGTTGTGATTTGTACGAATGTTTTAATAATATGTATATGTATAAATGATTGTGTGATTTTACTATGTGTTTTACAAAAAAATATTTACAAAAGAGAAAAGAGCTGATAACCAACCGATCTCGTTGGCAATCCAAATCAGACTGACTAGTCAAAAAGGTATAACAATAGAAGATGATAGCAAAATATGATTAACAGGATATTTTTTTTTATCACATCATTTACGTTAACATAAAGAGAGAAAGTGAGCAATTTATTATTGTAGTTTGAGTGAAATTAAGAAATAGGGTGCTTTATGTTGTAATTGAGCATTCTCCGACAATGAGGAAACATCGGTGGCTGTTGACCATCGTTCATAACATGCGTGTTTTGTGCGAATAGCATATTGCTTGTCACAAACGAAGTTAGATCGGCCAACTTTCTCCTTCTCGTAAGGAAAATAACCTCAGTTTTAGTAGAAGTCCATACCCAGGGCACCACTCAACGATCATATCTCGAGAATCGGCCCCTTGGAGCAGACACTCTCTACTCATGAACCGAAAAGGAGTTCGGCGAGGTCACCCGCATAAGCCTGAGCGTAGATACCGCATCATTGAGTGCAGTTAACAGAGAGTTACTGCTGTGCACAAAAAGAGAGGAGACAATATGCTTCCTTATGGAAAAACGCCTGCTTAACCTTGTCATGATGCATTTGTTACAATCCACTTCAGTGATTCTTGTTCTGTTCCATAGCATTGATTGGGTTCACGCACTGATAATTCTAAAACTCTTGACAAATTGATAGTCGTCTTCTCCAAACATTTCTCTGAGAATCAATTTGACTATACAGCAAAGACTAGATATGTAAAATTGCGAGTGGCCTCCTGAGGCATTTGTCACCAGGCGGTATGCAGCATACTAGCTGCAGTAGTTATTTATCTGACAAAGTCTCGAACTATTGCTCTAGACAGATTTAGACTTATCAATCGTATTGACTGTCATAGAAAACAGATGAGACGGAAAACCAAGTCGTAATTCGACAACGCAACATCGTATGGTCACACATCAAATAGCATAAAATTACCATTTAGACCTAGAGATACTTCACATCGACAAAGCTCCTCGACGCAGGATAGCAACATGCAAGTTTAAATCTTACAAAGCTGCTGGTTCTGATGGTCTACCGGCCGAGATGTTCAAGGTAGAGAGCATACACCAACTTATTTCCAAGATATGGTCAATGACAGAGGCATCAGTCTCCTCAACATCGCGTACAATATCTTATCTGTCATATTGTGTGAACGTCTGAAACTTTTCGCCAATAACCTGCTGGGCCCCCATCAGTGCGGTTTCAGGCCAAAAAAGTCCACAGTAGATCCAAGTTTTACATTCTCGGCAGATTCTGGAGGAAACCCAAGAAGTCCAAATCGATACCCATCACCTTTTCATCGATTTTAAGGCCGCATATGGCAGGATTTATAGGGACGATCTTTACGGAGCCATGTCCAGCATACGCCGAAGATATCACCATAATTGGCAGAACACAGCGGGCTGTCACTGGTGCGTTTGTTAGTGTCGAAACAGAAGCTGCCACAATGGATTCTTTTGTTTCTTTGAGCTGAGAAGACACTTAAGTGGAATGATCCTATCCCGAACAACTAAACGGAGTCTATATAAGACCTTAATCATCCCAGTCCTGCTTTATGGCGCTGAAGCGTGGACACAGTTAAAAAGGGATGACGATATCCTCGGGCACTTCGAGAGAAAAATCATTCGTAAGGTATTCGGTCCAGCCTACGTTGACAGACTTTGAAGGAGAAGGTTCAACGACGAGTTTTACGACCTGTACAGAGATATCGCCTTAGTCAAAAAATTGCGCATTAGTCACTTAAGATGGCTAGGACATGTAGAGCGAATGGACTCCAATGCCCCGGCCCGCAGAGTCTTCGAATCTAACCCGTAGGGACAAATAAGTTAGCTAAACATATCTACCTACAGTTATGGACAAAACAATAAGACCAGTAGCAATTACCCCTTTTCAGGACCAACATTCGTTCTAATTAGAAATTTGGGGTTACAGGTGCTATTTTTCAAGACTGTTTTACGAACCCCTCTGTCCCAGCGGGGAAACACTTCTTAAAGCGAAACAATTTGGCAATAAAATGCGTCTTGGTTTTGGATAATGCTCTTGGACCCTGTTTAGATGATTACTCTCCACTACAGAGTGGGCAGTCATGTCGTGTTCACACAGTGTAGTGCCCAGTGCCGCATTACTTTACTGAAGCTTAGAGGTGGAATGAGTGAATTGGAGCAGTTGTGTGTCGGCAAGCATGTACAGTAGTAGGTAGTTTCGCGGTGCGATTCTTTCCGAAAATAATGCGAGATGTACGATATTTCTTCTAGTTTGCGCAGCAATTATATCTTTTTCAGCAGCTGTGCTCGCGGCAAATAAAAAAAAATTAATGCCGCTGCACCACCCATTTTTGCTTTTTTTCAGAATTTTTTTTCATTGGTGTACTGATTACGTCATTGCATTTGGCTTTAATCGCTTAGTTGTCTTTTAATTTCTATACTTTTTTTATTTATGTACACAATCATGTTTAAGAGCGCTTCCATTTGCTCTCTCATCCAAATGTGTATTCACTTTAATCCGCGATCCTTACTGCTCCACGATCGAATAAATTATGACAAAATGGAATAGAAACGGAACATTTTGGGTGTGGAACGTGACTGCTACCCCCGATTTTTATATTTTCTTCGTGACTGCCGCCTTCCCTGTACCTCTCACCGTTCCCACCCAAAAACCACCGGCATAACGCACTCATGAGTAACCATCTAAACGGAGTCTTGGTTATCCACGATCGGTTGGCCAACATTTTCCTGAGTTTAAAGTGATTTTTCTTCCCACAAACACATCCTTGTTACTACAACTACAACCGGTGGATCAAACTGTCACTGCAACTTTTAAGCGCTATTTCACTCGCAGATTAATGAGACACGCGATAACTGATACCGAGTCTGGGCCAACACTCTGAGAGTTCTGGAAAAATTTCTCTATAAGTATGGCACGCAACAGATATTGTCGGAGGATCCTGGCTTTGTCCACAGATTATTAAAGAGGAACCGACTGATGATAACTCTCTAGAAGATATCAATAACGATGTTATGCAACCAGGTAAGCAACTGAACCTTCAAATAGATGTCCCGCAGATATCGATCAACTCATTGCAGAACATGAAGGCGAGCTTACCAATAAGGATCTACTTGAAGCAATTATAGAAACAAACAACGACGATGAAGACCCAGAAACTCATGCAGTAACTTTTACTGACTTAAGTGTACACAAACTTACCTTAATTTAAGGTAAAACCGAGCAACTTATAGAGCTCATCAAAACCCAAGACAATAACGTGCGATGCTATTCAAAAAATCGTAACGTGCTACAGAATGTTACAAGAAGAAAAAAGGACCGACATCGCTCAGTCCCAGTTTTGCTACATATTTAGGAACGAAATTGGACGAAATGAATGGAAAATCGTACCCAAGATGCGACCGTTCGGTCTGCAATAAGATGCAGAGAATCACTTATGAAATCAAGCTCCCCAACCGAAGGCACTTAGTCCTAAAACTCACCCAGGAAGGATCTATAAATAACAGTCATAATGCATTCGAAAATGCTACTTATATCTCATTGAGACGTTATCAGCAAACTCCTTTTTTTATGTTAAAGCTTACTACTATACAAAGAGCCTTCCTAATCAATAGCCTTGAAGCTAGCAACCTTTCAATTTCGCTCATCGGAATTACTATTACCTAGCAATCAGCATGATTGAAAATTCTTTTCAAATAAACCTTACTATCCACCTTCAGGAAAATACCTTACGCGGAACAACCTTTTCTGCAAACCACTGCACAAGTCCATTACAATTTAACCACAAATAAATATTCATACTCAGCAGATGGTTTTTACTGCTTCAAAATTTACCAGATTGCGAGAGAGAGCGAGAGAACAGTAAAGTCTTGTCCGCACTTAATAAATGAAAGTGATTTTTAAAATAAAATCTAAAAAAAAAAAGGTGAGCGCAGGAAATGTATCTGCAATGTTAAATCGATGTGGTTCGTATGTAGCCAATCATTTTAGGGGTGGCTGATGCCTGGGGTCATGCTTGGAAAGGCATTAACAACATATTCGCCCATTCGTTCGCCAGTAAAGGCACAACCTTAAGGTAAATAGAGCTTGCTACGTGAGAGTCATCAATATGTCGTTGATGTTTGCCTCTAACAGTGTGTGGGTGTATATTTTATTTGAATTACTTTAGAAAAAGTTTGAACTAAGGTCGTAATGGAGAAATTGTTGGTTAGGCCACGTTTTGCATCGACGCACGACTGAACATATGCAAATAAGTGGAAATATTTTTAGAAATTCATATGGCAGCGCAAAGATGATTTTTATACGTGTGATGTGATAGAAACGATTGAGTCGACTTAGAAAGGTACTTAGCGCAATGACGTACCATGAGCTACATTCTACTTGTACGTATGTATGTTTGATTTCTTCATATTTTGAGATTCTTTGTACATATGTACCTACTACATTAGCATCGTCTGGTTACTTAAGTAGACTCGTTATCGTGCCAATTATACGAACAGATGAAGAATTAAATTGAGATTCGAAATAGGTATCTGAGACAACTTTATTTATTTATTTATTGCTTAGTACAAGCACAGCCTTAAAACTAACTTAAACAGTCTAAACCTTAAAAACTTAATATGGAGGAAAGGAGTTTAGTTATGGTGACAGTTGAGAAGGGCGTTACGGAGTACGCATTTGATGCCATAGAAATCAAAGATGTTCGTGGCCAGCATTCTTGACAATGGTTCGTTGTGGCCATAGTTAGTCCGGTGACGAGATATACGGAATCACATCAGTCCAAGTCGATCCACATAGGGTGTCAGGTTCAGGTCAGGACAGGCCGCGTAAAGCAAAGCGAACGAACCCACGCTGCACAGCTTCAATTCTCGTGGTATGGGCAGCATAATGTGGGGACCATACTTGGCTGGCATACTCGAAGTGGGGTCTTACGAAGGTAAGATAGAGGGACTTTGTTACCTATGGACCAGAGAACTCTTTTGATCATCGTTTCACAAAGCCCAGTGCAGAGATGGCTTTACTTATGATATTGTCGATGTTTGATCGAAAGTTGAGTTCTCTATCGCAGGTGACGCCCAAATCGCGTGCTGATGTGACTGAGGGTACAGGCTCATTATGAACGAAGTAGACCCTAGGTGGTGGGTAATGGAATGACATTTGATGACATTTAGCTCTAGGAAGTTTCTACAGCACCAGATGGAGAAATTATTAAGATCATCCTGCAGAAGGAGAGAATCAGTGGAAGATGAAGATTTTCATATCATCAGCATAGACCAGAAGTTCGAAGCTCCGGATGATACGCTCGGCATCAAGGACAAAGATCAGTGGGCCGAGATGGCTGCCTTTAGGGACGCCTGATGTAGCTGTAGTAGGCTCCGATACCGCGGATCTGAAACGGACTTTGTATTGACGGTCTACTAAGTATGATTTGATCCACGAGATGAATCGCTGTTGAAATCCAAGAGCTTTAAGTTTGAATAGGATGATTTGGTGAGGAATTTTGTCAAAGGCTTTGCTAAAATCAGTGGCTATGACGTCTACTTCATTACCGTCCTCCAAAGCTATCAGTGTACTAGACACAAATTGGGTAAGGTTGGTTGTTGTCGACCTCCCTTTAAGAAATCCGTGTTGCTTTGTGGAGAAGACAGGCTTGCAATGAAAGGACATTACATCATACATGATGTTCTCGAAGGGTTTAGGTATGCATGAGAGCTTAGCAATAGGAATAGGCGTGCATGAGAGCTTAGCAATAATTGGAAACATCGCACTAGCAACCCTTTTCATGGATAGGGGTAATATAAGCGTCCTTCCATAAAAATCCCTTGAGAGATTGAAAGTTTTAAAAAGGACAGTTAGGGCGTGTATAAGATGATTCGCGCATTTTTTAATACTATGTCCGTGACACCGTCAGGACCAGGGTAGTAGTCTTCTTTCAGTTGTTTAATCTTATTAGCAACCATTGATGGGATTACGTCTACGGAGACAAGGGAGGTTTGTGGAGAGTTGTTCAAATAGCAGAAATAATCAAGATCAGGTTCATTTACGTGGTCAGCAAACGACAGGCTGAAGAAGTGAGCAAAAAGATTGGCAATTACTTTAGGGTCTGCGGAAGAAGAGTCTGAGTAGGTGAGTGTAGATGGATAGCCGTCAGATTTTCGTTTGACTTTTATAGTTTGGAAAAAGCTATTGGGATCGGCAATTAAGTTTAATCGCATTGTATGTAGGTATTTAAGATAGAGCCCATGTATATATACGTCTATTCTAATCAGTTTCATGGTGGAAATAAGTTAAGGAAGATCAGGAGAAGATTTCTACAAAGCAGTGGACCCATGTGTTCAAGTTTAACGATAAAATCAACTCAAACTAAGGAAAATGATATTATAATCGTGCCACACATACTCGTACATGGTATCGTTTTTAGATAGGACACAGATTTGCTGTTGAAATAAGAAAGGTGAGTAATGTGTAAAATATACAAACATATTGCTTACGTACTTAAGGTGGCGCTATAGTCCGGGGTGGACCTGGGCGTCAACCACCAAGCGTCTCCAGCCAGCTCGATCTTTAGCCAGCTGCCTCCAGTTTCGCACGCTAAGTTGGTTGAGGTTCCTTCCACCTGCGTGCGCCATCTGAGTCGCGGACTTCCTTTACTGCACCGTCCCTCGGGAATGAATTCGAAGATTTTCCGGGCCGGAGCATTTGTGTCCATGCGCTCTACATGATCTAGCCACCTCAGTCCTTTGACCTTTATTCTTCTGGCTAAGTCGATATCGCTGTACAGCCCGTAGAGTTCGTCGTTGTACCTCCTCCTCCACTCACCGTCTATGTCGACGGGATCACCCGAAGAATTTTCCTCTCGAAGCAGCCAAGAGCGACTTCATCCGCTTTTGACAGGGTCCATGCCTCTGCGCCATTAAGCAGGACTGGGATGATTAAAGTCTTGTATAGGGTCACTTTAGTTGCTCGAGAGAGCGCTTTGCTATTCAATTGCCTTCTTAGCCCAAAGAAGCAGCGATTGGCAAGAGTTATTCTTCGTTTGATCTCAGCGTTGGTGTCGTAGATAAGGTCCCCAACTACCTCAAAGTTATATCTGTCTACGGTGACGTTCTGTCCGATACGGCGATGTTGGTTGTCCTTCCTTGTTGACAGCATATACATAGTCTTGCCCTCATTAACCGCTAAACCCATCTTCGCCGCTTGCGCCTCAATACTCTCGAACGCTCCACTGACATCACGCTGTGTTCTTCCGGTTAT
Organism: Blera fallax; assembly: GCA_946965025.1. Lineage (NCBI taxonomy): Eukaryota > Metazoa > Arthropoda > Insecta > Diptera > Syrphidae > Blera > Blera fallax. The sequence continues at coordinate 44,317,438 of OX337247.1, forward strand.
GTCAATATCGTCGGCGTATGCGAGAAATTGGACGGACTTTTGAAAGATTGTGGCTCTGGTGTTGACGCCTGAGTTTTGCACAATTCTTTCAAGAACGATGTTAAAGTAGTCGCATGACAGCGCGTCGTCTTGTCTAAAACCTTTTTTGACATCGAAGGTCTCGGTAAAGTTTTTACCGACCTTGATGGAGCAGCGTGCATTTTTCATCGTCATCCTGCACAAACGGGCGAGTTTGGCAGGGATGCCAAAACTAGACATTGCTCTATATAGCTCGCCTCTATAAATGCTGTCACACGCGGCCTTAAAATCGATGAAAAGGTGGTGTGTATCGATTTGAAGTTCGTGGGTTTTTTCCAAGATCTGACGCAAAGTGAATATTTGGTCGATGGTGGACTTTCCTGGCCTAAAACCACACTAATATGGACCGATCAGGTTGTTGGCGAACGGTTTCAGGCGTTCACATAATACGGCATATACGTTTATGATGTTATATGCGACGTTAAGAAGACTGATGCCTCTGTAGTTGGCGCAGTTCAGAGGGTCTCTTTTTTTGAGGATCGGGCAAACAATGCTAAGGTTCAATACATCGGGCATACTTTCATCCGACCATATTCTACAGATGAGTTGGTGCATGCTCCTTACCAACTCATCCCCGGCGGCTTTGAATAGCTCGGCATTCAGACCATCAGCTCCAGGAGCTTTATTGGGTTTCAGCTTAGATATCGCTATCTTAACCTCATCCAGGTCGGGGGGATGGAAATATTGGTTATCATCGTCCAGATTGAATGCTTCGTTCTGCCTGACAGCGGAATTTCGGTAGCCCTCGCCGTTATACAGTCTGCAGAAATGGTTCTTCCATATCCTCAGCATCGACTGTGTGGCTACTACGATGTTTCCTTGATCGTCCTTGCAGGCTTCGGTCATGTAGCCTTCGCAGGTTCTTTTACCCTTTGGAAAAATTCCCGAACCCCATTCCTTCAGTAGCATCTCTCTATTTCCTTAATCGCGCGCTTCTCATGCTCTTTCTTTTTCCTCCTGAGAAGCCGGTGTTCGTCTCTTCTCTTCTGCTCGTAGACTTCACAAGCAGCTCTAGTCCTTCTATGCAGCGCCGCTTTGTATGCTTCTTGTTTAGCTGCATGTGCTTCCTGGCACTCGTCGTCAAACCAGGGGTTTCGTTGCGGTGGCAGTGAAACTCAGAACCCCAGAGGCGGCATATCTAATGGCTCTTTGGCAATGTTGCCACTGGTCTTCAATACTCGATACTGGCGGCATAAGATCTCTTCATATATTAAGGGAGACTTGATCCGAAAAGGATTTGGCGATCTCTTGCGATTTAAGCAGTCCTCACCTCAAACTTCCTCACAGTATTTTCTTGTCTTGGCTGTATTCGGGATATCCGCAACCGTACCTTGGCTACAACAAGGTAGTGGTCCGAGTCAATGTTTGCCCCTCGGAAAGTTTGGACATCCATAATACTGGAGGAATGTCTTGCGTCGACCGCAATGTGGTCAATCTGGTTGACGGTAGATTGATCAGGAGATTTCCCTAGTGAATATCGAGATGCGGGAACCGCGTACTAGTTACGACAACATTTGAATCCAATATCGGAGGTGGTGTCGTGTAGGCTGAACTTTCTGACTGTACTAAAGAAGATGCTCTCTCCTCCTAGCTTTGCGTTAAAATTACCTAGGACGATTTAAATGTCTTAGCTGGGGCAATGCTCGTACGTTTCGTCCAAGAGTTTGTAAAACCTACCTTTGATGTCGTCGTCCTTCTCCTCTGTGAGGGCATACACGCATATTAGGCTTATGTTGGCAAGTTTAGCCTTGATGTGAATTGTCATGAGGCGTTCGTCCACATATTCAAAACTTAAGACTTCTTGCCTAAGTCTGACAAATCCACTGCTGCTGCTGCTTTTGTTGTCTGTAACAATCGCCATAGTAGACAGTAGTTGTTCATCCTCTTTTTGCCCGGCCCGTCCCATCGCACTTCTTGAATGGCTTTGCAGCAGTCTAGGGCCACCGCTGTTCGTGGTTAAAGGAACTAACGTTCCACGTACAAATCCGAAGTTCGTTGTTTTTGTTTCGTTTGCGTTGTTCGTCATCAGTAAATCCGTCCGTTTCCGAGGCTTGTTCTTCAATTCATCTGCTTTGTGAAACTACCTAGAGAACAAAGCAAAAGCGTTTAAATTTCTGGCAAGAACTACGCGTTAAATGCACTTGTGTTCCGATAGCTCTAATTAGTCCTAAAATTGCTTAATTCTCACATCCTTCAATCAGGAAACACTATTTATGCAAGAAATTCGAGCTAGAAACTAAAGCAAAGTCGCCAAAAGGCACGACATCAGCGTGGGTACTTTAATCCTTTAAAATCCTTGAAACACTAATGCGCTGTATAAGACACTGAAAATTTCATTAGAAATTCTCCTTCTCGTACCTCGAATTCATTAAAATTCCCAATTCCATCTCCCACTCAGGTTTAACTTTGTCAGCATGATGCATCTCATTACACGCGTGCTCATTATTTCAAATCATACTCCCCAAACGAACCCCCACACATTCGCACACATACCAAGCCATCGGTGTACCATTTTAGCTTCAGAAGCTCCACACGTGCTTCACACGAAGATACATCAACTTATTACCAATCATTAGTATCATTCGTTGTGCAAAATCACAGTGCGACACATCCCTTCCGTTCTGTGGCTGAGGACTCCTTTTATGAGGTAAAAAGTAGCGTACATACACCCTCGAAATGTACACTTAAGGCATTCATCAGCATTCAACCAGAGTGAAGCAACAACGGTAGCTCGCACTAGGACTCTTATCGTACACACTCGCGCAGGAGTGCTCTCGAACTTTCGAATGATTCCTGACGCCATTGATGAGATTTTTAATTGATAAATTACTTTTTGTTTCAATTACCCTCAGGAAAATTAATTACAGCTCTCTGCTGCGGTAAATTACATCGTTTATATCCCCCGTCCCCCCCCGCCCTCCTCATACCCGGCCGACAGTCATTACGATGCCTGGTTTCTTTGATGCTCGCAGTGGAAAAAAAAATAAGGATCTCTGTGAAAAAGAATTTCAACTGGAAGGATGGGAGCTCTTTTGATTGTGGAAGTGATGGCAGAGCACACTGTTACACTTCGATTACAAGTCATTTAGGCGGGCGTGAAATTAGGGGGCGCGACATTGTCCTCTTGACAGAAAGGGAAAATCAAGAAAAAAAAATGGAAGTACCAAAGGAGATACATTCGACTATAAAAAAAGATTCAACCAGGTACACCAGGAGTGTCCTGGGTGTATAAGTATGCAGGGGTGAGATATTAGCGTTCTGGCGACAATATCCGTCGGGACTCTCGATGTCGTGTCCCTGAGCGTGATTTTTTTTTTGAGCTATGTACATACATATGTACACCGCCATCTATTTTTGGAATAAAATGTTTTGGTATTATTTGCTTTGAGTCATTTCCTTACGTGTTCCTTTCCTTTGCGGAGCGGAGTATTATTTTATTTTTTTTTTTTTAAAGAAAAATCGACCCGTTGTTGTTTGGATTTCCTAAGATGTTTACCTACTTAAAGGATTTTTTTTTTGTACTTTGTTGCTGATGCTCCTGGGAGAATAATTAAGGAAATATTAAGATATGGCGTATTTTTAGACCCGTGAGAGTTCTTCAACCTTTAGGGTGAGACGAGGGAAGCTTAATTTTAGATGATTGAATGTGAAGGACGTAGGCGAACTTCTTTGAAAATAATTTCACAGTGGTCTCGAGGCTTATATTCTATTGAGGTATACTTCAAGTTGTTGTACCTAATGAGTTTCAGTCAAGAGGATTTTGTACACATTTTCTTAATTAGAAAGCCCACGCGTTGTCCTTGCTTTTTCTAGAGAATTCTGCGCGATAACTAACTGCCTAACTAACTAAGTAGTCGTGGAGTATAGTACACAGAAAATGTGTAAAAGCATCACAACTCTAAGATTCTTCTTCATTCTCTGGCTAGTACGCCATTCCATAAGAAAGGTCTGTCAACTCAGAATTTTGGGTTGATTTAGGGTCCGGCAATTAGGCAATCCCGGCACCCCCTTTGAATCTTCTCCTGATGATGACCCATCATTCTCAGAGGAGCTAGTTGCTGCCATTGTGGAAAGATCTACACCAACTGACTATGATGCTGAGTCTAGTACAGATTAATCTCCACCACCCCAAGCTAACATGCGCTAACCTGCTGCTCCGCCTCAGTGAAAGAGGATTTAATATTGCTCTCATCGAGGAACTCTGGCTAACGAATGACACCGTCAGAGGATTGAGGGCTCACGGTTACGCACTGTATCATGCAGGAGCAGGTCTGGCTGGCGGTGAATACTATATACCGACAACCACCAGCCATATCGAATCCTTCATATTTAGCATTGTGACATCTAAGATAGTGAAAAACTGCCGCATATCTTTTAACGATATAGTTGGACAGTACGTACAACCTCACTCTTTGCTGGGTAACAGGAGACTGTGGCGTCCCGGGGAACTGCGTGGCTAACTACTTGGCTAGACGAGCCTTCTTCACTTCTTGTGCATGTTGCTAACGTTAGGAAGACCACACTAGGTCATAACTATTCCGATGGTCTCAATGATCTTTATAACACCTCTACGGCTAACGTTAATAATTTCATAAAGAAAAGTAACTGCTTCCAGGAGTGGGCAGCGTGACCCGCCTAACCCTACCTTGTTGCAGCACAAAGGACCTATTTTGGTATAATTGTACCTTATCGCGGGCCACATCAATCAACTAACCATAGCGGGCGCATCGCGATTGCTAGGGAACCTTCACGGTCGGAGACCTAATCCAATTCGTCCATGCACTTAATTTCCATACGGTGGCCTCATTTTTGTTCAAGGAACCAACCTCCTACCAAGCGATAGTCAGGACACACTTAGACCAAAAGAGTAGTTCCATTGGGATACCACATATTTGGTAGAGCGGAGGGGTCACCGGGTATTTGGGGAAACGTATGCGCATTGTTAATTGTGCCTGAAAGGGCTAGGTAGGGTGACTGACTCAATCAACCCTGACCCTGTATACCGTGTAGGTGACATAGTATAGTGCATAAATGCATTAGAGGTGACTGACTCATTAACCTATGTTACTAATATACAGTCGTGAATGTTGTCTATTTACTAATGCTAGTCTAGTAAGTTGTGATAGGGTCACCTGTCGCCCTTGGGAGGTGACTGTTGCAGTACAAACCCCTTATGGGTAGATGGTGACCAATACGATGGCGAATGGAGATGGAGATTGAATCGATCTAACCTATTGCTATGTTGCAGATAACTATGAGCTACTTTAGAAGGTGTAAAATGTATGTTGTAGGGTCACCTAAACCCGTTGGATTTTTATATATAAATCTCTGCAGATTTATAATGTCTTTGTGAGACAGATCACTCAGATCTTGCCTAGTAGTCTCTCTCTCAGATAAGCTAACGCTGGGCATGTTCCCTGCTATGTGGAGGTTATTTTCCTCTTCCTCCTCATCTCTGCAACTGACCCATTGTGATGCCCTTTAGGGGAATGGATGTCACTTACCCATTGAAACCCATTTCCGACACTAATTTGCTCCGATAATTATTGTTGCGAGTCTTTGCATACAAACCATCCTGAGGACTTGATAAATTTCATTATCTTGTCTGATGGCGTGCTGGCGAGTTCATCTAGGTCTTGGAAAAATTAGCTCTCCAGGAATTTGTTCCTGCTGTGTTGGAGGCCAGGGCAGTGGCATAGGAGGTCGGTTGTGTCCTCAAAAGCTCCCTCGTCACCGCAACCTCTGCAGAGTTCTTCTTCCGTCAGACGTAGTTTTTTTAAGTGATACCGTAGAGAGTTATGCCCCGTAATAGCCCCAACGGGGACGGAAAGGGATTTCCTGTCTTCCCGTATAAGTCTCTCGGTTCTGCCCTTATGGAAGGACGGCTATGGTTTCCTTGTGATTACACAGGAATCCAAGTTGGTTCATCTGGTGTTCGCCTCCTGTATGGCTGTTTTCCCTACTTCAAGCTTAAGTGCGTAAGGCGGGATGTTCACGAGTGGTTCTGTTTGTCTTGAAATGGCTGCAGAACCCCCTCGGTTCCTGGTATACCCTAATGTCCAGGGACCAAGCAGAGCTAACTGGAGAGGCTTGCTGGTTGAAGCCAGGTTTACCCCGAACTGTAGCAGTAGTAAGCGAGTAAGCCTTTAAGTTTTTTTAACGTCTAGTATGGGACAGATCTTTCTGGTCGATATGCGCGTTATTAAGGTATCCCACCTATTATTTACGCTTTCTTGTGCCTCGGTAAACATGCGAAGTTTTATTGTTTGTATTGGGGGTGCCGGTACGTCTCTTTTATCAGCTAGAAGTAATCCGGTACTTAGTTTAGCTAGTTCCTCTGCTTTACAGTTGCCTGGAGTGTCTCTGTGTCCCGGGACCCAGCACAGAGTAATGTAACATCTGTACGCAATCTCGTTAAGAGACCAACTTAGATCTCTTTGTTGGCGTTTCCAGAGCTTTGATAGCCAACTGACTGTCTATGTAAAGGACAATAGACTTACCACCTATCGGGTACGAAGAGAGCCTGTGCGCTGCTTAACGAATGGCCGATACTTCCGCTTGAAAAATACTACAATAGTCCGGAAGTCGGAGACCTGTGGTTAGCAGAGGTACATCAGAGAATATTCCCAGAGCAGAGCTTTATTAATTTTCCAGATTTTTTCCGATCTAGAACCCTGTGCCCTTCTTAGTTTGACCATCGTAGGTCCATACCCTTACTAATTTTAGAACCAAAAAAAATCTTCCCTCTCAGGGTACATTACTTCGTATGGTATGTCAAAGTCGAGTGTATTAAGACTTTCATCTTCTTTGTCAGGGATGTTGGGAAATGATTCCTTAAGAATAGAGCTATAACCTACATATCTCAGCTCAGCCATTGCTTGTTAAAAGAATGCCACAGCCTATTGATGGCTGAGGACTCACGAAGGGGCTCATAAACTCCTTCCTGATAAGAGCATCTGTTCTTTCGGTACCCGGAATGTCAAAATTTCCCGAAACCCAGTCCAGCGTCATCGAGTCTTCTTTACGATCTTACGATGGGAATCACGTGAGCAGAGCAAATTTTAGTAATAGCAGCTTGGCTGTCGGAACAGATGTTAAGCTCCACCTCTTATGCTTTGATTTAGAGTCACGTTAACTGCACTTGCGATAGCATAGAATTCGGCCTGAAAACCTGTTGAATAGCCTTGTTCACACACGCTTCCTCCGAATAAATGCCTGCTCCAGAGAGCCTATCAGAGACTCGTCGGTATGAAAGACATATACAGACATGTATTCTGAAAAACCCTGAGTTAGTGAGACGAAGCGCACTGTTACCTGCTTGCAGTTTTATTTGTAGATCCAGTGATAGAAGGTACAAGAAACCCTCGATTGCAGCCATGGGAGGGTTTGCCTAAATAGCTAGGTTGAGTTAAAAACACGCGACCGGGTATAGAAGTATCGCGTTTAAGACTATATCGTAAGTCCTTGGGGGTTTTTTTTTCAATTTTCAATGCATTTTTTTATTAGTAATTCATAATTTCTTACAGATAGACAAAAACGCTTAAACTAACTTAACTAACTTAACTTAATCTAATTCTAACTTACTGACCCTATGCGGGTGCTCTAAGCTAAATCTAATGCTTAAAACTATGTCTTTCGACGAAACCTAACTTAAAATTAATTATTTATCTAAATGACTTAACAAACTAGGATAACTAAGAAAAAATTGGAAAAACTTAGTAAACGAACGTGTTTTTTAAAATAAAAGTCTTACATCTAAACTTAAAAACTACCTTAAAAAATAAACCTTAAAACTATCTTATTCTAAACTATATATATACATGTATATATACATAGTATATATACACATATATACCTAACATACACACATATATATACACAACATACATATGTACATATGTATGTACATAATTTTTTTTTTTGTTTTTTGTTTTTTATGTACCTAGCTATAACCTACACCTAAATCTTAAACCTATGTAAGCCGGCCAGGCCAACTTTGCGTCTTAAGAGAAGCTACCCTGAATCAAAAGGAAACGACGAGGGAGTTCCCTCTCCGTCCCCTGACCACCAGAATGTCTGATGCTGCCTTACCACGTCTCGCAAATCACGACCTGCTATCGCTCTACTGAACCGAAGACGCTCCGTCATGCTGAGCGCGACGTCTCGGTCGTAGTTGAGTCGCCTATCCACAGCTGTCCAGGCAACATGGAAGATTAGCGGCACCGCTACTTTGTCCTGTATCAGACCTTCTCCATCTAAATAGAGGAACGCCTCTGGGGGAATGAAGCCGTTAAGGCGCACTCTCTCATGATACATATCATTGGGGTAGTAGGCCCCAGAGATCAGGTTATTCATCGAGTTCATTGCTCTTGCAATGTGCCTTCGAATCATCTTGATCAAGAAATTATCCACCCTGCTTATGTCCGCCTTGTTATAGAGGATCTCATTGGAGTAGAATTTTATGTACTGAGACTCTGGTGTTCTGTATAAGCGAAGGCAGGCCCTAAGGCAAGCCCTCTCAAACACCCGAATCCTTTCCAACGAGCTTGCTCCCACGTTGAACCACACGGGACAACCATATACGAGCATGGGCCGAATGAGGGCCATGTAGCAGATTACCTTCACCCTCGCATCGAGTTGGCTGCTATAAAACAGTCTCTTTGTGAGGGCGAAAGCCGCTTTGGCTCTGGCCAGAGCAGCATCTATATGTTTGTTAAAATATAGATACTGGTCTAGCCAGAACCCAAGGTATCTGACTACATTTCGAGACGCTAATGGTTGTCCGTGCTGTCCCACTATTGAGAACTTTCGCCAATTCTTTCTGGTATCCGCAGAGGCCCCAGATAACGACGTCCTAAACAGGATGGTTTCCGACTTCTGGAAGTTGTTTTTCAACTTCCAGTCGTCGCAATATCGCTTGATCTTATCAAAGTCACGCTGCAAGAGTATTGCAATGACCTCGATCTTTGGTCCTGATCTGTACGCTATCAAGTCGTCGGCGTACGCTATAGCATGGTGAAGAGATCCTACAAGATCACTTGTGTAAATGTTAAAGAGGATCGGCGAATTTACCGCACCCTGTTGCAGACCATTTTTAGTCCTTGGGGGTATGACTCAAAGAATGGATAATCCCGTGTCGAAAGTCTGGGTGTCTAAAACCAAAAATTTCACCTTCAAAAAAAAAAAAAAAAAATCCTTATATACTCCACCAACACTTCTACTTTACACCGGTTAGCAATAACTTTCTTAAGACAAACAAAATTCCACACAATTTTATAATTTAACAGAAGTTGAACCGCCTAAAGTATTAGGCTACCTACGTTTGAGTAGAGGCAACTAAAAGTTAACGTTGCTTGCGCCTTTAAATCTTCCTCGAGGGTCAATAAATTGTTTTGTCTACGTACTTCAAAGGTAATCATTTTGAAGAGCGGGCTATTCAATTTAATTGAACGCACGAAATTAGTATTCCACTAAAAACGTCCCAATAAAAATATTAATTGCTTTCAATTTTTCTTATCCAAAAAAAATTTATGTATCAGCAGCTATGTGTGTGTGTATATACGTACCTAAAGCTCACAGATACATTTTTATTGGATTCACCTTTCAATCAAATTTACGCACTGAAACGATAACGAAATAATTGCCTCTCCTTTCCTGTGTCTTTTGATATCTCTTATTCAATTCATCCATCTTCGTAACAAATTCCACTGTCAGGATAATACACACGGACGACGTAAAAAAAATGTACTCCTGCCGCAATATGACTTCCTATTCCGGCCGACGTACCAGCGAAACTTTTATTACCATAATTTCGATTATAAAATATTTTTTTTTTTTTACTGCTGCTGCTGCCATGTTCCATAAATCCAAATTTCATTGCTGTTCATCGAATGTGAAATGCAAAATTTTCAAAACACACACACGTAGTCGGCAAGGATATCTTCTTAATCCTCCGGTAACATCATCCCACAGAGCGTCATCATCTTCGGCGTCGTCGTCATCGGTGGCTCGGTGGCAAAAGAAATTGTTTTCGCAATTTAACGCGCGGCACAAGACGACGACGTCTGATCATAAATCACTCCCGTCCTTCTGGACGTAGGAGAGCTGTCGGTCGGTGAGTGAGTAAGAGGTCGTCCTTAACCTAAGACCGTAGGAAACTGGTACTCCTATACATTCACCCCGATTGGGGCTGTAACAGTGGGCCAACTGAGACCAATAAGGTCCGTTGTTTATGTGGAAATTACCATAACAATTTCCACCGATTCACTGTGGAACAGGTAACGGAAGTAAAAGCGAAAGCATCATCAAAACAACGTACAAAACAAAGACAACAAAAAATAGAAAAAAAAAAAAAAAACAAATTCAAGGATTAAGAAAAATTTTCGTTGAAAGGAAAATTAATGTTAGCGCCTGTCTTGCCAGCCATCAACCTTAACCCCGTTTCGTTTTTCTCTCTGCCAGTTCTCCCTTTTGTCATTTCTAATTTTTTGCTTCGCTGTACTTAATTACAATAAAAAAGGAGAACCAACGAAACAAAAAAAGGAACAAAAGCGCCACCGAATTTCCGAGTAGGTACTTTAACTTCGCCCATAAAGTGACTGAGTGGGGGCGCGCGGTTGTTGTTTGCCTTATTGTTGACGCAAATGGAGTACCATCTAACCCCGGTGGTTTTGTTTGTTATGGAAAAAAAAAAAAAGAGTTGACAGCACTACACTGGTGTAATTAAGTTAATTCCAATAAGCACTTTGTCGATATGCTGTGGGTGCTGGATGCTCGAACCCTTTTCTTTTTTTAGAGGTTCCACTTCCATGAACTCCTCGGACATCTGATTTTTGACAAGAGCCAGCTAGGGAGCTATTCAAGTGCTTCATGAGGATTTTATTTGTGGAACATTTTTCGTGTCATAACAAATTTTGTGGGCAATGGAGGAGTGGAACTACCAAATTAGAGCTTCTTGTGGATTTAATGAGTTTCCGTGGGTATTTTTTTTTAATGCCCAAGGGTTCATTCAAAATTGCCTGTTGAAGGGTACTCTCACCTTTAATGAGGGCCAACTTGTAAATGTGGCTTGTGTACAAATTTGTGTAATGTAATTTTGTCCATTCATGGGGCTTGCTTTTTATGCAGATTCAAGTGATGATTGAATGGGAACAAGATTGGTGGTGGTTTGAAAAGTTTTCTGTTATGAAAGCTGTGGCGCAGATCAGCTCATTATTCAGTTTGAACAAGAAAAACGTTTGAGAGCGATTTTCGAAATTGATTTGATTACATTTTGATGTATTTTAGGCAAATTCTCGTGCGAAATAGATACTAAAGGTTTAGGTACTGCACTGGATGGTATCATTATGGGCAAAAGAGTTTCGACGGAGTCGTTGCAAAAGTGGTATCTGCAGATATCAATCCAGTCCTGCAGGGAATTTCTTTCAGATATGGACGCTACGCACAAACTTATCCTTTATGTTAGGAGCTTATCATGGAAGGCGAGGGATGCACGGCGATTGCTTATGCAGATGGTGCTGCTATAGCTGCTTCAGGAAAGCACCTAAATTCTCTAAAAGAGATCCTACAAAACGCTTTAAATAAGCTAACACGTTGGGCGGGTCGCTGTGGTTTAGGTGTAAACCCCCTACAAAACTGAACTGGTACTCTTTTCAAGGAAATATAGTCGACCCTCCCTCTCTTAACGGAAACAGCTTAACTTTCGCAGATAAAGCTAAATATCTGGGTCTTATCCTAGATAGGAAACTAAGCTGGACACCTTACATCCAAGAAAGAGTCAAAAAGGCTACAGTAGCACTTTTCTTTTGCATGAAAGCCATTGGGAATAAATGGGGCCTACAACCTCGAATCTACATCTCGATCATTAGACCGATACTCACATACGGGGTGATTGTCTGGTGGACAGCCTTAGAAAAAGCCATAAATCGCGATTATCTAAGCAAGTCCAACGTACAGCTTGTCTATGCATAAGCGGATCACTTCGTACAACTCCCTCTGTGGCACTGGACATTTTATTTCATCTAATACCCCTCGATATATTTAGCAAGCAAATGGCAGCGAATGCAGCCGTTCGCCTTGAAGCTACCCAACAGTGGTCAAGAAAAGAATTCGGCCACGCCTCTATTCTGAATAAACTCAAAATCTCTCCCGAAAACACGGACTACACCATCACACGTCTAAATTTTGAGAAGAACTTCCTAGTCACCATCCCGTCCAGATCACTGTGGGAGGACGATGCACTTTTAGAAGATGAATCAGTTCACTTCTATACCGACGGGTCAAAGACCAAAGACGGAGTCGGTGCAGGTGTTTTCCCTGATAAACTTAACCTTAAGCCGGGCATAGAGACATTCCAGGGAATTGTAAGGCCGATGAACTCGCCAGAATAGGAACAACTACACCCATCTTGCCGGACAATGGCACCTTAGGTATTCCAATCGCTACTCGCAAACTTAAACTTAAGCTGAATGCTATCGAGAGTGCAAATCTTAGGTGGACAAGTGGATCAACATGTCTAGCGACTAAACAGATTTGGCCAAAGCTGGATCTAAAACGCTCTAAGAATTTGATTTCTCTCGACAGATCGCATATCGGCGCTATAATAGGTGTCATCACTGGACACTGCCTAATAGGCAAGCACACTACAAGGCTAGGCCTCTTTGCGAACGACTTTTGTAGAAGCTGCATGGATGAAGAAGAGGAGGAAACTATTCCTCACCTTCTTTATTATTGCCTAGCTCTCTTCCGTGGGAGGAAGCTTCACTTTGGAGCCCGCTTTTACAACGATATAGGCGACCTGATGGATATTGACATTAAGAGACTCCAACGCTTCGTAAGGAGCTCAAATTGGTTTAACGAGTAGGTAGATAGAAACTTTCTCCCATGATCCACGTGCTATCACAATGGACTTACCATTGGTCTAAGTGTGCTGGCGACTGCTGGCAGCCACTTCAACCAAACCTAACCTAACCTAGCAGCTTAAGTCTCCTAGTCAAAAACAAAAGTGGTAAGCAACTGCTTTTTACAATCTTTAGTAAAGTGGGTAGATTACTTGCTGCATCACTAAAGAAAAGCTGATCCTTTCGCCAACATGATTCAGGCAATCAGTTAGGATGGCTGGCTGGCTGTCGATGAGGATGGCTATGCAGAGGTTTGCTTGATTAGATGGCATGCCTCACGTACAGCAAGAACTTCCGCCTGGAAGACGCTGCACGAATCGAGAAGTCGGTAAGACATGGAGGGCATCAGAGAAAAACCCCGCTTCTACCTCACAGTTCATTTTTGAATCGTCGGTGAATATTGCTGTTTCGAACTCATTGGTCATTTTCCTCATTCCGCCCTGGTTGGGAAACTGACCGTGACGTCATTTATGAAGTTCCCTCTGGGGGTTATAAAGTTGGTTGGATTAGCTAATGGATTCAGGTTGCGCCGTCTAAAGTAAACAGCAAAGCAATTAAAAAAATGTAGATGTACCCATCTGTAGATGTAAGCGAGCGGCAGTATACGAAGGATTCGAAATGCTCAAGTATGAACTTCACCTATCGACCGTGAGCCACGGCCCTGGGCATTTCAAAGTCAAAAGATATGATCGACTCATGGTTAGACTGCTACTAAGAACACAAGTTTCCCATTGCCTGCCCAAGCCCAAAGAGAATATTTCTCCGGTACTATGGACATTAAATTGAGTTCGCTGTTAGAATCACCATACTTCTGACTTTTTGACTTTGGTTCTTGGAATAATTTCGTTTCTTGAGGATGTGGCACAGGATCCCTTCCTATACATAGTCTTTATCGTATTAGTCTGACAGGGCCCAATTTACTGGGAATGCGATTGAATAGGCAATTTTGAATCTTCAGCCGAGAGACTATACTCCACGAAGAATATACGGAAGCTTTACCAAAAAGGTAAAAAGAACGTGTCAAGCCAATAAGACCCGTACAGAAACCTGTAGAGGTGAAGAAGGAAACCTTGTAGTACAGCCACAGTCGGTGCTGAGAACATGGAAAGACTTTTTCTGCAGACTGTGTAACAGTGATGGAGGACAACAAACCACTGCCAGGCAGTACGCACCATTCAACATAGACATTGATAGCCAAAACTTCCGTCCATATGACCAAAACGAACTGAGGACAACAATATCCAAACATAAATCGAACAAAGCGGCTGGTCCTGATGGCCTACCGGCCGAGTTGTTCAATGCAGCTGGTAATGACTTGGTAGAGAGTGTATGCCTGATGTATGGAATCTCAGTATCGTTTGCCCGATCCACAAGAAAGGAGACCCTAAATTGCACCAATTACAGAGCTATTAGGCTCCTTAACATCGCGTTCTTGTCTGCCATAGTGTGTGATCGTCTGAAACCCTTCATCAACGTTCACAGTCGATCAAATTTTTACACCTAAGAAGTCCAAATCGATACTCACCATCTTTTTCTCGATTTTAAGGCCGCATCTGACAGTTATAGAGACGAGCTTTACTGAGCCATGTCTAGTTTTGACACCAAACGAAGAATAACTCTTGCCAATCGCTGATTCCTTGGGCTGGGAAGGCAATTGAGTGATAAGGCCCTATCGCGAAAGGCTAAGGAAATTCTATACTAAACCTTGATTATCCCAGTCCTGCTTTATAGTGCTGAAGACATTCGATCCGATTGGCGTTGGCGGGATTTCGAGGAGAAAATTGAACGATGAAATTAACGAGCTGTACAGCGACATCGACCAAGTCGCTGCGCATCAGTCGCTTGAGATGGCTAGGACATGTAGAGCGAATGGACACCAATGCTCCGTCCGGCCCGCAGAGTCTTCGCATCTAACCCGAAGGGCCAAGGGAGTAGAGGAAGACCTCGCCTAAGGTGGTGCGCACAAGTAGAAGGGGACCTCAAGCAATTCCAGAGCATAATCAAAAGGCGAAGCGCTACGTTAGACATAGGCTCCCATCTCCAGAGGGAATATTTTTAAAGCAAAATCGAAAAAAAGAACATTTTGCGAACACACCCCATACATGGCCTATGACCTAGTTTCTCGCAACCGTTTGTTTGTTAGATATTCGCGAGGTATGGAGCCGCGCCAGAACTCGTTGGCGTTGAAAGTTGAACCTTCTGCTCACTAGTCCAATGCACTAACCACTGAGGCACGGTGGAACCAAAAATCAATTAATCATGGTTTTTTTTGAGACAACGTAGAAGTCTTTAGAGAAACATATATCGCGTCTAAGGCTACTAATCAATTGGGATAGCAAACAATCAATCACTCGTGTCAGCCAATTACAAGGGAATTTGTGATCCCAATTACTGCTGACGAGGCTGGCGTATGTACACGTATATCACAGAGTTACAAGCTGCCAAACAATCCATGACTACTTGACTATCTGGTGGTATGCATACATCGGTGAATTCAATTGCTATAGTATTTCCTTTAGGTACGATATAGAAAAGGACTTTATCTTCCCTCTTACATTGTACCTTCAACTTGAACAATTTCGAGGTCAGTTGGTAGACTATCATGACAGACTCATCTACTACATTAAGGGATAATAGATTTGGGCTTAGAGTACTGTCCTGCGATGGAGTGCATTCGCTTTAGGGGATGTCAGACAAATTAGGCATTTTGCAGTATACCGTACCTTACGGGAGAGTCAATGAAGGACAGCTATGACCTTAAATCGAATTACGAGAGATTTCTTCTACAATGTTACGATGCCCCAAACTCCAGTGCAATTGGGAAGGACCTATTAAGGTGGCTTTTTGAAATGGTTTGTTGGTGGCATGTACCTGGACAGCAAAAACAGAGAGTGATTCATGTAAATCGCTTATCGCCATACATCAAATCCGGAAGGACAATGCAGAGCCTTGAGTCCTAAGGAGGAGGCAATGTTGCGAAACTATGTGAAATTGTGAAAAGTTTGAAGGACACCTGGGCAAAAAAACGAATTAGAAAATCCGCTAGAAACCACGGGTAGACGAATCGCTGATGTTGTGGATCAAAGCAATGCTGGTGAATAGAACATTGGTTGGGGATGCGGACTGTGGCCAGCGTGTAATCGCGGGTGTAAACAGGGGCTGCCCTCAATGTGGTGTCCTATCTCCACTGCTATGGTGCATGCTGATTGACTGTATCTTGAACACACTAAATAGCTCTAACGCTGAGGCCTAAGCAGATGATGTTGCCATTCTGTCTGCCGGATCGTGCCTAGCGACTGTCTGTTCTAAGGCACAGATGGCCCTGGACGTGATCGACGACTGGCGCAGCAGGAACGAGCTATCAGTTAATCCTCTTAAAACCGAGATGGTTCTCTTCACGAGAAGAAGAAAATTGACTGGTTTGACTCAGCCTGTGCTAAAAGTCATCACCATTCAACTCTTCAAGGAAGCAAAGTATTTTGGACTAATCCTGGATAGTAAACTTCTCTGGACAAAACATGTCGAACTAAAGACCTCTAAAGCGCTGTCAGTCTTCTTTTAGTGCAAAGGTGCCTTTGGTAAGACATGGAACTTATCGCCAAGGAAAGTCCTCTGGATCTACACGGCAATGATAAGACCCCCCCTGTCATATGCCTCGGTTGTGTGGTGGAATAAGCTTTCTCGTAAATACGTCAATGCTGCTTTCGCCAAACTCCAAAGAACGGTCTGTCTCGGCTGCCTTGGAGCTTTCCCTAGTACGCCTGGCTCTACTCTAGACGCTTTTCTAGACATTCGCTCCCCATTCCATTGACGATTGGGTTTTTAATGAGCACAATCGAAGGTGGGATAGCTCTCCAGGATATAGGCAGACTAAACGAATGGCCCCTGATGTCTATAGGAACTCGGCGGTTTTCTTGCTATCCCTTAGCAGGAAGGACTGTAGACAACTTACTGGCGTTCTTACGGGTCACTACACCTTTACCAAACACCTCAGTGTACTAGGTTTAAGTGATACCCCTATCTGCAACGCCTGTGGAAAAGGCGACGACACGGCGGAACATTTGTTATGTGATTGTCTTGCCTTTGCTTGGATCATGTGGCGGATTTTCGGTGCCGACGTGGTGAGTGCTGATGATGTAAGCTCCTCATGAAGCTCCTTCTCGACTTTCTACGAAAGACGAAAAAACTTCAGATTAAAATGGGGTTCTCTACAATGGACCAGTTTTTGAGTCTGAGTAAGTACTCCAGTAGGGTGTGTCCGCCGCGACATAAAAAAAAAAATAACACTTCTGTTCCTGGGCGCTCTACTGCTGAAGCTGCTGCAATCGTGCTTTGAGTTCAATAACTTCATCGATCCGTCTCCAGTTGTCTGCTGTCAGCCATGTGCTTTGACTTTTAGCTTTAGGTGTAGGTAAGTGCCCTACTCCACATTCGCTAGTCGTGTTCGTTGGTTTCCTAGAATAGACCAGGAAGCTATTGCGGGTTTCGGCGCGTTGAGTGCCGTTTCCCCACCATCTAATTTCAGTTACTCGTAGGATGTCCAGTTTGTACCGAATGAATTCTCTCTTTAATTGGAGGAATCTTGAATTTCCGTTGTCAAGGAGGGTCTCAACATTCCAGAATCCAATCGTTGTCCGTGGTCGACAGCCAATGGTCGTCAACAAAGCGTGTTGCCGTTCCGGAGTAATGTATGTTTAACGGTTGTGGCTCTAAAGGACACGAACCGACCAATACTTCTCCTGTTTATAATGACGCCATTCGCCCTCTTCAAACTTCGCAATTTCCGAAGGAGGCACTTTCCCAGGAGGTGCAGCGACGAGGCGTTGAAGTACTTACTAGTAGTGCTGTAGGTGTTCACCTGCAGAGGCATCATCACGTTTTTAGCAAACCAGCATTCATTGGCCAATACTGCTTCTACGAGGCCCATTGCTAGCCCCAAACATATAGCACCATAGGAGACAGCAATTAAGAAAAAGTCTTTCTTGCCTCGTTTTAACTTTTCCAAACTGAAGCATACAGTGTACCAATGGTGAAAAATGCCATTAAAAACGAACGACCGAGAAAGTGGGAGGAACAGAAGGTCATTGTTTGCGGGAGCTTGTTTTCATCATCCGAAGAGACAGGACTTCTTATAAAAAACAAAGAAAAAACTTAAACTGTTGGAAGTAAACTTAATACATTTTCTATCCTTCAGAAACCAGATTCCCATGTCCCGCTTTTGGGACTTGCAGTCACAGGGGACCTACCTACCGCACCTTAAATTTATACTCATACAGCCTTGGCCAAAAGGAAGCAGATATGATAAAAAAACAGTTTTGTTGAAGATGATTAGTATTTGGTTGCCCCACCTTTGGCCTTTATTACTACAGCGACTCTCTTGGGCAAAGTGCTGACTAGCTTGCGACACTCTTCCGAAGAAATATCACTCCACTCTTGCTGTGACACATTTTTAAGTGTTTCTTTTGATGTAATCGAGCACTCCTGGATCCTACGCTTTAGAATTCTCCATAGATGTTCTATAGGGTTGATATCCGGGGACTGCGCAGGCCATGAGCCTTAAACCAGCTCATAGTTAAGGCTGGTTTGTGGCAGGGTGCATTGTCTTGTTTGAATTTGACATTTTCCATGTTGGTGTCCCCGAAAATGTTGGAAAAGGAAAGTTAAAGTACGTTTTCCAACACATTTATGTACTTTCATGAGTCCATCCGGCCATCACACTCATGCATTTCACCCACACCGCTGGCAGCCATGCATCGCCAAATCATTTTATTGCCTCCATCGTGTTTAGCGGTCGGTACCACGCATTCTAGGTTGTACTATTCTCCAAAGCTTTGTCTCACAAAAGTCACACCAGGGATGCTAAATATCCGAAAATTTGTTACAAAAGATGTTTTTTTTTTTTCAAAAGATAAACTCATCTAGAGAACATCAAAATTAGTTACATTTGCCGATGTGTAAATTAAAAGCGATCCTTAAATTAAGCGTACCCCAAAGAAAGATTCATCTGGCCACAATATATTGGACCAATCTTTTTCATTGAAATGCAGGTGTTTTTCGTCCACTCCAAGCGCGACTTCTTGTTTTTTTCCAAGAGCCTTGCTTTGCATCCTTTACATCCAACTTACCTATGTCTTCATCCAACGGTTCTTGCAGAAATGTTTTTTTTCCCCGATCCTTCGACAACTCAGAATCATGCTCAGATGAGGTTTTCGTTCGATTTTTTAGCGAAGATCGTTTTAAAAATCGTTCGTCCCGAGGTGTGGTACCTAGTCTTTTTTCGCCCGGATTTTTTGCGATTTGAGTGCGAATAAGTCTGGCTGGCACCGTCTAATTGCCTTTTGCCCTGCACAACATGAACGTTTTACTTCTATTGCTATTTGAGTTTCATTTTGCCTTCATTAAATAAAATTTGCATTTTTACACCTTCTGCCAGACCAAGTTCACTTCTTTTTGGTATTTTAAAAGAAAAATTAACAAATTTCACTTTAATGTCGATCTGTCGATTTCGAACAATGATGGCACACTGATCCTACACCGGAAAAAATGCATAAACCCGCTACTGCATCCGAGAAAGGATTTGGCAGCAAAGAAAAAAAAGAAAGGCGTGCCTAATACTTTTGGCCAAGGCTGTACATACATACATATGTATATTGTGGTAGCCAATTGGTTGTGCAAGGAACCATAAACGCTTTTCTCTATTTTCAAGTTAGCTGCCGCAGCAGACTTTTCCAACACCATGCCTTTTTGCTTGCGTTTTCTATTCATTACCATATCTTGGCATTCAAGCACCCATCCCACATACGATGACCTAGTACAAAACGTTAAACACTGCTCGACAGCTAGTTGAATGCAAAAGTCATCTCTTTCAAGAACTTCCACCACCGATGTCATGTTAACGTTCCGTAATCTGTTTCCAATCCAATCGCTAAAATGGTTCGACTCTATGAAGCACATGCAGTTCAAAGCAGACCTACAACAGACTCACCACAATAATGGAAACAAATATGGATGCATTCTTACTTACTTACTTAAATCCTTTAACCCCTCGGGGGGTTAGGGCATAGGGCGTCAACAACGCCTGCTCGCCATCTTGTTCGGAGTTCTGCAACTCGTTTCAACTCTCTCCAACTCATTCCTAAAGAGCTCGATTCCTCTTCGACTGTTCTGTGCCACGTATGCCTAGGGCATCCCGCTGTTCTGCCAGCCTGGGTGAGCGGATTCCACTGCATGGCATACTTCGCAATGGAATTGTCTTCGCGCCGTAGGGTCTGTCCAATCCACTGCCACTTTCTCCTCCGTATAGTTAAGTTTATAAGTTCTTGGCCCGTTCTCTGATAAAGCTGTTCGTTGGAGATACGGTTCGGCCAAAAAATGCTCAGGATGATTCTTAAACATTTATTTACGAAGACTTGCAGCATGCGGGTGTTAGTGGTGTCCACCTTCCAGGTACTGCACCCATAAAGCAGCACCGATTCTACGTTGGAGCAGAACAGTCGCAGCTTGGTTCTTAAGCTGATAACATTGCTTTTCCAGATTTTGGATAGCATTCCGAACGCAGCTTTAGCCTTCCCGATTCTGCTGCACACATCCAGTTCGGTGCCACCGCGGTTAGCCGAGACCACACTTCCTAGATAAAGAAAGTTGTCAACTTTCTCGACTTCCTTTCCGGCATGAGTTGAGCGCGGGTGACAGAAGTACTTAGGGCTTTTGTTTTGGCTGTGTTTATTTTGAGCCCCACTTTGTTTGCCTCAGCTTCTAGATTGTGGGCCATCATATAAAGGCCCATTATCCGATGTGAAAGTAGGCAAACATCGTCAGCGTAGGCTAGGTGTTTAAGGTAAGATGTCATTGTTCAACGAATTCCGTAGTTGCCTTCCGTCAATGCTGCATGGAGTACATCGCTGATAACCACCAGGAACAATAGTGGTGACAGTATGCACCCCTGACGTACTCCACTTTGGATTTCAAAATCCTCCGACACCTTACCATTGTGTAAAACGTGACACTTACCACCCTCGTATGTAGCCTTGATAATAGCTATGAGTTTTTCTGGAATACCTCTCCTGCGCAAAGCCAACCATATACATAGCATCTCGATTCAAGCTGTCGAAAACCTTCTCGAAGTCGATAAACAGTAGATGTAACGGAGACCTGTACTCAACGCATTGCTCTATTATGATCCGTAAGGTGTTTATGTGGTCTATGCAGGAGGATCCAGCGCGAAAGCCTGCCTGTTCGACGTCGAGAGTTGAATTTAGATGTTCCTTGATTCGTACAAGAATTATTCTAGCTATTATTTTAGCTACGGCAGGAAGGACGCATACACCTCTCCAGTTTCCACAGTCCTTCAAATTTCCCTTTTTTGGAAGCTTAATGATCATCCCTCTTTTCCACTCCTGCGGGAATCGTTCACTATCCCACGCTCTCATTAGAAATTCTCCATCCAACGTAAAACACATATCGAAGACGAAAATTCTATTTAAATTCCATTCATCCCCACCCTCGTGCCAAAAATGATTTCATTTAACAATTTCATTTCAGTTTGGGTCTGACAATCACACTCCATGGTGTCAAACCAAAAATGTTAACGTCGCACTTACTATATTCTAATTAAAACCAAATATCGGTTTAAATTAACATCAACTCCATAAGTGCCACAATCGCTGTCAACCCAAATCATCGTCACACTTAAGCAACGCAATTGAAACAACTTGTTTCGTAACCGCGTTAAATTCATAATCTTTTCCCAAACCCCAACAATGAAAAACATTAGTGCCATACGTAGGATTTCCCGCCTCATGGTTATTAGCCTTTAACGCCAGAACACCTTAAATCGAATCCAATTAAAGTTGAATTTTCCAACACGGGGTGGCGCCGAAGAGAACAGCCCTCCCAGCCTACATTCACTCCCACTGCTGGAGCCACCCCAGTCAACTGGAGCGGCGGCGGCGTCGTTGTCGGGAATATCCATTATTCAAGACTCTTATCGGGACCTCATGCGACACACTAATGTTCGCATTTAACAAATTGAATAAAGGAACTGCCACCATCCCCACATGCATATACTACCCTCATAAACAACTCTCAGGAAACGTGTGTAACTTTCAACCCTTGTTCTGCATTTCCGTTTCACGCTCCCTTCATAATGTTACGCTGAGATAATGTCAGACGGACGTCAGTTTTATTATTAAATTTTTTTTTACTTTTGTTGTACTCTTTCAGGATGCTTTTGCTGGATGCCTACGAAGAGAAGGAATTAAAATGGGGAACCCATGACGATAGCGAGCAAGATGGAGATATACATAACCAGAGATAGAAGGCACAACTAACAAATGACTCGCAATAAATAAATTTAAGCGCACAATGTAACACTTTAAATGGAATTGATCGTATCGTATCGTTAAGTTCATTTATAAACGTCACATGTCGGCTGTCCGTCCAAAGGATGTCATCCAGTCGTTTCTGATGCGTTGTGAAGGAATTTCTAGTTGTTCTGCTCCTTGCTGCTTCTAAAGCACAATGCAATTGACTGAGGACATTAGTGAGCTCCTGAAGAAGGATTTGTGTCTGCATTCCACTTGTGTGTGTAGTGATGTTGTACGTTAGGATGCGATACGATTATGTAGGCTCTTGAGCTACATTAAAAGAAGTCAACTAGAAAACACCCCCATTCCGTTGGATAAAACATGACGAAGGTTGTCGTAAGGGCGACAGAGAAAGGAAATTTATATCTTATCATCGGATGGTCGTTTTATGGGTGACTTACTTGGAATTGAGAGTTTATTTTTAGGTGTGGAGGAGCAGACACGCGGATTTCATCATTTTTCAAAGGGTTCTTCTGTCTTTAGCTAGGAGAATTTTTATTTTTTTTTTTTTTTAAGAAGAACAAGGAGTTGGGGTAAACGCTTTCTTTCTTGGGTCACTGCGTAGAGCTGAAACTTATTCAAGATAAATTAAGGTCATTAGCCTCGAATTAGGGAATTGAAGTTCACTAAAGTAGTGAAAGGGGGAAAATCAATTGAGAAATATTTTCAGATTTCAGCTGGCAGGATAGAGAGGTGGTCCTTAAATCGACTACCATAGTAGATATCGTTAGATTGGATCTATTGTATTGGCGTGAAGGATGACACTAGACTTAAGATGGTAAGATCGTTGAATAATTTCTTTGAACTTTATGAACGGTTAATGAGATGAGATAAAATTTAGATAGAAAGGTGAAATGTAGGTCATTTGCGAAAATCAATCTACTTTCTGCCCGAATCGACCTGTGCGTTGTGAATAGCCATCACAATACTGGCTTTCAAATGGTCATTAGTTGCTCGTGTATTAACATAAGCCAATGACTTCATTTGGCCCCAAGGACGGCTCAAATCATGTCATCTCGGAGGCCAATAGACGAAATCACCTTCTCGCCAAATTGTCATCATCATCAAGTTCCTTCAACCCCGCGCGGGGCATAGGGCGTCAACAAATTTCTTCCAACTTTCCCGAGCTGCAGCTAGGTATTTCAGCTGTGGCCACGTTTTCCTCTGGGTCGCTGCTTCTGCTAAGACAGTTTATCTCCACCTTGAGGATTCCATTCGAAGGACTGCTTCGCGATGTTGTCATTTGGCTTCCTCAGTGTGTGTCCAATCCAGCGCCATTTTCGCTGCCTTATCTCGATATCCAGCAGCTTTTGACTCGTTCTGCGCCAAAATTCTTGGTTGGATATAATTTCCAGCCGACGAATCTTCAGGATGCCTGCCGAGACTTTCAACGATTCACAGGCATACAATAGCACGGATTTCACGCTGGATTCGAAGAGTCTCAACTTGGTGCGCAAGGAGATTTGACTGGATTTCCAAACTGGAGACAGGATACCGAAGGCAGCCCCACCTTTACTTATTCTGCTTTTTACGTCTGCCGTCAGAAGACACAAAACTTCCTAGGTCTGCGTCTGCTTCAGAATAATGCGCTTATGTGTGAAGCAAGCTGTGGGCATCATTTTTGTTGATCCTTAGCCCGACCGATTCTTCATATTTTTGCAGTTTTTGACACATCTCGTCTAGCCCGCATATGGTACTTGCAAGGAAACATATATCATCGGCCAAATGACTAAGCCTTTCAAACGGTCTCCATTGGATGCCATGTCTCTCAGCTGTATCTACGGCCAGTACATCGTCTATCGCCAGTAAAAAGAGGATTGGCGACAGAATATCCCCTTGTCTCACTCCCTGCTGCACTTAGGAAGAGTCTGAGAGCTGTCAATTGTGCAGAACAAAATACCTCGCGCTGCAGTAGGACTTCTTTTTAATAGCAACTATTTTTGGGGGTATTCCTCTCCTGAGAAGTGACATCCAAATGCATTCACGATTTACCCGGTCGAAGGCCTTCTCGAAATCTACGAACACGAGGTAAAGGTGATTGCTCGAGAATGATATGCAAGGTGTTGATGTGCGAAAGCCCGCTTGATGCCTTTTGAGTGTAGTCTCGACTCTTCTCGACTCTAACCTTTATCTTAACAATAACTCCATCCTTCCAATCCCTGGGATAGGTTTAATTTTTCCAAATGGCCTGCATTACCGGAAGTAGAATACTAGCCGTTGAGGCGGGATCTGCTGTCAGGAACTCAGCTGGTATGCCATCAAGTCCAGCTGCTTTGTAGGCTTTCAGAAGATTGATCGCAGTTTGGATTTCTGCAACTGTTGGAGGTCCGATGTCAATACCTCTGCAATATCTGCGCACGTCGAGCAACGCGGGGTTCATTGCAATACTCTGCTCGCTGGGATCGTCATTAAGCTGGGCACAAAAATGTTCCTTCCATCTGCGAAGCTGATTTTCTATTGATACCAATAGAGTGCCGTCCACATCCAGTACGGGATGGTTGGTGTTGCTTGTTTGACCGACAACTTCTTTGGATACTCTGTACAGCTCTCTAATATCTCACCTTCTTGCAGCGTTTTCCACACTTTTCCGCGAGACCGTCCAACCTCGACTTCCTGTCACGTCTCACACAGCGATGAACTGTCGTATGAGCCATCCGATACTCGCTTCGTTATTCTACCTTTCGTTGAACATCTGTCTCAGAGTTCGCCAAATCGTGATTTCAATGAATTGATGCTTTGAGTTGTTGTATTGCATCTTGATGAAATCGCCTCTCATACAAATCAATGCCATCCATACGACCATACTTTGAAAGAAATTTTCGTTGAGCATGGTCCGATTATGACTTGCATTGACCGTAACGTGAGCTCTGGCTCGGTGATGCCACTAGCATAAAGGAGAATCCTTCTACAGGATTCGCTGCTCACTGCAAATGCGTAAATCCAGTTTATTTACATATGTACGTGTTAAGCCTGAAATGAGCTTTGTTGTCATCAAACTGTCAGTAATTATAAGTTTGATAACGAAATTTCGAGATAAAGATCGTTAAGCGGGTATCAGATGGCCGAATGCGGCAATGCGCTATTAGAACAGTGGCAGCATAACTTGTACGCCCGAAGGATGTAGCCACCCGAAGGATGTGTATTGCCAGAGCTTCGTTCACGCTTACTTTTGTTAGTTTTCTGTCGCCCAGGAAGATCCATTGCAGTGACTATGGTTTGTTGTTTGGCAGTCCAAGTTTCGTCACCATGTTCACCACTGCTTTTCAACTTCGTTGGAAGAATTTTTTAAGAATTTCATTCCCCGGTTAATTTGCGCCTTCTTTTGGCCGTCCGTCAAAATGTGCGGTACCTATCCACTGAACACAAATCGTTCTCATGTCCAGAAGATTGTGGTGAATCATTTTCTAACTGGTCACATATACAGTGTACTCCCTTATAAGCGGACACCGACGGTTCCGGAGAATTTGTCCGCTTATGAGGGACGTCCGTAAGGACAGAGTACACTGTATATGGTACTCGACATTTTGCGCAATACATTCCAATTTCGCTAAATTGTATGTCTGCCAGAAAATACGTTACAGTTTTCATACAGCCTCTGTTATGTAGATTTTTAAACAATTTTGGTCAACAAAATGTTATCAGAACAAAATACTCAAATATCATTCATTTTTTTCATTTTTAATGCATTTTATTTTATGAATTCATTATTACTTACGAGCTAGACAAAAACGCTTAAAACTAGCTTAACTAACTTAACTTAATCTAATTCTAACTTACTGACCCTATGCGGGTACTCTAAGCTAAACCTAATGCTTAAAACTATGTCTTTCGACGTAACCTAACTTAAAATTAATTATTTATATAAATGACTTAACAACTAGTAACTAAGGAAAATTTATAAAAAACTTAGTAAACGAACGTTCTTTTTTATAAAAAACTTAGATAAGAACTTAAAAACTACCTTAAAAATAAATCTTAAAACTACCTTAACAATAAACCTTAAAACTACCTTAAAAATAAACCTTAAAACTACCTTATTCTAAACTATATATATACATGTATATATACATAATATATATACATATATATACATAACGCATATGCACATACATATGCATGTACATATACATATAACATTTTTTTTTTTTTTGTTTGCTTTTTTTTTTATCTACCTAAATATAACCTACACCTAAATCTTAAACCTATGTAAGCCGGCTAGGCCAACTTTGCGCCTTAGGAGGAGCTACCCTGAATCAAAAGGAAACGACGAGGGAGTTCCCTCTCCGTCCCCTAACCACCAGAATCTCTGGTGCTGCCTAACAACGTCTCGCAAATCGCGACCTGCTATCGCTCTACTGAACCGAAGACGCTCCGTCATGCTGAGCGCGACGTCTCGGTCGTAGTTGAGTCGCCTATCCTCAGCTGTCCGGGCAACATGGAAGATTAGCGGCACCGCTACTTTGTCCTGTATCAGACCTTCTCTATCTAAATAGAGGAACGCCTCTGGGGGAATGAAGCCGTTAAGGCGCACGCTCTCATGATACATATCATTGGGGTAGTAGGCCCCAGAGATCAGGTTATTCATCGAGTTCATTGCCCGTGCAATGTGCCTTCGAATCATCTTGATCAAGAAATTATCCACCCTGCTTATGTCCGCCTTGTTATAAAGGATCTCATTGGAGTAGAATTTTATGTACTGAGACTCTGGTGTTCTGTATAAGCGAAGGCAGGCCCTAAGGCAAGCCCTCTCAAACACCCGAATCCTTTCCATCGAGCTTGCTCCCACGTTGAACCACACGGGACAACCATACACGAGCATGGGCCGAATAAGGGCCATGTAGCAGATTACCTTCACCCTCGCATCGAGTTGGCTGCTATAAAACAGTCTCTTTGTGAGGGCGAAAGCCGCTTTGGCTCTGGCCAGAGCAGCATCTATATGTTTGTTAAAATATAGATACTGGTCTAGCCAGAACCCAAGGTATCTGACTACATTTCGAGACGCTAATGGTTGTCCGTGCTGTCCCACTATTGAGAACTTTCGCCAATTCTTTCTGGTATCCGCAGAGGCCCCAGATAACGACGTCCTAAACAGGATGGTTTCCGACTTCTGGAAGTTGATTTTCAACTTCCAGTCGTCGCAATATCGCTTGATCTTATCGAAGTCACGCTGCAAGAGTATTGCAATGACCTCGATCTTTGGTCCCGATCTGTACGCTATCAAGTCGTCGGCATACGCTATAGCATGGTGAAGAGATCCTACAAGATCACTTGTGTAAATGTTAAAGAGGATCGGCGAATTTACCGCACCCTGTTGCAGACCATTTTTAATATCAAACGTACCAGCAGAAGTCACATTGCCATTTTTCACAATGAACTGTCTACCGGTGAGCATGTTACAAAACATGTATAGCAGTGGTTTACTTATGCCCAGCCTACTCAACTTGTAGAAGAGTCCTTCTAGCCATACGGTATCGAAGGCCTTCTCCAAGTCAACCAGACAGGCACCCGTGCATTGTTTCTTGCTTTTGTTCCATTGGATATCCGACACCAGTTTAGACGCGGCATGTATTGTATCATGCCCCGCCTTAAAACCGAATTGGTTATCCGGAACAATATTCATGTCCTCAACCCACTTAGACAGGGCTCTATTGACAACCTTCTCGAATACCTTGCTGATGTTCGGAAGGAGACTTATCGATCGGAGATTTGCCGGATTGGACGTATCTTTACCCCTTTTGGGAATAGGATGAACCACCGCTGTTTTCCAGTGCGCCGGATAATGTGCATTATTCAGCGCATTGTTAAACAGGATGGTGTAAATGTTCACCGCTTCTGGAGAGAGGTGTCGAAGCACAATGTTAGACACTCCGTCGATACCCACGGATTTCTTCCTTCTCAATGATTCGAAGATCGCTTGAAGTTCTACCTTCGATATGAACGGGGGATGAACCTCCACATTGGCGATGACATTGTTTGCCATATTATCGTCATTGAACTCGGTGAAACCGTTGTTCTCTGATCGCCAGTGCTGTATATCATTTTGAAGGCACAAGTTGTGCACAAGGACTCGACTTTCCAGGTCGTGGTTCGGGCAAATACTATCATTCACCTTATACACTTCCTGGAAAGTCGCTCCTATGGCCTCTACCTTCTCCTGCGGATCTTCGATCACAAAGAAGTTGTCATCACTGACGGCGTTCCCTGGATCTATGCCTGCTGTTATAAGTATCTGTTCGGTGTTCGTCGTTCGGGGGATCTTAAGACATGGCAGGTCGTTCTGATTATTCCTCCGAAATATTTTATTTATTTGCGGGAACATACTCGGGTTGCTGGATTTTACAGCCCGAATTTTTTTGTTCCAGTGCAAACTCACAGAGAGTCTGTAATTTTCTTTTATTAACTGTTGGAGGTTTTTAATCAACGACTTAAGTGTCCTGATCTCCGAGTTTTGTCTGTCAGTAAACCGTCTGTACAAGGTTTTTAATCTTGACAGAAGTCTACTTTTTTGTTCGTGAAGTGCGTCAATTGTTGCATTGCGGTATATGTCTACGTTGTCAGTTTGTTGATACCGAGGTATCGTTCTGTCCATCGTTTGTTTAATTGTCTCGTCCATTTGTTGTAGGTATCTGTCGATCTCCTCATTTGACAGGTTCCTATTGGACGGTGGGTAGAGCGAGTTCGAGGAGAGTGCTCTTGTCAGTACTCTGGAGAAGCGTGTCCAGCGCGTCCTACTGTAATTGTAGGGGTACGTTTGGACAAACTCCTCCAACTCCGCAATCTCGTTGGGAATTGTGATTTCGGCACTGAGTCCGCAATGGTCACTGTCATACACGAATGTATGTAGGCAGTTTCTCGTTTGTCGGTTCGTGTTGGTCAGTTGTAATCGTACGTCGAACAGCAGAAGATCCAGATAGGAGCCGGCGCTAGGATACGACGGACTATCGGTAGCTTTCAAATCGAGTCTATACTCGACATTGTGTAGACCCCACCAATTGAGTAGTAGGTTCCCCCTAGAATTTGGTATATTATTTCCCCAATCACTATGCTTGGCATTTAAATCTCCAGCCATAATAAAATAGTTCTCCTCCGACTCCAGCCTTAGACATCGAAAAAGTGTCTCGAGCTCTGTTATAAATGCAGTGGTTTGAGTAGCTCCGGAAGCGTAGACTGCGACCATGTACAACCTCTTTCCACTACGGAGAGGGATGCACACGGTACAGGCCTCCAGCTCCCGAAACCTCCGCACTTCACCGCTGTACACAGCCTTGTAACGCAAATCTTTTCTAATGAAGATCGCAACACCTCCCCCTTGAATGGAGTTGGGTCGGTCTCTTCTTATAATATTATATTTATTGTGCCATAGTTTGTGCTTCTGGGATAGCTTAGTTTCGCTAACCAAAAGCACATCAGGGCTTTGGTCTTCTAACAACTTAAAAAGTACAGTTCTTCGCTCGATCCTTATCAGTGAATTCACATTCACCGCAAGGATCTTTAATGATTTCTCCGCCAACGTATCCATTACGACTGGTGGTGCGCTAGGTCCGGCAGAAATGCGTAGATCTGGTCTACCCGTTTCGCCTGCTCTTGTAACTGACGCTGAAGCTGGCTCATTTGCCCTTGAATTGAGAGCAAAATAGCCAGCATGTCAGGCTGAGCCTCAGGTGCTTTAGGCACTGGGACCTGTGAAGCAACCTTCGGTTGTTGTTTTTGTACCGTATTTCCCTGGCCTGACACCATTTGGGCGTAAGTCCATTGGGAAGTAACGGCTGGTGTTTGACTAGAAACGGGTTGATGCTTGACTTCGACCTTCTGCTGACGAACCAGATTTATTTTCTTCATATATTGAAACTTAGGACAACCCCGATAGTTTGCGGTGTGTCCCGAGTTTCCACATAAAGCACATGAGAGTTGGGCCCTATCTGCTACGCCATCCTTACCCAGAGAACATTCCTCTGCTTTGTGGTTCTTACCGCACTTCACGCATCGAGGCTGCATTTCACAGTTCGACGCGGCGTGCCCAAACCTTTGGCAGCGAACGCATTGTAAAATGCTATCGCTCCTTTTTACTCTTTCCCATGACACAACCTGGTAGTCTAGGACATTAATACTCCTGAGACCATCCAGTTTGCTACTGGGCGAAAGCTGAACAAGGAAGAACGGTAGCTTTCGCTTCTCCCTTTTGGCCCTAGCTGTGGTGAATGGCTTGACCCCCACGAACTCAAGCCCGTCGCACTTTTTATCCCTCAGCATTTGAAGGAGCTCCTCCGGCTCGACAGACGAATCCATCCCCCTCAGCAGCATAGTTTGCAGCTTTTCCCCCTTCGGGGTGAAGGAGAAGAACTCCGTCGTCGAGTCCTTTAATAATTCCTTAATTTTTTTATAGTGCTCCACTGTTTTGCAGTGGATAGCATGCCTATCCTCACTAAGACGCTTTATATAAAAATTATGACCTATGGCCGACTTACACAGGTCTATGGTGTCCTTCAGTTCCATTTTGTATGTATTTATAGGCGGTACCTTAGCCTTCATACTCTTCTGCTGCTGCTGTTGTTGTTGTTGTTGTTGTTGTTGATGTTGTTGTTGTTGTTGCTGCTGCTGCTGTTGTAGTTGCTGCTGCTTTTTTGGCTGCTGTTGTTGTTGCAGCTGCCTTACTGGCAGTTGGCTCGATTTTTGCGGCAGCTTTGTAGTTGCTGCCGCTTTCCTTTCAGTTTTATCAACTGCGCTAGTTGTTGCTGCTTTATTTTTTGGCAGCTGCTGTTGTTGTTGTTGTTGCTGGGAGCCCTGGAGCTCAATGTGCTCTTTCTCCCTTCTTGCCGTCTGCTTGGCCTTTATGGCTAGCACCCTCTGTTGCAGCTGCCTAATGCTGGAGTCGAGGCACTCCAGCTCGTCTTCCTCATCTTCCGATTCGGAAGCGGCTAGCGAGGCGAAGCTGTTGCTGTCATCCATGCCTTCGACTTTGTCATCGTCGACCGACCGATGACGCTGATGTTGTGTTGCTGCTATTTTTGTTGTTGATGGCGCCCCCATCCCCACTTCACCCCGCAGCTTTTTGGTTGAAGCAGTCAGAGAGAGGCGCTTAACTAAATTAGGATTTGGCCTCAATTTTGCCTTCCTTTTAATTATAGTTTTTGTAGCCACTGGTGGTATGCGGCTACTCATAACTGCCTCGACGGCTGATGCGGAATTTTTTTCCGCTAATCCCGCTAGAGGGATAGCGGACCCATCACTCCTATCCATCACTTTATTTTCGATTATTTATTACTATTATTAACTTTTTTGTTTGTGTCTCTTTCACTTAATTTTCACTTTTTCGTGTCTCTGTCACTTAGCTGTATTTTTTTTTTTATTTTTCGTGTCTCTATCACTTTTTTTTTGTTTTCTTACACACAAACACTAACACTTTACCCTGGCGCGGCGCGATACCGAGTCCGTTGGGTAACGGTAGCCAAACACCACCACTGGGCTGCGTCGCCGCTGAAACGTATACTGCTTGATACAGTAACTAAAATTTCACAATTTTTTTTTTCTTTTTCTTACTGCGAAGCCGAAACACGTCTTTATACCAAGAGGTTCAGTGAACGACTGTGATACTCAAATATCATTTGACATAAGGATTCCTCTTCAAGTGGATGACATGGCTCAGTGGCCAGTGCCTAGTGATCGCAGAGTTAGGTTAGATAGGGTTATGAGGAAAACCTCATAAAACACTAGGCACCACTAGGCACCAGAACATCACGATCCCTGGGGAACCTCCATAAAAAGCAAATGGAAACCTAAACACTTTCCCTGATTTCCCTACAGAATCTAAATAGCCTGTTTTGGTTGATAGGACCTACATCTTCTAGGTTGCTGAAAAAGTAGTTACCTAGATATTTCCTGCGATTTCGAGCTATTCCCTGGCATTCACATAATATATGTGTGATATCCTCCTCGACCCATATGTAGTTACAATATCTACATATGTACATCCGTGTCTGTAAGGCCCAGTCTCTTGGCATGCTTTCCCAGAAGGCATTGCCCGCACAAGATTCCTACTGCTGTTCTTAGCTGAATTCTGGAAAGAACTGGATTTCCCTAGTTCTTTTCCGGTCGAACTCTGGCCACAAGGCCTTGGATACCCTGTGACCTGCTACGTTTGACCATCTTTGGTTGGCTGTTTTGTATATTCTGCCTAATGGTAGCCTTAACCTCGCACGAAGGTGGTTTGATATCCACGGCTTCGCCTACTGGCAATTCTCCTCCATGCCTTGCCAGAGTTAGGCGCGCCTATCAATAAAGTCCTACCTTTATTTAATTACTTTCTGCCACCAAAACTGTCCCAAAAAAATTTGTGTTTTTTCGGTTCATAGCAAAGTATTTGTGTAGAAAATGTCAGCTTCTCAGCTCGAGCGGTTTTAAAGTAAAAGTGCAAGCGTGCCACCCAAAACTTGTACTTTTTGGGACCTTGATTGCTTAGGAGTTGATTTACTAAACTATACTTAAAACTTACATATGTGTGCACTACGTTTCTCTCTAATCCTTATCTTCCTTCTGAGTTGAGTATGGAGCCAAGAATTCGCGTGGGCGAAGTTCCCCTGCAAACTTGATATTTCAAAATTAAGTTTAACAGGGAATGTGCTCAATGTGCAGTGAATATTTCAGGGGATGAATATTTTGCTTGGTGTTAATTAAATTAAAATACTAAATTTGCGGGAAACGGAATGCGCTGTCTGCAGGAAATATAAAGTTTCAGAAGACATATGTACATATTGTAATATGCTCGGTATGGCGAAGGAGAATTACATTCACTGATTTTCTTGTTTTAAAATAGTTTGGGGATAGATCCAAACCCAAGGATGCCCATATCTTTTCTGAAAACTTAGACATTCATCCCTTATTTAATCCTTTATATGAAGCATCATAACATCTAAGTCATTCAAACCCTCATATTTCCTTGACGACTTTCCAAGTGAAGCAGAGAGCTGGCAAGGACAGGTTCTCATATTACGAAGAAGAAAGGCTCAAGTGTTAGATAAAGACTACCAAGAATGAAAGCGAAGCTCCTATGACCAGCACTAAATGTTACCTTTACGGTGTTTGCGAAGTCTTGGATCCTGCATCGTTATTGCAGGACGGAGCAATGGCTTCTTCGTCTACTTCATCTCCGCAGCTTCTTCAAAAATCGTTGGACACTATTTGCAATTTGGGGAGAATGGGACAGTATCCTGTGATTATTCCAGTTAAGATGGGGATGGAGGACCGATTCACTGCAAGAAGCCTCTTTAATTCCGTTTTGTTTAGTTTCGACTATAATGTACGAGAGTTGTCACGTCTCTCGTCCCTGGATAGCCAAGACAAAATCGCCTCCTTTTCTATTAGGCCGTGTCTATTATACTACACAATTTACCAATCACTGGTAGTACAGATGTGCCCGCTTCACTGGTGGTCATTTCTGACCCAACCTTGCCAAAGAGTCATTGGTGATTGGCCTTGTAAACAGCTTTCAAAGAGTCTCTGTCTGTCTAAGACAGGCTGACGTACACAAAAACACAGCGACGATTCAAGAAACTATTCTTTCGCTCATGTTGAATTGCAATTGGTCTTGTGTACCTCTGATACGGTCTTGTGACCCTTTTTCAAGACCATCCTCTGCTAAGTACAACCTTGCTTACTAACTTAACGTGCTTCTGAGCGGTGAAAGGTCTCTGCGTAAGACACAGCCGCCTCCCTGGTGATCACTTTAGAATTAAGGATCAGTATTCTTTGACATCTCAAGCCAGTTGTTGTTGTCTATTTCCTACTTCATTCTTTTCTGCTCCATTCCTTCCTCGCACCCAGGGCCAACTACAGACCCTTATACCCAGGCTGCTAATACTGCAAAACTTATTACGGTAGATACCACAAGAGTGATTGATGATTGATGAAGAACACTCACTTCCTCATGTTAAGAGCTATTTGTTAAATTGCAATAGTAACGTTTACCTAGCTTTTAAATACCGGCCAAAGACAATTTCAAGTGCTGAGATGGTTGCTCCACTAGTGTACTAGCAAACTAATTGCTCACGAGAGGATTTATCAAAATAAAAGTCAGGACAGTGCTAAGGCACTGACTCCCAGAAAAAGCAAAACATCATGGTCGAATTTTGAGTAGAAAGCCAAACCTTTCTATCAAGAGCGCGTGAAAAAATAGTTTTCTACTCTAGCCATTAGCAAAAGATAGGCATTACCGTCCTGAGAATCGTACTTACAACCAAACAATTACACTGGACATAAGAATGGTTCTGGCCCCTATGTTTATCTTTTTATGGCGTATTTATTTGGTGGACCGTTCTATACAGTGAACTCCGTGGCTCAGTGGTTAGTGCGTTAGATTACTGATACCATCACTCCACCTATCGTGAATATCTGGCAAACGTCCGAGAATAATAATAGAATTGCTTTCTTCGCGGTAAAAGCCGGAAGGCACCTACACTGGATAACCAGAATTAGGCTCTGAGGGGCGTTCTGTCTATTCTTAGGAAGACCAGACAGGAACTGCGACCTAGAGAGATCTTTTGTGCTGTCCCTAAGTTCTCCTAGTAATAGAGAGAGTATTCATCCCGAGCAAAGATCAAGGTCGTGGAGGAACCTTAGGATCGTTTTTGCGGGTGACTGGTAGACTATGTTTTAGGAACTGAACCTGAACTCCCTTCCAAAGTGTTTTTGTCTGTTTCTAGCCATAACGGAACAATTGCACAGGATATTCTCGGCCGTCTCTTGATCTTCCAGACAAAATCGGCACAAGTCCGTAGGACTTATGCCCAACTTGTGGAGATGTTAGTTGAGTGGACAGTGTCCGGTGAGGAAGTCCGTGAGGAGGTTAGCATCACGCTTGTTCAGTGAAAGAATTTCCTGATTTCTCTTGCTTTCGACGAATCTATTGCCTTGACGTAGCCCCTGTTGTTGAATTCAATTTTGAGATTCTCTCTTGGTGATGCCATGAATTAAGCTTCATCTAGACGCGACAATGAATGAAGATAGCGATCAGTGTGACCATAGGGGATTATAATATTCCATTTGTGGAATATATCAGAATTGCAGAGAATATATTTTTTTTCAAAATGCAGGAAAGATAGATTGAGCGATCGATTAATAATGGTACATTAAGGTAAATAAAATTTTTATTTCCACGTTCCTGAGAAAAGGGCGTAAGGTGATAGCGACATGTGATTAGTGTGACCATTAGCTTCTCTCAAAAATATTCCACTTCAATATTTTTATATTCCACTTGATAATACACCTTAATAATAAACAAATTATAAAGAACAAATAAAACAAAAAGCAAATGCAAACCGTAAAACATGATTAACCAAAAATGGGAATTACTCAAAACCCAAAAAAACTTAAAAACTATAATAACAACAAGATACATACATATCAGTTCCTTATTCTTATTTTTAAAAACTAAAAGTATCTATTAAAGACTGAAATCGAATTGTTTATCTTCCTGGGGCATATTACATATTCAAATGGACGATCGGATTGTGAGGATTACTCGCTTTTTATTAAGATACTTAATACTTAAATGTGGCCGTAATTAAATAGCTTTCAATTATGATGTAGAAACATTCCGTACCCTTATGAATAGGTATGTACATAATTTATATTCTTATGTAAATACAACATTTATTTTCTATCGCTCCAAAGTCGTCATAACCGCGTTTATTTAAAATGTCTAAGGTAGGCCCAGTCTCCAAAAATCCAGGAAAACATAAACTAATTGGAATAAGTTTTGTATATGTGTTTGTGGGCACACAACTGAGGAACTATAACCGTAAAAACATTGTTCTATCCCAAACATGTCAGTGAAGGTGGATGCACTCTCCTTTTTATAAATTAAGAGGTTTGAAAAATTATTTTTTTCTTGTTTATGCTCATGTAAGTTTTGTTTTTTTTTTCTTAAGTATGGTACAAAACATATTAAGGTATAGTACCATTGCAGCTTTGCCTTAATATTTTTCATAGTTCTTTTGTTTACGAGTCGGCAAACAAAAGTGTTACATGTTCCTAATAAGGCCCGCCAGAAATCTATCTGGGCCTTATTAGGAATATGAAAAACACAGTTTTCGTTTTTACTTCGTACGCAAATAAAACGGTCTGAGCAGATGAAAAGTGCTGTGAATTCAGCACAAAGGGGGGTATTTTGTCACAACACAACGCTTCGACGAGATTTGGTATACCCCGGTGAACTCTGCTAAAACAATCTCAGTACCAGCACTACGGCAAGAAAGCCTGGTCGATCAACGATGTCCACAGCTGACCGAGATGATCTATCTAAAAGGATTGTTTGTTTAGCAAAAGTAGGTATGCCTGTTAAGCCGAAAATGGTACGTTTCCAGGACAATGCGTTCTGTATAGCGCGCAAGATTCATAAAAGTTTTAATAATGATAAATCATTGGCTGGTAAAAAATGGCTTAATTCATTTCTACAGACGCATACCCAGACCTGTCTCGGCGAAAGTCTGAAATGATAAACCCAGCAAGAGCCCAGAAATGAAATAAAGACATATCGCTTGATATACCACTAACTAATGCATTTAGAGGAAATACTTGAATAAAAATGCGGTGGGCCTTATTAGGAGCATGTGCTCTTAAGAAGGCCCAAGGTACATGTTTTGGAATTTAATGAAAAAAACACTTCAGTTTAAATTTTTAACAATCGAAATTATGGTTTTTATATACATAGATAAATAAACATACATACCTATATCAATTTCTGAATTATGTAATATGTTTTTCCTCAGCATCTGAAAGTTATTACAGATAAACAATAAGGTGGGCCTTATTTGGGTCACTTACCTTACACACCATTCTCTGCATGCCATAATGAAAATAAATCCCAACAAGAAAATATAACCAGCTTCTAAGTCTAAAAGTCACACGAGCTTCATCATTCACGCCACACAAGCAAATTTTCACATGCACACACATGCGAAATACTAACTAACTTTATAGGCTTCAACTTACTTAGCTTAACTTACACACTTTGTCACTTTGTTTTATCGTTCTGTTGTACTTTTTTTTTAGCAAGTGTAGCGAACCCTCATACGCACCATTCCATTTAAAATGAAGTCATCCATTATTATTTAAACTCCTTGGCCATCCTCTCTGCTTCCCATCATGGAAACTGATACGAACAAGAAAATATGCCATCCAATCAGGGGAGACAAAACGTACTATGCATGCACATACACATGTACATATCATATTCGTTTCGTAACCAAACCTCTAATGGAATAGCCAAACAAAAAAACTGCAACCAACCTCTAAAGTCTAGAATCATACAGATTCGATCATTCACGCCACGCAACACAAGAGAACACAAATTTTCGCATACGAAGCGCAATCATAAACAAACGCCCATACTCTCATTCTCCAATTTCCTTTCTATCCTACACACAAAAAAGTCACCCTCCATAACAATAATATACACATGAGCACATACACATATCGCTCAACGCATATATCCACCAACCAACCCTTTAAGCATAAATATTTTTCACGTGATCACTATCCCTTCTTCCACAACCTCTCTCATTCGCCAAATCTCCGTGCTGTAACCCAAAGCGTATTTTTCTCTCTTTTGGGATGAGCTGTCCGGGGATGGGTTGTCCGGGTATGAGTTGTCTTGGGATGAGTTGCGATGACACCATCAATATCAAATATATTGAGTACAGCTCAAATTATTTCGAGTTACTGCAGTTTCTACAATTCTGTTTATAAGGGCACCCATTTACCTAACCCCTAACCTACTGCAGTTTCTATATTACTGTATGAGGTTCAAGTTGAAGGAATACTGTCAGTTTTAAGAGGTTGAAAAGTTTCGGTTACCGAATGGCACCCAAAAATATATGCTGCATTTGGAAACAACAGTGTGACCTCTACTTTTAGACACGCTTAAACTGCACTTTGATTTTGTTTTGAAAGTGCTTGAGATGGAAGAAGGGCGACTGATCAAACTAGTGCTCAAGGAATCTATGTATACCATCAAAAAATGGAAGGAGAGTTTCGGTAAAAACGTGCACATTGCAGCAGATATTAGCACTGCTGGCCTAAGGAAATTTTTTTAAGAAAAAATATTAGAGAGAGCAACGTACTTTTCTTATGATCATGGTAAAACGGAAGCAGAAACTTCGCAACATAGAATGTTGAGCCAACTCAGCTACAATCTTCAAGAAAATACGTTCTTCCTTAATCGCTTTTCTCTGAAGATGCTGAATCTAATATTTGAAGTAAGAGGAGAAATAATAAATTTAAATTATATTCCATATCGACCTGACGGGCCAATTCTATGTGACGTGTGTAATCTACGAGAAAGGGAGGATGTAGGTATACCACTTTATTGTCGTATCTTAAATGAGATCCGTATGAGATACTTTGGTGCACTTTGTAAATGATGTCCTGAAAATTTTTAATGATAAACTTAGTTGGGAAGCTTTGCATGAATATACATCAACCTCACTTAATTGTAGGCAACGTATTATTAAAGGAGACCTCTAAATAAACACATGTATTGAAATATGAATGCAAAATTGATTTAATAAATTGTCAACCTGGTAGACAGCCCTGGGTCAAACCATATTTAGCTTAAGTTTGTCAAATTTGAATTTTCTTTAAAATATTTTCAACTAATCAACTGAAACTAATAACACTATAATCAGGGGATCTATGCATAGTCACGTGTGAAAATCTATTTTTTTGGTCACGTCATCTTAATTGCGCTCACATCGGCGAAGAAAACCATGAGAACAAGGCTCATGGTGTCATAAGAAGCGACCAGACCTCGCTGTATCAAATCACCAACTCAGCTTACCCTAACTGCAAATATGTAGATAGAAATGCATTCCATTGGTGACTTCTCCTTTGCGCGCTGTATAATTAAACGAAAGGTACAAAGCTTGTCTCGATGGACTATTTACAAAAATTTTCTGTCTAAAGAGACAGGTATTGCCTTCCCGAGAATCTACTCCTATCATTCTGTTTCCTTTACAAGGCAATGCAAAAGTTTGATGACGCCTTTTACCCATCTTTATGTAGATTCATATGAAGTCCCAAAAAACTTAATGTCTGACCGATTTATGTCAAACTGTGTAGCAGGCGTTGTAAATTGATGTCGAGAATAAGTCTAAATTTTCATGTTAACCTTAAAATTGATGAAGAGGTTGAGTAACCCATTGTACTACGGTTACCTTGTCTAGCGATATATCTCACTTGAGAGGAGCATATTGTATGTATGTCACATTTATGTGTGTGAGTTTATTTCATCTCAGCGTCAGACGTCTTTGTTTTGTTTTGGTATTCAAAGGTCTAGTTATTGTGCAGGAGATTGCTTTTGTAACGCAATGACACTTGAGATGTTTTGTCGAACAAAGTAGGATGGCATTATTTAAATGTAGGTAACTAAATTCAGTTCAGTGGTCCGAAGAACTGTCTCTGAACTCAGTGAAGGACTCTATTTTTTTTTAACAGACTCACAGATTCACTAATATGAACATACATAAGTCATTCGTAGTCCTCGAACTTCAGTCTAAGTGAAGGAATGTCAAAGTATGTTAAAACAACAGCTAATTTCATGGACATT
This sequence comes from Blera fallax, assembly GCA_946965025.1. Classification (NCBI taxonomy): domain Eukaryota; kingdom Metazoa; phylum Arthropoda; class Insecta; order Diptera; family Syrphidae; genus Blera; species Blera fallax. Next base: position 44,357,379 of record OX337247.1, read on the forward strand.
TCAAACGAGGTCTCCAAGAGTAGACATTTCTCTACGGGACAAGCAAAATATGGCATTTTGCAATTTTCTTATTTCTCAAAGAAAAACACCAGAGCTCCACCTCTTGAGATACAAATTAAATTATATTCCAGCCTCTGTCCGCATGAAAAGTTCATTTTTCGCTTCTTTTGCGTAGCTTGAGGTACATATGTACATAATTCTTCGCCTTCGAATTGAATTCCCCGTAGACAACTCATCCGAAATGAGGCCATGTTTCAACCGGGTAAATCCTTTGAAAGGTGCCAGAGTGGAAGGAATTGCAGATTCGAGAGTCAGAAACTTTTCATGGTGGATTTTGTTGGTGTAAAACTTTCACTTTTCTCGTCTTTTTGAAATGTAATTATTCACATATAGAATATACATATCTGTATATGTATACATTTCTGACAGGATGATGAGCACCTGAGCACCTAGCACATGAGCACCTAGATACATATATCGCTCAACGCGTATCCACCAACCAACCCTTTTCAGGTATCTATCTATCAATCACATATTATCAATCGACCACGTGATCACTATCCCTTCTTCCACAACCTCACTCATTCGCCAAAACTCCATGCTGTAACCCAAAGCATATTTTTCTGTCTTTTGGGATGAGCTGTCCCGGGATGAGTTGTCCCTTGGTATGAGGTGTCCGGGGATGGGTTGTCTTGGGATGAGTTGCGATGACACCGTCCGGGGATGGGCTGTCTTGGTATGATTTGTACCCGACCCGTAATTTGATTGTGAGCCGCAAGCTGCTTTAGGGTGTCCAGACAAACAATTGTTTTAAGTATCTTTAGAAGCCCAACTAGATCGCCCAGTTTGAAGTTGCACAAATGACTATGATGATCGTGTTGTATCATAATGTACCTTCACTGGTTTAAGAGTTTGTGCTCAGAGCACGAGCACGCAAACGCAGGTTAAGCTTGCCTTGGAATAACCGAGAGGAATTATTTGCAAAACACATAGTCAACCTCGTGTATTCTCGAGTTACGTGCCACAACTACATTTAGATATTTATTCGGGATTCCGAAGTCGGCAACAATTTTCTACGATTTTTATTGATACCTACCCTTTGAAAAAACCTCAACCCAGCGTTTAAAAGTCCGTTAGAGGACACGGTAATCGTCGGCTATATTGTCCTTCAGCTTGACAGGGGTCGTGTTCTCTGTTAGTCGTCGTGTTCACTTCTATTAGTATCTGTAGCGTATCTACTAGCTGATGGAAATAGGTACTGTTTTAGGACATTTACTATTTCCTGTATATCGTTGACTGGATTTCCTTCATTATTGTTAAAAACCTGCATTCCGGGCTTAGAACTAAAAACGCCGGTTAAAGATATCCCAAACATGCAATCACATAATTCCAATGATTTGTCGCGCCATATGTGTCTTACCAATTAGGACACAATTTTATGTACTGAATGTCAAGCAAAAGGAGTTGGTCCTGTGTTAAATTTCCCACAGATAAAACCAGTCGATAAAAAGTAAGATCCTTCAATATTTAGCAACGAAACAGCTCCATTCGATAAGAACTGATGATTCATGATTATTATTTCCACTAGACCGATCCTCCATCCGCATGTTAACGGTAGTAATCACAGGGCCCTACGCCATCGGAGCTATGCTCAGCAAATGGAACACAGAGTCCAATGATTTATGCAGGAGCTGCAGTGACGAGGAGGAAGTGGAATCGATCCAACATCTGCTATCCCACTGCCCCGCCTTGCAGGAACGACGCCTACGTACTCTAGGATTCAAGTTCTTCGCAAACATTGCAGCGGTAGTCCAGATACAGGATCTCCTACACTTCTTAAAAAGCCGCAACTGGTTTTAAACGCCACAACTTAGATGGGTTACCTCCCACCAATATTCAAAAAGGGGATTCACAATGGACCATTAGGTCTCCGAGTGAACGTGATGAGTTCTATCCATCACACACCCTATCTAACCTAACCTAACCTAACAGTATAAAGAAACAAATTGTAGTGCCATAGTACCTACCTAAGTTCAATCAAAATCTCCTCCTCTTAAATAAAAAAAAATACGTTTTCGACTTCGAAAACAGGTTTCAAAAATAATATACAAACCACGCGCTAACTCTTCAAAATAATCTCAGCATTTCCATCAAATCATCGCCTTACGCCTCACTCTTGACATTAGCACGTTTTTATTGAAATCTGACGGAATAAGGTCAAGGCAGTTATTTGAGTTTACCCCCACCGAAAACCGCTTATGGCTCCTCACTTATCTAGGACATCTATTTAATGTCAAACCTCTGCGGGGTATTAAAGAATTTATTTACAATAAAAGGGTTTATTATTCATTACGGCCTCTTAAAATGGTTTACATTAGCTCACACTTCCACACCCATCTCGGTGGCCTTGCAGTTGCCAATACATGTTCCATACTTCATCACCCAACATTTCGAAGTGTATCCTTGAAACGTCAAGTTGATCCTTTCGCAAAATGTCACATACACTTCACTTTCTACATAAAAAAAAAAATTCTCTAGTGAAATAAATATTCGTACTTTCCTACATTACCCTAGCCAAGTACTTTTATGTCAACGTCTTTGCAAGGACTCAAACGCGAAAGGATCACAGGCAGTGTGGGAAAATTTACTTCTTCTGCAAAAGAAAATCTCTCCCCATCTAATGTCGGATATTTGAAATTATTCACTCTTTACATTACGGATCTGCGACATTGACGACGACAGCTCCAAGAGGGTGCACATTCATAGCAGCAAAAAAAGGACACATTCCCTTCCATTTAAACAGCACATACAGCGCAAAAAAAAGTGATTAATGTATCCTCTCTGACTTTGAATGTCTTGTAATGTCAATTATGTTCGGGTTGACGTTTTATGGTTATGAATAAAAAAAAAAAAAAATGCAAGCACACGCTAAAGTGGGCGTTCCTCTGAGTGGGCGGAGGCTAATATCAATAAAATGTTCATCAAATTTTATTGCATGCAATTTGAGGAGCATTAAATGTGACAGGCTGCGCGAATATCCCTTCATGCTAGGTTACCAATAGCCAAGGCGGAACGGGTACATATGTATGTATATCGATGGTAAACGCAGAACCTGTCGATTGGGTTTTATTGCATGATTTATAGGACTTATGACCGCGTCTATCGTCGTCACTGCACGCATGTAAACAGCCTGTATGCCTCTGATGAAAGTTATTGCACGTAAAAGTCCGCTCCTCCGATTTGTAAGGACATATTTGGTTTCGAAAGATTTCCGCTTCATGCACAAATGAATGACTTTGGTTTTCATTGCTTCCTTGTCCATTACGAAGCAAATGAATTCCATTTAATCCCAATATCGATATTGAAAAACGGACACTCTATTCACTGATGTGAAATGATTCAGGATGGCAACCGTTAAATATCCTTCCACTTGACAGTTGACATTAGCAATGAAATTGATATATCAATTAGTGTTGGTGACAGATGACACGTGCTGAAATGTTCTAATGTACGAGTATCCTTAGTATCCAGGGGGCAGTTGTGAATGGTTCACTTGGGGTTAACATGGCGTAATATCGAATCAAAATGAAAACAATTTAAGTCGATAAGGACCTCCTTGACAGAAGTTAACTTAATATCAGTTTTAACGTTAATTCTACAAGATCCCCATTGAAGGACTCTTAATTCTCGAGAACAGTTTATTTTAAAATTCACTGGTAGGTACTTATAAAGACTCATCTGTCTGCACGATGGGTAATTAAGATGCTGTTGTGTATTAATGCGATTATTGCTACTTTATCCAAGGAAATATAGGATAAGAGAGTGAGTGAAAGGAAGTTATCACAGTTTAGTACGCCATCTGTCGGAGGCACCCCGCTTAAGAACTCCGACAGCGCAAAGTACCTAGGTCTTGTATTAGACAAGAAATTAAACTGGAGAATGGACATTAATGAAAGGATTAAAAAAGCAACCTGGGGTCCCTCTCCTAAAATAATTCTCTGGATGCATAAGGCTATAATAGGACCCATACTGTGGCCGGCGGTAAACAAGGTCACTAACCTAATGACCGTCACGAAGATTCAAAGACGAGCGTGGCGATAGGGACCACCAGTGCGATGAGGACAACTCCAACCGCTGGACTTGAGGCTATTCTCAACCTGCTTCCGCTAGATATCTTCATCAAAACATCTGCAGCCATAAGCGCCATCAGAATCATCCAGTCAGAAACATTAAAGTCAAATGCAATAGGGCATAGGACTATCCTTCGGAAGTATATTGGCCATGTACCTATTACGGATTACATCACGCCATACTTAGACTTTAATAGACCTTTCTCAAGCGCCTATCCTAGCAGGGAGGAGTGGTTAAGAGGTCTGATACCGAATGCGCAATCCATTGCCATCTATACAGATGGATCTAAAATGGACACTGGCGTAGGGTCAGGCATCTTCTCCGAATCGCAAGGAATATCGAAATCAATACGTCTCCCAGACCACAGCAGCGTTTTCCAAGCTGCGGTCTTGGCAGTGACAACAGCCGCCCATGAGTCTGCAGTAAGGGCAATACCACAAGAGGGTATCACCTTTTTTTTGACAGCCAGGCAGCTATAAAAGCAATAACTGCCACAGAAATTAAATTGAAACTTGTGAAGTGCTGTGGAGAAGAGCTTAAGGTTCTTGGAACACAGCACAAGGTATAGCTCTGCTGGGTCCCTGGACATGACGAATTAGCAAGAGAGGGTTCTGCAGCCATCTCAAGACAAACAGAACCACTCATGAACATCCCGAAGTAGGGAAAATTGCCATACAGGAGGCGAACACCAGATGGACCTCCTTGGATTCCTGTGTAGTCACAAGGAAACTATGGCCGTCCTTCGATAAAGGCAGAACCGAGGGACTTATACGGGAAGACAGGAAATCCCTTTCCGTCCCCGTTGGGGCTATCACGGGGCATAACTCTCTACGGTATCACTTGAAAAGACTACGTCTGACGGAAGAAGAACTCTGCAGAGGTTGCGGTGACGAGGGAGCTTTTGAGGACGCAACCCATTTCCTATGCCACTGCCCTGGCCTCCAACACAGCAGGAACAAATTCCTACTTTTTGAACTCGCTAGCACCACCTGTAACCTTCTCAGGATCTTGGCAGAAAATTCCCATGTCTCGCCGGCCAACTTCAGCACGGATTTAACGTTGTATTCAAAAAGTTTCAACTTGGTAACAAAATTATGCTGCAGTTCTACACAGGAGAAAGGATTCCAAATGCAACACGGGCTTTGCTTATTCTGCTGTCAATATTGAGGTCCGTTGGTATTACCTGTTCATGCACAAGGTTTCATGTGACGCCATGCTGTATCTGAAATCAGTATCTAAAATGTCATATTAAGAGCTTATGATGGAAGAATGGAGACAGTCGATGACTCCCTCAAAATTTAAGATGGCTATAGTGACTTTCTTCCCTAGAGACCGACGTTAAGTGTCCTTTCGTGATGGCCTACCCATTTTTGCTTCCTCAAAGCCCATAATCCCCTCAGTATAGTCATAAAGATGATCATTTACGAAAGCTTTTGCATTCGCAGGTGCATTGTGCACAATCTTTTCAACATCACAATCACGTTTCGCCATTTCGTTGATTATCTATGACGTTAACAGCCTCACTGACTCTTTCATGAGTTTGGTGGAGCAAAGAGTATTTTCCAAATGCTTTGTACAGTTCATCTCTATATTTCCTCGATAGAGATGTAAACGCCGCTACTGACATGATTACAGACTTGGTTTTATTTGGGATGCGCTCCTTCATTCCGAGTAAAACTGTTGGCATCAAACCAAAACAAGAACTCTGGTTAAATCCGACTTTTGCGATTCCCATCCGGAAGAAGGAAGCGACTTTTGCGTTATGGCACCAAACACCTTCTGAGGAAAACCGAAGTCGCTATAAGCAGGCTAGAAATGACTGCAACTTAAAGCGTGCGAAATTCCTACGAGACCAAAAAGTGAGGCAAAAATACTGCAATGTCCTAAAGGCAGTAAATCTTTGTGGACTTTCCTCCAAAAAATCAAAGGCTCCGCCTCATCGTCCATGCCAGCTCTTGTCCGCAACGATCAAAATATCACTGACTCTAAAAAAAATGCAAATCTGTTAGCAGACTTGTTCACTGCAAGTTCCTTCTCTATCACCACCATTATTGAGTTCGGTTCAATATGCCTTAAGACAAATATTTTTCCGAACCCGCTCAGTAGCTCGAGCCCTTAAAGATCTCAACAGTATCAAATCTTCATGTCCAGATGCGATCCCTCCCCTTGTTTTGGAGAGGTGTTCTTCTACCCTGGCTAAACCCCTACGTAAGCTCTTCTACCTGTCATACTCTACGGGCATCTTCCCGGATAGGTGGAAACTTGCGCACGTCCAGCCGATCCCTTCAAACTACCGACCCATAGCCCTGACATCAGTGCTCTCTAAGGTCATGGAAAGCATCGAAAATTTCCATCTCATGAGATATCTTTAAAGAAACCGACTTCTAAATGGACCTTATGGCGTACCTTTCGAAAAAATGGAACCATAGTATTCACCACCACAGTGAATGCCGAGTAGATGCCTAAGATATCTCTAAAGCTTTCGATAGAGTGTGGCACAGTGCCCTCTTAAGCAAAATCCAAGCCTACGGTGTCGATAGTATCTTCTCATCATGGACTGCAAGCTTTTTAAGTAATCGGTCAATACAAGTTGTATTAGACGGATATATGTACTTGTACCCCATTCTCTACCAATGCTTGTGTACTTCAGGCCTCAGTCCTCTCTCCGAGCCTGTTTTTAATATTCATTAACCACACCCCTAGCTGTGGAGTCTCAACGGCAGCGAATGTCAACCGAGGTCAACTCCGATATTGGTGCAATTATCAATTGGGGTGCGAAAAACCGAGTTGAGTTCAATTCACCAAAAACCCAGTGCTGTCTCCTATCTCTGAAGCAGGATACTAATGTAGCCAAACTAAAAATTAATGGAACTGATATTGAGGAATCTAATGGCTTGTCAATGCTTGGTATGCAAGTTACCCCAGACCTTCGGTGGAATCATATGATTTCCGAAGCTGCAAAAAGTGGCGAAAAGTGCCTCGGATTCCTCAAGAGGTGTAAACGTTTTTCAGTCCGGCAGACTTAGCTTATATTCGTCCGAAGTTCGAATACAACTCACATATTTAGGCGGAAGCTCTCGCAACTTGTTTGAGTTTACTAGATTGTGTCCAGCGTTAGGCATGTAGATTGATTGGTGACCGTACCGATATTTTCACCCGCCTGTCCGTCAGTTTAATCGTACTACACGAGCGGCCTTTCCGCGCACCCTTATCTTTTAAAATCTATCTTCGGTCGCACAGTGAAATTCAGAAATTCGTTCTTTAGACACTCAACACGTATGTTTGTGGAATGACTTACCTTCCTCAGTTTTTCCATCAAATTATAATTGGCAGAGGCTTAAGGTCAACGCGCATCGTCACCTAACTCTCTTTCCTTTTCCCTCCAATTTCTAACTGCCCTATATCCTTTTCTTTCACTCCATCACTGGGTTTATAACTTTAAAGGACTTTAGTCTTAAGTGATGAAGTTGATTTAAAAAAAAAATCTCTTCAAACGCTATCATAGAGCAACTTAAGGCTCGAGGAAAAGCTGTCTTAAATAGAAAATTTTACGAAATAGAGCACCGTGCTAAAAGCACAAAAATAGGGTGCAAGGCCAACTTTCTCGCAGCCATTCGTTGGGTTCTTGACACATTTTCCACTCGAATGAAAGAGACATACAGATTAATCTCGTATCCAAAGGGCGGAACTTTCTCTTGGCGTTTTGAGTTTATCAGACATTTGCGAGGAGTGCAACTGTGACAAACTGTTTGGGCCTTTTCTGGGACTTGAACTTCCAACTGAGCCCACAATGAAGGGATTCTGGCCTTCACATAATATTTCATTTACTGAAGAATTTGAAATGTTTGTGCATAGCTGATAAAATCAAAAGCGTCGAAGGTCCTTTGAATCATGTTTGTATAGCAAAAGCAGATGTTGAGAGCTTTGAATACGTTAAATGGCTGCAAAAAGTACCGTTTAAGTGTTGTCGTTACTCCCAGTAAGCCATTTGAAAATTGATTCAGACGATAAAAGATGCTGTTCTGCAATCGGCCATGTGTAAAAAATCCCCAAGACTTCGATCAGTCGTACGGAATTGTGCAGCGATGCTATACTGTCGCTTCCACGTATGGCTACAATTCCGATTTGATGTGAACGCCTTCCATTTGTAATCTACTACAATTTTCCCATGACTATTTTCAACATCAACATCAAGTTTTATTCTCCGCAAATGAGTATACCGGGCAATCAACTTGTGTTTAAGGAGTAGACTGACATCTAGAGTTGAAAGCACTTTCCTGAAATTCACTAGAAAAACATCATTCTATTCCAGATCCTTTGTTTCCTGCCAATAGGCCCTTCAGAATCATTTGTAAGATATCTACTAAGAACCGTAGTCAAAGTACACTCGAAAGCCAACTTTTTGAAAAACCTTGACATTTACTAGGATGACTGCTTCTACCTCGCCATACCAAAGCGTACACCGAAAATTCAATGACATCAAACGGTGAACCGAAAGGAATATCAAATGCGAAGGTATTTACATCGTTTACGGTTTGAAGATGAACTGTATTTCAAGGTTCATAAACTTTGCAATTTAAATTCTGCAATCAAGGACGCATTCCAACTGCCATCCCTCATCACCACCAGCACCATGTATCTGTCTGTTCAAAGCACAGTAAATTGACAGATAAAAGAAAAACCACCCATGACACTATACAAAGACACAATAGAATACCAAAACAAAATGATTTATCGCGGAATGTTTTCGCACCAAGGATACGAGTACAACAGACAATTGGCAAAGAACAAAAAAAAAACAAAAAATAAATTTAATTATCTCCACAGCACTCTCATCCAAGCGAAATAGAACGACACGACAAATGGTATTCTTCGCAATAAAATTAACACCAACAAAATTGTTTCCACGTATACATATCCTGAAATGTGTTTAATACCATGGTATCATGTCCTTTTGATATTGACGAAGGGAGGTTGTATTATAAACCATCACTCATCGATCCGCCAATAAAATTTCCTTTTTTCCGCATTTGATGTCGATGCTGGCTGACATATTGTCACACACACGAGGACATGCGAATGAAAGACAAACGAAAACAATAACATAAATCAATTTTATGGTCCCAATATTCCAATTTCCATGAAAGCGGTGATCCCCCTGAACTCGTCCTAGATGTACCTATGTAATGAACTGCTAGACTCCCACTATCACAAGCGAGGGCGACAAACAAATACATGGAAGCGAGATGACTACAAATCGTTGCCTCAGAGCAATAGTAAAACAGTCCTGTCGGCAAGGTGTGAGCAGGACCTGAATAAACGAATTTGTTGACAATGTTACGTCAAACATACTCTTTATTTACGCTCCGGATCCTGTCCTGACCTCGCATCCACCTCCTAGCTGAATTCTATTCAACATGATGTCATATTTCTCGCAGGCAAAGACGATGATGGCAAGCAATCGTCTTTGCGCTTGCACAGGATAATAGAAGCCGCTGGAGATGGAAATACAAAGAAAACAAATTGAAAATGAAAACCCTCAATCAATTTCACTGCAAATTAGATTCTGAACGAATTGCAAAGTATGTTTGCCATCATCAGCACCATCACAAGGGGTGGCAGCAACAAGTGCATGGCATGGGCATGGGCATGGGCATGGAAATTGAAGGACTGATGTGTTGAGAGGAATGAAAGAAAAAAAATCCTGAATTTATGCTAAGGATGTTGATACATTGTAAGGTGTTGCGTTTCTTTTCTGGTTATGGCTGGCATGTTAGGATGTTGTTTACCAGGAATTCTGTCAACGAAATGCTATGAGTCATGGATATCGCCTTGATTAACGTGGGTTGGTCCATGATGATTTGCTTACCGAAATGGCACACAAACAAGGCAGCGATTGAGTGTATGCATTGTTATTAGCTAATAAGTAGGTCAGTAGCCGAGGGCTAGGAGTCAATCCCTTAAGTAGTCAATCCACTAAAAAAATATCAAGACCACAACCGGTGGTGTGCTTGATTTCCATGGCGATTGTAAGACCTACTCTGACGTTTGATGGAAGTCACTTGAAATGCAAACCTCACCGAAATCCAGGAGACAACACACACCACGATCATCCATCCTTGTAAGAGCAACATCCATAGCGACCATAGAGACATTCAAACTACGAAACCGCTGAATCTTAATAACATCTGTGCGGCGATTAAAGTCACTGACAGAGATTGTAGGCACCAGCACCGTACGGTAATGTCTCCATTTTGTCCCTATGGGAAGCTATTAACAAATAAACTGAAACTGGCCATGCTAACATTTGATAGGAGATTCACTCGAAGAATTTTTGCCAGAAATGACAGGAAGACCGACAAGACACCAGTGAAAAAGGACTGGCCTTCTACACAGGTAGTTCCAAAATGTATTGGAGTTCAAGGAGATATCGTAGAAGTCAATCTATCGTTTCGAATTGACAAAGCCTGCGTATTTGAAGCCGAAAACACATCTATTATCAAGGTAGTAACCATGAATGAGTCTTCCCTATGGGTCATGTTTTCCCCCTTCGATAGGATTCTTGTTAGCTTTGTAAATAAGTTGATTTATCCAGAAACCACTAGCGTTAAATTCCAGCACCTTATGGCCGGTCTCTATTTAAACTATCAAACTATTTAGTCCCGTAAGTGTTATCCTAGACTCAAAGAGATGTGAGTATCGGTGGATTCACCAAAAATTCCAGACCCAGATTCGTCATTCGCCTTGGAACCGATCTTCGTCGAATCCGGGAGGCTGTAAATTTCGCAGGCTCTCTTTGTCAGAATTAGAATTACTGAGCGAAAGGTTCGAATCCCAGAAAACACCAACATTTTTTTCACGGTCCCATCTCTCACTGAGCGTGAACATAATTTATCTTCCGATGGTTGGTCATACGTTCATATTGTTGGGAATACGTTTAGTGGACTCAAATGAGGTAAAACGTGAGGTAAAAGGCGCCAAATGCCAAAAGCTAGGCTACAGCTCATCATTGTATACTAGCTTCCGGCTAAAATGATGACCTAATGAAGTCTCGTGACTCACTTTATGCCGGGAAATGAGGAAATGACCCTTTTTGGCATTACTATCGTAGGTGGCGCTACAGTTCGGGGTGCACCTGCACCCCAACCAATAAACCTCTCTAGTTAGCCCGGTTATTAGGTTACTATCTCCAGTTGCGTACTCCTAGTTGTTTAAAGTTCCCTTATGTAGTGTGGGCGCCACCTTAGGAGAGGTCATTCTCTACTGCTTTGTCCCTCCGGATTGGATTCGAAGATTCTGTGGGGCCATAGCATTGGTGTTTATTCGCTCTATATACCCTAGCCATCTTAGGCGAAGATGTCGCTGTAAAGCACGTATATTTCGTCGTTCAATATTTTACGAAAAACGACCAAGGATACCTTCATCCACTTTTGACAGAGAACTTCAATTCTAGCGAACCCACCAGTGACAGCCCGCTGGGTTGGCATGTGAGTTTCGTACAATTCCTTCAAATATTATGTTAGAGACGTCACATGACAGCACATCACCTTGTCTAAATCCTTTTCTGACATCAAAGGTCTCTTGGTGAGATTATTACCGACCTTTATGGAGCAGCGAGCGTTCTCCATAGTCATCCTGTATTGGAATTGACATTAGATATTTTTTTTCTCACATTTTTCCTATCCACCATCGTTTTTTTTTTTTTTTTATAATTCGCTTGCGCCGAAGGGGGTATGAATACCCTTATTCTGATTTCTCAGGGCACGTGCGTTTGAAGGAGGGCTGAAGAGGAACAGGGGAGGTACTGGTGCACGTTGGCTTTAAATGCTTGAAGGTTCTAGTGATGAGGAAACACAGAGCCTGGAAGATCATTCCACATACGTGTCGTACGGCTTATGAACAAATCCCTGTATTTGACGGTACGTCCGAATTTGGGCTTGAAGGTGAACTGATGTGCATTCGAAGCGTGACGCGTATTGCGGGTGAAATTTTGAAGGAGAGGAATGCAAAGGGCTATTTCGCTGGAACATTTTCTGTGGAAAAAGCGATAAAACAGGGAAAGACAAGAGACATTTCTACTATGTTCTAGTGGAGCTCACAATGTCTCTAGCACCTATTAGTTCTATCGCGCGGTTCTGGACCCTATCTAGATTTTTGGCGACCTGGACTATGTCATCGTTTCATCGAAGAAGTTTGTTGATACACACACCGAGAGTGGCAAGTCTTTCGGTTTCCGCGATGCAAGTACCATTCATGGATAATGGTTGGGGGTCTTGGTTTCGCTTGAGAGACAGAAGACAGCACTGAGTTTTGGATGCATTAAATTCCACTCTGTTAGTTGAGCCCCATTTGATTATGCTGTCAAGGTCGGAATTCAATGAGTTTAACATACGTTGCCGTTCCTCTTCTACGGCCGAAGAGCAGGGACGTGAGTTGGGGATCGAATATGAAAAACTGAGGGTACTGTCATCAGCGAAGGAATGGATTGGATTAGAGGTTGCAGACAAGAGATCGTTTATGAAAATGAGAAAGAGAGTCGGAGACAAAACTGAGCCCTGGGGGACACCAGCATTTATATGGTGAATATCAGACTTGAATCGTTGACAAATAAGAGTATTCCACTTGGGGAAATGGTCTAGCTTCAGAGGATTTCAATGAACATGGGAAGTGGGTGTTATAAGCTTGTGTGTTTTTTCTTTGTGTTCTTCTTCCTCCTTTCCTCCTGTCAGTGGCAAAGCTTTGTGCACCCGACAAGCTTTTTTTATTGCTTTTTTGTTGGTTTTCTTAATTTCTTAGTTGTAGCTGCTGAGGGCTTGAGAATAGATCCGCCGATAGACTCCGGGCTTTTCTCTGTTAAAGAGCTTTCTTAGCCCAGAATTATGATGTTTCAGTTCATTTCTTTGATAGGGGGCTTGCATCATAAATTTCTTCAGTTTAAGAGGGCCTTTGCTCGTTCTCATATGCGGTTATGAGAGAGTTCCAAACGTATTCAGGCAAATTTTCTACTTTATCTTTTCTATCATCCGAATAAGTGTTCTAAAAATTGTCTCTCTTTAAGCCGCAGTCAGTGCAGCTCTTGGAGCTGAGAAGTTAATCAGATACGTGCTATTCAGGGACTAGGTTACGAGATTGGAGTGTTTTTTTTTTTTTATAAAAATGGGCAACACAATCCCAGAATAACTCAAACTCTGTTAGGTCCAATGTACTACCAGGCAGCAACTGCTTTTTTGGTGCATTGGTTTGAGAAACAATGGACGGGACCTACGGTTTAAAGCCATATCCGAAAGGCAAATTGAGAAGCTTTCTCATGGCATAGGTGCGACCGTGAAAAAACTTTTTGGTGTTTTCTGGAATTCGAACGTCGAACGTCGAACGTCTCGCTCAGCGATCCAACGCATTAACTACCTTGAGCCACGACGCCCTTAATTCTTGCAAGTATTACTGATACTTTAATTGAAAAAAAAAAACCGGAAAGGACTCGTCGGTGTAGGTGGTATCCTATATTGCAAGCATTGACATCACAGCCTAAAACGACCGTAGAGGTTACATAGTCCTATCATTTTCACGTCATAGGTGATCCAAAAATCATTAGAAACCCGGTGATCCCGGTTTTATCTGTCTTACCACAATAGACTTACCCCTTTGGTCGTGGCTTGAGTAGGCATCTATCTGAAGAGGAAATCGTTAGAAACGAGGGGAGTACGTCCAAGCTTTTCTTAGCGTCTAACGAGTGCATTTTTTTTTTTTTTTATTAAAACCCTTGCCCTTGTGGCAGACACTGCGACCTAAAAGATCTATTGTATCATAAGGGTGTGATAAGTCTATGAGACGTACTACCTCCCTAATGAAGGATAGTATATCCTTAGTAGCAGAGTTTTTCATTTCCGCTGGCGTACATATTTCTTTATAAATACGTCTCCTTAACCAATGTAAAGCTGGGCAATTGCAGAGAATGTGATCGGATGATTCGTCCTCCTCCGAGCAGAACCTACATTCCGTGTCTGAGCTCAGGTTAAGTTTGTTAAGGTGGTATCTCAAGCCACAGTGGCCCGTGAGAAAGCCCACCAGCTTTCTGATACTTTCCTTATTAAGGTTATGTATATCCTTATAGGATTAAGGTTTGATTAGTAATTTGGATTATCTCGACTCTGGGACGATTTCCCAGTGGTCCAGGCAAAGTTTATGTTCCCAGTTATTAATCAGCGCTGTGGCGAAAGACCAGTTGATGCCACAGTAAGGTTCAGGTCCTATGAACGAGTGCAGAATGTTGTGACATCAAAAAATATCGTGACATAAAGAATTTATTTAAGAGCTCGTAAGATTTTCAATTAAAAGTCCTGCAATCCAGACCACTCAAGTTTAATTTATTTGAATCCGTTTCATTAATCCTGGGGGTCAAGATGGATTTCCTTTTCTTTTGCAGGATGTACATGACCAGATCGTATGGTGTTGGGATAGGAATTTGCTTCAGTTTTATAATCACATTCTGAATGATAGCAGTCTGCAGCTTCAATTTTACGCAAGCGCTCTAGAAAGTAACTCAACCGTACCATAAACGAATAACGACATTGCTTGAGAGAATCAATAGCATGGAAAATATTTTTAACACCGAACGCGAACATCGTTCAGCTTTTCTCTTAAATATTTTATTGAGTTAACACTATTAAATAGAATTTACTAAACAAAGAAATATCACAAGAGTTACCTAAGTACATGAACTTATGAACTTTTCCAGCATCTGTCGTTTCAGCAAGCTTGCTCTCGAGTTAAGTCTCAAGTGACCTGGAAATGCAGGCATCACAATACTAGCATACACGTCAATAGAACAACAGCACAATAAAATTTATTTATTAATTCCTGAGACCTGAAATAACCGGAATTTGAATGGCTTTCATTTGAAAATTTGAAAGGCATAAAATCAACTTCATAGAGCGATTGGAAAACTTGAAATCCCCCAAAGCATAAACTGCCAAAGGCTCGATAGAAAAGACCTGCAAAGGAACAAAGCAAAATCAAACTTTTATTAAAAGCCTTGCACTATTCATTTAACGTTTGGAAATTTTTTATTTTTTTTTTTTATTCTATTGAAACGAACGAAAAACTTCTCTCACTCGACTCCTTTTTGTGGTTGTGCTGATTATTCATTAATTCAAGTCCTTGCTTCATTAGACACTATAATTGCAAGCAAATGCAGATGGTTCCTTGGTGATTACTCTTACCCGGTATTTATCCCCGCTTCAGTCTTATATGAAGAGCAGGAGATAATTTTTTTTTTCGAATTAATGGGGAAAGACAAATTTTAGGTAATGAATACGTTCGTAATACAATTTCAAGCACATAGCTGTCAAGGACTGTCTCAATCAAGAGGAGACGTATCTATTAAGCTCACTGCCACTTAACATAAATGAACTGGTAGAGCCTCTAGTAATTATTGTAGACATAGCTATCCCCTGCAAAAGGCTGGAATTTTGTGTCCTCTGTGCTGGCAACTTAAGAAGGGTCACTATTCCTGAAGCAGTCATGAATACCTGGAGAGCGACCGATTTTTTTTTTTTTTAAAGGAGTATCTTCAAACACGGATATCAAATTAAATAGTCACCCTAAATGAGTCATGAACTCAACCGAATACTGTCAATTACAATCATAGTTTGGCAGCCTCAAAAAGGCATCTCCATCCCCGGAGAGGATGTTTTAATAACAATAAGCACTCCTTCAGGTTATGGTGGGAATAGTAAACGCCAAGGACGTACGAATCTTCTGTGTATATTTGCCTGTCTTTAATTGGCCTGAGGAGTATTTTACGTGCTTTGTACTACCGAATGGAATACAATTAGTCGGAGATTGTGTATCTGTTGCTCAGTGTAATGTAATTTATGAGAAATTGATAACTTTCTCTCTATGCATGAACTCTGTCATACACGACTGGCCTGGAGGCGGTAAATTCCCATACTGAACTGTGTCTTCAAATTTAATTGACTTCTTGGAATATGATTCGTGAAGACTTCAAGAGAATTCTCTGAAGCAGACTGATACGATTAATTTGAAAATACATGTCAAAACGTGAATTGGTCTTGAACAAAAGATTTGAATATGATTGGATGAGCACGAGGATGTATAGTTAAATGTGAAGCGAATCTGGTGCTCGTGTTTCTTTAAGAAATGTTTTTATTTTTAGTTTCCTCTAGGGCTGGAATAGTTTTTGTTGAAAAAACAAAGTTGTAGCCAAGTTTCCATGTGATGTGGGGAGAGGTTTCCGTAGTTTCAAAGTGAATCGAAGGAGAGATTCATGAGGTTAAGAAGTTTTTCGAGGAACTTTATCCTGCTGGCCTTTCCAAATCATGGTACATTTCAAGCCATATGTAGATACATTTTAAAATAAGAACATAATCAACTACTATGTTGCCCGAGGCAACTATGCTTACTTGGAATAGCGTTCCTAGATGAATGTCGATTGTGCATCTGAATTGGGGGAGATTGTAATCTCCCAAAAATAGATCTCCTGGGAGTCAATTCCACAGAATCCACAGGTAGAAGTTCTTCAAGTGTCGTGCATCTAGTGAGAGGGATTCAGCGTTCAGTTCAGCTATCACGTTGTAGTCCATTTGTTTGATGTGACCAAGCCGAGCCATCTGATCTGTTTTTATTTTTTTTATACATTCAAGTCGCCCCGTAACTTCTGCAAGGGATGGACGCTTTTGGTACTTGAAAACCTTCGGAATCATCACCAAGAGCGGGGAATGCTCAATAGGTGAGACGGCGATTAGTGGAAAGTGGCCTGAGAGCAAGAAGACCCGCTCTTGTACCAAGACTCACGGTACAGCATAAACGATGTCGAATTAAATTTGCTCGACTTCACCAGAGTCGGTCGACTGGTCTAGAATCCTTTTCACTGATGAATCCAGGTCTTGCTTGCGCTTACCAAACGGACGCAGCAGAGTGTGGAGACCATCAGGTGAGAGATACTCTTAGGCAACAGTTGCCCAGCGGGAAAATTTCTGGGGAGGTTCCATCATGGTGTGGGAAAAACCGAGCTTTACATCGTGAAAGGATCGGTGAACTCTACCTATTACATCAACAAGATCCTGGAGGAATATATGGTTCCTTTGGCACCGTTTATTGGGGAAAACCTCTTGCTTATGAAGGACGTCGCCAAGTGCGTTACCCAGTACTTGCAAGAAGTGGAAATCGACGTGATGGCTTGGTCTGTGATGAGCCCGGACATGAACCCCATTGAACACGTTTATGACCTGCTGGGGCAAAAGATTACGATTCAACCTGTCCTTCCAGGACATCTGCTTTGATGGAGGAACGGGACAATTTGGACGACACCATTGTAACAAATCTTATCCGAGGTATGTCCCGGAAAAAACTGCGTTGTTATATGCTCGGGAAGGCAAGCGCACACTAAGTCGTGTAAGTGAATGCAAACTAAATTGGCATACAGCCTGCGGATTGCAGGAATCGATTCGCTGGCGGAAGATCTGCAGAAGAAATTCATAAAGATGAAGCAGGAGGGGCGGCTACCTTACAGTGAAGCGTGGCAGCAACGCTGAACCCTTTCGT
Source organism: Blera fallax (assembly GCA_946965025.1). Lineage (NCBI taxonomy): Eukaryota > Metazoa > Arthropoda > Insecta > Diptera > Syrphidae > Blera > Blera fallax. The sequence continues at coordinate 44,375,073 of OX337247.1, forward strand.
CTAAAGGGCGCTAGACTTATCGCCTTATCCCAACTATACTTAGACTTAGGTAAACCGCAGACATGTTGAAGTTAACTTCTACATATTGCAACTTCTAACGGGACTTATCTACTGAACTGCAAGAACTATGACTCTCCCACTTATCCATCGTGCAGTGATACTCCTGGAGCATGTATTCTTTCACTGCCCACTATTCCAGCTACAAAGAGAAGCATTACAAGCAGAGCTGGGAGAAACACCAACCACAGAGAATCCAGTACATCACATGCAGGAGTCTGAGAATATGTGAAACGAAGGAGGAGACGAGAAGGCGAGAAATGCGGGAAAGAAGAGAAAACGAAGAATATGCAAGAAGCAACATAGTGGAAGCGAGTGGACACGCAGCTGTATACCAAAATGCACTCACGCAAGCGTACAAACAGGCGGACATACGTACATACATACATATACATAAGAAAGAGAAGACACGATGCCAAAGCCGAAGAAGTGCCTTGAGCGGCGGTACCGTGGGGGAATCAGGACAGGGTTGGGAGGTGTTTTACCCATGTAAACATGCAGAAGCATGGAGTCATGTAGGCATAACTGACAGCATGGGCTACCGAGTATCCACAAAGGATTTCACCTCTCCAGCGCATCAAAAGACAAAAAAAGATTAAATTTACGTGGCGTAGTGGTTATCTGGGTTCCTTTAAAAGTCGATTGAAAGAGCAAGATGATCTCTAAAAAGGGTATTTCGTTCTTTAATTTTGGATTTGGTTCTTAAACCAGGATGTCTCCTCGATCATGCTATATAATGGAGGGTCAGTCGGCACTTCGAGGACCTGGATTACGTAGATGACATCGTACCATAAGCCGACAGTGGGGTATACATTCTAGCGAAAATAGATAGATTTTCCTTAAAAGTAACACATGAAAGAATAGGAACCAAAAAGGTCAGCCCCATCGAAAACGTGATCTAATTTTGCTATTCTGGCTGCCACATTTAGACAGATGTGAAAAAGGGCGTGCATAAATCCAGAATCGTCTTTATAAGTCTGAGTAACAGCTGAAGATCTAACGTTTTACCGCCAAAAATAAAAATCCATATCTGCAGCTCAAGATATAAATCCACGGCTCCGAAAATTCGTTAGTGAACACTGAAATCAAACGCAAGTAACAAAATTTTACCAACAGATGGTTATGCTCGACACAATCTTAAGAATCTGGCTAACAATTGTGACAGCTAATTGGGATGATAGCTAAGGAAACCTTAAGATGAAATCTGACACGCAACTCTTGAGTGGGATCTACATTGAAACGGGAGTCGCGGAAAGCTAGAGGCACCATCTGTTAAGAAACTGGAAAGGCTTTCAATGAATTAAGATGTGCACATCGCTGCTGACAGACAACGTTGGACAGCCCATGTTTCTGAATGAATTCGGCTTGTTTTGAAGGTATTCTCAATGGTGAAAACGGCTTACATTGTTATCCTTACGCGTTGTCGACTAAAAGTACTCCAAAGAATGCTTTTCAGACTTTTCTCTTGAAGCTTTTCACTAAACACAATGAAAAATGTAACATGATGCGCACTGATCTTGATATTTACGTACACATGCTCAACCAAAAAAACAGAATTTCCGAAATTTATTGCAGGCCAACACACTCAGTTTCTTCGGTCAGTCCATTACTACACCACTACTGTGCAAATCTATAAATTTGACAGAATTATTAAACAATCCGCCGCTCCATCTGCAGAGCACCAAGGCACTACTTGTTAAAACACTTCTCAAAACCCACATATTTTTCTGTGGAATGGTTATGACTGCACCATTTTCCACAACCATGGGGCCGTTCCTACTGACAAGCATTGATTGACAAATTAAAATACAAAAACCCTCACTCGTATAATATTCTCATAAAAAATTCCCATTATTATCCCGAAACGTTTATGTGTCTTAACGCAACTTGAGCAACGGCACACATAGCATCATAATCGCTAGCCATAAAATCCGGCCCACTATTAAACCTTATTCACCCGCACCATCACTACATGGGTTCGCCGACAAGGCCATCGACTACGTCTCAAACCGAAAACGCCAAAAACTGAAGGCAATCAGAGAAAATCCTTCGAAAGGACCAAGAGTATATCAAAATTAAGTGTGACATAAAAGTGTCACCATTACCAAAGGAATGACCATACTGCCCATAGATGCCCCCTCCCCCCCTCAACTTCAGGACCATTTAACTGGAAATGGCATTGCCACACACAGTCAACAGCTCACGCAAGAACAATTGAAAATCCTTTTTTTGTTTCGGAAAAGAAATGAGAATTGATCTTAGGTCCTTTTCTGCTGCCACTACTGCCACTGACTGCTACTGAGAGTCTATTTAGTGCGAGGCTTAACGAAGTAAATTGAAGCGAAGCACTTTCGTCGAGGTTAGGATTACCTACGAAAAGTCCAAATGACACATTGAGAGGATTTCCGCAAGTAAGTCCATTTTGAGTTTTTAAATTTCATCCCCTTACCAAGTCAGTATTGTTCTCTTCAGCTAGTGTGGGTGGTGGTTGTTAGTGAGAAGGCCTTTTGTCTTAGCTTAGGTCGTTGCGCGGCAATTGCCAAGTCATTCCGGGGTAGGCCATAAAATATAATAAGATCGCTCCGCAACGATGACAACTAACGATATATATTTCGGATCTGGAAATGTAGGTGTTTGGAGTGGTTTCACGTTAAAGTGATAATGATAGCGATAACAGTGTGGCTTCATATGAATCACAACGGCCAAAGTCCTTGAGAGGAATTTTAGGTGTAATTTCTAATTCCGGCGGTGTCATTATGTGCCTGCGTAGATGAAGAAAAATGATAAAGTCGTAGGCTATAAGCACGTGAATGCTTTTTTTTTTTTGGTTTTAAACTTGGAGTTCTTATATGAAGGTACTAAAAGGATATCAAAAGGATTAGTTGAAATCTTTATGGAATTGAGTTGAGATAATGTTAAGCGCATTGACAGTGTTGTGTTTGGTTATTTATTCCGCCAGGAGGAGGAGTAGACTTTGTTAAAAAACCATGGTTCATCTGCCCCGGATGATAGTACCATGTAAGGGGCCCTAGCCAGGGTTACGGCGGCTAGCGTTGGGCTAATCACCCACACTTGTGCTACAAATGATTCAGAACCAACAAACGAGCCTTGGAGTGGACGGACCAACACGATGACGACCGGATGTGAAAAGGAAAACGAGCTTTGGAACCTGCAACACAAAGACGATTACAGGAAAGGAGGTAGAGCTTACGCAGGAGTGGAATTCCTAGTGGAATTGGTACTATGGATTTGCAAAGTGGATACATACCCAGGTACTCAGGAGTAGGGAGCGACCAAGGAGCCAGGGAAGGCGCGAGTATGGTCACAAGCGCAGAAGTTAGTGTCTGGGAACCAGTAGATTCTACAATAATAGTGGTACACCTTGACCTGGAGAGAAAAGTGTCATTTATCCAAGAATAACCGCCTACAGAGGACATTACGGTGCTAGATAAAGAAGAATTCTTTTCGAAATTGCAAAATATAATTGATAAAGAAACCGTAGCAGGAAGATTGCCAATCATCGCAGGAGACCTAAATTCCAGAAACGGGACAAGATAAGAGAATCGCCAAGGATCCATGGGAACTCATGGAGGCGAGATAACACCTAATGACAACTGCAGGCGCCTTACCGAATTTTCAATATTTAACCAAATTCTAATTGGCAAATCCTTTTTCCCACACAAGACAGTGCATGAAATCACCTTTCAAGCTGACGGAAGAGAGGCTAGAAGCATAATTGACTCCGTTTCTTTAAAAACTTCACTTCAAATCGTTGTGGAGCAAGACTGGAACGAAATTACTTCAAACGAAGATATTAAACGAGCCCTGGACAGAAAAGGAGTAAGCAGATCAGTATCTAAGTGGATGTATGAGGTACTGAGAACAAGATCAGCAGAAACTCAAACATCAAGAGAAGTTATCAAGGTCAACACGACAAGGGGATGTCCGCAAGGAGGAGTGCTTTCTCCTCTAATGTGGAGCCTTGTTGTGGACGAACTACTTGAAAAGCTAACAAACCTCGGAATCAACTGTCAAGCTTATGCTGATGACATTGTACTGATTGCCAGAGGGAAGTTTGAAAAGACCCTATGTGATATTATACAAAGGGGCCTAAAAGCAACTTAAGAATGGTGCCATCAGGCTGGGTTGAATATAAACCCGGCTAAAACCACGATAGCATAATTCACGAGGAAAATAAAACTAAAACTAAAACCGATCCGACTGTCGGGCGTGTTACTGACACCGGTAACAGAGGTAAAGTATCTAGGGCTATACCTAGACAGTAAACTGATGTGGAAAAAGCACACAGAGGAGATATCCAAAAAGGCTACCCGCGCTCTAATGATATGTAGGAGCCTTGCGGGCAAGTCTTGGGGACTCAGCCCAAACATTCTAAGATGGATGTATATTGCCATTGTGAGGCCAGCGATCACATATGAGGCGATAGCTTGGGCAAAACGTACCAGTCTGGTCACAACGAGGGAAAGACTCATTAAAGTGCAAGGACTTGCGTACCATTGTATCATTGGGGCCATGAGAACATGTCCAACTGCTGCCATGGAAGTACTCTTAGAGCTGACTCCGCTCCATCTCGTAGTGGAGCTAAGTGCACAGCGAACGATCCTAAGGATGGCAAAGGAAGGTATTGGAAGGGAGAAATGTGTCAGCTCGAAAGAATATGATACACTTCTTAAAAAACTTCCCCTTCTGGCAATCCCTAGGGACGATAATATTAAAAAATTTAACTTTGGGAAAAACTTTAGCACCAAGTTAAGTAACAAGAAAGAATGGAGCAACGAATCCGCAATATATGGACTGAGTAACCACGCGATAAAGTGGTACACAGACGGCTCGAGAACTGAGGAAGGGACAGGGGCAGGAGTGTTTGGGCCAAGAACGAAACACTCAGAACCCATGGGCAAGAGTACCAGCATCTTCCAAGCTGAAATACATGCTATAGACAGATGCATCCAACTCAATATCGAAAGAGGACGTAGAAACTGTGACATAGCAATACTGTCAGACAGTCATGCAGCTATCAAAGCACTCGATTCCTATGTCATTAAATCGAAACTTGTTTGGGAATGCTTAAGCAAACTTAATGAATTAGGCAGAAACAATAAAGTAACACTGGGTACCCGGTCATGTCGGGATAAAAGGCAATGAAATAGCAGACTCACAGGCAAGACAAGGAGCTGCAGAACCCTTCATTGGCCCTGAACCATTCTGCGGAATAGGGGAACATACCATCCACGAAGAATTCAGGAAAATGGAGAAAGAAGACAGGGCGAGAACCTGGAATAACACTATAGGCCTGAGACAAGCTAAAAAACTACTGAGGCACTATAACCGGAAAAGATTTGAAGCCTACATAAGCCTCAGCAGGAACAACCTACGAATCCTAACAGGCTTCCTAACGGGGCATTGCAAACTCAGGGAGCATTCAAGGAAAATAGGAATAACAAATGAAGACTTTTGCAGATTCTGCAATGAGTCAAGCGAGTCTCCGGAGCATCTTCTGGAATCATATGGAGCACTGACCCACAAAAGACTGAAATACTTGGGCAAGTACCAATTATCAGCTGAGGATAAGCCAACCATGAACCCGCTTCTCATACTCAGATTCTTAAAAGAAACTGGTCTGGAGAAAGATCTCTAAGGTGAATTATTCTCGCCAAGGCAAAGCTAGAGGATATGACCCTCAAACACAATTCTGATGGAATCAAGATGCGAGGGGAACTCTAACGAGGGAACGAACCTCTCCAAGGCAACAGCAGGGGGCACAATAGACCATTAGGTCGCAGTGCAAGATGACCCTACACAAATACAATACAATACTTCAAACGAATGCTTCGAACTAGTAAGCTCAATGCCAAAAGGATAGCAGCAGCAATGAAAGCCACAGGTGGCAATAATAAATATAGTTTCAAAACGCAACCGCGTACTTTAATTTTGTGTGCTTTGCAGCCCTTTGAGGATATGACAATGGCTAATACTTTTGGCCAAAGCCGTTCGGATAATGCTCAATTACTGGTGTCCGCATAGTAGATTGTCTATAGCTATAATCTTATCATTTAGCTTACGCTATTGTACGTCTAATACTACTACTTAAACCTTACCCTCCAGAGTTGCACCTTGTCATCAGCGAAATCCCTACTAATCATCGAATTAGTCCCAAATAACACACGCACACATTTAATCAATAAGCACCAAGGGAACACGTTAAATCCAAACGAGGAGCTTTGTCTAATCTGTTACGCATTTCTGTTGTCTGTCCGAATGTTGGTTAAGCCTACTGCTAGCTGTCACAAATTGAATTCCCCTCCGAACCACTGTAAACGTAAGGACATAGGAGCATTGCCATGTTACCTGAATAATCCGTTTATTGAGAGATCCCTTAATGCCGTTCCAAACACTTCATTTTCAATGATTAATTTACCAGCTACCGCAATAACACCTAGACCATTTCCGGCCAAATATCTTCACACAACGTACTCGTATCATACAAAAGCCTTGACCTTATCCTCGTAACTAAGTTGGTACTACCAAGTATACCTAACACTTCAACCAAGGTCGTATACAGTACATTATTAGCTCAATTTGCATAACTCAATATATCACACACACAAATACGCACGCACAAATGTATGTCTGTATGACAGTTTTATCCTCAAAACAACCAAAATATCTAATCTCCATTGCATGTCCCCCCCCACACTCTCCGTCCCACTGTTGTTCTACTTTAGGTCGATCCTAGATTATGTATGTAACAGCTAGGGTGGTCATTTGAATTTGATTAAGTGATTATGAGAACATTTTAGGCATGTACCATCGACACCACCCACATTTGAAAGCATCCCTCTAACCATTGGCGGTGGTATCCTTAATTCCGCAATGGAATTTTGAAGCCATTTAATCCATGCAATCCAGAAGGAGACTATCTTCGTTGATACTTAAACTGGTCGTCTCTGTTCCATTGGCGTCGAAGTAGCATGGCAGGAGCAGTGCTATGATTATTATTATTGTATCACATTTACGTGTAAATGAAATACCCAAAAACAGATGTCCTGTGGAAATCCTTAGAGTATATACTCTCACATAAACAATCGCATCTCTTCGTTTGGTCTCGAAATGGGGATGATGTTTCCTGGCAGAAGTTCTGTGTCATTTAATTTCCCTTGTCCCTGTAAGGGAGTCATCGTTGTTCGTGCATTTTGTTATGCCTGTATAATATAAGTTTAAATGAAATCCTTAAAATGATGTTTAATTCATGATGTCGTCCTTAATGCGCCTGTGTACTGCGGGTTTCATTTGATTTGCTAAAATGGGTACGGGTGACCAAAATTATGCAAGCAAGAGAGCAACCCCCCTTTCGTTCAATATGTTTAATGCACAAGGAGTACATATCTGCAGATACCTATCGGATCGGAATTCACATCTTCAGGAAAGGAAATTGCAAGGATTATTGCGTACTGAAATTAGATACACTTCGTTGGCAAAATTATGAGAGCACTCAGGATGTTTGTGTGTTTAAAATTCATATGAGTACGATGAGTAAATGGGTCAGAGCTACTGAAATTAAATTACTTGCTGTTCGACAGGATCGAATGAGTTTGCAGTCGTCGTTCAGTTGAAGTGAGGAATGAGAGTTGACTTGAAGCAAGAACAAGGCGAAAGCCAACCTGGCACGTTGTGTAGCAATATGCAGGGCATTCAGTCCTGATCTTGAGGGGTTGGTTTTTTCTTTCTTTTTTGTAATTTCCTGTGTTTACAAATCAAGTCAGGAAGTCAAGTGTAGTAAGGTATAATGCACAAAACCTGGAACTAGTGCTCCTGTCTGCCAACGGGTGGAAATTTAACAATTAATTTAGCCAAAGTTTATTATGGCGTTTATAGCTGCCAATATTTCCTTCCTTATCATACTTAATAGGATATTCCAACCACTGTTGCACCACATCTCAACTTGTTGTTGTCCATATCTAGAACAAACTTATCCTCCTTCTACGGTAATGTAAAAGTCCAACTGAAACATTTGAAAAGCTTTGAACACTTGGAGCTAAAGGCAAGATATGAGTCACGAAAGGGGTTGTGAGACGGCTTCATAGTTTAAAGAAAACGCTGTTCAAAGTTCGACAAGAATCAAGACAGAATCAAAGGACCAACGAAATTAAAGAAATAGCCAAAGTGGTAGCAAAAAGACGTGATCAAATTGAAAAAACAGGAGTTAAAAAGGAGTAATCAAAGTCAAGGGAATAGTCAATAATAGTGCCTTGTGACATAAGAGTCACTGCTCACTTAGACCAGGTAGGTCCATTGTGCCCACTCATTTAACCCTGGAAACATTGTGAATCCGCTGTTAGGACCACCCAGATACATATTGATATGAATCTCAGGCGGTCCGTCAGCTCTACATTTCCTAAGTCCTCCAGTTCCGAAAATAAATAACTTCCGAGAGTCCCCGCATTCTTATGACGGGTAGGACAGGACAATCACACAGCAGATGACGAACAGATTCAATTTCTTCTTCGTCCCTGCAACTTCTGCAAAAGTCGTTACAAAGCACACCGTGTCGTTCTGCGTGAACGCCGACAACACAGTGTCCAGTAATTATTCTGGAAACAACCCGTGCATTATAACGACTGAGTTTTATCAGAGAGGTTAATCTCTTCTTGCTGAAGGCCGGCCATAGAGCCCTGGCCATTGCGGTGGCTTCATCTTTTAGCTTTTTCCGTAAGGAACTGATTGGGGTTACTACAACAGGGAGGGCCAGCGATAAGTGCAGCGCCGACCCTTTCCTAGCAAGCTCATCAGCTTTTTCATTTCCTTCGATATCCATATGCCCTGGTACCCAGGATCTCCGCATTGGCTCTAGATATCTCGTTTAGGAGTGACTTGCAGGTTCTCACAAGCCTCGACCTTATTACCGCGGAGTCCAGAGCCTTAACGGCTGCCTGGCTATCTACATAGACAGTGATCGTTTTGCCGACGATATTACTCTCGCGACTAATTACAGCAGCCTGTATGATGGCTGTGACTTCGGCCTGAAAGACGCTGCAGTCGTGGTGAGTTCTAAAGAAGTGGTTTATTCCTAGGGCTTTACAATAAACTCCGGCTCCCGTGCCAATGTCCATCTTAGAACCATCGGTATAGAATGCCAGCTCCTTTTCATGCTCCTACGGTACTTCCAGTACACTGTCAGGAATTCTTATGGCGAATCTCCTTTCAAAAGCTAGTATCGGGCTCCGTCGATCCACTGCTAGTCTCCCATCGAGACAAAATGGAGGCAGGGCCGTAGAGGCTCGATGACCATAATCGACCTTCCTTCAGTCTTACCGCGGTTTTAGTTGTCAGACTGCAACAGTATAGATCAAGCGGAATGAAACTAATCATGGTTTCCATTGCCGCTGTCGGTTCTCATTGATCCCATGACTCCGACACACGCTTCCCTCTGGATTTTGATGAGGTTTGAGAGCTGGTATTGCTTCTCAAGTACCATCTAATGAACCATATGTGAGAATGGGTATTACAACCGCCGTATATATCCAGTACACCACAGCTTATCAAGATCTCATCCACTATATATATAAGGGGAGACAGAACTCCGCCTCGGGGGGTTCCTCTGCAGACCCTTTTCCGGACGATTATATCTATAGCATTCAGATGCATCTGTGGATGTCAATGTGGGCGATATGATCAACGCAGACTTCCCGGAGTTTTATGCCATCAAAACAAAGGGTAAGGTCTACAAGACAGCCTTCAGATCAGCGCTAGCGCCGGACAAGCAAAGGATCACGAAAGAGTTGATTACAACCGAACTAACAACGGTAAGTTGTGGCTTAACAGGAAGAGATAAAATATGGAACACATTCGTGAGAAGTAGCTTTAGAGTGACCACAGTGACAGGAAAGCTAAAGAAAACCGAACTCGAATAGTATGACCTGTGATATGGTCATGGGGATCAAACAGGTTATCATTCGATGTGTACTCTAATTCTGGACAAACCGAAGGTTAGAATATAGATGTTGTCCGTATTCAATAGCCAAATGTCATCCACAAAGTATTGGTCTGTATTCCAGACGTTTGCTTTCCGTTTTCTTAGATGGCCCCACGGGTGGGCTTGAAGTAGGGCTTACTACGTAGCAGAGCAATGGAGCAACACATCTACGGATGCTCGAAAACCCAGTCAGAAGATTAGAAAGGATTATTATCAGAATAACACAATAATATCTAAAATTGTACGAATTGTGCGAGTGATGGTATCTATAAGTATTGTATGTACAGCATAAACGTATGTATGTTGAACTGTTGATCCACACATGCGAGACACGCATCAAACATTTTAGATGTACACACATTCAGAGGGGCCAACATCGACTCTGACCATTTCCTTGTAGCAGCAAAATTCAGGGCTCGACTGTCCAACGAAAAGAGGCTGCGAACCGCCCAGAAAAAGAAATTTAACGTTGGACGTCTTAGCACGCATGGGGAAGCTAGAGACTACAGAGAGAGCCTGAGCGAGAGACCCTCCAATGTGCACCCACCATCCACAAACGCCAACAATCTCTGGAACCAATACCGCGACATCATCAAAGAGGTAGCCGAGTCCATCGTTGGCCACCGCCCAAAAATAACCCGTGGTATGATGATGAGTGTCTACGGAGGAAAACGGTGACGGAGAATGTACACAAAACAAACGTTACGGCGCAAAACAAGAGCAGCGATGGAAGAGTATCGAGCGAGAAGAACGGAGAAAAAAAAAAAAGATTCTGCGAAGAAATAAAAGGGTACACGCAGTCTCTCAGCTCAAGGAAGAAGCAGTCCCCCCTCCAAGTATCGAAGAGGTCGGCACAGCTATCAAAAAACTGAAGAATAACGCCGGCTCTGATGGACTGCCAACAGAGCTCTTCAAATACGGTGGTGATGTTTCGGTAGGGTACATGCACCAACTCATCAACAAAGTATGGGAGGATGAAAGCATGCCCGATGACTGAACAATCAGCTCCATATGCCCCATCTACAAAAAAGGCGATCCTATGTCCTGCAAAACTACAGAGGCATATCCCTGCTAAATGTCGCGTATAAAATCCTATCCAACGTAATATGAGAACGTCTAAAGCCTTTCCGCAACACACTCATCGGCAAGTACCAGTGTGGCTTCCGGCCCTGCAGATCAACGATGGACTAAATCTTCACATAAAGACAAATCCACCATCTTTTCATCGACTTCAAAGCCGCATATGATAGCATTCATCGCCGTGAGCTCTACATGGCGATGGCCGAATTCGGGATCCCGCGCAAACTAATCCAGCTTTGCCGCCTCACGCTGGAAAACACGCGATGCAATGTGCAATTTGGAAACAGTACTTCTGAACTATTCCAAGCGTGTACCGGATTTCGACAAGGAGATGCGCTATCATGATCTAGTGCTGGAACAGATAGTGCGCAGGGCAGGCGTCAACACGGAAGGCACTATCTTCAACAAATCCGTCCAGCTGCTGGGATACGCAGACGATGTTGATATCATCGGTCGCTCCCAGCGTGCCGTCATAGAGGCTTTTACGGCAATTGAAGAACAGGCGAAACGAGTCGGTCTTGAGGTAAACGAGGACAAAACAAAGTACGTGTTATCAACAAACAAAGCAGCATCTGTCCACCGCCTAGGACAAAACGTCACTGTTGACAGCAGTAACTTCGAAGTAGTTAAGGAGTTTACCTACCTCGGAGTAAACATCAACTCCACGAACGACACCTTAGTGAAGATCCGACGAAGCCTAACCCAAGCAAACCGCTGCTACTTCGGTTTAGCGAAACAACTGGGTTCAAAACTCCTAACTCGGAAGACAAAATGCGTGCTCTACAAAACACTTATCCAGCCAGTTCTGCTCTACGGTGCCGAGTGTTGGACGATAAGCAGGAAAGCAGAGCAGATTTTGAATACTTTCGAGAGAAAAATTCTTCATCGAATATTCGGTCCCAGATGCGAGGAGGGCGAATGGAGAAGATGATACAACCACGAACTCTATGAGCTGTATCAAGATGTGGATGTAGTCCGGAAAGCCAAAACACGTCGACTACACTGGCTCGGCCACATCGAGCGAATAGACAATAATGCTCCAGCCAAGAGGATCTTCGAATCCCAGCCTCCAGACCGAACCTCCGTTTTAAGGACCAAGTTATCGCGGATGGCAGAGCGCTCGGTCTTGAAAACTGGAAGCAGCGTGACCAAGATTGAAGAGAATGGAAGGCTGCTGTGTCTCAGGCAGGGACCTTCACGGGTTGGGAGCCCGTTAAGTAAGTAGTATGTTGAACTGTTTGCATGAACAGTCCGATAGGTGGTTGCAAGGTAATACACATCTCAACTCCACGGATACTTCGTCAAGGCAACGTCGTAAGATGGAGGATATCTATTATACGATACCTACTGCTTATTCCAAACGGATTAATGACCTTTTGTGGGTACATTTTCTTGTAGATATGTACCTGATTCATATAAAAATTTAATATCTACCCGTAATTTCCATCGTTCGTGGTCAGAACTGGTGCAAGAGAGCAGAAACTTAAACTTGTTGATATATACTCGCAGATTTTCCTCTGATTTCTCTTTCGACGCTTGAGAAGTATGGAACATCATCGCATTGGAGATGCCTAAAAATAATGCCAAACTCTAAATTCGTATCTTTCCATAAATAAATCATAAGCCAACTAACGATAGAAGTACTTCAAACAAATAAAGCGAAATTTAAATGCCGCACTCAAGACGGTTTTTGGTCAATTTAACAGGCTCGTCATATTCGGAATATAAGGCATCTCTCCGTAAGCATATTTCCTTATTATATACTACTCGAATCAGTTCTCACGTTCCCCATAGCGAGGGTGACTTTACCTCATACAATTTTGATCAAAGAGCCCAGAGCGCCTACGTAAACCTTCTCACTACAGATGTCATTTTCAGAAATCAATACAAAAATACACTCGGTTTCTGACACTTTCAAAAATTTATTTATTCAAAAAAACAAAACTTTCGAAACAACATTTTCAGACCAATTAAAAATTTAACGAAATCTGACACGTGTCGGTTGTCCTGGTAGCTTACATTTGGATTGAATTTAAACTTGATAGTGGGTACGCGGGTGTGTGCGGGCTTTTAGACTGTCGAAATCACGGAATTGAATCATTGCCCACTGACACCATAGTGAGTAGCGACGTGATGGTATTTATTGACTGCTTTATATCAGTGCTGATAGGTTGAACTTGATTTGCAAAACGGTAAACAACAAAGACAAGAGCAACAGATTTTGTGAGTGAAGTTCATCCACCCGCATTTTAAAATAAAGTTTGCATGCTCAACATGTTTATTTTCGTTTGATAGTATCAAGGATTGTCACTAGTTCTTAGCTAAAACGATTGAATCATTTAATTTCTATTGTGTTGTGTCTACAGCTAATGGCTTTCTCGATACTCAAGGGGCCTGCAATAACCTCAGCACCGGATAGCTCCTTGGCAATCTTCGAAGGACAAAATTAAATGACGGTGTTTGTGACTGTATTGAGTCCACGGTTAGGTCAGATCTCATTAGTTGTACCCCTCGAGATGTGGAAACAAATAAATTGTCTGATATGCTGAGAATCTAAAAAAGATGACCTCTGAATTGCGCCCACATAGATGCATAAGTTAGGTTAGGGTTAGCACTCAGGTCAGTGTTGACCCATTGTGTTACCCAGAGGGTGGGGGAAAGGTACTCATCCGCCCATTGGAACCCTGTAAATGTCTAATCAACTCTACTCTAGTTACTTACTTGTTTTCAAGTACAAACCACATTGATGACTTGGCAAAGTTCAGCATCTTGTCTGTAGGAACGCCAGAGAGCTCTTCAAGGTTATAGTAGAAGACGTGTTTACCGAGGAATTTGTTTCTGGAGTGTTGGAGTCCAGGAGACTGGCATAGGAAGTGAGTGGTGTCCGCAAAAACTCCCTCGTCGCCATAACCTCTGTAAAGTTCTTCTTCTCTCCGGCGCAGGTTCTTCATGTGGTACCGCAGACTATTATGCCCCGTGATGATACCCACGAGCATAGAAAGAATCCTCTGTTCTTTCGTATAAGTCTCTTGGTCGTTGTTCTATCGAAGGATGGCCATAGTTTTCTTGTGATGCTGCACGTTTCCGTGGACTTCAACCTTAAGTTCGCCTCTCCTATATGGATAATTTCCCGTATTCAAGCTTGAGTATGCAAGGCGGGATGCTTACAGAGAGATCAGTTGGTTCTATTAAATCTGTTGAACTTTTCCTAGCTAATTCATCAGCTTTTTCATTGCCTGGGATACCCTCATGTCCAGGAACCCAGCTGAGCGATACCTTGTGCTGTATTCCAAGAACGTTAAGCTCTTCGCGACAGCATCTCACAAGCTTCGATTTAATTTGGGTAGCAGTAACTGCTTTTACAGCTGCCTGGCTATCGATAAAGAAGGTGATACCATCCTGTGGTATTGCCCTTACGGCAGACTCACGGGCAGCTGCTGTCACTGCCAGGACCTCCGTTTGGAAAACACTGCTGTGCTCTGGTAGTTTAATGGATCTCGATATCCCTAGCGATTCAGAGAAGAATCTACCCCGGTGTCCATTTTCGATCCATCAGTATATATGTATTGTTATGGATCTGGTATTAGCTATATTTCCGCTTTTCCATTCTTCTCTGCTAGGGTAGTCTGCCGTAAAAGGCGTGTTAAAATCCAAGTATGGCGTGATGTAGTCTGTTGTGGGTACATAGCCAAAAAATTCTTGAAGGATGGTCGAATGCCCTATTGCATTTGACTTTCAGTTCGCTGACTGACTGATTTACAGGGCACAAATGACGCATAAGTCTTCTTAATTTCTTATAAAATCTTATCTGCCGTGTTGCGAAGCCCTAAAGCCATTCGTCAACACCCTGATTCGTCCAAATTAGTGTAGCATTAGGCAAGAAAAGTACACAATTGGCTAAGTATTCACACTACTGCAGATCCTGGAAAAAAAACAACAAGAACTTCAAATCGGTTACCACCACCTTTTCATCGATTTCAAGGCCGGGTATGAAAGCATTTATATTGCTATACAGAGCAATATCTAGTCCTGACATCCCTGCCAAACTCGTCCGTTTGTGCAAGACGACATTGGATAAAGGACACTGCTCAATTAAGGTAAGTAAAGAACTTACCGAGTCCTTTGATATCAAAATAGTATCCAGACCAGGTGATGTCCTTTCATGCGACTCACACGCCAAAACTAGACGTACAATCTTTCAAAACTCCGACTATGTTGACATAATCGCAAGAAGGCAGCGCGATGTCAGTGTAGCTTTCGTGAGTATTGAGACGCATGCGACGTGTTTAAAGGTCAACGTCTAGATGGACATAACTTTGAGTTAGTTCGCGACTTTGAATGCCTATGCCCCGCTACTAGTTCAGACGACGACACCAGCGCTGAGACCAAAAAGAGAAAAACTCTTGTCAACCGCTGCTTTTTTTGGGCTAACAAAGCAACTGAATAGCAAAGTTCCTTTCTCGAACAGCTAAGGTAACACTTTCTTATCCCAGTCCTTGTTCAAGACGTACAGGCATGGATTTTGTCAAAAGTCGATGAGCCTTCTTTTGGTTGTTTTGAGAGGAAAATTCTTCGGGTGACTTTTTGGTTCCGTCTACATTGACGGTGAGTGGAGGAGAAGATACAATGACGCATAGAGGAAGATCACGACTTAGGTGGCACATGCAACTGGAAGACGACCTCAACCAACTTAGCGTGTAAACTGGACGCAGCTAAAGATTTTGTGACGCTTGTTGGTTTAGGTAGAGGTCCAACCCGGATTGTAGTTTTTGAAGTACATTAAGCTGAACGAGGGACCTTACCCGAAAACAGCATCGTCTTAGACCAGAAAGTGCAAAAAAGATGTCTCCGGTTGGGACAAAATTGATTCTTTTATTTATTGCATCTACTTTAGCAGCAAGACTGGCACGACTTCATCAGACACCAGTCAGGCTTGAAAATGAAGTACAGTGGTCAGAGCCATTCTACGGCCACTTCTTTGTCCTATCTAGGCGGGCTTACATTAACATGGGCAATAATGCTGTTGTGGATAAGAAAGAACTGAAGTTGTATAGTGCCGCATCCAAGATAATGTCCATCAGCTGCAGCATTTCATGAGACTCTGTCAAGCAATGCTGTCTATCAGCATTAAAAATTGTTCCACTATTTTTCAAGCTGAGCTTGCGGTCATCCTTCTTGCGGTTAAATTAATTAAGAAGACTTCAAAGAATTTCATAACTATACACATATATATGTTGGCAGTTAAACGCACGTTCAGGTCATAACTGAGCCGAAAATAGCTAAATAAGACTAGTTAAACTCTGCAAGAGTCAACCAAAGGAGATATCAGCAACGCATAAGGTAACATTATGTTGGATACTGGGGTATATACATATGTACATACATACATATGTATGTCGATATATCGAGCAATGGAAGAGCTGACGCGTTAGAAGGGTAAATAAAGCTTGGTTACAAAGGCTTATGCACGAGTCGCCACCAGAGTGCTTCCTTGAAATTATTGCCTCATGCAGAGCATAACGAAATTATTCACAGTAACTATTGCAGGAGCTGCAGACAAAAACAGGTACAATCTTTTAAGCTCGAAATTGCAATAGCCTGCAGGAAAATGAAGACTCTTGGCAGAGCCCACGCCTTCGATAAGCTAAAACATTTAACTGAGGTTAAATCTCTAGGTACATACTTACTTACTTACTTAGGTGGCGCTACAGTTCGGGATAAACCTGGGCCTCAACCAACAAGATTCTCCAGTTAGCCCGGTCCTTAGCTAACTGCCTCCAGTTGCGCACTCCAAGTTGGTTGAGGTCCCTTTCTACTTGTGCGCGCCACCTTAGGCGAGGTCTTCCTCTACTGCGTTGTCCCTCCGGGTTAGATTCGAAGACTCTGCGGACCGGAGTATTGGTGTCCATTCGCTCTACATGTCCTTGCCATCTGAGGCGACTGATGCGCAGTTTTTTGACTAGGTCGATGTCGCTTTACAGCTCGTAGATTTCGTCGTTGAATCTTCTCCTCCAAAGCCCGTCAACGCAAACGGGGCCGTATACCTTCCGAAGAATTTTTCTCTCGAAGCGACCAAGGATATCTTCATCCGCTTTCGACAGAGTCCATGCTTCAGCGCCATAAAGCAGGACTGGGATGATCAAGGTCTTGTACAGAGTCTCCTTAGTTGTTCGAGATAGGGCCTTACTACTCAATTGCCTTCTCAGCCCAAAGAAACAGCGATTGGCAAGAGTAATTCTTCGGTGGTGTCCAGAATAACTGGGGAGATTTGATTGCTGCCATCTATTTTTTGCCTTCGCTTCTGATTCACAGTATTTTTTCCCAGTGCACCCAGTGTCATAAGCATATCAATCATCAACAGAGCGAACAATTTTTCCAGCCATGACAAACCTACTGCCAGTGTTATGCCTTCGCAGTAGTGTTGTCATAAGCTTTCGCAATTGATCGGACTGCTTCTTATCAAATAATGCTTGCTGACACCAGGGTTTGAACTGTGAGCCATCAGCTTGACAAACGATGACGCTGCCACTACACCATTGCCACCCTTAATAGCAGAGCCAAGGTAGAGATAGGTCCCTTACTACCTCGAAGTTGTAGCTGTCGACTGTGACCTTCTGTCCGATTCGTCGATGTTGTGTGTCGCTTCTTGTCGACAGCATATACTTTGTTTTGCCCTCATTTACAGCTAAACCCATTTTGGCGGCTTCTGTTTCGATATGTACATGGTAATGGGTAAAATATGCCGAAATATTCGCACAAACGTGAACATTGACAATTGACACAGCACACCGATTTATCTAACATAAGCTGACCTTATTTGCCTTGTTCCTGTCGTAATATATTACAAACAATAACTGAGAGGGGTGACAAGATGTTCCAATTTCTTGTTTATAAATTTCTCATCAATGGGAAACTCCATCCAACTAATATACCGGCAAGCTAGCTCCGTTTACAAAGGATACCCGACGGCTAAACCGTACCATTAAAAATCACCAGACTATCACTCTTTGCTTATCTCTATTTACAAGACTTCTCTCATTTCCAAATGAAAAACTTCCCAAGCAAATTAAACAGCAAAAAGCAAAAAAAAAAAAAAAAACTAGCAGTCTCTCTTAATGAGCTACTAACCCAACAAACGATTCCGACATTTCATTCTGTCTTAAATTTCAAACGATAATGCTTTTAAGGTTGCCAGCTACACAAAGAAAAAATAAGAAACCTTCAAAAACAAAAAAGTCCTGTAAAAAGTTTCCAAAAGAAATCCAAGAAAATACCACCGAACATCCTTAAATCACTTAAATCAACACCAAAATACTGGTTCACTTTAAATTTTACAAAAGGATCCTCCTCCTGACTTCGGTCCTTATTTATGTTCCCAAAGATGAAGTCTCATCGTGGCAAAAGAACTTAAAACATTTTCTTGGGCATCATCATCGCCCCCGTCATTGTCGTACCGTCTAAACACACATACACACAGACACACGGATACACAACTTCAACAACACATTTCGGGACAAGCACGATATACCAGAGTGGCCTATACCCATAGTTTGCATCCTTAGTCATGTTATTAGGTCGAGTGCAGGGAGTACATCTCGTTAGTGATAGTATTGTTGCTTCTATAGTCATCCCCTTTAGTCCTTGTACTGTGTTATTCCGTCCTCTTCAAATGGTGGACTACAGAGAAAGTCCAAGCGAAAAAAAAAGAAATATTGAGAAACAGGATAATGGGTAAATGAAGGAAACCGTATGTCTTCCTCGTAATTTTCTTTTTTTTCCGGTGCATCCTTTTCTAGTCCTTTTTAAAGAGGTTTTTCGAAGCGAATAACAACCAACACAATATTAACAAGGTTGCATAGCGCAACCTCGTGTCCTTAGATATACATACATTCTATGACATACAGACAACAATAGTGTCCTCTGGACCGTGACTAGCCCAATTGCTTCCTGAAAAAGAATACAATCGAGGCATACAGCAAATGTTACAATTTGTCGACAACAAATCTTGTGTACACTATCCCACTTCATTATCCTTATTGCGCTGCTTTTTATTAATGTGGGCGGCGCATTTAAGAAAGTGTTGGTTAATTTAAGGACAAGTGTGCGACTCTATATTTGAATTGACTGTGGAGACACAATTTCTGATCAAAAGTACTTTCATGCACAGATTTCTATGTCAGTCATCAATCTTTCTCTATGTTAAAAGCTATGTGACAGAATTAACACACCCTATTGGACGGGCTAGCAAAATGAAGAGTGGTATTTATTTCTGCGCCGACCTCATGCTGGCAAAACTGTTTTGCTTTCGTGGTCCATCTAAGGATATGCCACATCGAAAACCGCAACATGGGTGCTCCAGGTTTCATAGGTCTAAGATAGTTTGTGGCCCAGACGCGTTTGTTTATTTTTTTTTTGGTGAACATTGTGGGAGACTGTTTGGAGGGTACTTTAAAATAGTGGTGATGTGGGTTATTTTTTGTCTGGCAGTGGCTTTGTGTCCTGACTGCAATGGTGGTTTCACACTGTTTGCTTTGTCACATTGATATGAAGTTGGACACGAGAACAAGCGTACATTTTGACAGTTTTATTATCTACATAACAGGCAAGCACAAGAAGGATGCGATTGGTACCAAGAAGCGTGTCTAAACAGGACTCGGTTAACTTTCACGTCTGTTGCTTTATGCAATCAATTATTTTTTTTAGCTTTGTTCTGAAAAAAAAGCAGCATTGACAAACCACTTCAGAAATACTTTGGCAAACAAATAATGTTTTTGCGGGAGTGTGGTATAGAATTTGTCCTTATGAAACCTTCAATGGACCAATAATGCTACAACGTCCTAAAGTTGTTCCTGTGTTGCTATGTCTACATAGTCATACTTATTTACTTAGGTGGCGCTACAGTTCGGCGCTACAAGCCTCTCCAAATAGCCCGGTCCTTAGGTAACTAGTTTCAGTGCGCACTCCAAGTTGGTTGAGGTCCCCTTCGACTTGTGCGCGCCACCTTAGGCGAGGTCTATCATTACTGCGTTGTCCCGTCGGGTTAGATTCATAGACTCTGCGGGTCGGAGCATTGCTGTTCATTCGCTCTGCATGTCCTAGCTATCTCAAGCGACTGATGCGCAGTTTTTTACAGAACTACATACGTCGATGTCGCGAAATAGTTCGTAACATTCGTCGCTGAGTCAAGGCAAGCGGGACGAATATTTTTTGAAGAGTTTTTCGACAGAGGATATCTTCATCCGCTTTCAACAGAGTCTACGCTTCATATAGCAGGACTAGGATGATCAAAGTCTTGCAGAGAGTGTCCATAGTTGTTCGGGATTGGGCCTTACTACTCAATTGCCTTCTCAGCCCGAAGAAACAGCGATTGGCAAGAGTTTTTAATGTTACTAAAACTAGGCATGGCTCTGTGTAGCACGTCTCTATAAATGCTGTCTTAGACGGCGCCTTAGAATCGATAACAAGATGGTGAGTATCGATTTGGACTTCTTGGGTTTTTTCCAGGGACTGCGTGAGCGTGAAAATTTGATCGACTGTGGCCGTTGATGAAGGGTTTCAGACGATCACACAGTATGACAAACAAGATCTTGTAGCGATGTTAAGAAGACTGATACCTCTGTAATTGGCGCAGTAGAGGGGGTCTCCCTTCTTGTGGATCGGGCAAACGATGCTGAAATTCCATTCATCAGGCATACACTCGTCTGACCTATTCTTGGAAATGAGTTGGCATATGCTCTCTAACAAGTCATTTCCAGCTGCTTGGAACAACTCGGCCGGTAGGCCATCAGGACCAGCAGTTTTGTTGGATTTGAGCCTGGATATTGCTATCCTCACTTCGTTTTGGTCAGGTGGACGGAAGTTGTGGCTATCATCGTCTATACTGAATGGTGCATTCTCCCTGACAGCGGTATGTTGGTCTTAATCGCCGTTATACAGTCTGCAGAAAAAGGTTTCCTTCTTCTTCTTTCCGTACGGGTCTTGTTGACCTGACACGTTCTTTTTATCTTTTTGTAAAACGTCCGTACATTATTATTGGAGTACAGCTCGAGGAGCTCGTAGACACATTCTTTGGTAGCGTCGTCCTTGTACTCTGTGGGCGAGAGCGCATATAAGGCTAATGTTGGCGAATTTAGCTTTGATGCGGATTGTCATAAGACTCGTGCCCGACAACTCGTGTAGGACAACGATGACAAGACCAGGTATCTGCTGTCGACAAGCAAATCAATATCTTAACAAAGCGTCACGGTCGGCAGCTACAAGTTCGTGGTAGTTAAGGAGTGCATCTACTTCGGAGTAGATGTTAACTCTACGAACGACACATTAGTGGAGATGTAGCGAAGCGTTGCTTCGGTTTGGCAAAACACCTGGATTCAAAACTCCTAACACAAAAGACGGAAGCGATGCTCTACAGAGCATTAATCCTGCTAGTCCCATTGTATGGCGCCAAGTGCTCGACTATAAGTACGAAAGCGGAGCATATCAGGGGTTCCTTCGAAAGAAAAATAGTTCGTCGAATATTTGGTCCCATATGCAAGGAGCACGAATGGAGGAGAAAATTTAACCACGAACTCTATAAGCTGTACCCATGTACATATATTGGGCAGGCCACATAAAGCAAATAGACTACAACGCTGCAGTCTTGGGAGTCTTCGAATCCCAGGTCACATGATAGAGACGACAAAAAAAAGACCGAGTCTCCATTATATGCAATCGCAGATGCCAGCTGCGTGCCTGGGACCAAAGGAAATGGAAAGCTGCATTGTCTCAGGCAGGGACTCTTCACGAGTTGGAAACGGTTAATAAGTAAGTAAGCAGGTGTATGTATTTGTTTATCCAAATATCGTCTGAAGTGAGTGATTTACTGCAGAACCTACAATAAATGGATGGGCACAGTATAACTCTAATCGAAGCCGCCGAAGCTGTCTAAGGGCTCCCCCTCGATGCCCCCAACATACACATTCATATGTACATACTCGCATATTTCTCCCGAACATACGAATAAGGCTCTCTAGGAATAGATAGGCTACGGATACAATTCTGCTCCTGTGTGAAGTTGGCAATCATTCCTTACAATGTTAGCTCTGATCGTATAATAATCTGAGACATTCAAGACGTTCCTCGAACTCACGCACTTGGTATTAGGTTATCTACCAAAAGAAAGTTCTCAAAACAATTTTCATCATAAATCATGCATGCATGATTCATTCGGTTACCTTCAGGTGATTATCTCCATAACAGACAAACTTCGCATATAAAAAGCATCTCGGCATTCAAAATGGAAAATCAATTTGAAAGGGAATTTCAACAAGCAGGACTGGTTCCCACGCTCCGGTGTATTCGCCGCATTTTCGATGACATCCCAAAAGTCCCTTAGGTAAGCAAATCCCTCATCTTTCATTTTCTATAAACAAACGACCGCCGGGTGACAGTTAATTGAGGAAACCATTATCTTGTTGTAATCATAAGCAACTCCATGAATTGTTACTTCTCCTTAGCTTAACGTCGTTTTGTCCTTCTTACAGTTCATTTGCCATATAATTAATTTAGTCCCTAGAGCTGTCCTTTTACCCAGGGAGAATTCATAGGCACGTGTCAGCCTCTACATTGGTTATTTAGCACATTCGAAAAGGAAAAAGGAAATAATTTATTATCCGAATACCGTTTTGTCGGTGGCATTGTTCAATTTTGAACAGAACATTTAAATGATCGATTTTCAGACGGAAGGACATGGAATTAGTTAACGTTTTTGTAGGAAGACGAGTATGAGAGGCTGTAGATGGAAACGCGTAATTTTCATACGGATAGTCGGCTACCGATGTTAAGTTGTGACGTTAGTTCTGCAATACAGTGAGGCTTAATTCAAGTTGATGGGAAGGTCATTTTAAGATCAACATCACAGAACAGCTACGGAAGGAAAGGTTAGGTCAGGGGAGAGGCAGAGATTGTATTCTGCTGCTGGTTTTGACACTATTTGCAGAAGTAGGACTGTTTATTCTGAAATGATTTGTTTTCACAAGACTTCTGAAGAAATCTACTGATTTTAGTGCATAACACAATATATGATGCACATATGTACATGCATACCTCTTGTGTGGAAAGTGTCATATGGGTGTTGCGAATGGGGACAGACAAGACGTCCTGTTGGAATGGAACCATAAATTTCCAGTTATATTGTTTCAGAAATTCAAATACAAATACTTGACGCAACAAACCATATGTGGTCCAGGGCCTAGCTTCTTGCGACCATTTGTGTTGTGCGTGTTATACATAGTCTTCCATACAAACTGTAGTTCCCAGTTTAGGGTCATATCCGAAATGCATTTTGAGAAGCTTTCTCGTGAAGGTTATTACTCTCGGACGTTTGTCAGACATTCGCGAGGAGTGGGACCGTGAGAAAAACGTTTAATGTTTTCTGGAATTTAAACCAACCTTTTGCTCAGTAATCCAATGCACTAACCACTGAGCCACGGCGCCCACTGTTTTTCCAGAAAGGGATACGTAAAATCGCTAACACAGGCAAATGTATCTTATACGGGGTTGCAATCCTTTTTGCAAGGATTGTAAGTAACGCATTTCGTATGTTTTGAAACCTTTGCAAATGTTTTTCAACGAAGTAGCGGCTAAGCCATCTGTTGGTTTCCTTTTTTAAATTGCTACTAAGACCACACCGGTCTATACTTTTCAATGGTTGTGACTTTATCAGAAAGCATACAAAAAATATTCAAAGGTCCATTCTGTCAACTCAGTTTTCCAGTAAATTGTCAATTATGTGTGACTCGATTCACGAATAGCTCGATGGAGCTACATAAATGTTCTCAGGATCTTTGAAGAGACAATTATTTTTAACGCTTTACCCCCTAAAATACTGGGTGAAAATCTTTGATAAAAAAATAGAGGCATCGGGAACAACGATAGCCTTCCACTAACTGGCTACTTTCAACCAATTCTAAGAACAGAAAAAACGTCATGAATGTTTGTGCCTTAAAAACACCGAGGGCATTTAAAGATTAACAACGATCCTTAATGGCGCCCCATAAAAAAGATCCAACAACGTCAAATCCTAGCTGCGCGCTGATACTGATAACACGGTTACGCGACTGTGCACCTTACGCCATCTTGCTCGTAGATGACATTTATGTCAAAATTGTCCAATCGCGGCCACAAAAAATAGTAATCATGTCTCCTTCCCTCACGGTAAAGTTATTGCCAGCTCCGATTTCAAAAAGTAAGTCCAATGGTGCCCGTGCCACTACCCCCAAACCCGAACCAATCAGCCTTTCTTTGACACTACAATGGCTTCTCTATGACTAAATGTGAATTTGCGGAGCTTCAAGTCGTACCGTTTCCTTCGTCAGCATATCTCAGAGGTGAAAATGAGCTTCACCCGAAAGGATTATTTTTC
The DNA here is from genome assembly GCA_946965025.1 of Blera fallax. Classification (NCBI taxonomy): domain Eukaryota; kingdom Metazoa; phylum Arthropoda; class Insecta; order Diptera; family Syrphidae; genus Blera; species Blera fallax. Next base: position 44,399,606 of record OX337247.1, read on the forward strand.
ATCCTAAAATTGACATCATTTTTTAAAACAGGTTAATGGTATTGCTCCACTCTTGGGTGAGTTTGACTTTATAAGCGAATAATTCAAGGTATTTAAGCAACATTCTTCCCAGAGAAGCTCATTTGACATTCAATTGTTGAGCTCTGTGTTTTCTTGCACACTTTGCGCAACAGAAGCAATCCTTTCATCTGTGCTCGCCGGATGAGTATGCCTTGTCAGTTTTATGAACTTTCTTCATGGATTTGCTTCCACCACTCATTGACGGGCCATCATTTCGACTTAAAAAAATCCCACGGTTTCTGGAACACATTCAGCTTCCTTTGAGGGCTGGTGATGCAGATCTTTTCCATTCTTTGGATTGCTGTTTAGTCCGAGGGGTATACTGATGAACCCAGGTCGCCTCACAAATCGCCCTCTGTTGTGTGCGATCGAAATCGTCAGGCGATTACGCTTTTGTTCAACTGAAATGAGGTCCGAAACCAACATTCATTTGAAATAATGATTTGATTGAGTTCATGTAAGATGGCTTATATGTCGGCTATTTCCGTTGTCTATCATCTGCCATCTCCCATGATCAGATCCCATGGTCTTTCGATGGTTGTCTTAGTAGTTCAGGTTGCATGGGTCGTTTTCAAAGCTTTCTTCTTGACGTTTGGATTCGGCTACCCAATTTTTATTTATTTCTTTATATAGAGCAGATTCGCTTAATGTTGCCGCCTTCATGGCTCTGCTTCGGAATAATATCTATTTTACACGGGTACCTTATAACAGCATGATGCTCGATTTTTTCCATTTTTTAAAATTTAATTCGTCTCTTTAGGAATAAAACTTCAACGAATCACTCTTAGAATATTGGGACATAAAAGGTGGGAAGGCGAATTTGAAATTCAAACTATCTAAATATGTATGTGTGTCCATGGTGGTTCCCAAACTTGAAAGTCTCTTAGAAAAACCTAGCTACAATGTTTCCTTTAAAAACCAAAAGAAATGCTTCTCTTGGCAGCAGCTCTTTGAAGGATCTTACTCATTCCAAGATAAGTTTTGTGATTTTTGTCATAGCTGGTAACTATTTTTTTAAGAAGGGAATTGGCTGGGTTTTGTGCACTCCGGATGCCAATTTGTCACCCACACGTCAATGTTTTATTCTTTTATACCATGATCCAGGTATAAGAAACCACCAACAATCGCTAACATCGTCTCAAAATCTAATCCGATATGAAGTTTGCGATGAACGATACTATAGTGGTTTTCATACATACACTACCGCTCAAAAGTTTGGGGTCAATCGGATATCTGAGCTGAAATGGCATTAATCCTTTAGTCAGCATAAAGATTGGTCCATTGAAATGTGGAAGAAAGTTTTGTGGACCGATGAATCCAAGTTTCAAGTCTTTGGGTCAAATAGGCGAGTTTTTTGTCCGTCGATCAGACCAAGAGAGGATGGCTACGCAATGTGTGGGTCCAACTGTAAAGCATGGAGGTGGTTCGGTTATGGTCTGGGGATCGTTCTGTTATGAAGGAGTTGGAGATTTAATAAAAATTTATGCCATATTGAACAAAGACGGATATAAAAGCATTTTGATGAACCACGCTCTTCCATCAGGACGTCGTTTCATTGGGGATAACTTTTGGCTCCAACAAGACAATGACCCCAAACATTCCTCAAGACTTTGTAGCGAATACCTTAAATCCAAAGAGCAACGAAAATTAGTTCAAAATATAATATGGCCAGCCCAATCCCCAGACCTTAATCCTACAGAGCTTCTATGGGATGAACTCGATAGGAGAGTACGAGAAAGCTTGCCATATGTATGGAGTACAGACGAGCGGGTGGTTTTGGCCACGTGTGTGGCTACTTTGAATCTTATTTAAATTAAGTGAATAAGTTACGAATAGTCTTATATTCTGTACTCACTTTACTTGGAAACAATTGGTAGGAAGTTTACATCCCGGAAATTACTCTTACATCACTTGAAAAGTATTAAAAATAATTTTTCCATAAATAAGTATATGAATCAATCTCTAAAGCAAAATGGTTCCCCAAAGTGAACGACTCCGATCAGGGTCTTTCACCAAATAAAAGCGTTTCAGGTCAACGGCTGGTTCTTCAGTGTGCTGCTCACCCCTTTCTACGTTTTTTTTCAGTTATTGAATGAATCGTTAAACTTTAGTTAATCGGTTCTTGCTACCCTCATAAAGCAAAACAATCACGGGACCCTTCATCGTTGCAGCCATACACAGATGCCAACCGAAAATTTCAGACAACCAAGCAGTGTCCTACCCTCCAAAAAAAGGAATACGAAAAAGGAAAATGGCCTCCGAAACGAAATAAACATCCTCCACCCCTAATATGCGGACACCCAACCCTATATGAAGCAATTCACTGCGGCTGGTGCAACTGATCTCCTGGTAGCTTCAAAATGGAAACAAAATGAAGCCAAAGATGCATACAAATAAATCAAGGAACAGAAATAAGAGAAAATATAGCAAAGAAGTGTTGGGTTCTACTACAGGTTAGTTAAGTGAACTTAAAAAGATGCGATTCATTGAAAGGAAGCAGGAAGCAGGAAAGGAATTCACCTATTCAATCGGGCAGATCATGAATCAATTTCCCATCTTTATTCTGTTTCAACAATCAACAATCGTTCACATACATTCCCTAGTTATAAACTTAAATGCTTTCCAATCGTAATAATAGGCGGTGCCCCTCATTACCTATTTAAAAACCGACAAAAGCGTATTTTTGTTCCGTTCTTGGCCTCCTCTGTTAGCAAGTTAATGCGACTATCGGTTGCCCCTACATATTTCTCTATCGTCCTTCCTGTGGAACTTCTGGTCCTAAAAATGCAAACGACTGATGAGGACAGCTTATTTATCGATTTTATAACCCCCAGCTAGGTCGAACGTTCTTGGAGAGAAAATGTTTGTACATAGACTTACTGATGTAGTCATTTATAGAATCCAACCTTCACCATTTCTATTCATATCTTAAAGGATATCTCACATCACTCTCTAAACACACCGAAGGCCAACAGCTTCTGTAAGGAGTAATTCTCGTAGCTCAAGCGATTCCTTTGGCACTTCTCATACACATATGTACATCTACTTGTACAGTGCTACTCCCTGGAAATAGCTGAAACCCAAAAATTCCCTCAAAGAGTTTTATATAACAACTTCATCCATGCATGTCTAACTTAAGCTTGCTGTAACCACCTAATTGGCTCCCATTCTCACTGCCATCATCATTTATCGTCCAACAACAGCAACTGAAACAAAATTAGCATATTTGCCATTGACACCGTAATAAATTACAAATTTTCCCATACTCCAGTCTCCCGACATTCATATCCCATTCATCCCTTTCTACTGAACAAAAGGATCCACTCAAAGTATGGCTCCTAAATTACTTTCTTACGAAGCTGTCCGTTCCACTTTTCTCAACAGCATCCTGGTAATCAAGAGAAATGCCGAAGCACGCCTCAACCTCCCCATGCAGAAATGTTTATAAATTACCATCGAACCCGGAAAGAAAATCATAAATAATATTTCATTTGTTTAAAAAGGGGGCGGATAAAATATCACCAAGCATCACTTATTGGGCCAACATTTATGGGCTTCACTGGCTATGGAGATGTCATTGTCTGCAGAAATGGGACAGTAATTGAGGCCATCGCTAGTGTAGCATACCATACCAGCATACTGGTAGTAGCAACAGTAGCAACACATCCCTTGGAGTGATTCGTCAATTCCTCAAAGTGATATCCATAAATTTCTGGAGTGTCATCATGCTAAAGAGAGTGGAAGACCATTTGGCAGAGAATCCCACAGGGGGGGGGGGGGGGGGGAGGTTGCGAACAGAAATGTCCTTTTATTTGAATGTTATTGTTCGATGAGTAGTCGGATGGTTAGGAGGACTCTTTAGTAAGTTGGGTGAAAGTATACTTAATGGCGGAGGCTATGTTGACCATCCAGTGGTACTCAAGCTTTGGGGGAAAGAAAGTTCAATTCACAAAATGGAGATGAAAGGATGAATAATTTTGTGGGTAAAATCGGTTGCTGATTCCTATGAGGACATGTTTATAGTGGTTTTCAGCATGATTACGCTTGTTATACATTCGTACTCGTATATGGTATGCATTGGGAATGTTCGGGAAGTATTAGGTCAGAAGTTGGAGAAGACCATTAAAAAGCGCTTCATCGACTGAATGGTGGTGCTCAGCCCCATTAAGTGCCTTCTGCTTTGAATATTATTCTTGTACATACATGCGTAGAAGAAGAAGAATTTTGTATGTACTCTGGAAGTCCTCTAATCACCCCATTAACCTGGAACACGGTATTTCGCGGAGTGCATAGGAACTGAAGGTAGCTTTTTCTAATGTCCACAGCAGCTTACGGGTGGATGTAGGCTACAACTTTTCCATCCAGATCGGTTATGATCCCATTGAGCTAGTTGCGTATGCCTAGTGTGCTTATCCATCGACTTTACATGTCACAGCCATCTTAGGTGTTCTACCCGAACTGTTGCAATCAAAGTGATGCCACTGCAGTTGGCAGTTTATGCCCTTTTACCCGTCCTGGCGTAACGGCGTCAGAAATACCTGCACGGTCGTCAGCTCTATCCATCATATTCTCATAGTTCTGGCGTGTCCTACTGTTCTGTGGTGTCACAGCCTTTTTACTGACAATTTGACTCCAATATGAAAGCAAATAAGCGTCCCTTAGCGTAGTCCAGATGTTATTGTCCAGTGTACACAACTTTTATTTGCCGTCAGGGCTACAAGAACGGGTTGGTTGGTGGTTGGTTGATATGCCCCTCGATACACTTAGACCAAGATATGTCAATTGTGCTGCCACTTGGTAGGGGAAGGTGGGTCACAATGTCTACTCCTGCTTTTTCTTATGAAGCTGTTTATGTTAGTCGTAGAGGCAGAGTTGAGATCATGGAGAACATTGAAATGGAAATGGCCTAGTGTTAGCAAGTGCAGAACGTGTTCACAGGAAGTGGAGGACCATGTCTTCCTACATCTCTTCTCTGCCACACCTGCAGAAGTCATTATAGGGGATGCTCAGCCTTTGGGTGTCGGGTTAATACGTTGGTTGGTGTAGAGAGGGTTCCTCTCTTATGCTTTGGAAGGCTGTCCTGATCGTATTTGGTCTGGTTTCGGCCACAGTTGCCTAGCGACATGGTATTGACCTAGTTGGCTCTATTTGTGGTTAGCTTTTTAAGCACATCGGCTTGGATGACATTCCTAGTGTAAGATATCGGTGTGTCAGTGTTGGCCATAATTTTGCTAGAAGAGCTAACTAGCCAGCCACTCAATTCCGCGGGATGTCACAGTGACCTAGTACCCAGCAAAGGATCAGGTTGTACTGTCCAGATATCTCAGTAAAAGATACACGTCAGTTTTTCACTGCCTTAGATGCTATGATGCTGGAAGGATTTGAGGTGTCTGGCTGTCGGTATATATAAGTATATCTTCCAGCGATATATTATTTACTGGCAACAAGTCAGCGACTTTACAAATCGCGGTGACTTCGGTCTGAAAGACGCTGCAATGGTTTGGTAGGTTGAAGGCGAAGCGCATGCCTTTCTTTCGAGAAGACTCCGGGGCCGACTCGGAGACTTGAGTTGAATCAAGATGTTCTTTGATTCGATACAGTATTACTTTTGGTATTTATTTTAGAAAAGGCCGCAAATATTATACCTCTCCGAACACCGGAATCAGACAAAGCAGCGTTCGTTCGAGTCCACATTGGTTCCGGTTCTTTAGACCAAGTTGTCTAGTATACGCGATTGTTTGGCCTCTAATCCAGAGATTCAGTCTTTTGGTCGTATTGAATCCGAAGGTAATGAATCGAAAATCTCTTTGGATAGACCGTTGTCGATGCACTAATGCGGCTGCTCCAATGAAGTTTTCAGGTCTTGAATTGGTTGATTACATCCGCATCTTGTAGAGTTCATAGACTTCACGTTTTCATACTCATCGAGACTATTTACGAAATAGAACCACAAAAAAAGTTTGCTGCAAAATTGCGTTGACAGGATGAACTATAATCGGGTCAGCCATGGCTGCCATTTGAATAATCAGAAGGTGTGTGATATTAACAAAGTACCAGTCATTAAAAAATATTCAAAAATTGCAGTTTTAATAGCATTTCAAAAAGAAAACTAACAAGTGGCTCACCCTACAAGGCAGAGTCGTTTTGCCTGCTCGTTCATTGGCGATGGTTCATTGCGAGTGCCGTTTGATGTCGATAGTGTTTACTAGTAGTTGTCTCAGCACAAGATTGAAGAAATCACATAACGACGGAAAATCTGCTGCCAATACTTTTTGAATTATTTCAAAAACACCCAGTATACCGCAAGTTTTCTAGCTTAATGGCGCTCATCTGAACTTCTTTGGTCGGGTTCTTGGAAATCTTAAATAACATATGCAGCTTTGAAGGTAATGACCAGGTTGTGCGCTTTGACTTCTGCAGTCAGATACGAAATATTCCTGGAACTGCATGCTATTGGCCAAAGTAAAAAGAGCAGCCGATCTGACCATAATGCTAACGCTACGCTGATGTGATATCAGTTCAGTGCAATTCTCCAAGCTCTATTTTAACCCCTCTGAGAGTATATGTAGCGATTGCAAAGCACGAACATTCGCAGGGCTTAGATTCTCCATATTCGTAGCTACCACAGTAATAAGGAATCAGGAGTGAATAGGAATGACAAACAGTCACCTAGGCTGCAGAGTTTGTGATAATCCTGAGTTTTTTTTCTCCTCTTGTAAATATCCAAGCTTAAGTAAGCACTGGGCTCCTTCGAAGCACGAACTGGCAGACATACGTGCATTTCTTAAAAGCCTGTACCAAGACAGGATGAGAAAACGGACTTTACACTGAATTTAAATTACATATATCACCTCTCGTCTCTGGGTTATGTGCCTAGTTTATACACATAATTAATCTGAAATTGTCTTGTCAATGGCAAGGATGATGGATTGACCACACTTTTGGTTTTTTTTTTTGTTGGAGGCTGTAACAATAATGCTGACAACTTAAATATTTTTTGCAGCGATGAAGAGCTTGGATAATCAGCACTTACCACGTCGGCCTCAAGGATCTGCCACCCGCTGTATAGTCGACTCCCCAACATACAGTGCAAATTGTTGTGTCACTTAAACTGAACACGTTGGTATGCTTGGCAAAAGTGAAGTTACCTGTAATGCCGTCTGTGTCAGAGGGAAATAAGAAAAGCTGAAAATTTCCCAGATTTCGGCCGTATAAACTTAACTCGTCTGCATCCATTAGTGCCATTTAAGTGACGAGAGAAACCCATTCATCGATGAAACTACTAAAAGCAGATGTAGGCAAACCCAGTGTGGTTCGCGTCTTGAGAGAACTTCCTTTGAGCCTAGTAGTGCAAGTTCATCGGAGATCTCACTTCTCTGGATTTCAGTGTTATCTAGCATCCAGCCATGATGCCATGAATTTGTTGTCGCTACCAGGCCCGTGCTTTATTGCAATTGAAGATTGTACGCGGTCTGTTCAAAAGATTAACTTTCTGTACCTGGGATGCTAAGCTTTTGTTTTTTATGGGCTTCAATATTCAGTTCCGTTTTTTATCCGTTCACAGTTTGCAAGCACGAAGTATATTTATATTTATTGAAGCTTGGTACAAGCTGTAACTTAAAGCTAAATTAATTCTAGCTTAAACTATTCTTTTTTTTTTAAATAATATTTGTATTTAGCTTAAATTAAACTAAAACTTAATAATAAGGGGAGAGGTCATGTGCAAGAGAGGAGAGATTTTCTAAGGGAGGATAAACTGGAGTTGGCCAAACGCAATATTCTGGACATTGGTTTGAAATGGCCATAGTTGGTGCGGTGGTGAGGGATACGAAAGAGCGGAACAGACCTTAGATTACGTGGGTTGGTGTGAAGGAAAATCATTTCTAGTAATGCGGGGGAATCTATCGTACCAGTTTGCAATTGGTGGACGAAGAGAATGTCAGCGGCTTCACGATGTTTTACAAGGGTCTGCAAGTTTTACAATTTCAACCTATCTTCATATGGGGGTAAGATATAGTTGTCGAGAGAAGAGTTGGCCTTGAGTATAACATGATCAATATGGGAACGGAAGTTTAACTCCCTGTCACAAATAATACCCAGATCGCGTATAGTAGAGACTGAGGGAATTGACTCGTTACGAAAGTAATATGTAGGTTCTGAGCGGTGGGGGGAGGCGTCTACGGGAGAAGGTTATGGATTGACATTTACCGACGTTAAGTTGTAAAAAGTTTTTGTCGCACCATGTGTGGAATGAATTAAGGTCGTTTTGAAGTAAGAGAGGATCTGTAGGGGTAGATATTACCTTAATGATTTTCATGCCATCCGCGTAAATAGATAGATCAGAGTGTTTTATGATGTGACCAACATCGTTTATTGTTAAGACAAATATCAATGGACCAAGATGACTGCTTTGAGGAACACCTGAAGTAGCGTTAATGGGATCAGAGACAGAAAATCTAAAGAGAACCCTGTACTGGCGTTTCTCTAGGTACGATCTAAGCCAGGTAATGAAAGAAGGTGGAAAACCGAGGCCTTTGAATTTAAGGTAAATAGTTAGATGACAGATTTTATCAAACGCCTTACTGTAGTCGGTGGTAATGACATCCACTTCCTTTCCATCCTCTAAGGCTTGCAGTGTTTTATAAACGAATTCGGTTAGGTTAGTCGTTGTGGACCTACCCCTTAAGAAACCGTGCTGTTGTGGGGAGAAGATGGATTTGCAGTGAAAATATAGTGAGCCGTAGACAATGCTCTCGAAGAGTTTGGGTATAGAAGAGAGTTTAGCTATGGGTCGGTAGTTAGAAATGTTCAAATATTTTTAATGCCTTTTTGATGGATACGGAAAATAAAGGAGGTCTTCCATAGTTTTGGGAAAACGGCTTGAGCGAGTGAGAATCGAAAAAGAGTTGTAAGGGGCTGATACAGAACATTAACACATTTTTTTTTTTAAATATAGCGGGAAGACCATCAGGACCGGGGGAAAAATCATCCTTGAGCCGATTAATCTTTTCGCGTAGCATATCAGTTCTTAAGTCAATTGAGATTAGGGAGGTTTGTGAGCAATTATTCAGGTAGCTGCAATAATCCAGGTCCAGTTGGTGAGCGTGGTCACTAAACGATTGGATGAAGAAGGTAGCAAAGAGGTTAGAGATTACTTTAGGGTCTGCAGATGATGTATTCAAGAGTTTAAGAGTGAAAGGGAACTCATCGGATTTTCTTTTGGCGTTAATAAATTGGTAAAAACGCCTGGGATCTGTGAATAGGCTTGATTGCATGCGGTCGAGAAATTGGAGATAGAGAGTTTCGCAGAGGATGGAAAAGCGGTGGAAGGCTTGCCGGTAATTTGTAAAATCTGAGGCACATCTAGATCTCAGGTACGTTTTCCATAATTTGTTTCTGACATTGCGAAGAGTTCGCAATTCATTATTATACCAGGGAGGGAATGACGAGCAGTTTTTTCGCGGTATATATGGGACGGATTGGAGAAGACAATTAAAGATTGCTGTGTAAATCAATCGAGCAGACATTTTCATAACTACATGGCATGAATGTAGTACATCCGTATGTGCATATTGAGAATAGAACAGAGGTGTCTTAATTAGTGAATCACATGAACCGGTGCCACATAGTTAGATTTGCATTCGATCTGTACAGACGACCAACAGCTGGAGGAGGACATTTTTCCAATCTTGCTTGCATAAATAGCATATTAAGTGCTTGTGCACTCCTCTTTTCTAGGAGATAGGTTCTTCTGTTCAATATTGAGCCACCCTCTAACACCACAATAACAAATGTTTATTATACGGGAAACACTAGAGCATTCCCAGAATCCAAGGACTACTGAAAAACAATCCCACACTGTGTTATCTAAGTCCCCACTATCACTATCCCCAACCGTGACACCAAACTTTTTCGTTCCATCATTTCGCTAAGACTTGGTGTACTGGCCTCGTTAAATTCACTCATAAAATTCGAAATTCCCTTGCGTTATTCACAGCAAGTATGCCACTCACCCACTACCGGATGCCCGCAAATGTCAAAAACACTAAAAACTACAAATTACTCGGCGTTGAAAGGAGAATCCTCTATTTTGTGGGATACGTACCGTACCGGATACGGGTGTACGCGGGCCTAAACATCGCACCCACGCTCACTTCAACGAAAAAATTTATTAAATTAAAATCATATGACGAACAAGGTCCCGCCATAAACGGTCTTCATCATCGTTAGTTTGTCGGCTGTTGACAATGACATATGTCATGAACCCTTTGACCCTAATAAAACGTATTGCTCTGTGTCTTTTCCTCTTGCGTCCCCCTTATTCGGCGCAGAGGACCCTAATTTAATATCCGACTGTTAACAACGCATGCAGCTGTGTGTTTGTAAGCTTGTGCTACTGCTGCTGGTTGATGGTGTTTACTTGCATATAATGTTACATCGTTTATGGCATAAAGAAGGATGACGAATAAAAGTACTCGTACAGAGGAAAAGTTGAAATAAAAATCCGAAACTACCCACATAAAGAAAATACTGTGCACACATTTGGTTGGGTAGTTTCTTAGTTAGGGTAGCTTTCTTACAGCGTGGCTAACAAGAACGATGTAGAAAAGGTTTTGAAGGTATTTCACAACTTTGTGTGACTTAAATCTTAAACTAGAAAGGTTGGAATCGAAAGAAGATTTCAAGTATAAACATTTTTCAAATCTTCTCATGGACAAGCCTTTTTCAAAATGAAGGCAGACTCCTTTTACGATTCGTCTGTATGAGGCACGTACCACTTTTAGGGGACATTTTCTTCAGAGCAGGTTTATCTTTCCAAAGCCATTTACTAAGGCTTATTGGAAGGATTTTATCACAGCCTGTGAATTTTGCGTTCTATTTTTTAAAAGTGTTTTTGGTAAAAGTTTTTTTAAAGCGAGGAAACCAATAAGTACTTCACAGCACCTGGCTTATGTTTCATACAATTTCCTAGAATGCCCCTTCAATCCGGCACCCAAATTGAGTGCATTTTGAGTTCTTCAGCTATTTCGTTAAGAGACAGGCCGCAATTTGCAGCCGTTTTTGAGTTGAAGGTGTCAGATTCCAGGAATTTAATCGCCGCTTGTCCTCTAACATCAGTATAGCCCTTTAGACTTTCCATAGTCGCTCTAGGATGTTGGGTTTCTAGCTAAACTTCTTGTCTAAAATGTTTGGTTCTATCTGTGAATATCGGAATTTTTGTATTTTCTTTGAGGACTTTTTCACCTTTCTAAGGTTCAAAAAAAAAAAAGAGAGATGCATACCGCCTTGTGCTATACCCTTATTAACGAACTTCTGAACAGTAGCGTCGTCCAGCCTTAAATTGATAATCCTAATTGTAAGCAGCTGGCATATCGAAGCACCACAATCCGTACTACAGTTCCAATAGCCCTGGTGTGCAGCAACATCTCAGGCAAATCCTGGGGATGCAACCCAGCCGCACTGAAATGGATGTATACCATGATGGTCAGGCCTATTGTAACGCACGGAGCTGTGCCTGCGGTAATAGAACCACGCTGAACACAACAACGAAAACCCTTGGCAAAGTACAAAGGCTAGCTTGCGTCTGCATAACAGGGGCTAGGAGAACCTGTCCCACAACGGTACTGAGAGTATTATTAGGACCTACTCCTCTACACTTAGTGCTAGAAAGAATTGTAAAAGAAACCAGACTAAGGGCGTCGGGAAGGGAAAATGCATCGCTCACAACAGCGAGAAATTCTTTCCAAATCAGTCCTACTTCTGGACTGGCCCAGAGATAATATGTTACTGCTTTGAAAGGAAATTCAACTGGAAGCTGAGCAGCAAAAGGGACTGGAATGGTGAAGTCAAAATATACCAACTAAAACAGAACACCACAAAGTGGTACACGGATATATCCAAAACATCCACAGGTACTAGGGTAGGTGTACACGGGCCCAGAACCAAGTACCATGGGAACATACCCCAGTATCTTCCAAGCAGAGGTCTACACCATTGAAGGATGCGCCCAATTCAACCTCGATACGAAGTATCGGGGGCAAGATATCGCGAAACTGTCGGATAGTCAGGCCACCATCAAGGCGTTAAGCTCTCATAAAAACAGGTCTACACTGGTGTGGGAGTCCCTCGCCAAACTAAGCCGACTGAGTGAAACCAACAGAATCACCCTCTACTGCGTACCAGGTCCCGATGTAGAGGAAAATGAGGCAGGTGATGAACTAGCTATGATTAGCCTCACAGATTACCTTTGCCGGTCCGGTCCGGACCCATTCTGCGGGCTTGAAGCGCATACGATACGGAGAGAGCTAAAGAAGGAGGAGGATTGCAAAAGAATCAAACTTTGGGAAGAAACACCAAAACTGAGACAGGCCAAGGAACTTCTCGCGAAAAATAAGCGGAAGAGAAGTAGGGTCTGCTTGAATGTCAATAAGAACCGATTACGCATCCTCACAAAGGGTCATTGTAGACTTAAGGAACACCTCAGGAAACTGGGCATAGAGCAACGCGGAGATTGTAGATTCTGCGGGGATGTTGAAGAAACCCCAGGGCACCTTCTTGAGATACTCTTGTTCATCAGGGAAATTGGACTGGAAGAGGTGCTCTAAGTCGAGTATTTCATCGACGGGAGCTAAAGTAGGGGAGCACAATAGATCTATAAGGTCGCAGTGCGCTTACACCCATAATCTATCTATCTACCTATCCAACAGCCCTTTGTCTGACATTGTTCAAAGCCCCCTTAAATTCGAAAAATTCCACCATATTGTACTCTTCGATAAAAAGTGATCCTTTGAAGTACCAATGAATGAAAGTCCGTTTCAACCGATTTTCCTTGTACGCATACTGAGAGGAAATTACAGCAGATTATATTTAATATTGGTTCAAATATGGATATGTATCGGTTTCTTAGCATTCAAGCTCTGTGAATAACGTGCAAGCTCTGAGGATACTACAAAGACAATTCTGTTTAAAAACAAGTCTTAAGTGTTCAGGCAAGTCTTAGGGCTTCAGCTTAGCTGTTGTCAATCTATTTTTATACTCGTTTATCTAGACTGCTTGATCATTTTGGAAAAACATTTTTAATGTGTGGCACGGTAGCCAAGGACTTAAAAAATCAACCAAGCTCAATTCGATCCAAAGGCTTTCTGCATAAGTTGATCAACGCATGTACAAACTTCCACACTTTACACACTTTTTTTCGTAGACTTCTGTGCAGAAAATTTGTTCATCTGCTCGTTCGAAAACCGATCAAATTCTTTTCTTAGAGTATTTTAGGCTGATAAAATGAAACACATATCTCACTCAAAATGGCGAATTTAATAACGAAGAACTTCGTTCATCTTTCCATTTTTTAGTACGCAAAAAATGGTTGTGGTATTCGGTAAAGTCTCCACTCAGCTTTCTTGCGAAATTCATTATTTGGGAAATTAATTCAAGGCGTTTCTGTGGGCGCCGTGGCTCAAGTGGTAAGTGCGTTGGATCGCTGAGCGTAAGGTTCGAGGTTCGAATCCCAGAGAACACCAAAAAAAATTTCACGGTCCCACCTCTCGCGAATGTCTGATAAACGTCCGAGAGTAATAACTGTCAAGAGAAAGCTTCTCCATTTTTCTTTTCGGATATGGCTCTAAACTGTAGGTCCCTTCCATTTGTGTGAAAAAATATAACACGCACAACACGAATGGTCGCGAGAAGCTAGGCCCTGGACCACATACGGTCTGTTGCGCCAAGAATTTGTATTTTTATTTGTAATTCAAGACGTTTCTATTTTTTTATTTATATAAGTATATTGCATATGTCGACTCACCTTAATTCTTCTTGTCAGACTTTTCAAGAGCTGTCTTACTGCAAGCAACGTTTGTCTAGAATTTTGAGACAGTTTAAAAATTTCGTGTCAATCCTTTCCAGGACATTTTTTTGGAAAACTGATAGTTTTTTGGAAAAGCGAAAATTTTCCAGCGTTAGAGTCAGCAAAGCTGTTTTGAAATGTAAAACAGCGTTCCTCCACGAGAAAGAACTCATTCTGGATGCTTTTTTGGATATAGAACGAGCGCTTAACGACGTGAGAACGGAGTCAATTAAGGCTGAACTAGGAGTAGATATGATAATAATAATTTTGATCGTAGAAATGCCTTACACCAGACTTATTAACTCAGAGCTCAGAAAAAGTGTCGTAAGGAAACGGTTACGGGAGGAACTCCACAGCGGGGAGTTATTTCTCGTTTGGTGTGGCTTCTAGTCGTTAATAGTATTCTGACCACTCTCAAATTCAAGAGAACAGAAGAAATCAGAATACCCAGAGGACATAGTATTATGATCAGTGGGAACTGAAAAAATGTATTTATGGGCGGAATCAAACGACGTAGGATTAAACCCAACAAAACCGAAATGGTAGCGTTCACAAAAAGGAAGAAAACTGATTAATTCGACCTGAATCTCTCCTTAGAAGCCAAGTATCTAGGAACGAACCTTAATTCGGAGCTCAAATGGAAGAGAAACAAAAAAGAAAAATTAGAAGGGCCTTATATCTGTGCTTTCTATGCGTACCACGGAACCTCCCGTCAACGATGGGGTTTGTAACTGATGAATCAAAAATGAATATACACTGCCGGCCATAAGTTTTTAACATCTATTTTGTCAGTCCATCGCACCTTGCTCCAGTCCTCCACCGTCCAATTTTTATGCTCTTTGGTCCACAGCAATATTTTAGGTCGATTTCGAGACCAGAGCAAAGGTTTTTGAACTGCTATCCGGCCTTTTAAGCCTGCTTCAATAAAGTGCCTTTTGATGGTAGTTAGAGAAACGGGCTGATGGAAACCAAAAATTGGATCCCAATTTATGGCCGGCAGTTTAACAACAGGTGCTCGAATTTCCTTTGTAAAAAAACTAAGCCCCCATTTCCTACAATCACAACTAAACTCACAATCTTCATGAGTAGTGAAGCTGCACTCAAGGTGCTAGACAGATACAGACTCTGCATGCCGACAAACTACAAACATGAAGTCCTTCTTTGCTGTGTACTCGGGCATATTAAATTAAAAGGTAACGAAATAGCAGATGAACTAACACGGAAAGGGTTAGCATTAAAAGCGAATTTCAGGCATGCATCGGTAGCTGTCCCTAAATAGAAAAATAGACCTTACAGCAACACAAAATATCATCACCCCCTGGGCAACCATATCCAACCGAAAAGGACTTAAAGTCTTTTGTCAATAAACAAAAAAAAACCATTATGGTAGGTGCACTAACTAAGCATTGAACGATAGGTGCACTGGTCGCGTGATTAGGCATCAACGCACCTGATTACTGCAGGAGTTGCCATGATGCAGAAGAAATCGAGACTATCAAGCAGTTGCTGTCGGATTATTCCAAGCTTCCAATTTATCGTTTCCACTACACGGGAAATAGACTTTTGAAGAGCCGAAGGATTTTTTTTGAAGGATTTGGTGCGAATTCCACGTGAAACATGATTATTTTAAGACCAACCGATGCACAAAAAAATCGGAGGCGGTACCATAATAGATAGGAAATCACAAAGGACCAAAAAGCCCACCTACAAGCACCTGGTAAGGTACACTTCCCTCATACTACACCAAACAATGTGTACACTGTGTACAGCCTGTACAAGTACATCGAAAAGTCCTAATATTTTCCAGGCCGAGGGTTACGCTACAGAAATTGCTCCGACATTAACCTGAACTCAGGCATTATAGGTCCCTCCATCCATGTATTCACAGACAGTCAAGCGACGCTCTGAGCTCCGTCTTGATTTAGTCCAAATCAGTCCTTTGTTCTTTGGTAAATCTGCAAAGATTGGCCCTACACAGCAAAGTAAAGTTTTGCTGGGTATCGGGTCATATAAGTGCTGAAAGCAACGAATCTGCAGATCTGCGAAACCAAGACCGTCAATCATTATCCATGAATGGTACTTGCATCGCAGAAACCGAAAGACTTGCCATTCTCGGTGTGTGTATCAACAAACTTCTTCGATGAAACGATGACATAGTCCAGGTCGCCAAAAATGTCCAGGATTCCTTAAGCGGTTCAAGAAATTCTTTACCCCGTCTGATCTGGCCTCAATATATAAGGCATTCATCCGCCCAAAGATGGAACATAACGCCCACATCTTGTCTGGTGCCCCCCAAGACCGTTTTGCACATTCTAGATAGGGTCCAGAACCGCGCGATAGAACTAATAGGTGCTAGAGACATTGTGAGCTCCACTAGAACATCGTAGAAATGTCTCTTGTCTTTCCCTGTTTTATCGCTTTTTCCACAGAAAATGTTCCAGCGAAATAGCCCTTTGCATTCCTCTCCTTCAAAATTTCACCCGCAATACGCGTCACGCTTCGAATGCACATCAGTTCACCTTCAAGCTCAAATTCGGACGTACCGTCAAATACAGTGATTTGTTCATAAGCCGTACGACACGTATGTGGAATGATCTTCCAGGCTCTGTGTTTCCTCATCACTAGAACCTTCAAGCATTTAAAGCCAACATGCACCAGTACCTCCCCTGTTCCTCTTCAGCCCTCCTTCAAACGCACGTGCCCAGAGAAATCAGCATAAGGGTATTCATACCCCCTTCGGCGCAAGCGAATTATAAAAAAAAATCTGCTAACCAGGTAAGGATATGATCTGTGCATTGGATCCAAACAGTTTTTTAGAATCGCTGATTCTGCGCTTAAATATACACTACACAGATGGGAAAGCAAAATGTGCATATCCCACTGGAACAACATTCAAGGGCTGAGACAGGCTAAATGTCCGTCAGACCCTTTCATAAAAAAGCAGAAGATATTCTCAAATTTTGCAGAGACGACATAAGAAGGCTTGTGAGCTTTCTTTCCGGTCATTGTTAGCTCAAGGACCATCTCCATACTCGTAGAATGAGCATCACTGAGGATACCATCTGCCGCCACTGTCTCGAAGTGGATGCAACCACAGAACACATATGTACTACGTGAGTGGGAGTGTGTGCCTCTGTGCCACAAAACTATTTAAAGAAAAAATTAGACGTTGTCGTGATAATTTCATTCAAATTCGCTAATTGTCAAGGATTGATGATTGCTGGTATTCTTACAGTGTTTTGTAGCACAAACTTGTCCTGGTTTCAAACGTAGCACAAATGAATTCCCAGCCAAGTAAGGATGTTCTTGTATCTATTTTTGTCATGGCACACTGTATGCACATAAAAAGGACGAGAAAAAATTACTTATTTGCCATAGTGCCTAAGTGGGCAGCCGGTTAAAATAAACGAGATGCGAGTTCTCAAATACGATCTCAAATCTATAAATCGTCATTACAGTCAAGGATTTAGACCACTCTATAGCCCAAACTCTACAATCTGTGGAGTCCTTTTACTTTTGCAATTGTTTTGCACCACTCGCTCAGTTAGTCCCGTCTCTTGACGGCCAATATCTCAATGGACTCTGTCGTCGGTCGTCGGTCGCCGGTCGTACCGCTTACGTCCTTTTTCGGGGTCGATCCTTTGGTAATAAAAAACCAAAAGTTCGTTCCAGCTCTTTTAGCCGTTGTTCGTTTATTTGTTTTACTCGTTTATTTTCGTTTTTTTTTTTGTTTTTTCTTCGATGTCCTTTTTTTACGCTGAAACTTTCAACAAATACTCGTAATAGAAACGCAATAAATTGGAAGAATTCCTTGATTGAGAAATATGAAAGTCCTCGCCGGGTAAACATAGGCGGGGAATGGATGGGTAAGTCCAAGAAATGGGAAAAAATTGATTTCATGTTTGACAACCATCACCAGGCGAAGTATATGACGGGGAAAAGGAAAACGAAGGCATATTTGTCCTTTTGTCCTTAAATTATCGTTGGACTGGCATGGACAGCAATGAGGAGGGGCGGGGGGACAATTCGGAGTGATGTACTTGACAACCGAAGACGAAGACATGGTCGTCGAAGACGGCACGCAATTTTGCCATCTGTCAAAGTCGATTTTGGAAATGGAAATGATTATTTTTATGAGCGTTGAGATTTTGCCATTTCAGAGAACGTATATGGCGAGGGCTAGCCGACATAACCCTGATTATGTATGGCAAGGGGCCTGGTGGCTTTCACGATGGATTTATCAAGTGCGGACCAGTACAATGTGTAATAAAATATGCGTCAGCTAAATAAAATCGTACGACATTAAATTTATTTATTACGTTTTATGTTATCTGGACAAATTGTCGCTGCGGAATGCCGTAATGGACACTGACATTATTTTTTTTGGTACAAAATGTATACGCGTCCTATTTATTTTCATTTAATTATATCTTCTATGTGTCATTTCAAGGACGTTGTGGTGGGAGTCATGGTATGTTAAAGTTTCTGGATTCGTACAATAATTGGAGACGACAGAGAAAACTCTATTATTTTATGCTTAAGTAGAAGTAGAGCAGGAACAGTTAACGTGAGGAGTGAATTTTCTACCTTTTTCCCTGAGCTTCGGATAATGGTAAATAAAAATTCCTGAAGAATTGATTTGTATTTAAAAAAGCTGTTCATAGCTGAAAGATAATAAGGATAACACATCCCAAGTGGTAAACAAAAATTTTCTCGACTATGACAGAGCTTAGTGACAATTAAATCGTGTCGAATATTGAGTCGAAGCCTCTTTTTAAACTTTTAAGGTTGATGATGGCCTTCTCTCTTTTTTCTGTTCACCTTGTTTTCAAGACGATTTCAAGAGGATTTTGGGTCTCACGGTGAATAAGGGCAATACCAAGCTGTCAACAAGAAAGGGCAACTCACACCTACTCACTCACAGGCATATATAATAGATGCGATCAAACGAAGAATAACTTTAGCCCACGGGTGTTTCTTTGGGCTAAGAAGGCTATTGAGTAGCAAATCCCTCTCTCGTCCTTTTCTATGGCGCAGAGGCGTGGACTTTGGTAAAAGTGGGTGAGGTTGTTCTTGGCTGTTTCGAGTGATTTTCGGTCCTATTTGCATAGGGTTGTTAGGCAACAGCGACTTAGCCAGATGAGTGAAGTTCCAACGACTGGGGTTGCTGGGTCATGTAGAGCGTATGGACCCCAATGCACCTTCGAATCCACCCCATGGGACGGCGGAGTAGGTGGCGAACTAAAGTAGAAGGGGACCTCACACGACTTAGGGTGCGAAACTGGGGGCAGTTATGTAGTTAAAAATCGAGCTGGCTGGAGGCGATTGATGGTTGAGGCCCAAATCAACCCCGGATTGAAGCCTCTCCTCAAGTAAGTAAGAATTTTGATAATGGCACTACCCAGACTTCCTAACAATTTCAAATTTCAATCTAGCATGGTGGAGATGTGTTGCACAGACACTACTCGATAAGCATTGCTTGATGAACATTTTTTTCTTCTGTCGAATTTCAGCCCGAAACCTGAGGAAATTTAATTAACATCTGCTTTTCTTTAGCGATGTGCAACTACGGCGGGAAAATCAAACACCACGAGCCCAAGAGAGGCAAAATCCTGGATCATAAGAAGGAGAAGACATGATTTTAAAAGCTTTCCCTATGAAGGAATGCTTTCACCGGTGGTACCGTAGGAGTGCTACCGAGTATTCATAAAGGATTTCACCCCCCCAGCGCATAAAAGAAAAATATTTTGCGAAGACAGGTTTCAAATAGCTTCTTCTCCATATAACGTCAACGCTGACAGGATTGCAAATCAAACGAAAAACGTTTCTCGAAGATCCCAAGACGAATAAGTAGACGAATTATTTCATCGTTATCGCTGTTGTATTCGTATTCGGTATTCGTAGGCCACATGTAGTCATTCCTTTTAATCATCATTCTCAATCAGACCCGTTTTCAAAAACATCCAATTCAGACTGTTCGCAGTGTTCTATTGCCGCCTGCGTAACCAAGAAGTTGTATTGATAAAATAGTAGATGTCACTCAGCCTTAAAACTCCAGGAATATTGATTGTATCCGCGATGTCACTTTCGACTCTAACAGAGCGACAGAGATTTTCCATCATCAATCTTGATTCCATTGCTGGATTAAAACTAGATACTGAGACAAATAGCTAGCTATTCCTCTTCAGACTGCGGTCTTGAAATCGATAAATAGATCGTGGGTATCAATCTGGAATTCTTTGATTGTCCTCGGGACTTGCCATGGAGTGAAGGCGAATGAACAGTTTATCTCTAAGGTATCTAAGCCTTTGGTCTTGTAGAATTTAGGTCCAACTATGGCTGCTTCAGTTTCCTTAAAGTTAGAGATTGTAATTGTCAGTGGCCTTCAGGTTGAAAGTAGACTAACTAACAGCGTGCACAGCCATGTAACTGTCCACAGAAGTAACTTGTCAAGCATTTCAGCACTGACGGCTTCGCCTCTGCAGTGTTCCTGTTTTTGTCCTTATAAACCGAACTGGTAAGGAAAACATTAAGTTGTATTGTTTATAGATGATATAATCCCCGTCGAATTCCAACTGGTGGTTGACCTGATCCTACCTTGGCCTCCCAAATCACTGCAGCATCTTCCAGGCCTTGTTGTGCATCAAGTACAATGTGATATCGAAACGGGATATCATCATTTTTACTGGCAGCCAAGCCCCGATCAAATCTCTGGAATCCGTCACCTTCAACTCTCGATCTGCCCTAAATTGTGGCCTGTCTCTTAACGAGATACCTGAACAATCCAATATCCACCTTATTTGGGTGCCGGGCCACAGTGATATTACAGGCGAGCTCGCCAGGCAGGGTACAACCGTACAACAATCTTTCAACGGATAAGGTGGACCTCGGTATGCCTATCGCTACAGTTAAAATGCTACTCAAGCTTAACACTACAAACAATACCAATCGCTGATGGGTAAATGCTTAATCACTTGACAGACCTGGCCTAAACTTGATCTTAAACGTTCCAACTGTCTTATAAGACGGAAAAGGGGGTTCATCGCCAGCATAGTAGGTGTCGTTACAGGGCACTGCATTATCGAAAAGCACGACGCTGGGCTGGCGATGGGCTCCCTGGGCACTGATGGGGAGGAGGAAGAGGCCATTCTACATCTTCATTGTACATGTGAAGCTCTCTCCGCTCGTAGGAAACTGCATTTAGGGGCTACTTCTTCAACAACCTTCCCGAACTGGCTAATGCTAGTTTGGAGCCATGTAACGCAACGTCGCATGTCAGCATACTTTCTTAATGTGTCCCTGTGCTAATTGATTGGTTCTCACTGGTGTGGCTTCTTAAACTGTACCCACAATCAGAGCAAGCTAACTTCTCTGTCCTTGAAGTGCTGTGTATATTGAACGTTAATTTATGTTTAGTCTATAATAAGAGGTGTGAACCTCACTTACAGTAAAAGTTCAATTCAAATGTCCAACCTTATTACTAAGCACGCAAATAATTCTTCACAGTCTGGACGACATAAACGAAGGTCCTTTGTTCATTATGCAAAAGAAAAAAAGAAACCCTTCTCCTCAGCTCAACTGGACATGTCAATGCCTATCTAACAGCAACAAGCTATCTTCAACCCTGCACACAGAATCTCATTAAAAGTTTCAGATCATATACAATGTCGGCTGTGACTGCCCCCGATTTTTACAAAATCAATAAAAATTCCTAGTCAATAACTTTGGCAAGCCATCTTAACAGCCCGCCGTCAACACATTAAATATTTATTCATTCATCCATTTATGGCATCATCATAGGCGAGGAGACTTTTCAAATTATTTTCACAGTCCAACAAACTTTCCAATAAAAACTGAGAACTTTTTTTTTCTCTTGGCATTAGCTTCGCATGCAATTATCCTTCAAATATCCCATAAACAGGTTTTGCTTTCCTTTCTTTTATTACCAATTAAATGTTCAAAAGCAATTAGAAACAAAATGCCACAGTACAACAAGTATATACCGGGCTTTCACCCACAAAAGGACGAGTCATTTCTTGGCGACATTCTTAGCATAACTTCCTTGAAAATTTCGCCCTTCTCTCTGAGAAATCAACTCAAATGGACATAAAATTCGCAGACCAAAAGGCTTGCACCTTTTCAGTAGACAAAATAAAATATCCTAGAATCTTGTCCTGGTTTTGGCCATTTCTACGATTTTAATGAAAACAATTTGCACTTACTCTCGGAAGCGGTTAAATGTGCTTTAAGGCAGACAGCACTAAAACGAAACGGGTTCTCACGCAGAGTGGATCACTATGTCCCAGTGGTAGCAGTTAAAGGACTCATCTACGACCGTTTAGGGCAAAATAATTACAACAAAAGCATATGGTTAGGATCTCGGATGGGGCTGGCATACTATACCCATAGAGGCAAATTGGCTAGAGGTTTAAGGGTTAAAATTTAGGGCGTACATTTGTTGGACTATCTTTCTGTTTGCGTTCGCAGGATAATAAAAATTCCATCTTCTCTAAGGATGGAGAAGTACAACTCAAACTGCCAACTGTAGAAGATGGAGAAATAAAAGTACACAAATTGACTGAAATGGGGCAAGGCAAGGGCAAGGGATTCACATCGTCTTCTCTCGTCCGTACGTACACAAGACAGGATCAACGATAGGAGAAATTGCAAATAAAAGGCATTTTATTAGTACCGTAACCCGGTACACGCGTTCTCTCCTTCCGTTGCGCATCATTTGCTTCAATATTCTCCGTCAGGATCACACAGCGAAGTGCCAGTGCCAGTGCCAGTGCTGGTAGAATTTAGTATCCGGGACTAGTGGATTGAGATGCTTGCTATTTCACTTGTATCTTTTAATTGTATTCTTCGTTTTTATGCCTGTATATAGCAAAGTCCTTACGACAAAGGGGTACAACTCTGTATCACGCAGCATGGATAAATCTCAGCTTAAGGCAGTGTCAGTATATTTCTATTCTCATTGCTGCTATACCTGCTGTACCTGTAAAACTGATTTATTTGCTCTTCCTCATCAGTAATACCGGAGGGGATTCTGTCTAGGACGACGACGACGAACAGGACTTTTTTTTTTTTGTGTTTTTTCTACACACAGAGAGAGCGAGATAGAGAGAAATGGAAGTGAGTGACGAAGTAATTTGAGTAAATGTTTGCGATACTGTGCACGTTCAAACGAATTGTCAATCTCATGTCTGATGTACGTCATTTTGAAATTGGCAAAATGCCATGACGCGACACGGTGCAACTGGATGGCGAATGAGTGTGTGTCTACATCCTTAAGGCGCTGTCAGGATTTGCGATAATAGTAAAAAAAAAAAAAAAAAAAACATTTTGTTGACAAACTTTAACTCGGGCATTGATGCATTCATAATATTTTCTCATTGGAAGTGCATCATGTAGCCCAAGGGGTGTTCCTTGTCACAAGCATCCAAGCTGAAACTGCACAAGAATCGTTGAAGAAAAAAAAAATGAAGAAAAAGAAAAGGGAACCAGAAACAGCTTCAAGTGGGAATAGCCTTTTGCGCGAGGACTTCCCTGCACACAGGATATGAATAATTCTTTGGTGGCAAGTGCTTTTGCATTTCTGCATAAATAAATCTCTGGAAAAGGACTTGCCCTCACCCGGTGGAGGATGTCAAAAGGACATCGCTGTAGGTACGCGAGAGATAAAGTTTAGTAATGCAATGATGAACAGACTCAAAGGAAAGGAAATTAGATTTTCATCGTCGTCGTCTTATGGCAGCGTCCTTTTTTTTTCTCCTAGCTTAATGGGATGAGTGGTACCAATGTGGGAAATTACTTCCAAGGGGGAATATAACAGGCTTGGGATTTGTTTAATTAGTAAATTTTTCTGGCTTTGGTTTTCTGTAGCGTGGAAGTGGGAAATCGAGTCAGGAACTTTCCTTCGTAGGAATTGAGATCGTGATTTGGTAGAAGGACAGCGGAATTCATTGAATGTTGTTGGTGAGACGATGAATGACGGATGGTGGCCTTATTAAAATTGGGTCTTATGAGCGTTGCAGGCAGGTCTTGTAAAATCATTTACAATAATCAAAAGTATGGACTGCCGTTTATGCAAGGGGTCTGGCTAATTATGCAAATAAACTGCCGGTACCGAATCTGGATGAATTTGACGTAAAGGTTAATCCAGTCTTCAAAAATAACTCCATGGAGATTGATACCAATCCAACTACTTCAGCTGGCCGGAGTAGCAAGAGATAAACGGCAGTTTAGAGCGACCTTTGAAGTAAAGGAGCACGATGCCAGGGAATTGACTGCCGCTTGGCTATCAGTGGGAATGGGAATTATCCCTGACAGATAGTACATATCACTTCAGCCAGGACAGGGCTTCCTTAATCGCCATGATTTCCGCCTGAAAAACGCTACAATGATCAGGGAGGCGGAACCATAATTTTAGGTTGAGCTTTTCGGGGAAAACACCACATCCAACCCCGCCTTCGGTGTGAGAGCCATCAGTGAAAATGTGTACCGAGCTGCAGTCGATAGAGGGGGAATTGTTCAATTCATCCCGTTCAGGGATGCTCGTACAGAAGTTTCGGTCAAAACTCATTTTTGGCGGGGTGTGGTCTGTATTTTCATGTTTGAAGTTGAGGAGATCAAGTATGGAGGAGTGGCCAGTGTGATAGCTGGACCACTGAGAGGAGGCTTTCAGACGGATGGCTGCACAGGCATCGATCTGTTTGCCGAAAATATCTAGGGGCAGCAAGTTGAACATAATATCCAGTGGCGCTGAATGAGTAGCTCTCAGTGCACCACTGATGCAAATGCATGCAGATCTGTCCACCTTAGCTAACTGAGTAAGGCGGACAGCCCTATTAAGAGCGTGCTACCATACCCATACAGCCAGTGAGTGATTTGGGGTTTCATACCCCAGCTCCTACCTATGGCCTTTTGCAGGAGCAGAGAGCCGCCATAGGCTTTCTTGACGCGTTCTAGTAGATTGACTTTCCGGTTTAGTTTTCTGTCCAGCAAAAGACTCCGGCATTTTGCTTTATCAGTGAAGGTAAGACTGGTGCTATTTATCTTGGGAGGGTCTATGAGTGGAACTTTATATTTCCTCGTGAAGAGGATGAGTTCCTTTTTGTGGAGTCCGCATTTGGAGGCCCATCTGATGAGGCGAAGGAAAGCATATTGGAGGATTTCCTTGAGAGTATCCGGGTGCTTTCGTAGGTCATCATCATAGGTGATCACTCTGCATCCTGACCTGTCCAGGTCCACCAGTAGCTCATTTACTGCCAGGTTCCACAGAAGAGGTGTTTGTTACGTTGTCAAGGTAAAAAAATAAAACGGGGGAGAAAGAGGCATTTCGATCAAATTGTAGACCTGTTTCCATTGAGCTAACTCGTTTGCATGCATGAACAGTGAATCAAACACTTTTCTATATGAGTTCAAATGCAGAAGCTCGCCTCTAGCTTTAAAAATCATCTAGATTGTATCCAAGTTCATGAAACTAATTATTCTCCCCGAGGTCGTATTTAAGTATTCGGTTGGTGTACCGAGATTGGCTTTGTAGGGCCCTCGTTCTAACAGTCTCACGAGTGGTTAACTCGACCCTTATCAACAGTTCCTGTAGAGTTGCTTTCCATGTTGTTGTATTGTGCTCCACTAGAGGGATACCATGTTAGCTACATAACCTAATCCAGTCATCGAAAAATTGCAACTTAAAGCGTATTTGGTGCATTGCAACTAAATGCGGAAGGCGTTGACTAGGGAACGACATTGCTTTCAAAATGTATAGAAAGAGCCATCTTTAGTGTAAAAACGTACAACGGTGGCAGTCCGGTTTCCAAGTATAGCATGTAGTTTGGGGTATTTTCTGGCAGCCTGAAGGTTTTTTTAAGGAGTTTTTCCGTTTCTTCATATTGACCAAACCCATTCCGGAAGACCATAAATTTGGACTTGTTGGTGTTCACTTGCAGATTCCATAGATTGCAATCTGTTTATCATATTTTGCATCATCATTGGTGTTTCAGACAGAATTACAATGTCATCAGCGTGCATTAGAACCTTCATTTTAACTCCAGCGAATTCAATTCCTCCTGGCAAATAGATTGGTAGGTCATCCAGGAATATCGAAAAGAATAGGGGACTCATGAGACAACCCTGCTTGACACCCATCCGTGACTCAAACCATCTCAAAACGTCTTTGCAAACGTCCAAACCAAACTGGGATTATAAAGAGCGGGATATCGTACCCAACCCATATTCTTCATTCCGTGCTTGGGATGAATTGTGATCTCCCCGCAATTCAATCGCAAATTTTCGATTGTTTTTTTTATTATTTTTTGACTGAAAAAATAACTGAAAAAAATGCCAATTATGAAGCAAATATCTGTTATCGAAGGTACAGTCTAAAAAAAAAATCCCCGAATACAATTTTATGGTTCAACAAATTTTCTATATTAATTCCTTTTTTTCTGTTAAAATTCTCTATGTATGTACATATTTCTAAAAATAGAAACTGATGCTAAAGTTGAAAAAAAAAAACAAATTCAATCTGCATCCATTTTTTAATCCAGCTACATTCACTGGATTCCTACCCGGTTGGGTCATTTGGAAAAGTTCTACTTGTTTATGAATTTGACGTGTGAAAATGACTACATAAAATTGTTTAATTAAAATTTCAAATATGAATCTGAATAATGAAAATATTTGGAGTTTGGTAGATTAAATCAATAAACTCGTTACAATGCTGCATTTAAGCGTTCTGTGTCCCAGTTATTGGTTATGAGGCAGATCCGACCTTCAGCTTAGCATAAGAAGCCTTTCTCCCTTCATAATCTTTGTATCGCTGCAAGTGTCAAATTTACAACTCGATTTATTCATCATTGACTTAATGCGTTCCACATTGAATGCATTACTGCTGACCTTGTCATGCCAACATACCCACCCACAGCCCACATGGATACGAGGCACATTTACACCGAAACTAATCGATAGGCACTCCACACATCGTCCGACAATCAATTAGATATTTAAGGATGTGCGGAGATGGTAGTCCTTGCAGGATAATCGTTAATGTTCCTTTACACTTAAATGATTTCACCAATTTGGCACTGAGATTTATTGGATTCAACGTATAAGGAGGTGTAAGCAGGAGGCCATTTAAGTGTCATGTTTAAGTTACACCAAGCGTTATGCAGTTGAGTTTTGCTACTTAAATTGGCCGTTAAGGCATGTATAAGTGTCAACTAATTGAATAAGGAGCCTATGCCCAATTTATCTTTCTTTTGTTGGCCTCCCTCAGCCCCCTAGCATGTGTCACCCTGTAAAATTGCTGGCAATTTATAATTTCTCACAGTAGTGAGTGGGTGTACTGCCACACCAAATGTACTCCTACTCATACACTTCACTTAAATGGAACCGTCGTCATCTGGCCATAACAAATGTACTAGACTCATCTTTCTTCGTGGACGACGACTACGACGATGGAGGACGGCAACGACGACGCCAGCTTCGTGCACCCCTCGCTGCTGTAGTGTCACAATAAATTTTGGCGTAAAAAAGTTGAGCAAAAGCAAATTCTCGTTATATTTTTCCACAGCTCTGCACAGCCCGCCACCGACCAAACTTTATGGGAGTCATTAATTAAAGACCAAAATTAAATTTTCAACCCTCCCCGGAGGAGGCGCCACCCCCCTACCGGATGGCTACGAAAGAGCGAGAGAGAGTGCATTTGCACAGAAACTTTAGACTTTGGCGGTACCACTTAAATATCTCACTTTGTATGGAGTTTTGTTAACTTTGGTGGAAGTTGTTGTTCGCCAACAAATGGAGGTTGATGAGCGTGTACGACTGTACAGATTCTACGTCGTCGTACGAGTAGGGCATCGGAGATGGCTGCTCCACTAGGGATGATGTGAAATTTCGCGAAACAATTTTGGTCTGCATAGAGCTACTTTTGATGTTGTTTCATTTTATTTTTATTTGTTTATTTATTTGAGTTTATTTTTTTTTTCTGACAAGGCCAGCAAGCGAAGGATATCCGATTTGTAAGGAATTTTGTTTCACATTGGTATTTGCGTTGCAATTTTGCGTTCACCCTTGAATTTATGTTGCTAGCACTCAAATTGAATGGGAGCCATAGTTGCATACTTTTGATTACTCTTACTGTTGTCTGTGCGTGCAATTTTATTAACGTTTAGAGAATTTCGGTCTTGATGGAGTATTTACTTCATTGTACTTTATGATGGGTTTTGCAGGGTCAGCCAGTTTCTAGTTAGTTGTCTGCTGCGTCTGAAACTTGTTTGCGTTTGGTTTACATCGTAACTGGTAGACGTTTGTATCTGGTTGGTGGATTACCTGAGTTTTCTTTAGTCCTTCAATGCTTTTGCTACTTGGCAACGTATTGACCATTTCGAAGTCCAGCGACCATTTGTTGTCTCTCAAACTGGTGATAAAAGGTGAAGTGTGGAATATTGTCAGTGTAAGGACTGAACCGAATAAAATCTGTAAATTTTAAAAAGGGCTATACGTCCCAGGTAATAATAATTCAAAACCATTTTATTCTCAAATTAGGTTTCAGACTCGGTAGATTCAGTTTATATTTGATTTTGGTTAGGTGCAGTCAAAAATATTTTTAAATGATGACTAAAGAGGAAAGCCGTATAAAGATCATCGACAAATGGCTCGAAAATCCTTCGCGACCACACCATTTCATTGCCAAAAACTTAAAGATTGCACGCAGTACAGTTGATTCTTTTGAAGGAGAGATCCTTCCACAACCAGAAACATCGATTGGAGTGGAAAAGTTCGGATCGAAATATCTCGTGTGGCAAGCTCTTTGCCAATGTGGACACAGAAGCACGCCGTTTGTCACAACTGGATCAATCATCGCAGAAATTTACATAAATGAGTGCCTAAAAAAACATTTACTGCCTTCAACACGAAGGTTCAACATTATTTTGGCCAGATTTGGCTTCTGCTCACTATGCTCAAGCGACGTTAAACCTGCTTGTGGCCAAAAACATAGATTTTGTACCAAAAGACATGAACCCACCTAATGTCCCACAGTGTCGTCCCATTGAAAGGTACTGCGCATTGGACCATATTAAGGAAAAGCGAGGAGTGTGCTAAGGACCATAAGGATTTTAGTGCCAAATGGAAAAGAGCATCCAAAAAGGTCACGAATGTAACTGTCATCAACCTTATGAAGGATATAAGAAAGAAGTTGAGAAAAGAATGGGAACCTAAATAGCTTTTCGATTTTATTAACTGTAAACAAATTTTAAAAAAATTTAGTTTTAAAGCAAATAAAAATTATTAACATAAACTATCACAAAATATTAATTTTTTCGCTATGAAGTTTCAAAATTTTATTCGGTTCAGTCCTTATACGCTCCCCAAGTTGGTTGCAAGCAGAGGGAAAGAGGTGCATTCTGGCTAGATTTTCACAACCTCATCAAGGATATTCCATTGGAAGAGCTTTTGTTTGTGGCTGGAGATTTGAACGGATGTATCGAGAAGTAAAACGAAGACTATTCGAAGACTATGATTACTGGATATGGATACCCTGGAGACTGGGATACGACGCCAGGAACTCTTCTGGTGATATCCTAAGCATTTGCTAGTCATACGGTCCAATCATGCTAAATACCATGTTCGTCAAACAAAGCCAACACTTAATCACCAGCGGCCGAAATGAAACCCAGATTGACTACTTTTTGGTAGTCAGTTTCATGAAGTCCACGGTTCAAGATTGCAAAGGGATCTTGGGAGAGGCGATCGCCTGGAAACACCGTCTGCTCCTAACAGAAATATTTATGGAGACGTCGAAAAAGAAAAACAAGAAAACAAAGGTTCCAATTGCTACAATCTGGATAAATTACCTCCGTAACAACATCGACGAAGTTGAGGTTGAAAAGTGCAGAGCACAAGATATGTGGGATTCCCTACAGCGGCCTTGCGTAGAGGGAGCTAAATCCCTGGTCGGAGTCTCAAAAGGACACTACCAACATGACAAAGAAACATTATAGCGGACAGAGGAAGCTAAGAGTCATTCAAAGCCTGGTCAAAGCGCACCTCTAAAACTAGAGATGATAAAGCTCGCCTCGCATTGGAATATAAACGTTGCAAATGTATCGCGAAGAAAAATTGTATCCAAATTCAACTCACCCGACAAAACAACTTGAACAAGGGTACAACCATTTTCAAGATAGCCGCCCAGAGAAGAAGAAATGCTCAGGAGATTCGTCCGCCGAAGTTAACAATCCTCAAAGCCAACTCCTTGTGGGCGACAAAAAAATTCTACAGAGGTGGCGACAGTATTGTGAGGAACCTTTAAACGACGAGTTTCCCCGGCGAAGAAAAGTACCCGACATAAGAGTCGATGAAGTTGGGAAAGTGGTCAAATACCCCAAAAAGCGAAAAACAGTTGAGCCGGATGAGTTACCCTCTGAGTTTTGGAAAAAGATGGGAAACATCGGGTCTCATGAGAGGCGATCCAATGCCTAATCAGTGGAGGGAAAGTTATTATCCTCCTTTGCACAAAGGAAAGAGTGATACGGGAAACTGTGATAATTACCATTCTATTGAGCTGATGTCACATACCATGAAAGATCGTTGGGCGGGTATTAGGCGGCTATTTAATGCGGGTTCGTCTCGAGTAAATCAACCACAGATGCAATCCGAAGTATAAGGATCATAATGGAAAAAATATCATGTTTCCAAGATTTGCATATGGTGTTGGTTGATTTTGAAAAGCATTCGACAGACAACCAAGAGATCTGATATGAATCGCTCTAAGACATCAAGGAGTTGCAGGAGCCTACGTACAGATGATCATGGATATGTATGACGGAGCAAAGACAAGAGTACGATGCCGCGCCGGAGTCACCGAAGAGTTCCCAATTAAACTCGGTGTGCACCAGGGAATCGTCTTAAGTCCTTTATTATTTAATGCGGTCTTAGATTATCTCCTTGAAGCAAAATAGACGGACCTCAAATCAGTTATTCTTTCCTGACGATGGAGCCATCAAAAATGAGGATTCAACGTCCTACAACGAGCACTTGATGTATGGGTGGATATTTCCACCCATATATTTCGAAATGGGGATCGAATCTGTCCAAAAAAGACAGAGTACCTGTACTGCCCATTCCCTGATCCACTCCAACCTAGTCCAGACATTTATTTGAATGGAGAAGTGATGCCCAAGTGCGAAAAGTTCGAGGATCTGGGATCTATGATCCAGTACCGACGCAACTATTGATGACGACTTCAATCATCGCGTAAGCGTAGGGTGAATGTAGTTGCAGAAAACTCTGCTATCTTCCGTGACCGTAAAATGTCTCTAACCTCAAAGGAGGTTGCGCTCTACACCGCAGTTCTTCGTCCCGCGCTCACATACGGTTCGCTGGACAGTGTACAAGAATTATGAGAGCAAATTAACGACAGCTGAGATGAAGATGCTTCGCATGACAGCAGGAGTAACGAAGCTTGATCGAATTAGAAGTTCGACGATGCGAGGAAGCCTTCACGTCAGAGAACTCATCTCGAAAAAATTGGAGCGGGACCGTCTCAGTTGGTATTGTCATGTTCAAAGAAGGGATCCTACGAACCCTGTCAAAGGCAACGCCAATCAACGTTCCCATACAAGCGTGGAAGAGAGGTAGGCCGAAAAGCTCCTGGATTACGCAAATGCAAAAAATAGCAGCAATTGATTGGCATCAGCGACGAAGTGATCCGAAACCGGGAGGCCTACAGCTACTTCTTGATTTCAAATCGGTTAACCCCATACGCGAACCAGTAGGGGTGCAGTAAAGTGGCAAGTTTATGATCCCTATAATCCTGATCATAACCTCGCCGGACAAAAGGAGTAGAATAAGAAACCAAATATATCCTTATCTTTCTGTGTATGTAGAGATTTGTTTAATACGTACATATGTATCCTCGAAGAATTTTGCGAAGTCCCGTCGCCTTGACGAACCTTTTCTGAGCATTCACTTTCAAGTAGAAAATTAAAGTGAAACCTATTATCTGCCAAAGAATTGTACGTGGAATTTATAAATGCAAACGATTCCTTTAAATGGCATCCTAGATGCCACGAATAGTTTAATGAATTCTCCTTTCCCTTTTGTGGCATGCGTTAGGCGACAGCATCGTTCGTCTTTCCCCAGACCATCCCCCTATCTCGCTTTTAATTGGAAGCTTATGGTTTTGACCTGGATACCAATTCTCTGAATTCAAGTACATCACGAGATCTTACTTCATTCACAAAAATTCCTGATTTTCCACACACACATTAACTTCAGTCGCAGTCATCAAAAGCTCCGCAATTAGTCCCGCAATACCAAGAAGTACCTAATCGAGAACTCTAATTAAATGAGTAGAAAGCAAAATAAAAACACAGATACACCCTCAATCCTATTCAATTAAAATGTGGAAAGAAATTCAACACAAAGACATACGCTAACCGATTCTCCGCGCAAGGACTCTAGTGTAAACAAACACTCCAAAGGAATGCCAGTGAAGTGAGATCAAACGCATCCGGAAGCAATCCTGCGAGCATTATTTTAACCTTTACACACGCTCCACACAATATGGTTGGGTGCAAAAGGACCCCACTTCCTCCTCATAGCTCTGAAATTCATTGGAGGATAAACACCCAACAAAACCGCACAACGTCACACCACGTCCCATCACAACGAAAGCGACGACCAACTTTGATTCCCATTAGCCACAAAGCTTAATTAGTGTTTATTGAACAGACGTGACTTTTTCTGCTCCTGCTGCTCTTTTTAGCTGCTCCTGCAGGATGTTTTCATCGTTGCGTGCCTTTGGGATGACATCGAGTAATATCGGAAACTTGTTTCCATCTTCGTTTTCATTTTCTTTGCCTTGCTTTAGAAGAGATTCCTTCTTGAGCGTCGATTTTTTGTTTATCGTTGGCACTTTTTGTAAGGTCCTCTTTCTGTGAAAAACTACAGAACAGTAAGAAAAAAAAAAAAAAAAAAACCTTGTGCTATATGAAAGTTTCCCCAGGACGTATCTGTGAGTTTCTTGGAAAAAGGGTTTTTACTTCTCGTGGCCGAGCGCTCGTGAATCGCCCTCCAATGTCCACGTTGTTGGCCTACAGCTCACTAGAGGGCGTACCGGTCGGGGTTCAAGGGACAAAAGTTTTCGCCAGGACCTAAATGGGTTTTTTGTGTAAATCAATTAACGGTAAAGTTATTTAATTTGCATTTAGGCACAAGCGAGTCCTGTTCAACCACCCACAACGAAAAGGAAACCAAAAATAAAAAAAAAAATGGAGGAAACTGCTAAGAAATTTCAGAGAGTGACTTGCTCCATAGTGACTGAGCTATCGTGTCTCGGCCATCAATTCCGTGCGAGAGATGGAAAAATAAAGGCAACCAAGGAGGTAGGATGCTGCTAAGAAAGGATACCATCTCCGAAAGGTTACAAATGCCCCCGAGGTGTTGAATCTTTTGAATTCGTAGATATTGAGTTGTATTTGTGTAAACATAATGGCACAGGGCGGTAGGGTGGTGGTGGGAGTGACGCCGGGCGGCTGAACTGTTTACAATTGCTTCGGGACTCCTTCGCCTTGGCATTATGGCATCAATTCGGGTTAGGACGGGGTTCTTATCTTCGTGAGTTTTTTTTTTTAGGGATTTTTTTGCCTTTGCTCCTCTTCTACATCGATTTAGGATTGTGCTTTAGAATTGGAAATTCAAATTAAATTTCTTCCTATCGATTAGAAATGGCTAAGTGGCAGTTGGGTGTTCGATTAAATTATGGATGAAACTTGGGGAAGAAAAGATAACGTAGCTCTTGGAGTGGGCCTGCCACCGGAAATAGGTCTGTTTTCTGTTGCGTATTTATTGGTGCGACTAGGTTGGCTTTGTGGTTTGTGGGAAGATATTGATTTGTGATTCGACGCAAGGTTGTATGTAAAATTGGAGGTGGTGGCAAGATGGAAATACGAAATGAATTTAAGTCGTAGATGAAGGAGTGGATGGAGCTCTTTTGTCTATGACTATCGGTTATGCTGAGATAGGAATATGCTTTAGGGGTGTGCGAAATAATTGGAATTTTGCTCCATGATTTCTGCCCGATAATATCGGTACACCGATTTTCGATAGTCATGCGGATATAACTGTGGAATGGAATAATGCAACCGAATTAAATTGAAAAATAAACGCAATATAAAGAAACTTACCAAGCGGGACCAGACCTACGACAGTCCTTAAGACTGCCAGATACTGCAATGAGGGCCTAGCCCACGTGGTGCAATGTGAGCCTAAATAAGCTAACTACGCTCAACCATGCTGCTACCAACATTAAAAAATGTTCACTCCCAGTTTAGCACTCACCTACTTATGTATGTATGTACCTTCTCTTTGGCGCATGGTTAAATTGGTTTACATACCAAAGGTTGTAAAGGACGACTAGCAACTCGCCAAGAATTTCAAATCCATCTGTCTGACCTTCTTTCCGCGCTTCAAAACATGGAGAGACTGCTAAACTCACTGAAGGGATTAAAGGCTCGCTTGATAACGCTTTTGTAGATATTGAGGGTAGTTATGA
This sequence comes from Blera fallax, assembly GCA_946965025.1. Lineage (NCBI taxonomy): Eukaryota > Metazoa > Arthropoda > Insecta > Diptera > Syrphidae > Blera > Blera fallax. The sequence continues at coordinate 44,434,072 of OX337247.1, forward strand.
TAACGCAACCTTTGATAGGAAGTGCAGTTCCGCTAGACAACACAGCGTGATTGATACATTAGTCTACTGACTTATCGCAGTGATAATGAACGGGAAATTGATTTCTGAAGCGGATTGTGGCAAATGCGACATGAGAGGGACATTAAAATACTTCGGGGTAATGGTCGACGACTAAGACAGACTAAGCTTTAAAACCCACGTCGAGTACTGCAGTAAAAAGGCATCACAGACGCAGGCAGCGCTTTCTCGGATGCTGCCAAATATCGGTGGACCTGGATACGCCAGGAGGATTCTGCTATCCAGAATGGTAAGCTCAATTCCTTTATACGTTGCTACGGTCTGAGCGGGGGGTATCTACTTACAACGAAGAAGACAAAAGAAAGCTCTCATCTGCATACAGGCTCTGCGCAATATGAACTATGTATATGCGGCTTATGAACAATTTCGGATTAAGCAACCTGTTTTATAGCGGGTATGGTCCCCATCGTCCATCTCACTTACGATAAGCAAAGGGTTTACTGTAGGCCATTCGCGAATCGATCAGAGACCAACGATATCAGGACGGTAAAAGCAGAAGAAAGGATAAGATCTAAGCACTGTTGCAAGCCAGGTGGACCCACAAGCTGATTCTGACGATCATGGCATCGAGAAAGAGTGCACAAGATGACTGCAACTACCACTTTACATAATTCCTGTCCAGTCGCAGTGGCTATTGAAAATACCTGTAATGCCCAGAATGTCCAGGTGAAAAGGAAAAGGCAGATCACGCAAAGTTCCTCTGTAGACGCTTCACAGAAGAAAGAATGAATCTACCAATCCCGGAGTTCCTGGTGTATCTACGGCAAGGTCGACTGGTTGGAAATTTTTTTCTTCATAACGAGCGTGCAGAAAGAGAGAAGATTCGAAAGATTAGAAGAGTCGAAACGGATAATACCGAGGACATAAAAGTGTGCGGGGTGGGGATTAGCACGTAAGCGTATTCAAGGCATTCAATATTCGTGTTTGCAAATCGTCCATGTTGATAGCCCGCGCTAGTGTCTTTTGAAGATTACCACATCCATAAAAATGTGTGGGCACATGGTGACGTTTTGCCTCCATTTTGCTAACTGCTCCCAATGCTTATGCCATCTTCACACAGTCTAATGTAGAAGACCACGGAGTACTTTCTCTGGATTTATACCTAGCGAGTGTCTGTTCCAAGATCCTGATGTCCGAAGACATAGCCGATGCGTGGTGCACTGGGCTATTAGTTAATCGTAGAAAAGCTGATAAATTAGCTAGGAAAGGCTCAACAGATTTAATAGAACCAACTGATCTCTCTGTAAGCATCCCGCCTTGCATACTCAAGCTTGAATACGGGAAATTATCCATATAGGAGAGGCGAACTTAGGGTTGAAGTCCACGGAAACGTGCAGCATCACAAGAAAACTATGGCCATCCTTCGATAGAACAACGACCAAGAGACTTATACGAAAGAACAGAGGATCCCTTTCTATGCTCGTGAGTATCATCACGGGGCATAATAGTCTGCGGTACCATATGAAGAACCTGCGCCGGATAGAAGAAGAACTTTGCAGAGGTTATGGCGACGAGGGAGTTTTTGCGGACACCACCTACTTCCTATACCACTGTCCTGGACACCAACATTCCAGAAACAAATTTCTCGGTAAACACTTCTTCTACTATAACCTTGAAGGCGTTCCTACAGACAAGATGCTGAACTTTGCCAAGTCATCAAAGTGGTTTGTACTTGAAAACAAGTAAGTAACTAGTGTAGAGTTGATTAGACATTTACAGGGTTCCAATGGGCGGAGGATCACCAGTGTCATTTTTTAAGCCACTACGACGAGACCAGTAACCCACTTTGGGGATATAAAATTTGCCTTTGACCGATTATGGAATGATCTACAAATACAAATATAAATAAAGGGTTTTCAATAATAGTATCTAAATACTGTGTTAAATACTGCGTTAAATCCCATGAGCGAGGTGGGCATTCGACCAGACTTTCTCGAAATTACACGATTACTGAACTTCCCTTCAATAGATCGATTGTTTGACCAGCTGTGTGGCATGTGGCATCATCTTGTTGGAACCACAAATCACTGATGTTAAGTCCATCCAATTCTGGCCAAAATAGTCTTCCAACATGGCACCACAGCGCACTCCATTGATCGTAACATGGCGATCATTTCCATCGACGAAAATTGACGGTCCAGTCACACCTCTGGCATGAAATCCACACCGTACATTCACTTTTTGTGGATGCAATGGAATCTCTTGAAGCACATGTGGGTTACGTATATTTTGCCATTACGCATATAAGTCATTTAGCCAAAAATTAGCTTCATCGTTGAAGATCATTTTCGATAAAGTTCAAGAATTTCTTCAAACTTTTGCAAAGCCCATTCGGAGAACTTTCGGCCCTTCAAATGGTCAGGAGGCTTCACTTCTTGTCCTTGAGTTAATTTGATCTTGTAAGGGTGTAGGCCAAGATCTTTACGCAAAATTCGCCACAATACTGAGAGGTTTCCAATTCCTGTGAGCGGCGTGGAATTGACTGATTTGGTTAATTTTGGACTGAAGCACTTACGGCTGCGATATTTTCGTTAATTCGACAAGTGTGTTGTCTCACTGGCACAGTGAATATGTTGGCATGAATTTATCTACTGTAGCAAGCACGGCCTGTCTGGTGGGACGATTATTATGATCGAAAATTGAAGTAAGCGCTCTTAAAGATGCGACTATCGACTCAGAATTTCGGTACTAATTTTTAATAATTTCCGAACGCTGTTCGTTCGTGAACTTGATCATTATAAAAACGTTACCCTTGACTAACGTTTTGACATTGACAGATCATAAAAAAAGTTTAAGAGTGCGTTTGTATTAAAATACACAATTGTTATGTCCCTATAGAGCAACCCTTTAATTAGCAGAACGGACCGTATGTGGTCCAGGGCCTAGCTTCTCGCAGACATTCGTGTTCTACTGTTTAAAGCCAAATCCGAAAGGCGAATTAAGAAGCTGAGATGTGGGACCGTGAAAAAACTTTGTTTCTGTGTGTTTTCTGGAATCCGAATGTTGAACCTCCCGCTCAGCGATCCAATGTACTGACCACTTGAGCTACCATTTATTTCCAAAACCCCGCATCATTCCTGAAAATTCTGACTGTCTGACTGAAGAGGTAGTTTCGCCGAGAGAACGTCTTTCTTCTTGTGAAAGACTTGTTAAATTTCAAAGAAATCGCTCTGAGGAGAAACAGAAACACAAACTTCATGACTAGAAAGCAACTTCCTGGGTAGGAACGCTCACCGCTTCGCATATCCATGCTTATATCAGAAAAGATTCTTTTAGATACGTTTCTACGGCTACAATTATTTTTTTTCGAAGTGAAAAGCTTCGAATTAAGACGTTTAATCTGGTGTCCTCTGAGTCTAACCCATTGAAAACCGTCGTATATCACCCTGTACCCACATAAAGCGGCCCCAAATTAATTCCGCATTCTCAATCTCACTCCATCGCAATGTTGATTCATCCTCAAGCCCTTTCTTTTTTAAAAAAAAACTAAAATAATAGAGCCAGCAATATTTTGAAATTAGAGCCAGAAACGGTCCTATCCTAACTGTCTCGTTTTGCGTTTTCCTTTCACGTTTGTCTTTCATGAGTTTCAATATTTATGCATTTAACTTGCCCAAAGTACCCATCAGAGATTTTATTAACGTCCACGAGCTTTTAATACCAGTCCAAGGAGTATAAAGGAAATTTAATTTTATTCTCATTGCCAAGAAGATCAACATTGGAGGCGACCTGCTTCATTTCGGATTAGCCGTCTCTAGTTATTGTCTTCGCGCAACAAAAGCCAAAATCCCATTCAAATATCTACTACCGTTCCTGCAGAGGCAACTATTTGCAGAGGGCGACACGAGCGAAAACAAAAACCCTTTATACTCTTATTCCAGGTTATGGCCTGTTACCGGGTATTCCGAACATAACTGATGACCCCTGGGCGCTGCCTGCTGCCAACTCACTGTGGTATCCGCGCCAACCAATTCGAATACAAAATAAAGGTTGGAGGCCCCTTAAGAATTATTCCCGAGATATATGAGGTCGCATAGAGCGCCGCCACCATTGTATGTCCTTGTTTCAATTTCATTTCATTTTCTTAAGAAGTTTATCTCTTCAGAAATAGAAATAGAAAAAAAAAACTTTTTCTTATTTTATTATTGCGATTGCGACCATTGTTGGTTGAGCTGTGTTTCAAATACACTTTGCCGTATGCCTGCTGGCCTCATTGTGTGTGTAACAGCGCGCAAGAAAAAAAACGTACATTTCCGTAACAAAGAAAAGCGCTAGCACACCACCGAATGCCAGGATAAACCACAAGCACAATTGGATCACAGGACACAGGATCTGGTAGTCTGATGTCTGCCACGCATGGAATGAGATGGGAAATTTATTTGACCCCAACAATACGGAGGGCATTATGCGAGGTTGGTGTTTCTGTGTGTATGTTCGTGTTGTTGTTGTTGTTGCGCTACACGACGATATTATCGTGCAGGATAAGAGGCTGAAGGCGTAGCTGATGCTGAGAAAGAAAATAAAGGATAATACATGGGAAAATACAGCGAGAAATGAATGAAATAAAAATAAATAACAGAGAGCAAATAGAAAGCACAACAGAGCATAATGGCATGTGTGAGTGTGTACGGCTATCAAAGGGATATGTGGGCCATGGAGTGAAAATCCTTTTAATATTTTCGCCAATTTTTTTTTTCTGTTTTGTTTTGTGTTTTTGTGGGGATAACATGGTGGTACATCGGATAATTTTGTTCATGCTTTCTGGTTTGGAAATTCCTTAAGATACGAGTAAGGGTACGAGTACGAGCACTCTACCACCACAACGACGAGGACGATGACATTATATGGTTTCGTAACAAAGCGATTAAATGTCAAAACGCAAATATGTACACGAGTATGTATAGTCAAACGTTTTATGTGCCGCTTAGATTTGTCATCGTTTTTCTTGAGAGGCTTACGTTTTCCTTTCATGGTTTGTTTGGTAATACTTGCTGGTGTATATGGATACTACTTTTATCTAGCGGTTTATACTCAGGGCGGCGTATTTCAATTCAATTCAATTTATCTAGCAAACTGTGGTGTATACAGTAGGACTACAATACGGTGTGATACTGGGGCAGTAAGACTGTACCTGCAGCTGGATTAAGGCTCTAGATTCCACGAACTGACTGTCCGATGAGCTCATTGCGGTGCCCGTGTATGAGTATTTATTTCCTCAATCCTCAAATGTTTCAGGTTTTAAAATCTAAAGGATCATGAGACTAGCTCTGAACATAGCTTCTTTTTGCACCGATTGACTTAAGTTGAAGTTGAAGTTAAGTTAATAGGGTGTGTGATGGATATAACAACTCATCACGTCCACTCGGAGACCTAAAGGTCCATTGTGAATACTCTTTTTAAATGTTGGTGATATCTCCCACCCGCGGATAAAACATATCTGGCGTTTGGAACCAGTTGCTACTTTTTAAGAAGTGTAGGAGATCCTGTATCTGGAGTACCTCTGCGATGCTTGCAAGGAACCTGGATCCTAGAGTTCTTCCATGGCGGGCCACTGACATAGCAGATGTTGGATCGATTCCACATCCTCCTTGTCACCGCAGCTTCTGCATAAATCGTTGGACTCTGCGTTCCATTTGCTGAGCATAGCTCCGATGGCGCAGTGTCCTGTGATTACTCCCATTAACATGCGGATGGAGGATCGGTCTAGTGCCAAAAGGCTCTTTGTTTTTGTTTTATTTAACTGCGGCCATAATGTACGAGAGGTGGCACAGTCCTCCCTGGATAACCAGGAGGAGTTAGCCTCTTTCTATATTATGGCGTCAATGATGTTATACTATCTACCAATCGGTGGCAGTATGGATGTGTCAGCTACACTGATGCATTTCTGATCCACTTTTTGCCAAGGCGTCGGCTTTTTCGTTCCCTGACGTTCCCATGGTGTCTTATGTTGATTAGTGCTTCGTGACATTTCTTAACCGCCTTTGATTTGATTGTATTCGATTCAATCGACTTAAGGGCAGCTTGACTGTCAACGAAAATAGTTATATCCGACGGAGGGAGGTGACTATTTCCCTTTCTATTGCCAGGATTTCAGCTTGGAAAACACTGCATGCTTCTGGTAGTCTGAAAGACTGCTGCTTTTGCAGAACCTCCGAGTAAAAGCCTGCACCCGTACCAATATCCATCTTTGAGCCATCAGTGAAGATCGTGATCTCTTGATTTTGGTTTACACTTTTTGACTCGCAATCTTCTCGCCTTGGAAATATGATAGGGATGTCGATGTTGAAGTCATTATAAGGGGTTATATAGTCTGATGTGGCTGTGAAGCTTGCAGAGTTTAATTTCCCACCCATTCTCTTTATTGTGCGCAATATTGCCGCATGTTCATGGGTGGCCTGATTCCACAAGCTGGATTCTCTTAGTCCTTATGTCGCAGAGCCTTTGATGAACAGGTTCAGGGGCAGGAGATGTAAAATCATATCCAGCCCTGCTTGCGGTGCGCTTCTCACAACTCCCATGGTACAAAGTGATGCAAGCCTTTGTACTTTATAGAGTTCCTTCATGTATTTTCTTTTCCCCGATGATTTTTAGAATTTTATTGACTGTAAGAAGCCAAAGTAGTGGAGACAGGACTTCTCCCTGCGGGTTACCTCTTGTTGTCATTTTCCTCACAGAACTTGGTCCAATGGCTGAGTTGATGATCCTGTAGACTTGCCAGTAAGAAAGTTTGTCAGACATACATATGTATTCTAGAATTCTCCATGCTCCATGGTCCAGTTTCCATTACAATATTTTATTCTCATCATTGCAAATGAGCTGTGAATCCTAGTAGTATTTTTTTCTTTTTGGGTTGGAGGTTGGAAATCATCTAAAGGTACTCAAGAATCAGCTTTAAAGCGTACCAGATTTATATCCTGCGAAATCTCTCCTCGTTAACTTCTTCTGTTCCTTGCGAAATACTCGTGCCTTAAGTATTCAGCTAAGGCATTTTTAGCCTCTATGATTTTTCACTGCCATTATTGGTTGGTCTAAGTGCAGCTTGACTTAGATTGAAGGATCACTTATTCCAGAAATAAGTCCTCGGTAAAACCACAATAATCTGCCTACTTTTCGGACCGTAATCGTCGAACCAACCTACTTGTATGGTATCTTGCTTCAGCGTACCCTTACAGCACCTGCGGGAATAAATTGAGGGCACAACTAACCCTTTTGGTGTCTCTTCACAGGACAGTGGTCTGCTTAATGGCAGGTATCATTTTGCTAGAACCCTTTTGTTCTAGTACAAGCCAAATGTGTCTAGTAACCTTACGCGTAGTACCATCCAGTTTATGTGCAGTGAAAGGAATGGAGAGGTTCTTCTTCGCCATGTCGGGACTCTCATCCTCTATTTTCCAGAACAGCTTTAGGCGTTCACACAACACGGCAGATAAGATCTTACATATATGCGGTGTTAAAAAGACTGAAGCCAGTGTAGTTGCCACAGGGTCTGCTTTTTTAGGGATCAGGCAAAAAGCACCCTTCTATTTCCTCAAACTTCTCCGACTTGACAAGTTTTGAAAAAAGAAGTTTCTTGTTGTTTTTCCACCACTTCAGCCAAGTGTCAGTATGGCGTCAGCTTGCTGGGAATAGCATGATCAATCCGACTCCCAAACCACAGCAGTGTTTTCTAAGTGGAGGTCCTGGCAGTGACAACAGCAATCCGTGGATAAGTGGGTCGGCAGCAAAGGGCTGGGAGTGAACCCCCGAAAGACGGAGGCAGTCCTTTTCACTAAGAAGAGATCAACCCCTACCTTCAGACCCCCAAATATTGGTGGAACTGAACTTATTCTCTCAAGTTCAGCTCGATACCTGCGCGTAATACTGGACTCCAAACTAAGTTGGAAGGATAACATTACCGAACGCATCAAAAATCTTGCAAAAGGCTTTCAGTAATACGTGGGGTCTTAAACCATCTGTGGTGTATTGGATATACACGGCGGTTGTAAGACCCATTCTCACATATGGTTCATTAGTATGGTGGACGGTACTTGAGAAGCAATACCAGCTCTCAAACCTCATCAAAATCCAGAGGGAAGCGTGTACCGGAGTCATGGGATCAATGAGAACAACACCGACAGCGGCAATGGAAACCATGCTTAGTTTCATTCCGCTTCATACTGTAGCAGTCTGGCGACCAAAACCGCGGTAAGACCGAAAGAAGGTCGATTATGGCCATCGAGCCTCTACGGCCATGCCTCCATTTTGTCTCGATGGTCGACGGAAACTGATCACATGAGCCCGATACTACCTTTTGAAAGGAGATTCACTACAAGAATTCCTGACAGAGCGCACTGGAAGAACCGGTTGGAGCATGAAAAATGAGCTGGCATTCTATACCGATGGTTCTAAGATGGAGCGGGTGCTTATTGTAAAGCCCTAGGAATGAACCACTCCTTTAGAATTCACGACGACTGCAGCGCCTTTCAGGCCGAAGTCACAGCCATCATACAGGCTGCCGATCACTGCCAGACAGCCAGACAGCCGTTAAGGCTCTGGACTCCGCGGTAATCAGGTCGAGGCTTGTGAGAATCTGCAAGTCACTCCTAAACGAGATATCCAAAGCCAATGCGGTGACCCTCTGCTGGGTACCAGGGCACATGGATATCAAGGGAAATGAAAAGGCTGATGAGCTTGCTAGGATCGGCGCTGCACTTATCGCGGGCCCTCCCTTTTGTAGTTACCCCAATCAGTTCCTTACGGAAAAAGATATAAGATGAAGCCACCGGTCGAGCAAACAGACGCTAGGTTCATCTGGAAACATGCGCAACGGCCAGGGCGCTATGGCCGGCCTTCAGCAAGGAGACATCAATCTCTCTGCTAAAACTCAGACGTTATAACGCACGGGTTGTTTCCGGAATAATTACTGGACGCTGTGCTATCGGCGTTCACGCAGAACGCCTCGGTGTGCTACATAACGACTTTTGCAGAAGTTGCAGGGACGAAGAAGAAATTGAATCTGTTCGTCATCTGCTGTGTGATTGTCCTGTCCTACCCGCCATAAGAATGAGGACTCCCGGGAGTTACTTAATTTCAGAATTGGAGGACTTAGGTAATGTAGAGCTGACGGACCTCCTGAGATTCATATCAATATGTATCTGGGTGGTTCTAACAGCTGATTCACATTGTTTCCAGGGTTAAATCATTGGGCACAATGGACCTACCTGGTCTAAGTGAGCAGTGACTCTTATGTCACAAGGCATTCATCTACCTAACCTAACCTAACCTATCCCGCCTTGTACAATTAAGCTTAAAGCAGGGGAAAAATCCACGAGAGAGGCAAACTACATGTGGAACTCCATACAAACCTCTCGTGGGTATCATCCCAGGGCACAACACTCTGCGGTATCATATGAAAAAGCTGCGTTTGACGGATGAGGAACTCTGCAGAGGCTGTGGCGATGAGGACCCACTTCCTATGCCACTGCCCCGGCCCGCAATATACAACATACAACTTCCTGGGGAGACACTTCTTCAATAACCTGGGGGAACACTCCAAGATGCCAAAAGAAAATGTGATGAAATTCATCAAATCCACAAAATGGTATGTATGTAAAGGACCATGAAACAGGTAACACAGAGATTAAGTGTTGTATACATACATAGATATAGGATTGCAGCAAGTAAGGGACGATCTTTCTTCCCCTATTGGTTAACACAATGGCCTGAGTGCGGCGTAGGGAACTTCTCCCCACCAGCCCACAAACATAACCTAGCCTAATGATGCCAGCTGTTTAGCTAGTATGCTCCTCCTATTGGTGTCTATAGTCGATTGCCCACTATCCTCTCTAACATTTTGAACCTTTCTTTCACATTACTCTGTGGCACCCACCGCAGATTCATCATTCTACCAGTACACAGGGGTTCGTCACTTTGATGAAATCTTCTCGAACAACGATTTGTGAAAGCCCAAGGAACTTGCGAGGCGGCTGGTGTCACTAGTTCTATTGGCTTGGCTAACATTGCTGTTGCCTTGTTGATTCCTTGATTCTCCTCTCATATAGTTTCAAGACTTTGTGATGTGACAGTACCACGCAATTTTGTCAAGTTCCAGTACTTGACCGGAAGTACCCCATCTCGTGCCATATTTCTATGAACCTCTGAAATTATTTGCCTACTACAACAGCGTCCATAACAATAGCAATTCCGCAGGTCAATGCAATCCCTTCCTAATACTCATAAAGACGTTTTTCTTCTCACTCGAACTGTGCTCTGACAATGCGAACTTAAGCTGTGAAGATTGAGTAGATATTAGTATAGATTCCAGTCAAAGTCGTCCTTGTATACTCGAGTATGTTGGGAAATTCCAATCTCGTTTCCAAAGCATACTTTGGGAGAATCCCAATCACAGCCATCCCATTCAGACTAAAGCTAACAATGGCCTGATTCATGGAAACATCGACCATCATTCAGATTGCTATGAATACGAACCACTGTCACAACTTTGTACGACGTCCTATTATCTTGTCAACTGAAGCATTTCTAAGCCTTCCCCACTGCACCCCTTTCACGCGTCCTTATTGAATACAAGAAACTCTTCCTCGATGGCTTTTCCAATTTGTTTCTTAATTGAATTCAATTGATCAAACGTGTGAGAGACCCTTTCAATTGTGTGCACTATTAAAACCGAAGTTAACGGGCGGTTTGTGTATGGTATCTGTCTACTGGCTTTGTGGGTGGCGTTTGTAAGGTTGGAAATTATTATAAAATCGATTGGGATACATTTATTGAAGCGTACGTCGTACGTAACATGCGAGTGCATGGCTCATAAATGAATGTTGTTTCCATGGAAGGAGGTCAACATTGTACCTCTCTCCAGGAGGGCATTTTGTTAGAAAAAAACGGATTTTTTTTTTTATCCTTGAGATGCCTACAGACACAGCATTCATCTGTTCATATGCTGATGAACGCTGATTATATTCAACCTGGCATTTCTGCGACTCGTTCTATCCACCCACCTGTAGGGATCTACGAGTAGATAACAAATTGCGGACTAATTGGAGGTCTTCTCCAGGGAATTCTATAGCTACTGAACTAGTTCAGGGTGCAATTTGAAATATTTGTCCAAATGGAATTTGAATTGTGTGCCCATGGCATAGATCACACACTCGTGCTCTGCAGATTGCCAACAGGAGTTCCTCTGGGGTACACACACACATATGTATGCATGTGCGTGAATAGTGTACATTTTCACATTAGTACTCAGGGAACGTAGATTTCATAAACAGTTCTATTGTTGTTTGATGTTGATCAGTGACGAGAGAGAGAGGGAGAGGGGGGGGAAATAACTTCCCCACTCGACACTCATTGCAGTAGCTAGGCAGCCAGGATTTAATGTGCTAAATTCCATTGATTTAATTTAAACTTGCAAATAACTACACGCGCAGACGAAACTTCTTCCACATCGACATCCTTGGTACCGTGTTAGCATCTCGGTTCAGGATAAGTTTGAATAATTTTTCGAGTGTGAATTAATTGCTTGACTAGAGTGTATGTGGGTGTAGAATAGTTTTCAAACACGCACCACGTGATGAAGGTATACTACTCCACCCACCTATGTATGTATGTATAGTTTTAAGGGTGTTGTGAATTTTAGAGGTTTTCAGTCCTGTTAGGCGAAATGCAAATTTTAATGGTACGCTGTAAAAGCGGAACGGGTTCTACTTCATGAATGTATGTGTTGGAGGGGATTCGGTGATGTCCTTGTTTTATTTTTGGCTTCTCTGGGATTTTCTTTCATCTTTTTTATATTTTTTTTATTTTATTTTTTGTCTGAAAATGTGTTGTTTTCCTAGGACAAGAGACAAGATACAAAATACAAGATTATTCTTGTTCATAAATATTTATGTAATTTGCACAGTCGTTGAAATTGGTGTGAGGCCACATTTTGTAGCGCTACAAATTATGTGGATGGGAAGATGTAAATTGCCTTAAATTGATTTGCTTCTCAGTCATGTTTATAAGTGGAAAAGTACAAAGGGTAGCCCTTTAGTGTACTTTAGCTTTAAGAGATCTAGGGCACAAGGGGGTGTAAGTTTATATTTCAGAAATGCTGACATAAAGGAAGGGAATTTTTGTGCACTGAATCAGTTACTCGCGGGTGTAAATTTCCTCAAATCATTAAACAGAAGGCTCACTTTAGAAAATGGGCTTTGCCATCATCACATTCTCATTGTATCCTTATAAAATGCTGACTTTATTTACCCCGTATAGAGTAAACCCTTCTTTTTTACGGGCTCACCATTCCTTGAAGGAAACTAGAACCAACAGCCGACAACTAATTTCGCCTCTGATAGGAAAGACTTGCAAATGAAGGTGGTTCCTCCGCAAAGTGATATTGCAGTCCACACAGGTGGTTCCAATACCAGTCTGGCTACGGGGTATATACTCGAGGGATATAAACCTTAAAGTGCCCCTGAGGCTTCGGTACGAATGGAGTGTGTACAAGCAGAGGTTTTAGCTGCGGAATTACTGCAGATAGGATCGTCATCCAACAAGAATATGCTGTGCTTAAGGCGTTAGAGACCTACGTCCTAAAATCTGAACTAGTCAGATATTGCCGCACAATGCTCAGGACATTATGTACGCAGTCTGCCGAGCCGCGTATCGTTGTCGCTCCTGTTTTTGCTGCTCCTACAATGTCGCTAACTATGTATGCACGTCCCAAGCATCTTCCGTGGTCATCATCTGTCTGCTGATGTTGTTGAGGGTTAAGTCCTCACCCAGTTTGTTAACCAGACGATGCCGCTTTTCAAAATATCGCGAGCAATAGAACATGACCTGCTTCGCAACGTCGACGGGTTCCGTGAAGGTTGGGACAAGTTGTCGCCATGTCCAAACTTGTGGAGATTGGCTCTGAAGAATTCATTTCTAGTAAGCATCTGCAAAACGATGGAAATTGAACTATCCGTGCTTCCTGTTGATCGTCCATATTGGGGATCAATCTCAATCAGTGGGCGCCGTTGCTTCAGTGTTTAGTGTGTTGGAGAACTGATCGGAAGGGTCGACGTTTGAATCCCAGAAAACACCCAAACACTTTTGTCACGGGCCTACCTCTTGCGCATGTCTGACAAACGTCAGAGAGTAATGCCTGTGATGAGAAAGCTTCTCAATTTGCCTTTCGGATATTGCTTTAAACTGTAGGCCCCTTCCATTTGTGGGAAAAAATATAATGGTCGCGAGAAGCTAGGCCCTGGACCACATACGGTCTCTTGGTACCTTTATCAGAGTGACATCTCTTTTGCCATTCATCCACACTTGTCGTTGGTGATACCTCAGTATCATTTCGACTCGTCGTAGTTGATGCTCTTTCTCCTGTGCTTCTATCGCAAGAAGGTCTATTGGTACTATGCCCCGTCGTAGATACATAGTTATTCGGAATGTGCTGCAACGGGTTGATTCTGTAAACTGCCTCCGTGTTCCTATCGTACGACTTTGTCTTCAAGCATCAGCCCAAATTATAGAGCAATATTGATGGCGAATTATTTGCAAGGAGCCGTTTTTATCTAGTTTAGATAGCCAATATTTGGTTTGATCCTTGCAAGGGCCGCCGATGCCTTTACTGCCTTCTCAGCTGCATGCTACAGGTTGTGCTAGCCTCGCATTTGTCTCCATGACTTGCCTGCCTGTGATGAGCACTATTTCTGTCTTTTCCTCTGCAAGTTGTAGGCTTGTCACTACAAGTTTGGTTACTACAACGATTGCCATGACTGAGGACGTTACCATACATTGGGTTCCACAGTAAGAGGCCTAGTTCGGAGACTTGGTTAATACCACCCATGACGGTATACTACAATACCTCGTTCTCCCGTCGGTGTCGTGTTGAAGTTCCCTTTCCTAAAATGTTCCACGATTATCTTCTGCAGATAGTCTGGCACTCTTTTGGGACTAAATGCTCGCAGAATGCCACACGTTGTAAATACGTCGTTTACAATTGACTTAAATCTGTTTTAGGCCTTCATACCATGTATAGTGCAATAGTGAGAAAGCAATCTCACTCTTTTTTAATTTACCTACCCGCAGATAAGTTCTTTTCTAGTAATTTGACACATGCTTGACGGCAACCTTATCTCACTAGAGAACATTTTCAGTTTCCATTAAAATTCAGCCTTCAGTAATCCAAAACTTCATCGATTATATTCTCCAAGAACCATTAAAGGATTTTATTAGTAAAGTGAAAATACACACTTGATCACATGATGTACTTGCGGATGTATTATCCCATCGACCAGGTGGAAACTGCAAAGTAAATATAGAAACTCATCACTTGTGGATTTCAAAATTCACATCCCATCCCTTAGATCATTCGTACAAGTGTAGATACACCGTACACATAATCACCCCCTCATCGATGCCACACCAACACAATTCATATGTCTCATCTAACAAGCAATATATCACATCCATAAAGGATAATCGCATAAAATATCAATTTGGCTCAAATTTTTTTATTTAACCCTTGCGTTCTTTACATCAACTGCTGCCACATTGTAAGGATATATACGTACGTCTCAAAGGCTCCACGCTTTACCCGAAACAAAGATCCATCACCTCTCGCCACCCACACCATTTTACCCAATCTATATGTGAGGAAAATATCCTAAGGATAAGTTGGAAAATGTTTTTCTTAGAAGAAGCGCGGGCAAATTTAAAATAAAGTGCAATTTTCGTGCAGAAAACCGAACCACACCACCACCACTTGTACATATACTATATTGTTCGCGTTGTTTACGACAACGATGACAGAAATATTCCACCAAAAAGGAGCAATTTATACCGCCTCATGTCCCTGATGTTGGAAACAAGACAACCTGCAAACAATAACACAAGACATCAGGAGGAGCTATGGCATATTATGATGATTTTCAGTCCTTGTGTCTGCAGTTTCGGTATTAAATTCAGTCAACCCAGCAGCTCGGTAACTTTTGCAAATAAGGATCAAATTGGAAAGTTGTTTTCCATTCAATTGCTCCTGCCTCTTGCTATGGTGAGTTAAGGACGCGTGCTGTGGTATTAAGTTTACAATGTTATTCCTTTCGTTGAGGACGTCAGCGATGATGATTGATGTTACTGTCTTTGTCCTTCGCTCTTCGCAAATAATAGTGCATTTGAAAGGAAGTCTTATACATATGTATGTGTGCCTAGCTCTGGCAAGTAGTTTAATAGTTTGATAGAGTAGATGCTGTAATTTTGTGGGTACCCTTGAACTTACTTTTTTACGACCAGGTGAATAGTACAATAGGGCGATGCTTATGTCTGTGATGTGAAAACTTTATAGTCACAGGGAACTAGATCTCTGTATTTGGTGTTTTATGTTGCCAAGCAATACTAAAAGGATTTAGCGTGTGAACTCAGTTAAAAGTTACATCTGACGTGGTATGAAACCCTATCCCTCACGTCTCATACAAACGCTTTTAAAATAGAAGGGGCGCCCTGCACACTACCGCTATTTCCAATTTCATTAGTCGCTTTCTCCAGCGAGACGTGAAATCTATGATGTAATAGTTCTTTCTGGATACTCTTCTTCAATGGCTGAGTAATGTTGAAGGCTATAACACTTCCTTCTGCTTCTTTCCATTTTCACAAGAGATACATACGAGGGCAAGGTGAAAAGTTCTCGACCTGATTTGAAAGTGGTCGCACGTCCCTGGAAGATGACCCACGTGAAGTACGGCCAAAAACCGCAGCCAAACTCGAAACCATCGAAAAAGTGCATGATATCGTGTTGGACGATAGGCGAGTGAAGGTGAGTGAGATAGCTGTGTGTACATCGGAAGAGAGGGTGCGAAACATCTTGCCCAAAAACTAAGGGATGCGAAAGCTCTGCGCAAGATGGGTGCCGCATTTGCTGAATGCCGATCAAAAGCAAATGCGCAAACGATTTTCGCGGCGATCTTTGGACCGATTCAATAGGGATCCGTCCATGGATGAGGCATGGGTCCACCACTACACGCCAGAAAGGAAACAGCAGTCGAAGCAGTGGGTGGAAGCCGGTGGTTCAGCGCCAAAGAAAGCGAAGTCGATCGCATCTGCCAGAAAGGTCATGGCCAGTGTGTTTTGGGATGCGAAAGGGATCCTGTTAATTGATTACCTTGAGAAAGGCAGAACAATTACAGGCGAATATTAATCCAACCTTCTCGACCAGCTGGATGCCAAAATTCGCGAGAAGAGGCCTGGCTTGAAGAAGAAAAAAATCATCTTTCACCAGGACAATGCACCTGTACACAAGTGTGCGTTGGCGATGGGAAAACTGCGGGATTTAGGGTACGATTCGCTCGGCCATCCCTCGGCATTTCCTTCGATATAAACTCGTCACACATCGTGGTAAACTTATAGCGGAGGCTATCATGAAGCACACCCCGAAATTATAGTCACCCAGACACTTAAAGGTTCCTTCAAACTGATCTCATCGAGGCACGTTCACAGTGAATGTGGTGTTGTATTCATTGAGCAAACTTCGGAAGGGTATTGCTGTGTCAACGTGTAGAATGTTTTCCCTTTTTCGAAATAGGTAGGGAGAGCATCGCCGCCAGAAGCCTCCAATTTGACACAGAGCTTGTTAATGAACGATCATGTGACTTTCGCCATATTTCGAGGTCACTGTGAACTGCGCATATTTATTTGACATTGTAACCAAGAAAGCTTTGCGATGGACACTGCTTACTAACTTGTAGGGCTCCCGACCCGTGAAGGGTGTCTGCCTTAGACAGAGTAGATGTCTAAGCTTACAGATGTCAAGACCAAGCACTTTGACATTCGTGATAACTTGATCCTTGAAGCGAGGAGGTTCGATGTTTCCGGTCGACTCGTCCTGGTCAGTTGGGTTTGGGTTGGGATTGTCTGTGCGTTCGGTTCGGTTCGGCCAAGGCAATGCATCTGGACCCTATGGACTACAACTTTGTGCCTCCTGGCACACAAGATAAAAAAAAATAAAAAAAACGAAAAATCTTTCGTTCAAAGGGCCGAATACCTGCTTCGCTATCCGGCTTATTGTCCAACACTTGGCGAGGTACAGCAGACATGGAATGGTTAGCGATCTGCAGAGATGTGCTTCCCAGGCATCAGCCTTCAACAAATCTCAACTAAGATGTCATGTGAGGTTGATATTGACTCCGAGATAGATGAAGTCCTTGGCTACTTCAACGTTAAAGCTATCAACAGTTCTGTGCTAGGTGATGGATGGATATTATTTTGTTTGTCGACGGCATTTACTTGGCTCTGCCCCCGTTCACTTCAAGACCAACTCGTTTCGCCAACAGCTGGATGAATTTGTTGAAGATAGTGCATTTGGTGATCAAACCTGTCCTATCTGCTACCGCAAATGCATGAAGACATCAAGCGATAGAGCTCCTCCTTGCTGAAATCCAGTACACATTTAGAATAATTCAGAAGAGCTATCTTTCGTTATCAATCATTAAGTGATGATTTGGTGCAAGCATCCTTCTAGAGCATCACCTCCTCCTCGAAAATACTTCTACGTTCCGGATCGTTTTGCTACTTGAGGGTGAATATCGATATCTTCTGCTTCTGCCTGCCTCATACCCAAATGTTTTTTACGTGGTAAGGGAGTTTTCTGTCGGCATAATTCCCAGGCTGGAAGGCTATTTGCAACAAAAGGAAAACTTTGAGGTTTTTGAGGGGTTGATTAAAGCGATGTCAAAAACTCACTTCGATGCAGTCGTTGGTCGAATGCATGTACAGCGTTGATCCCGTCGAAGGAATTTTTCGGCCGCAGTTGAAAATTGTTCATCATTTTCCATTCCATTCCACGAACTTAAAAAATTGTCGCCGTATATTAGAATTCGGGGTAATGACGCCATGGTCAGTGCGTTTGACTGCTGAACGTTAGGTTCGCAGAATTCATTATTACTTACTCTAAGCTCTAAGCTAGCCTACAACTAAACCTTAAACCTATGTAAGCCGGGCAGGCCAACTTAGGAGGAGCTACCCTGAATCAAAAGGAAACGACGAAGGAGTTCCCTGTCCGTCCGCTAACCACCAAAATCTCTGATGCTGCCTTACAACGTCTCGCAAATCGCGACCTGCTATCGCTCTACTGAACCGAAGACGCTCCGTCATGCTGAGCGCGACGTATCGGCCGTAGTTGAGTCGCCAATCCACAGATGTCCGGGCAACATGGAAGATTAGCGGAACCGCTACTTGTCCTGTATCAGACCTTCTCTATCTAAATAGAGGAACGCCTCTGGGGGAATGAAGCCGTTAAGGCGCACGCTCTCATGATACATATCATTGGGGTAGTAGACCCCAGAGATCAGGTTATCCATCGAGTTCATTGCTCTTGCAATGTGCCTTCGTATCATCTTGATCAAGAAATTATCCACCCTGCTTATGTCCGCCTTGTTATAGAGGACCTCATTGGAGTAGAATTTTATGTACTGAGACTCTGGGGTTCTATATAAGCGAAGGCAGGCCCTAAGGCAAGCCCTCTCAAACACCCGAATTCTTTCCAACGAGCTTGCTCCCACGTTGAACCACACGGGACAACCATATACGAGCATGGGCCGAATGAGGGCCATGTAGCAGATTACCTTCACCCTCGCATCGAGTTGGCTGCTATAAAACAGTCTCTTTGTGAGGGCGTAAGCCGCTTTGGCTCTGGCCAGAGCTGCATCTACATATATATTTGTTAAAATATAGTTACTGGTCTAGCCAAAACCCAAGGTATCTGACTACATTTTGAGACGCTAATGGTTGTCCGTGCTGTCCCACTATTGAGAACTTTCGCCAATTCTTTCTGGTAACCGCAGAAGCCCCAGATAACAACGTCCTAAACAGGATGGTTTCCGACTTCTGGAAGTTGATTTTCCGGTGAAACCGGTGTTCTCTGATCGTCAGTGCTGTATATCATTTCGAATGTAAAAGTTGTGCGCAAGGACTCGACTCTCCAGGTCGTGGTTCGGCCAAATACTATCATTCACCTTATACACTTTCTGAAAAGTCGCTCCTATAGCCTCTACCTTCTCCTGCTGATCCTCGATCACAAAGAAGTTGGCATCACTGACTGCGTTCCCTGGATCTATGCCTGCTGTTGTTAGTATCTGGTCGTTATTTCACAGACCCACCTCTCGTAAATGTGTGACAAACGTCCGACAGCAATAACTGTCCAAAGAAAGTTTTTTAATTCGTCTTTGAAAGTGTAAGTCCCCTCCTACTGGAAGCTAGGCCTTGGATCCCAGACAGTCTTTTACACAAAATATTGGTATTTTTTTCAGCTGGCCGCCTGGAGTGGTTCATTTCTGGACATTTATTCCAATAAAAGGAGCACCGTAGACATTGACAAAGCCACTAGCGAAGAAAACGTGTAAGGCTGGAATGAGTTCTGAAATTCATCTGCCTAGTTTTTAAGGACCAAATTCCTTCGGGTACTTCGCTTGAAACTTTTTCATTTCATAATATTTTTGTGTTCGCTTCATGTAGCTAACATTCTGTAGCATATACATATGTATGAATATACATTTACCTGAAATTTTTTAAGTGCAATTTCTTAGGCAAGATTTTTAAAAAATTCAGACATTAAATTCTTCAAACAAAGATTCAAAGATGTAGCTTCCTTCAATCTGTGACTACTCCCGAAGGGATCGTAACAATTTCATTGAAATTTAATCCTCATCTTTGTGTGCAAAAGAATTTCTTTCTTCTAACCTCGTTCCCTCTTTTTTTTTTTTGTTCTCGTTACCTATTGACTCAGCCATAAAGGAGGTCTAATGTGTAAAGCAGAGAAAAAAAAAACCGTACGTACGACATAAAATAAATGACTGGGAAGATTAGGACCGTCTATATAAACAGCTAAAAGCTAAAATTGTGATATTAAATGCTTTGCTCGTCTGAAGTATCTTGTCCACTTGTCTAAGAGGCATGAGTATCTTTCGAAGTAAAGCTCCCGTTGCATCTTTGTTCTTCTATTGAAAATTACTTTTCTTGTTTGTTGAATGCTTTAGGAAATGATTTTTCATGCACTAAGCTTCTGCAGCGTACGGATGATGGAGACTTATAACGCTGGAAATGCACTTCGGATTAAGTCAACATTAAGTTGGCTGGCTGGCTGGTTGGTTGGTATGGCATAAATATTGTCAAGGACTTTCGCGATGATTACTTTTTTATAAATCACTTTTTCTTTAGTTTAAATTCGTAAACATCTGCAAACAAAATTTATCCTCAAATCTAAGAAACGTGCACTCATATCTGCCTACCATAGGTCTGTATTATTGATTTGTCATACAAAAGGTAGTGTATCTTTGAAGTTGAAATACATACCAAGATCTTGTGCATTGAATTCAATGAAACCTCAAAGCCAATTATAAAATCTTCTCTCTCTATATTCGTATGTACACAGATGTGTTTCCATCCCAAACCATTGGAGTCTATCTCAACAAACAAAGGAAGTTCAGTGTATGAGTGCCTATAAGATGTATTTTAATCTTCTTACTGGGATTAATTGACAGGACTGTATCCTTTTTTTTTTTGATTTCTTTAGGTATACATTTTGAAAATCAGACATGATTCGGGGAAAAATATTCCCATAATATCGTTTGTGGATTAGAAATTGTGGTCGGCGGTAAGATGTGTAATAAAGCCTCTGTTAAATGTAAAGTAAAATCCTTCGTTGTAGGAGAGTTTCCATTTCATACCTTTATCGGAAAAGTTATTTTTGGTTTTCAGTGTGTAATCCTTGAAAAGCTCACTACTTCTGGTTGTAGGATATCTTGGTATTCTTCTTACTCTGGGAATATGTTTCTTCCTTCCATGTTGGTGTAGGGGTAGGTATATCAAAGTATCTTAAGGGTAAGTTGCATGCTGGAAGTAGGTAGGTATTAAGTAAAAATCAAAATAAAATGAAAAGGTGAAGAGCTTTAAAGGGTTTTACATATGAATTTGTATCGAGCCGATGAAATACGTGGAGGAGAACAAAATTCCTCGTCCTAACATAGGAATGTCGTATTGATTTCAAAATGGTTGTGTTCTATTTGAGAATTGAACAATATTTTGGGTGCAATTTCTAAAATAAGCTACTCAGGAATTGCTTAATGAAAGTTAAATTGGAGTATCGACATGCAGTTTTAACTCCAATATTAGGGATACAGATTACTTATCCCCGTCTATTGATTTTAATATAAAATATAATACCATTATCCCAGACAGATCAGCATGGGAAATCGGTAATATTCTAAACAACGCCGCAATTGAAATCTACACAGATTGATCCAAAACATCGGAAGGTACAGGTCTGGGAATATTCTCTGATGTACCTCTGCTAAACGCAGCTCTCCCAGTTCTCCCAGACTACTGTAGTATTTTTCAAGCGGAAGTATCGACCATTCGTTAAGCAGCGCACAGGCTCTCTTCGTACCCGATAGCTGGTAAGTCTTTCAACCTTTACATAGACAGTCAGTTGGCGATCAAAGCTCTGGAAACGCCAATAAAAAGATCTAAGTTGGTCTCTTAACGAGATTGCGGACAGATGTTACATTACTCTGTGCTGGGTCCCGGGACACAGAGATATTCCAGGCAACTGCAAAGCAGATGAGCTAGCAAAACTAGGCACCAGATTACTTCTAGCTGATAACAGAGACGTACCGGCACCCCCAATACAAACGATAAAACTTCGAATGTCTAATGAGGCACAAGAAATCGGAATAACAGGTGGAATAACTTAAGCACGTGCATATCGACCAGGAAGATCTGGCCCATACCAGACGTAAAGAAAACTAAAAAGCTCCTGTCCTTAAATAGAAGGAATATAAGCCTCACAGTAGGAATAATTACAGGGCACTGCCTGATAGGTAGGCACGCCATCAGATTAGGAGTCCTGTCAAACGATTTCTGCAGAAGTTGCAGAGATGAGGAAGAGGAGGAAAATAACCTCCACCTCTTAGGAACATGCCCAGCGTTAGCTAATTTAAGAAAGAAAATACTAGGCAATTACTTCTTTGAAGATCTAAGTGATCTGTCCAACATAGACATCATAAATCTACAGAGATTTATATCAAAATCTAACTGGTTCAGCTGACACTATACACATATATACAAATATATATTTTACACCTTCTAGCATCGTAAAGCAACTCATAGTTATCTCGATTCAATCTCCATCTCCATTCGCCATCGTATTTGTCACCATCTACCCATAAGGGGTTTGTACTGCAACAGTCACCTCCCAAGGGCGACGGGTGACCCTCTCACTACTCACTAGATTAACACTAGTAATCACACATCATTCACGACTGCATATCAGTAACAAAGGTTGACTGAGTCAGTCACCTAAATTACCTATATGCAATCTACTTGCTACCTGTACGGTTCACCTAGGTTCAAGGGTTCGATTGAGTCAGTCACCCTACCTAGAAAACCGAACTCCCCATTAGTATTAATACTACTAAGTTCAAGTGCATAACAGTATAAGGGGTTCGATTGAAATCAGTCACCTCTTACTACTCTTACGCACCCTCGCTACCTCCACGGTGTATCTAGGTCATAAGAGTTCGATTGAATCAGTCACTCTAATACTCCTACCCCACTACCTACACGGTACCTTCAGCACTAGGGTTAAACTGAATCAGTTACCCTACCTAGCTAATTGCAGAACAGTACAAAGGGTTCGATTGAGTCAATCACCCCCAACACTCGCTTGCACCCGCTACCTTCACGGTACACTTAGCCGCCTTAGGCACAATCAAATCCCAGTCACAACACCCTGGGATAAGCATAGGTTTTTCCCCGAGTACCCGGTGACTTCCTCCGGTCTACCAAATATGTGGTATCACAATGGACCTACTCTTTGGTCTAAGTGTGTCCTGGCTATCGTCAGGTCAGCCACCTCACCTAACCTAACCTAACTAACCTATCGACATGCAGTTTATGAAACCGTTGCTTATTCTTTTTGAAGACTCTAAGTTCACATATGTTCGAGCTTAGCAGAGAGGGTGTATCTACTGAGAGGTACGCTGTTTGGTAACTCTCTGTCGCCTTGGTCGAGGCGACGGTTCACGACATCGTGAAAAAGTTGAAAATCTGAAGATAAAAAATAATCGGTTGGTTTGGAGTGTTAAGAAATTTGAAATGTGCTGTTGGTCTACATATTGTTTCTCCATCTATTTACTCTACTACTTTGTTACATTGACATTCTATTATTAATAAAACTTAGTCAGTCCTTTTCTGACTCTTTTGGATTAAAGACTGTTTTTCCTTTTCGCTCTGTAATTTTCACAGGTTATGGGCCCAGGCACGAGGTTTCTTTTTCGTTAAGAGTTTAGTTAATTTTTCAAAACGTTATATCGTATAAATATATTTATAAAGTATTTAGTTTTTCCGAAGCACGGTTTGGTTTGATATATCGCGGATTTTGAAATTTTAAACAAAGAATGGAAGGAGATTTGCAGAGAATCGAAAGATTGCAAGGTGCCGAACAATGGTTGGTCTGGAAATTCCAGATCAAAGTTTTATTAAAAGCAAATGATTTATGGGAGATTGTCGACGGTACTTCAAAAAGGCCAACTATTAAAACGGAGCCATCAGCAGTAGAATCCGACTTATTGAAGAAGTGGATCAAGTCTGATAGCAAAGCCCAAAAGTGCATAGTGACGTCAATGCAAACGTTAAAAAATTTAACTGCGAGACTTTTAATGGAAGAGTCAAGGATTAATGCTTAAAACCAAGTAGAATGTGAGGCATTATTTGCAAGGAAAGGTAAAGTTTCATCCAAATACGGTATGCAAGGTAGTGGAAGCGGTAAAAGTAAAAAACCGGGAAAATGTTTTCTATGTAATAAAACTGGACATTGGAAATCCGAATGTCCTAAAAGACAGAAAGAGAAGACAAATTTTAATGTTAACGGAAAAAGAGGTGAAGCTTTCATTAGTCAATCTACTTTTGATAAAATATCAGAACAGGATAGCTGGTTCCTTGATTCTTGTGCCAGCGATCATATGACATCGCACAGGGAATGGTTTGTCTCTTTCCAAAAATTTGACAACCCAGTGAATATCCGCGTTGGTAATGGAGAGGTTATTTTGGCACATGGCTATGGAGATATCAATATTCTTGCATATGACAATACGGATTGGAATGAGAAACATATATCCAACGTGCTTTATGTTCCTGACATAAAACTAAATTTATTTTCGACAAGTTGCGCGTTGGACAAAGGCTTAGAAATGAGATCCAATAAAAACCGATGTGAGCTGTTGAGGTCAGGTGTCGTTGTTGCTGTGGGGATGCGTGAAAACAAGATGTTTAAGGTGGTTGTGAATGAGTCTTACTTACACGCTGTTACCAAAGACTCTAAATGTATATCAGTGAGCGATTTACACTTATGGCATGAGCGTCTTTGCCACCAAAATATTAAACAGGTCAAGACATTTTTATCAACGATTAATATTGCTGTTTCTGGTGATTCTTAATTTTTTTGTGCGGCATGTGCTATGGGGAAAAGTCACCGATTGCCATTCACAAGGAGTGTCAATAGAGCAACAACACCAGGGGAATTGGTGCATTGCGATCTTTGTGGCCCCATGCAGGTGGCATCTTATGGAGGGTCCAGGTATTTTTTATTATTTAAAGATGATTTTTCTAATTTTCGTTATGTTTTCTTTCTAAAACAAAAAACTGAAGTGACCAAGTTGATAGAAAATTATCTGAGACAAGTGGAGATTGACACTGGTTATGCTGTAAAGTCGTTGCGAACTGACAATGGGCTGCAGTTCATTAATAAGGACGTGCAGTCTTTACTAACAGCTCGTGGCATACAACACCAAAGGACAATACCATACACCCCTCAGCAAAATGGGCGAGCTGAACGCGATATGCGTACTTTAGTAGAGGCGGCTAGGTCCATGATATATGGAAGAAATCTTCATATTAAACTGTGGGCGGAAGCTGTCAATACAGTAGTCTACGTATTAAATAGGAGTGGTTCATGTCAAGTTTCCGGCAAAACGCCGTACGAACTATGGTTCAATAAGAAACCCGAAGAATTCTCATTTAGAGTATTTGGTTGTGAAGTATACATGCATATCCCCAATGAAAAAAGAAAGAAATGGGATCAGAAATCTAAGAAGGGAATTTGGGTAGGATATGCCCAGAACACAAAAGGACATCGAGTTTTTCTGGACGGCTGTGGAAAAGTTGAAATTTCTCGCGACGTGCTGTTCAATGAAACAAGTGACTCAGGTAACGCCAGAGATGACCAGCGGACAAACGTCAAATTCGCAGAAATATATGATTTCTCAGAGAGCGAGCAAGGAGACGAAGAGGTAATTAACACAGCTGAAATGAATACACTTGTCGAAGGTTAAAGAGATGACAACTGTTATGAAGACGTATTCGATAATTCAACAACAACAAATGATAACATTAGTTTAGTGAATGAAAACCCCAAAAACGACAACAATAGTGATAATTCGTTCGGTGACTGCATGCCAGAAAATGTTGTGCAAAATTCAATAAAAGATAGATTGCGAAGCAGTAAACAAACAAACGTTGTCATATCTGAGGGATTTGCTTTTGTTGCCGAATTAAGTGAACCCACCAGTTACGAGAATGCAATTCAATCATCATCAGCAGACAGTGGAGTGGAAGTCTGCAATGAACGAGGAAATTTCAAGCTTGTTGAAAAATAATACGTGGAAGCTGGTTGATTTGCCAAGAAATAGGAAAGCTATAGATAACAAGTGGGTATATAAAGTAAAACTGTTGGCGAATGGTGAGGTGAGCAGATATAAGGCTCGTTTGGTGAAAAAAGGGTTTAATCAAAAATATGGATTGGATTACTTAGAAACCCTGTTGTTAAATTTTATAGTAAATTTTCTTCATTGCCAACGATTATAGCTGTAGCTGCAGCACAAAATCTAAAAATGTTTCAGTTCGACATAAAAACTGCATTTTTAAATGGCGACCTTAGTGAAATTATTTATATGAAACAGCCCAAGGGCTATGATGATAACAGCGGGAAGGTGTGCAAATTGCAAAGAAGTCTCTATGGTTTGAAGCAATTTTCCAGATGCTGGAATAAGAAGTTTAGCAACGTTCTTCAAAAGTTTGAATTGAAATTGTGCTCCTCTGATCCATGTGTATTTATCAGCCATTCTAAGAAAAAGAAAATGTTATTGGCGATTTACATCGACGATGGATTAGTTGCGGCTTCAAACAAAGAAGATGTCGACGCGTTCATTAAATGTTTGAATCAGGAGTTTGAAGTTACCCATGGCGTTGCTGGTTATTTCTTAGGATTGGAAATAGTACGAAGGGAGGATGGAGCGGTCTTAATTCATCAAGCTACATATGCTCAGAAGCTGTTAAGAAAATTCAACATGGAAGATGCCAAAGCTGTTTCAACACCAGCTGAAAAACGATCCAGTGCAGTCCTTTTCGAGAAGCGGTCGAAAGCCTGATGTACCTGGCTGTTGCCACTAGACCTGATATTTCTTTTGCAGTAGGCTGTGTTAGCAGACACTTAGAACAACCAAGTGATGCAGACGTTAGTGCAGTGAAGCGTATATTTAGATACATCAGAGGCACCATTAATCACGGTATAATTTATGACAATTTCAATCAAATGTATCTGAATTGTTTCAGTGATGCTGATTATGCTGGCGACGTAGAAACGAGGCGATCGACAAGTGGTATGATTGTGATGCTTTGTGGAGGACCAATATCTTGGCGGTCTCAACGTCAAAAAAAGTGTTTCATTATCCACAACTGAATCGGAGTATGTTGCAGCTTCCGAAGCGGTAAAGGACTTAATATGGTTGCAAAAGCTTTTACAAGAGTTAACACTAGATCAAACTGCGGTATCAATTTTACACATTGATAATCAAAGTGCTATAAAGTTAATAAAAAATCCTGAATTTCACAATCGCACTAAGCACATTGATGTGCGATATCATTTTATACGGGAAATTTATGAAGGTAATTTATTTAGGCTAGAGTACATTTCTTCTGAAGAACAAACTGCTGATGTATTTACAAAACCATTGTTCAAAGAAAAATTTCAAAAGTTTAGAAAGGAATTAAACATATATTCGTTTGTAGATTTCTCTAAGTAACAATAATATGTAATATTGTTTATTCTTAATATTGTTAACATGAATTTTTTTTTAAATATTTTTTATATAATGTTGTAAACTAAACATATGTAGACCAAAGTGGAAGTGTTAAGAAATTTGAAATGTGCTGTTGGTCTACATATTGTTTCTCCATCTATTTACTCTACTACTTTGTTACATTGACATTCTATTATTAATAAAACTTAGTCAGTCCTTTTCTGACTCTTTTGGATTAAAGACTGTTTTTCCTTTTCGCTCTGTAATTTTCACATGGAGAAACCCTTGATGAGGTACACTTAGACAAGAGAAGATCCATTTCGTTGCCAGTAAGCCAGAGATAGGTGGGGTACACACAGTTTTTCAACCACATCATTTTCTGCTATTTAGAGGGTAGTTAGCAACCCACCACTACAGTGATTTGGACCAAATCTCAGAGGAGCCTTTGGCAGCAACTAATTCTCGTATTCGCAGGCTTTCGAGCTGGATCCTCATGCATCGACCACATCATCATTGAACAATGCGTGGAGTAAAGATCTCCGCTACATTTGCTGTTCATTGCTTTTATTTCCCACAATTCTAAATTTGAAATTAGTTCTGTTCGTAGCAAAAAAGGACACGAATGGCTTATAAATATGTACAAGCCGTGGAGATTAGGGTGGGGGCATATGCATATGTGGGGACGTGAACGTTTAAAGCATATTTGAAAAACAGAATTGCGAAACTTCTGATGACAGTTTTATTCTCTGCTGTTTCTAGCCGAAAGCCCTGGTAGCTAGCGCTTTACTTTTTAAATATTGATCATGTAATTTATTTAATAAAGTTATAATAATAATAATTATCCGCTGTTTGTCAAATGTATGGTTATATTTATGGTTGGAGGGACGGGCACCTGTAGAGGTGCTTTCACGGGGGCCAGTTGGTCTATTGTGGTTCCTTGTTAAATAGTGGTACCATAACCGACTTCTATCGGTTGGTTTGGTTGAACCAGCCTGTACTCTAGTTCCTCAAATAGTCTGTTTCCCATATAGCGGAAGCGACGGATTTGGAGGCTGGGGTGGTCACAAAGCAGGCTTTTTAGTCCTCTTATCGTTCAGTATTGGTCATAAACTGCGAGATGTGACGCAGTGTCCTCTAGTTGTCCAGGAAGAGTTGATCATTTCTCTTCTTTTAAGGTCTATTCTTCTTTTCAGTACACCAATAGGGATGGCTATTGATGTTTGAGTGAAATCCTCATTTAATGCTGACCCTTTCCGTGCAAGTTCATCTGCTGCTTGGTTTCCTTCTATATTCCTATGTCCGGGAACCCAACAGAGAGTGACTTCGTGAGTGTTGCATATTCTATTTATAGTTTGTCGGCATGTGGCAACTGCTAATCCCGGTAATCCTGGATGGATTTAGTGCTTTAGCGTGTATCGTCTGTGCTGCTTTTTCAATGGCGAAGACTTCGACTTGAAAGATACTGCAGTCGCCCTGGAGTTTGTATGAATCGTTGGTATTGAGTGATTCACAGAGAACTCCAGCGCCGGTTCCTATGTCCATTTTAGACCCGTCAGTGAAGAGTTGAAGATCCTGTACATTGGTTAGTGTGTTGGATTCCCACTCATGTCTTTCGGGAATAAGAATGGAGTATTTCTTATAAAAGTCTGTACATGGTGCTACATAGTCTGTTGCTCTTTCGGGATCAATTGATCTATATCTGTAGAGTATAGATCCGCGTCCATAGGAGTTATGCCTCCATGTGCTTGATTGTCTAAGACTGATCGCGCTTTTGGCAGCTATACTCCGATGCGGAGGTAACTCGATTACTAATTCAATTCATGGGCTTGTGACCAACTGCAATGGAGGAGAGCTTCCAAGACATTAACAAGGAGAATAACTGACTTTGTAACAAATCTTATGTTCAAATATGAAACTAAGTATGGATAGAAAAGGACCTACAAATATATTTAAATTTTATAGTTCTGCTCTTGAATATAACCTCCTTGAACGTGAATGGTGGGTTGGTTGGTTAAAAGTGGCTGCCAGCTAGGAATCGCCAACAAACTTAGACCATTCATAGGTCTATTGTGATACCACTTAAATCAGATCGGAGAAGTTTCCCTTTCCTACTCGTTGAACCATTTTGATATACATATGTATATATTTGTCAGATCGTCTATATAATTGTAAGGAAGGCTCCTAAGTGACTTCACACTACCAAAACTAGACGGCACCAGAATAAATTTTTTATGTGAGGCGAAATATCTCGGTGTCATTCTAGACCAAAAGTGGTGGCAATGGTGTAGTGGTAGCGTCATCGTTCGTCGAGCTGATGGTTCACGGTTCAATCCCTGATGTCAATAAGCATTATATGATAAGAGGCAGTCCGATCAATTGAGAAAGTTTGTGACAACACTACTGCGAAGGCATAACACTGGCAGTAGGTTTGTCATATGGCTGGAGAAATTGATCGCTCTGTTGATAATTGATATGCTTATGACATCAGGTGGATCGGGAAAAGAATACTGTGAATCAGAAGCGAAGGCAAAAAAATACATGACAGCATCAAATCTCCCCAGTTATTCTGGACACCACCCCTGGAGCTAATGTGAAACCTAACACATCTGAGTTTCAAACCACTGCACCAATCTCTTTCTCTCTCTCTATCTACATTTCCGACGCCCGCACCATGTGAATAACATGTAAAAGGGTATTCATAACCCCTTGAGTGCGGGTAAATTATAAAAAAAAAAAAAAAAAAAAATCTTACAAAAGGAATGTTGAAGAAAGAACAAAGAAAGGATTGAACGCTCTTAATGCCTGTAAGAGAACCGTTGGAAGAAGATGAGGATTGCAACCGTGCAGCATACACTGGATGTACAAAGCAATCATTTGACCTATCATCTCCTACGGGTCCCTAGTCTGGTGGACAGCAACAGGAACAAAGAGCTACATGAAGGAACTCTACAAAGTACAAAGACTTGCATCACTTTATACAACCGAGTTGTGAGAAGCTCACCGCAAGAAGCTAACATCTCCTGGCCTTCGAGCTGTTCATCAAAGGCTCTGCGACATAAGGAGCTCTTTGACTAAGAGAATCCAGCTTGTGGAATCAGGCCACCCATGGGCATGCGGCAATATTGCGCACAATGAAGAGAATGGGTGGGAAATTTAACTCTGAAAGCTTCACAGCCACATCAGACTATATAACCCCCTATAATGACTTCAACATCGACATCCCTATCATATTTCCAAGGCGAGAAGATTGCGAGTCAAAAAGTGTAAACCAAAATCAAGAAATCACGATCTG
Source organism: Blera fallax (assembly GCA_946965025.1). Lineage (NCBI taxonomy): Eukaryota > Metazoa > Arthropoda > Insecta > Diptera > Syrphidae > Blera > Blera fallax. The sequence continues at coordinate 44,464,534 of OX337247.1, forward strand.
CACTGATTGCTCAAAGATATTGGTACGGGTGCAGGCTTTTACTTGGAGGCTCTGCAAAAACAGGAGCCTTTCAGACTTTCAGACTGTTTTCCAAGCTGAAATCCTGGCAATAGAAAAGGAAATAGTTACCTCCCTCCATCGGATCTAACTATTTTCGTTCACAGTCAAGCAGCTCCTAAATCGATTAAATCGAATACAATCAAATCAAAGGCAGTTAAGAAATGTCGCGAAGCACTCACTGATCAACATAAGACACCATTCGATCAAGCTCTGCTGGGTTCCTGGACATAGTAATATAGAAGGGAAAGAAAAAGCCGACGCCTTGGCAAGAAGGGGGTCAGAAATGAATATCAGTGCAGCTGACACATCCATACTGCCACAGATTGGTAGGTTGTATAACATCATTGACGCCATAATATAGAAAGAGGCTAACTCCTCCTGTTTATCCAGAGAGGACTGTGCCACCTCTCGTACATTATGGCCGCAGTTAAATAAAACAAAAACAAAGAGCCTTTTGGCACTAGACGGATCGTCCATCCGCATGTCATAACCATCACACACCCTATCAAAATAACCTAACTTAAGGCTCCAAAATGAAGCTTCCTTCTGCAGGAGAGAGCTGGGCAGAAACAAAGAAGGTGAGGAGTAGTTTCCTCCTCTTCTTCATCCATACAGCTTCTGCAGAAGTCGTTTGCAAAGAGGCCTAGCCTTGTAGCATGCTTGCCTATTAGACAGTGTCCAGTAATGACACCTATTATAACTCCGATATGCAATCCGTTGAGAGAAATCAAGTTCTTAGAGCGTTTTAAGTCCAGCTCAGGCCAAATTTGTTTTGTCGCTAGACATGTTGGTTCACTCGTCCAAGATACGGATATCCTTAACGGGTATCACGTTTTTCTTAAGCCAGAATCATACTTCTTCAATCGCCGTAATTTCCGCCTGGAACACGCTGCAGTAGTTTGGTAGACGGAAGGAGAGCCTAAGATTAAGACTTTTGGAGAAAACACCCCCACCACCTCCGTCCTCGGATTTTGAGCCGTCGCGTCGGTTGGTGTAGAAGTGAATACTCTTCTCAGATTTAAAAAATAATTTTTCTCAGTCTTCTCCGATTGGCCTTTGAAATACTCGTTGCGGCTGCCTTTAGCGCTTCATCATCAACGAAATACTTCCATTCCTCGTAAGACTTTCTTTAGATTTGAGAACCGGAACTAGATAATCACTAGATGGCAGAGCAGAACTGTAAGCTGGATTACCCAACTTTAGGATGCCACATGACTTCAAAGCAGCCATGTACCATCCTTTCTGTCGCTTCCATTTATTTTAATACATATGTGCATCCTTTGAAGGTTTCCAAATACTAGCGCAGTATTCTCCTCTGATGCTGGTGCCTTTTACCGTAAAATAAATTGACAGGATTCCTTGTGAGTCCCAAAACAGCCGATGATAGAACCTTAAAGTTCTTGTGGACTAATTCACCCCTTTTGTTCCATGACATGGACTCTTGTTTTAATTCGCGCTCATTATAGTAAATGTGTGCGCCGTGGCTCAAGTGGTTAATGCGTTGGATCGCTGAGTGGGAGGTTCGATTTTTGAATCCCAGAAATGGTTGTTGTCCACCCGAACTCTACTTGCTAATTTTATAAGAGCAAGAGTTGACCAGAAGACAAAATGAAAAGTTCTATATAAATGCCACGAAGAAGTCGTGACTCATTGTCCTTGAGAGCTGAACTCCCCGTAATTAGTTCCTGAATCATCTTATTAGACTCCCTCTTAGGTAGCGCTGCAGTTCGGGGTGAGCCCCTCCAGTTAGCCCGGATTACCTCTAAAGCTACAGTTTAATGAAAAGAAAATCAAACGCGATGTTATGCCTGAAAAACTGCTACCCATTAACAAATTCCAGTATTCCGTTCAACAATTCAATTTGCATTCAACAGTTACTTTTGTATGGTTTCTTTTTTCAACCTCCCTTTCATCTGTCAGGATCACTCGTTCTGTTTACTCTTGACAACCGATGAAATGGTCAATTTCCTGCATAAACCTCCGACAATCAACTGACAGCATGCAATCAAAAACACGCACACCACCAATCTCCATCCAGTCCGAGATATCCCCCAGATATCTCCACATAAATCCAGAAAACTTATGGGTCCTGCAATTTATAGTCCAATAAAAATGTTCCAGTTAAGCACAGTAAGGAGAAAAAGGCAAAAAGGATAAACTATAGCGGACGTAACATTCCCACGCTGGCGCTGGGGCTACTGAATTAATTCCACTGCTGAACTTCAGTGGCAGTAAAATTTTAAATTATCTCTTCAACGTTGCTCACACTTTTATGCGGGTGAAGCGTATTGTGCAACACACAGTTGAAAAGAGTTGAAGAGATGAAACACAACAAATGAGGAGAGCCGGGGAGAATTTTTATCCCCCGAACATCCACCCCCTCCCGCTGTATAAGTTCACGCAAATGAAAGATTTATTTTCGGTTTTTTTTTTTTTTATTTTGGATCTTTGAGATACAAATTTATTGACACACACGCATAGCCCAGACACAAAAGGCACCGATAAACATCAAAGGCATTTTTGGTATGAGTTGAAGGCGACGATAAATGAGAAATGAAAAAGGAAAGAGAAATTGAAAACGGAAAGGAAGAGAATATACGCTGAGAAGCCAGAAGAAACAAATTGCGAAGGCACAAAACCATGACATATGTTGAAATTTATTATCTTTTGCTGCGCCATAGCGGAAGATTTCGTCCTTAGAACAATGGAAGAAAATTTTCTCAAGTCATGCGACGACGTTCTACTCGCTCATTCTTTCATTGTGCTGATAGAAGTTCACTTCTTCGTGGAAGGATATTTATTCTTTTTGTTCATTCATCTGTGCAGGATAAACGTGAAATGAAACAAACCCAAGCTGCTAAGTGGTGAAGGGTGGGTGGAAGGTTGAGGGTGCAGAAAAATCCAACGACCTAAATATTTTGCGTTTTCTTTTTTCTGTTTTTGTCTGAGTCACTCTGCCTATCAAAAGGTAATCGTTGTCACTGCCTAATTCTTAAAAGAACCCTTGAACTTGGAACTCACCATCTGCTGATTTCAAGGATTTAAGGCCCATTGTTGGCCTTGTTGGCCTTGCTGGCAGATGGGAAAAGATTTTATCCTGTCCTTGAGAAACAAAACCAGATCATGGAGATGACTAAGTTTTGTTCAGATTTTCCGTCATTGACCTGTAAAAAGGTAGTCCATCAACCCTGCAAAGAGTGCTTGTTGGTGTTAACATTTCTGGTGTTTTCTTCAGAAATAGGTTAATGGGCTCCGAATGGATTGTTGGCAGAGATAAACAGTAGAGAGTTAGTCGAACTGGTACCCCTTGTGCCTGAAAACCTATATTCACTAAACAGAGTTTCCTTTCCTCAATATTTGGGGTCTAAAACCAGTACGCACCGGGTCTAGGTTACCTCTAAAGATAATTAAGGGGATGAGCTTGTAAGTTTAAGAATATTTTTATTTATTGTAGGACCTTGGTCCACATGTGAGCATTAAGAAGCATCTGTCAAGTCTACGACATAGTTAAAGGTTCCTAATTGACTACTTAACTGCGTTTTCGATCGTTCACCACTAATTTCGGATGAAATCTACTCTTTTTGGATCTTGGGGTTGAAAGCACCGTGAGAACATTTTTTTCTATGTGCTATTGTCCCGATCTGACATGAATAAGTAACAAAATTTTATAAGACGCTCTACTTCCTAGGCTTCTCTTATGCCTCAGAAACAAGGACGACTTCTAGGTGTTCTGCATGGCTTTCAAAAAAATTGTTCAAGTTTTGGTCCCGTTTGTATCGACAGTGAGTGGACAAGAAAGTTTAAGTGCGAATTCGTATGGGCTGCAAAAGATAGCGGCCTAGTCAATGTAGATCAAATGCATCCCCGAACGAGGATGCATGTAGAACCAGGGCTCCGGACAAGAAAATGTTCGTATTCACCCCAAATGGACCGTTTAAGTTACCGTGCATAGTTTTTTCAAAAGCAACTCGTCCAACTGTGCTTATGTACGAAACTGGAGGCAGTTGGCTAAATCTCGAGCTGGCTCTAGAGAAATGTTGACTGGGGGCCTTATCAACCCCTGACTCTCAAACGCACTTATGTACATAAATCATGAGATTACTTACTTACTTACTTAGGTGGCGCTACAGTTCGGGGTGAACCTGGGCCCCAACCAACAAGCCTCTCCAGTTAGCCCGGTTCTTAGCTAACTGCCTCCAGTTGCGCACTCCAAGTTGGTCCCCTTCTACTTGCGCGTGCCTCCTTATTCAGGGTCGTCCTCTACTGTGTTGCCCCTTCGGGTTAGATTGGAAGACTCCGTGGGCCGGAGCATTGTTCTCCATTCGCTCTTCATGTCCTAGCCATCTTAGGCGACTGATGCGCAGTTTTTGACTAGGTCGATGTCGCTGTACAGCTCGTAAATTTCGTCGTTGAATCTTCTCCCCCAAAGCCCGTCACGCAAACGGGACCGTATATCTTACGAAGATTTTTTCTCCCGAAACGACCAAGGATACCTTAATCCTCTTTCCACAGAGTCCATGCTTCAGCGCAATTATGTCGATGTCATCCGCGTAAGCTAATAGTTACTAGTTGCACAGTATTTTGAAAGATTGTGCCCCCGTTTTGGCTTGTGAGTTTCGCACAATTCTTTCAAGTGTGATATTAAATAAGTCACATGACAGCGCATCACCTTGCCTAAATCCTTTTTGACATCGCAGGTCTCGGTGAAATCATTACCGACCTTGATGGAACAACGAGCGTTCTCCATCGTCATATTGGCGCAGTCATGAGATTGGTGCCCACAATTAATACTTTAATTCGGGAAATTAAGAACTAGGGGTGGGTTCGAATCCCAAATCCAAAGAGTTTTGTTCTATTTAAAAAGTCCTGCCTTATGGTCACCGAATGTAATAAGAGATAGGTGAATGCTCCGTTTAGGTTCACAGAACTGAACTGCGGTTAAATAGTTGAACAGTTTATCGATTCAGTGGTTCAGAGTGGTGTAGTGTAGTTTAGTGGTTCAGGGTATCAGTAGCTCTGCGGTTCAGTGATTAAGTGGTTCAATGCTTTAGTGGTTAAGTGGTTTAGTGTTCAGTGATATTTCGATTCAATGGTTTAGTGACTTGGTTGTTCCGCTATTCAGGTGTGACGTGATGAAATAAATAAGCCATTGGATCTTTACAAGCCTTCTTATCTTTTGATTCAATTTATTTGGACGCTTTCTACGTTTAGGCATAACTACCAGCAATTTTGGCGGGATTATAGGTCTTCTTGAGCGTAGACCATTAACAGCTTGAATTTGTGTTTTTTTTTCATCATTTTACATCAATAGGATGCATCCACATCAGGGGCCATGTATAAGATCGGAACTGGAACCCTCCCATGCCTCTCCCTTTGTACACGTCCAGTTCAACAGTGTTCCAAAGTAATGATGAATCTGACCAAAGAATTAATAGCCGTTAAGTCAATCCTGACGCCTACTATATTCTATATGTATCTGTGTATCTTCTATGTAATTTAGGGGGAGATTCCTTTGGCTTTTGGCAGCGACTTATTGAAGAACTATAAGAGTTGCGTAATGCTGATCCGATGCAACTCTTTCGATTTTTATATCTATCGTGGTGATTCTAATCATGGGGTTTTTTTTTTTTTATTAAAATTACCAGGCTTGGTCTTAATGAGCAGTGACTGTAACTACCTACGACAAACAACAAACCGAATTAGCTTAACAATCGCCGTGGTAGTACCTGGGGTCGGTGCTGTCAAAAAGGAAGAGCGAACCAGACCATCCCGGAATGGCATCAAGAGATGCATTGCGACCTCTGACTGCCCATTGCACGTATTTTTTTAATGATATAAGTGCTGTGTGGTTGAGGTGGCCCTCGATAAAGTCTACTTAGACCGAAGTAGGTCCATGATGCTGCTGCTGGGTAGGGGCAGGGGTATCACTCTGCCCACTCCATCGAAATAGTAATGATCTAGCGTAGCCTTCCTAAAGTTAGCAAGTGCAGGACACGTGCACAGGAAGTGAAGGATTGTTTCTTCTTCCTGCTCGTCTCTGCAACTTCTGCAGTAGTCATTTTAGGGGATGTCCAATCTTTGACCATGCCTGCCTATGATGCAGTGTCCGGTTATTACGTTGGTTAGTGTAGAGAAGGTTCCTCTCTTATTCTTAAGAAGCTTGTTAGATTTTTCTTGGTCTAGTTTTGGTCATAGTTGCCTAGCGATAAGGCAATGGCCAAGTTGGCTCCATCTATGGTCAGTGGCCTGTGGGAGATATGACACCGGTCCACTGCTTTGAGCAAGGCTCCTGGCCAGATTTCGCGCACTCTAAAAATTTCACGAAACCCCTGTGCCAACCAGCATCCTTGAACGTGGGCGGAGAGTAGCATGTGATTTTATTCTTGTAAAGGCAATTCATCACCTTGCCTTCGATGAGTTTCCATTTGTCGTAGAAGATCCTCCCGTCGTCCTCGGACATGTCCACTATCGCGACGATGAGACAATCCTTCACTATCTCAGAGAAGGGTTTGGAATTCGCACCTTTCCTGGCCTTCTTCGAGGTGTTAGATACCTCATCGAGAGACCTAAGTCTTTTGACCCCCTAGCCTGGAGCTTCTCTTCGGATTTTGACGAGTAGGGACGAGAGTCACGAATGCGAGGTCGCCGCTGTGGTTTTTTTCTTTTGGTTGACTCACCCATCGCCTAAGCAACTTTTGTTGCCCAGTTGTACGATTCCCTCTCCGCCGAGCTCCATTCCTTTTCTGTCTTATTGCCTATCCGGTCCAGGGTCCGAAGAGCCGTACGAGTCTCGCGACTCAGCGACCTTTTGTCCAAGTCGGACAGTTTGGGAAGTGTTGGCCTCGTTGGTCTTACTCATAGCGTTCACTTCTATCGAAAGCTCGTCTGAAAGTAACGAGCAGTCGCTATCTAAGCAGAGATTCTGCACACGCTCTTCCACACGAACAGTGTTTCTAGAGCGGCTGGCGGTACCAGCGGGTTCCGGTTTTTTTTTTGTTCCGACTCAAGGTCTGCTTTTTTTTTTAAGTTTAGAGACTTCGGTGCCACTAGTAGCCAAGGAGCTGGAGGTCACCGGTGGCAGAAATTATGCATCATTAATGGAAGCCCGAGAGTCGCTTTTATCCACAAAGTCGTTATTTTGAGCGAATGTTTCGTTGGGTTCTACAAATCCTAATCGTTCTGCACTTCTAAGTCAAGTTTGAAGCCAAAGCTATCCGTGGCATGAACTTCACAGTTCTGGTGGTTGTTTGGGAGCTACATACATATGTAAGTCGAACTGATAATTGCGACTTATAAAGGAACCTTGTGTTTCTCCCACTTAATTTAAAAAAAAAAAAAAACCTCTTCCCTTGCTCAGCTCTTTGTATGGCAAACATTTACAGTAAGTAACGCCTAATGTTTATCCTCCGAACCCAATCTAATGCTGCTACCCAACGCATTACTCGAATGGATTGCGAGTAATTTTTCTCCTTTAAAGTCGACGATCTGTTCGCTGGTAATTGGCATGTGTCTAGTCACGTACTTGGTGACAGCAGTGGTGGCAATAGCTTCGATATTCTCGCACTTGTCGTCGTCGTCGTAGTCGTCGGAATGCTTAGTGACGCTGAAAAGAAATGACAATGGCGACAGCCCGCAATATCGCATGCAATTCTAAGCCACCCTCTCAAACGAACTGGAAAGAGGATAGCATTTCTTTCTGTTCCTGCATGTGCGTGTGAGCCGCTACAAGAGGAATATGTCAGAACAGGGAGGTAATATTCCACTGTTTTACGACATTTCTTATGAATATTACTGTAAATGCCACCGCAAAGTATGTGTTAAGAATGTCTTATCGCGTGAACATCCCGTCCCATTCGCAAACTGTCACTCCAGTTGAAGGAGCAATTCACGGCACCCTCTACTACGGACGTGAATGGTGATAATAGCTTTAAATATCGCGCCGAGCCGTAGAGCATGTGTAGGTACGTACCAACACGACCCAGTGAATAGTTAGACTCGGATGTAGCTGCAGGAAGGCGAGAGTGGAAGGATAAGTATTCGACAACTGCCGACACGACAATCATCAACTGGCACTTTGGTAATTCCATTCTCTATTCCTCTTCCTCTGCTTTCATATTTTCTTTAACTGCCAATGCTCCTGGTTGATCTAATGGTGTTGGAAAGCCCTCAGAGGGAAAGAAGAGCGAGAGAGAGAGAGAGAGAGAGAGTGGGAAACGGTTTTATTGCGGTATTTTCCATTGGTGAAAATTGTTCTGGTGTTGTGTTGCGAGTGCAAATCACCAAAGGAAAATTGAAAATGTTACCCCTAACGAGGCTTGTCCCGTTCTTCTGACTCGGCTGGGTTTTGTGTTTTTTTTTTCTTTTTTTTTTTTCTACTTCTCGTCAACTTCTCGGAGTTTTTTCCTCCCCTAGTCCTTCGAGTACGTGAAGTGTTTATTGCGATGCTGTATTCATCCCTGTGTAACTGTTACTTTTCCCCTGATGTAAGGGAAAACGACTTTTCTTATTTGCTTTTTATTTGTCTGGTTATGAGCAGGCGTGATGACTGTGGGTGGTGGTGGTGGTGGTGGTGGGTCGCCTATATAGGCTAAGGATAAGGAAACATTGTTAATGGGAATTTCTTTTGCAAGGATACCCTATTATTCGTCTTGTTATGAGATCCTTGCATCAATTATAGTTAAATTGTTCATTAACAGGCACCTACAGCAGATTGCTGGACTCTCCGTTGTATATGGTTGTGTATGGGGTGTGTATATATACATATGTAGGTCTTTAGGGGTTTGGCAGTGGACAAAGAAACGTATCCAATTGAAACCAGCAAATACATTTTCGGGATATCATCGGTCGAGTGTAATGGGGTTAAGACATTTTCTGACTTTAATTGGCCACTGCTTGTGATGTGGCCCCCAAGTGATGGGATGTCTTAATTTGGGAACGAAATTGGACGTAAATTGAATGAAACTGTAATGGGAAGATTGTTGAATTGAAACGCTTTGATTGAGGGAATTAATTAAAATAAATCCGTGGTGTAGAGCGTGTAAATAGTAAAAGTAATTGGCACTAAACCAATGGCACTCAATGCCACGTGCTACATAGTGCTAGCTGGATGAATAGGAGATTTGTATTTAAGTGCCACATGAGATGGGTACCTATACATAGGTAGTGAAAGGATTTGATTGACCTTCGTTTGCCCACAACGACTACAAGGTGGTAACTTTTACAAGCTGTGTTGGTCTTGATAGGATTTTTCCTGGATATCTTACCAACAACCGAGAATATACAAACGCTGTGTGATAAACTATGCGAGTTGTGGAAGGGTTTTGAATTCCTTGGGATTCCTTGTTGTGAGGTAATCCTTTCTATGTGCAAATGCAAAGTTTCCTGTAGATTTACTAATTTGTCCGCTTGTAGTAGTCATAATAATAAGTTAAAGTCGAGTTCATCTCGGGATGTCAAGAATCAGCGAAATGTGGTTGCGCAGAATGCTTTGTTACTGTAGGTGAGTATTACGATCCTGAATCAAAGCAGGAGTCTGTGCAGTGATCCAGCACCCAAGGAGCTTAATGTCCTTCTATTGGCTGGAAAATTCATGGCAAAGGGTGCTTGGGACTTGCGTTTTTTATATTATAAACCATGGCCATCACAAGACAATAGGTTGGGTTAGGTTGAGTAGGGTTATGATGTCATCATAAAACACCAGACCATAGTACCATTTCACCTGTTCACTTAGTTTCCGTACAGAGTTTAAGGGAGTAAATTAATACAGAATTGATTTGGGGAGTAATCAATTTTTCATGAAAAATATCTCGTACTCATTTCTTAACTTCTTAAGAATTTAAGTCCCAGCTCCTCAGGGAACTAGCTTCCAAGAGTGTCCTTCCTCCTTTTGGTGGCTAGTGCTGGACAATCACATAGCAAGTGGCGAATGGATTTTATTTCCTCTTCTTCCCTGCAGTTCCTACAGAAGTCTTTGTGGGGCAGTCCTAGCCGTGCTGCATGATTGACTATCACACAGTGTCCCGTCACGACGCCGACAGCTATACGAATATCACTGCGACTGAGTTTCATGAGATCTCGTCGAGGCGTCTTTCACAATGACTTCGCTGGCCCATGTAAGTTTTTCTTTCTCCAAGTTGGAGAGTGAAGGGATGCCTTTCTCCTTCCGAATGCTCTTCAGGTGTAGAGCCTTTTTGTACAATCTTAGTCTCTGAATTTTGGCTAAATCTGCACTTAGTGAGTTTTACCTTTGAACTGACGAAATGCTCCTCCATCGAGATTTCTCGGCCATCATGACGGCCTCTGATGGCACGTCATCAATAGCTTCTGCAATCGCCATAAGTGAAAGTTCACTGTTTTTACTGGCTCATTTCCTTTTTTGTTTTTAAAAGTCTTTTGACTGAAATTTTGTTCCCACGAGTGTGCCGGAAATAAATTTTCACTTCGACAGAGCCGCCGATATCGGAGTAAGGCTGTGTGTACATAGGCCTCGCCAGGGCACCTCTGAGAGCTCGTTAGCGATTGGTATTATAACCACCAACCTTATATCATTGGTCACTTTTTCATATGCTCACACCACCAATGGAATAGGGGTGACTATCTGTTAGTTTTCGACCTTCATGTGGAATGTATTCGAAGTGGAAGACACGTTCGATGTGATTCCTAGGATAACCTACTTCAGCCATGGCACAACGACTAGATAGATAGTCACGCCAAGGATATGTTGTAGATTGCATTTTATCATTGACAAACTCTGTTAATCTCGATAATAGGACCCGTGTTTCATCGCTAAATATGTGCTTATTGTCGGTCTTTATAAGCACATTACGTTGTTGGTGTTTTCCGAGAAGCGGGTAGTAGCACTACCTTTAAATTGAACGGCTTAATGGCGGAACTTATGTCATGGACAGGAAACTAAGTCCAACCATCCTTCAAGTTCATTTCAAAAGGCTATTGAACCCATCTGGCAGTACGCTTAGAATGCAGTATGCTATGCCTGGTTTCCAGAACGAAATTTTGGATAGACCGATTGTCTTAGAAGACGTCGTTGAGGCGCTAAGTAGTCTTAAGGATGGTTAAGCTGCAGGATCAGATGGGATACCAGCCGAATTTTACAAATATGGTACTAATGAACTGAACACCAATCTTACCTACTTACAAAGAAAATGGGACAGTACCGCAGCGTTTTAAGGAATTCATGATCTTTCCAATTTATAAAAAGGCTGTATGACGGATCCAGGAAACTACCGAGGCATATTAAAAAGTCGATTAACTGCATGAATCGGTACCAATAATCTGCTCAAGGAATACCAAGCGTGTTTTCGGCCAGGATATTCCGCAATTGATCACATGTTTGTCCTAAATAGTATTGCAGAGTCCTTTCTCTTGAGGAACAAGAAACTGAATGCATTCTTCGTTGACTTCAAGGCAGCTTTCGATTCAGTGGACCGAAATGCTTTATTTTACAAGCTATTTGGCATGGGTATGCCACTGAAGTTCGGACGAGTGATCCAAAATCTATACATGGATACCAAGGCAGCTGTGTGGAATGGTGAAGGCCTATCAGAATGGTTTCGTTCGGTATCAGGGGTAAGGCAAGGTTGTGCTCTGAGTCCAAGTCTGTTTGCACTCTTCATTGAGGATAAAGTGGATTTTCTACCTGGAGGTATTGAGTATTGAGGTGTGCTGATTAAAGCCCTTCTTTTTTAGCAAACGACGTAGTGTTTTTGGCGCACTCACCCGAATCTCTACAGCTCACGATAAACCTCGGAGTGTATTTTACGAGAAATCCAAATATGGAAAGGCACCTAAAAGACAAATTGTCAAAGTCAAAAATTGCCATCAACGTAGCTTGGAGAAAATGTTTCACCAACAAATATACCAATATCACCAACTCTATACATAGCAGCAAGTACAGAGTGTTTGAATCAGTTTCGAAATCCATCCTCTTCTATGCTGTACAGGTTTGGGGAGGCAAACAATTTGAGACGGTTGAAAAATTACTCAGGTTTTATATAAAGAGAGCATTTCATCTTCCACCGAAGACGCCAGATTTTATGCTCATGTTGGAGACAGGCTTATCGCCATTCTTTGTAAAGACCTTGAAACTACAGGTGGACTACGTGCTTAAGGTTAGGTTAGGTTAGGTTGAAGTGGCTGGCAGCTAGGAGTCGCCAGCATACTTAGACCCATGGTAGGACCATTGCGATACCACGTGGATCATGGAAGAAAGTTTCTCTCTACTCGTTTAAAACCAATTAGAGCTTCTTGTGAAGCGTAGGAGGCTCTTAATGTCAATATTCATCAGGTCGCTTATATCGTTGTAATAGAGAGCTGGGCAGAAACAAAGGAGGTGAGGAATAGATTCTTCCTCTTCTTCCTCCATACAGCTTCTACAAAAGTTTTTCGAAAAGGGGCCTAGCCTAGTAGCATGCTTGCCTATTAGACAGTGTCCAGTGATGAAACCTATTGTAGTGCCGATATGCGGTCTATTGAGTGAAATCAAATTCTTAGAGCGTTTTAGATCCAGCTTCGGCCAAATCTGTTTTTTCGCTAGACATGTTGATCCGCTTGTCCACCTAAGATTTGCACTCCCGATAGCATCCACCTTAAGTTTAAGTTTGCGAGTAGCGATTGGAATACCTAAGGTGCCATTGTCCGGCAAGACGGGTATAGTTGTTCCTATTCTGGCGAGTTCATCGGCCTTACAATTCCCTGGAATGTCTCTATGCCCCGGCACCCAACACAGGTGAATATTGAACTGCTCAGCCATCTCCACAAGAGACGAACGGCAGTCTAGGGCTACTAAAGAGCAGATATCACGTTTTTCTTAAGCCAAGATAGGGCTTCTTTGATCGCCATTATTTCCGCCTGGAACACGCTACAATGATGTGGAAGACGGAAAGAGAGCTTAAGGCTAAGCCTATCAGAGAAAACACCTGCACCTGTCAGTGTAGAAGTGAATTGGTTCATCTTCTAAAAATGCATCGTCCTCCCAGAGTGATCTGGAGGCGATGGTGACTAGGAAGTGCTTAAGGTACTAAGCATGCCGGACTATAGACTACCGAAGAAGGCAGCTTTGCAATCTATACGTAATAAAACTGGATGGTATAATGATTGGCTGGTACCAGCTAGTGGATGTGGAATGGAACTTAATGTCGATAACCCGAGGATTTGGAAGCCCAAACTTTATTTGTTGATCATAAGTGTGGATGAGCAGATCAGACAAAGATTTCTTGAGGAGGCATCAGGGTCACTCCATAGAGCAGTCTACAGTCAGTTATGCCACAATTTGGGGCACAATAATTACTTCCGGGACGAATATAGCATAGAAGAAATAGCAATGGTCCTAAAGCTGCGTGGGGAGCTCCTGAAACTGAACTATACATATATATATATATATATATTTGTCAACCAGACAGACGGCAATGCCATGCTAACCGATTTTGTTTATACATAATTTTGTGAATTCGATAGGCATGCCTGCCATTAGGCTAGTCGAATGCCAGAATCCTTTTGTGGCGGCTCCAATATGTATGGGGATTAGATGCGAATTGCATTTGGAAACGACTGAAAATATCTTAAATCCTCCGGAAGCAATACAACTTTCATTTAGTCTACGCACGAAATCAGACATTTGCTAGTTTCCTTTTTTTCAGTTTTCCTCCGTCTTGAAAGGAGGCACTGAGAATGCCAGTTGCCTTGCGAAGGGGTGCGTCATATTTAGTTCCAGAACATGACCTTATAAGTTTGAGATCCGAATATCTGCACACATATGTATGTATGTACATAAATATAAGAGTATCCAAATAATTCGGTTGAATTGTTTTCATTTGGTGTGTGTGCCAAAAGATCCTTCAAAGGCAGTGGTAAATGCGACCGCTAACGCGAAGCATTCAACAACAGACGCACCATGCCAATGGGTGGCTCGATTAGGATTATGGCCAGCTTACTATTGGTAGCTCATTAAACCTGTGGGCGGATGGTAGAAAAAATTACCACTTAGAACCAAGCACTTTGTTGAATTTAGCGTAGGGGGTGCTAAGAGGTTCAAGGTCGCCCTAATTACTGGAATCCTTAATAAGCGACCGATTTAACGCTTCGCTTGGTACACACAAACTGCGCACTCAATGGCATGCTACACCCACTTTTGCTTGTTAATTCATCCCAAGGAAAACTGCAAAAGAAAATTCTGACGCTTGAAAGGAAACCCATATAGGAAACCCTACTCTCCTTTCAGAATGTGACGTATCCTTGAGAAATTAAAGTAAAAATAAAAGGAAATAGCATGTCCAACACATCGGAACATAAAATGCATCACAGTACAGTTGTAGTGGACGCAACAGCACTATGCTTCCAGAAAGCTCTCAACTGGTTGTGCAGTATACCCGAGCTATTGCCGTCTCAAAGCAGTCCAAAGCCTGTTCTGTTCCTCCTCTCCTTGTCTTTCTCGTATCCTTCACGTCGTTTATTTTACAAGGATATCTCCACTCTAAATGTGCGATGTGCGAAATTCGTATGCCAGCCAGGTAGAGAGTGTACATATAAAATTAGTAGAAATCCCATTTTTAATTGCGGTCCTTGAAAGCAACGCAACCGTGTACCAGCGTTTGTCTGACTTTAATGGGACACACAGTAATTAGTGGGTTGGATGCTGCTTCACGTATTAGTTGGATCCTGCTGGTAGACCAAAGGAACCTGACCATCAACAACGCACACTGGTACCGTTAAAGTGGGCTAAATAGTGGAGAAATGATTAAGCTGCAACGGAGACCAGCAGGAACTGAACCGCTTAAATTGTGCTTTGCTGTTGAAGCGGATTTTTTTCCCCCCTTTCCTTGTTTCAGTATTGGGATGATGCTACGAGTATTCGCATCTGTGTATGCGTCCTTGTTGTTCCTTGTGTTGTCTTGCGTGAGCTTCGTTGGTAGCTCCTTAATTCAGTTAGGTTTTTTCTATTTTTTTTATTTTTTTGGTTCGCTTGGCTCTGCTTAGTGCGCATTTGGGCACTTTTGGCTTTAGAAGGCGACCATACTGGGCTATGTGGCAGAAGCAGGAATAGCAAACCACCACTCTTGACCCTTTTTGCAAATAATTGCTGGCCATTAGTGTGGAGGGGTATTTAAATGTTAAAATAGATTTAACGCTTCCATTTAAAACGAACTCTGTGGACATGACGGCAAAACAGCTAAGACGGGTACGTACGGAGCAGGGGGGCTTGCTGAGTAATTTAATGCATTTTAGATTGCCCTAAGCGCTTACGTTAGGGAGGGGTTTCACTTTCAATTTGCCGGAGGTGCAATTGTGTGTTCCTGGTATTTAATTTGAAATAACTTTTGATGAGTTTACATTGCGGTTGAGTTCGTTTAGTTGGGACTGTGGTTTTGGGTTTTTCTATTTTTCAGCTTCTAGTTGCAGACCAGTTGAGTGCGGTGGTAATTTTAAAATAATTGGTGTGGGCGAAGAGGTGAAGTGGAAGGGTATTATTGGTATCCTTCTAGTAATTAGCTACAAGATATTGTGTGTACTACTTGTGTGCACTTTGGGTAGGTTAAATGGGGAATTTTACGGATTATAGTGGTTTAGATGAAATTCCACAATTAAATGCAGCTTGTTTTAGAAGAATCTACAGGAAACCGTGGACATAATAAGGATTACATCCCTAAGCTTTTTTAGTTGGTTTGTCTTTCTAATTTGTGTGTACAGTTTGCTCGGGCATGGTAGATAAGATTATTTGGCTTCTAACGCACAGAAGTCGAAGCGAAATCATAAACAGCAAATGGAAGCTCTACATGGTAACACATTGTAAATTGTAGATTGTAGATTTATTATGGGTGTAAGCGCACTGCGAGCGATCTATTGTGCTGCCCGACTTGAGCTCCCGTCGATGAGATACTCGACTTAGACTGAAATTTGCCTGATGAACCAGAAAGTGCCCTGGGGTTTCTTCAACATCCCCGCAGAATATACAGTCTCTGCGTTGCTCTAGGCCCAGTTTCCTGAGGTGTTCCTTAAGTCTACAATGGCCCGTTAGGAAGCCTGTGAGGATGTGTAATCGGTTCTAATTGATGTTCATGCAGACCCTACTTCTCTTTCGGTTATAATTCCCGAGAAG
Organism: Blera fallax; assembly: GCA_946965025.1. NCBI lineage: Eukaryota > Metazoa > Arthropoda > Insecta > Diptera > Syrphidae > Blera > Blera fallax. The sequence continues at coordinate 44,480,705 of OX337247.1, forward strand.
TTCCTTGGCCTGTCTCAGTTTTGGTGTTTCTTCGCAAAGTTTGATTCTTTTGCAAACATCCTCCTTCTTTAGCTCCCTCCGTATCGTGGGCCCGCTCTAAGCCTTTCCTAGCTAGTTCTCTCTACTCCTACGTGACCTGGTACGCAGTAGAGGGTGATTCTGTTGGTTTCACTCAGTCGGCTTAGTTTGGCGAGGGACTCCCACACCAGTGTAGACCTGTTTTTATGAGAGCTTAACGCCTTGATGGTGGCCTGACTATCCGACAGTTTCGCGATATCTTGCCCCCGATACTTCGTATCGAGGTTGAATTGGGCGCATCCTTCAATGGTGTAGACCTCTGCTTGGAAGATACTGGGGTATGTTCCCATGGTACTTGGTTCTGGGCCCGTGTACACCTACCCTAGTACCTGTGGATATTTTGGATATATCCGTGTACCACTTTATGGTGTTCTGTTTTAGTTGGTATATTTTGACTTCACCATTCCATTCTCTTTTGCTGCTCAGCTTCCAGTTGAATTTCCTTTCGAAGCAGTAACATATTATCTCTGGGCCAGTCCAGAAGTAGGACTGATTTGGAAAGAATTTCTCGCTGTTATGAGCGATGCATTTTCCCTTCCCGACGCCCTTAGTCTGGTTTCTTTTGCAATTCTTTCTAGCACTAAGTGTAGAGGAGTAAGTCCCAATAACACTTCCAGTGGCGCTGTGGGACAGGTTCTCATAGCCCCTGTTATGCAGACGCAAGCTAGCCTTTGTACTTTGCCAAGGGTTTTCGTTGTTGTGTTCAGCGTGGTTCTATTACCGCAGGCACAGCTCCGTGCGTTACAATAGGCCTGACCATCATGGTGTACATCCATCTCAGTGTGTCTGGGTTACATCCCCAGGATTTGCCAGAGATGTTCCTGCACACCATTAGTGCTCGGATTGCTTTGGCTACCACAGCTTCTTCATGCTTCTTCCAGAGAAGTCTAGATATTTGACCTGTTTTTGTAGGTCTACTCTAGTGCCGTTTAATATTATTGGTTGCATATGTTTAAACTGCCTTTTCCTCGTGAAATGTACCACTGTGGTCTTGGTCGGGTTTATATTTAGTCCTACCGTTAACCACCCACCGCTCCTCTGTTACTCTCAGTACCGCCTGTATTATCTCACAGAGTGGTAACACATTGAAATGAATTATGCAATACTTTTCTACGTACACAGTCCATATAGGGCCACTGAGGCTCTGTTCTTCAATGTTCATCTTATATCCTATAGCTATGTTGGGTTGGCGTCGTTACCAAGTGGTTAGGTGTCTATCAATACATTCTATTCATTCAAGAAATTTAATGTGGAGTATACAAGTGGTTGCAAGAAACAAACCAGGTTTTCTTTAATTCGCTGATATGATCTTTCACGATGCAAGAGTAAAGGGCTTAGTTTATTACCTTGGGGAAAGTGGAAAACGACCGAAAAGTCCTTGATTATTCGGTTCTATTCGTTCATTTCATTAAGCTTATAGACTTGAGTAGATTATGCACCATTCAACATAGACGATGACAGCCAAAACTTCCGTCCACCTGACCAAAACGAAGTGAGGATAGCAATATCCAAGCTTAAATCCAACAAAGCTGCTGGTCCTGATGGCCTACCGACCGAGTTGTTCAAGGCAGCCGGAAATGACTTGGTAGAGAGCATACATCAACTCGTTTCCAAGAATTGGTCAGACGAGTGTATGCCTGATGAATGGAATCTTAGCATCGTTTGCCCGATCTACAAGAAAGGAGACCCCCTCGACTGCGCCAATTACAGAGGCATCAGTCTCCTCAACATCGGGTACAAGATCTTGTTTGCCATATTGTGTGAACGTCTAAAATCGTTCGTCAAAGTCCATAGTCGATCAAATTTTCACACTTCGGCAGATCTTGGAAAAAAACCGAGAAGTCCAAATATGACAGCATTTATAGAGACGAGCTATGCAGAGCTATGCTATGTCTAGTTTTGGCATCCTTGCCAAACTTGTTCGTCTTCGCAGGATGACGATGAAGAATTCCTGCTGCTCCATCAATGTCAGTAATGACTTCACCGAGGCATTCGATGTCAAAAATGGACTTAGACAACGTCATGTGACTTTGAAAGAATTGTGCGAAACTCACAAGCCAACGCCAGAGGCACAATCTTTCAAAAGTCTGTGCAACTACTAGCTTACGTCGACGACGTCGATATAATTGGCAGAACACAGCGGGCTGCCACTGGTGCGTTCTCTAGTATCGAAATAGAAGCCGCTTAAATGGGTTTAGCTGTAAATGAGGGCAAAACCAAGTATGGTACGAGTATATGCTGTCAACAAGAAGGGACACACAACATCGACGAATTGGACAGAACGTCACAGTCAACAGGTATAACTTCGATTTTTTTCTACCTTGGCCCTGCTTTAATTCTGACAGTAACACATCAAACGAAGAATAACTCTTGCCAGTCGCTGTTTCTTTGGGCTGACAAGGCAATTGAGTAGTAAGGCTCTATCTTGATAGACTAAGGAGACTCTGTACAAGACCTTGATCATTCCAGTCCTGCTTTATGGCGCTGAAATATGGACTCTTTCGATGAGGGATGAAGATATCCTTGGTCGCTTCGAGAGATAAATTCTTCGTAAGATATACGGTCCCGTTTGTGTTGACGGGCTTTGGAGAAGAAGATTTTAACGACGAAATATATGTACAAGCTGTACAGCGACATCGAAACTGCGCAACAGTGGCCTAAGATGGCTAGGATATGTAGAGCGAATGGACACCAATGCTCCGTCCCGCAGAGTCTTCGAATCTAACCCGGAGGGACAATGCGATAGAGGACGACCTCGCCTAAGGTGGCGCGCACAAGGAGAAGGGGATCTCAACCGACTTGGAAACTGGAGAGGCTTGTTGGTCGGGGCCCAGGTTCACCCTGAACTGTACGCCACGTAAGAAAGTAAGTAAGATCGTACAAATAGCTTAGGCTGCCTGGCCGTCTCCAGTACGGTTGATTTTATCTGTAGAAAATTTCGTGGAGATCATTAACAAATAAAATAAATAACAACGGGCCCAAATAACTACCTTGTGGAACCCCCGAAGTTACTTCTATCACGTGCGATGTAAAGCTATGGGCCGTTGCTATTTGTTCTCTCTTTCGATGCCCCCAACTGCCTTTTAAAGTGGTTGAGTTCCAATTTTTCATCGAGGTACTATACACCGCAAGTTCACCAAGCGGTTGATTAGACAGTAGGGAGTAGATAATGTATTGGTGCCTGTGTTTTCATAAGAAACAACATGTGCCACTGAAAGTTCATTATCAAAACGTTTGCCATTTCAAATTGAAATTCTGCGAGTCACACACACAAGGCTCCTAAGTGGATGCAAAGATATAAAATTGTACTTCAGTTATTTGTTGCTGAAGTTAGTTGATCCAGGCCCATTATTTACCTTATCATCGCCCATTTAGTTTCAAATTTTCCTTAACCTGTTTAATTCCATGTAAAACCAATGTGTGCAATCGATATCAGAAAGCAATAATTTAAAACAAACTATTAAATTCCACTGGTAGCCGGTTGCGCTAACCTAATCAACAGCTTAGTTGGATGAAACAAATAGCCAGTACTTTTTACTGCTATTTTCGAATCAAGAGAATAGATATGTATACGTCTAATAATCCTCCATACCACCATGCTCCATCCAACATTATAAGCGTGCTTAATCCCTTTCGTGTGAAAACCTTTATTTGCAAACAAACATCGAACGAAAAGAGGAAAAAAAAAAAATAACAAAAACGAATTTATTTGCGCATTGTATTACACCGTTATCCTAATCCCGAAGATATAAATCACAAGCTTTCGGAAATTGCCGAACGCAATTAATTATTTATGTAATGAAGCCTATTTAAAGCCAAATAGCCGTAAATCAATGAGACATAAATACCCCACCAGCACAGGAACGTGTACACAATTTTATTCCTGCGATATCAGTGGCATCGCTATTTTAGTCCTGGTTTAATAAAAAAATTTAAAAAAAAAAGAAAGAAAACACATTTAGGAAGCACGTTGAGCTGCGAAATGATAGACCACGGTACTTCAATGATTCAGAAAAAGGAATCGTGATGATGGTTTACTTGAGGTGGCTGTGGGTTAGGTGCTATACTCACGATGTACAAAAAGTGGGCTTCCATAGTACATATGTACATATAATCTCTATAAGGATGTATGTTCGTGGGAAGGATCTTATGTTTCTTGCATTTACAATGCAGCGGTTTCAATTGTTTTTTTTGCAGCAGTGTTCGGCTCAACCTGGACCTCAAACAACAAGCCTCGCCAGTTAGCCCGGTCCTAAGCTATCTCTCCCGTTGCATACCCCAAGTTGATTGAGATCCAATTCTACTTATACCGCCAGTTCTCCCTCCAGATTAAATTCGAAGACCCTTCGGCTGGAGCATTATTGTCCATTCGATCGATGTGGTCGAGCCAGTGTAGTCGATGTGTTTTGGCTTTTCGGACTACATCCACATCGTGATACAGGTCATAGAGTTCGCGGTTATATCTTCTTCTCCATTCACCCTCCTCGCATATGGGGCCGAATATTCGACGAAGAATTTTTCTCTAGAAAGTATTCAAAATCTGCTCTGCTTTCGTGCTTATCGTCCAACACTCGGCACCGTAGAGCAGAACTGGCAGGATAAGTGTTTTGTAGAGCACGCATTTTGTCTTCCGAGTTAGGAGTTTTGAACCCAGTTGTTTCGCTAAACCGAAGTAGCAGCGGTTTGCTTGGGTTAGTCTTCGTCGGATCTCCACTAAGGTGTCGTTCGTGGAGTTGATGTTTACTCTGAGGTAGGTAAACTCAAGACCCACTCAAGACCCTCAAGACCGACTCGTTTCGCCTGTTTTTCAATTGTGCTGTAAAAGCCTTTATGACGGCACGCTGGGAGCGACCGATGATATCAATATCGTCTGCGTATCCCAGCAGCTGGACGGATTTGTTGAAGATAGTGCCTTCCGCGTTGACGCCTGGCTTCTCTATGACTACCCGTGGATTTTCGGAATCCCAAATCCAGTTTTCCTTTTTGACATAAAATAAATTAAGAGTATGGACATGTACCCGAAACATGCACACTTTGTACCCTTCGGGTGCTTTACAAAAGCTGAAATCTGTCCTTTCGTAGTATAATGCAGACATTACAACGATTTTCGATCAAAACGTTGCACTGCACATATCAGGATGCGTACTCATAATGGAAAAGCAGCTCATGTCAAGTTTCAATGACCTCAAACCGGTAAGGTTGTAATCAGTATCAAGGCTACATTTTACAGCAAAATACATGTACCAATTTGGGTTTCGTCCACCAAATCGACGATAGACCACTGAGGCAATGAAAAGAGCAACGAATTATTCCTTGAAGACTCTCAAACTGTATGTTTTCGAGCTGAGCGGGACGTTCGAGGTTTGAATCCCAGAAAACACTTGTTGCACCAAGTATTTGTATTTTAGGTTCGACTTTGAAATCTTAGAAAACACCAAACGCGGTTTTTGGCCGTCCCAGCTCTGACGCGAAAATTATAAATCGCAGCTCTAATCGAATTCAGCATAGATGCGGACTCCATTGTGCATAGAAAATATTTAAATCAATGCATGCCTTGAGTAGCAATAACTTAAAATGGTATAGCTATGGGTGTTATAAGTCGTCCAATCCAATGCAGTTCAGCAGTTTTCCAAGCGGAAATGCATGGAATTGAAAAGTGTGAGTACCTCAGACTTGATAGAAAACACTGAAGACAAGATGATGCAATTGTCAGTCAGCCAAACTGCCAACAAGCACTGAGAAGTAAGCAAGTACTTCATGTTGGGTAAATGTCAGACAAGCTGTGAGCAGCATACAGTCTGTTCAACAAAAAATGGTCAGCGATTAGTACAACATCGGCGAAGTACTTAAATAAAGCATATCTTGTATACATACATATGTAACCGGGTTCATATTGAATCATTAGAGATACTCTTTATTTTAGTTATACATCCTCGTCATTTAAGCATGTAATAATATAGCTGAGTGCGAAAAACAAGAAACGATTCGATAAAAATCTAACAATCCTAAGCATCGAATTAGACTTTGTACCCAGTGGATAAAACAAAATGAAGTCATTTCCATGGATAGAACATCTCAGCCATCAGATTCAGTAGTTTGGGCTCTAATAAGGCATAACTCATGCAGTAGTTTTGAAAAGATACGGAATACTCCAAACAAAACAGCCGAGATCAGACAGATGTAAAAGAAAAAAATTTGAATAAAACCTTTTGTTGGATCTACTACGTCTTACCGTTCTTTGCTGAAGAGACTGTAGGTTGCCAATCTGTTGATTATGAGCTTACAATCATTCTGAAGTTTATCCATTAAACATAAGTCATCAAATAAACCATGACCATCCTAGTCAAAGGAATAAATAATTCTTCTTTAGCTCTAGGATTTTTAAAAAATTTGCTCGAAACAAATATGATTTTGCTGCGGAGTGTACTAGTATCGCACAGAAAACATCCTTTTTTTTTTCGTGCCTCATTTGAATAGTGGAATACAAGGGAGGTTTAATAATTGTTTCACATTTTCCATTTGCATGCATTTGGTGCCGTTTTTGCTTCATTATTTGTTTTGTTTTTGAACATTGTGATTGTCAACAATGGGGTAACATGGATGAGAGTCAACCATACATACATAGATTTATGCATTCACTCGCCGCTGTTTGAGGATTTCATTCCGTGCCTCAATTTGTGAGGTCCTGCGTTGTAGTTTGTGGATGGCATGTAGCAGTTATTAGTTCCTATAAGCACCATTGTGTGCGACACAATTTATGAAGTTCATCGGAACAACTCATTCAGTGTTTCACAATTTATGGTATTTTTCAATCAATAATTGTAAAAAAAAATCCTTTTTGGTGAATTCAATGGACGCTGGAGACTTAACGTATGTAAAGAGGACTATGTCATTGGAATTGAATGCAGTATATTTTTTTGGACGCTTTTTGATCCACAGCCAGTTGGTTCATAAGTTTAAATCGGTAAGCTGGTAGTTACGTGTGATACTACGGGGTTTTTGAACAGAAATTTAAAATCCTTTAATAGCTTAGGAAACATTTAAATCCTGTACTGCCGCTACAGTGTAGTTTGAATTACGAACCCACGGATTTGTGCGACTCATTTGTTAGTTCTTTCATAATAGTGTCCACTATCTAACGGATTTGAATCGAAATTTCCTACTTCATAACTCGAAGCTAAGCTTGATAAGCCAAATCGGGCTAGATGGTGGATCTAAATAAATAATAGAACCGCTTATGGTTGAAACTTCGCAGCGAAATGTGATCAACGGCAGTACTGGTAAATGAAATGATCAACTTTACTTGCACTTGTAAATCGACAGCTGAAATTCGCTTAAGACATGATGACCAGACCACACACCCCACCTCTACATAGCCACAAAACTTAACAAATGCTTCGGGGTAGGGTTGTTTAGGACGGTGAGTACAACTCGTTTTTCACTAGGCTGGGGCGTTATAGTGCTAAGACCCACACACTTTCGGCTTTAACTTTTTTAAGTAACTCATCCCTGGAAACCTTTGACCATGTCCCTAACCAATTCGCCCGCCCTCTATTCTTACGGTATGTTGTGATTGTAATTTTAGCAGATTAGCCCGAAAAGAATTTACTACGGTATTAAGTGTACGTTTTCCATCTTAGACTGGCGACTCAAATGCCATCAAAGCAAGCCACCACAAGTCAATGAAGACGGGTGCATCAAAACATATGAATTTTACTTAAGTTTAATGGAACATAAGCTTTGTGAGCTACGGCCGCCTACTGTACAGGAAAAATTAAGAAAGGAAGAAGACTGCAGAAAAGCGGAGCTTTGGGTGAAACTTCCCAGACTAGGACAGCCTAAAGAACTTTTCGGGAACTATAAGCAGAAAATAAGTAAGGTCTGTATAAACATAAGCAAGAGCCGGCTGCACATCCTCACAGGCTTCATAACTGGTCACTGGGTATTGAGCAAAGTGGAGAATGCTGTTTCGGCGGAAATGTTGAGGAAACCCAGGGCACCTACTAAAGGAAGGTGCCTACCAACTAAAAGGCCTTCCAATAGGGACTTCCGAACTTTGACAGTTGATAGCGGCCATGTTGTTGAAGCTACATCTGTCAAATTGGATGTCATTTATTCAGCCTGTTTTGCCAAATCACCATGGATGGATATAGCGTTCAACAACAAGTGCAAATAATAAAATTGTTTTATTAAAATGGGTGTTCTGTTCGGGCAACGTTCCGCGCGCTTCGCCCATTTTATGGTCGCCATAATCGTCCTTCCGAGAGGACTATTCGCAGTGTGGTGGATAAATTTGAGTCCACTGGTTCAGTAAACGATCAATTAACAACCGTACGTCAACTAAAAGCAAGATCTGCCGAAAACATAGCCGCTGTCCGTGAGAGTGTGCAGGAGAATCCGACGCAGTCGATTTCGCGTCGCTCACAAGAACTCGGCCTTTCGCAGACCACAACTTGGCGAATTTTGCGTCGTGATTTGGGCCTGCACCCGTACAAAATTCAACTGACCCAGGAGCTGAAGGTAAACGACAATGGACAACGACGTGTGTTCGCTGAATGGGGTCTGCAGCGGTTGGAAACTGACCCTAATTTTCATCGAAAAATCATCTTCAGCGATGAGGCCCATTTCTGGATGAATGGGTACGTCAACAAACAAAAGTGTGGAATTTGGGACGATACCAATCCACATGAGATCCAAGAGCGTCCAATGCATCCCGAAAAAGTCACTGTTTGGTGTGGATTTTGGGCTGGCGGCGTCATCGGTTCATATTTCTTTGAGAACGACGTTGCAATGTTGCGTTGGCCGGGCCATCACCGTCAACGGCGAGTGCTATAGGTCGATCATTACCAACTTCTTTTGGCCTAAATTGGATCATATCGACACCAACGACATGTGGTTTCAACAGGATGGCGCTACGTGCCACACAACTCACGCCACATTTGAAATTCTGCACGAGCGTTTCGAGGGCATGGTCATCTCACGTGGAGGCGATTTGAACAGGCCACCGAGATCGTGCGATTTGACCCCGTTAGACTTTTTTTTTGTGGGGTTTTCTAAAGTCGCAGGTCTATGCGAATAAGCCACAAACCACAGCGGCCCTCAAAGCCAACATAACCCATGCCATCGGTCAAATTCAACCTGATTTATGCGCCAGAGTCATGGAAAATTGGACATTTCAGATGCGCGCCACCCAAAGAAGCCACGGCGGACATTTGAACGATGTTATATTCCATACATAATGGCATCGATAGGCCTTTCAAACGTACAAAAAATTTCGATGATATCTCAGACACACTTTGTTTTATTTAAATTTAAAGATAGGAAGCGTTTAATGAAAGACCCTTTATTAAAAGTGTATCTAACATAGATCCACTCCAAATACTCTGATTCATCAATGAAATCGGACTGGAGGAAATGCTCTAAGTTGAGTATCTCATCGTCTCACTAGAGCTCCAAATCGGGGTAGTACAATAGATCTGTAAAGGTCGCAGTGCGCCTGCACTCCTATAACCAATCTACAACGTAAGCTTTACGGAAGGTAAATGAATCTAAAGGAGAAAGCATTGGATTTTTGACGTATCGAACTCAGTCTGGTTTTTGGAACAAAATTTGATCCGACAACTTAGGGCCCTTGTCTTGGTCTCACTTCTCACATCCACCTAACTCACCCCTATTGATCGATTACACAAAAGGCTCACAGTCCATTTTGAAAAGAGTCACCAACACCATAAGGGTGGAACTTATTTATACGAGCGACTTATCGCACTGTCTGCACTGAAAGCGTCGAATTGCAACTACCATAAAGTTACTACGATGCTGAACGGATTTGTCCTATGTTTCAGACAGCTAAGACAGCAACATAAGACCGCATATGACAGCATTTATAGAGACGACCTATACAGAGCCATCTCTTGTCCTGGCATCCCTGCCAAACTCTTTCGACTGTGCAGGATGACAATGGAGAACGCTCGCTGTTCCATAGAATATACCTAGAACCTGTTCAAAAAATTCTTCTTCCTCTTTTAATATTGAAAAAGGTAGATTAGCTACTGGAGTACTCAGACTCAAATACTGGTCCATTGTGCTACCAGGTAGAGAAACCCATTTTACTCTACAGTTTTTTCGTCTTTCGTAGAAAGTCGAGAAGGAGCTTCAAGGGGAGCTTACATGGTCAGCATTCACCACATCAGCACCCAAAATCCGCCACCTGATCCGAGCAAAGGCAGGACAATCACATAGGAAATGTTCGGCCGTGGCGTCGTAGATAGGGGTATCACTTAAACCTAGCACCCTAAAGTGTTTGGCAAAGGTTTAGTGGCCCGTAAGAACGCCAGTAAGTTGTCTACGGTCCTTCTTGCTAAGGGAAAGCAAGGAAGCCGCCGATTTCCTACAGACGTCAGGTACCGTTCGTTTAGTCTGCCTACATCCTGGAGAGCTATGCCACCTTCGATTAAAAACCCAATCGTCAATGGAAGCCCTGACCAATGACGCTGGCAAACTCAACGTGGGTTCAGGTCCTGAGAAAGCATTTTCTGAACCTTGCCCAGCAAGCTCGCCAGAGATCTCATTCCCTATTATACCGTCGTGTCCTTGGACCCAGACGAGATTCAATGAGTTCAGCCTTCCGACCGAATTCAAGGAGGTTTTGCACTCACGATCTATTTTGGGGAAGTTTAAAGGGTTGAGTAGTGCATAAAGCGCAGCCTGGCTATCGCTTCATATGCAGATATTTCGCCGCTTCCACCTGTTTCTCTCAATGTAATCCGCAGCCATTAGAATGGCATACACCTCTGTCAGAAAGACGGATGCATGCCTTCCCAATGAGTAATAAAGCCTAATGATGTCGCATTCCACGAAAACACCAGCGCCGGACCCATGTCCAGTTTTGGACCCGTCCGTAAAAATGCGACTACATTCCTTTCCTGGTTCAGACTCTGGCCAAAGCCAGTCCTGACGGAAGTCGACTTCAAATTTGCAGCCGTAATTTTCGTGTCAAAGCATCAGATGGCATATCCATTAGACAGAGTTCATAGGAAAGTCATCGCGCATGGTCATCAAAACTCCAGTGCGAGTTGTGCCAGAGACCACTTCTTTTTAAGCGGAAAATGGCTCTGAGTATACACCCCATGATATAAATATATGACGCCTTAGTACATCTATCATCCAGATGTCTCCTCCTACTATCATCCATGCAACAAACTACCAACTTACAGCCCGTCCTTAGTGTCCTTCGGAATAGCCATTGCCAAATAAATAAAACTCATCCTTGCTTGATTTTTCTTTTCATTCTTTTATTTTGTTCTTCCTTATAATTTATGATTTATATAATAAACTAATCTTTCCATTTTTCTTGTTGTTGTTATTTCGTTACAATATAGTATAAAAATATTTACACAAAATATTTTAAAAATTAAACATAATTCAAATATTAATTAAAACTTTGTTTGCTGTCGTTTGTTTGCCATCAAGTTTTACGGTTTTAGCATAAATTAGTTCATTTATTTTGGCCGAATTGTTATTGTTTTTTTTTATCGTTTATTTGGGGTTTTTATATTTATTATTCATGTTAAAAAAATGCAATATTTTATGATTCTCAAATTCTTTGGCAAACATTTTCATAATTATGTTTATTATTTTTTTGTTAATTTTTTTTACATACAAAACTTAACAATGGAAAATAATAAAATAATAATTTTTATTCATATAAATATTTTATTTATGTTTTTTTTTTATTTTGAATATAAAATCAATAACGCTATATAAATATGTATTTGGTATTACTTAGATTAGTGTAACCACTAAGATGTTTTTGTTTTTTATAATTATGGTTTTGCTATTTACAATGAAACAAATATACAATGTAATTTATTTAATATTTTAGTTAATTTATTTTGGTTTTTATTTAAATATTATCGGTTTGACTAGCTTGAATTTTGTTTTTGAATCGTTTTTCTTTCAGTTATACGGTTATATTTGCAGGGACACTTGAGTCATACAAGTACTTTTGCTATAATGTTCTCAAAAGGATATAGAAATCCGCACCTTCAGGACCAATTATCCTAAATTGACGGGCATCATAGTAGTAGTGCAGTTGGTGGTGACCGTCTATTCTCCTGGAATAGCACTTAACCAGTTTTTTATTTTTATGATTCAACTGCTTTTTAGCTTGACTCTCGATGTAAATGACGGTTTCGGACTTCAATATTTATGTACCTCTTCGGCAGCTTTTCAACATTCATTGTATAAATTTCTACTGTGAAGTAATTGAAAATGGTATTTAATTTCCAAAAATGAATATTTGAAACGAGGATGTGCAGTACATGTGCCGCACGTCCTCGTTTTCAGGGCTGCAATGAAAGTGATCCATAGTCTGCCGGTAATGTAGGTACATACATGCCACCTTCTGAATATTATTGAGAACAGAGATAAGGCTCCCTTTTCTTAGAACAGGATTACAAATTCCATTAAATAATTGTGACATCCTACTTATAGGGCAGACTTTTTGCTTTAAATAGGGTTGCGAGATTCATAAGTACATTTGAATTTGCAAAGGAATAATGAGACATCGAAGTCTGTAAGGAGTCCTCGCTCTTCTGGCTGCCTTCAGTGGTGTTCTTAATAGGAACTCAAGAAGTGGCATGTCTTCGAAAACCAGGGCATTGAGAGCAGCATTCTTAACCATGCTGCCTCTTCAGTCAGTCGGCATTAATAGAAAGCAACTTACTATGGACTCAGCACTAAGCACTAAGTCTGATCCACCCTCAACAATGCAGGGAGTATCGCACTGGAGATGTATTTGACCAGCCTAACTAGTTGGCCTAACGCCCAATACGAGGCAACGAAGAGTGGATGATCCACGCTCTTAATATTCATGGATGAATCTAAAGACCTGAGTATCCACATCTCTTTTTACCTCCCGAGCCATAGCAGCATAAGGCCAAGGATACTGGCATTTATCTGCCTACCGTATAACAGACTCCTACATGTCGATGGTCAACCATCGAATTCCTCAGATGGAGCTACATAAGAATGCTGTAAAAGTCTGCCGCGCCTTAACATTGTAACTGAACAGTAGAATTCAACTCATCTTGTGCGTAGAAGTTAAGTCGATTTCAAGGCACCCATCAGCGGCAAACATAGATGGAGACATCTAGACCAGTGCAGTATCGCTTAACCACTATCGCCAGTAGTAGCTCGGAATAGGTAAGTATCCGAAAATACCTTTGTAACGAGGGCCTTTGTAATAATGGGCGAGGCTACCAGTATGGATATTGTGATGTTATTTTCTCTTGGCATGTATTAGGTGGCATATTTTTTAGGGCTCATATTTTGAGTATGGTTACCGTACCTTTTCCCGTTTTAATGAGAGAAATTGTTGGAGAAAATGCATGACGGTGAAAAAGCACGCAGCTCCCATACAGTCCGGAAAGATACTTCCAAACCCTTTAATGACGGATTGGTCAACATGGTTGACCAAGTGGACATGACCGCATATCTGCAAAAAATTCGGGGATTTTCTTCTGTCCCGCAGGAGAATTTACTGCAGATGACTTGTAGACAGACGACCTTAAGTTTAAGTGACACAACCATCAGCGTTACATGTGAGGAAGATGATAATATAGCAGAACATTTCCTCTATCTTTGCTCCACCTTTGCTTGCAGATTTTTGGGGCTGACGTGGTGATTGATAATCATCTATCCTTTCCCGTATCTAATTCTCCGAAAGTCGGGAAGGAAATCAGTAGAGTAAGGTGCCTGCATGGTTAGCACAATGCACTTCTGCATCATGGGGAATTTGCTTTAGCAGCCTTCCTAGATGTAAAGGGGGCCTTCAACAACGTAGAGAGTAGGGCCATCAAGCAGCCCTTAGATAGTATGGAGGTCGAGCAGGGAATAACAAAATGGTTATGTAGAATGCTCGACACACGAAACATCAACTCCGTTCTCGGAAATAGCTCTATCAGGAGATCGGTAACCCGAGGAACTCCCCAGGGAGGAGTCCTATCCCCTTTATTATGGGTATTGGTTATCGATAGGATCCTGAAGAAACTAAACTCAATGGGTATAGGGGTCACTGCATATGGAGACGATCTCGTACGGCGGCGGTACAAAGAACGGCCAGTGTCGCAATTACGGCTGCACTCCGAACGACACCCTCAGCGGCACTGGACGTCATTCTTCACCTTTTGCCGCTTGATTTACAGGCTAAAAACCTTGCGTGAAATAGTGCGCTAAGGCTCACTAACTTAGGCAGTATAGGACACTGCTCCATCTTAAATGAATTTATCAGTGGCAATTACTCTCGTATTCAACTTCGACACACCGTACGAGATAACATACCCAGGAAGGGAGTACTGGCGCAGGAATGCGATAACAAAACAAAAAGAAATCGCAATTTATACGGATGGATCAAAGACATCCGAAGGACGGGCTCTGGAATATACTCTGAGAATCCGGACCTGAATGTGTCTCTGAGACTGCGAAATACATGCAGTGTCTTCCAATCAGAAGTTCTAGCTGTACTCAGGGCTGTGGAACTACTAGAGATGAAATCAATATCCAATAAGGATATTGTCATTTATATCGGTAGTCAGGCTGCACTCAAAGCGCTAGAATCAAGCATCATAAAATCTGAGTTAGTCAGGAACTGCCGCACAATGCTAAAGGTATTAAGCACACAGAACCGCATAAAACTATGCTGGGTGCGAGGACATTGCGGTTTAAAAGGGAATGAACTTGCTGATGAACTGGCAAGGCATGGAGGAGAATTGCCAGCAGGCGAAGCCGTGGATATCAAACCACCTGTGAAAGCAGGTCACAGGGTATCCAAGGCCTTGTGGCCAGAATTCGACCGAAAAAGAGCTAGGGAAATTCTGAATCTAGACAGAATTCAGCTAAGAACAGCAGTAGGAATCTTGTGCCGCACTGCCGTCTGGGAAAGCACGCCAAAAGACTGGGTCTTACAGACGGGGATGAACGTAGATACTGTAACGACATATGCGCCGAGCAGTATATCACACATATACTATGTGAATGCCAGGGAAAAGCTCGAAATCATAGGAAATACCTAGGTAAGTACTTTTTCAGCAACCTAGAAGAGGTAGGTACTATCAACCAAAACAGGCGATTTAGATTCTGTACGGAAATCAAGTGATTTTAGGGAAAGTGTTTAGGTTTCCATTTGCTTTTTATGGAGGTTCTCCGGGGATCGCGAGGTTTTCCTCATAACCCTATCTAACCTGACCTAGTACAATACACTAGTAGTTATTATAATTAAAGCGGGGAAGATGGGCTTAGTAGAAGAACTACATACATATGTGCATATACATACTGTCGACAAGATGGAACAGGCGTTTTAAGAGACTGCTGCAATTTTGAAGTAGGGAAGGACTAGCTACAGTCCGCTGATACTTCTCTAAATGCCAGCAGCGCAGGTGCCCGATGAAAAATATTTCGTTCCAATCGTTGTTTGATTTTGGACTAAAAAAGGAGCGCAACTAATAGCTGAAGATACACGAGGCTTACGTTCGGAATTAAGGGCACACAAACTGGTTATAGCCACTGTCGTCCTTTTTCTACGAAATTACGCATGAAGTCGTGTCGGGTGAAAGCTGGAGAAATCCATCCCGCACACGCTGACTACGATTGATTGCTCTCGCTGCATCTTTCGTCCAATGTTGCACAACTTAGAAGGCAAAGTTAGGTGAGTGAGACGGAAGAGAAAGGATCTGCTCTTTCTTGAATATCTCGCTGGCTAATACCAGAATTTATTATCCATCGTATGCCTTCTGGGCACAAATAGTCCTTGAAAGGTGTGGTCTATAACTTTGAATTCCCCCTCTCCTTGTGACACCATACCGTTCGAATGTATAATTCAATTTTAATTTTCTTTTTTTTTATTTATTATTTAAAATTTGGTACTAATTAGTTATGCTATCATCTATGCTTCACTTACTTTAGGCTAAGAAAGAAGAAATCTATGAAACAAAGTGTGTATACTTAATCACTATTTAGATACTAAATTAATTAAACTAAGTTTTCGATTCTCTATTTTATACAAAAGAATGTTTGTGTCTGTTCCTGTTCCTGCGTAGATGTGTGTTTATATGCTCATGTTTGTGTGGATGTGTCTGGGGCGCGGGGCATATACAATTACACAATCTCCCGATGCACATATGCCAGAAATATACTATAGCCAATCGAAATTATTAGCATAATACTATGAAGATGGGTTTGATATGATTTGGTCGACGATCCGACATGACCATGGTACATCGCCGCCGGGTTATCACCTGTAAACGAGAAATTTATATTAAATAATTAGCATGCATTGATTTTGTTGGGGAATTTCGGGGACGCTAAAAGGACGAATGGATAGGTGGTTGGATATACATACATACATCTGTATGTAGACACTTGTACGAGTAACTGATGGAATGTACGGATATGAATGACTGGAGTGATGGTGCATTTGACGTTGAGGCTGATTCTGATGGTTACGGCATTCTGCTATGGCATGTTGCAATTGATTGCTGAGTGGAATGATTTGCGGTGACAGCGAAATACAGAGTAGTCCTGGGGTGATATATTTGAATATGCACAGAAAATATTTGTTTGATCGTTTATTCAGTTGGTCGTGCATAGACCGAGCTAAACATCATAGGCATCATGTTTGCAATTCGACGAATAATTAATTTCCCATGCACTTTGATTTTGATGAACCGGGGGGGTATATTGATTCTGTTGGAATTTAGTGTTGCAAGGGTATACTACTGACTTTGGAGTGCATATTTCAGAAATTTGAATTAGGGAATTCATAAAAGCATACCACGTTACAGGTTGCAGGTGTTCGGAGTTAGGACGACACGGTGCATGAAATTTCAGTTATTACTTTGATAGAGTGAGTCAAGGAGATTTATTACGCTCGCGAGTTAACCAATTTTGAATATTAATCACGACGGAACATTTTCAATGTGTTACAAGGATAAGCGATTATGAATGCACGAAGGGGCAGCTTGTAATAAGTACTCGTATCATAAATATACTTTAAAACAGCCATGAACTCGGTGTTGATGCTGTGTTAATTTGAAGCTGTGTAAATATGCTTACTTCACTTTCAGTGACTTGCTATTACTTAGGTCCTCTGAACCCTCGTGGGGCCTAGGGCGTCAACAACGCCTGTGCGTCATCGTATTCGGAGTTCTGCAACGCGCTTGAACTCCCTGCAAATCATCCCCAATGATCTAGATTCATCATCGGCTGTCCTTCTCCATGTCTGCCTAGAGCGGCCCACTTGTCTGCCTAGAGCGGCCCACTTGTCTGCCTGATTGGGCAAGTGGATTCCATTGCATGGTGTACTTCGCAATGAAACTGTCTTCGCGATGTAGGCTGTGACCAATCCACTGCCACTTTCTCCTCCGTATTTCGACGTCTATTGGCTCCTGACCCGTTATCGAGTCTAGTTGGACGTTCGATATACGGTGTGACCAATCCACTGCCACTTTCTCCTCCGTATTTCGACGTCTATTGGCTCCTGACCCGTTATCGAGTCTAGTTGGACGTTCGATATACGGTTCGGCCAGAAGATCCTTAGGATGTTGCGAAGACATCTCAAGAAGCACTGTTTTTACGTTTGATGGGAACAATCTCAGCTTGATTCTTGTGCTAAAAGCATTGCCTTTCCGTATTTTAGACAGCATACCGAACACAGTCTTTGCTTTACGATATCTGCTGTCTACATCCAGTTCGATACCACCGTCTTCCGAGGCCATACTTCCTAAATATAGAATGCTGCTATTCGGCAATGTTGATTTAAGTGGCGCTGGAGTTTTTTCTCAGAAATTGACGCGCAGTGCAGTATTTTAAGCCCTACTTTTGTTAGCCTCTGTGTAAGAGCAGTCAAACTTTGTCGGTGTAGTCAAAATGTTTGAGATACGATGTCGTAGTGCATCTCAGTCCAATGCATCCTCCGGAGAGCTAGGCAGTAAACACATCGCTGATTACCACAAGGAATGCATCGTCGTCGTACTCCGCTGCGGAAAGAAAACCCAGTTACCAGCACCGGGCACCTACATGCAAATTCCCATACGCCTAGGTAACCAGTTTCGGTATAAACCCAGGCCCTAAGGTGATTCGGCGCTCAGGCAATAAACCAATTTCACCCTGAGATAACATTTTTGATTCTATCACTAAGATCTTCGAAAAAGTTTTCACCAAGGTTTTCCTTCCCATGTCGATATAACAGGATAAATGCCCAGGATATGGATCATGGTTTCTTCCTCTTTTTCGTCTCTACAGCTTCTATAGAAATCGTTGAAGTTAGTATCTAGCCTTCTATAAGACATTGCCCCGTGAGGGCTCCTATTGTGTTTCTTAATTTTTTCCTACTAGCGGAGATAAGTCTCCTTGTTCCTCTACAATCAAGGTTTCGCCAGATTTGTTTAGATGGGAGACACTTACTGATGGTATCCCACCTACTGTTTGCCATACTGATGGCTGTAGTATGAAACAGACTAGAGGTTCCTCCCTATTATCACGGAGGTCACGCTCTGCACCCTCTTTATCTAGCTCATCCGCTTTGCAACTGACCGGGACGTCAATATGGTCTAGAACCCAGTACGGTGATACATCGCATTGTACGGCGATCCCGTTAAGAGATCCGCGATATTACTTAGCCAACTTTGATCGAATTAATCGAGTTGCGAGGATTCTCCAAGCCGTAGTTCTGCGTTTACCTCTATCAGCTTCCCAAAGAAGTCAATCCTTAATGAAAGGGTTAAAACAAAGTAAGTCACAAGGTGCTAAGTCTAGACTGTGATCCAGTTAGGCCATACCCAATGTGATGGTACGATGTTATGGTGGAGCAGACCTCTTGGTCGGTTCACTAAATTTGTGAAAACCTTTCGGGAAACAAATGGGGGTTTACCATTCAAAATTGAGCGAACGACGATCTTCTATTAAATTGGCAGCAATATGGCTCATACATATGTATGTCTGCCGAAGAATGGCCAAGACCTTCGCGCACGCTTCACATGAGAAGATCCATTGTCGTGACTGTGACCTGTTTCTGACTCCAACAGTAAATATAAGTTTTGGCACCACACCAGTCTTGACCAGTCTCACACTCACTTTGAGAGAGAAAAAAATCCTGCGTAGGAAGAAGGCATACAGAGTCTCCCAGTTCGAAGAAATCAAAGAGTCATACGCCAGACACAACATCCGACACTTCTACAGAAAAGCCATACAATTGGCAACTGGCTACAAAGCCAGAACACAGGCTGTTCGAAATAGTAAAGCAACTTAGTCTTCTAGGTACTGATACGTAGATGTGCTGAAGCAGTTTTTCAAGCAGCTGCTAAATGGTCATAATGCCGAGAGAGTGATAGGGCAAGAAGAGAATCGGTTCCAGGCAACAAAGAAGTAACTCCAAGGCAAACAGCTATTTTACAGTATAGCAGCTATTCATAAATTGATATCCTTTCTGATATGCTTTAAGCTTTAAGTCTCTTCCATTTGTGTGAAAAAATATAACAGCTAGGTCCTTTGCTTTATTTATTTACCAAATTATCAGGTGCAGAATAGTATGCCCCCTGACTGAAATACCAGCTTCATATGCCAAAGACGCAAACGATATCGACATCATCCGTCGATCCCAGCGTGCCATAGAAGCTGTGGAATAAACAAGTTGGTTTTAGAGTGAACGAGGGTTAAACCAAGTATGTGATATCACCAAATAAAATACCATCTGTCCATCACCTGGAACAAAACGTCACTGCTGAAAGGTTTAACTTCGAGATAGTAAAGCAGTTTATCTGCCTCGGAGTCAATATCAACAATACAAATGACACCTTAGCGGGGATTCGTCGAAGACCGACCCTTGGATTTCGTTTAAAGCAAATGGAGTCAAAGCTCCTTACTCGGAAGACAAAATATATGTTTGCTCCATAGAGAGCTAATCCTGCCAGTTCTTCTCCACGATAAGCAGGATAGCTAAGCAGATAATTACCGCGAATGGATGTAATCCAAAAGGCAATGAAATGTCGGCTTCATTGTCTCGGCCACAATAAGCAACTGGACGACAACGATAGGTTAAGTTAGGTTCATGTGGCTGCCAGATAGGAGTCGCCAACACACTTAGACCAATGGTAGGTCCATTATGATACCACGTGGATCATGGGAGAAAGTTTCGCTGTACCTAATCGTTAAAACCATTTTCAAGCGTAGGAGGCTCTTAATGTCAATATCCATCAGGTCACCTATATCGTTGTAAAAGGGGGTCCTAGGTGAAGCTTCCTTCTACGGAAGAGAGCTGGGAAAAACAAAGAAGGTGAGGAATAGTTTCCTCTTCTTCCTCATTCATGCAGGTTTTACAAAAGTCGTTGGCAGAAAGACCTAGCCTTGTAGTGTGCTTGGCTATTAGACACATGACACCTATTGTAGTGACGATATGCGACCTATTGAGAGAAATCAAATTCTTAGACGATTTTAGATCCAGCTTCGGCCAAATCTGTTTTTTCGCTAGACATGTTGATCCACTTGTCCACCTAAGATTTGTACTCTCGACAGCATCCAGCTTAAGTTTAAGTTTACGAGTAGCGATTAGTATACCTAAGGTGCCATTGCCCGGCAAGATGGGTATAGTTGTTCCCATTCTGACGAGTTCATCGGCCTTACAAATCCCTGGGATGTCTCTATGTCCCGGCACCCAACACAGGTGAATGTTGAACTGCTCAGCCATCTCCACAAGAAACGAACGGCAGTCTAGAGCTACTTAAGAATTTATAGAGGTCGATTCCAGCGATTTGATTGCTGCCTAGCTGTCTGAAAAGATGCGGATATCTCTAACAGATATCACGTTTTTCTTAAGCCAAGATAGGGCTTCTTTGATCGCCATTATTTCCGCCTGGAACACGCTACAGTGATTTGAAAGACAGAAAGAGAGCTTAAAAGCACCGACAACGATCCAGCGAAGAAGATTTTCGAAACCCAGTCCCCAGGTGCGGTACAACCAAGAAAGTCGAACCTTCGCTATCGCGCATGACAGAGAGCTTCGTCTTGACAACAGCATGCCCGGGATCAGTAAGGATGGAAGACTCAACGTACTATCAACACCTTCATCATATCCCTTCCAAAAAAAAAACGCAATACATATCAATGAATTTCCATACAAAGAAAACTCATTAAATGAAATCTCACCACGAAGTGTCCTTCACCCTGGCTGCTCGTTGGCGTCGAATATTCATTCAAAACTAATTCTTTAAAAAAAAAACCCCTGCTGACATCATCAAACAAAATGTCCTTCTGGTCAAAGAGAAAAATAATATAAAGGATCTCCCAACCATTACCAGAAAACTCCGCGAAATATTGCACTTTTTTAGCTCACAGCCTACATTAATACCCGAAAAGGACCTCTCATGGTTCCAACGACAAAAAAAAGCGTGAAGTAATAGTACCCCCAACCAGTGAAAGTAATTTATGAAAATTACAAAACCATGAAGTGGATTTACACCATCGGGGTAATTTCGCTGCGCCGACCATCGCCACAAATACCACATATGACTCAGGCACACTCCCGTGCTTACATACATATGTATGTACATCACCACCATAACAGTGCCGACTCAGATGCCCCCTGGGTTTGCCCAGTGACACCCGCAAAAACCGAAATTTTTTTCCAGCGTTAAATTTTCATTTAACTGTAAAATAGGAAAAAAACCTCCTTTTTTCTGATGCACGAGTATTTCCCATTTTCATGGGGGGGCGGTAATTAATTAGCCAGATGTAACCTCACTTTCAGCATCGAATGCTACCTTGCTACTGAATTGATTGATTGGATATACGAGTATGTACAGGATTCGAAAATGCCACCTGACTCCTGCGAACGAATAATACAAAGTCTGAGTGGGATAATTGAACGAATAATGGAAATCGCAATTGCTTGGGAGTGGGAAAACGGAAAATTTCAGGGATTTCTCAAAATACTGTTGATTGGCGGTCGCGGCTCATCTACTCACCTTTGAAGATGTGCACCAGCACACTGGCAGGCTGTGTATTACTAGCTACGCAGGTGAAATTGCCCGAATGCTCTCGTCTGGTTTTCAGAATTGTCAGCTCCGATGATTGAAAATCTGTAAAAGTAGAGAAAAAAAAAAAAGATGATTACAAATGGATATGCGACTAAATCACGTGCGGGGGCGTGTAGCCACCCCTAAAGCAAATGAATGAGTAAACAGCGAAAATTCGATGCGGACTAGTGAAAGAGCAGCATGGTAATATAAATCACCTAGCTCTCCGGGATAAGTGGATTTTGCTGGGGAATAGGCTAAGGTTGATGGAGTGAAATTTGGCAATTTCGGGTACTTTAGGTTGAGTGGCCCACTCGGCTTAGTAGGAGGGGGTTGATTTTATTTAAAAATGATTTTTTTTTTCTGTTTGCGAATCAATGGTGTTCCATTGGTTAAATTTACCTGCCTCCGTTGAAACGTTAATACCTCGATCGATGTCGTAATTTATCATTCGGTTGTCGTGATACCAAAATATGTATTCCGATGCCACTGTGTTTTGTACGACACGACACTGCAGGCGCAATGTTGATCCGGGTGTTAAGTACCGGATTGGTGGTCCCGATATTTCGGCACGTGCTTCTATGGCGGGAATAGAAAATCATGAAAAAAAGGGAGAAAAAAAAAACGAAACAAAAACGAGACAAATTCAGAAAGTGAGTGGAAAACCATTTATGTGTATAAACAGGAAAATAAAATAGCAAATAACGTGATAAAACGAATCAGCCTTGGTCCTGCATTTCAGGAGAGTACAGAGCGTAACGTGTTTTCAGGACTTCTATGTTAAATTATGGTACCTACAAAATTGAATTATTTTGGCACAAAGAAAAACACGAAGAACATCAAGTGTATCTGCGACTGGATGTTATGATGGGCTAGTGAGTGGAGTGACCCCCAACTTAAAGGCCCATCCTACTAGGTCCTTATTAATTGAAAACCCAAGTTGGGGCCGATTTGTAGATTCTATGACACTTTCCCCTCTGTTATACTAAGTAATTTGGCTTTTAATCCTCCATTTCGCTCTTAAATTATCCTACCTTTTCTTAGATGTCATCGTTAGGAGTCTGTCTAGTTTCTGACGACGCCAAGGTGGTATCATATCGCATTTTCCCACTAAAGGATTAAACTCGGATTCATTGGGGGTAATGCAGTTTAATTTGCATCACCGTCTCCCCACGGTAACTGTTAGATAAATTTCTTATAGTGGACCAAAGATGAAGGTATGCTAATATCTACTCATCTCAACAGTCTAACAAAGTCCAACAAAGGCCACTCAGAAAAAAGGCGGGTATTTTATGAATCCTCCCGATGATGGTCACATCATCTCGTATGAAGTACTTCAACTTATTCGGAGCTCATGTCGGTAAGCTTTTTCAAAAGAAATGGTGGGTGACCAGCCTTAATGGTCGCATGGACCTATGGTAGCTTCCACATCCAAAAAGTGAATTACAAACAACGGTCCAATCAGAGTCTCGTCACAGAGTTTTTAACAATGAAACTCCAAGTACGAGGTCGTGATGTCGGAGAAGTTACCATTGGAAAATTCCTCATTACGAAGAAACAACTTAGCGAACGAAACGATAACATCGGGCTTTGGATCTGCATATGGAATATGGGGCGCTTAGAAGTTCACATGCAACCGAAAATTTTTCAGAGACCCCAGGTTGCTATAACACAGACATCTCTGCCACCCAAAGAGTTCGAAAGCGGGCCAGAAAGAAAAAAAGTGGCAACCATCTACAAAAGAAACAGCGTGTGTTTGGATGTAGACTTATTATTTGTTACGAAAGAAGTCTTGAGGCTTATGCATACAAGCGAACGTATTGTGATGACACATTGTACACATCAAGGTTCGGTTTTGTAAGTCCATCTCACAGAGAAGAGAGACGCACTACCTATAAAAGCTCCTACGAGCTCTTCGGCAGTACTGGCCAGGATTGTCTTTTAAAAATAGCACTTGGCAAATTGTGATGTACCAGGCTAATTCAGTCTGCAGCGCGGGGAAATATTGTTTTTATAATAAAAGTAAATTAAGGTCGTGGTCTCTCCTTTTTCTCTTTGTAGAGTGCCAGTAGGGAAACGTTTGCAACCTTTACAACCTTAAATCTGACACCGGGAATATCACCAACAGCGTGACCTTTACGACCGAAGCCTGCAACCAAAACATCGTCATTCTCTTCAACGTAGTTCAAGCTACCGTCACGTGGTACGAACGCTGTGTTCTTCTTTCCATTCTTGATCAACTGCACCCTGACGCACTTCCTAATGGCAGAGTTTGGCTGTTTAGCTTCAACTCCTACCTTTTCAAGCACAATGCCCTTGGCATGAGAAGCACCTCCGAAAGGATTGGCCTTCCATCTGGTTCCAAGATGAGCCTTCTTATAATCTTTATCAGCCCAACGTTGATCGCGACGGTGGTTCTAATGCTTTCTAGCGGTTCTTAGACCTCGTGGTTTTCAGATATTTCGCAAACTTTCTCAGGCAATGGCGAAAATAAAAGCCAGCATACGATTCCTGCTTTTCGACAAGGCGACTTGATGGTTCACAGATCAGCCAACTAGGACTTTTATTGATCACATTGATCGTCTCAGAACACACTGCCAGAATTTTTTGGCAACCACACTTTCCAAAGAACAAATGTTGACTCGGACCACCTCATCCCCAGCACATCATTCGGAGAGTACTTTGAGAAGTTACACCATCAATTGACTGTAATTGCAAGAGACCGCTAGGACACCAGTGTAAACTCTGCCAGGAAGGCACCAGACGGAACCTGTGGTTTGACTAAGGCTTTTAACACATCCAACAAACCACCTGCATACGAAGCAACTTTGCAAACTAGGACAAGAGCTATTCGCCTCGGAACAAAATATAACAAATTACGAAGCAAGCAGTTGTGTCATTAGAGAGGCTCTATTAAAGCAATAACATTCGAAAAGGTGGAGAGGACATTCGAAAAGGTCAAAGGTATAAGGTCCATGTAGAGTACACATTAGATAGTTCCGGTCCACGCCAGAGTAGTGGTGCGGTAAATTGAGACCACAATTAGTGTGTCATGCTCAATTTAAAAGGCACCTCAACCAGCTGTACTCAAATGAGGCAACATTTACAAGGAATTATAGAGCATCACTCCAAAACTCTCATCAAACAGTGATTCTTTTAGCAAGGATTGTCTCTTACGTGTGGATTTTTGGAGTCACTAATCCTAAAGTTTTGCTTGTTGACATAGTTTTTGTTATGAAGCTACGGACATTTGATTCGAACGGTCATTTAGCTTGAACTCTTGAGTTAGCTTGACCTTATAAGAAAATAATCTGTGGTCCTTATGCAATATTCACTTGAGAAAGTTGCGCTTTATGTTCTGTTGTTGAGCTCTGCGATGTGTTGAGCTTCTTCGGTTTTCCCGGAGACCCGACCGAGTAATTGGATAGCTTTTTATATCCATAGCCATGTAAATTTCACGAACTAAAATACGCAACGCACCGTATGCCCTTGAGCCACGGCGCCCACGAACTTCCTTTATTAATTCCCATACACCAGCCACTGAAGGAAATGGAGCCGTGGATCAGTGGTTCGTGTATTGGATTATTGACGGTGATTTTCGAAGTTGGAGTTATAGAAAACGCCAACAAAATTTTTCACGGTCTCACTTCCTGTGAATGTCTGACATGATAACTCTGAGGAGAAAGCTCTTCAATTTGCGTTTGAATATGGCTTTTAACTTAGGCTCTGGTAACCTATGGTCAGAATTAAATGAAGGTAGAACCAAATGCTTATTAGTTATGGGGAAAGAGGGAATTCGAATATTGATAGGTGTACTGGCGGGACATTGCGCGATCGGCAGTATAGGAAAAAAATTAGGTATAAACATCCCGGACTATAGAAGAAGCTGTCAAGATGAGAAGGAAGCAGAAGCCATCAAGCACTTGCTCTGCGATTGCCCAAATCTCCACATCCGTCGCTTCCTCCACATGGGAAACAGATTCTTTGGAAAACTGAGCGAGCTGGCACAAGTATCGCTGATGGATTTAACGAGAATCATAAAGAGTACATGCTGGTTCGAGTATGAACCAGAGAAAGAGAAATAGTGTTGGAAGTGGTAAAATAACGCAAGGGGAACCACAATGGATGAATAGGCTCCGTGTAAGCACCTTTCGAGATGCATATCCCCCTCAATCTAACCTAACCTATGGCTTTTAACTTGCGACCCTATCATTTGTGCGGAAAATATAACACGCGCCACACAAATGGTCGCAAGAAGCTAAGCACTTAGCTGCTGAAGGGGCTTCATTTCTCCCTCTCTCTTTCAAAATTATTGTCGATCGCTATCAGATCTTTTTAAATTATTTTCAGTTTACCACATGTACAAAGAAGCAGGTCCTTATACGAAGATAGGTTTTTTTTTTTTTTAAGACGTGGGGCAGATAAGGCATAAGATAATCCTAATAAGCACGGCGACCTAAGAAGATCTTTTGTGCTATCCCCTGAGAGTTGCTATGTTGTATTCTAGTTGCCTTCTAGCTGAATTCTAGTTCATTAATGAAACTATAGATATTTTGAGCTGAAGAAGATGTGACATCAGATGGTGATGTGAAGCCTTTGTTGACGTGTTTGAGCCTAAGCCGAGCTATGGCCGGGCATTCACACAGCATATGTTGGGCAGTTTCGGTGTCTTCAAGACAGAGACGACACATGTCCGATTGGACACGGCCCATTTTCTTGAGATGATAATTGAGATTGCAATGTCCAGTAATGAAGTCAGCTATGATCTTAGCCTTGTGTTTGCTCATTGAAAGAATATCTCTAGATCTTTTTTTGAGAAATTTATAAATTTCTTGGCGTGTCGTAAGCCATTTTGCGAGTTCCAGAATGAGAGCACTTCTAGTCGAGCTCACCTTAACACCGGCCACTGCAATTGGATTGCACAGATGGTTAAATCAAGAGTTGTACATTCAACTGCAGAGGAACCCCCCAACGCGGAGTTCTGTGTCCCCTTATATGGGTCCTGTAGTAGATGAAATCTTGGTAATATTGAAGGATAACGGCTTCAACGTGACGGCCTATGCCGATGATATAGTGGTTAAGTGGGTCGGTAGCAAAGCCTGGGAGTGAACCCCTCAAAAACGGAGGTAGTCCTTTTTACCAAGAAAATATCAATCCCTACCTTCAGACCCCCAAATATTGGTGGTACTGAACTAAGTCTCTCAGGTTCAGCTCAATACCTGCGCGTAATACTGGATTGCAAACTAAGTTGGAAGGATAACATTACCGAACGCATCAAAGAAGCAAGCGTAGCCTTCTATGCTTGCAAGAAGGCGCTTGATCTATACTGTAGCAGTCTGGCTGCCGAAACCGCGGTAAGACTAAAAGAAGGTGGACTATGGTCATCGAGCCCCTACGGTCATGCATCCATTTTGTCCCGATGGGAGACTACCAACAGGTCGACGGAAACTGATCACATGAACCCGATATTAGCTTTTGAAAGGAGATTCGTCACAAGAACTCCTGGCAGAGTGTACTGGAAGTACCGTAGGAGCATGAAAAAGGAGCTGGCAATCTATACCGATGGTTCTAAGATGGCCATTGGCACGGGAGCCGGAGTTTTTTGTAAAGCCCTAGAAATAAACCACTCGTTTAGAATTCACGACTGCAGCATCTTTCAGGCCGAAGTCACAGCCATCATACAGGCTGCCGATCACTGCCAGACAGCCAGGCAGCCGTTAAGGCTCTGGACTCCGCGGTAATAAGGTCGGGGCTTGTGAGAACCTGCAAGTCACTCCTAAACGAGATATCTAGAGCCAATGCGGAGACCCTGGGTACCAGGGCATATGGATATCGAAGGAAATGAAAAAGCTGATGAGCTTGCTAGGAAAGGGTCGGCGCTGCACTTATCGCTAGCCCTCCCTGTTGTAGTAACCCCAATCAGTTCCTTACGGAAAAAGCTAAAAGATGAAGCCACCGGTTGAGCAAACAGACGCTGGGTTCAGCAAGAAGAGATCAACCTCTCTGATAAAACTCAGTCGTTATAACGCACGGGTTGTTTGCGGGATAATTACTGGGCACTGCACTGTCGGCATTCACGCAGAACGACGCGGTGTGCTACATAACGACTTTTGCAGAAGTTGCAGGGACGAAGAAGAAATTGAATCTGTTCGTCATCTGCTGCGTGATTGTCCTGCCCTACGCGTCATAAGAATGAGGGGACTCTTGGAAGCTACTTCTTTTCGGAAGTGGAGGACTTAGGAAATGTAGAGCTGACGGACCTCCTGAGATTCATATCAGTATCTGGGTGGTTCTAACAGCGGTTTCACATGTTTCCAGGGTTAAAAAGATTGGGCACAATGGACCGACCTGGTCTAAGTGAGCAGTGACTCTATGTCACAAGGCATCCATCTACCTAACCTAACCTAGTCGTTCCCATAGATTGAGCTCTATCTTTATCTGGTTAGTTGGTAAACCACAAAAGGGTTCAGGTCCCGTAAACGGAGATTGAGCACCTAGTCTGGCAAGTTTATCAGCATCTTCGTTGCCAGGGACCCACACAAGAGTAATTTTTTTGTGTGCAGCAAGCACACTTGTAGACAAGTACTTGTAGACAATTCCAAACCGGCTTAGACTCAAAATTGAAGGATGTTAGAGCCTTAAGAGCTGCTTGGCTGTCTGACATTATATTTATTTGTGATCTACGGAGGTTTCGTCTAATGCATTCTCTGGCACAAAGCTCGATTGCATAGACCTCTGCTTGAAAGATGCAGAGTTTGTAATTAGAACCCAAAATACCAGCTGCAGCCCCATTTGACATTTTCGAGCCGTCAGTGAATCACGCAGATAGGTAAACACCGTGTTGAATTTCATTTTCGACTTCTGCACCAGAAATCGTGTATAAATGCCTTCTGAGTTCTGGTACAAAACCTCTATTTCCAAATTTTAGAAATGCCCACTAAAAGAATCCTCTGAATGCAACCCATAAAATCCGTTCACTTATGTATCTACACTTATAGTCAGCCTTTTGATCTAATAGAATACTAAATGGCAACTTTATGGTACTGAAAGTCTTTCGAGAAGCTATTCAATTAGTTGAAGATAAAAATCCTCGACTATGGTTGTTAAAGAAGCCAACCCAACATCAAGCACCAGCCTGCTCTCCTATACGTTTTGAAATAATAATAAAAAAATAATCCTCCACTGCGACTACTCGAATGAGACCTATTTTCCACCCTAGCTCAAGGGATTCTCGTAATTATTTCCCATTTTATTCCCATTAATTAAAGATTCGAGCACTCACCCCATCGTTTAAGGGGTCAAGTTGTAAAAATCTCTTCACCATCAATTAATTACAAAGAATTTAGTTAATGAATGGCAAAGCAAATATGAGGCAATTACGATAAATTTCCACCAATATCCTTTTTTATCCATTAAGAATCCTTAGAAGCCCGAACCCATCAAACTTAACCGGAAAAAAAAAATCTTTCTATTTATTTTCTGTCTCTTTTTTTATTCAGTTTTTTTTTTGAAACAACGATAGGGAAAAATCTGAAACAATTTCACTCAGAAAAGATTAAGCACTTCTTTGCCAATCATCATAGCATCACTCAGTAAAAACTGAGCCACTGAGTCCCTCTTCAACAATTCCAACTAGTGACGCAACCACGTTAAAGGATCTCTGGATAAAATTGTGATGGACCATAAATGAAAAAAAAAAAAATGAAAAAAAATGGTAGCTACGATACGAAGCAGTCTCATCGGTGTATTCAATCATTCTCAATAAAGAACTCATTTGTCATCTGGAGGGAGAAAGATTTGTCACACAATTTTTACCAGCCCGTCTCTTAAAAGATACACAGATATTATGCTGTGATACTGTATTAATGGTTGCTTAAGCGTCAGGGACGTACATAGTTATGCATGGGTATTTGTAGGCGATTATTTATTATTTAAATGAGAAATATTTTATGCGATGAGGAGGACTCCTTTCAAGTACACATAATTAGTTGAAAAGCTTTCAGGCGAATTAAAAGAACCATAAGCTGGGATAATTCCTTTACAATAGTCTATGTAAAAGGGCATGCGAAAGTGAGAATTTTATGAGAATTAATCCAATAGACACAGCGAACGTGACGTGATGGGAATCGGAAATATGAAGATAGTATTCGTATCTATCAACGTGGAATAATAAGCATTTTGATGAGTATAATATCTTTCGCTGGATAGATCTAGAAGTCATCGCAAGGAAGGAATTTTTTTTCAGAGCTTTCAAAGAGAATTCACATTTTTTATTTATAAAATATTTTGTACACAAATCTAGTGAAAAATTAATTAGAATTTTTATGTTTTATTTGACAATGGTTGTGAGTATACAATATCTGCCAAACAAGTCCGGTCGGCCGACTTACTCACTTTGCTGCAGGACGAAATGTCACAATAGCAAGCACACGGTTTCCTCATCTCAATATCCACAAGGGGACAGGAACGGTGTCCTGATCATGAAACGGTCAATCACCAGTATTATGGATGTCTGAACCTTCCGAGCAGCCAACATCGACTCGGACCACCAAGGTATGAATGCGGATATCCCAAACGCCACAAAGAAGAATTACTGTGAGAAGATTTAACGTCGAAAAGCTGCAATCGCAAGAGACCGTCAGGATCTTCGCGGACGCGTATCCCGAAATCTCTCCACGACTTCTATGCCGCAAGCATGAAGTGCCGAAGACCAGTGGCATCGCTGCCAACATGCCATCAGAGACTCCGCAACTGATGAGCTGGGTTTCAGTCGACCACCACCAAGAAACCCCTGGTTTGACCAAGAATGCCGGCAAGCACATGTACATAGCTGAACAAGAGGCGTAAAAAGCGGTGCTGCAAAGATGGGCTGCTCGTGAGCTCTACGAGCATAAGAGACAGGAAGAACATCGGCTTCTCCGGAAGAAGAAAAAAAAGAGGTTATACTCCAGGAATAATGTACGGAAGTTTTACCAACAGGTAAAAGAAATGTGTAAGGTCAACAAGACCCGTACGGAAACCTGTAGAGATGAGGAAGGAAACCTTGTGTAGAATCACAGTCGGTGCTGGGAATATGGAAAAACTTTTTCTACAGACTGTATATCGGCGGTGAAGACCAATATACCGCTGTCAGGCAGAATGAACCATTCAACATTGACGATGGTAACCAAAACTTCCGTCCACCTGACCAAAACGAAGTGAGGATAGCAATATCCAAGCTTAAATCCAACAAAGCTGCTGGTCCTGATGGCCTACCGGCTGAGTTGTTCACGGCAGCTGGAAATGACTTGGTAGAGAGCATACATCAACTCGTTTCCAAGAATTGGTCAGACGAGTGTAAGCCTGATGAATGGAATCTCAGCATCGTTTGCCCGATCCACAAGAAAGGAGACCCCGTCAACTGCACCCATTACAGAGGTATCAGTCTCCTCAACATCGCGTATAAGATCTTGTCTGCCATATTGTGTGAACGCCTGAAACCCTTCGTCAACAACCTGATCGGCCCGTATCAGTGTGGTTTCAGGCCAGGAAAGTCAACAGTTGATCAAATTTTCACACTCCGGCAGATCCTGGAAAAAACCCAAGAAGTCCAAATCGATACTCATATTGAGGCCGCTTATGACAACATTTATAGAGACGAGCTATACAGAGCCATGTCTAGTTTTGGCATTCCTGCCAAACTTGTTCGTCTGTGCAGGATAACGATGAAGAATTCCCGCTGCTCCATCAAGGTCGGTAAAGACCTTACCGAGGCCTTCGATGTCAAAAATGAACTGAGACAACGTCATGTGACTTTTTTAACATCATATTTGAAAGAATTGCGCAAAACTCACAAGCCAACACCGGAGGCACAATCTGAGGGTGGCGTGGAATTGACAATTCTGGGCTTTCGGCCACTGAGGCACTCACACCGTTGCATCGAGCATTACGATGATGCACACGCCGATTTGTTTGAGTTTGGTGAATGTGTTTCGACCTGTTTACTCAGTTGGGCAATTATGACGGCCATGATCTGTCCTTAAAAAAAAAACACAGATAGTATAAAACTGTTTTTGTAGTGAGATGGAATGAAGGGTCCCCTGTTAAAACTGAGCGATGACTGCATCGTATAGTTATTAATTTACTCAACGTAAATGAGATAAAAAATCCTACGTATTCGCCACAATTAATTCTGGAATCTGTTTGGATACACGCTTTTGTTTTTTATTCGCTTTATCTGCTCTGCGTAAAAGTCATTGAAACAGTGTGTAAAAGTTGTCTTTTCCAGAGGATGAAAATTTTTTTTTTAAATAACAAATTGTTTTTTGCTGGCCATAAATTATTGGAAGAATGTTCTTTGAAAACCACTTCGTTCATATGTATGAGTGCCACGGATACCTCTGAAACAGAAAACTTTTAGAAGCACCTGGGCCTGCAGTTCAGCCATTGCACGTGTTATGTTGGCTTCCCAGACCTTGATCGACGATGACCTATCAGCATACATATGTACACCAAATAGTCAAAATAGTCCCAAAACAGTAGTCCATGGGCGTTTAAAAACATGATCTTGACGGTCATACCTCTTATCGTAAAATGCTTCCTTGAATAAATCGATTATTTACATGGCAGTGTGGAATGTAGCACCTTCTCATATGGATGTAGGAATCTACTGTACTCGACTTCCTTTTAACCATGATGTAAATTTTTATATAGCTAGTTAGATACCCTTAAGAAAATCCACATAGTCGTTTGTCTACCTTGTCGCGCTGAAGGGGTTGCCTAAGGGCGCTAATGCTCTAAGCCTGTACTTGATATGTGTCCTAGGAAGGTCAGGAAGAAAGTTTAGAGACTAAACAGAAAAACTCAAACAGTCATTACCAATATTACGAATCAAATCAGACCCCCTAGAGTCGGCAGAAGCCATAGGTGTCAGCGAGGATTTGACCCCCCTGCATGGAATTTAAAAGAAATTTTGGGTTCTAACATCAGGTTCAATTCGAAAGAAGGCAGAAACCTATAAAATACACAGATTGTAACCCAGCACCGTTACACTAAGGAAATGAAGCCAATGACTACTGTGGGACAAATGTGTTCGCGTTCAAAATCAAACCGTTCGATGATGTGGCAGTAATCGAAAGTACCCTTCTCGCGAGGATAACCAGCAAAAGGTCAAGCACTTGTACCAATACCGAGAAAAGTATCCCGGGTAGACAGTATTTCTCGGAGGATACCTCGGTAAGAGGATGTGTCTCACATACGAAACCAAAATTCGGTCATGATGAAGCGGGCTGTCAGGCGCATCCATCAAACTACGTCTAAAGAAGTCATATACCTAGTAGGTATGAATAGGCTTTAGCTAACCTCCTGGAGATGATGGTCTACAACTAGAAGGATGACGAAAAGAAGATATCCGAGAGCTGCATGTGAAGAAGGTTTGTTTGAAGGATGTAAACGGTTACAAAAAAGAAGAAAAAGATTACAAGGGATCAGAAGAGGGGTGAAGGAACTCAGTCATTCTCGAGTTGTAAGTGCTGAAATTCTGGGATCGTCGTTGTCGATATTTATACATATGTACATATATGTAACTCTACCATACATCATGGGCACTATCCATTCGCCTTCAATACCTACAAAGGTGTCAAGAAAGACCTCTTCTCTGCTGATAAAGGCTTTCTTTTTTGTGATAAGATGATTGAGTTCTATGGAATAATAAATATGAGTCCATGGAATACTCAATTCCAATTCAGCTCATGTCCGGAGGAAATACTAAGTTTTTCTCGTTTTACCAGAGGTGTCTGTCCCACCATCGCCTCTTGAATCAAATCGAAAAAGTCAACATCAAACTTAATGAATTCATAGAAGAGTCTACTAATAACTACCGTCAATTTTGCTAAAGGGATCCCGGAATCATTCAACTGCCAACTTCATTCAAATGTCCTTATTTATTCAAATTGAATCGTTCATTCAGTATTGTTTCCCAATAGAAACTATTTCACTGATGACAACAGTAGTGATCCCCTTGCAAATTGACACCATGTATGTGTGCTCATAAATGTGAATATCATCAAACGCTGTTTTGCTTGACTACAATATGCAGAATCATCGAAAATTCTCCCAAAATAAATATTAAAATTCGATGTTTGTACTCTTCACTGCGTTTGGCTATTAGAAATTTTTCCACATCATTGAATTACCAACTATTGCAGAAAATGTTTCATACCATATTCATACGCTGTGCGGTGCACACACCCTAAACGAACTGCAACCGCTTGTTCGCTTGCCAGTATTTAATAGAATGGAAGCATTTGCTTAGAATAGAATGGTTCCCCAGGGGGAGTTGCAACGAACGAAAACAAAAAAAAATTTCAAATTGGAAATTCGTAATGTCCTTTGCACATAGGAATAGAATTATTACCTATCCTGTGCTTCTCATGGTCTAGTTGGTCGCAAACTATCTGGAAATCTGCTGTGTGTGGCTGTGGGGACACATAATAGTGCCGAGCTATCGATATGAAAAAAAAAATAAAATTCGAATGTTCGACAGTTATTGAAATTGTATTTCGCAGAAAACTATCATGCAACGGACGTCGTATCGATTCGAGGAAGAGGATAATTCCATTGGAACCTTCACCCAGATTGAGGTTAAAATGATGTATGAGGCTATTAAGTGAACTTTTCACCGTTCGTGTGTTTGTTATGCTGACGGCGCGCCGTGAATTTCTGGTTTTCGTACGGTTTGCATGAAAAAACGTAAAAAAATTACTAACTTCGGTAAGTTTTGGGTTACCAACTACGCTTCTTATAGATAGATAGGAATCACATCCCAAACAGGTCGGAGGCAAGGGTTTGCTTCCTCTCTCAACCTGGAATACCAGAAAGGGTAGAGAAAATTCTAGCATGACAGGGACAAGCAACACGTAATACTTAACTGCTTGTGACAAGACCAGCTGAGACTTTGGTGGGACACAAGACCATCACAGTAAATACAACTAGAGGTTGCCCGCAAGGAGGGGTTCTCTCACCACTAACGTGCAGCCAAGTTGTAGATGAACTCCTGCAAATGTTATCAAATACCAGCATAAAATGTCAAGGATATGCCGACGACATAGTAATCATAGCCAGAGGAAAATTTGAGGGAGCACTCTGTGAGATAATATAGATCGGATTGCCTGACGATATGATTAAATATAAATCCGACCAAAGCCACAGTGGTAGCCCTCACCAAAAGAAGACAACTGAAGCAGATAACGTTGAATGGGATCAAAATAGAACCACAACATCAGGTCAAGTATCTAGGTATAACACTAGGCAGCAAACTTCTCTGGAAGCAACACGAAGAAGCTGTTGAAGTCAAAGCAAAGCGAGCACTGGTGGTGTGCATAAGCATCTCAGGCAACACCTAAAGATGTAACCCAGCTACACTGAAATGGATGTACACCATGATGGTCAGGCCTATTAAAACATTCGGAACGGCAGCTTGGGCTGGAAGAACAAAGCTTAGCACAACAAGAAAAACCCTTCAAAAGTACACAGGCATTTGCATCACAGGGGCTATGGGAACCTGTCCCACAGCCGCACTGAAAGTGATATTGGGACTCGCCCTCTTACACTTAGTGCTAGAAAGAACTGCCAAGGAAACCATACTAAGAATAAGCAAAGGGGTTGTCGGTAAAGGAAAAGGCACTGCACATAGGCAGCGAGAAACACTTTCCAAATCAGTCCCCCTTCTGGACTGGTCCAGAGATGATTATGGTCAAGACATACTGCTTCGAAAGGAAATTTAACTGGAAGCTGAGTAGCAAATGGAATAGTGAAGCCGGGATGTACCAACTTTGGCAAAACACCATAAAATTGTACACAGACAGATCGAAAACATCCATAGGAACCAGAGTAGATGTTTGCGGGCCCAGAATCAATTATTCGAAAGCAATGGAAGCATATCCCAGTATCTTCCAAGCGGAAATCTACGCAATTGAAAGATGCGCCCAATTTAAACTCGATTGGAAGTATCGTGGACAAGTCATTGCAATACTGTCGAATAGCCATGGCTTTAAACTCCTATGAAATCCGATCTACACTGGTATCTACTGGGTACCATGCCACGGTGGATTAGAGGGGAACGAAGCGCCTAGAGAAGGGTCGGAAACCGTATTCACTGGCCCGAAACTATTTTGTGGGCTGGCGCCGCATACGATACGGGAAAAACTAAGAAAGGAAGAAGGATGCAAAAGAGCGGAACTCTGGGAGAAACTCCAAAAACTAAGAGAGGCTAAGGAACTTCTCGGGAATTATAAGGTAAGGTCTGTATAAGCATCAGCAAAGGACCGGCTGTACATACTTACTTCCTAAGGGGTCACTGTAGACTTAAGGAGCACCTCAGGAAACTGGGTATTGAGCATAATGGTGACTACACATTCTGCGGGGATGTTAAGGAAACCCCATGGCACCTTCTGAAAGAATGAAGAGCACTGATCGTTAAAAGAAGAAAACACATGGACACCGACCAACTGTTAGAAGAACATCTATCATTGTAAGATCGACCCTAGATACTCCGATTCATCAAAAAAATCGGACAGGAGGGGGTTCTTTAAGTCGAATATCTCATCGACTAGACCTTCAAGTAGGGGTAGCACAATAGATCTATAAAGGTCGTAGTGCCCATACACCCCTTTAACCAATCTACAATTTACATTTGCCCTTTATTTGAAATGTGAGCATTTAAAAAAAACTAAGGCTGGTACAGGCTGGTGCGGGCCTTAGAGGGTGAGAGAACAACAATGGGTCCATTGTGCCCAAATTAGACCCCGGAGAATCTAAATTTCATTATCGGCGGCTGAACTAAACCACCCAGATATACATATGTATATATCTCAAGAGTTTATTAAGTTCAATGCTTCTTAGATCATTCAGCTCCACAGAAAAGCGGCTCCCAAAAGTGTCCTTCCTTTTAGTGGCCAGTGTTGGACAATCACATAGAAAGTACCGAATGAATTCTATTTCCTCTTCGTTCCTGCAGTTCTTACAGAAGTCATTGTAGGGTAGTCCTAGCCGTGCTGCATGATTGCCTCTCACACAGTGTCTCTTCACGACGCCGACGGCTATACGAATATCCCTGCGACTGAGTTTCATGAAATCTGCGGATCTCTTTTTTGTCATAGACTGGCCATAACGATTTGGCTATGGCACTTGTATCTAATCAATACCAATGTCTGTCTTTCTGTTCAAAGTACTAAGCGGTGTGCTAGGCTCGGGAAGGACCTGCGAAGCGCTTAGATGTGATCCTTTTAATGCACGTTTTTACAAACTTGGACCTCGCCGATGTTGACTGCAACACTTTAATGGCTACTTGTCTGTCAACATAGACGCTGATTGTTTTTCCAGAGATGTTACACTCGTTAATCATATCCGCAGCATGTTCGACTTGAAAAACACTGCAATCGACCTCAAGTCTGAAGCACTGGCTTGTTTTTCGGGACTCGCAGAAGTCATCAGCACCAGTACCTACATCCATTTTGGATTTCATTATCTTGTCTGATGGCGTGCTGTCGAGTTCATCTACGTCTTGGAAGAAGTAGCTCCCTAGGAACCATTTTCTGCTGTATTGGAGGCCAGGGCAGTGACATAGGAAGTGGGTTGTGTCCTTAAAAGCTCCCTCGTCACCGCAACCTCTACAGAGTTCTTCTTCCGTCAGACTTAGTTTTTCAAAAGATACCGTAGATACCCAACGAGGATGGAAAGGGATTTCCTGTCTTCCCGTATAAGTCTCTCGGTTCTACCTTTATCGAAGGACGGCCATAGTTTCTTTGTGATTACACAGGAATCCAAGGAGGTCCATCTGGTGTATGCCTCCTGTATGGCTATTTTCCCTACTTCGGGATGTTCATGAGTGGTTCTGTTTGTCTTGAAACGGCTGCAGAACCTTCTCTTGCTAATTCGTCAGTTTCTCGTTACCTGGTATACCCTCATGACCAGGGACCCAGCAGAGCGATACCTTGTGCTGTGTTCAAAGAACCTTATGCTCTACTCCACAGTACTTCACAAGTTTCGATTTAATTTCTGTGGCAGTTATTGCTTTTATAGCTGCCTG
This sequence comes from Blera fallax, assembly GCA_946965025.1. Classification (NCBI taxonomy): domain Eukaryota; kingdom Metazoa; phylum Arthropoda; class Insecta; order Diptera; family Syrphidae; genus Blera; species Blera fallax. The sequence continues at coordinate 44,518,913 of OX337247.1, forward strand.
GCTGTCAATAAAGAAGGTGATACCCTCTTGTGGTATTTCCCTTACTGCAGACTCGTGGGCGGCTGTTGTCACTGCCAAGACCTCCGCTTGGAAAACGCTACTGTGGTCGGGGAGGCGTATTGATTTCGATATTCCTAGCGATTCGGAGAAGATGCCTGACCCTACGCCAGTGTCCGTTTTAGAGCCCTCTTCTTATATGGCAATGGATTGCGTATTTGGTATCAGACCTCTTAACCACTCCTCCCTGCTAGGATAGGAGCTTGAGAAAGGTCTATTAAAGTCTAAGTATGGCGTGATGTAATCCGTAATAGGTACATGGCCAATATATTTCCGAAGGATAGTCGTATGCCCTGTTGCATTTGACCTCCATGTTCGTGACTGGCTGATTCTGATGGCGCTTATGGCTGTGGAAGCAGGTTGAGAATAGCCTCAGGTTCAGCTGTTGGAGTTGTCCTCATCGCACTGGTGGTCCCGATACACGCTAGTCTTTGAACCTTCATGACGGCCATTAGGTTAGTGACCTTGTTCATCGCCGGCCACCAAACAAGACTGCCGTATGTCAGTATGGGTCTTATTATAGCCTTATACATCCAGAGAATTATTTTAGGAGAGGGACCCCAGGTTTTCCCAAGGATTCTGCTGCATGAATAGAAGGATATAGTTGCTTTTTTAATCCTTTCATAATTATTCATTCATAGAGCATTAAACTCAAAATCCCTACCGCTCTAGTGATATCTCCAAATGATTTAGAAAGCCAAAACTTTTCCTTTTTGTTCTAAATTGAGTACCAATTAATTATTCTAAGGTTTCATCGTATTTCTTTCTAAAATTCGTGGGTATCCGTTGATGTGCCCTCCGCATATTCGCGTTGTATGGGAGCTCAACAGCCAAAATCTTTAATTCTTCTGGATACCAGGGCAACGTGACATTTCGGGTAGTTCTGTATCCGATAACCTGACCAAAAAAATTCATTCAAGGACAGTCAGAACTATGTCAGGAAGGCTCTAATAGACTGATGATAACCAACATAAAAATCATCTCCATATGTGTTCATGCGCTGTCCTCTATATATTTATCCTCAGGAGGGGCAGACGAGACTATCGTCCACTCCCACTGCAGGTGTCTGCCATCGGCAACATCTGAATGCCTTTAATGAAATGTTACACAACGAGATGGTATCCGCCCTCATCTCAAAATCTTTTGGTCTCATTTTGTGCTTACAATAAAAATGCATTTTTCTTTTCAGGATATTATCCTAGAGACCCCCACATGTGATCATCGAAATAAATCCATCCAGCCGTGTACGCTTCCATTATATGTATATACCGACAGACAGACAAATGAAAATAGCCCAGTTTAAAAGCAACATTTATCTTAAAAGTGAAGTAAACAAAAAGTGGTTCATGCCTGGTCATTACCTTGACAGCGAAATATTTAGAACGCATCTAGAAGCGGTAATTTATTTTTATGACCATTTTATTACATCCGAACAGAGCCTGGCGCAGGAAAAAAATGAGCACAAAATCCCAACAACAGCAAAGTTCATAACTTAAACCACACGCAAAATGTTAACCACTGGCATGGAAAGTACCTAAAACCCCTGCACCATGGTATTTGTTAGCCAACCCCTCATCAGGTCGGGCACAAATAAATCTGGCTCTCTAAGTGCGGTTGCCGGCGTGAATACTCGGCGGTAGGATTCATTGTCCCCCTTGCGCCCGTTTAGAGGTTCGCCATAACAAAAATGCTTTTGGCTATGGAACCGTATATCTGTCTCGGATTTCGCAGGTCAGGGCCGAGGGCGCACTCACAAGTGACGCAAATGTTCGGTTTAGATGTATTTAAATTTAAATGAGCGTTTTGTTGTCGTTGCCATTCCGATCCGTGAGGATGCTTTGGGTTTGACAGCCACGTGTACAACCGCATAGTCCTTCCGCTGTGGTCCTGAGCAATAGCAGTGAATATGCATTTTTTTTCTTCCTTTCATTTTTTTCCCCCCCTTTCTGTCCTGATGACAATAACAATAGGTACGTCCTGCATTGTACAACATTGAAAAACATTCGAGTGCTATTGTCAGCCGCAATTTGTACAATGGGCGTAAATACTGACGGGTACCTATACGTCGGTGAGGCAGGATTAAAACTCAGTTTGTTTAAAATTTAATTTCACTCAGGACATTTGAATGTAGCTAGATTGCGTTGTACAATTCAGTTGAAAGCAAATATTTACCAAATAGGACAGCACAAAGCTTACGTAAGGGTGTCAGTGTGTTTGCGCGAATAGTATGACCAAGGAATTGGTAGCCTTGTGTCATTCGAGACTTGTCATCCTGTGAAAGCGCCGACGTGTGCCGTAGTAAACAATAGGTTAGCAAATAAAATTAAATTATTTGTTGTTTATCTCGTCACACGGGCGGCATAAATCCATGACATCGTTGCGAAATCACGTAAACATGTTTTGAAGCAATCGATTCGTTTTATAGCCCTGAGAGAGAATTGATTAAATGTGCTAGCTTCATAAAATAGGCACGATGTTGATAAAGAAATTTGATACTGGCTTTAGGTTTGCTTAAGGACTATTGCATCGATAGAATTTTCAAAAAGGATTTAAATTTTGTTTTTATTTAACCATGACTGGAGCAGTTATGAGGAGTTGCAACAGTTTTGCCTTAAAATTGAACAGAATTTAAGTTAGCAGGACTATTGGACACTTCGGAATCTAAGACATTTGCACCTGTCGTACACATATTAAAATAGCCGGAGGTGGAAATGACCTTCCACTTGTTCGTGCCACATTATGCAAAGTCTTCTGGGCTGGATTCTGCGGGCTGGCATTGGAGTCCATTCGCTCTATTTGTCCAATCCATCGTAGGCAACTGATGCGTAGTTTTTTGATTAGGTCGGTGTCATCGAGTCCTAGGATACACAATCTCGTTCAAGGAAAGCATAACAGTGACAGAGAAAACATTCTGTGATATCTTGGTTTCTAGACAGGATGCGCATATTGCTTCTGCAGTGATTCCAATGTTGGCCATATGATAGCCATGGCTACAGGTACTATGCCCTCTGACTAGCCCACTCAAAGATTTGCAGTCGTCTCTGTTCATTGTTGTTCACATGCAAAAAAGTTTCTTCGAATCCAGCCCACAGGTTTGGGACGACGGGGATGATAGAACCACCGCTTTAAAAACCAAGTTATTGAAGATGCCAATACTCTTAGTCTTGAAAACTGTTCAATTTGCGGTACGAAAGCTATTTGTGTGGATGACATTAGCCAAATCTTGATGCAGGTCATATGGATTTTCCCATTTGTCCAGGATCTCCGCAGTTAATTCTTTTTAGTAAACATGAGGAAATAGCTTATAGGCGGCATAGACACAGATTTTTATCAAGATTATTGATAAAACTTCTTCTATTTTACCACAGAAGAGCCTCCAAGAAGTTCGTTTGGAATTTCTTAATTCTTTAAACATATACAAAAAAGAATTAAGAAAACCCAAACGAACTTCTTGGAGGCTCCTCTGTGGTAAAATAGAAAAAGTTTCTGAGGCATCTAGGCTAAGGAAAATTCTCTCTTCAAATCCAATTACACCCAGTTACCTTAAAAAAACGGATGGAACTTGGACTACTTCCAGCGAAGATTCGCTAAAATTACTGCTTGACACCCATTTCCCAGGCAGTTCCCAAGTTGTTAACAATATGGTTTCCAGCAGATCATTTCCACAAATTTCCAACTTCTCAAACTTGATCACACTGAGCAAACTCCACTGGGCACTACACAGCTCCAAACCATACAAATCCGTGGGACCATATGGCATAATACCTGCCGAGTTGCAGAAGTCATCGGACATAATTATCCCGGTGCTGAAGATAATTCTGCTATCTATCATCATTCCTCTTAAAAACATTGGAACGATTGATTGATATCCATTTACGCAACAGTATTGATAAGAAGTTACTGTCAGCGGCCCAACATGCGTATTGCAGAGGCAAATCAGTAGACACAGCAATGGTCGGATTATCAACTCCAAGCTGGGTGGGACGTCTATTAGAAGATCTGTTAGTAGAGGCACTCCGCAAGGAGGTATTCTATCTCCGCTTCTGTGGAATTTGGTGGTCAATGAACTATTGATAATCATGGAAGGCGAGGGATGCACAGCGATCGCTTATGCAGATGATGTTGCCTTGGCCGTCTCGGGAAAGCACCTAAATACTCTGAAGGAACTCTTACAAAACGCTCTAAATAAGCTCACTAAACGGTCAGTTCGGTGTGGTTTGGGCGTAAACCCCCACAAAACTGAACTAGTACTCTTTTCAAGGAAATGAAAAACTGCCCTAGTCGACCCTCCCTCTCTTAGTGGAACCAGCTTAACTTTCTCTGATTCAACAAAACATTTGGGTCTTATCCTGGATAGGAAGCTAAGTTGGAAATCGAATATTCAAGAAAGAGCAAAGAATGCTACAGGTTCTCCTGCAAGAAAGCCATTGGGAATAAATGGGGTTTACAACCTCGAATTACTCACTGGCTCTACACCTCGATCATTAGACCGATACTCACATACGGGGTGAATGTCTGGTGGATAGCCTTAGATAAAGCTATAAATCGCGATTATCTAAGTAAGGTCCAACGTACAGCTTGTCTGTGCATAAGCGGAGCATTACGTACAACTCCCTCCGCGGCACTGGACATTATATTCCATCTAATACCCCTCGATATATATAGCAAGCAAATGGCAGCGATTGCAGCCGTTCGCCTTGAAGCTACCCAACGGCTACGTCTCTATTTTGAATAAACTCAAAATCCCTCCCGAAAACACGGACTACACCTAGTTACCATCCCTTCCAGATCACAGTGGGACGACGATTTTTAGAAGATGAATCAATTCACTTCTACACTGACGGGTCAAAAACCAAAGACGGAGTTGGTGCAGGTGTTTTCTCTGATAAGTTTAACCTTAAGCCGGGCATAGAGACATTCCAGGGAATTGTAAGGCCGATGAACTCGCCAGAATAGGAACAACTATATCCGTCTTGCCGGATGAAGGCACCTTAGGTATACCAATCGCTACTCGCAAACTTTAACTTAAGCTGGATGCTGTCGAGAGTACAAATCTTAGGTGGACAAGTGGATCAACATGTCTAGCGACAGAACAGATTTTTCCAAAGCTGGATCTAAAACGCTTTATGAATTTGATATCTCTCAATAGATCGAATATCGGCACCACAATAGGTGTCATCACTGGACACTGTCTAATAGGCAAGCATGCTACAAGGCTAGGCCTTTTTGCGAACGACTTTTGTAGAAGCTGCATGGATGGAGAAGAAGAGGAAACTATTCCTCACCTTCTTTGTTTCTGCCCAGCTCTCTCCCGTAGAAAGAAGCTTCACTTAGGAGCTCCCTATTATAACGATATAGGCGACCTGATGAATATTGACATTAAGAGCCTCCTACGCTTCAAAATGGTTTTAACGAGTAGGTACAGCGAAACTTTCTCCCAAGATCCACGTGGTATCACAACGGACCTCATTGGTCTAAGTGTGCTGGCGAATCCTAGTTGGCAGCCACTTCAACCTAACCTCAACCTAACCTATTGATAAGTAGATCAGAGGACAGAAGGAAGTGTAACAATTTCTCATCTCTGGAGCTGTATTTACTGCTGCCCCATACGGTATGTAAATGTTCAGTTGTACATTTTTAGTTTGTTTGTACCTCATGATTTTCATTAGTTCCCTCAAAGGAGGAGGATTAATAAAGTCGTACGAATCATGACACCTTCCCTTAGTACGATACAGCACTTTAGTCTGTACGAAATTTTGACTGTGAAACTACCTCGATATCGATTGCCCAAAATAAGGAGTCCTTCGTTCGCTTTAATTCCCTTAAACTTGTCTCTAAAGTGATTGGATGAGAAGAGTCCAATGCACATAGCATTTTGCAATGGAGTCGTCATCGTACTGATTCTCGCTTCCGTTATCATATGCTGAAGTCAGGCCTTTGCCTGCTCCTCAGATCCAAGAGATCCGGTTTACCCAAGCCTTTTTCAGTTTACGAGTAGAAGTGATGGTCGCCTTCTGAGAAGTACAGCCGTGTAAAGGGTGCGCCACGTGTTTTTGAAGAAAGTGAGAAAACTCAATAATCTCAACTCGTCGCAGAGCATAGATATTGCCTAAGCAATCTAAGCGACCTTATAAAGTCCAGCTCATCCAAAGTGATTATCCGATTCCTTATCGCTTCAGTGTGTGGGCTTTAAGTTGGTCGCAAAATCATCTCCTCGGACGAAGTTCATTTTCATCTTGGAAGCTCCGATTTTCAACAAGGAAATCTCTACAAAGAGAACGACAAGTGCGCTATCGAAGATATTGAGAAACCTACGGAAACCTGTAGAGATGGAGAAGGAAACCTCTCAGTAGAATCACAGTCGGTGCTGAGAATTTGGAAAAACTTTTCTGCAAACTATATAACCGCTGTCAGGCAGTATCCAAGCTTAAATCCAATAAAGGAATATGTGAACGCCTGAAACCCTTCGTCAATAACATGATTGGCCAGTAGTAGTGTGGTTTCAGGCCAGGAAAGTCCACAGTCGATCAAATTTGCACACTCCGGCAGACCCTGAAAAAAAACGCGCACAAGTGGAAGGGAACCTCAACCAACTTAGAGTGCGCAACTGGAGGCAGTTAGCTAAAGAGTGAGCTAACTGGAGGGGCTTGTTGGTTGAGGCCCAGGTTCACTCCGAACTGTAGCGCCACCTAAGTAAGTAGGTTGGTTAGGTTGAAGTGGCTGCCAGATAGGAGTCGCCAGCACACTTAGACTCATGGTAGGTCCATTGTGATACCACGTAGATCATGGGAGGAAGTTTCCCTCTATTTACTCGTTAAGACCAGTTTGAGCTTCTTATGAAGCGTAGGAGGCTCTCAATGTCAATATTCATCAGGTCGCCTATATCGTTGTAATAGGGAACTCCTAAGTGAAGCTTCTTTCTACGGGAGAGAGCTGGGCAGAAACAAAGAAGGCGAGGGATTGTTTCCTCCTCTTCTTCATCCATGCAGCTTCTACAAAAGTCGTTCGCAAAAAGGCCCAGCCTTCTAGCATGCTTGCCTATTAGGCAGATGACAGCTATTGTAGCCACAATATGCGATCTATTGAGAGAAATCAAATTCTTAGAGCGTTTTAGATCCGGCTTTGGCCAAATCTGTTTTGTCGCTAGACATGTTGATCCACTTGTCCACCTAAGATTTGCACTCCCGGTAGAATCCAGCTTAAGTTAAAGTTTGCGAGTAGCGATTGGTATACCTAAGGTGCCTTTGTCCGGCAAGATGGGTATAGTTGTTCCTATTCTGCCGAATTCATCGGCCTTACAATTCCCTGGGATGTCTCTATGCTCCAGCACCCAACACAGGTGAATACTGAACAGCTCAACTATCTCCCCAACAGACAAACGGCAGTCTAGAGCTACTAAAGAATTTATAGAGGTCGATTCCAGCAATTTGATTGCTGATTGGCTATCAGAAAAGATGCGGATATCTCTAGCAGATATCACGTTTTTCTTAAGCCAAGATAGGGCTTCTTTGATCGCCATTATTTCCACCTGGAACACGCTACAATGATTTGGAAGACGGAGAGAGAGCTTAAGGGTAAGCCTATCAGAGAAAACACCTGCACCAACTCCGTCTTTGGTTTTCGACCCGTCAGTGTAGAAGTGAATTGATTCATTGTCTAAAAATGCATCGTCCTCCCAGAGCTATCTGGAAGGGATGGTGATGGTGGTGGCCATAGCTCACCCAATTTGGCTATGGCTAGTTTATAGAGGTCGTACGACCTTTGGTCAGCGCAGGCGATAAGCTTCACGTGGCCTTGATGCCATCCACCGTCGCTAAATCTAGGAGGAGGACCTGAATTCGCTGGATTTGGCTGGAATAAACTTCTATTTATCAGGGGCGATAGATCCGTCTGGGTCGACGATCTTTTTGGCCCATTCAATGCGAGCGCTAATTTTCTCGGTTGTGTTACACTCCAGTATATCGCCAAAGTGCTCCAGAATCCGACTAGCTGCGCGACGATCCTTGTACGCCTGTTAAAAGAGAGCAGCACTACGCTTTATCCCCGAAGAGTCCCTAGTGGAATGTGGGAGGGTACTGGTACCTTTGGGCTCCATGCGGCTATTGGCGGGAGTCAGACCATGTGAAGCCACAGTCTGCCTACTGACTGACTGATCTCTTCAGGAGCTTTACGGGAAGAGAGTTTAAAGGAGAACCGGTCTTAATAGATGTTTTATGTTCATTTTGTGTTCCCACGAGTAGCGGAGAAAGGAATGTAGGTCTGTGCGGAGATCCACAGTACACAGATAAGGCTGGCAAATCCGGAGGTCGTCAGGTATCCGCATACCCATGTAAGTAAATCTGTACAATTTCGGTGCCCGAGTCCTACACAATACAAATACGTTCTAAAAACAGTGACCGCTTGGTGTAGATTCATCAATGAATGTAGCGATAAACGAAGTGTGCTACAAGGACATGATAACTGATTTAATTTATGCCAAATATCTTCGTTAATTCGCTTATTGTTCAGGGTTAACATAAATTAAATACGAAAAATGTGTTAATGAGTAATTTTCATAGTAACACTAATGCTAACCGGAAACGGATATTTTCAAAATTTATCTCACTAGCTATGAATCACGAATTAAATTAATTGCGCAGCATATATTTAAATCAAGGAAAAATTTAAATTTATTGCAAAAATTGTCAAAACAAACTGGAACACAAAATCCCGGCACTCTGTACTCACCCGCAAAAAAAAATGCAAATAAAAATATTTATTTTCATTTAAATACAATAAATCATGATTAATCAAATAAATTATCTAGACATATATTTAATAAATTAAAAATAAAAAAACAAACTTACCGACAACATCCAAGTGGAGGAATATCGATGTGGGCGGATGAGTTGATACTTGACACTCATAGACGCCAGCATCACGCAATTGAACGAATTTTATTTGCAGCGTCCAATCCTTTCATCCCGCAAAAATGAGATAGATATGCATTTCGAACGGAGATTCACACGATATCCCCCACATTGACGACATGTACACGAGCGATGACGCAGGTTGAGATAGTGATGCACAGTACCATATGCCAGTGTTCGGATGCGATTACGTTTAACAGGTCACATCACCAAGAGCACGTGTGTTCATCCACATATCCCGACATGAGCACCATATGCACGTAGTTTTTTTTTCGTTCATAGTTGTGTGCCAAATCAAAGTCAGGTAAGCGTTTTCGAAAAAGAGAGGATTTATCCAGATTTCACCAGCAGGGTAACCATCATGATAATAACCGAAGGATTTCCAAGATTTTTTTTTTTTTTTTCCATTCCGAGATTGTTTTAAAAAATATTTTCAGGGATGATATTCCAGAGGGCGAATATGATAAAAAGAAAAAGAGAAGAAGAAAAAAAATTATTAGATGCATAAATGATTTTTTTCATAAGGACATTCAACACCCCAATCTACTTTTCCGCTCGCAGAGGTGGACTTTATGTGAGAGGTACAAAGAAAACCAGGTGATGTGACTAACACCCTGGACGCTTGACTAAGCTTGAATACTTAAATGAACAAAGTTGGAAGGAAAGCTGATGAAATTTGTCCAAGCAGGAGAAAATTCTGACGCCTGAAAATTGGATGGGATGGAAGTGAACTGTACTGGAAGCTGAATGTTGGACATTTGACAGTATTGTGGATTATGTGTACACGAGTCCAGGATCTTGTACACTCGTGTGCACTTGAGACGATTGTGTGAGAGATTTTATGGTGCATTGCTTGGCTTGAATGGCAGAGCTTTGGTAAATGGGTTTCTCATAAGCGGAAACATGAAACAGTATAGAACGGGCTACGTTTCGAAACAAGGATTTACAATTGTCGGGGTGAAATTTGGTCTTATTGGACTCAATTTTGATTGCGATAGATATTACGTGTCACCAACACCCCAGCCCACAGCGTATGTATGTATGACAAGTAAAACTATGATTCCCGGTTTTCCTTAGGTGATCACATTTCCAAAAGGGAGACTACACCAGAACTAAGTCCGATAGAACTTTGATCGAATCCAGGTTTCATTAGGCTTATTTGTATTTGCAATGAATGTCCTTCTCCTAAAGAGTTTGGAAAACAAGAGCTAACAAGTCATATAGGGATATTAACCTCCTCGAAAACTGATCATTGAACGTCTAATTTGCGTATAACGTGTAGAGAACACAAACGCTTCAACCCGTAGAGTATTTGAATATAACCCGAAGGAACAACACTATAGAAAAAGGCTTCACCTTACGTGATAAGTTAAAAGGGTCCTTGGCCAACTTGGACAACGCAACTGGAAGCAATTAACTAAACGCCACGTTGACTGTCTCCAGTTCAACCTGACTGCTGAGGTTCTTGAAGGCGCTTCACTTACTGTGAACAAACTGGTCACGTCGACCAAACGCTACGATTTATAAAATCCCCTGATTCAGTCCTCCGAAACGGTAGAAGCATTTGGGACCTTTACAGGCAAACAGTATTTACTGGCTGCACATTTGTGTAGTTCAGCCGATTCTTAGCCGTGGTATACTAGTGTTTATTTAATGGAAAGGGCTCAACGAATGGTATATGCCTGCATGGCTGGGTGGAGACTGACCCTCGACCGAGTATTGATTGTTCGTTTGTTTGTACTGAATTTTGGAAAACCTCCCGAATTCTACATAAAGAAAAATTAAAAACTATAGCACTGATCCAAAATCTGAAAAATTTGTCAAGAATTCTATTTTGCTCATTTCCAGCAGCTGCCAAATGGGCATCAGAGAGAGTAGTAAGGGAAGAAAAACAAAAACACCCACATCCAGTCAACAAAGAAACAGTCGCCCCTAAAAAGCTGAAGAAAAACAAGCTGGTAGGGCGCATGTACCAACTCCACAGCAAAGTATGGGAATCATCTCCATATGCCCCATCTACAGAAAAGGCGATCCTATGCAAAGTGATAATGTGAACGACATCTCAAGCCTTTCTGCAACACACTCATCGGCACGTCCCAGTGAGGCTACCAGATCGACATTAGACCAAACTTTCACATCAACACGAATCCTGGAAAATATCAAAGAATTTCACGGCGGGACTCACCATCTATCATCGACTTCAAAGCCTCATATGACAGCATTTATGGTCGTGAGCCCTATATGAAGATGGCCGAATTCGGGATCCAAATTCGGGATATTCCAAACGTGTACCGGGTTTTGGCAAGGAGATGCGCTATCATGTGATTTTTTCAATCTAGTGCTGGAAGACTTGACCTTGAAATAAACGTTGTCAACAAACAAGGCGCAGCATCTATCCACGGCCTAGGACAAAACATCCTCTTGTCAACAGTATCTTCGAAGGGGTTGAGAAGTTTACCTACCTTGGAGTAAACATCAACTGAACGACACTTTAGTAGACATTCGACCAAGAGTAACCTAAGGAAACTGTTCCTACTTCATTTTGGCGAAACAACTGGTTTCAAGACTCCTTACTCGGAAGACAAAATGCATGCTCTATGAAACATTGATCCAGTTCTGGTCTATGGTTCTGAATCTTGGACTCTTGGACGATAAGCAGGAAAGCAGAGCAGATTTTGAATACTTTCGAGAGAAAAATCCTTCGTCCAATAATCGATCCTATGGCATATCCAGGGAGGTCAAATAGAGAAGATGATACAACCGCGAACTCTATGAGTTGTATCAAGATGTGGATGTAGTCCTAACTGGCTCGGCCAAATCGAGCGAATGGATAATAATGCTCCAGCTAAGAGGATCTTCGAATCCCAGCCCCCAGGCTCGAGATGACAGAGAAGTCCGATCACCCGTTTGAAGTACCAAACTATTGCGGATGCCAAAAGAGAGTGTGTGTTACCGAAAGGTTTCACCGGATAAGAAAATTGGTGATATAACCATATTTATGGATGAGTCCATGATGGATGGCAGAACGGGGGCAGGTATCTTTTCAGAAGGACTAGAACGAGCCTGTCATGTTAGCCTGGGGAAATTGACCTCAGTCTATCAAGCCGAGATGATTGCTCTGTTACATGTGTTGGATCACCTGACAGAAGGTCAAGTTACTATAGCACTGGACAATCAATCAGTGATTAGACGCATGGAGCAAACAGATACAAATACATCCCTAGCGATGGAATGTGTTCATAAACTCAATGAGTGCTCATCTCGAAATGAGGTGACGCTGCTCTGGGTGAGAAGACACGTAGGGACTGAGGGCAATGAAAAGGCGGACTCTCTAGCAAAGCAAGGGTCAACCACGGAGTTCTCTGATCCGGATCCATTTGCTGCAATTGGCAGAGGAATGGTGGAGCACCTGATTAACAACTGGATCGCGGCGGAACACCAGAGAAGGCGGTTAACCGTAGAAGGTTGCAGGCAGGCTAAAATGGCTATTAAAAGGCCGACTGGCTACACTCATAGGGAAGTTCTAAGCTTGGAGCGAAGGGCACTGAAATGGGTGGTAGCGTTATCTATAGGTCATGGAAATCTCGGGTATCACCTAAAGAAGATGGGTCTTCTGGAGGAGGATACCTGTGAACTATGCCTGGAGGAAATCGAGACGGCGGCACATATACTGTGTCATTGTCCGGCATTAGCTAGCAGAAGAAGAGAGATCTTGGGACGCCACTGGGTAGAAACCCAGAAGATGAACCAGATTTTTGTTAAACAGTTTCTAGCGTTGACACGAGGAGTCAAAGCCAGAGAAGAACTGAAGAGAAATCCGGAGAGTCTCTCAGGCTAGATAGATCGTGGAAGGGAGACGAAAAGGGACCCATAACTGTGGTCTGATTCGGGATCTCTCGAAATAATATATGTACATATATTGCGGATGCCAAAAGACTTAGTCTTGAAAACTGGTGTCAGCGTCCTCTGGATCGAAGAGGATGGAACGCGCTTTTTTTCATAATTGACAAGTCATTAAATTACAACAAAGGAAAGCATAGCTATGCCGTGAATAAAAAGCTGTTAACTTTGCTGCAAATGCTTTAAATAAAATAAAATAAAAAAATACACGCCTGAAGCAATTGCTTTCGCTTTCAATTTTTCTGTAAATACAAAATAATTGTGCATACATCCCTGCTTGTAGATACAAGTTTATCAAAACTGATACCAAATTCAATGGCCCACTTACGAGTACATACCCAGGTAAAGATACATACCCTTACGGGGATTTATTTCTATCGTTGTTTCGTACTCAAAATTATATCTCAACTTGGGATTTGCATATTTCATTTCGGCTTTTAAAGGATTATTTCCTGTATGATGTGCTCTCTGCAGTAAAAATGTAATTCAGTACCTTAAGGGAGTTTGCTCTTGCAATACTATGTATCTGCTTAGGTAAAACGAATGTATAATCACAAATATACATGAACTAATATAATAACATCGATACAAGATTGTGCAAAAGGGTTTCGTTTCGTTTCTGGAAGCAAAATGTAATATTTCTCAAGAAAAGGAAGAATTGTACTAGATCACGTGGAATAACAGGTAGGTTCATTGAAGCGAATGTTTTGCAAATCTAGGAATTTAAACAACGAAACACAGTTAGAAATCTGAAGAAGTCCCCCAGCTGAACCTTGTTGTCTCTTACCTTGTTGAAGAAGTAGTTGCCACGAGTCTTTCTATTGGTCAGGGCAGAGTATGTCCCGAGCAAATTATTATTAGTTATTAGGTTATAGGAGAAGACACACCCCACTTTCTGTGCCACTGTCTTAGCCTCAGTCAGTTGAGGAACAGAACTTTAGGAAGCCACTTCTTCCAAGAAATTTCTGAAATATCCATAATTTACCAGATCATCGAAATGGCTCCACAGCGTTGGTCAACGAGTAAGGAGAAAATGGACCAGGACGCACCCTAAACCGGGCATCTTAATGGGTCTACGCAGACCTACATAAGTGTGATGGGGAACGGAGCAAGAGAGGAGGAGATGCTTCGCATGAATAGTGATGGCATAGTTCCCAGAAGTAACCCCTGTATCTGTGTGGCTATGTTTAAAGTAGGCTACACACTATCATGTTTTAAATGACATTCTTGCTGGAATGATGTCAAACTGACAGTGTGAAGTTTGGAATGAGAAATGACGATTGGAATGATGGCGAGAATGTACCTACACTCCGGTGTACTTTTCGAAAGAAATTAAAAAAAAAATCAAGCAATCCTTATCCTCTGGTGCTGGATTGACCGACGTGCATGTTCCTTCGTTATGGTGCCAATAATAATACACACACAATCAATTTCTGTGCCATTAATTATTAAAAAAAACCTTCGCTTTTAAATAACGACAGGAAATCGCTGTCAATGCTGATAGGTGCGCTTACTGGCCATAACCTTCGAAGAAACCACACAATGAAACTTAAACTCAATGACGAGAATATCTGTAGAGGTTGAGGTGACGAAGAGGCTCACGTTGATACATCTCACTTCCTCTGTCCAAGTCTATCGAGCTTCTCCTCTCATCAACCCAGCAACATAACCTAACCTACCTTGCTATCGACATACGGGATTATCCGGGCTGTGCGATGTTTTTGACTTCGGTATCCAATTTGCTCAATAGCTTCTATTTACTACTAAGTCTTTAACCAAATATTAGAAGTCCAATAATCAATAGCTGCCAAATTATCTAGCAAACGTCACCGCAACAGGATGGATAAGTGGTTGTGAGGCGCTGTTGACAATAACCGTGCCTACCTGCAGTTCTCCTTCTGCAGTATAGGCCCAGAAGAATTAGATTTGGCATAATTTTCAATCCTAATGTAATACTAGATTTTTGGTTGGACAAGTAAGGTAGTATACTATCGCAAGAGCTATCTCCCCGACACGTAAATATTAAATGCGTCTTACAACCGCCATGAACGACCAATTTATTGACACTAGTCTCTACGTTTAGGGGTGGCAATAGTGTAGTGGTAGCGTCATAGTTTGTCGAGCTGATGGTTCACAGTTCAATCCCTGATGTCAGCAAGCATTATATGATAAGAGGCAGTCCGAACAATTGCGAAAGCTTATGACAACACTACTGCGGAGGCATAACACTGGCAGTAGGTTTGTCATAAGGCTGGAGAAATTGATCGCTCTGTTGATAATTGATATGCTCTTGACATCAGGTGGATCGGGAAAAAAATACTGTGAATCAGAAGCGAAGGCAAAAAATACATGACAGCAATCAAATCTCCCCAGTTATTCTGGACACCACCCCTGGAGCTAATGTGAAACCTAATACAGCTGAGTTTCAAACCACTACACCAATCTCTTTCTCTCTCTCTCTATCTATCTTTCCTACGCCCGCACCATGTGAAAACATGTAAAAGGGTATTCATAACCCCTTGAGTGCGGGTAAATTATAAAAAAAAAAAAACGTTTGCGCATGTAGGAAAGCAAATAAAATTTTTCGACATAATTGTCAATTTTGTCGTTACACACTCATTCGGAAAAATTATCCCTAAATTCTTAAGTTTTGCACCCATTCCTCATATTGAGTGGCTTAGAACTGGCAATTTTCCTTAGAATCCTTAGAGAGGATAATTACCAGCTCTCGACTGATCACATAATTGATTACATATGTATAACCAAAGTACATAACTGAGTATCACCCTGGTCGACTATACGCAGAAAAATCATTGGTGAAAGAACACCGCCTTGTTGGTTCCTCTACGCATTTGCTTTGTATGACGGAAAGGAAAACGTAGAGTCTTTGTTCTTAGGACCTATGTACATATATATTTCCAAACCTGCCATCTCGTTAAGAAATCTACTTAGCATTCTCATTCGTCAGATCTGTGTCTTACTTCTTCATGCGACTGCGGAATCGTACCTGGTGGTACACTGCCGATTTAAAGTGTTCTTACTTGTCTAAAATACTGTACTAGGTTCTCAATGCATAAATTTCCACTCTACACATTTAAATATATGTAAATGCAAACGTACCTCTGAATGCTTCAAATGCGTAGCACTAAATCGTTCATCACTGCTGTACGTCGTCAGACCAACAGTCAGCAGATGATAGTCCTTCTTTCTTATCCAGGACACCTGTAAATAAATAAAAAGACAAAAAGGTTAAAAATCAATGAAAATATAAAAATTACTACATTCATAGAAGGACGAACACTGTTCAGAGATAGTGTATCTTTTTAGCTGATAAACATTTCCTTTGATTGTTTGCCCAAGCCCTCTGCATAACAGAGTCACACTGCTCTGCTACGTATCAAAAAATGCAGTACTTTGGCTAAAGTTTGTTTATCTAGCACAATGTGTCTGTCCTACATGCATTTGCTCATGTTTCCAACGAGTGAAATAAGAATAAATCCCAGAGAGGATGCATTGCCATATTACTGGATCATCCGACCCTTGATTTGTCTACATATGTATGTATACGTGAGTGCGATCCAAGGAGCATATAACAAGTACGCGCCTCGGAAGATATTCGTTCGTGTTTCTTTAGAGGTAATTAGTAGGAAGACTTTGGCTACTACTAACAACCCCGTGGAGTAAAAGCAAAGCAATAACATCCCACAATCCAAAAAGGACTCTTCGGGGACCTTACTTGTGCCCTGAAGATCCCTCAAAATAGGCTTATAAAGAGCGCTGCAAAACAAGCCGAATCCTCCACCACTTCGGTAATATGCCGGGCAGCGAATGGGCCAAACAAATCGTCAATATCAAATCAACTGTAACTAGCAGGAACTCTACGTTGTGGGAATTCGTTCCGAACTCTAAGAGGCCTAATACGAGCACCTCTACGCCATGCAACACCATATCGAAGTCGTTTAGCGCTTAAAGATAAATCTGTACGGTTATGGGCAAAAGCGTCTTTGATAGCACGATGGCTCCAGAATAGTGCTGCATGTTTCCTGCTGAACTGGCCATATGATTGAATTGGAAATCATGAAGGATCACCCAGGCCCGTCTTCTAATTGTCGCGACAGTGGACGGTATCTGGGCCAAGTGGCACTGATCGCTTACGCCTTTCGGAGTTCTTGCGATCTCTACAAGCTTGCCATACTGCTAACTAGTGGGATTATTAACTCAAAGTTGGGTGGGTCATCTAAAGGGTGTTTATTTGGATTTCCGATAGGGACAACTGTCAAAGTAGTTGTCATTTAAGTCTAAGCGCCAATATTTTTATTTATTTTCAGTAAAGTCGAGCACTTATCGAGCACTTCGTCCATTTTATTGCCCGAATAATCGTCCAGTATGAACGCACTATGCGTCGTGTAATGGATAGATTTCGGGCTTATTTAACATGGCATTAGGCCAACATGAATAAGAATGATACCAATGCGTTCCGAAGAAAATATCGCCGAAGTTGAGGTTGAGTGTTATTGAAGACCCGAATTCGTCAGTTCGCAGGCATACACAGGAGCTTGAGGTTTGTCCGTCCACCACTTGGAATATGTATTTTGCCAAAGGAACTTGGCGTAATCCCTTGCAAGATTCAAATGGTGCAAGAATGGAAGCCATTGGAACATGGCATCGGACCTTCGCTGTATGGGTTTACAAGATTATGCGGAATTTTATGACAAAATTGTGTTTAACGATGTGGCTTACTTTTGGCTCAACGGATACGGCAATAAGCTAGATACTCGCATGCGTATTATACTCAAAGTTTTGTGAAAGATGAATAGGATTGGGACCTATAGATTGGCCACCAATATCTGGCGATCAAACGCCGCGGCGTCGCTTGATTATTTTCTGTAAGGGTACGTGAAACTCCGTAGATTGAAGGTATTTATTAGCCGAGTTGCGGATATACGACCCTAGGTGCTCAAAATAGTACTCAAAAAGGACGTTCTAAAGAAACACCCTTTATTAGAAGATCGTCAGTAGAAGCACCCCACAAGTTAGTGTCTGTCTGTCCCATTTCTTTTGAATTTTGTGGTTAACAAACTTTTGATAATCCTGAAGGCTGAGAGTTGCGGTGATCGCTCATGCAGATGACGTTGGTTTCTCTGGCAAGCGCCTTAATGCATTAAAAGAACGTCTGCAAAACGTTGAAAATACACAAGTGTATCTAGATGGGCAGCTAGGTGTGGTTTACGTATCAACTTCATAAAACTGAACTAGCTCTCTGTGAAACTTCGTTATGAAAGCGATTGATATGGCCATGAAAAGATCTTATATACGCTGCTTATTAACTTCACAGATGGCTTAGGGTCAGGTTGTTTCATAAGGATTGCACAGTTCGGATAGATTAAGCGGCCTGTGAAACATAAAGCCTTGAAAACAAATCAAATCAGTTTGTAAGCTATGATTGTGACTCTCATTAATTGCTTCTCTGAGGTAAATAAATACGCATACTATGCTGGCAGAGGTCTAGATGGTACTAGCAAAGGCGTAGCTAAATAAGGGTTGAATTCCTTCGAACGAATTCTACACGAATGCTCCTATTTGTTTCCCAGGGATCGATTAATGAAAACTTTACAACGAGGGTAATTTTTCAAATCTTCAAAAAGGAGATAGCATTGTCCCACGAAATGGGATGTCTGCATTGTAAATTCCATGAAAGGTATCCTAGATGAACTATTACCCACTCTATGCTGTATGTCTAAGCAATTTCGATGTTATCCCCTCGAATTATAGAAAACTTATCGACATAATGGCACAGATGGCCGTGATCGACGACTGGTGCAACAGGAATGGGCTATCAGTTAATCCTCTCAATTGACTGGTCTGACTTAGGCTGTGCTAAAAGGCATCACCATTCAACTCTCCAAGGAAGCGAAGTATTTAGGAGTAATCCTGGAAAGTAAACTTCTTTGGACGAAACATTTCGAACTAAAGACCCCTGTCAGTCTTCTTTCAGTGCAAGGGTGCCTTTGGCAAGACATAGGGCTTATCGCCAAGGAAAGTACTCCGGATCTATACGGCAATGATAGGACCCCTCCTGTCATATGCGTCGGTTGTGTGGTGGAATAGGCTTTCACGTAAATACGTCACTGCTGCTTTCGTCAAACTCTAAAGAATGGTCTGTCTCGGCTGCGTGGCAGCTTTGCCCAGTACGCCTGGCTCTGCTCTAGACGCTCTGATAAACATCCCCCCTTGATATTTATATCATGGAGTGTACACCCAGAGCCATTTTTCGTTTAAAGAGAAGTGGTCTCTGGCACAACTCGCACTGGAGTTTTGATGACAATGCGCGACGGCTGTCTTATGACCCCTGTCTAATGGATATGCCATCTGATGCAATGACACCAGAGTTACGGCTGCGATGCAAATTTGAAGTCGACTTCCCTCACTGGCTTTGGTCAGAATATGAACCAGGAAAGGAATGTAGTCGCATTTTTACGGACGGCTCCAAAACTGGACATGGGTCCGGCGCTGATGTTTTCGTGGAATGCGGCAACATAAGGCTTCATTACTCGTTGGGAAGGCATGCATCTGTCTTTCAGACAGTGGTGTATGCCATCCTAATGGCTGCGGACTATATTGTGAGAAACAGATGGAAGGGGCGAAAGATCTGCATATGTAGCGATAGCCAGGCTGCGCTTAATGCACTACTCAACCCTTTAACCTTCTCCAAAACTGTTCGCGAATGCAAAACCGCCTTGAATTCGGTCGGAAAACTGAACTCATCACAGGGAATGAGATCTCCGATGAACTTGCTAGGCAAGGTTCAGAAGAGACTTTCTCAGGACCTGAACCCACGTTGGGTCTGCCAGCATCCTTGGTCAGGGCTTCCATCGACGACTGGGTTTTCAATGAGCACAATCGAAGGAGGCATAGCTCTCCAGGATGTAGGCAGACTAAACAAATGGTCCCTGACGTCTGTATGAAATCAGCGGTTTTCTTGCTATCCCTTAGCAGGAAGGACTGTATACAACTTACTGGCGTTCTTACGGGCCATTACACCTTTGCCAAACACCTTAGTGTGCTATGTTTAAGTGATACCCCTATCTGCGACGCCTGTGGAGAAGGCGATGACACCGCGGAGCATTTCCTGATTGTCCTGCCTTTGCTCGGATCAGGTGGTGGATTTTCGGTGCTGATGTGGTGAGTGCTGATGCAAGCTCCTCATCACTAAATCTCCTTCTCAACTCTCTACGAAAGACGAAAAAACTGTAGAGTAAAATGGGGTTCTCTACCTGGTAGCACAATGGACCAGTATTTGAGTCTGAGTGCTCCAGTAGGGTATGCCCAACCCGAAAACAAAAAAAAAAAAACATTATCTTCAGATACTTATGTATAACCTGCCTCTTTTTTGCCAGAAGGCCTTGGGAGACGTTGAATTATGATTATAAATTCTGACATGTATTGGCTTTGCACTAGTCCCAGGTCTTCCTAGAAATTTATAATTGTGTCTTCAGGTGATATTTCAGTGGGTGCGTATACTTGTGTTGAGGAGAGTTTGAAGTTTCTGATTTTTAATTGAAGAGTAGCTTATCTTTCATTGAAGAAATTTATTTTAACTATTTTTCAGTTTTTTTTTTATCACAAAGCCGACTCCATGGAGAACTATGGTTTCATCTTTATAGCCGAATAGAATTTTATGTTTTTTTCCATAGATTCGGGTTTCCGTAATTCCAGGTACTATACTCCATTTCAATCGGGTCTCTGTTAGTAATTTTCTCTGAGCCTTTTCGGAAAAACCTTTCAGGAAATTCTATATCAATAAGACACTCCAAAGGATAAGCCAAATAATATACAATTGAATGGATGCGTATGATAAAGAGCAATTCATAATATTAATTCGAGTATGTATGTGTGTAATTGACAATTTCTTGGAAATAGTCATCACCAAGGCAACGTACTTAAGTAGAAATATATTTATGTAACCATGGGGCTATAAGGGGCATAGCAACGATAAGTTTTCATTTAAATGGAAAAGGATGCACCTCCACCCTCCGGGCAACATTCAATTGGTGAATAGGTGCATTTAAGCGAAATATTATTTACGAGTCGAATTAGATTACGTTTATTTATGTAATGGAAACTATGCACAGCTGAATGGTCACATAATTTGTGGTTGAGATAATTAGTTCATTATTCACTGCATAGGGCCACGCAAAAGTCCTCATTCGTTTTCCTCACGCAGTTACTTTGTAAATAAAAATAATTCTGTGTGTTAATTATGTCTAGGGAGACGTTTAACGTTTTTTTTTCCAATAAGTTGCCGCAAAGGGGTAGTCATTCGGACTCGTTCCATAACACTTTTCATGACTTCTCTCCAAACAGATTTATGGCCATTCTCTAATTCTTGCTGGATGTTCTCCTTTACAGCGACCAAAGTACATATGTTGCTTGTTATAAACCCGTGACTTCAAGGCAAGACGCCTGGAATGGTCAGATCAGGCGATC
The DNA here is from genome assembly GCA_946965025.1 of Blera fallax. Lineage (NCBI taxonomy): Eukaryota > Metazoa > Arthropoda > Insecta > Diptera > Syrphidae > Blera > Blera fallax. The sequence continues at coordinate 44,540,266 of OX337247.1, forward strand.
TTGTGAGCCTTTGCAAATCGCGAAAACGCGAAATTAAGTGTCTTGGAAACGTTTGTTGTAGAATGTCCACTGTCGCTCGTACTGTTTATGCGGTTGCACCATCCTGCTGGAGCCACATGTTCACCAAACCCAATTCGTTAATCCACGGCTGCAAAAAGTCGATGATCCTGGTTTTGTAGCGCTCACCCGTCACAATAACAGTGCTGTCATCCTTGAAAAAATGTGGGTCTATCGCCTTTCCTCCGTAAACGGCGCAGCAAAGACTGTGACTTTGAGAAGATGTAATGCGCTTCGGGGATTTCCAGTACCCCAGAAGCGATAACTTTCCTCACTCACGTATCACGTAACTGATGCTCAATTGCGTGGTCCGTCGTCTAGTTGATGTTTGGGGGTCGACATCTGTAGACGCAGCAGCGACATTGTTGATGGCGATTACATCTGCTACTGTCGGCTGTTGAGTCAATCTCCTCGAGGCGAGCGGTTAAACGCCGCAGTGATTTCCCAGTTGGTACCACATGACCAGGGCATTGATAACAAAATTGTCGTTGAGCTAAAACAATTGATTGGTTGCTTGTTAGAATCATTGACGCAGTTATTTCGCGTCCATGGTTTGTCTACGTTTCTTCCGTTCCTGCCTACCTCGAGTATCAAAATGGCGATGCCATAAGAAGCCATTTGCACAAATGAAAGTTTCTTTCAAGAGAGTATTTAGGTTAAGAATACATCCTTGGTCATAATTTTAAGAGTACATATATTTCAATGTACTCAATCCTTATAAAATGAAATGACTCCTTGCTTGTTTCCTTACACCCGTTTCGAGGATGTCAAATCGCCTGCACACAATCGTGTTCAGAATGCTGCAATGCAGCGAAGTTGACTGCACTAGTAGAGCAAGATAGATTCCACGTTAGAGTAGAATAGTCGCAACTTAGTTATTATGTTGATTGCTTTTCCAAGCTATGATCCTGCTGCACATATACAAGTCACCACCGCAGGGGTTGGCCGACACCGCGCTCCTAAATCTTGCTCGAGTTAGAAGTATCTGAGTGAGTAGAAGAGGGTCTTAACATTCCAGAATCCGCAGCAGCCAAAGGTCATCAACAAATTATCAGTCTGCATTCAACGGGAGGTTCGAGGTTCTTACTCAAGAAAACGCCAAGAACTTTTTTCACGGTCCCACCTCCCGCTAATGTCTGATAAACGTCGGAGAGTAATAACTGTCATGAGAAAGCTTCTAAAAAAAACTTTTCGGATATGACTCTAGACTGTTGGTCCCCACCATTTGTGCCAAAAAATATAACACGCACGTCACGCAAAATATCTGGTCGTGGGTACTCTACTAAAATCATTTGGCTGTGCGTGCAAAATAGCGAGGTTCCATAAAAGTCTGTTGAGCTATGCGTGTGGAACGATGACACTAATTTAATTTGGAGAACTTGGCGGGTGCCATTCTCAATCCTAAAAAACGATCCCAAATATCACATGCTTGTGTATGTATGCATTGATGTAGCTCTTGAAAAAGTTAGGTTAGGTTGGCTGTCCGCACAAGCGTGCAGACACACTTTGACCTGTAAAGGCCCACCAACAACGCAGCTGATCTGTGATCGCTTCAGTTTGACTAACTCGGCACTACGTTTACGCTCCAGCCTGGGCCAGATCTGTCTCGAGATGAGGCACGTTGACTCGATATCCCATCTGAGGTTGGTTTTGCTAATAGCATTCAGCTTTAGTAGATGCTTACATGTAGCTAGGGTCATACCTAGCGATTGCCTGTCAGGCAGAATCCTTGGAGTAGTACCTTGTCTGGCGAGTTCGTCTGCGCCTGGAATGTCTCTGTGGCCTGGCACCCAGCATAGGTGAATGTTCAACTGCTCTGTCTTATCCATAAGAGATAAACGGCAGTTGAGAGCGGCCTTTGAAGTAAAGGAGCACGATTCCAAGGACTTGATTGCCGCTTGGCTGTCAGTGAGAATGGTAATATCCCTGACAGATAGTACATTACACTTCTGTCGGGACAGGGCTTCCTTAATTGCCATGATTTCCGCCTGAAAAACGCTACAATGATCAGGGAGGCGGAACGATAACTCTAGGTTGAAATTCTCGGAGAAAACACCACATCCCACCCCGCCTTCGGTCTTAGAACCGTCTGTGAAAAAGTGTACCGAGTTACCATCGATAGGAGGAGAATTGTCCCATACATCCCGTTCAGGGATGCTCGTACGGAAGTCACGGTCGAAGCACATTTTCGGCGGAGTGTAGTCTGTATTTTCGTGCTTGAAGTTAAGGAGATCCAGGATCGAGGAGTGGCCAGCGTGGTAGCTGGACCACTGAGAGGAGGCTTTCAGACGGATGGCCGTACAGGCAGCGATCTGTTTACTGAAAATATCAAGGGGCAGCAAGTTGAACATAATATCCAGTGCCGCTGAAGGAGTAGTCCTCAGTGCACCACTGATGCACATGCATGCAGATCTTTGCACCTTAGCTATTTGATTGAGGTGGATAGCCCTGTTGAGAGCGGGCCACCATACGATCAGGCCATAAAGTAGAATAGGCCTGATAACGGACACGTAGAGCCAGTGAGTGATTTACGGTTTCAAACCCCACCTCCTACCCATGGCTTTTTCTCAGGAGTAGAGAGCTACGTTGGCTTTCCTGACGCGTTCTAGTAGATTGGTTTTCTGTCCAGAATAAGACCCAGGCATTTTCCTTTATCAGTAAAGGTAAGACTGGTACCATTTATCTTGGGAGGAGTGGAACTTTATACTTCCTTGTGAAGAGGGTGAGTTCCCTTTTGTGGAGATTAACCCCTAGTCCACATTTGGAGGCCCATCTGGTGAGCCGAAGGAGAGCATATTGGAGGATTTTCTTTAGAGTATCCATGTGCTTTCTGGAGGCAGCAATAGTAACGTCATCAGCATAGGTGATCACTCTGCATCCTGACCTATTCAAGTCCATCAGTAGTTCGGTAGTGAGGCATTTAAGGTTGTTATATATCTAGCTGCATCAACTACTCTGGTTATTGTTTCCTTTTTTGGTCAGAGTGGCAGTAGAATACTACGATTCTCTGCTTACCAAACCAGGAGACGTTGTATAGGATTCTCACCATCTCAGTATCGCTGTAAGGCGCAATAGCATTGACCTTAACTAAGCCAAATGGAAGTAAAAAAAAACACAGTTCTTTTCATTAGATTTGACTCAACGAACTACCACCTCCAGCTAGGTACCTATGTGACCCGGGAGGCCATTGCTTAGTTTAGGCCTAAGTTGACTTCGAGTTGTAGCAACACTTTAAGTTAAAAATTTAATGCTAAGTTTTCAGCATGGTCTTCCCAATGTAAAAAACTTTGAGTTGAACTCCTTAATGATTCCTCAAAACCTTCAAAACATTAATTTGTAGCCAGTTAAACCTCTTATTTGTCAAAGATTTGCTCTCCTGTTCTTTGCATCAAAGTACAATAAATTGAGCTCCCAGTCGTGAGTTTGTGTAATTGACAGAGCAACAGTATCCTTGTTTAGCAAATATTTTAACTTTCGTCCTGCAAAGTAGGAATTGGAGCTAACAGTCCGGCATTTAAGCATATTATCGGCCATGATGTAGCCTTCAGATTCCTAAAATATTGAGCTCATCAATTTTTATTTGAACGACATACATATGTACGTGGTTTGACTTTCTTTGGGACTGAAGAACTCGGCGTTTCCATTGCTTCGACAGCTGTTAGAATTCGGTCTTGAAACCATGTTTCGTAAATAGATTCAGGAACTCTCTTAAAACGCAATTCTGCTCAACTGGAAAATTTTGAGCAGAGAGTGTATCACTCATTAATTTTATAAAAAAGAAATACTCTACCCCTAGGATAAAAAATCGGCTAACTTCTACGGTCCTTCGTAAGACTTTCTGGAATTAAAACTAATCTTTTCAAAAGAACTCCCTCGTCAATTCTCATTCAGTTTCTGTGGTAATTCAAAACAGTACCCATTCATTTGGGAAGCTCGTTATTTCCAGAAATTCCTATTCTCTCCGGTGATTTCCTTTCAACTTGATAAAGGCATTTCGATTAAGTAAAACAATCCGAACCTATGTATAGGAGCGCGCGAATTCCATTCGTTTCCTGCGGCAGAAAAGCTGGCAACTAAATGCGAATAATTACTCACATCAGGGGCCAAATACGCGCAATCCTTTTGGCAAATTAATAGTGAACACCATTTTCTATTCGTACGCGATGCATTGTTCTAGAAACGTTCGAGGAAAACATTAACTCCAGCAGAGCATGCAGACTCCAACAATGCCAACTTGGTGCACCTGTTTTCGCCTGTAGACGTGCACTGAATGTCAGATAGTTTGAATCCAATTGTATCACTTTTACCACCTTTTTATTTCCATTCGACAACTTACATGGACTCACGTTAATGTGTGTATTTAATTAAATTACTATTTCGCAACGAAGTCCTTGTAATGAAGGAGAAATGGTACCAACTGGGTTCCAGTCTCTAAATCAGTTGATTTCAATGGAATTGGGGCTCAAAGTTAGAATGTTTCAAATTGTATACATTCACTACAACACGTAGATGGGGAATTTGATGAATTAATTAAACTAAAACGGAAGAGAAATATTTTCGGATTAATTTACTTTTTTTGTTATTATTTTATTTTTCGAATGTTACATGGGAAATCCTTCTCGATTTACATTTTGTTTATGTGTTGTTAGAGAGAAATTCGAATGTAGTTCATTAGATTGCTTTATCATTCAATCGAATAGATACAGTATCTGCTTATGTACATAGTTTATGTTATGACAACGGCATCCAATTAAAATTTATTTTTGGTTCAACTACGAGGATCACGCGGGAATTCACTTGTTTTCTATGTTCCAGGAAAATCTAGAAACGTATTGAGCCGTAACCATATATCTAACAATGTAGGACGTGCATGTTCGAATGAAGGTAGACTTGTTTGTTTAAAGATCCCTTAATTGGCCTTAGCGACTTCACAGTTGAAGAGGTAAATAGGTAGAGATACATAGGTGGCTTTATGGACGTATGCAAGGTATTCAATCCCGTAAATATTAAATTTCTGAATCGGAATTATTTTGAAAACACTCCCACGCTGAACTTGTTTTCACATATCGTTGACAAAAACTCTCTCCATGAGGTGTCTGGAAGGAGTAGCATGACACGTGCGTTGGTGAATCTGTGAAAATGCATTATTACTTCCACACAATGGATCGTAGATACACCGCAAGATTAATTAGAGGCTACGGAATTAAGTAAAAAGCTCCCATGAAATATGGACTTAAGATACTTCTAACGTCCTTTTTGGGGCTTACTAGCCAACCATGAAAGCGATAGAAAGAGTGATGAAAATCGTATGATAAATGAACTTATTAAAAAGTCGATGACCCCAGCAAACTTGTAAAGGACAACGAGTGAATGTCCGCAGGAGGAATGTCTGTACTTTGAACTCTTGAATGCCTTTATGAGCGGCTATAAATGCTCATTAGAAAGTGCTGCTTCGAGTGGAGACATTGATTATCTCACAAATGCAGACTTAGGGCAAAAAATCGTAAGTTTCGCTAGTGATCAAGTGATGGTGATAAACATCATAAAGTCTCCAAGACACAATCTTCTAAAACGGATTCAGTCCTACGGAATTTGCAACATCCACAGGCAACTTGGAAGTCTCCTTAACTATCCATCGCAAATCCAATCGATCGCGCTAAAAAAGATAGAAAAACATAGAATATTGGACAGTTGCAAGGTAGAAAGATCAAGTGGGACCATTATCTATTTTCAACAACGATACGGATGTGAATATCTATGTAAGGATGACAGAACCATAACCACCAATTTATGGAATACATATTAGGAACCTGCAATAGTAACTGACCAGAAGATCCTTTGCCCATCATTGGCTCATTCGGACACCCTAAGTTCCTTCAATATTATTGCTGCAACCTGTTTCAACGCATCTCATTTTGCGGTCAATGTTATCGTAAGGCTTACAATATTCTCGGGAGTTGGTGTTTCACCAATTCTTTCTTCTAGTTCTCTGCGCTCTATACGAAGACGTGGGTATTAAAAAATCCTTGAGCCTAGGTTAGGTTAGGTAAATGGGTGCCCTTGTTGACAGGATTGTCAACGGTTCACTTAGAGTCCATTGTGCCCAATATTTTAAAACCCTGGGAACCTAAATATCAATCTTCGACCGCTAAGTCAAACCACCCAGATAAATGTGTGAATCTCAGGAGTTTGCTTAGCTCAGTGTTACCTAACTCGTCAAGTTCTGAAAAGAAGTAACTGCCAAGAGCACATCTTCTTTTAATGGCCAGCGCTGGACAGTCACAAAGGAGGTGACGAACGTATTATATTTCCTCTTCGTCCCTGCAGCTGCTACGGTAGTTGTTGTTCGGTAATCCTAGCCGTGCTACGTGATTACCTATCACACAGTCTCCTGTCACGACGCCAACAGCTATTCGGATATCCTCTTTTTGTCGTAGACTGGCCATAATGATTTGGCTGTTACGCATGTATCTAATCGGTAATAGCGTTTATTACTCTCCTCATTGGCCACGATGTACAGTGAACTCAACGGTATACCGGCCTCAGAGAGGGCCCTTGAGGAGTTCATAAGCGACCCTTCTCTGGCTAGTTCGTCCGCTTTTTCGTTACCGGAGATATCCGTGTGGCCAGGTACCCAGCGTAGGGTCACCGTATTGGCCGCTGAGATGTCATCCAGTCGCTTTTTACAGATTTTTACGAGCTTGGATCATATCGATGTGGACTGCAAAGCCTTAAGGGCTGCTTGACTGTCGACATAAATGCTGATTATTTTTTCTGAAATATTTTCCTCAATAATCATGTCGGCAGCTTGTTTTATTGCAGCAAATTCAGCTTGGAAAACACTGCAGATGTCCTCAAGCAGATATGCTCGAAAGCAGCCACGTCGGGTTGAATATGCGGTTTAGGACCATGGTTCCATTTTACTTCGGCAACTGGTTCCATCTCTCCTAATTCGATGTCTTTCTTCCAGCTTTATATACATATTTGACTGAAACTCGAAGTTCCTGGCATCGTATCCTTTGCAGTTTGCTAGTCAAAATATCTGCTGGTAGCATTTCCTCTATGGCACATATTGCATCATATGACACCGTCCGAAATCAATAGCACATCCTTTGGCGGAGTTAATCCTTCTGGAGTAAGACTTAATTGTCACTGCCCCATACATTATGATGCACTGCACCACCCTTAACAAAACTCATCTCCTTGTTGTTTGGGTCCTCCAAGATTCATTATTATTCTAAACCCATTAGCTTTGCCGCATGTTCTTTCAAGGTGTTCCTTGTAAACGAGCCTAGCGTCGATCACCCCGCCTAGGATAACCTTGATAACCGGTTTGGATGTTATATTGCTTCGATGGTGACTGTGTCACTGCTTCCGACATCTATCAATGCCTCAGTTTGAGCCATATCAACCCATAAGCTGGTAGTTAAAGTTCAAGATTCAACTACATACGTATCCCGCCGAGTCAAAGTCAGTCTCTTCTTTGGGCCGGACATTACCAACTTGACAGTTCCCTCACGCTCTGTTGGTGTCAAATGGCTCGGGAATATGGTGCACTATTTTTTTTTTTTTTTTTGTAAGCTATACATATGCCAAGAGCCGCCATATTCTTAAATTTTGTTACGTAACAACTTCAGCCAATCGCTCTTTAAAATTTTTGTCAAGGAGTCCTTTTGCGTATTCTTGTGCCCACGAAATACGTATTTTTTTTCTTAATTTTTTTGTCTATTCTCAATTCCACATTTTATTAGGTTGCCTCTTGGATTCAGCGTATTAGCTTCACTGCAATTGAAGCCAAATTGAATGATTTTCATTTCTCTATTCAAAACTCTTAAGTGAAGTGTCCTTTGAAAGCAATAATTCAATAAATAAACAAGAAGGAGATAAAAATAAGATTACGTAGAATTTTATTAAATAGAATGATGTACGTACATACATATCTATCTGTGTATACTCGTATGTATGACTTTTTTGCCAAAAAAAATAGCTCCTCATTATCCACTTCAAAATACCAGACCATGGTCTTATTTTCAGTATTCAACCCACAGTCTCATTGTGAGATAGTTCCTTTATCCTTAGAATACAAAAACTTCGTATGTAGATGCTGTTTCTTTGAAAGAGTTATGTTCGTACGCTCCAAGCAAAAGTACTAAAAGTACTTTACCAACTGGAATGGAATGGGTCGTCGCCATTTTTGTTTCCTTCATTTACCCCAAAAAACAAAAAAAAAATACATAAAGAGGAGGAGGAGGCAGAAAACTTAAGCATTCAATTATTATGCGAGATATGTTCCAAGAGACACATCGACATTTGTACATCCCTAAGCAGTTCCCCCAACTCACTGTCGCCCTTCACATTATATTTTAGATTTACCAGTTGGTTATCAAAAGGGAGGAGCGTTCCACAAATCCTTACGCCATTATCATAGCCTTGGAATCTTTAGTGTACTTGTATCAGTCTGTACCCCGCCAGCCACCCTCTATGAGTAGTCAGGCGAAAGTCACCTCAATCCCTCTTCAATCCCTCTGCTGTATTGCGTTATCCATGTGTATACGGATTAACAATTCAAAGTGTAGAAGGTTTCAGTCGAAAACAGTTTTTTTTTTCGAGTTCGTCCTTTAAATGTCAAATGTGGAGATTTCTCTTATTTCGTCCTTTCGTGTTCGTCTATTGTTAGGGTTTTTTTTTTTTGGTCGAATATCGTACTGATATTTCATGCAAAAGCGTGAAGAAAAAATTATGAACAGCATAAGGGGTAGATGTGGGGAAAATTGTATTACGCACGAAAAAGCCGGTATTATCCCTCCCACTAGCCCACAAAGAAAAAGATGAAACCGCATGTACACAAAAAAAATTTCAATGAAAATTCATTTAAATTTTTATGAACTACTTGCGAGCGAAGGGGGTTGAGGTTTATGTGGGGACATGAAATGCCTTGGTGCTGTGGTGTGTCATGGTAGGTATATTAGGCGACATTATGACGGAAAGCGCCTTCAGGATTCATGATGTGCATGTTCTTGTGCGAAAGTATTATGTTCGTATTAACAATAATAATTCAGAGACATCTTTGTACAAAAATCGGTTCGGAGTGCCTGTTTGATTGTATTTTTTTCCCCCTTCCCTTCACGGTTTTGTTGAACCCCCTAAATACCATTCCCATTGCCATTAAGCATCTTATGTATGTTCATGGAGTATCCTTTGTGGTTATAAGTGGGTGTCTCGTTTGGCATTTGCTTTCTATTACCATAGAAAACAAATAAATTTTAATTCTCATAAATGACGACAAAGTAAAGAGAAAAAGCCATAGATACAAACACAGATAGAGATTTGTGTTTCTGTGTGGTACACATATTTGGACAGACGAAATGTTTAATTTAAAAGCATTTTTTTTTTTTGTTTAATGCGTATGTGTATGCGGATTGGCAACGATTTATCGTTGAATAAATGGGCCGAAGAAGGCATTACGAGCAAAGGGCGCAGGGCGCTTACTTATAATGGTCGCAACCCTATATGACGAGTACAATGTGTGATACTTAAATGGCTTGGAATGCTTGCTTTTCAGGTCACATTAACATCGAAGATTATTTCTTCTTTGGTTGTGAGTTTTTTTTTTTTTTTTTTCTATTTTACCATTGCTAACCGAGTAGGGTGGGGCTGTAAAAGAAGGGCTGCTTTTTTTTTTGGGTTTCTGGTTGGCAGACGAAGCCTAAGTCTGCGTCGAAAATTTATGCCAAAGATGGGAGAACATCTATAGGTATAAAGTAGATTATAGCACTTTACGAAGCTTTACATGATGTTAGCTTGCTATAATCTTTTCTTACCTTTCATTTCAAATCTACAGTTAGAAAAAGGAAAAGAGAGGAAAACTTAGCTTACAGATGCATTATTTCGGAGGCTCCTAGTCGATCATTTTATAAATATTGCGATGAACAGCTGACATTTGCGAGGATTGATTGAAAAGTCTTAATTCCCTATTTGTACACAAAAAAGCGCAACAGACCATATTGGATCCAAGGTCTAGCTACTCGTGAGTTGCAATAATTGTGTATCGCAGTTTAAGGGCTCGTGATATCATAAGGCCTTTGCAACACCGTAATGTTCGATTTATTGAAAACGTTGCCGCCGAGAGAGCCTCAGCTACCCGATGTCCGGAATGCTCAATCCCACGTCGTGCTTTGCAATTAGGCAGGCATTGCCTACAACTCCTTCTTGCAAACTTTGCGGTTGGATCCCTACATCTCTACTAAGTCGAACTTACACAATAAACCCCTTCTGACCGTAGAATGCGCAGAATATAAGGCTGATTGGGTGCTGGAAACAGATTGACGCCGAGTTTTCGAACAAAATCTTCTTCAGCCCCTTTCCCTCTGTGTAACTTAGTAAACCAACACAATTGAGGCGCTATTTCGGGTGACAATTTGGTGCGGGCCGTATTTTTTGAATGGGACGAAGGCACCACTGTTACGGTGAATTCACTGCTCTATTGTCAAATGATAACCAATATTTTTTAGTCTGATATTAAGGACATTGAGGTAAGCGCCAAGTGGTTCCATCAGGTCGGGGTTAGGTACCACACAACACATGCAAATTCTGTTCTATTGCATGAAAAGTTCCCGGCCGTTTCGTTTCAAGATTTGACGATATCAATTGGCCACCAAAATCTATTCCTTTTCCATATCTATGCGGAGTGAGTTATCTGCTTTACAACGACAAGCCATTCTGCTTTGACTCAAAAAAAAATGTTTCACAGATCTCCTGTGATCGTCCATGCTGGGCTAGTCGATTCGATTCCATTTGGCAAGATGGATCCTACATATGTAGTTGGCCCACTATAGGACCCGAATCATCTCGGTATTATACACATATGGGTGTTGGGTACCAAGAAAATCTACCTGCCATGACAGAAAAACTTGATCAATTTAATCACTTTCACTCGGCAGTTAGGTTGAACTCTTTGATTCTCATCTTTGTCCCAGGACACACCAGTGTGCTTTTGCTTAGGTTATGCGTAAGATATTTAATATGGATGGGATTCCTGTTGGTATTGAAATGGCCTCGCCAATGAAGCTCTTCCTCGACTTACAACGAAAGACTATGAAATTGAAATTAAATAGTTCAGCATGGCATCTAGAGCAGAGTCAGGCGTGCTAAAGAGGGTCTCTACGCATCTTAAGCAAGTCGTTCTTTGGAGTCTTCCCAAAAAAAGCTCATTTTACCAAACCATCGATGCGTATGTGAGGATTGGTCTTGCCGTTGACGTAAAGATGCAAAGGACCGTTTTCACCGCTAAAGCCAACGACACCTTTATACTGCCAGAAGACCGACAGCGCTTATGTGATTTTCGACATAACACATTTGAAACAGAGAAGTTTACTATCAAAGATAACTTTCAGGTAATTGAATTCACCGGAGATTCGAGTAGTGAGACTAGTGAGCACTGTCCAAACTATCAACCGTAGAAATCAATGCGGGCCAGAAGAAAACGCCGAAGTATCCTAACGGAGACACTTAGGTATCAGTGTATAATAGACAGGCTTCCTATGAACACTTACTAACAAAAGTCTGCGTACACCATAGGTGAAGCTTATTCAACAGATATTTTCATAATAAAACTCTGTTCAATTTAATAAAAAAAAGGGATATTTACTATCGTTATAGTTAGGAGAACCAACTTTATTGGATTTTAGTTTTAAAGAAATTAAGAAAATATTAATTTTTCTTTTCAAATCAAGGACGGTAATGTGACAAAAGTACACGTACAGGACAAGATAACATAATGTGTTTTAACAGAAACCTAGTTTCAGTATGAAGCTGCATTTCCTTTCGAAGCTATAACTGCTTTCATCCTCTTTGGCGTAGATTGAACCAGTTTTTTTGTAACGGCCGGTTGTATTTGGCCTCATTCTTGCTCTAAAGCCTTCTTAAGCTCACTTTTACGGGAAATCTGTCGATCCTTGAGTCTTCGTCCATGTCATCCTATATGGAGTTCATGTCAGAAGACTGGGGTGGTGTTCTCAACTGTCTTGAGTTACGAGCTAACCATTCTTGCGCCAAATGGGAAGTATCCTGCTGAAAGATGAATGACATCCCTAGTCCCAATTTAAGTTTGTTTTTTAAGATGTCTAAATATAGAGAATGGTCCATGGTAGACTCTATGAAAACCAAGTTGCCAACCCCAACCTCTCACATGCACCCCCATACGAGCAAATTGCCACCCACGTGCCAACTAGATTGGCTTTTTCTAGCGCCACGTTGGGCTTCCGTCAGACTTTTGCTCGACCGTGGTTACTGTACTGTTGAATGTACTCTCGTCGCTAAATATTATTATTATTACAAAAGTGATTGTCATAGTGTTGAGGGTTCTTAGCGAACTCCACGGTTTTGTAACGGTTTTGTTATGAAAATATCTGCTGAATAAGCTTCACCTATGGTGTACGTAGACTTTTGTCAACAAGTGTAAAATCTTGTATTTTACGATTAAGCCTGGACAAAATAAAAGGAGTGTTCAGGAGTGCTTGGAATAAAACAAAATTTTTATCTTAAAATGAAGCTCTTTACCAATTATTTATAATCCTACATGTTAGTAGACTGTGTAGCCACCATTGTTCTTTATTAGAGCCTGAATCCTTCTACGCATCGATCGTATAAGGTCTGGCACGTCTCGATAGGTATTTGGTATCAGATAGCTTGGAAATTTTGCCATAACTGGTTTTTGCTGGTTGATGTGCGCATCGACAGTCATCTCTTCAGTTCTTACTGGTACTTAGATCGGGGGACTAACTTGGCCATGATAGATTGGCGACATTGTGTTCGTTAAGCAAAGCACTCACCAGGTTCGATGAGTGTTTTGGATCATTTACCTGTTGGAATCGCCAAATCTACGGCATATTATCTTCCGCATAAGGCGGAAAAATAGTACACTTTCCAAGGTATTCTGGTACTCAAATTTTATTATTGTCTCCTCTCTTCGAAATATGGGTCCGACACCATTCCAGTGAGAACACTCCCATGCCATAATGTTTTCCCGGCCATGCTTATCCGTTGCCCATTGGTGGACGAACAATTCATCCAGAATCACTGGAGGGCAAATTGATTTTTATTTCGTCACTCCATAAAATATTCAGCCATGTTTTCCTCCATTCGTTCCACACCATAAACGATGAGATTCAGCAAATTTTTTAGTCATATCTAAATCAGAGAAAAGTTTCGGGCGACTCTGGCTGGTAGCTTAGCATCTACCAATCGTTGATGAATCATTCGGGAAGTAATATTATTACCCACTTCTGCCGCAATAAGCCTTCAAGGCTTAAAGGGGTCCTTTTTGGCTAGTTTGACAATCTTCTGGTCGTCTGTTTTTGTCGTCGATCTAGGTCTTTCGCTCATATCATGAGCCTTGTGGTGTTTCAAAACATTTGTGACGAAGTTTTCTGATCGCCCTTGAGATCGCACTGTAAATTTATAAATTTTTCCCTGATTTCTAAGCTGCTGCACAATCGCACTTTCTTCAAGACTACAGTGACTTTTTCGACCCATCTAAAATGTCTACTGATAACACATTTTCAAAGCCACAGTTTTTAACAATCCCTTTCAAATTTTTAATAAACAAAACACTTTAACACGTTTTTTCATAAATGAAACAATTTACATCTAAAGGGTTTTCCAATAGGGACTTGACAACTTTGAGTTTAATTTGTGAACGCACTCTTTCACTAATCATCAAACTGTCACCGTCAATTTATTCAGTAAACTCAACATTTTCATCATGGTAAAGTACACGAACGAGCAACGTCTGCAAATTATAAAAATCATCTACCGAAATTCGGAGTCGGTGACTGCAACTTTAAGAGCGTTAACTCCAATTTTTGGTCGTAATTCTCGCCCTAGTAGACAGGCAAAAACAAGTTTAGTGCAAAAATTTGAGTCTACATATTCGTTGTGTGATGTTGCCGTGTCTGTGAGACAACGGGTTGGTCGAAGTGTCGAAAATATCGCTGCCGCTCAGGCGTCCGTACCAAACGATCCAAATCAGTCAATTCCACGGCGTTCTCAAGAATTGGGCATCGCTCAGACCACATTATGGCGTATTTTGCGTAAGGATCTTGGTTTACACCCATACAAGATCAAGCTGACTCAAGAATTGAAGCCGATGGACCATTTGAAGCGACGTACGTTCTCCGATTGGGTTCTGGAGAAGATGCGCCAAGATGATGAATTTCATCGCAAAATCATCTTCAGTGACGAAGCTCATTTTTGGCTCAATGGGTTCGTCAATAAGCAAAATATGCGTTATTGGTCGGATGAAAATCCACATGTGCTACATGAATCACCACTTTATCCACAAAAAATAACTGTTTGGTGCGGTTTGCATACCGGCGGCGTTATTGGGCCATATTTTTTCGTCGACGATAACGATCGTCACGTTACTGTGAATAGTCAGCGTTATCGTGCCATGATCACCGATTATTTTTGGCCCGAATTGGAAGATATGGACTTGGGCGACATGTGGTTTCAACAGGATGGTGCCACAAGCCACGCAGCACACGCTACAATCGATTTATTGAAGAGTAAGTATGGTGAGTGTGTTATCTCAAGAAATGGGCCAGTCGATTGGCCGCCTCGTTCGTGCGATTTTACGCCGCTTGACTATTTTCTGTGGGGCTACGTTAAGTCATTGGTTTATGCCAACACGCCGACGACGTTGGAAGAGCTCAGAGCCAAAATTGAACGCAAAATAGCGGTCGTTTCGTTGGAAATTGGGTCCAACGAATCGACCGCTGCAAACGTGCCCGCGGTGGCCATATGAACGAAGTCGAGTTCCATTCATAAATGTTTTGATTGTACTTCAAGCCGATAATAAAGGTTTTGAAATATCCCAAATGGTTTGCGTTTTATTTAAAAAAAAAGTTGTCAGGTCCTTATTGGAAAACAGTTTATTTCATTGCCCAACTCAAATTGGCTTCTATCCTAGATTATTGGTCCTCACTCAAAACCGCTGAAAGCAATAATAAAGTTTGAGCAAAAATAACTTCTCAGTAATTCAAGCGTCTTATGCATAACGGTGAATTTGGTGGAAAAATTATTTGAGCACCATAAATTTGCAATAACAAAATTTAAAATTTACACACCTATTATTTTGTCCAGCTGTGCATGTACACTCTTTCCGAAGGATCCTTTGAATAATCAGCAGACTCGTAAACACAAAAATTCAATACGCAGAAAACTACAGTCTAGCGCTAAGCTAACGACTGTATTTAACGGTCATAAACTTCAATTACTACTGTAGTCTATGGTTGATTTCATTAGACTATAAAAATAAATTGATTCTGCAATTACAATTCATGTGTAACCCATTAAGTTAAGCCCTATCTATATAGCACGTCATAAAGAAAACTTCAACGAAGACCACAGCATACCAGGTCGATAGGTAGCTATGTAGGTAGATTGCTACTTGTAAACTCAAAGTGTACAAATCTCATTATCTATTCTTAAAATTTAATTATTTTTACAATGACAATCAGACCGCGCGATTTAATTACATAAACAACAAATAACGCACCAACCACTGTATTGCGTCTTTGATGAAGCAATCAATTCCATTTGTAAAATCAATAAATAACATTGCGTGGATAACATTGCGATGAATAAATTAAAAGAGACACAGAGGACAAAAAAGAGAAACAATTAACATTTAACGTTAACGTCGCCTTTGGAAGAAAAATATTCAATTACATCCAAAGCGAAGATTAATTAAACAAAACTGCCAATGCCCGGACTTGACTCTCGTCGATTTCGGTCGATGTCTCCATTTTCATTTAACCATGTAATTAGCCAAGCCTACCGTTAATAATCCCTGGCCCCTGGGTGAATTGTAGCCTGACCTTGGCTGGAGAACGTCCTCAATGGAATGAGGACGAGGCCAGTTCGCGTGTTCGTAATGACAATTTGTCGCTTCGGGGCTCCCCCTGATGAATTGTTGAGAATAAAAGGGCCAAAACACAATTATTAATTCGGTCCGCAGAGGGGGATGAAAGTCATTACAGGCTTTGCTCAATTACTGCGCAATCACCGAGTCAATTAAAGGGACTCGGAGAGGAAAAAGTTTAGAAAAACTCGATGGATGCTCTCTTCGTTTTCATTTGCGTTTTACATGGTATTGTATTTTTATTTTTATCTCGTTTCAATTTTCGTTTGAAAATTAAGGATGTGCCGTGCACAGAATCGGAGATCTAGTAGTAATGTTTGCCGAAAAATGTTTCAATCAATTTTCAGAAGTCATTGAGTACTAAATCTGATGAACCTTTTAAAAAACGGTTCAAATATGCGTAGCGGAAGTTCGCATGCAATCATATGACGACTACCTCTAATCAAATGCTCTTTGGCAAGATCTTGTAAGCTCTTCCTCATTCAGAACACGACACGGACACGACCTAAGTTGTTTTCGTCCAGATCATGTAGAGGCAGTTAATTTTTCAGAAAGTTGGAAACGCTTGGCAGACGAGTATTCCCAATCTGCATACAAAAGTGGTTTTCTCACTCATAAGGACATGTGCGCACTGTCGAGAGGTCACTTCGTTACAAAGAATATACTCTTGCCACCTACTAAGACACAGATAGCGTTAAACAACATTCACACCGAAGCGATCCAAGAATCTCTTGCCGAGCTAGGCATAGAGGAACATATCATTATTTCCATGCTAAGATCACGTATCATTCAGTCTACACTCGGTAACGTTAGCACAACTAAATTTGTAAGTAGAGGAACTCCTCAGAGAGTCCATCTCCGCTCTTTTATGGCTAATGGCCATGGACAGGATCTTGGCACGACTAGACAGAGAGGGTTTCAAGGTGGTTGCGTATGATGACGATTTGGTAATTTTAGTGTCAGGAAAGTTTCTCTCTGTGATAAGCCAGCTCGTGGAGAAGTCAGGATTTAGTACTATCATGCGCCACGAGCTGTGGCCTTGGTATAAATCCTGATAAAACTGATCTGATGCTATTTACCACTAAGACCAAAATACAAGATACTGAACGGCCGGCTACTCTCCTTATCCCCTAGTGCAAAATATCTTTGCACAATCCTCGACAATAAACTTAGTTGGAAGCTAAATATTGAACAGCGAGTGAAGAGAGCAAGCATAGCTTTCTACGCATGCAATAAAACTTTCGGCGAAAAATGGGGTCTTCAACCAAAAATGACTCTCTGGATGAACACAGCCGTCGTACGTCCAAATCTCACCTTCGGAGCCTTAAGCAAGAAGTGCAATATCAACAGACTAAAAAAAGTTCAAAGAGCAGCATGCATAGGAACCACGGACGCTCTGAGATCCTGTCCAACGGATGCTCTTACTGTGATCATATTCACCTGCTCCCTGTTGAACTTCACATTAGAGATACAGTTTTATGTTGCGCAGTCCGGCTGAGTGTTTTTCAAGCAGAGCTTCTCGCGATTCGTGAGGCCTGCCGATCACTGAACACTCTCTCAACATCGAACCGTAATCTTGCTATCTTCACTGATAGCCAAGATGCTATTAAAGCAGCTACCTCAAAACTGGTAGGTAGAAATTCCGGAAAGAGCTGAACAAGCTATGTACTCTATCAAATATCGCCTTCATCTGGGTCCCAGGACACAGCAACTACATATGAGGTCAGCTCTTAGCGGTTCGCTAGCAGAAAGAGTCAATGTTCTGCTAGGAGCCGTTAAGGGTAACATTCACAACCACTTCCTAAAGCTGGCCAACCTAGGTTGGAACACGCTTTCTAGCTGCGCCATATCAAGAAAGACATGGCCCAGCTATAGCAAACCTAAAACAAATGAGCTACTAGGCAGATCAAGACCAGATATTGCCAGAATTGTAGCCGTTAGCACGGGCCACTGGCCGATAGAAGACCATGCAGCCAAGCTTGGCATCCCCCACAACACCTTCTGCCGCAGCTGCAGAGATGCTAACGAAAAAGAATCTCTTCTTCACTTTCTTTGCAGGTGTCCGGCCCTGGCGAGAACCCGACAACGTACTCTAGCTAAACCTTTCTTCGGCGACCTGAGAGAGATATCTGACAGAAGGATTGGAGCCCTCATCCTCTACGTGAACTCGACAGGATAGGTGTAGATTATCTCTCGTCTCAACCGTAAACAACTTCTTTTACAACCAGGTAACATGAGTTTTGTGGTATCAAAATGGCGCATTCTAGCGCTATAATTGTGTTTCTATCTAAAGAATCCTAGAAAACTCTGAAAGATTTTTCACCGTACAAACTCTGGCGAATGTCTGACAAATGTCGCCGAGTAACAAGTCTCATGAGAGGGCTTCTTGATTTACTTTTCGGACATGGCTTCAAACTGTAGCTTCCTTCCATTTGTGCAAGAAGAATTAGAAGTTAGGCCCCAGACCACATATATTTCCATTTTTGTATCTTCTACACATTCTTGTATAGCCCACACTGTAAGACCCAGAATATCCTCAACGGTTCTTCTCATTCTCTTTCTGCCTCTACCCAATCATTATTACTTTCTTTTCATTCCACCACTGGGAATATATGTAACTTTGAAGGACTAAGCTCTGAGTGGTTTTAAAAAAAAAAATCATTCCCTCTAATCGAAATGTCAAAAGTTAAACATGTTACCTTTAAGCCAAGGCCAACCACTCAAATCCCTTTAAATGCACATTTATATGGAAATTTATCCTTGAGCGCAGCATTCAAACTTTAAAAATCCTTCGAACTTACAATGCGATACCGCTTGGCCAAGGTCAGACGGTTCCAAATCCCTTAACAACTACCAAACATTGCAAAACTCAACGATAAAAATGTGTACTAAGCAGCCTGTCTACCTTTCTAGTTGATAGCGATACATAGTCTATTCACGATTTGTTTTTTTTGCATACTCAAACGGCCACACTCTCATTTTTTTTTTTTTTTGGTTTCTATTACGAGTTGCTTACTTCGTAATATTTATAGGGCCAGGCGAATCCTGATTTTAATCCGCTCGCTGTTCTACAATGATGCCTACCAACGGATACTACTATACTTAGCAAACCCCAAACACATCGCTATTGTACCAGTCATGACTGGCAAGAGACCTTTTACTGCTGATTCCAATTTATTTAAATGTTCGTAGGTACGTACTACATGTCCCCCTTTTATCTATTGGGCTGTAGTACCACACCCCGCTAACCGAATTGGAATATAAATTATTTTCATTTTGCTGAATTCGAATTGGCTTATAAGTCAAACGACTTTGAAGCCATTAATTGATGTTTTGCCAAACGAACGGATACATTCTCACAAAAAGCAGGGAACAGATAAATTTTCGTTGACACATTCATTACCACATCCATTTAATACACACACAGTAGGTAGTCTAGTGAATTCATCCGATTCGTTTTATTTATGACTTTTGAACCATATAATGTACTAAAATGTACCAAATTTAATGGTTATTCTGGGGTTTAGTTTAGATCATGATAGTCAGCAATTGACATTATTTTGTTTACGTGCATATGTTGCCTTTACATTACAAAATTTCCAAAAACACTCAAATGAACTTGTTCAAGCTGAGCTGTAGTAGTAGGTTGACGTGCAGTCATGAAAATTAAGAGTAAAAATGTTTCGGAAAATACATGCTCATGCAATATGCAATTTTCAAAACTTACGTAAGGTGCTGTTCGTCTCAGACATTTGTATACTTATGTTTCAAAATATAAGAAGAAAAAGTTTGCTTCTGAACTAAGCTGAAAGGGGAACATTTAGTTCTGAACGCGTTTGTGGACGATCAAAAATCTTCGTTTCGAAATTGGGGCAAACGTCAAGAGTTGGATGGAGTAGAACCGAGGTAATTGATGTCTAAAAAAAAACAGTTCAAGAAGATAAGTCACAAAGCCGAAGTCAAATTTTGGAGCTCAATACTTTTTTCTCAGAAAAATTTCTCCTGTGCGAGCTCAAGGGTGAACATTCCATAGAAGGACTAGCAACCTCACCCAATATGGACATGTCGTATGTTTTAGGACTCACCAAATTTTAGAAGAGGATCGAAGAATTTCCGTCACGGAAATAACCAGTACTTTAGACATTTATCATACATGAGTCGGAGCGATTTTGACTGATCGTTGGGAATTTTCCTGGTTTTACATTTTCGTTCGCATCATTACTGGGGATATGACTTGACTTTTCTGGTATCATCTTAAGTCTTTTTTTATACAAATGGAAGGAACCTTCAGTTTAGAGCCATATCCGAAAGGCAAATTGAAAATCTTTCTCATGACAGTCATAACCCTCGGACGTTTGTCAGACATTCGCGAGTTGTGGGGCCGTGAAAAAAATGGTTGGTGTTTTCTGGAATTCTACGTCGAACCTCCTGCTCAGCGATCTAACGCACTAACCACTTGAGCTACTGAGTAGCTTACTGCTACTAAAATCAAATCCAAGCTTGCGAAGTTCTGTTGAGAAGAAAAAAAGTTCTTGGAACACAGCACAAGGTTATGCTCTGTTGGGTCCCTGGACATGAGGGCATACCAGGTAACGAGATGTGGGACGAATTGGCTAGAATAGGCTCGGAATTTCGACTGGATCAAATAGACTTATCAGTATCAGGCACACTAAAACTTCAAGCAGAGGTCAATGCCTTAAGGAAGGCAAACAACAGATGATCTTCCCTGGACACTTGTGCAACTACAAGAAGTTTTTGGCCTAACTTTGACAAAACAAGGACCGAGAGGCTTATTCAAAAAAATAAGAGATCCCTTTCTGCCCTGGTAGGAGTCATCACGGGACATAATACCCTGCGGTCCAACTGCGACGATCGAAAGAAGAGCTACATATGTCGAGGATGTGGAGATGAAGAAGTTAGTGAGGACACAACCCACTTTCTCTGTCACTGTCCAGCTCTCTTCCACCTCTCCAGCTCTCTTCCACAATTTTTTTGGACGACACTTTTTCCAGGACCTTGAAGAAATTTCAGTTAACGACATTTTAAACTATGTCAAATCAACTGTATGGTTTGTTAATTCATCTCAAGTAACAAGTTGAATCGTGGCTGATAATAAGGTTATCCATTTAGCAAGGGGCAGACAGACTCTCCTAAGGGTATCACAATGGGTCAGTATTGACCTGAATGTGGCGTGGTGAATTACTGAATCTAAGCCTCGGGGCCCATAACGAAAACTAAAATCTACAATAAACGGATAGCTCCATCACCGTACTTATTATATCAAGATAACTCCCCCGAAAACCGATGGTACTGGAAAGAGTGGAATCCACAGTATCGAATATAGAGAACCGAACAGACTCACAACAACTCTTGCTTTTCCATATATGTACAAATAAATCGAATACGCTGCCAATTTCAAAATGCAGTCAACCTCTATCCACACCATTGTACTACCAAGCAGGAGCTAGTTCATGCGGAGTACAGCTGCCAAAAGCGCGATCCGTCTTAGACAATCAAGCACATGGAGGCATAACTCCTATGGACGCGGATCTATACTCCACAGGTATAGATCAATTGATCCCGAAAGAGCAACAGACTATGTAGCACCATGTACAGACTTTTATAAGAAATACTCCATTCTTATTCCCGAAAGACATGAGTGGGAATCCAACACACTAACCAATGTACAGGATCTTCAATTCTACACTGACGGGTCTAAAATGGTCATAGGAACCGGCGCTGAAGTTTTCTGTGAATCACTTAATATCAGCAATTCATACAAACTCCAGGGCGACTGTAGTCCAAGTTCCTAGCCGAAGTCTTCGCCATTTTAAAAGCAGCACAGGCGATACACGCTAAGGCACTAAATCCATCCAGGATTACAATCTTCGTGGATAGCCAACAGCACTCAAGGCACTGGACAGCGACGCAGTTAGATCAAAAACAGTTGCGACATGCCGACAAACTATAAATAGAATATGCAACACTCACGAAGTCACTCTCTGTTGGGTTCCCGCAGATTCCTTCCCCTAGAAGGAAACGAAGCAGCAGATGAACTTGCACGGAAAGGGTCAGCAATAAATGAGGATTTCACTCAAACATCTATAACCATCCCTATTGGTGTACTGAAAAGAAGAATAGACCTTAAAAGAAGAGAAATGATCAACTCTTCCTGGACAACTAGAGGACACTGCGTCACATCTCGCAGTTTATGACCAATACTGAACGATAAGAGGACTAAAAGCCTCAATGAATAAAAAGGAAATCAGCTGAATGACAGGAGTATTAACGGGACACTGTCCGATAGGTGCAATATGCGTAAGATTGGGTATCAACTGACCTGACTATTGCAGAAGCTGTCATGAGACGGAAGAACCAGAAACCACCTCCTTTGTGACTGCCCCAGCCTCCAAATCCGTGGCTTCCGTTATATGGGAAACAGACTATTTGAGGAACTAGAGGACCTGGTGGAAGTCCCACTCTGGAACATTATGAGTTTCGTCAAGAGTACAGGCTGGTTTAACCAAACCAACCGATAGAACTCAGTTATGGTACCACTACTTAACAGGGAAACACAATAGACCAACTGGCCCCCGTGAAAGCACCTCTACAGGTGCGCGTCCCTCCAACCATAACCATAACCAAGCAGGAGCTCCTTTATTGTGTAGTAATTGAAAAAAAAAATTGATTTTATTCATTTCTCAGTTATGCTTGGTGGCTACTGTTGCTGTTACCCTGTCACCAGCAAGCACACTATCTTCTACACCGTGGCCACCAGGGAATCTGAGATCTGGTGTTAACAAGATTTCTACTGAGGTCGATTACACCAAGATTCCGAAACTGAAAAGTCCACTGTCTTACGAGCCGTTAATCTCTGAGCCAAAGATTAATAGCCAGCACTGTCCCATCATCGTTAGCCATTCTGATAAACTCGTAGATAGTGGGACACATCGAGTCAGTACATGCAACAGACTGTACAAGTTCGTAAAAGCTTCGGAGCAGAGCTGTTAAGGTTTCGAAAACGAAATTGCAGAAACTCACCTCCTTAGAGAGTATTATGTACAAGATATAGTGTCGAACTTAAACTGAAATATTGCGTTGACTACCTCAATAATCCCTAGCTCCAAGTTGTTGGATAGTTTCGAAAGCATTTCCAATAATAGAAAAAAATCCTTCTGTTGTTATAGACCTATAAGTCCTATAATACTCGTACATAGCTGATCCTGAGAAGTCATTAGTTGATACAGATACTCGTAGGTAATACCCGACAAATAGAGTATTTATCATAACCCATGCAAGTATTCTCTTGCTGACAATGTCATCCTGCAA
This sequence comes from Blera fallax, assembly GCA_946965025.1. Taxonomy (NCBI): domain Eukaryota; kingdom Metazoa; phylum Arthropoda; class Insecta; order Diptera; family Syrphidae; genus Blera; species Blera fallax. The sequence continues at coordinate 44,563,574 of OX337247.1, forward strand.
CACATGGACGTACCTACATATGTATGAAGTCTTAATGGAGCACACATAAAGTCAAAGACGGATATTTTTTTATATTACAGTGTCCACATAAATAAATAATTGAAGATGGCAAAGGCTCTTCTATTTCAATTCTACGAGATCCGATGTGACGATTTTAGCATCCTGACATACCTACTCGTACATCAGTCTGGTATGTTGAAACATAAATCAAACCGACAATGCCTTTGAGCCTGCAAACAGATGAGTTTACATATTCTGTGTCTAATAAAAGAATATTGGGTCTGGGTGCTTCCTTCCAGATTTGAGAATGCTGTTCTGAGGAATCATTTTGCGTAGTCAGAAAATTTGACTGAGAATGAAGTATCGAGCTCGAACTCGGGCCTCATTAGGAAATGAACAAATATCTACCAGTTAATTTATTTTCTATCTGGATACACGTGGCTTGTTTTCAACATAATATGGTATCCTTGAAAGCTGGTTCAACCGAATATAAAATATTGGATATCTGTACGAATTCATTCACAACAGAAATTCTGGAAACAGAATTTTGAAGATTTATTGTGTTGCTGTCGCATAATCCTTTTTGAAGTTTCATGCTTTAAAGTTAAAGTTAAAGTCATAAGTTAAAGCTCGCAAAACAAGCAAGAAATTGTGGAAAATGCAAACAATTTACGGAATTTGTTTCGCTGATGAAAGCATGGTTTAAAAGTGGTACGATTTATTTACAGAGTCATAAGAAGATGACGACTGCCCTTGAGGACCAAGTAACGACACAATACATAAAATGGTTATTCAAGACGAACATGTTTGGAGGTAGTAAAAGCTGCCCAAGTGACTTAGGAAGGCAGCTACTACTCGAGGAAGATCGTCGTATTGGCAACTCGGGATGTCAGAAACGCCTTTAACTCGGCTAGGTGGAGCGACATGCTGAGCGTCCTGGAAAATAACTTCACGAGTACCAAAGTATCTACTGCGGATTATAAAGTCTACCTCAGCGATAGAGAGCTAATATATGATACTACGGAAGGACCCCGTAGCAGCTTAGGGCTTAATCTTGGGACATCGCCGCAGTAATCAACGCACGAGACACAGAAGACGCTAAAAGAAGACTAAATCAAATCATGAGACGAGTAGATGGAGGACCATGGGCTGAGCTTAGTAGTAGAAAAAACTGAGATAGTACTGCTAACAAGGAGACAGATACGCACGACCATAGAGTTGCAGGTGGGCCTGGAGGTCATATCCACAAAGAACTCAGTAAAATATGTTGGAATGAGGATAGACACGAAACTCAGGTTCTGGTAACACAATAAGTTCGCAGCCGAAAGAGCGGCAAAGACCACCACATCGCTCAGTAGATTCATGGCGAACATAGGAAAGCCTACGGCAGATAAACGAAGACTCCTGATGTCAGTCATGGACTCCATCCTCCTGTATGGCTCCTTGATCTGGGCTGACACGCTCAAGCAAGAAAAATATAGGAAGACAAGAAGTTCATATCGAACAGTGTCCTAGCCCGCCATCCTTGTAGTAGCAGGAGTGACGCCGATTGATCTTCTGGCCGCAGAAAACCTGAACTAGGCAAGCAGGTGGCAACAACAGAGGCAAAAGAGGTGATCTCTCGCTGGAAAGAGTTTTGGAACTCTGAGACCAGAGGCAGATGGACAGCAAGGCTGATCATCAACGTTACTGAATGGTCGGAACGGAGACATGGAGAAAGCAGCTACTACCTAACTCAGTTTCTTACTGAAAATGGTTACTTCAAATCGTATCTGCATAAGATGGAGAAAGTGAGAAGCTCAGCTTGCCAGTACGAAGACTCTCCACACGTTTTTCAGCTGCAAAAGATGGGCAGCAGAAAGAAGCAGTCTGCAACTGGAGATAGCCTACATAAGCCCAGAAAACGTTGTGAACGTAATGATATCCAGTAATGAAAAATGGAATAAAATATGTTGCTTCGTCGAGGCAGTAGTGAAGACAATAAAGAGAGGGGAAGATCAAACTACAACCTCACAAGACATATTGGTGGGAGGAAAACCTCCCCGGGAAGAAAATATAAACCCGCAGCAGAGATAATCATAAAAAAGCCGGTCCCCAGAGGGGTGAAAGAGTGCGAAATCGGTTCCAGAGTAGATGGTGTCAAAGATGAAATAGGAGTTAAAGGTAGTTTTGTAGAAATTCCCACACTACTTGAAGCAGAGCGGGCCTGCTTCTCCTATGCATTCGTGTTTCCACCACCCCCCGACGTAAACAAAATAAGTAAAAGTCGAACATGACCTCAGGAAAGATAGTAGACTCGAACTAAGAAAAATAAATTGCAGATAGGTTCAAAATATTGGAAACAATGAGTTTCGAAATTCCATACATTCATCTTGAGATGTCAAAAAATAACGTAAGTTGTACCCAGAATGCTACCAAATCACTAAGAAAATAATCTGCTGAATGCTGTGAGCAGTTTTCTGATCTATATGCCCACCGCTCGCCAATGTCTGACAAACGTCCGAGAGTCATAAGTGTCATGAGAAAGTTTCTCAAAAAACTGTCAGAACTGACTGTAAACTGTAGGTGCTTCCCCTTGTTGTGTGAACAAATATAATACGCACAACACGAATGGTAGTGTATTTATAATGTGGGAGACAGACTGCTGGTATTGATACCATGGTAAAGCAATACTACGTTCTATACTACATGTCTGTCACTGCAATACCACGTTAAAACCTAGTATACCATGAATAGAACCTAGTATTGAGTTTCGCAAATTTTTGGTGGTATACCACCATCTTATTGCTTGCAGCGCCACTTTCTTTCTGTTGGTGGTTCTTCATAGCTTCTTTGACAATTCAAAAGCAAGCAATCACAGCGAACAGTGTTTTGAAAATGGATTAAGGAGGACAATTTTATCTGCATCGGAAACAATGAAGTAAGAGAAGTTCAGAGGAATTTTACCGGCGAGCTACGAGGAGCATGGCGCAATATTGGAGTGTTGCAAAAAATGTGTAAGGAGCTGGACGAGGCGCAACACAAATGTCAAAGTATACCACGTAACGCAAAAGTCAACGTATACTACGAAGTGCAGTCTGTCAGGGGTTATAGTATTCACTATACCATGGTATCCATACCATGGTATCAATACCAGCAGTCTGTCTCCCACATAACTTATAGTGCACCGCCACTGGACGAAAATCGTCTATAAAAGGTTGCCCTTGGATCAAAAATGAAATCAGGAATTGGAGCTGGTGTCAATGGACGCAACTCGATACTATTAGAGATACGGTGCAGTGTTGGAACACACAAACCTTAAAAACTGAATCCAATCTCTTTCCAGATACAATAAAGTAAAATTTGAATGAGTACCTGGTCACCTAGGTATTGAAGACAATGCAGCTGCGGTGACTACCAAGTTTCTACAGTAAAATTTGGACCACACCCTTTCTGTGGTGTGAACTCTGCGGTTGGCATGGCTTTGATTAAAAATTGAGAGCATTGACTTTGCCCAAAATTTAGGGAAAATATTCCCGTGCTCCAATGGGCATGTTCAACTTTTAAAACAAAAAAAAGCCGGAAAGATAATTGCTGTGTACGCCGACGGTCCAGCTGCCGATAAGGTTCTGAAGTCAGCAGTACTCAGCTTAAGACTAGTAAAACTCAGAAAATAGGACTTAGATGAGGTATCTATAGTAAATGTGGCAACCTTATCTGAGTGCAGGGGCACACAAATATTCCAAACAATGAACCCAAAACTAACATGGAAATATGGTTGACACGCTATTATATTTGCCTGTGATGTAGCCGATGCAGGTTCGAGCTCCAGGGAAAAGTGACCACTGCTACCGAACATTAAGAGAAACAAATAGAATCTGGGCTTACCCAAGCACTACCTACTCTAGCGAAATGTATCTACAATGGATCGAGATGAGTCTAAGTGCTCAGGAGTTTGGCTTTTCGACAAAAATGAGGGGGTGTCCTCCTGGATCCTTCTTTCACCCTATAGCTAAATTTTTTTTATAATTTGCGCGCACTAAAGGAGATATGAATACTCTAATGCTGATCTTTCAGGGCACGAGCGTCTGAGGAAAGGGGGAAGAGGAACAGAGGAGGTACCGGCGCACGTTGGCCTTGAATGTTTGAAGATTGTACGTGTCGTGTCGTTACATATGTTCATACATGTCATTCGGCTTATGAACGAATCCCTGTATTTGACAGTACGTCCGAAGTTGGGCTTGAGGGTGAACTGATGTGCATTTTGAAGGGAAGGACTGCAAATGGCTATTTCGCTGGAACATTTTTTTGCGGAAAAAGCGATAAAAGGCACGAGATATTCCTGCGATGTTCAAGTGAGACTATGGAGCTTACAATTTCTCTATCACATATATGTTACTTTGAACGCGGTTCTGAACCCTATCTAGAATGTGCAAAACGGTCTTGGGTACACAAGAGATGTGGACGTTGTATTCCAGCTATGGGCGGTTGATTGCCTTACAAATCGAGGCCAGATCAGACGAGGTAAAGTATTTCTTGCACCGCTTAAGGAATCCTAGACATTTTGCAGCATTTTTGGCGACCTGGAATATGTCATCGTTTCATCGAAGATGGTTGTTAATACACGCACCGAGAATGGCAAGTATTTCGGTTTCTGCGATACAAGTACCATTCATGGGCAATGGTTGAAGGTCTTGGTTTCGATTGAGAGACAAAAGACAGCACTGCGTTTGAATGCATTAAATTCCACTCTGTAGGTTGAGCTCCATTTGATTAAGAATGTCAAGGTCAGAATTTAATTAGTTTAACATGCGCTGTCGTTCCTCATCTACGGCCGAAGAGCAGGGACGTGAGTTGGGGAACGAATATGAAAAACTGAGGGTACTACATCACCGAAGGAATGGATTGCATTAGAGGTTGCAGACAAGGGATCATTTATAAAAATGAGAAAGAGAGTCGGAGACAAAACCGAGCCCTGCCGGACACTTGGACTTGGAGCTGTCCAAGATAACTTGTATTGAACGCCCTGAAAGCTAATTTCAAATCCATTGAAGGAGAGACTCATCGATGCCATATGCATGCATTTTTGACAAAAGATCCCGATGGCAAACTCTGTAAAAAGCCTTTGAAATATCAAGCGTAACCATCCTTGTTTCGCCGAAGTGATAGAGAGATTGGTTTTTGAAGAGATTATGTATCTAATGTGAGTGAAGGATTTTGAAATGGACAGCGCTTGTAATGATGTACACATTTTATATCTAAAATATTCACTATCATCCACCCCTGCGTTAAAGTCATGCTTATAATTAGAATTTGCTTTTGATAGTTTAATTCTGCAAATTAAGGGGGAAAAAAATTTAAAAATTTATTGATGCGCGGTGGATGTAGAAAAGTCCACATACCTGGGTATGTACACATCGATTTTTTGTACACATATTCGGTGTATATTTTGCGGAATACCCTTGCATTATGGCAAACTTACCAAATTCATGGTTTTGGCAAACGATAAACCGCAAATGATTGCGTAAGCCGCGTTTAGATGCAAGAGCAAAACTATCAAAAATTAATAGACGCGTTTTCATTTCATTTTATTCCTCTATTTGTGCTGAAAATATGAAAATTCTATTTGCATTCTATTTACCGGCGCGTGGGTGGCAGACATAGCAAACAAAGTTTTCGCACGATTTCTATGTGCGAGCACGTGACTTTATAGGAAGTGGTGTATTCCACGTTGGCTACCTGTTAACAACTTTAATTGGAAATGAAAAAGTTGTCATTAGCAGATGTTGCTTGCATATTTGAAAATTAGTTTATTAGCTTAGTACTTTTAATTATGGTAATGTGCTATGTTGCGGAATTTTAAAGAATGAATAAAACTGCAACATTGTCTATGAAACGAAAATAAACAATTTACTTCATTTAAATACATTCATACGTATGTATGTGATTCGCATGTCCCTAGTCTTTAAACTGTTCGACTCACATGTAGTCACCAAACTACATGCAGACGTCACCCAGTTAGCTTAGGTTAGGATAGGTAGGTGGGTTGGCGAGGAGAAAATATTGACCCATTGTGATGCCCTGCCAGTTAGCTTATGCAACGGTATTATTGCAATAGGACAACGACGATCAGTATTTCATCCCGTGCAATTATGAAAATGATGACGACGCCGTAAGAGGAAAAGTGTCACTCGTATGAATTGGAAGTGTTAGCAGTGATTAAGATGCTCGAATTATAGAGTATCTATGCACGTACCAAATGGGTAATCCAATTAAGATTGCGACTGACTAGACTATGGAGCAAGGCGTTCCCCATGACTCCATTGCGAGCAAGAAGGAGGCTGCATTTCAAGTCTCGCGGGGCCAAGTTGTTCATCAATGGTAATGGAAATAAAGCACGTGTATGCCCTTAAACGTGTTGCGATGCTGATAGTAGATACAATGTGATCCATGTTTAAAGCAAGAAATACACGATACAAACGTTGTACAACGGTTAGGCTTCTAGCTTTTGTGACGAAAGGGTTCCAGTGTTGGCCTCGAAGGTCGGGAGCATCGTGACAAGTTGCAGAGTGTATCTTGCCGGAGAGGAAGGAAAAAAAGGGAGAGGGTTTCTGTCTTCCACTGGCACATTAATCATATTGGCCCGATGGAAGCCTTCAAATTTCGTCTAGTTATACCCCAGATATCGACCTCTCAAGACATTTTTCCTCAATTGTGAAAGGACGTTTACATTACACCTATCTGCAACAGAGGTTACTTAACTTATGTCCTGTATCCCCTTGTGGGTCCTAGGACCTCTACTACGCCTATGCGCCATCGTGTGCGGTTTCTGGCAATGTGTCTCAGTTCTCCCCAACTTTTCCTCAACTACCGTGCCTGCCTGTCGACTGTTCTGTGTCATGTTCTCCTCGAACCGCCAGGTTTCTGCCATCCTGAGATAATGGGTTCCATTGCATAGCATGGTTCGCTATGGAGTTGTCACCTTTTCGGAACGTGTGACCAATTGACTGCCACTTCCGTCGTTGGATGGTTGTGCCTATTAGTTCCTGACACGTTCTCTCGTAAAGGCGTTCGTTAGAGATACGATTGGGCCAGAAAATCCTTAAGATCTTGCGCAGGCATCTACTAATAAACGTTTGCAGCTTTCTAGTGATAGCAGTCTGGTATTCGAGTCTGGTGCATTGACTAGTGGAGTTGACAAGGAAGTGGACGTCGCATTAGCAAATTTTGTAAGGTTTTTGGCAAAATTTCCCACCACATTATTATTTTTAAAGTAAAGCCTTGGATTTCAATTGCGGTTTATGCTACTGAACTGTTAATAAAAAATCCGTAAGCGTTCCTCAAGCCAGCCATCTTGGACAAACGATCTTTATCTGGAACTCTAATCTTCTGCTCTACGTTTTAGATGCAAAAATCGGTAGAAGTATATGCCACTGATTCTCGCCTTCTACAGGATAAACTAAATTGTTGTCATTACACTTTTTATTCATCTGTTGTTATCTGGTATCTAGTACCAATCCCCGCAACCTCAGGTCTTCTCCTCATCGCCCAAACTATTGTTACAAGAATCAAAAGATTCCGCACACATTTAACAGCAGCAAACGGATACTTCGGATACTTGATGACCATTGAGTGTTATGTATCTGAATTGATTGAGTTTTTTCCCTTAAGGCATTACAAGTTCGACTTGTTTTAAGCTAAATGAAATGCAGACAGTGCCGCTGTCAATTTTCACGTATACACAACTGGTTATATCTTGACATCTCCCGTAAGTTTCGCTAAGGTTTTGGTAAGGACGAATGCATGTTTTTACTAAAACCATAAAGAATCCCTATGTGCCGTAGTAGTCTTTTATGTAAGGATCATTAAAATGTTAAAGAGGCCGAGCAAGTACAAAAAGCTTAAAAAACTACTCTCTGGGTAGTGAAAAAGTCCCTGACCAACTCATTTTTGCAGTTCTTATCCTTTCGTTTATTTATGGTTCCCAGAAAGGCGATATTTTTAGAAGAATGCGTGGGCATTACAAGGGATACCAATTTCCAAACACTGAAAAATTTACGACAAGAAAAGGTTCTAAGTACCACTAAGCTACTTATGAAGAAAGTAATTCTTATTTCTTATGCACATGCTTTTCTTACATTTAACACGTGTATGGATTTTATTAGGGTAAAGTTTGAGCTCATAACTTTAAAAGCCCTCAATGCACACGCGTTGGTTGTTAAACTGCACTTACAGCCTAAATGACTCTCAAAAGAGTAAGGCTGCTGACCTTCAAAATCATTACAAGATCTCAAAAGAAGCATTAAATGCCTAAAAACGTGCTAATACTTGATGTTGTAACGCGCAGAACATGCTTGTAATATGTTTTAAGCTTATATTATTCCTTTTTGTCAAAAGGACCCATTAAAAGGGAAAATAACAAAATTACCTATAACAACATCAGCATACAGGATTCGAGGGATACGGCCAATATGAGGACATGCCTAATCTCTGTTCGTATCTTTGGTAATTAGTTTTGGGTACAGAAGCAAAATGTAATTAAGAATAAATCGCGGTTGGGGACCTGGATCGGATTGCATCAAACAGCAAACAAACTTACGTAAGTGGGTTTTGTGTTGAAATTGTGGTCCTTGACTAATGGCAGCGTTAATTATAGACCATCTGCAGTTGACCAACAGTGTAGAGGAGTAAGCCTATTATGCGACCAATAGAAGAAAAGCCAATTAAAAATCCTGATGATTGCTTACGAGGAGAGTCGCCACCAGATACAAGTAAAGGTGAGAAGAAAGTTTGCTGTGCTTAAGTACTTCTACTTCGTAAATCTGAGGTACACAAGGGTCGCAGTTGATTCCAGTTTTGAACGGAAAGTTACATTCCAACTTTTGTACGACAAGTTGGTTGGTCTTTAATAAGAGCTCTCCTTAATGTTTTCTTCACTGAATCACTAAATTCGCTGACACATAGTTACTAACTTTCCCAGCTGTGCATCTATCGTTAATGTGAATCCCCTCTGACCCAATTGGCGAAAAAAATTTAAAAATGACGATTCAACCATTCAAATTCCCGGGACTAGATTCCTACGCAGCTACAGATGATCCTTGGCATAAATAGTTTTGAACTCCATTGCGCTTGAAACCAAATCCATTATCATCGCCTTACGTTCAGTAAGCATTTTTGAAGACATCTGCTCTATTATGCACCACATTTAAATAATTTATCTGATCAATGCTTCTTTCCTTAAATGAATCGAAAGAGCTCCCAAGATAGCATACTTTTTCCCTAGTTATGAAATCTATCTCTCAACGAACTCCTTCTAGAATAGGAGAGCAGCAGATGCAGAGCTATAGCTTAGAGATAGAAATTTCGGGTGCATACAGACACACAGTCGATGTCCTCCAACTACTCACAGGGATCACAAATTGTTATCTCACCATTGGTCAAACCAAGACCGATCTGGTCCTTGTAACTAGAAAACAGAAGATCCATTACTTAAACTCTCTGAAAATAAGAGAACTATGCCACACGTTTAGCGCTAATTTTGGGACTTAATCGGAAGCTCAAATGGAGGAGAAATGTCACTGCACTTGCACTTTATTTATGTAACTACGGCAAACATAATGTTTGCTGGTGCTTGTTGGTTGTTAGGCCGTCTCTCACACACATAGACCGCCATAGACCGCCATTGAGAGAAATTTTAACCTGAAATTACCGGAAAGACCTCAACGAGTAGCATGTCTCAACATCACCGGTCCACTATGAATATCTCTAACATCGGCGCTCCAAACTGAACCGCACTTCCTCGAGAACAAATATTGATGCACCATCAGATTCCAAACCTCACTCATTACTCGCCCTCCCAACTAGCTTCCATAATGCCCTGCAAACATTTAGTAGTGAATAGAGAAGGGTGGACACACCATGTCATAATTAATGGATGAATCCAAGACCAAGGAGGGTAAATGACTCGTCTCCGAAATACAGTTATTCCCCTCTCCATCATCGTATCCTTTAAAATCCGAATTGATCCTAAATAGAGCGACCCGTTTTCTAGGCCACAGTTGCGTCGCCTCGTTAATCAAGTCGATTGATTGGCAGTTAATACCTACTGCATCGCCAACCGATGTTGGAAACTTAAGGTTCAGATGCTTAGCTTAAGCTTTTAACAACAAGGCGTTCCACCGCTCTCTTCAGGTATGCGAGCTGTTAAAACTTCATTCCCTTATCTTACAAAACCTTTTCTGCATAACCCCTCTTGCAGCTCCTTAAAAACCTGAGAACCAAACCTGTCAAAGAAACTCTTATATGGAAAACACTAGCTGGTCTGCCTGGCAATAGACTTCCACGTTGATTCGATCTGGGAATTTATTCCTCCGTTGCTTGAGTCCAAGCGTAGGACCTTAGTTTAGACTTATCATTTTGACATGCCTGTTGCAAAACTATGCAATTTCTTACCCGGGACCACCGCTGGAGTGCGGAACAAGTACGTGGCTACGAACTTCCCCACCAATTGTAATGCAGAATACGTGACATTTTACTTAAGCACTCAGCTTCCAAACTTACGAGATGAGTTTTGGGAGTCCTTTCTACCCCACCACTCCATCAAAGCTGATCACGGTACTTCTCTCGTCAGCACAGAACATATCAACAGAGATGGTAAACAATGGTAAACAGAATGGCTAACTGATTTTAGTTTTTCTACTTAAGTCAATGAACGACTAAGCACTGGGATACAGCTCCCTAACACTACGATTTTTCCGTTTAAACTGCCGGCCACGTCAAAAAGTCATGATAAAGGAGAAGAGTACAATAAACAAATCTCCTTCATGTACGTCTTCTATATCCCTCACTAGGTAAATTCCATTTCCCCCCTTTTTATACTCAGGGAATGCGCCATTCTACCGAAAAGCAAACATCCTGCTCTGATCCTTGAGCATTTGTATGATAATTTTAAGTGGAAATATTCTTGTTGACCGATTGTCATCGTCGTTATTGTTGTCAACATCACATATGACAGTCGCCAGGATAATCGCCTCCAGCTCTACGTCTTTACACAAACATTATAAGGCATATTCTTAGGAACAGGGCGCGGATATCCTTTTTGCTGTTATGCTGTCGTCTCCTTAAACATATTTACGCTCTACTTAGGGAGCATAATGGGCCAACAGCACATCCCTCTGTTTATCATGCAAGACTTGCTTGCATGCATAATGATAACAATAATGGCCGACACACATGTAAGCAGCATATGCTATGCAGAATGCACCCCATGCATTAAATGAGCATTAGACGCTATACGAGTACTCCTTCTCGTATCCAGTCTCTCTCTCTCTCCATCCAATCATAAACAATGTGAACATTTACAGGAATACTGGTACTGCAGCAACGAGGTACTGTCAAACAAACAAAAGGCCAAACACATACGATAATCTTGCACAAAGGACACCAAACCAACATTCTAAACGTCACTCAAGTTATGGGGTTTCAAACGGATAAAAGTCCTTAAATTAAATTCCGTCTTCCTGGATGAAAATAAAAAGATGAAAACTCAGGCGGAAAAGCTACTGCAAAGAATGTAAATACGCTTCAAGAAGGACAAAACACAGACACAAGAGAGCAGTTTGTCCTTTTCGGAAGATTCGCTTGCTGATCCTTTCCTTGATTGTATTATTATTTTGCAGTTGGCTTGTTTACTGCGCATATATCTGCCTTGCCATGTCATGGCGACATGAAGGCTTCATGAATTTTAAGGACACTGTTCACTGTTTGGTTTAGCTTCCTCCTTGTTGTTTCCGCATTTTGTGTGCTTTTGTATGGTTTTTGTATTCTCTCCGTTGTCCTCTTTTTTGTACAGTCCTCCGCGGAATTTGTCCTTTATAGCCGCCAACGCGCCGCGCCGCTAACTAAATCACCCACGAGTACATGCATTCTCAGGAGTCTTCCTTATTTTGCTCTGCTTTCATTCTTTCCCTCGTGTACATCCTTATAAATTTGTTTGCCCATTTATGGATGCACAAGTACGAGGAGGCCAAGAAGTCATCTCTACAACTTGATAATTTCTGAAGTACACTCTGGTGTCCACCAGATGTAGATATCCTTGGTACCTTGCTCTTAAACTGTACGATGTTGTTGATAATATACCATGCCAGTGGCTGAGGATTTATGTGAATGAAGAGTGATGTTGATGATGATAATACTAATGACGACGATGATTATGATGATGAAATAAAAACAAATTAATGGAGAATGTGGTCAACATTAGCTTGGTGGTTGGCTCCTGTGCACTTATCTTGCACTAGGTGCTGGCAACAGCATAATATGCACTTAAATGCGCATCAACACAAAAGGCTAATCTCCATATATTATGTTTGTATAAGCTGAGGCTCTAGTTTATTGTGTTCTTACTCGTTAAGATTAAGTTGGTTCCAAGCTCTTCTCGACGACACAAGAACAAGGATACCTCCGTGATTAAGTGCAGTTGGTAAGGACTTTATCGTACATGAGTGTAGTTTCGATATTCTAATTATGAATTAACAAGGATGGTGTGTTATATTCTTAGAATTCATTTTGCGAACGCGGATTATAAAATTTCAATAAAGGCCACCTTAAGAACCGGAAACCATTGCGGTGCCGGAACATGTTGCCAGCAAAACCAAAGCAATCGAACTTAAAATTCCAATCTTTGGCACGTGCTACACACTCTTCTGAAAATTTTACATGAATGAGATTGATGAAGATTTCGGTAAGAAGATGCGATTTCTAAACTCTTCTGCTGCAACAGATAGTACGAAGACCGATGGAATCAGGTAAGGGACTGTCTTCAATGCATCCATCTAGCTGCAGGAATACGCAGAATTTATCGGCCTCATTGGTTGACCCCAGCGTGTTGTAGTGGAGATTTTCAAGGTAAATGATGAACAGGCGAGAGAAATTGGTCTTGGAGTGAATGGAGGTAAAAGCAAGTATACGTTGACAAAACACCATCTGCCCGTTGCCTAGGACACAACGTCACTGTTCATAAGCATCAAAGTTAGCTCTCGGAGTCAATATCAACTCCACAAATGATAATTCAGTGGAGACTTGATGAAGACTGATCCTTGGAACCAGGCGCTACTTCGGTTTGACGAAACAAATGAAGTGAAAGCTCTATGCCCGGAATGCTAATCTTGGCAGCTCTGCTGTACGACACCGAGTGCTGAAAAGCGTTCTTCGAATTTCTGGTCTTCTTTGCGAGGAGATCGAATGAAGGAGAAAAAAAAACAGCAAAGTCTACGAGCTGTACCAAGGTGTGGATGTAGGCCAGAAAGCACAAGGACTCGACCACATCGAGTGCATGGATAACAACACCGCCAGCCATGGGAATCTGCGAAATGCAGTCTCCAGGCTCGAGACGCTTTTGCGGATGCCAGACTACTTGCTGAAAACAGCGTGCGCGGGATCGACAAGAATGAAAGGCTGTCCTGTCTCAGACAAGTCTTTTTACAGGTCGGGAGCGGGCTCTCTAGATTCTCAGCCATTTGTTCACTGCGAATTAAATTTTTAAAGCACAAAAAAATTTTGATTGAAGCATTGAATGAGTAATATTCATGTCGCGAGCTGGGAGCTGGTAGCTGACCGATATTGAGAGCAATAGGGTTCTCAAGCTGTTTATGGAACTTTAGAACTGAGCAACGTAACTTCTGGTAGAAATCAACTTAGGTGGTGCCATAGTTTGGGGTGAATCTGGACCACAACCAACGAAGCTTATCCGTTAGTCCGACGTTTATCAGCTAGTTTCGATAGCGAACTCCAAGTCGGTTGAGGTCCTCTTTTACTTGTGCGCGCCACCTTAGGCGAGGTTGTCCTCTACTGCGTTGTCCCTCCGGGTTAGATTCGAAGATTTTGCGGAGCGAAGCGTTGGGGTCCTTCACTCTACATCTTCAGCGACTGGTGCACAGTTCTTTGACCAGCTCGATATCACTGTACAGCTCGTATATCTCGTCGTTGAATCTTCTCCTCTAAAGCCCGTCAACGCAAATGGGACCGATTAATTTTTTTTCTCGGAACGGTCGAGGATATCTTTTTTCGCTTTTGACAGTGTCCATGCTTCAGCGTATTAAAGCAGGACTGGGATAATTAAGATGTTGTATAGAGTCTAGGTAGGTGAAGTGGTAGTTCAAGGAGAACCCAATTAGCGCTGAAGCGCGCCGTTTTGTTGCCACAAACCTCATGCGAACCTGTTTGAAAAGAAAGGAGTCTGTCGTGTATTTTGGTTAAACCCAGCTCGTAGAGTTTAGATAAAGCAAAAGGTCTCCAATCTTTATTTCAGCTATCTCGCTGAAGTCCTCGAAGAAGGGTTTACCGAGAGTAAGCAGCCTGGCCCTGGCTAGGGCCGGACATCTGCAGAGGAAATGGCGAAGAGATTCTTTCTCGTTAGTGTCCTTGTAGCTTCTACAAAAAGTGTTCTGGGAATACCAAGCCTGCCTGCGTGGTCCCCGACTTGCCTATGCCCTGTAATAATAGCGTACCTATTCTTTATTGTTTTGGAAGGGCCTTACTAGTCAATTGCCTTCTCCGTCCAAAGAAACAGCGATTGGCAAGAGATACTCTTCGTTTTATTTCTGCTGAGTTGTTATTGTCAGGCTTCTTGTTGATATTGTCTTGTTGACAGCACATTCTTGGTTTTACCGCTTAATCCAGTCTTTAGCCACATCGATAATGTCTTTTACGAAGATCTGCCTTGGGACTATATACCCTAGGAGCATCCTTTCTCGTATCATCTATCAGAAAGGAATAAAAGTTGAAAACTCAAGGATAATGTAGAAAAATCAAAATGTTTGCAAAAGTCTTAAAATGTTTGTGATTCATGCTGTTTCCCCACACATTTTTCTGATCTTTTTTTTTTCTCTTATGTATGCTCTACTTCATTTCCTCATGCGACCTTTTGCCATACGACGCTGCCTAGACAACATCATTAGAGATAATCGTTTGATTATCCGGTTGATAAATCTTAAGAAAATGCTTTCCATGCATATTTATTCAAAAGGATACATGCTCATTATTCATCGTATACATCTTATTTTCTTCGAGTTTTATATGGCAGAGGGGAGCGACTATGAAAACGGCTTTATTCGCTTTGTGCTAGAAGCAAGTTGTAAGGAAACAATCTTTTTTTTTTTTTTTGTATTTAAATTAATTATTTGCCCTTGTCTGCTTGTGTTGCATGTCCTTCTAATTTGGTTATACTTTAACCAGCTCTATAGGTATTCTCACTCACCGTAGTGACACATATAAGACATGAACATTATTTTTCTGTGGCGCCTTTGGGTTTCTAAGGATACGCCCACCGCTTCGATAGCGCGTACAAATTGTTCAAGGATTTTCTATTAAGTCGTTTTGTTTAGTTAAAGATGTTTTTATTTTTTCTCCTCGTTTTTTTTTTAAGACAATTCTCTGCAAGGACATGCTTTTCGCTATTCTATTTGGTTTTCATTTTGTGTTATTTTTTGTTGTTGTATAGAAGATTATATTTCTTTGGAGAGATTTGCGTGGCAGCAATTCTTCCTGTCGCGTTTAATTAAAGTGACATCAGAGTGCTGTTTGGTTAGATATAGAAGTGGAGAATTAAGAGAAGAAAATTGAATTTATACGGACCTACTGTGCTGTTAATTTATTTCTCTTAAATTTGTGGAAATTCTTTTTTAAGAAAGAACTGATGAGGAAATCAAAATCGAGCGAAGCGTATGTAATTGAGAGGATATAATGGTTCTACACATATTAAATTAAAATTAATTTAGAAGAAACTAGAAGAAAAAGAAGCAGAAGGGTACTTGAGTTCAATTGTTTGAATGAAATCGAACGTTTTTCAAAATCAATGCTCGCACAATTCCACCTAGTGTATCCTCGTCGTCGGTATGTGTACTGTGCAAGGAGGAACTTTCCGGAATTAGATATCAATTCGCTTGGGAGTCAACTTCAAGGCCAGAATATCTAAAAATACATCAGGGACGTACATACATAGATTCGTACAAGGCAAAGTGGCTGCACATACATACCTATGTGTGCATATATATAGCCCTGTGAGACACATTTATATCGCACAGCATAACGCAAAACGAACGGAGTTGAAAAGATTCATTTCTGTACTCATTTTTGAGGACACCCTTCAATTCGTACGTAATAGAAACTGACGGTAAATTCGAAAAGAGTTCAAGATGGCATACAACACACAGTATATACTTTATTGAATAGTCCTGTGGAAGCTAAAACATTTGAAAGAGAAACCAAACATTTAGAGCGCCTTCTACTTAAGCCATCCAAAAGTGCAACCAGCTCAACCCAGACATTGGCTATGGTGAACTTCAAGCTAATCTAAGCTCCTTACGATATCAGGATATCATGAGATTACTATCTAAATGATCTTGCAATATCAAAACGTCACTCTGTACTAGTACTCCAAAAAATTTTAATAAAAAGGCTGATAGACTACCAGAAAGAGGGTAAGAACTCAGTTTTTATATCCAGACTTTTACTACGAGATAGACAGACATATCATCTGACGAAGCCGCTTCAGGTTCAGGCCCCGCTGGGGAATAGTAACCAAAGCTGCCTAGGAGTGCAGACACACTTAGACCAATAAAGGTCCTTTCTGATACCATGGATCAAAACCAATTCGCTACTCATGGACTAACAGAAACAACCGGAGCTTTTGATAAAGCGATAGACGCGCATGACGTCTAAGGACGCTATGTCACCAAGGACTTCAAGGAAGGGGGACCCTAAATGGAGCATTCTTTTATGCGACAGAGCTGGGCAGTTACATAGGAGATAAGGGATACTTTCCTCCTCCTCCTCGTCCCTGCAGCTTGAAAAGAGGCCAAGTCTTTTGGCATGTTGGCCTACAAGGCAGTGTCCAGTGAGAACACCAACAACGCAGCTGATTTGTGATCGCTTTAGTTTGACCAACTCGGTACTGCGTTTATGATCCAGCCTGGGCCAGATCTGTCTCGAGATGAGATGCTAATAGCATTCAGCTTTAGTAGATGCTTACATGTAGTAAGGGGCATACCCAGGGATTGCCTATCAGACAGAATCCTTAGAGTAGTGCCTTGTCTGGCGAGTTTGTCTGCCTTGCAGTTACCTGGAATGTCTCTGTGGCCTGGCACCCAGCATAGGTGAATGTTGAACTGCTCTGTCATCTTCATAAGAGATAGACGGCAGTTGCAAGCAGCCTTTGAAGTAAAGGAGCACGATTCCAGGGACTTGATTGCCGCTTGGCTATCAGTGGGAATGGTAATATCCCTTTCAGATAGTACATTACACTTCAGCCAGGACAGGGCTTCCTTAATCGCCATGATTTCCGCCTGAAAAACGCTACAATGATCAGGGAGGCGGAACGATATTCTCAGGTTGAGTTTTTCGGAGAAAACACCACATCCCATCCCACCTTCGGTCTTAGAGCCATCTGTGAAAATGTGTACCGAGCTACCATCGATAGGGGGGGAATTGTAACATTCATTCCGTTCAGGGATGCTCGTAAGGAAGCTACGGTCGAAACACATTTTCGGCGGGGTGTAGCTGCCTAACGGAAAAGGGAAACGACTCACTTACTACAATTTCTAGATCATAAAAGAGTAGTAGTACAATGGATTAAGGCAAGCTAGAGTGTTCTGATATTTGGTTTAGAAAAAAATTGTGAAAGGGAGAAGGACATCAAGGGAGCTGCGTTTTAGAAAAAGCTTGGAATACTAAGGTAGACAAAGGCATTCATAAGAAATTTTCATGAAAAGGATGTTACGCCGAAACGGAGAGTAATGTGAGTTTAAGGTAATCTTGCAGAAGATATGACTCTGACGTGCAGATACTCGGAATTATGTATATCCGAATGGTCGTAGCAGAGTACACTGCCTAGGAGCTTGTCAGATAGAAGAGAGAGACTCCACATCTCAAGATCTTCTTAGTCAAACTAAGCTGGATGGATCGCCGCTCGCTAGAATAGGACGCAATAGATCTTTTTGGTCGCGGTGCGTGCATCCTTCATTCATGATTGTGTTTATAGCCTACTCCAAAATAATTCATAGGTGATGGCAACAAGATACAGAACCAAAGGACTAATCTGGCTTAAGGAACCTTGAGCGTACAAATTTGACCATGGATACAAATAGCTATATTCCTATGAAGGGTTTGTCTGGTATGGGAACCAATGGCGGATTTTTGAGACCTCTAAGAAACAAACTCGATGGCACATAGGCATGGTTGATGCCCTAAGCCTCAGTAGGCACAAGATTTTAAGTGAGTATACTCATAATCCTGAACTCCTTCCGCAAGACACCGACTATACTTTTCCACATCTTTTATTTGACAAGCACTTCGAAACCCGAATACCCTTCACAATACACTGGCAATGAAATCTTGGTTTGCAAAAGGAATCCATGTGTTTCTATACAGGTGGACCTAAGACAGAATCAGGGGTAGGTGAGAGTATTTTCTCCAATGATCAAAGCTTAACCCGTCCCAATCACTGCAGCATTTTCCAGGCGGAGATCATGGCGATAAAGAAAGCCATGTCCTGCATAAATTATAGTGTATCTAAGTGGGATATCATGAAAAGGAATTGCATGACCGACAAGCTCGTTAGGCAAGGTAGTATCCTATCGATTGTGCCAGACAAGGGGAATCCAGGTATGCCTACCGCTTCAGTTAAACTACTACTCAAGCTCAACACATTTAGCTCAACTAATTGTAGATGGGCGCATGGCTCATCACTAGACAGATCTGGTATAAGCTGGATCGGAATCGCTCCAACTGTCTCATTAGGCAGAAAAGGTTGCTCACTTCAGACATAGTAGGTTTCGTTACAGGCAATGCATAATTGGCAGGCATGCCACGAGGCTATGCATTCTCCCAAACAACTTCTGTAGAAGCTGCATGGATGAAGAAGAGCGAGAAACCATACTAAATCTCCTTTGCCTATGCGAAGCCCTCTCCACTCTTAGGAAACTGCCTTTAAGAGCCTACTTTTTCAACAACCTCAGTGAATTGGATTATTTAAAATTTAGTACCATCAAGCGCTCCTCCTGTCTTAGTGGGTAGCTCTGTAAAGACATTACATGTACAATGGACCTTACTTATCTCAGTGAGGTTGCATCTAGTACTGCCTGCTGGTATAACCTAACCTGCCCGTACCCATAATATCACAGTCACCTGGTAGCCAGCTATAAATTGCACTCTGAAGTTCGATTCTTCCTTTTCCTTTTCCTTCGAGATAAGTTTTTGAAATGAAATGCCCACTCAACATATGCAGTATTCCGAAATTAGGCTTAGATTCGAAATTCCCACAGAAATAGGTTTTTTCAGTCAAGAGCCCTTCGCAACCTCTTCAGAGATATTTTAATCTTTTTTTTTAGTTCTGCACCAATTACTGATGAAACTCATAGATAAAAGAAAACCTCTTCAACTACAAACGTATGTACAAAATCCACATCACTTAACTCCATGTGGCACAATTCCATGACCCAATTACATCCTGAAACTGAATTAAGAGACCTACCCGGACTGCCAAAGTTCCACTGTGTGCAGCTGGTAGTTAATTTCGAGACCAATTACCAAATCATAAACCGCATTAATCAAATGAAAAATCCAACTGTTGATTACCAGAATGTAAACAGAAAGTTTAATGTCCTTGAAAGGATCTACTTCCTGGAAATTTGCTTTTTCCGTAATTCATCATCCGGCCGTACCCCAGAGCAGTAAATTAGCTCCCATATCAACGTCCCCTATAAATGACAGAAACACACTCTGTCAATGTCCTCATATCCAGAGGATAGATTTCCAACCCCCTACAATGTAATTGTGACAAAGTAGAAAATGTGTGCTATGAGACTGGGACCATAACTGGGAATGGGGTATTCTAATTGAATTCCATTAAAACCTGACGACAACTGTCAGCTAAAGATGTAAGTAAGCAGGCGCTCTACCACTGCACGAGTTGCAAATGTATGAATGCTTCGGTTTTTATTTGTTTTCTTTGTTCGTTCTATTAATTTACGCCATCCTATTCCGTTTCCGGTGTCCCAGTCAGAGAACAAAAATAATACAAAAGCCCCAAACGAGGGATAAATCACAAAGTTGTCACTTTCAGGATATAATAGTCCGCCGCTATTTTTAGCGATGATGTAAGCTGATCCCAGCGGGATTGTAACTGGGAGTGTTGAACGAAGAGACACCTAACAAAAGGCCAGAAAGGCATTCATACAATCACATGGCGAACCATCATCAGGAAAGGGACTCCGCAAAATATTAAAATCCATTCCCACGTTACTAACCGGCAAAAAGGGATCAAAATTAATGTCTCTGGAGGTTGTGTCTCCCACAATCCTCGTACATATGTATATCCTTGCACATAATCCACGGACTAGTTCCGTTATTTCTCTGTGAATAATAACTGAATATTTGTGTACTCACCACGCCGTCGCCAATGTGATGAATGGTGCAGGGTATATGTGCTGTGGCACCAATTTGCGTTGTCACAACAGTCGAGTTCTGGGTGCCAAAGTACATTGGGGTCTTGAAAATGTCCTCCCCGCTGCCGTCAACAATGACCGACGTTCCTCCATTGTTGCTTATTGTGTCCTCTGTATTTGTGTCGATTATATGATTGCCGCTGATGCTGCTGTGTTGGTGTAGCCGGGCATTGGCGTTATTTATTACGATCCCCGCTGTCTCTTTGGTTAATTGGTGATTTTTGGCTACGATATTACTCGATGACGCAATGTCTGTTGCTTGGTGTGATGACATAATTAAATTTTGATTTATATCTCTATTCAGTTCATTTGTGTTATCCTTGTTAACGTATGGTGTTAATCCTGAAAATATACCAAAACAAAGAGAGAGAGAAAAAAATAAAATCAGTGAAGGATCATACAAAGCATGGTGGGAGGGGGGGCCGGGAGGATTATTATTAAGCATACATATGCATACATATTTATTTTTATTCCATTATCCTGGGGCTATGTTATATTAATGTGGGCAATGAGTAAATTGAATGGAGATATGAGTAGTGCGGTACCTAATTAACGGCCAGGGAAATGGAAATGGTCAATGATCCTGTGGTGAGATTAATTATCATTAGAATTATGTAGGGCATTGTTAATCACAATAGCAAATAATTACTCTGCTGGTGATAGACTAACTAAAGTTTATTACGTAATCCATATAAATAATATCGATATGACGTGTCAGACTTCTTCCAGCATTGTTTGTTTATCTTACCAACGAACAAAACCATTGTATTCTATGTACGCGTACAGACATGAATGTTTGCTACATTCCTATGTAGCTTTTCTGGTTGCAGTAATGATTTTGTTTCATTACGAGGCAATTTACCTTATGCTCCTTAATTATCATTCCAATTTTCTTATCTTTAACGTACAGGACGTTTCATGCGAACCGGGTTAATTTTGGTGGCGTGTTTACTTAGATTAAGACGAGAAAAAAGGACACGAAGGCTAGACTTGAAGTATGGACGGTCACCGTATGAATAGCTGAGTACAGAAAAAGGTGCATATAATAATAATAATAATTTTTATTGAATAAACAACAAAAAAAAATAGTTACAACTTTGACATGTCTGTCGTCTGTTGGTGAGTGTTGCTCTTAATTTAATTTACGATTTCCCTAAAAGTTAAATTCATCGACAAGTACCTAGGTAGTTTCCTACACCAAGAGGCCTCGTTTACAAATTTGTGTAGTGTATTCCATTGGTCCAGTATTTTCAGGACTTCGCTTTCTTCGAGGATATGTTTTTGGAAATATTTAACACGTTGTTTTTTTAGCATTGGACATTTTCCCATAAAGTGAGCCACGGTTTCCTCCTCGTTTAGGTAACATAATGAGCATTTTCTGGCCTGGCCTGTTCTGATTCCATGAAATTTGCGAGTTTATGAATGCATCATTGAAATATGTACATACCCTATATGGTGGTTTAATTTTGCATGTAGGCCATGTCTGCTATTTTGTGCCTCGTCTAGAGTTTTCCTAATTTGTTCAGTTCTCAAAGATTCTAATATTACCATCGTGTTTCTGCTCCATGTGTCTGAGTTAAAGCTACGATTCCCCCAGTCTATGTCTACATCACCAGCGATTTCCTGCCATTTCTTAAACCAATATATTTTCCTTTCTGTGACTAGTAGGAGAGAGCCTCCCCGCCACACTCAGGTCAATGCTGACCCACTGTGACGCCCCTTGGGGGAAAGGATGTCCCTTGCCCATTGAAACCCGATACCGATTCTAATTTGCATACAAACCATCCTGAGGACCTGATAAATTTCATTATCTTGTCTGATGGCGTGCTGGCGAGTTCATCTAGGTCTTGGAAGAAGTAGCTCCCTAGGAACCTTTTTCTGCTGCGTTAGAGGCCAGGGCAGTGACATAGGAAGTGGGTAGGTGTCCTCAAAAGCCCCCTAGTCACCGCAACCTCTGCAGAGTTCTTCTTCCGTTAGACGTAGTTTTTTCAAATGATACCGTAGAGAGTTATGCCCCGTGATAACCCCAACGAGGGTGGAAAGGGATTTCCTGTCTTCCCGTATAAGTCTCTCGGTTCTGCCTTTATCGAAGGACGACCTTAGTTTCCTTGTTTATTACACAGGAATCCAAGGAGGTCCATCTGGTGTATGCCTCCTGTATGGCTATTTTCCCTACTTCGGGATGTTCATGAGTGGTTCTGTTTGTCTTGAAACGGCTGCAGAACCTACTCTTGCTAATTCGTCAGTTTCTCGTTACCTGGTATACCCTCATGACCAGGGACCCAGCAGAGCAATACCTTGTGCTGTGTTCCAAGAACCTTAAGCTCTTCTCCACAGTACTTCACAAGTTTCGATTTAATTTCTGTGGCAGTTATTGCTTTTATAGCTGCCTGGCTGTCAATAAAGGTGGTGATACCCTCTTGTGGTATTGCCCTTACTGCAGACTCATGGGCGGCTGTTGTCACTGCCAAGACTTCCGCTTGGAAAACGCTGCTGTGGTCTGGGAGGCGTATTGATTTCGATATTCATATCATTTCGGAAAAGATGCCTGACTCTACGCCAGTGTCCATTTTAGATCCATCTGTATATATGGCAATGGATTGCGCATTTGGTATCAGACCTCTTAAACACTCCTCCCTGCTAGGATAGGCGCTTGAGAAAGGTCTATTAAAGTCTAAGTATGGCGTGA
Organism: Blera fallax; assembly: GCA_946965025.1. Classification (NCBI taxonomy): domain Eukaryota; kingdom Metazoa; phylum Arthropoda; class Insecta; order Diptera; family Syrphidae; genus Blera; species Blera fallax. Next base: position 44,586,740 of record OX337247.1, read on the forward strand.
TGTAGTCCGTAATGGGTACATGGCCAATATACTTCTGAAGGATAGTCGCATGCCCTGTTGCATTTGACCTCCTCGCCTTCTTCGTCCATACAGCTTCTGCTAAAGTCATTTGAGAGGAGTTCCAGCCTAATGACACGGAATGCCTGCCAATGATGCAGACTCTGATGACACCTACATATTACTGTGCTACATAATAAACGACCCTTTCAGTTTGATTAAACTGTTACATATGTAGATGCCATTACTAATTATCGATCGCACTGTGCACGACCTGTAGAAGGCCAAGGATCACAATCAATTGCAATCACAACATCTGAATTTCCACTTTGTTCATATTTCTCTGCCATAATTTCCTGCAAATCCTTGTGTGTGTAATTAAATCGTCCTTTCACATTAAAACTTGTTTTTTTCATTCTCTTGCAAAAAAAAAATAAAAATCCATATGATGAATGTGATTTATATGATGAACTAAATATGTGCACATAAACTCGTTAATGTACCCATGGATTTCCATTAAAATATTTTCCCTTTGATACGGTCTACTGTAGATTTTCCATTTAGCAAGAGGAACTTGCACAATTTACTCCATAGCAGAAGTGCTTTTCAAATTCCTGTAACATGTAATAATATTTGTCGCAACATCCATTTTATTCCAATAACTTCCGCATGGATTATCCACAAAAAAGATGAAAAAAAAAAAAATAAACATCCATCAAGCCTTCGCAACCATTGTAATCCTTGATGTACGACGAGTGTCACATACAGCAAAATGCCTGATTGCACTCCATCGTATATTTATTCAGATTTATCCTTTTTAATTATCATGATTCCAGCCCATGTGCATCGTATCATTTTTGATTCATATGTATTCCCCCAACCCACAGGAAGTGTCATTACAAATTTGCAAATGAGAATACACATCCGAAAGAAAGAGAAAGAGTGAGACAAGCAAAATGTCGCACTTAATTATCCCCATGCTCATCGGGAATAAAAAAAAACGCGAAACAAGAACGAGGCGGATTATTAAAAGGATATCACAACGTCCCTTACGGACATTCGCATCCTCTGTGTCTATTGAAATATTCATGCATTGTTTAAGTGAATTCCGATAAATCATTTCACATCATTATTCCGGCCTCTATCAACGTCACCATCACCATCACCACCGCCATCACCATCGCCATCAGCATCATTGTTGTCGCAGTCAGAAGCAGCAGCAAAAAGCCAACTCCAACCAACTGGCCAACGGACAAATAAATAAACAAGAGTAATCTATAATGCGTATCTATATATGCAAAATCAGCAAAATACAAGGAATTCCACCAACCACCCTCATAATAAACTATCGCCCCACTTTCACTCACAAGGATTCTATTAAACTAATCGTGTGTACCCAAATGGGGGCTATACACACACACATACAAAAGAGGATACGTGCGTAAGCTGGTCATGCTCTACTTGCTGTTATTATTATTATTATTGTATTTTGCCAGGATAATAATGTATTCAATTGGAAATATGGTGAACATCGCCAGACCACTAAATCCAACCAAGAGAAATTCCGATATTGAATTCTCTTCCTGCAATATGGCCATGGATATCCTTTTCCAAGAAATACCCCCACGCATTCTATCGTACATAGTAGAATCAAGGAAGCAAAATCGGATCAAATGAAGACCGATATCGTTTACATGTGTCTTGCAATCCAAAAATCGAAACCATGCGGATTAGAGAGGTACAGTACTCCAGATTCAGGACTCTTTCAACTGTGCATACATACATCTTACTTGGTGGAGGAAAGGACGATTCAGTCACATTACAATAAACCACACGTCTTCTGAAATTTGATTTGCTTAACCTTAGGAAAAACCCTCTTTCCACCTCATGCAGATGATTCATTTTTATTGAATGCGAACACACGAACGCCATAACCGAGGAATGCCTTGGAACCAATGATCTGGAAATTAGACAGTTTATTTTTATGTATTCATGTTTTCCAGTTGTTCCGGTTGTTTTTTCTTGTGTTGGGCTCGTGTGTGTTTTGTTTTATGGGCCACGCATTGTTTAACAATTGTATAGTTAAGTTTGATCCGTTTTTGTTTGTTTTTTTTTTTTTTTTGGTGGAGCGGACGAAGGACCTTTGGTCATAAAACATGGTGCGGCCATAAAAGCATCCAGAAAATTGGTTTCTATCGAGGTTTCGTTTGTGAGACCGAGCATCATCACTACCGGTAAGGCGAAGGCGGTGAACTGTATTTATGACAGCGACACGGGCCAGCGAAAGTGACGAACTTTTCGGCTTAATTGAGAGAGTTTCGGTTAATGATCCATTTGAGTGGATTACATTAAACGGTCGGTTATTCATGAGTGTGTAATGGTTAGTTGTACCCTTGTTCCAGTGGACGATTAAATAATAAAACTAATTCATTATTACATCGGCTATAACAGTGTAATGGCCATTCGTCTAACCTGACCTATTTATTGGTAAAATTTCATTTATTTGATGATATGTACTTTTTATGGATGTAATACCATAAGAGTTAGCGCTGCCGAAATTACATCAATCTACAGCTAAACAGGTTGTATTTGTTTGGTATTAAATTGACAACAGTTATCATCAAGGCGGTTTTCATAATGGGCCATAAAAGAAGGACATGCTATTTCAGTTAGCTATTTTTTATTAAGGTCAAAGCTCGAGAGAAGTACCTTTCAAGGCTTAGGTCGTTAGTGGGGTTGCCTCTTGGGATATGAACACATTTTAAACTTTAGCATCAAACGACAAAAAAAGGAATCAGTGCAGGGGCTCGAACATGGGCTGTAGTAGTGTACATATATATCAACGATGAGCAGAAAGGTCCTCCCAGGTTCGGGGATTCTCTCCATAGACCTGTTCTTTAGAATCACAAAATACATAAATCCATTGGAGTGAGATACACGACCTTAGTAGCTTCCAAACCTCGAAATTAAACCGAAACTTTTCGTGTAATAGAGCACAATTTGCCTGTGGTGTGTGGCATGTAGCTGTGTCCTTGGAACGCAGGCCAATTTCAACGACCATTTTCATATTCTAAGAATCCGAGGTACAGAATTTACAATTTTGCTTGTTTACTTAACCGCTAAGTGGGAGAGAGATGGGCCTCACCGCTGAAAAAGATTTTTGATCGAAAAAACGGCGTCAATTGTTGGTTGTTCTGTGCATTCTATGGACAGTAGGTAGGCTATAATTTTTTGTGAAAACTGGACCTGGTATGAACATTCAATTCCAAGTCGAAAATATTCTAAACGGTGCTATGAGAAATTCCCAATAGCGCCGTGTTGAATCGAGGCCTTCGGCCACTGAGACAAAATCGTAGATTGCAGATATCTTGTTCCGATCTACCTATATAGACTTCTCTTATACGTATAATTAAGTAAGCATAGAAGTGAGTATAAGTATTATATAGGGGTAAACGCCGCCCCTATCTCCCGCAACACTCACCATGCTATAAATGCTCATCAGTTTATCACTGAGCCTATTTTCGCATATAGTGAGACCATGACCCACGCCAAGTATCTCTCGCAAATCAATCACAAATGGGTGGATCCTAACTGTCGTGATACTGGAAGAATTGTATATATTGCCAGTAGTGGACCTACGACAGGGTTCCTTAAGCTTTGAAGGTAGTCACAGAACACTGCATGCAGAAAGGCAGCCCCAGACGCATTTTTGCAAGAGCTGTGGAGACAAGAAGGAGGAGGATTCTACTTCAGATCTCCTCTGCACATCCCCATCTTTTGCGAGTACTAGGAGGGCTACTGTGGGTGATAACTTTTTAATTCATAAGACGATCTTAAAAAAATATAGAATGTATAAGAAAATGGAAAATCAAAATGGACCTAATGAGGACCACCTGACAATTATTCTAAAGCCACTTTTTTTTACCTTTAAGCCTATTCAAGGACTTTAAAAACTCCCCTCCGCAACACGTTCTACCCAGACATACTATAAGTTGTTCAAGGTGCGCCTTTAATCATTCGTGAGTGCAATTATCGCCAAGTGAATATTGAAGCGGGGTATCCTGGCTATAGTGATGTTCCATCTCGCAGCAAATGTTAATGGCCCTAAGTCCGTTTCCTGGCGTAGCTTTAGTTTGCCGCGCACATATAACAAATCTGCACCCGAATAAGCGCAGCTTGTGCTTCCAGTAGCAGTCGCACAGTTTTTCATCCTACTTTTATACGATGTATCCCATTATATTTCCTGAATGGCGGTTGTCCTAGTTGTCTAGGACATCAGAATAATCAAGCTCGGTTGCACGCAGCCTGTTAAGGGTCCGAACATTCTACATACCTACATGTAGATGTCCGAACATCGTTGTTCTCTTTTTGTCTTGCAGGAAAGTCTACAGTAAGATCATTCTTTCCGAGGCGGGAGGTTAGTTGCCTTGATTCAGTTGTTTTTTTTTAATGGCGAGGCCGTTGACCCCGTGTGAAAGTTCTGGTCTTAAAGATCAGGTCCTTTGCTGGACCCATTGGACAGAAGGTATCTGAGCATGCATGGCCTATGATCCGAATATGTGTGTCAAGATAGCCCATATCAGGTCTCCCCAAGTTGTTCAGCATAAATGGAACTGTGGACGCCACTGTTGGCTCAATCTAGGATATTCCTCCGCTATTGCCCGGGTATGAAGAGAGTGCCTTGGTGGAAACATCATTCAGTTGTATTGCAAATTAATAAGTAACGACATACTACTCCACATGTAAACCGCTTCAAGTTTCGTGATGTGTGGCTTGTTATACGGGTCCAGGTAAAGCAAATTACTGATGAATATCAGGATGATCAAACAGCAGTCTTTTACTATTGCTATTGTTCCCTAAATTCATGGCGGGTGAGCTGTATCCTTAACAAAAAGCTGTATCCTTAGCAAAACCACAACTTCATACATAATTGCAATGCCAGAAACAGCACATGGCCTGGAACAGTGTATAGCGGTTTAGTTAATGCCATTAGCTCCATAAAGCGGTATTTTGGTGTTCTGGGCAAATGGAAAGTGTCTTTCCGAAAGAACAGACCGACAAATGGAGACCATTCGCTAGCGGACGGAGGCCTTATTTGAACGTCAGTTCATTATCGTTTTCTTAATTGTTTCAATGTAAATGTCATCAATATAATGTCATCAAATAAGTAAAATTAAAGTAGCTAATCATGATCGTTCTACCCTATCCCCCTTCGCCGCCTAAATCAAGGATCTTAGGATAGATTCCCTTAAATACCATAGTAATTAAATCGTACGCAACATTTCTAATAAACAAACGACACCCTTAGCTACAAATGATTTATAAACCTTAATGTCCTTGTGCTAAGTCCTCTTGTCACGATTCAATATAATTCTTCTCACTCAGAAATTACCTTAGCCTATTTATCATCCCCCGCATACCTGCTACGACCTTCAATCTCAATCAACTCGATAGAATGTTCATCCACCCAGAGTTCTTTCTACACCCTCACTAAAATATCCACTTCCGCCTTCACAACTTTTCAATTAAGACCGTGTTACAGCTAATAGCGGCAGAGCAGGCTCTGACATTCTCGGCACAGCATCAAAGTGATTATTAATTAAAACATACAACGGCAGTTGCTGTTCTTGTTATACTTCCTCCCTCATCCACCGTCATTTTTATCCATAAAATCGAATTTCCAATTAAAAAAAAAAAAAAAAAAACTACGGAATTTCAAACATAAGGACTCATTAAATTCTGTAATTCATTTTGAAAGGTCCTTCCTATCTACTCCATCCATACCCCCAAGGAAACATAAGACATTCACACACTCACCCGTAATACGCGTACCGGATGTGCGTGTACGGAAAAAGCACATTAAGACACGCTACTAAAACTTTATCGTTTCCTGTATTCAACACCAAGTCGCAGCAAGGAAAGGACCAAGATCGAGTACTTTGTTCGCCGGAGGAAAAAAAAAAAAAAACGAAGATTTTTTGATTAAATTTTCTACAAAACACGCATAAAATCGTTCGGCCTTCGAAACTTATACAAAAGTACCAACACAAAGGGATCTCAAGCTAGGGATATCTAAAATCCTAGTCCGCTTCTGTCAGATGTAAAGTGCCCCCGCAAGTGATACCATTGCCAGGCCTAGAAAGTTCACTAATTCACATCGTAGATACCTTTTAGCTGAATGTGTTTGCTAAATTTTATGGGCCGGGATTTTTATGACCCGTAATTTACGTTCTACTGATTAAGGTTTGCGCGCTCTCGTTGTATGTTTATATGCACATTCGGTCCGGAGGGCATCCCTCATTTCATTTGCCAGCGATAACAATCACCCCTCTGTGCCCCGTTTGCTGAACTTTAACTTTTCGCATCCCATCCTGACAAAATGTTGTTAAGAAATTCTCTCCCCTCAAGTACTTGACTTTAAATTGCTTTTCTTACCCCAGTCCTTTTTCACCTGGATACCGGATCCTATTTACTTTGGAAACTGCTATGAAAGTAAACACGACTCTCCACATCTCTACATATTATAATGGACCGCGTTGCTAACAATTGCTGCGTGGATTGTGCTGATGGCTGTTCTCATTGCTGTTGCTATGGTTGCTCCTCCGGCTGTCATCGCAATTGATCCTTTATCCTTTTAGTAAATGTTGTCCATTATTTCGCGTTCGTTTCAATGGATCTATTATGAAACCGTGGCTTCAATGGATTGAGGCAGCCATCAACAGCCACAAAACCACTGCCACACAATGAATTGCAAGGATAAGAATGGAAGGTGCGAAGGAAGTTAACCCGGTGTTCTTTCATAACAAAAAAGGACATTTTTCTACGATATTCTTCGAAGGATTGAGCAATTTTTTTTTTTCTTGTCTTTGCTTTATTCTTTCGCTTCTGTATTTATGTAGGAATGATGAATGATAAAATATACGCGTGTGCACATGTTGTTGTGTCTATTATAATACATGCCAAAAAGGAAGTTCTCAATCGGAGGAGTCCCTTTTATCCATGGTGAGATGGGAAATCGAAAAGTGCGGTTGCCACCAGTCAACGCGATATGAGATAATACAAATTTCCAAGAGTATCCTGTCAAAAGACCCAACTCTACCGTATGTGGGCGTATTTCCGTGTTTTTTTTTTTTTTTTTTTTTTCTTATCCCTATGGGTTATTTTTTCGCCTGTCGCCTATAAATCAAGACATAGGGGTCACAATAAATCATTCGTTTCCTTTCATATTATAATTCGGTTACATAATTTATCCCCACCACTGTTTGTCAAAGGACTTTTATAGTTGCCATGTTAATGTGATTTTCAGAGTCGAAAAATTCCGAGTTATGACAAATGACTGAGGGTTTGCAGTCAAACAGGGAAAGGAGGGTGTAAGTGTTGTAAGGAATCAACAGAAAATTGAGTTGAGTGGAAGGACACCCAGGGGAAAAAAGATGACTTGACGTATGAATTAAGAGTGATAGAAGTTGTTTTACGTGTCCCTCGTATCTCTTTGATCAATTTCATCTGTCAGTGCGATAAAAGTAAAAGGATGTGTGTTTATTTGAAGTGAATCTAAAGACCTGTTTCCCGTGGAATTAATAAATCAAGGAGTCTCTCTCTGCAAGCAATGCTACGGAAGTTTCTATTAAAAATTTGCTGAAGTTCATTTTGTTTTTTTTTTTTTTTAATAAATAAATGAATTCGACGAAAAAGGAAAAACCTAAATCGTGACGAACAAAAAACCGAGTCTGGACGAAATGAAAGAACTTTCTGTTAACTTACCTACTCAAGAGCGCTATAGTCCGGAATGGACCTGGGGCTAAAACAATATCTCCAACAGCGTTCAATTTCGCCCGCTAAGTTAGTTGAGGTGCTTCCTGGCGTAAGTTCCACTCCGGAATATGGTACATACATATGTTGTGAGTGAAGCATGGCCGAAGACCCGGAATTAACGATTCGTCGGCTTTTTTGGGTTTGTATGGGTCCCCTTGGAGCGTTTTGATGTGAATAGAAATCGCTTGGTTCATACAATATGTTGCCGCTTTGTGAGGTTACTCTGAAATTCGTGTACTCTCGTATCGAAAAACCAGCATCCACCAAGTTTCAACTGAGATACCGCCCGGAATTTACCAAAAATTCAACGAAAGACTTCAAAGCAGACATTGATCAACCATCTAACCACTTTCGAAATAGTTTAAGGATGCAAGCAAGAGAGCACCTCTAAGTTTAGTCTCAAGACTGCACTCCTTGAGTTTTTTTGAATCTTAGATCACGTTGAATTTGCAGAGAACCGCATTATTCTGATGTTCAGAGGATAACATCTCAGGATCTGAAATGTGAAAAAAAAATTCCACGGAAGGAAAGAATTGGAATGGATCACGCTAGGCTAGCAGCACGCATACTGGGTACTCTACATGAATGGAATACATCCACACGTCGCACACGTAAGAGAAGTTTAGTGCAGGATACACATACATATGTATTATTTGGAGAGATTTCGAACCAGACCACAGTGATGGGTCCCTTTTCGTCTCTCTTCCACGATCCATCTAGCCTGAGAGACTCTCCAGATTTCTACACAGTTCTTCTCTGGCTTTGATTTCACGTGTCAACGCTATCCTCGGCTTAGCAGAAATCTGGTTCAACTTTTGGGTTTCTACCCAGTAGCGCCCCAGGCCTCCCTTCTTCTGCTAGCTAATGCCGGACATTGTCACAACTTCCGTTTCGACTTCCTCCAGGCATAGTTCATAGGTGTCATCGTCCAGAAGACCCATTTTCTTTAAATAATGCGAACCAGACCATGATGATGGTACCCGAAATTTCCATAACCTGTAGAGAACGCTACCAACCATTTCAGTGCTCTTCGCTCCAAGCTTAGAACTTCTCCATGAGTGTTTAATAGCCCTACAACCTTCCACGGTTGACCACCTTCTCTGGGTTCCCCCTCGGCCCAGTTGTTAATCAGGTGCTTCACCATTCCTCCGCCAAAACAAGGGTCAACCTCGGAGTTTTCTGGTCTGGAACCATTGCAGTTAATTGCTTTTCATTGCCCTCAGTCCCTACGTGCCCTCTCACCCAGAGCAGCGTCACCTCATTTCGAGATGAGCAGTCATTGATTTTATGACCACATTCCATCGCCAGGGATGTATTCATATCTTTTTCCTCCACGCGGCTAGTCACGGATTGATTGTCCAGTGCTATAGTAATAATTTTACCAACAACTTGAAGGCCTTCTATCATGCGATCCAACGCGTGTGACAGAGCAATTATCTCGGCTTAATAGACTGAGGTATATTTCCTCAGACAGGCTATTTCTAGTTCTTCTGAAAAGATACCTGTCCCCGCTCCGCCATCCATCATGGACCCATTCGTAAAGATGGTTATATCACCAATTTTCTTTTTCGGAGGTGTTCCATCCCCGATAAGAGTTTTATGATACCTTCCGGCAACACTCACTTTCTTCATTCCGTCCATGGGCATATCAACTCCCTACTCTCATTTTTCACGAGATCCAGGATATTCCTATGGCCATAGATGGTACCGGTCCAGTGCCAGTTGTTATCCCGGTGCAGACGAAGTGCCATCGATACCGCCGTTTTCTTAATAAATAAGTCCAGCGGCAGAAGGTGTAGGACCACTTCCATTGCGCATGTTGGGTTCGTTCATATTACACCGACGATTCCTAAACATGCCAGACGTTGGACCCTATCTAAATGCGTGTTTACAGTTTTCTGGGACGTTTCTTGCCATCGTATAACTGACGCATATGTGATAAATCAGCCTACCCACTTTTGTACACATACCCGTTTGGACTGACGAAGCACCCTTTTCGCCTTTTGGATCTTCTCTTAAACATGAAAGTTCCGAGTTAGTCCAGCATCTAGGTATAATCCCAGATACTTAACCTTCGTAGTCATCTTTAGTTCCAATCCAAAAAGTGCCCAAAAGGGCTCAACTTCTAGGTCTCTTGTGGAAGTGATTAGATCTGTCGTTTCCGCATTAATGGAGAGTCCTTTAATGCAGAGTGCACCGCTCCACCACTAAGAGTGCATTCTCATGGTAGGTATCTGCTATGACGTTCATAAATTTGCCTCTTGCCATTATTGCTATGTCATCGGCATATTTTACAGTATGGGTGATAATATACCTCCCTGCGAGCAACCTCTGCGAGTCCTTCCTCTAGCTCTTGAAGTCCCGTTCCATGAATATTTACCGCCCTATTTTCAGCATATTGTCCACCCATCTCACCACCTATGGGTTAACTCCGCGTTCTTCTTAGGCTACTCTCAGACTTCCGAAACACATTTTACCTTAGGCACTTTCAATGTCCTTTATTGTGGTCATTGCAATGTCTGTCTGCAGCATATGTATATCTCCTTTTCCAACCTGGTGCAGTGCGGTTTCCGTAGATTTGCCAGCTCTGTATACATGTTGCCTACTATTCAAAGGACACGTTTTCAGTGCCGTTCTCTCTATATGGTCCACCAGAAGTCTTTCCATGGTTTTCAACAGAAATGATGTTAAGCTGACCGGTCTGAAGGACTTCGCTTTGGTATAATTTTTTTTCTGGTTTTGGAAGAAACTCTACATTTGTTTCTCTCCATGTTACCGGTAGCTTAGTGCAGGAGATATCACAATGATCTCTATCATAGACAACGAAGGTGCGATTCACATAAGGCGAGAAAGCATATGTCCTCTCGTAGAGAAGTATTCAAAACTGCATAGTTCTTCAGTGGTTCTAGGGAAACAGCAGTGTTGGTATTTAGAAAAAGGAATTTCCTCACAACTACTCCTATTTGGTTCCTTATGTCAGTCAAAATAAGTACAGTAACTCTGGGACAGGACTTACGATAGGCGAGCCGTTGTTGAAAAGCTTGCTTGCTTAGGCTTTCTTAGCAGCTTATTAAACGCTATTAGTCCGCTTTTCTATTGGCATCCATCGCCATTTTTCTTGGCTTTATTAAGTCCATCTACAGCTTTTGAGGTACCATTAAAGTTTATAGCTCACAGCAGTATTTTTGTGAAGCCCTTAGAGAGAAGACATGAGCTGAATCCAGACATGGATATAGTCTGCATATAATAGATTGCAAGGCCCCATGGAAAAGTCTTGGACCCATAAAAAATCCAAGTTACATTAATAAACGATCACCGATTGTAGAAAGTTTAATTTATTGGAAGTAACGCGCCCACGCTCAACCAAAATGGTATGATGTCAGAAGCAGCTTTAAAAACATGTGGGATTGTTTTTGGAAAAGTAAAAAAGTATCTACGGTAGCGATAGCGAGTTCGAAACTCAAAACTTCAAAATTCTAACCAAAAACTCCTTGGCTACATGAAATGTTAACTTCCAAGAAGCCATCGAAAAAGGGTCTCAATGTCGCGCATTTAAAAGTTCAACGCTGCGTAATTTTTCTTAAAAGATTCTGAAAATTCCTCGTATCTTAAGGAGAAAATACTTCTTGAATACATGCATGGCATTTATATTCGACGAAGGTGATTACATAGATTTTAAAAAGTTGAAGGAAAAGCGAGGAAAGAACGATAAAACCTGTTAATTACGACCTCATTAAAATAGACATACTACGATTTAAAATGCGCTCCTCATCGGAGGAGCTGACGATGTTATGCACGTAATTAAATTTAGTTTTTCCTTGAAGTGTAGGCTCTTTGAATTTTCAATTAATTACAATTTAATTATTTTCGTATAAATGTGCTTATTCGACGAAATTGTGGAATTAATTAAACGTTGGCGGTGTGGAACCTGCGATTAATTATACCATTGCTGTAGAATGGCGCAGTAAACGTTTAATTCTTCCATCCAAAATGACAGGAAAATAACTCACTTCTTGTCATGTTGGAGAGAAGGACTTTAACATTTTGGCTTAAAGAGTCCCCACAGCCAAGGTTAAGACCATCACCAGTTCCAGTGGGAAAGTGCGTAAAACGTGCACACGTTTCATTCAAATCGAATTAACCCTAAATCCTTCTCGCACACTGATTTAAATCTAAGGAGCTATCAAATGGAATGTTTCCTTACATTTCAGTCCGGAAGACGCGTAGATTTCGATCAATGTAATCAACATCCAGACCATATGATGCCCGCACAGAGATATACAAACTTATATTGACAATCTGCTCAGTCGCAAGGCAATCACACAAATCGCACGAAATATGCGAACTCAGCCCGTTGTCTTTACCGACCGACATGTGGGATTCCTTGAATGACATGGTTTTCGGATTTTTAGCCTCAATTCCAATGCCACCCCATCATACATCCTTCTGCATAGGTGGCATTGGCATGAATTTTATGGCAACACATTCGTTTCATAAGGACCAGCAGCATTTCAGCACACACAACACAATCTCCTCATTCTCATTCATTTTCGGGTCAAGTACATCCTCCTTCGTGTGTGCGATGCGGGAGTAAGGGAGTGACGACCGACACAATACCTATAACTCGTGGTCTTTGTTGCGCTACAGCCCCTGAAGGCGAAGAATATACCGACACCGAGTTGCGGTGAGTGGGCGAACGTGGAAGGATAACACTGGCAACTGTTGAAATATCTCCTCCTCCTCCTCCTCCTCTTGGGTGGGAGAAGAAAAACGAAGAGTATTGCAGCATCGTGGTTCCACAGATACACATGTTGGCTGTGTATGTTTTCAACCTCAAAACAAAACGTTTTCGAGTACTCCAAGGGGGTGAGTCTTCTTCTATTTTTTGCTTCATGCTTACAATCGATATTACTGACGCAGTTAGTTAGCTTTCGATGATAAAGTCAGTGAAACTGATGGCGAGTTCTCTGCAGCGAAAAAATAAAAAAAATTAAAATGTATCTGTTGGCGTTGTTGCACTACACCACAGAATGCAAATCAATTCGATGACCGATATTGCTTCTCACCACAGAGAAAATCATCCTTCTCGAACGACAAGGATCACAACGAACTTGAAATAATGAATAAAGCGGTCTTGCATAATTGCGGCGATGAGCACAGACATTGTGTGGTAAGTGCAATTGAATCTGAGTGAATGTCTGTATTTGTGTGGTGGTGAGTTGCAGATAACCGAAGAGTGACAGGAATAAAGTGAAGTGAAGTCTGTTTCGGGAGGCATTTAAAGTTGGGAAAATGTGTGAATTCTACGGACCGCAGATGTGGGTGTGACTGTGGTGTGATGGACCGATGGAAAATCTATCAAAGAAGTCTTGAACTGTATTTAGTCAGAATTGCCTTTTTGGTGCAGTGATTGGAGCAACTTAGATTTTATTCTCTTGGCTGTTGATTGGTGTCCCAAGGTGGTGTGGCTTAAAATTGCAGGCAGTGCTATGTTTTTTTCCAGGAAAAACCACCAAAGTCTGCTAAGTATGGGCTCTGTAGTGGCTTTTGGAGATTTTCATACTGTATTAGGAACCGTTATATCTGGCCCCTACCCTAAATGCAAAACATACAAAGAGAGGCATCTATCGGCATTGCTTCTGCTCTGGAAATATTTTCTATGTGCCCGAGTTATCTGCGAACTAGAGGAACATTCTATAAATGCTCACCTCAAAAAGGATGCCGGACAGAATACAGAAATTACACAATACAGACAAGCGGACAAGGGTAAGTGTACTGCTATACAGCACCTATTATTAAACGAGTCTTTTTTTTTTTTTTTTTTAAAGTCGTGGGGGTACATGAGGCTCAAGTGAAAGCCTAATAAGCTCGGCGACCTGAAGGGATCTTTTGTGCTATCCCCTGAAAGTTGCTATGTTATATTTGTCTTAGCTGAAATCTAGTTCATTAATGAAACTATAGATAGTTTGAGCTAAAGAAGATGTGACATCAGATGGTGATGTGAAGCCTTTGTGTGTTTGAGCCTAAGCCGTGCTATGGGCGGGCATTCACACAGAATATGTTGGGCTGTTTCGGTGTCTTCAAGGCAGAGACGGCATATGTCCGATTGGTCATGGCCCATTGAGAGAGCAATGTCCAGTAAGGAAGTCAGTTATGGTCTTAGCCTTGTGTTTGCTAATTGAGAGAATGTCTCTACATCTTTTTGAGAAATTTATAAATTTCTTGGCGTGTCGTAAGCCACTTTGCGAGTTCCAGAATGAGAGCACTTCTATTCGTTCCCATAGGTTAAGCTCTATCTTTATCTGGTTAGTTGGTAAACCACAAAAGGGTTCAGGTCCCGTAAACGGCGATTGAGCACCTAGTCTGGCAAGTATATCAGCAGATTCGTTGCCAAGGATGCCCCTAGGTCCAGGGACCCACACAAGAGTAATTTTATTGTGTGCAGCAAGCTGCAGGAGTAGACTCAAAATTGAAGGATGTTAGAGCTTTAAGAGCTGCTTGGCTGTCTGACATTATATTTATTTGTGATCTACGGAGGTTTCGTCTGATGCATTCTCTGGCACATAGCTCGATTGCATAGACCTCTGCTTGAAAGATAGTAGTAAATTGTCCAAGTGAAGTGGAGAGTTTCTAGTTAGGACCAAAAACACCAGCTCCAACCCCATTTGACATTTTTGAACCGTCAGTGTACCAATCAATTGAAGATGTGGTATGAGGGTTCAGAGGGTAGTCCCAAAACCTGCGGTCCGGTATAATGACTTTGAAAGGGTGATTCTTTTTGGGGATTCTTTTTGGCATGAAATCCGAGGAGCAGATCGCTGGCGACGATAGTAGCGGGATGTCCTTCAGGATTTTCAGATGAGTCCAGTGGATTATTTTAGAATTTAATCCCCATCTCTTACCGAAAAACCTTAAGCAGGCCCAGAAGGCTCTTGTCGCCTTTTCAATGGTTCTATCTACATGAGGTTTCCAGTTTAGTTTCTGGTCTAGAGTTATCCCAAGATATTTTGTTTCTTTAGAGAAATTTCTTTGTACATTACGTAGTGATAGTGTGCGGAGATTTAAGGATCTTCTTCTGGTGAAGGGAATGATTACGGTTTTATCAGGGTTAACCGTTAATCCCTCTGTCTGACAGCAATTACTAACTTTGTTAAGGGCATGTTGCATCCGATCGCAGATGTTGGTTTCTTTCTTGCCTTGTCAGCATAGCCTTGGGTGAGAAATCCGCAGTTATTGAGGTCGTTTAGGATTTCGTCCACAACAATGGACCAGAGCAGGGGAGTTAAAAATCCTCCTTGGGGACAACCTTTAGTGGTTTTAGCGGATATCGAAAATTGTCCAAGTTTGGCAGAAATAATCCTGCTACTGAGCATGGAGCATATCCAGCTGGTGGTTTGCGGGTCAATGCCTTTAGTATCAGCAGCATCTTTGATGGATTGAAACGTCGTATTATCGAAGGCACCCGAGATGCCTAGAAAAGAGCAGAGGGCGATATCCTTCTCTAACAGAGTTTCTTCAATCGTGCTGACTAGATGGTGTAATGCCGAGTCAGTTCAACGTTGGAAGTGGTCACAGGAGCAAGACGGGTTTTTAAATATCATGTGCCCTTTACAACCGATACGGATAATTCTGAACATAATCGGCCAAAGGGTGACTCGGCTTTCATAATGCTTTTCAGGTCCTTGTTGTAGAATATCGGCAAGGACAAGTATCACCAAGGGCAACAGATTTGCAAGACTTGTGTCTCTTTTAATTGAAGACGGATGTTAAGAGTTATCCCCAACAGCGACGCATGGACACAATGATATAAATTCTCATTTGACTGAAATGTTGACACGTAATTGATGTCTTAGGGCCTACCACAGGCGTGGTCATCACAAAAGTCCCTTTTGCAAAAGAGGAGCGGAATCTACCGCCCGCGATACGGAGTTAAGTAACATCTTTTGAAGGAGACTCTGGGTGTGGATTTAAGCAAGCAGACATGGAATTTGGTTACAGCGCATTAAATGACGTTATTGCAACCATTCTGAAGGAATTACGTCAATGAAATGCAGTACAGAGGCATGCAAATAAAGGGTCTTTCATTAAGCGCTTCCTGTCTTTAAATTTAAATAAAATTAAGTGTGTGTGAGATATCATCGAAATTTTTAATTCGATTGAAAGGCCTATCGATGCCATTATGTCCAATTTTCCATGACTCTGGCGCATAAATCAGGCTGAATTTGACCGATGGCATGGGTTATGTTGGCTTTGATGGCCGCTGTGGTTTGTGGCTTATTCGCATAGACCTGCGACTTCAGAAAACCCCACAAGATAAAATGTAACGGGGTCAAATCACACGATCTCGTTGGCCAGTTCACATCACCCCCACCTGAGATGACCATGCCCTCGAACCGCTCGTGCAGAATTTCCAATGTGGCGTGAGCTTTGTGGCACGTAGCGCAATGCTGTTGAAACCACATGTCGTTGGTGTCCATATGATCCAATTTAGGCCAAAATAAGTTGGTAATCATCGACCTATAGCGCTCGCCGTTGACGGTGATGGCCTGGCCAACGTCGTTCTCAAAGAAATATGGACCGATGACGCCGCCAGCCCAAAATCCACACCTAACAGTGACTTTTTCGGGATGCATTGGACGCTCTTGGATCTCATGTGGATTGGTATCGTCCCATATTCGACAATTTTGTTTGTTGACGTACCCATTCATCCAGAAATGGGCCTCATCGCTGAAGATGATTTTTCGATGAAAATTAGGGTCAGTTCCCGCTGAAGTCCCCCTCACGATAAAATGCTTAACAGCAATCCCGCGAGGGCGAGAACTACAGGGCAAATCCAAAGAGGTAGGCTCAAAACTACGTGGAACAGGACGGTGGAAAGTATTCTAGAACCTCGAACAAGGCAATAGCAAGTGATAGAAGCAAATGGAAGAAGTAGCTGATAAGAAGGCGGAAAGCAGAAGGAACCTCGCAACCACAGGGTAGAAGATGATGGATTACGATGATGATGATACAAGTTGGCGTGTTAACTATTTATCTGTTGAGCCTCATTCATACTACAGTAACTGAAGATGCCTGACACCATTAAGCAGGTTACAAATCATGATCGACTAAGCAAAATTTTACAAATATCTGTCCAACTTTCCCAAAAGGATTTTACTCACCAAACTTCGGTACCATTACCAAAATTAATTTGAATTCCAAAGTCGAGACCATGGTACTTGTTTATTTTACTCCAGGTTAAACGTACGGCAAAGCAAACAGTTGCACTCCTGCAAATTTCAATCAACTGTTTTGGTCAGAATAAATTTCAACATCGATATGTGCTGACTTAAAAATGAATTACTTTTCACTCAACAGGGCTGAATTTGATTAAGAGTATAAATTTGGTCACCAGAAAGGTTTTGTAGTTCATATTGATATCACTGCATTCTGAATTGCAGAACAAATATGCCAGCAACGGTAAAATCAACAGCGACTTCCACTGTAGTTTGAGTAGTCCCATAGACGGAGTGATTAATTTTTTTGGGCTAACACCGATGCTATAAATATTTCCCGCAGAGGTAGTGCAATATCGTGGTCAAACAAAGAATTTTTTTTAAGTTTAATTCAACTTAAGTCAGATAAAACAAAAAAATTGGTAAATTTCCAAAGCGCATGAAGAAATGACAGCTTGTGTAGGTTAGGTTAGGTTAGGTAGGGTGTGTGATGGATAGAACACATCACGTTCACTCGGAGACCTAATGGTCCATTGTGAATCCCCTTTTTAGAGTGTTGGTGGAAGGTAACCCGGGGTAAAACCTGTCTAAATTGTGGCGTTTGACACCAGTTGCTGCTTTTTAAGAAGTGTAGGAGATTCTGTATCTGGACTATTGCTACCTCTGCGATGCTTGCGAAGAACCTGGATCCTAGAGTACGTAGGCGTCGTTCTTGCAAGGCGGGGCAATGGCATAGCAGATTTCGGATCGATTCCACTTCCTCCTCGTCACCGCAGCTCCTGCATAAATCGTTCGACTCTATGTTCCATTTGCTGAGCCTAGCTCCGATGGCGCAGTGTCCTGTGTTTACTCCCGTTAACATGCGGATGGAGGATCGGTCTAGTTCCAAAAGGAACTTTGTTTCTCTTTTATTGAATTTCGGCCATTGTTTACGAGAGGTGGCACAGTCCTCTCTGGATAACCAGGAGGAGTTAGCCTCTTTCTCTATTATGGCGTCAATGATGTTATACAACCTACCAATCTGTGGTAGTATGGATGTGTCAGCTGTACTGATGTTCATTTCTGACCCCCTTCTTGCCAAGGCGCCGGCTTTTTCTTTCCCTTCTACTATGTCCAGGAACCCAGCAGAGCATGATCGAATGGTGCCTTATGTTGATCAGTGCTTCGCGACATTTCTTAACCGCCTTTGATTAGATTGTATTCGATTTAATCGATTTAAGGGCTGCCTGACGGTCAACGAAAATAGTTATATCCGACGGAGGGAGGTGACTAGGATTTCAGGTTGTGTATAAATAAACTAAAATAAAACACGAGCCATTAGCTGCTCATTTTGCAATCAATGAGTGATGTCAAACCTTTCGATCTAAAAGAGGAAAAACGAATTCTAACTCCGAGCTCCAAGAATCCTTTTCTTCATGAGTAATATTGACCACTTTTGTTTGCGGAACTGTGAATGGAATATTCGATCTATATACTTTCCTTGTAAAGCTGAAAGGTTAAAATCTATGAGTTCAAATTGGCACCCCCAGGGTTCCCAATAGTTGAAGGTGGATAACCATTCTACAGTGTCCTCAAACAAATTAAACCTGTCTTTAGGGGCACAATGCTGCCCCTGTCGGCAAGACAATTTTGAATACATTCTTTGTGAATACATATCTGTTTCTTATCTAAGCTAAGATAGTGTATCTAACAGAGTAATACTTACGTATTCTCGAAGGACGGTGATAGGTATCATTGGCTGTTAGTACTTTTCAAGACGCAGTAGCAGCAGCTAGGTAGAGTTAAGCCAGAGTCAAGGATTATCTTTGCCTTGGCTTCTGTTCCTATACTCATCTGAATTGATATATTCACGCTCCTACTGTATGGTGAATGATGTCATCCAGAGTAACAGACTCGATCTGTTTTCTGTTCCTGATTTGTATATCAAACGAAATTTGATTTCATAACGAAAGGGCATTCAATAACGCTTAAGAAGATTTGATTAATATCGTTGAGATCGTATAAACAACCAATTTCATATCTTAAAGTTCGCGGTCTCCCTTAAAAGCCTGTGCAAGTGTTGTAGAAATAAAGAAAATATTTGAACGGATTCTTTAAGATCTTATAAGGACAAATACAAAAGATCACAGAGTCCTGTGTAAAAGTGATCTGAAATATAAACGAGAACACCATACCACAACCACTTCCGATCAATCGTGGGCCGCATCAGGGTTGCGTCTTTAGCTTTATTCGTTTTAATGTGGATTTAGGTTAAATCTGATAACGATTATCCGCCAGGCCGCTAAAATCGATTATCGAAGACAATATCGGTGGTAAAGTAACGACTGTGTACATTGATAGGCAAGCAGGCATTAATGCTTTAGACTCCGCTGTAACTAAAAGAAGCCTTGAAGGACTCATCCAAGATGCCATCCAATATCAACAATCAATGTGGGGAAACCCTATGGAAGTGCTAATCCAGAGCTACATTCCAGTTTTAAAATTAAACAATTTTAATGACGAAAAACCTTTAGTAAGACAAAGTCAAGCTGGACCTACCTGCCTACCTACCTGGTAAAAGTCTTGTTACCGGTCTACAACCCGAAGGGGTCGCTCTCTCAAGCCAATGATGCTAAACACGACAGATACACCCGAACCATCTCCCATTTCAACATTATGAACATCCATGTTCAATAGTGAAGTTCAATAGATCGAAGGTCGACGAGTAGGTAGCGTAGTAGCTGGGCCATTGCAAGGATTCGCTTAGATGGATGGTCGTGTTGCCAGCCATCTGTTGGCAACCTATGTATATAAATATATCATAATGACCAGATGCAACAGCAGAAGACGTGGTTCTTACTACATCGCTAATGCACCCACATATGTACAAGCCCATGCAGGCAGTACTGCTTATTGAGTGAAGTTTACGGCTCCATTGAGACCTGAGCACCAAAAGTAAGGGAAATTTATAATTCCTCGTAAAGAGGACAAGTTCGGTTTTGTGAGGGACCCATCTCGTGAGCAGAACGAGAGTACGTATATTGGAGGATTTCGTTAAGAGTATGCAGCTAGCTAGAGGACTAAAGTTAATTAATTAAGTCTGGAAGACAGTTTGAGATGCAAAAGCATTCTTGCCTAGGAAGCTTTAGGTTAGGTTAGGTATGTGGGCTGGCGGGGAGAAGTTCTCCAAGCCGCACTCAGGTAAATGCTCACCCATTGTGTTACCCATTGGGGAAAAATAATTCGTCCCTTACCCTAAGTCTATTATATATACGTATATAAACAACTTAATTTCTAATTTACCTGTTTTGTGGTCCTTCACATACAAACCATCTTGTAGATTTGATGAATTTCATCAGAGCTTCCGTTGGCGTGCTGGAGAGTTCCTCCAGGTTATTAAAGAAGTGTCTCCCCAGGAACTTGTATCTAGAATGTTGGAGGCCGGGGTAGTGTCATCGGAAGTGGGTTGTATTCTTAATCGCTTCCTCATCGCCACAGCCTGTGCAGAGCTCCTCTCCTGTCAAGCGCAGTTTTTTCATATGATACCGTAGACGGTAGTGCCCTGTGATGATACTCACGAGGGTGGAAATGGATTTCCGGTCTTTCCGAACAGGTCTCTCCATAGTGGGCCATAGTTTCCTTGTGATAACGCAGGTTTCTATGGAGTTCCACCTGCAGTTTGCCTATCTCATGTCTTTTTTCCCCTGCTTCAAGCTTAAGTGTACAAGGCGGGATTCTCACGGATGGGTCTGTCAATTCGGTGGTCGATTGCAGCCCATTGCTAACTTATCAGCCTTCTCGTCGCCTGGTATTCCTTTATGACCAGGAACCCAGCAGAGTACGACCTTATGCTGCGTGCCAAGAGCCTTAAATTCTTCGCGACAGCACATCACAAGCTTCGATTTTATCTCAACGGCAGTAATTGCTTTAATAGCAGCCTCGCTGTCAATAAAAACGGTGATACCTTCAGGAGGTATTGCCCTTACCGCAGACTCACGGACTGCTGTTGTCACTGCCAGGACCTCCGCTTGGAAAACGCTGCTATGGTTTGGGAGTCGAATTGATCGTGCTATTCCAGCGATTCGGAGAAAATGCCAGAACCAACGCCAGTGTCCATTTTGGAGCCGTCTGTGTACACAGATATGGATTGCGCATTCGGTAAGTGGTCATTCGGTAACGGCCTCGTGAAGAAATATGGCGTAATGTAGTCCATGATAGGTACATGGCCAATGTAGTTTTGTAGGATCGTTGAGTGACCCACAGTATTTCTTTTCCAGTTTTCAGACGGGCTTATTCTTAGGGCGCTCATGGCTGCCTGTGACTGCAGAAAGATATCTAGCGGTAGCAGGTTGAGGATCGCCTCAAGACCAGCTGTTGGTGTTGTTCTCATGGCACTGGTGGTGCCGATGCACGCTAGTCTTTGTACCTCCGTGAGGGCTTTTAGGTTAGTGGGTTTTTCGGCTGCCTGCCACCACACTAGGCTGCCATAAGCCAGTGTAGGTCTTATAATAGCTGTATACATCCACGGTAAATGGGCCGCAGATTGTTCCAAAAATTCGGCTGCAGGAGTAGAAGGCTATTATTTCCTTTTTAATTTTTTCATTTATATTCAATTTCCAGTTTAGTTTCTTATCAACCACTATCTGAGGTTGTGAGGCAGGTGTCTCCGGTAGAGGGTGCGATGCCCAGGTGTCTAGGGTCTTCAGTGCTCCATCTATTAATTCACTAAGGGTAGAGACGTATTTACCTGTTGCCATCACAACAACGAAGCTTTAACTTAAAGTTTTATTTCCCTTACCGATTTCCAGGGTACTAATAAATGAGTACAATGAAATCAACTGGGGGTCTACTCGAGTATTGACATGCATACAACCATATCCTTTACCAGGGTACTGAACAGCTATATCCTTTTGACAACTCTTTCTGATTAATACACCCGCCGCGCGAATTAGAGAACAACCGGCATATTTCAGATTCCTTCGTGTTTCTTTCTCTATTCGATTCGCTTTTGTTCATAGATTTCTATAGTCAATGCTTTCAGATGTCAAGAGCAGGCATATATACGTACGTACACTCTTCCACACGAGCAAGTTTTGTGTAAATACACTCCTTCGGGCACCCCTATCGAAAATACTTACGAGTATATTTCAAAGAGATGGTGTTATGACATCGACGTAAATTACTTTTACACGTGTCTTGTCAAATTCGCACGTAACTGTGAGAAAAACTTTTACATGTCTAAAGAGTTATGTTACACCTTTCATGTTCGTATGTAATCTGAAGTATACTCAATTTTTTAACACGTAACCAATTTTGAAGACAGAAAAACGAATTGTAACTCAATATTTCAGATTTCATAGAAAGTACGTGTTTGTTATTCATTTTCGGATAATGAATGAGGAATAGGGAGACGGTTGTGGATCTAGAAACTAAATCATTAATGGACCATGAGGAGATGTCAACATCATCAAAACCAGGTGCCACAGAAGATGTTTTTTTTTTGTTATTAAAGGTTGACTTTGTGCAAATAATCGTCGGGGAGAAGTGCTGGAAGTGAAACTTGTCGTGTTGGTTATGAATTACATGCCAAATGAATGAAAGAAAACCTTGCAGTAGAGTCACAGTCGGTACTGGGAATATGGAAAAACTTTTTCTGCAGACTGTATAACGGCGATTAAGACCAATATACCGCTGTCAGGCAGAATGCACCATTCAACATAAGCGATGATAGCCAAGACTTCCGTCCACCTGACCAAAACGAAGTGAGGATAGCGATATCCAAGCGTAAATCCAATAAAGCTGCTGGTCCTGATGGCCTACCGGCCGAGTTCAGAGCATGCACCAACTTGAATTGATCAGACGAGTGTACGCCTGATGAATGGAATCTCAGCATCGTTTGCCCGATCCACAAGAAAAGAAACCCCCTCAACTGCTCTAACTACATAGGCATCATCCTCCTCAACATCGCGGATAAGATCTTATCTGTCATATTGTGTGAACGCCTGAAACCCTTCGTCAACAACCTGATTGGGCCCCCTATCAGTGTGGTTTCAGGCCAGGAAAGTCCACAATCGATAAAATTTTCACACTCCGGCAGAGACTGAAAAACCTCAAATTGATACTCACCATCTTTCTATCAATTTTAAGGCCGCATATGACAGCATTTATAGCAGAGCTTTACAGGGCCATGTCTGTTTTTGGCCTTTTCTTTGGGCTGAGTAGGCAATTGAGTAGTGAGATCTTATTTTGAACTTTATGGCGCTGAAGCATGGACTCTGTCGGAGTGAAGATTTTCGAAAGAAAAATTCTTCGTTGACGGGCTTTGGAGAAGAAGATTCAACGACAAAATTTACGACATGTACAGCGAGATCGACCTAGTTAAAAACTGCGCATCAGTCGCTTGAGATAGCTAGGACATGTAGAGCGAATGGACACCAATGCTCCGGCCCGCAGAGTCGTCGAATCTAACCCAGAGGGACAACGCAGTAGAGGACGAACTAACCTGAGGTGAGGCGCACAAGTAGAAGGGCACCTCAACCAACTTGGAGTGCGCAACTGAAGCAGTTAGCGAAGGACCAGGCTAACTGGAGAGGATTGTTGGTTGAGGCCCAGGAGGCCCGAACTGTAGCACCAGCTAAGTAAGTAAGTCAGTGAAATGTTCTCCAAAATGCCACCACCCCGCAACAAATGTAAATGGCCGTTGGTGCACCTTTGTTTAAGCTGCCACCTACTGCCAGAATAGGCTTTGTGGTATAATGAAGAGTAGATACACAGAGAAGGCTTAATTGTAAACGTAGCTCCTGTAGCGGATCAAAATACATGTAAAGGGAGAGACGAAAATATTTTGCAAGATAAAAAGGATACAAGCTTGCTTTCCAGAGCGAAGAACCCCGCTATGGAAATAGGGTGCACATGATCTACAAAATGGGTTAAGCTTGGTTGTTCTTAATTGTACATATTCCTGCAGCTGTTAAATGCGCAACAGATACCTAGAGGGATAAGCCATAAACCACTGCAATTTTACTCGATGCCGGAAGACTGTATAGGTTCCACATGGCGCAGTGGCGTTGCTCTCTACAGTAAACATGCATTCGATGGAGACTGGTACAGAATCTAAGTCCGTTAATACGAAAAGAATGGAACAGTTTCTCCAGGAGAGACCAGTTCAAATTGTTGGTGATTGTGTGTCTTCAGTTACTTTCGACGTAAATGATTGTGTGCCCCAAGATTTTTCGCTTTACCGACCACTGCAATCTTATAGCACGTTGCTTTCATGTTTTTAGTGTGACAGTCAACTGTGATGTAGAATATCAAAGCCACTGATTTAGTATTAAAAAATCAGCATCCATTAAGTTGAGCAAAAATATACTGCACGTGACACAGCTTCTACTTTTATACAAGGTGGCACAAAATTAATCATTAATCATCCTATCGGAAAATGTTATAATTTTGCAAATGGCGGCGTACGTCAATCATATTTGACATTTGGGAACTAGACATCTGCAGTATGCAAACAGACAAGCAATGGAGCGCTATACTCCGCAAGAGCGTGGAAAAATTGTGTCGATTTTTTTGAATAATAATCGCTCGGTGGTGTTAGCGCAGCGTGAATTTCGGCGTCGATTTCCTAATCGTGTCGCGCCAACTGGGCAAACATTCTGGCACTTAGCTACTCGACTCGAACAGACTGGAACCACAGGAGGAGACCATGCAGTTCGTGGCCGCCACCGGACTGGTCGTTCGGCCGAGAATTTCGCGGCTGTGGCTACCGATGTCGCTGAGGACGAAGAAACATCAGCCAGACGACGGGCCGCGCAATTGGGCATCACCAGTAGTACAAAACAAAATTTGGACTAGAGCTTGAACATTGTTCTCACTTGTGAAACAAGTCCTGAAACTTTAATGAAATGCACTCACTCTACAGTATCCAGAATCAGGCCAAGCCGTCAGATGTATTCAAGACTCAAAGATTGGCAAAGTGTAGGTGATTAGCTGACTCATGTCTATACTAAGGTAAATAGGTCGACATTCCAGAGTATTGAATAGAGGGAGAGCGAGGAGAAAATGAGCTGTTCAACCAAGGCTTAAACCCGGTTTTAGAAAGGTTCTCAGTATACCAGTAGGACTGAGATATGCTATTTTTTGTTGTCCTTTCAGTAGCTCTGAAATATATGTATCTATGTCTCCTAGTAAAGAGGATTAATAAGGATTATTTTGCGGGGAACAATAGCAGTTTATGGATAAGTGTCAACGTGTAAGTATCTGATCATTACAACGTGTAAGTATCTGAATTTATAAAAACAATCATATTCTAGCGTACGGGTGTAAGCATACTTTCTTTGAAAGTTCCCCAGTATAGAGAGGAACGAAGTATCCACAGCAACACTTCTTACATTACATGGTCTTTGCTAATAGCTAAGAAAGCAGCTGCTTAGTTCTATCAAGAGGGTCTAAGGCGATACTTAATAAAGCCCTAAGAAGTTCTAGAGTCCTGCTCTATGGTGCAGAAGTAAGGACTTAATCTAAATCAGACAATATTCTCATCAAAACCCAAGCAGTCCAAGCTGGGTTGATTTGAAGTGCATAAAGAGCAGTGCTCCGACCCGACGAGTCTTTGAATTCATCCCAGGGAAACTGCAAAGAGGATGTGTAAGTACATGTTATTTTGAAAGGGGCTGCCTCAATCAAATGCTGAAGTTGGCAAAAATGTATGCTAAGGAGCTTCCTAATTAGGAGAAAAGAAAGGATATTTAAGATAGACGTAGAATGGGATGAGGAGGAATTCACCAAGGAAATTCGTACTATTAGCTAAACAGTAACCTTTAAGTACATACGCAGTTGAAACTCTGTCTGATTATCAATCTTAGAATATCCACGGGGCTTTTGAGCCTTTATAAATCTATAGACATTGCAAGTGCCCTCTAGGCTCCATCAATTGAAAACACAATTATATAGGTAACAAATGAACGACTATATATGCCCTATAGGATCATTATCGTGAAAGATGATCCCTCCCCAGTCCACGACATTAAACGTAGGCAATGCCAAAATTAGCATTGAAATTGAAAACCATTCCATCAGTCAGCAAGCACACGCAATCTCCCTTTGGCAGGTACCTTGGAATTCCACATAATTGATTATCACAAAGTTAACATCTCTTTCATTCGTTTATATAAAAAAAAAAATTAAAATAAAATTAATCACAGAAAAAAAAAAGACAAATGAAATCAATTCCACTTGAATTAATGACCGGACACAACGAGGACGATCCTTTCGTAGTAATTCAAACGGAAAAATTGAAAAGAAAAAAAAATTTTTTTTTTCATTAAAAGTCATCGAAAGGAGACAGAGAAGTACCATGGAATGATGAGTAACTGAAGTCGATAAGATATACCGACGTGTCATCGTAAACTAAGAGGGGCAACACAGACCTTTCAATTGTAATATTTACACACAGCTTTCGATAACAGCTTACATTACCTATGCATCTCAACACAGTTGAAATGTAATGCGAATTATGTATGTATGTGTGATGTTTCAGGAATCAATTTCAATTGCGTCGGAGGATGAGTTTTTTTTCTCTCTCTTTGACTACAAACGAAAGTGCGTACAGAATGATGTTGTCTATTTTTCTAGCATAGTTTGTAATGCACAGACAACGATGATTGGAAAGTGCAATTACTCTTTTGCAGAAAACTGCGAAGAGGCACATAATTAGAATTCTCTGCTTTTGTTTTGCTTTTAATCTGTAAGGTGGGGTATTGACTTATAGTCTATGTTCCGACGTTGGGCGCCAATTTAACAAAAGAGAGAAAGTTGAAATTGCAAAATCTTAACGTATAGTCTCCCCTTTACTAAGATTATAAGAATGAGATTGATGATATGCTTAACGAAGCAGCAAAGCCGTATCAGAGATAGTGTAGACAGTTTGATTCACGAGGAAGAGGCTTAAAATTGTGTTAAACTGCAGAAATGTATTTTTTTTTAAATACAAATAAGAAATGTCAGCTTAAATGTGGCGCTCACGTGAAAGGGTTGGCTATAGTGTGCACTTCGTATAGTTTCATAAGTGATGTAGTGCAACGGTCAAAAAAGGTTACATCAGCATTGGCACGTATAGTACCAAACAGTTGGGGGCGAAAATATGAAAGTTGCGGCTCCAATCTGGGGCAATGTCATGGAGGTAGAAACCTTCACAAAAATTAACGGGTGACCAGATAAGAACGATAGGGGAAAAAATGTAAATAAAACAACAACGGTGTGAGATATGAAATTGATTCTGTCTTTATTTTGAAGCTACGTTCATGCCATTATGAGTGGAATAGCACATAATTTAAATGGCCGCCTCGGCATCGCTTCAAGCTGTCAGTCCAATTTTTGATTACTCGGTCCAATTTGTACGGCGTTAGTCCGGCAATAGCGTCTCAAATGCTGATCTCGAGCTCGTCCACAGTAGTTGGCTTGTTAGCGTAGACTAAGGACTTGACGTAGCCCCAGAGATAATAATCGGGCGGCGTCAAGTCGCATGATCGCGGCGGCTCGCTCGCCGTGAGATGACCCTGTCGCCAAATATCTCCTTTACAACTTCGAGCGTTGCGTCGTTTGTATGGCATGTAGCGCCATCTTGTTGAAACCACAGCTCAGATACATCGATGCTGTCGAACTATGGCCACAGAAAGTCGGTAAACATCGCTCTTTACCTGAGACCATTGACGCTAACGGTGTCTCCTTCCTCATTTCGAAAGAAATAAGGTCCGCTGATGCCGCCATGCTATAAACCGCACCAAACCGTCAATCTTTGTGGATGCATTGATGCTTGGTCGAACCCTTGTGGATTGTATTCGCTCCACTAAGGGCAATTTTGCCTGTTGACATAGCTGCTGAGCAAAAATGGACCTCGTCCGAGAAGATGAAATTCACAACGAAATTCACGTTGCGTATTTACAACTGAGCCGTAATTCCGATAAAATATTTTTTTAGTAATTTCCGCACGTTCAGCAAGCGTGAAACGATGCATGATAAAATGTCAAACCTTACTGAATATTTTGACAGCTGCTGAAACATACCAAATGGAAAAAGTATCATTGCTATCTGGTCACCCTGTATAAAAGTGGTTTAAAGAAAAACACTTTAAGGGCACGTCTTGCACAACATCGTACGAGGCGGAGTGCGTGCATATATTTTCTATAATTTTGGGACAATCAGAAGGGACCTCAGATTTTAAGCCGTATCTAAAGAAGGGCGAATCAAGAAAGCATTCTCATTTATTTGTGCCGTTTAAACCTTACATGTTGAGGTTCTTGGGAAAAGCAAAGTGGCCAGTTACAATGCCTACAAGTCTATCTCAGACAATTCTCCCGAGGAACAGAACAGCAGCGGGCGTATGCACTTGGTTTATTTCTATCCAGCAGAGCCATGCCATCGACTTTAGTGTTCGTGGGGAACCCAATCGTCGATGGAACTACTTGTTCAAATGAGGAAATTTAAACTGAGCCTTACTTTGCAAATTCATCGAAGATCTCGTTTTCCTTTATCTATTGATCTATTTAGATAGATCCTGCAGACGCATATGCTCCTTCCTATCATTTTATTTTCAATAAAGCACATGACTATTATGATTGCTTACATACCCGTAAGGAAGGCAGACGCATATTGACCTAGAGGAGAATGAAATCTTATGTTCTCGCTCTTCATGAAGGCATCAGAACCGGAACTCTCTATAAAGATACGATGGCACTCTTTCCTCGGCTCAAAGTCTAGACTAAGGCAGTCAAGCATTCAAGTCGACTGTTTATGGAGTTATGTCGCAATTGAAGTTCCGGTATCATTGCATCAGAGGCCTTATTCATTAGACTGGGCTCATGGGCAAGGTCAGCGAAGCCCCAGTACAAATGGTGCAAGAGATCGCTTTCAGTGTGCAACCCGTGATATACACAAATATCATGAGGAGGTTCAGCAAGGAATACAATCCGCTCTGTGGAGTTTAGCAAAAGAAGCAGTGACATATGTATGTATGTACGAAAAAGCTTATTGCCCGGTCTTACTGCCGCAGTATTGATCCAAAGGACCCTTTTCGGTATCTTCGTATTGCCAAAAGGTCGTCAGCGTTTTGGTGGTCTTGTATTCAATACAATTACTTAGTTAAGGCGATTCCTTTTCTAGATTTTATAGAGCACTTAAATCGAAGCAATTTCTGATTGAAGAAGGAAGTACATTTTTGAAAACACTCAAGAACTGAAGTGAATTTACTTCGATCGAGGCAAAGTCACATTACTGTACACACACATTCCACTCGACAGCCTCATTAAAGATTTATGTGATAAGCAAAAAATTTCAATTAAGCAGCTTTTCCTCAATCACACTTAGCACCGTCTTAAGACGGCATTACAAACTCTTGCACACTTCTTATGTACATTTTTATTATTATTAATCAAAAACCTCTTCGCGTTTTGCAATGGTCTGCAAAATTTCGATTACTGGCAAAATTCAATCAATAATTTCCATTAGAAGGATAATAAAGCGAAAATCTCGAACTAAAAGCGAAAACACAAAATAAAGGAAAGCAAGGAAAACGGGCCAACATAACGAACGAACATCGCATTTGGGGCGTCTTAATTGCCATACTTTTCCAAATCAAAAGACCAACTTGTAATTAAAATTTCATTGGAATTTGTTTGCCGATGCTTTTGGCATTTTTTTTTTTTTTGTTGTTTTTGTTGCTGTTTCTTGACAAAAATGGGATGGAATCCACCCATTCACGGATACTCGTTTGTTTTGCAGGCACCGGAAGTGTGCCAATCTGTACGCCTCGAGTTTCCGTCTAAAAGGAACAAAAAAAAAATAAAAAAAAAATAAAGAAGGACGAAAAGTTTTCTCTTCGTCAATGCAAGCAAAGCCCATCGTTAAGCTAAGATGAAGTCGAACAATTCAGTTGTTTGGCAAGAAGTATCGCAAAAGTCCTTTTGCCGCTGATGAAAACACACACAGAGAGAGAGAGAGCGAGAGAGAAAAGCATTTTGAAAAACGGTTCGATTCCTTTTTATTATTAATCCTTGGCGAAAGTGAGGGTTCAACCTATCGATGGAGCGGTAAAATTCCAAAACATTCATTGTATCGACAATCATCAAGGAGTAAGGGTCGGCTGAAGTTAAATAATCAGATACTTTATTCAATTACAAAGTTGCGAATGGTTCGGTGATTTTTCATACTTTTGGCCTCGCCAATAAATCTTTTACTTTCGGGTAATTTGATTCGAAAACATTTCTTTTACGCAGATCGATGATGGTTAGACAAATTTTTGCCAAAAGAAAGAACATAAATAAAACCGATAAAGATATATTGCGAACAAAAATTTTTTTATTTTTTTCCTACGACAGTAAATAGATAAAAGATACATTTTTCTTTGAAAATTAAATAAATTTGCTGTATTAAGTATTTTGCCTTCCGTCCATTGAGAATAAAATGATTGATTGCTCATTTTTTTATTTTTTTTATTTTTTGAGATTTATGTATGTATGTAATTCTATCGGTGTGTTCTACGCCAAAGTAGATACTAAAATCTACAAAGTTAGGTTTTTAATTCAAGCGTGAACTATAGCTAATTAACTTTGTATGGTTGCTCCATATATTATTTATTAATAATCCTACTCCTTTCAAGCCTTTGAGGACAGTATGCGTTAAACTCAAATGCGAGTCATAAATACTTCAAGTAGACTTTTACGAGAATCCGGAACGGAATTTGAATGATCAAGCTAAGATACTTATAGTATATATGTAGCTGCCGCGTTTGAAAACAATGAAAATCGAATAAATTAGACGTAAGATGCGACATGGGGTTTTAAATCATCTCTCACACAGTCTAGAACCCCTTTGCAGGTTTTTCTAAAATTTAGCCTTTCCAGCCTTACGTTTATAAACAGATTCGAAACACACATGTTCCAGAATCAAACCTTTAATGCCACTAAAGTATGATACTATGGTGTACATATCTCAAAATTGAGCCACGTGAACAGTGCATATAGGGACCTCTGCAGCAAGACGTACGTACGGCATCTTCACGCTAGGCGTTAAAAATGAGCAAAATAACACTGCAATCTACAGAAATATTGTGCAGTCATTCACCGCCAAAAGGTTGTCGGAATACCATCAAAAGAGACATGCATATTGATTGACTATTTTCGCAGTGGGGAACTGTCTAATAGGATCGTCAAAATTCCCGTATGGGTTCCGAAAATAGGCCAGCACTATGGATACAAAATCATACAAGTATAGAAGAACAATGGAGGCATCGTACCGAATCAATGCTCTGAAAGCGAGTAGCGATTTCCGAACGACGTGAAGCTGAATTTTTTCTTTTGTTTTTATTACAAAGAGTAACCAAATCCCAGAATCACTCAGACTCTATACGGTCCATTGTACTTCCAGGCAGCAACTCCTTTTTCGGTGTAGTAGTTCAGATTTTATTCGTTTTTCTGATATGCTTAGTGGCTGTTCCCCTGGTGGAGCTTGAACTTACACCGGCCAGGTTACAAGCAACCCCACAACCTACTACTCTGTCACCTCAAAGCCGAAGTTAGTTATGGCTGGTATGGTGCCATTGGACCTACTAACACAAGAAGGGCAAGAATAGTATCTGGCCAGCAGACCAACGGCGATATTAATGACAGACAGACTCCAGCAAGAAATTTTACACACATATGGTAACATTAATGGGATTGCTCTGAAAAAGGACGCTGGGAGCATCAAATTACTATCCATCCAACATAGAAGTGTGGATCAATAGAAAGGATAAAGATTTAGACATGTAGAATTCTGTCTGATGCATCTTCTTACAGGACGCTGATGCATTAGTGCATTTCCTCACATGTTTAGACACGACAATTGGGGCTGATTGTTGAACCTGCCGGGAGCAACATATCATGCACCATTGCCACAGAGACTGGAAGGAATTTTAACCCCAGTCAGATGATTAGATCGGAGGACAGTTGAAACGCCATCAGTGACAAAGTGGCGATCATTGTGAGGAGGCAGTAACAAGAGAAGCAACAGCGGAAAGTAGTGTAGGAGCCCGCAACTGCAAATGCAATGAGACAAGCAGAGATATTCTGAGTAAGGAGAGCGAAGTACGAAGTGCAGCTTCAGAGCTAGTCAGCGGCACCAATTAATATCTAACAGAAGTCCCGCGGGGAGAACGTTGAAATGTGCAGGGAGTGGGTTAGCGCGTAGGTGTAGTCTTGGCACTGACTATTCAGGTTTGCGAATGGTGTATGTAAGAAGCCAATGGCCCTACGTAGGTTCATACTACCTTTAGAAGATAACACATCCTTTAGCGCAACTAAAAAAGAAAAGAGGAGAAGAGGAACCATGTCTTATTTAATGGACGCAATGACCAGTACTTGTTAATATTGGGCAAGGTTACTTTAGATGAATGCTTTTTCAAGTATCTAAATACATAGCTAATCTTTTTTTTTTTTTCTTACCGAGAGCAGGTGAAAATCTTCAAAGACACCATAAGGCCCGACGGACACCTCTCTTCAGAATTGATACTACAACTAAGCTGACGCTTATCCAGCAGTTTTATTTTCGCTTACGAGACTCGTGATTTTGGAAAGAGAGGTTCGTATGTAATTAAAAAGAATGTAGCACTTAAGACAGGTTAAATTCCAATAAAATTCCTGTGTTTTTCACGACCGGCATATACTATGACGCGAGGTCAAAAGGTTTTGTTCGCGTCAAGTATAGTTGACTGACGGTACGGTTACAATGGCCGTGAACACGATCTTTGTGTTTACGAGCAAATTTCGTTATCTCTTCAACGACGCTGGGAATTCCCAGATCCCGATGAATATCTTCGGAATAGGCAGTGTAGCCCACCCATGCCTATGGACCTTCTCTTGGTCTAAGTATACCTCACCAAAAGCTACTCCAAACTACCTAACCAACCGAAGCAAGTATAGCCTTTATTCCTGCCTGGCTATCGAGTAATATCATTTCTTGGGTTTGTCTCCATTGCAGTCAAATTGTCATTACCAGGGCACCCACCTAAGAAAGCTTGCATGTCTTCAAGTCCGTCTGGCTTGGATATGCCCTGGGTATAGACAAAATGTCGTCACCCACGCTAATATCCATCTTCGACCCATCAGTGTAATGACTACCTACTCAAATAGACGGTACCCTAGCGACATTCCCATTTTATCCAATTCTACTTGCTTTCATGCTTGAAAATGGCCTTAATATAAGGCCCAAGAGGCAAAACGGATAGGGTCGTCTAAAAGTATGTACGCACACCTACTTAGTGCAATATTCAAATTTTGAATGTAATATTTCAAAACACCCAGGAATATGAGAGATAAGAACTTCCAAGCTGAAACTGATGGGAAAACTGTTGCTTTTATTTGAACGCCCTCAAGTGGTGTTATTTTTGGATGAGCACCTAAAGTAAATATTTTGTTTGAAACCATCGAACAAATATACATGCTGCGATAGATACTCGAAGAAACTAAGCAATTTCAAGCCAATTTCAATCATATTTTGTATGGATTTTAAGGGCAATTGTGACACACTTACACCGTTTCTTGGTCAAACCTATCTGCCAGTAAAGAAAGGCGAAAAGAAATGCAATGAGCTCCATCAATATCTTCAATGAGAAAAAGGCCCTTGACAAGACCTGTCATGTAATTCATTACGTCTTTCTTAACAATGAAATTCGTAGCTCAAGACAAGGGAAAATATTTCAAAATTATGTGCAATGCTTTTTTTGAGGTCTAACAGGGAGCTAGATCAAATGTCGGAGTTCTAGAAGCAGCAACATTCACATGATGACCACAGCTTCGTTTGTGGGACGTGGTAGAAGGGATCCGATTTGGCAGAACAAAGCGTTTTTTTTGTGTCCGATTTGGCTGGTACTAGAGGATATCCACCGAAGAGGGGCTGGCGATGAATAAAGGTACAAATACAAATACTTGGGACCGTAGTATGTGGTTCAGGGCCTAGCTTCTCGCGATCATTCGTGTTGTGCATGTTATATTTTGCACAAATGGAAGGATCTACAGTTTGGAACCATATCCGAAAAACTCCCGCTCAGTAATTCAACGTACTAACCACTGAGCCAAGGCGTTACAAACGAGGAGCGTACATCCCGCAATAAGAAATATAATTTAGGCCTGCATTGCAATCAATGGAGAACTTATTGAATGCTCCAAACTTAGTTTGGCTGAAGTGCTTGTTTTACCTCCTACCTTGATCCCCTGGACACTACTAGCATGAATCCTTATGCATGCATACTAAAATTGAAGGTGCGAACGGACTATCGTTTCTAGCCTATTTAACGTGAATTAGGCATCGGACATTAAGCCACGGGATCAAATCATTACGACTTTGTACACCGTCTGCGATTCGGTCGTGAAATGTGAGGAGGATCGCGGGCTCAGGGGTGATGAACCTCAGAACTTCTTGTAACCAATTAAAGAAAGAATTTGGGGGGCAGAGAATTTTCCCGATGGATAAAAAAGGAATTCATCATCAAGCTCCCTGAGAAAGGAAGGTATAGAGTGCTAAAAATGGAGAGTTATTTACTAAGTGCTCCCTGCTGTTGCTAAAGTATTAGCTGAAGTCTTACTAGAGTGAATAAGGGACCATCTTGAGAAGCAGATTTCCAACTCCGGATTCTTCTGTGTCAACCATAAAAATAAAATACTCTGTCGATCATCATATAGCAGTGCGAGGCGTCAGAGGAGTTTGGGAACCCAAGTGGGATCCGACAAGGTTGCGGTCCTTCGCTTATATTATTTCAATTGAAGGTTGGCGTTGTGCTTGCTCTGTTTTGTGGACAGAAAATGGAGGAATTCGGTGGACTCAAGACTCTCGACTAAGCTGACGATGTATGTTTACTGCCCCACAAGGTTACGATACACAGATACACAGAGAGGTCAATCCGTGCTATTACATGGGTTCAGTACTTTCAAGTCACAAGACTTGAGAGTTTGTATCGAAAATGTTCTGAGGATTTTCTGACCTAATGAGCAGCTTCATGGAAGAACAGGTCAGGAACTGATT
Organism: Blera fallax; assembly: GCA_946965025.1. Lineage (NCBI taxonomy): Eukaryota > Metazoa > Arthropoda > Insecta > Diptera > Syrphidae > Blera > Blera fallax. Next base: position 44,621,800 of record OX337247.1, read on the forward strand.
GGCATTATAGTGTGATGGCAACATGTTTTGAAATTGCATAGCTAACTGTGCGATGTAATGAAACCCGTTAAAGTCGGATGGCAAGAGAGTGCTTCGACCGCGAAATGCGTGACGCAGAGCATTGGAGAAAAATAGTCACAGTAACTAGAAGGCTAATTAAGTTGGATAGACACTCCGCCAGAAACCGTGCATAAAGGCTCGTAGATGTAGTAGGGGCTCTTAAGTAGAAACGAGTTATAAGAAGACAAATTTGTAAGCCCTACATCACTATCAGAAACGTTGATTTCATCCAAGTCAGTTGAGGGTAGCTTACAATGTTGGCCGTGTCTACACTGTAGAGCGCTACCAAATTCACTAAAGCTATCTTAAAGGTGGAGTTCACTTGGTCTTGCATTTTTGAATTACAAACCATTTGCTAAATTTGGGCCTTAGCTGTAATTCCGAGAGCAAAACTAGGTCTATTCTAATGGTAAGAGTCCATAACGCTGCTGCTTAAGCTTCGTGTAATGTAGTATCACTACTTCTATCTATCCAAATCTACCCAAAAGTCGCAAACTATCTAGATTTAGATAGGATAAAACTAATAATCTTGCATTGCATGCTTGTAAATCGTTCACTCTGCACATGGATGGCTTCTGGTGGAATTTCTATCCTTTTTTTACTGAATGTACCCCAGGCCCTTACCTTTCCCTATCTGTTACCATATTACACTAAAAAAAAAAGTGAAAAGCACGACAATCTATTTGGAGAAGAAAATTAGCATCAGCCCCTATCCAATTCCAAGTGAAAAAATTTCAAAGTTCAACAGGTGGAATGAAAACTGAATTATGACTGACAGGCCGGCAATTGAGAGCTTCTCAAATTGAATTTTATTTTAGCCCAACCTCTCGATAAAAATTTAATTCCGTATTAATTAGTCTTTTAAGGCGTGCGCTCATAATAAACCCAAAATTCGCTTTTAATCTTCTTTCGGTTCGCTGTTAAATGCGAATGCCAGAAGGCACTTTCGCGAGCTATTAAGGTTATCCCGTCAATTAATTTCCTGACGAACAAACACAAAAAAAAAAGAACCCAGACGCTTAGATTACTGTGCAATACAACAGAACAAATTTGTAATTTTTTATTTATGAATCCCTCCTACCTTCCTTTCAATTTATTTCGTAATTATGAAGGCATCCGAATCAACCATGAGGCCTCCTTCTACAGCATATGGTGGAATCCTGTCCCACAACAATTACCGCGATTGTTTAGAGCCATATCGTTTTGGTTGCGCTATTAAAACGCCATCATAAATTAAGGACACGAAAGGACAACGCTGAAAATAAAATAAAATAAAAGAAATAACAAGGATAACATCTCGTGTGCTCGCGCCAAATGCATAATTCAGGACCAACAACGGTCCCAGGGTGTAGGCATTCAATTATTCTATGTTTTCCTGGAATAAAAGTGAAACGGAGATGTAGAGATTTGGAGCGCCTCAACATGCTAAAAAAAAAAATAAAAAAACAGGAAGAAAAAACAAAAAAAGAACAGCAACGAAAAATAATTCAATACGACACGACACACCACGCGAGGAGTTCCATTATTCGAGGAGTGATGCTCTCTTCCTCATAGGCTACACAATCTATGGCAAGGATAAGTATTGTGTGACTCTTATTCGCTCTCGCCAGCATTTTGGGATCACGAAAATATGCTAATTTATGAAAATTGTATTCAAAGTCATTTAAGTTTGAAGATTCCCAGGACATTCTCTGCCGCCACCGCACTACCACACCGGATGTTGTGGTTTGAAAGTTATAGTTCAGGAGGTGGAAGGAGGTGGGCTAAGGCGAATACGCAAAATACTCGTAGACCTACATAGTCCGCAGAAAATATTAGGCCAACCCCTAACTAACATCCTCTTTGGTTAAGGAGACAGGTCCTGGGGTAGCAGTAGAACATTATCTTATGTGGGCCATGTTTTCGACATATTTCTTAAGGATAAGGGCTTTCTGCCACCCACACTTGGAGAATCTCTATTGTTCTCTGGTGTAGTCGTCGTGATATTTCAAAAGCCTGAAACAGAGTAAATAGAAAAAAAAATGTAAAAACTTAGATCCTTAGGCATGGTCGGGTCTGGAGGGCGGTGGTCGGTAGCGTTGGTATGGGAAGTCAGTATACTTGAAGGACTCAATTCCTTAAGGGCAAATGATGTTTTATTTGTTTTCTCTCTTCTTTTCTGTTACTAGTGCTGCTGTTCTGACAGCGTAAGGATATCCTTGGTTAGGCTTATGCACAACATTACGTACGCATTCATTAAGTGGTCGAGTCGACAAATGGAGCCGTTTCCTTCAGGGAATTCAACCATTTTCACTTCATGCGCTATTGTGGGCAATGATACCCAGGCAGTTGCCAGGGGTAGATAATAAGATTTGTGATTTAAAAGTATCTCGGCCGGGTCTATTAAAAGGAATCTTACTTATTTAGTTTTCCTTTGAGTTAACTTTTTGCCTGGGAGGATCCACCTCCTCCATACCACTTTCTGAATAAAAAAAAAAAAACAGGTAAAAGGACGGGAAAATATTCAATTTTCAAAACCTTAACAATGTAATTAAAAAGTATCTCCGTGGTATTTGGACATTTTTTTAAGTCTCCTATGACATATTTCCAGTGAATTTGAAAAGAATTGAAATTTAAATACAAACTGTAATCAGGTTTCAGGAAAAAGATACTCATAAATCGATACGTGGGCCTAGAGTGCCTTCTTTCTTTTTCAGGAATTGATATTGACGTTTAAAAAGTTCACGAAGAGCAACGATTTACTGAGGGAAAACATTTCTTTTATTTTTTTATAATTTACAAGTGCTCAAGGGATTTTAGAGACCCTTGGCGTGGGCGTTAAGGGAGTACGAAGATACCCGTGCGTATTGCTTTTCAAGGTCTGGAGGTTGCAGGGAGGGGAAAAATAAAGGTTATCAGAGCTTCCCACATTCGCGTTCGACCATTGAGGAAAGAATCCTCTTTTACACAATACATCCGAAATAAACAGAATACGCAACACTCATGAGGTTACTCTCTGCTGGGTAAACGGCCATAATTATATAAAAGGAAATGAAATAGCAGATTAACTTGGAAGAAAATGGCCAGCATTAAAGGGGGAATTCATCCATACATTGGTAGCTATCCGTATTGGTATAATAAAAAGGAGAATAAAATTTAAAGCCAGAGAAATCAAGACAATCAAAGGCGACTGTGTCATATTTCGCAGCCTATTGCCAACTCTGAATAAAAAATAAATCAGTGTCATGGCAGGGATACTAACTGGGCATTGCCCGATAGGTGCCCCTAATTGAGGTTAATTTAAGAAAATCTCTGACAGCGTCAAATGACTGCAGCCAATGCAGTTAAAATCTAAACAAGAACAAATTGATCGCTTTATTCACGCCATCCGACATCCTGAAGATCAAGTCTTGTACTTCATATTTGATTATGCACTATGATCAAAAGGATCCACCCTGGTGGAACTTGAGAATAGCAGAGCGTCTGCGAACCTCAAGGTATAGCTGGAACCTCGTCAAAGAGGGTGCTATCGAGTGGTCAACTCATAGAATTCCTGGAGAAGTTTCTGTGCATCCATTGAATGCATCACGGAGGTGGCTCGTTTGAGAAAGGTCCTTACCAAAGCTCCCTTACAGATGTCCACTATCAGGAACTGTGATGGCAGCTGGACAGACTCATATGAGAACACGCTGGATTATCTCCTGAAATGTCACTTTCCTGGCTGTGAGGACACAGGGACATACTGTCCGGCAACCACATCTGCGCCAGTTATCATTGAGAGCTTAACTGTTGACACACTGATTGACGATCAAAAAATTCTGTGTCAATGTTGGCCCTTGTGGCATTATATGCATGCATGTAGAAGTGCCTTCGGAAAATCATGGGTATTCAAGCCTAAAGTGGTACACTTGCTATATACAGCGGTAGTAAGACCCATCTTATCCAACGGCTTGGACGTCTGGTGAAAAGCACTTGAGAATAAATACCAACTAGAAAGCGTTACAAAGACAGACGGGCAGGCTGTCTGGGGGTGACGGGATCGATGAGATCAACACCAACAGCAGCTCTGGAAACAATACTGAATCTGCTTCCACTTGACATATACTGCGCGAACTCGGCAGCTAAAACTGCACTAAGACTAAGGGAAGCCGGTCTATGGATAGCTTAACCTTTTGGTCATGCCTCGGTTGTAAATCGATGGAATGCATCAAGAATCCAGAAGGAAACGGACTACATCATCCCACTACCAAACTGCAGCCGGAGATTCTCTATTAGAATTCCTAGCAGAGAGGAATGGAATGAAGGCAGAGTCCCTTTCGAGAATGAATCGGCCATCTTCACCGACGGATCAAAAATGATCGCTGGTATGGGTGCTGATGTCTACTGCGAGTCTCGAAATACAAACCGGTCCTTCAGACTTGTGGACGATTGCAGTATTTTCCAAGCTGAAGTTGCTGCAATAGAAAACAAGCTGCGGACATGATTATTGAGGAAAATACTTCAGAAAAAATAATCAGCATCTATGTCGACAGTCAAGCAGCCATTAAGGCTTTGCAGTCCAGATCGATAAGATCCAAGCATGTAAAAATCTGTAATAAGCGACTGGAAGACATCTCAGTGGCCAATACGGTGACCCTGTGTACCTGGCCACACGGATATCTCTGGTAACGAAGAAGCGGACGAACTAGCCAGAGAAGGGTCGCTTATGAACTCCTCAAGGGCCCTCTCTGAGGCCGGTACACCGTTGAGTACACTGTACATCGTGGCCAATGAGGAGGCTAATAAACGCGCGCAACAGCCGAATCATTATGGCCAATCTACGACAAAAAGAGATCTATCAATCTTATGGAACTAAGTCGAAGGGATATCCGAATAGCTGTTGGCGTCGTGACAGGACACTGGGTGATAGGTATTCACGCAGCACGGCTACGATTACCGCACAACGACTACTGTAACAGCTGCAGGAAATAGAATCCATTCGCCATCTTCTTTGTGACTGTCCAGCAGTAGCTACTAAAAGCAGATGTGCTCTTGGCAGTTTCTTCTTTTCAGAACTGGGCGAGTTTGAGATTCGGACTGAAATTCATACATTAATCTCGGTTTTTTAGCTTAGCGGTCGAAGATTGATATTTAGGTTCCCAGGGTACACAGCGTAACAAGGGCACCCATTTACCTTATCTAACGTATGATCAAAAGGAGCAAAGACCCATAACCGTCTTAAAGTCATGGTCAGAATTTTGGAAAGCCACCAAAAGTATCAACGGGAGAACCAACATAATTGCATCATTCTTACAAGCATCTGAACTTCGAGGCTATTTTAAAAATCTGCCTCAATTTTTACATCTTTTACACTAAGCGGTACCACTTTCTACAGATGAGTTCCGATGCTCCATTTACAATTTTTGAAGTACAGAGTGTAATCGAAAAATCTGAAGTTGGAAAAGACAACCGAGTACCGGCAGACTTTTATAAAAATTGTTCAACTGAATTTTTGTCCTCATTAACCAACGAATACAATAGAATATTTGGAACAACGAGTGTTTCAGAAAGCTTTAAGCACAATAATATTCCCTCCACACAAAAAAGGATCATGTAGCCAATAACCCTGAAAACTATCGAGGCATTTCTTTCCTGAATACTTCGGCCAAGTTGATCAGTGCCTTGATTTTCATTAGGCTTACACAGTGGATCGAAAAGAAGAAAATACTGAAACTGGATTTAGGAGGAACTAAAGGGTCTCTTTCATTAAGCGCTTCCTATCTTTAAATTCAAATAATACAAAGCGTGTGTGAGATATCATCGAAATTTTTTATTCGTTTGAAAGGCCTATCGATGCCTTTATGTATGGAATATAACATCGTTCAAAAGGCCACCGCGGCTTCTCTGGGTGGCGCGCATCCGAAATGTCCAATTTTCCTTGACTCTGGCGCATAAATCAGGCTGAATTTGACCGATGGCATGGGTTATGTTGGCTTTGAGGGCCTCTGTGGTTTGTGACTTATTCGCATAGACCTGCGACTTCAGAAAACCCCACAAGAAAATGTCTAACGGGGTCAAATCGCACGATCTCGGTCGCCAGATCACATCACCTCCACGTGAGATGACCATGCCCTCGAATCGCTCGTGCAGAATTTCCAATATGGCGTGAGCTGTATCCCAAGTAGCGCAATCCTGTTGAAACCACATTTCGTTGGTGTCCATATGATCCAATTCAGGCCAAAAGAAGTTGGTAATCATCGACCTGTGGTCTGCGAAAGGAAGAGTTCTTGTGAGCAACGCGAAATCGCCTGCCTCGGATTCTCCTGCACACTCTCACGGACAGCGGCGATGTCTTCGGCGAACTTGCGTTTCGTCGACTTACAGTTGTTGGTTGATCATTTACTGAATCAGTGGACTCAAATTTATCCACCATACTGCAAATAGTCCTCTCGGAAGGACGATTATGGCGACCGTAAAATGGGCGAAGCTCGCGGAACTTTGCCCGAACAGAACACCCATTTTGATAAAACAATTTTATTATTGCACGTGTTGTTGAACGCTATATCCGTCCATGGTGATTTGGCAAAACAGGCTGAATAAATGACAGCTAATTTGACAGATGTATCTTTAACGATATGGCCGTTAATGGTATACAAATTTATGTAAATACAACACTAATTTTCTATCGCTCCACAGTCGCTGTAACCGCCCAACTTAGTATTGAAGTGACTAGCGGCCATTATTATTTAAGCTCCTTGGCCATCCTCTCTGCTTCCCATCATGGAAACAGATACGAACAAGAAAATATGCCATCCAATCAGGGGAGACAAAACGTACTATGCATGCACATACACATGTACATACATATCATATTCGTTTCATGAATACGCCGAACCGAACCTCTAATCGAATAGCCAAACAAAAAAAATGTAACCAACCTCTAAAGTCTAGAATGGCATATCATACAGATTCGATCATTCACGCCACGCAACGCAAGAGAACACAAATTTTCGCATACGAAACGCAATCATAAACAAACACCCATACTCTCATTCTCCAACTTCCTTCATATCCTACATTCCTACACACAAAAAAGTCACCCTCCATAACAATAATATACACATGAGCACATACACATATCGCTCAACACATATATCCACCAACCAACCCTTTAAGCATAAATATTTTTCACGTGATCACTATCCCTTCTTCCACAACCTCTCTCATTCGCCAAATCTCCGTGCTGTAACCCAAAGCGTAATTTTCTCTCTTTTGGGATGAGCTGTCCGGGGATGGGTTGTCCTGGGATGGGTTGTCCCTTGGGATGAGGTGTCCTGGGATGAGGTGTCCCGGTATGATTTGTCTTGGGATGGGTTGCGATGACACCATCAATATCAAATATATTGAGTACAGCTCAAATTATTTCGAGTTACTGCAGTTTCTACAATCCTGTCTATAAGGGCACCCATTTACCTAACCTAACCTACTGCAGTTTCTATATTACTGTATGAGGTTCAAGTTGAAGGAATACTGTCAGTTTTAAGAGGTTGAAAAGTTTCGGTTACCGAATGGCACCCAAAAATATATGCTGCATTTGGAAACAACAGTGTGACCTCTACTTTTAGACACGCTTAAACTACACTTTGATTTTGTTTTGAAAGTGCTTGAGATGGAAGAAGGGCGACCGATCAAACTAGTGCTCAAGGAATCTATATCATCAAAAAGTGGGAGGAACTGGGGGAGAGTTTCGGTGAAAACGTGCGCATTGCAGCAGATATTAGCACTGCTGGCCTAAGGAAATTTTTTTAAGAAAAAATATTAGAGAGAGCAACGTACTTTTCTTATGATCATGGTAAAACGGAAGCAAAAACTTCGCAACATAGAATGTAGAGCCAACTCAGCTACAATCTTCAAGAAAATACGTTCTTCCTTAATCGCTTTTCTCTGAAGATGCTGAATCTAATATTTGAAGTAAGAGGGGAAATAATAAATTTAAATTATATTCCATGTCGACCTGACTGGCAAATTCTATGTGACGTGTATAATCTACGAGAAAGTGAGGATGTAGGTATACCACTTTATTGTCGTATCTTAAATGAGATCCGTGCGAGATACTTTGGTGCACTTTGTAAATGATGTCCTGAAAATTTTTAATGATAAACTTAGTTGGGAAGCTTTGCATGAATATACATCAACCTCACTTAATTGTAGGCAACGTATTATTAAAGGAGACCTCTAAATAAACACATGTATTGAAATATGAATGCAAAATTGATTTAATAAATTGTCAACCTGGTAGACAGCCCTGGGTCAAACCATATTTAGCTTAAGTTTGTCAAATTTGAATTTTCTTTAAAATATTTTCAACTAATCAACTGAAACTAATAACACTATAATCAGGGGATCTATGCATAGTCACGTGTGAAAATCTATTTTTTTGGTCACGTCATCTTAATTGCGCTCACATCGGCGAAGAAAACCATGACAACGAGGACCATGGTGTCATAAGAGGCGACCAGACCTCACTGTATCAAATCACCAACTCAGCTTGACCCTACTGCAAATATGTAGATAGAAATGCATTCCATTGGTGACTTCTCCTTTGGGCGCTGAATAATTAAACGAAAGGTACATAGCTTGCCTCGATGGACTGTTTACAAAAATGTTCTGTCTAAAGAGACAGGTATTGCCTTCCCGAGAATCTACTCCTATCATTCTGTTTCCTTTACAAGGCAATGCAAAAGTTTGATAACGCCTTTTACTTATCTTTATGAAGTCCCAAATGTCTGACCGATTTAAGTCAAACTGTGTAGCAGGTGTTGTAAATTGATGTCGAGAATAAGTCAAAATTTTCATGTTAACCTTAAAATTGATGAAGAGGTTGAGTAACCCATTGTACTATGGTTACCTTGTCTAGCGATATATCTCACTTGAGAGGAGCATATTGTATGTATGTCACATTTATGTGTGTGAGTTTATTTCATCTCAGCGTCAGACGTCTTTGTTTTGTTTTGGTATTCAAAGGTCTAGTTATTGTGCAGGAGATTGCTTTTGTAACGCAATGACACTTGAGATGTTTTGTCGAACAAAGTAGGATGGCATTATTTAAATGTAGGTAACTAAATTCAGTTCAGTGGTCCGAAGAACTGTCTCTGAACTCAGTGAAGGACTCTATTTTTTTTTTAACAGACACGCAGTGGGTGGCATAGGTCCGCATATGAACATAAGTCATTCGTAGTCCTCGAACTTCAGTCTAAGTGAAGGAATGTCAAAGTATGTTAAAACAACAGCTAATTTCATGGACATTTCGAACGAGGTCTCCAAGAGTAGACATTTCTCTACGGGACAAGCAAAATATGGCATTTTGCAATTTTCTTATTTCTCAAAGAAAAACACCAGAGCTCCACCTCTTGAGATACAAATTAAATTATATTCCCGCCTCTGTTCGCATGAAAAGTTCATTTTTCGCTTCTTTTGCGTAGCTTGAGGTACATATGTACATAATTCTTCGCCTTCGAGTTGAATTCCCCGTAGACAACTCATCCGAAATGAGGCCATGTTTCAACCGGGTAAATCCATTGAAAGGTGCCAGAGTGGAAGGAATTGCAGATTCGAGAGTCAGAAACTTTTCATGGTGGATTTTGTTGGTGTAAAACTTTCACTTTTCTCGTCTTTTTGAAATGTAATTATTCACATATAGAATATACATATCTGTATATGTATACATTTCTGACAGGATGATGGTGACACTAAGTAAGAGAAATGTGACGCAATATGACAGAATGTTGGTAAAACTTTTAAAATTATGATTTAATAATTTTTTTTTTTTTGTTGGCCCTTTCTTTAGTTTGCATGTCCCACTGGGAAAAAATTACTTTAATTCAAGTTCTGTTGTTGTGGGATGAAAGTGAAAAAAGGAAAACTGTTTTCAGACGTTTTACGAGCAATATCTACGAAAGGATTTCATCTCAATTTTGTAATTCCCTAAAGGCAAAGATTTTCTAAACTAGTACATCTCATGCTAACTTGCTCGAGGGGGACGCACCCTTTTGGCAAATAACAACATACTACACAGTGTAATATTAAAGTTTATTCTTAAAAAAAAAATTTAAGTTTTAATTAAAAAAGTTGCGAGTGGCTGAAGGATAAGGCTTTTGTTTATCGAGAAATGTTTTTCTAATTTTTGATGTTTAAAAGATTTCACTGAAAAGTTGGAGTAACGAGTTTTCAGTATAATAGTCGTGGATACAACACCAAATGGAATTGCTGCAGGTTAGACAAAAAATATCTGTGATTTTACTTGAATTCCAATTTAAAGTCATTTTCAATCCGATGGTCAAACGTCAGCTAAAGCAATTAAATGTTGCAAAAGGTATTGAATTCGTTTGGACCTAAGCCCCACAACGCGACATCACTAGAGGTGTATGCACACTGCGACCGTGTGGATTTATTATCCTCCCCTGACTGCGAAGTCTAGTTCATGGGATATTCGACTTAGAATACCTCCTCCAGTCCAATTTCCTCCATTCGGCCATCTATGGACAAGTTGACAAGCGTGCTCATGGGTAGGCTTGAAATAATAGTCCTAAGGAAATAGCCCTATGTGCCTTCCTTGACATTGACGGCGCTTTCGATAACACTGGCTACAGCTCAATAGGGAGATCAATCAGTAGCAGAGGCATCAAGGAATCGACCACCAAATGGATAAGTCGAAAGTTGAAAGTCGAATTATTACTTCCTCCTCGGGAGGAGTGTCAGTGTCTATCATCGCAACTAAGGGTTGTCGCCAAGGCGGAGTTATCTCTCCCCTTCTATGGTTGCTAGTCATAGACAACCTTCTGGTCGATCTTCATAGATTAGGCTACATCGCCATTGGTTATGCCGATGATTTGGCGATTAAGCGCAACCATCTCTAGCGTCATGCAAGGTGCTTTACTATACGTTTTAGAATGGTGCGGCAGAGGAGGACTATCTATCAATCCCTGCAAAACTATTCTAGTGCCTTTTACTAGGAAAGGACTGGTAAATCTAGGACCTATCGTTATCAAAGGCACCACTCTAGCTTATTCCAGTGAAGTCAAATAATTCGGGGTCATCCTCGACAAACGGCTCAGCTGGAATTCTCATATCAAGTTCGCCATCGAGCGTGCTACTAAGGCCATGTGGGCCTGTAGGCCTGTGGGGTCTAAATTCAAAAATGACACATTGGATGTATACAATGATGGTGAGGCCTATTATCACGTACGCGGCCATAATCTGGCGAAAGTTCTTGAACGGGCAACGGATACTAAACTTCAGAAGTTACAAAGAATTGCCTGTCTCAGTATCACGGGTGCTATACTTGCCCGACGGCAGCTTTAGAAGCAATCGTTGGGCTTTCACCCCTTCATATCTTCATTAGGAAGACAGCCGCTAGGTGTGCTATCAAGTTGCAGATAAACAGGTGACCATGCGGGACATCTGAAAATTCTTGACTCAGTCCCCAAAAGACACATGTTTTGTACCATCCCTGATACCATGGTCAGGTAGAAATATTAGACCGTGCAAATTGGTCTAATGGTGCTCCGGCATTAGACCCTAGAGGTCTGGTTTGGTTCACAGACGGGTCGAAAATGGAATCTGGAGTTGGAGCTGGTGTCTTTGGACCCACCACCAAAGTCTCGATACCTATGGGAATGTGTCCCACGGTGTTTCAGGCTGAACTCCATGCTATTGAAATCTGCACTAGAATAAACCTTAGTAAGAGTATTTAGGGCGCTAGAATGTATATATTTTCAACAATTCCAATCGTCCAATTTAATGGACGACGATGCACTACAGTCCCTGGCTAGACACAACCAAGGTAAAACTTGGATGGGTCCTCGGCCATCAAGGGATTGCAGGCAACGAGTTAGCAGATGAACTAGCTAGGGCTGGCTCAGAATCTGCGTTCATAGGACCTGAACCTTACTGTGGCATCAACTGGTCTTTCGCCACAGCGATGATTAGTAACTGGGAGCAAAAACTTCGTCTGGACCACTGGGAAATTGTTCCAGGTTTGAGACAATCCAAATTACTAATCAGACCCTACTCCTATAAGGATATACTTAACCTTAATAAGGAAAGTATCAAAAAGCTGGTGGGCTTTCTCACGGGCCACTGCGGCTTGAGATACCACCTTAACAAACTTAACCTGAGCTCAGACACGGAATGTAGGTTCTGCTCGGAGGAGGACGAATCATCCGATCACATTCTCTGCAATTGCCCAGCTTTACATTGGTTAAGGAGACGTATTTATAAAGAAATATGTACGCCAGCGGAAATGAAAAACTGTGCTACTAAGGATATACTATCCTTCATTAGGGAGGTAGTACGTCTCTTAGACTAGCCATACCCTTATGATACAATAGATCTTCTAGGTCGCAGTGTCTGCCACATGGGCAAGGCTTCTATCTAAAAAAAAAAAAAAAAAATAATAGTGAGTCTTGTATTCTTAAATAAGAGTTTGTAAAGCTGCTATGTGGATTCACGGATGGATTTTGAGATGCGATGGAATAATTTATGTTGGTGGTTGGGTACACACCCTGTTCGTCTTGACGTTAGTCAAATGTTAAGGAAAACTTAATTCAATAACTTACGGCTTATGTGCTGCTAAATAGAAAACTGATCCACTTACCTGCAAAGAGAAAAAATTTAAATAAAAAATTTGTTAATTACAAGTTTGCTATCTAAAATAAAATTATTTTATGCATCACAGATAGATCATCGAACAGATATTATGAGGATAATGAGTACTGCTCTTGGACATTAACTACATATGTATGCACGTCATATCTACTGGTCTGCCTACACTCTACAGATAAAAAAACCAGGGCTTATTAGGTTTAGATTGAGGTTAGGGCGGCTGTCTGCACCAGGATAAAGACACACTTAGACTGTAAGAAGTCCTTGATATCACATCTGATCATGACGTCTAAGTACGCAAGGTCGCTGAGTTCATTGAAGAAAAAAGCCCCTAATTTGAGCAGTCTTCTTTGGGACAGCACCGGAAAGATGCATTGGAGGCCAAGGATATCTTCCTTCTCTTCTTCATCCAAGACAGTATACAGTGAGGACAATGATTATATGGCTGATCTGGGATTGCTTTGGCTAATGTTAGGTAAGGATAGGTTAGGATATAAGATTGACGTTAGGAAACCTAAACCATTTCTCCCATGATCTAAATTTCCCTACCGAATATAGATAAATCACTATTTTGGCTCAAAGACCCAACCTTTTCTAAACTATCGAAAAAGCATGTTCCAAGGTGTTTTAGTGTGACCAAGGCACAGAGTAGATGTCCATATTATGTACTATAAGATATGTAGTACCTGCTTATCTCATTGGGAGTTTCCTCAGAATGCAATGACCAGAGAGTATCCCTAGCGGTGTTCTAATCCGTGATGTGCCTAGCTTTATAGTTAAGCAGATTTTTTTTTCGATTTAACACTGACTACAAGGCCCTAAGCACACTACGCTCTTTTAAATTAGACGAGTTTTAGTCAGCCAAGAAAATAATTCTCTAAGCCACACTCACTATGTCACTTTGTGGCAGGTCTGCTCCTTTTATGGCCAATACTCCTCTTTTTGTGGTCAATACTTATCATCCTAATCGTAGTATCTAGGTATCCTTAATAATTTAACACGGCTCTGGGTAGACAATGCCCTATTGTGCGGCAATGCCTGACTAGTTTATATCACGTACCCTTACCCTGACCAGTTTTGGACCTATCCCTGTAGACTGCAATTTCATATAAATCCTCGCTATCAGGACACATAACATCGTATGGTGTGTCAAAGTCAAGGGTAACAAGGTTTTCATGAGATCTATCAGAGATATAGGCAAATGATTCCATAACAATAACAATAAAGCAACATATGCCCAACATGTCCGGTTGTAATTTTATTTATCGGCCCACTGGTAAGGACCCAGAAACACATCGAGTGTAACCGTGAGTGTGGGCGCATGGCCTTTATGATGGCAATACAAGCTGATTTGCATACCTTGTCTAAGGCTTCGTGGCTCAAGTGATTAGTGCAGGAGTTAGTTGAGCAGGAGGTTCGACGTTCGAATCCCAGAAAACACTTAAAAAGTTTTATCACGGTCCGAACCCTCGCGAATGTCTTACAAACGTCCGAGAGTAAGAACTGTCATGAGAAAGCTTCTCAATTCGCCGTTTGGATATGCCTCTAAGCTGAAGGTCCCTTCCAGTAGTGTGAACAATATAACACGCGCTACACGAATGGTCGCGAGAAGCTAGGCCCTGGACCACATACGGTCTGTTGCGGTAAGTATTTGTAAACATAGCTCTTGTATTCTTCTTAATCGTTGGCTTTCACCAAACATACGTGAAAATGGGTCTGACTATCATGATGTACATATAGTGAGCTCATCATTGCTGGCGTTTAAGAGCCACTTTTTCTCCGATGCTCTCTTACAAAAGAGGGCCAGAACCAAGAGGTGGGGGGATGTAATGGCATTCTGGGTAGCTCCTCTGGTAAAGGATTTCTTAACTAAAATGAATCCGAGAGTGAAATTGATATTTGTATGTAGTGGCGAGCATTTTGCAGAGCCAATTGGTAATACTATGATCGATATTTGATGAGGCCCAAACCTATTAGTAAATTGCTTACGCAAAATCCATCGACATACCCCCATAGACCAAACAAGCTGCAAGGCATGACTGCACATTCTTTCGCATTCTGAAACTTTTCGAATCCAACAAAAGCCTTCTAGTCACATACAACAAATCTAACAGAGATGCTCATGCATACATAGAAGGTCGTTGTATTCCGGTAGTCTTGAAATTCACAACAATCGACAAAAAAGTCGATGCACAGAAACATGACAAAGGATTCCGTCTTTTTTTAGCCACATGTACACTTAAGGCCATTTAACCGCACTTAATATAAAAAATACAAAAAAAAGCTCCATAAAGTGCAGGCAGGAATAGCACAAAAAGTCAACTCGGGCAAAAGGACATCATAAACATCAAAGGAACACTCTGATTTTCTCTTAATGCCATCCTTTTAAATGATGTCTCTACTCTGCATTGCTCATTCTGCAACTCTTTCATTAGATTGTCTTGGCGACGAACAATAACGATTGCAGTGAGTTTGCAATAAAAAAAAAATTTAAATTCTTCAGATTTTACGCATCAAAGGATACCAAATGCGCATTATTTTCCATCCAGTTAAAAGTATCGCTTTCTATCGTGCAATGCGGTATGGCAAGGACAGCAAAATCCAAGGCTATATGGAAAAATGGAAAAATGGAAAAATTTATCTCAGTGCATTCTTTATTTCGTCCTTCGTAATATTTATAATAAATGTCCTGGTAGAGCAGCAGCCGCACAAGGATACGACTTAAACTGCATGCACTTTTAAATGCATTTCATGAGCGGGCGTGCGGAATGGAGTGATGTAAACTTTATTTTATTTCCCAATGGTTTCCATTTCGAGCCCCATGGTTAAACGGATGTGGAGAGATATTTTCCACCTTATATGTAATTACCCAATTGGGAAAAGTAAGGAGATAATTAGGCCACGAGATAATGCGAACGCAACAGTCAGGCTGTCTGATGCACTCAATGGAAAAAATCGCACAAAGGTGAGAAATTAGTATGAATTGCAGAGCTTGGATTGTTTTATCCGTTTACGCATGACTAGCCGCCTTGAAATTAACAGTATTCCATGTAGAATCGTGTGTTTGGAAAAATTGTTTCTGGGGATATTGGAAAGTTATAAAAAATATTTCGTTCTAACTACGCGCATTATACCAAAAAAAAAAAGATCATTTTATGTAGTCTTATATAAGTCGATGCATGCGCACTGCTTCTCTTGATTGAGGTCGGCGTTTAAAGTATTTTTTTAAGGTTACCTCTCTTAGTCCGAAACACTGAAATAAATATTTGCCAAAGCTTCTTAGGACACTCACGACTAGGGCGATTTTAGTATCTACCTGCATTTGGGAAGACAGTTTTCCTTTTATAGTGTCCAACAATTTTTCAACTTTCAAAGCCACTATAGAACTGGCATCCTTAGACGTAACTAGCTTCCTCTGCTTCAATAAAAGCTTCGCTTGGTTTAATTAGTCCCTGGGTGAACACGTGGAATAGATCAATGGTACCACAAACGACGTGTTCCGGTCCAAGCCAAAGCCTTGTAAAATGGGCAATACCCTCTTTGTTAAAGGTGATTTGATTTCTGCCAAACTCACAGGAGTCCAAGTCTGGAAGATACGAACGATATTCGCAGGGTAACTTAACCCGTTTTGCTGGCGATTGCGAATGAGTTGTCGTGCTAAAAGAACCCTTTTTTCAACGTCGAATGGTCTCAATAAGTCAGCAGAATACTTTCCGGTGATTTTAACTGCCTTTTCGAAAAAAACGGTCGGTCCATCCCATTGTTTTGACTACACTTTCTGTCGTTAAATGGTCATATCATGCCACAGAAACTCTCTAGGACTCAAAGTTATCACATAATTCTGTTAATTATTTACATTCATTAAACGTGGAAGCCATTTTGACAATAGCTTTCTTATGACCCAGCTTTCGGGAAGGATGCTTGGTACGCATTTAATTGTGGTGTTAAAAATATTAGCAATATCTCTAATGTTCACCCTATGCTCTGTTAACAGATATCAGGGATTTTGTTTATTATATCTTCAATCAGATGGTCTGCCGCCCTTTGACGGGCACGACTAGATTCAATTAACAAATATCCTATAGAAGTCCTCGAAGATTGGTCCGATAATGCTCTTATCGTGAGCAACACCTAACTGGCCTCACTATATTTTTACTCACTTTAGACTGTCAGTAAAATTTGACTTTGGCTAATCGTTCTTAAGACTACCTTAAGCTACATCTAGTAGGGAATTATCTACCAAGGCATTGGCTCATTCTAACGCAAGACGTACTGTGTGTTGATGGTAATGACCCAACCTCGTGCCGATATAATCAGAATATAGCCCCGTCGTTGCAAACCGGTATAAATATCCACAATCATACAGAAGAATATACAATTGTGAGATTTACGAGCTGTATCAAGATGTTGATTTTGGCTAAAAGCTGACACAATATTGGCTTGGTCATATCGAGAGAATAAGCAACAACGTTTCAGTCAAGATCTACCGAACTTTCGTGTTAAAGGCTAAACTATTGTGTACGGTGGGCCTAAAAAAGTTGGTCTAAAAAGTTATTAGGACCGTCGACTATAAAAGATTGTTGATTCTCTGGTGGATACCGTGCGCAAGTCGGGAGCCCATTAGGTGAATAAGGAAGTCAGACTTTGTACTTTGTAAGGGATAGTATCGTAGATACTTAAATCAAGTTTAGATGCGTGTAGAGCGTGTGAGTGTGCCTAATAGCGTATGCGCATATTGCATAGCTCCTTTGCTTTTGTATGGATACCATTTGCGCGCAAAGAACTTTGCTTAGAGTATAATTTACATGAGACAGCTAGAGAAATGTAAAAGTTTAGCGCTCTTCTTTTTCTTCTTCCTTTTGTTCGGCGGGGTTATGATCAAGATTATAGGGATCATAACCCTCCCACTTAACTGCATCCCTACTGGTCCACCTGTGTGGTTCTCCGATTCGACCTCAGAAAGTATCTGCAGGCCTCCCGGTCTTCGATCACTTCGTCACTGCGGCCAATCAAATGCTTCTGCTTTGCATATGTGTGATCCAGGAGTTTTTTGGCCTGCCTCTCTTCTGTCAGGAGGAGACGGTGTTACCAGGCGATCGCCTCTCCCAATCATTTTGCAATCTTTAACCCTTGGCTTCATGAAACTAGCTACCAAATGGTAGTCAATCTGGATTTTATTTCCGCCACTGCTGTAAGTGATCAGGTGTCGACTTCGTTTGACGAATATGGTATTTAGCACGATAAGACCGTATGACTTGCACATGTTTAGGATGTCTTCACCAGAAGAGTCCCTGGTGCCGTATCCCAGTCCTCGATGTCAGTCATCATAGTCCCAGGATCACCACCATGCGTAGCATTAGTAGTGCCAATCTTGCCATAATGCTAGTTTAAGCGAGTTTCTGTTTGACACGTGCATTCCCCTATTATAACACCGGTAATCTCCAGTCGTGCCAACCCACGGATTCGCGTGCATACTTGTAGGACAGTTTTTTCAGATGTTAAATGTGTCGCTAGGCTCACCTGGATGTTTAAATTGCCTAGATGTGATTTATCCCCTTCGTTGCCTCTTACGACAAGCGCTATTCATTGGGGGGCGTTACAGACATATTCTTGGCCCGTCCCTGCACGGGTAAAAAAGTTTAACGCTCATCGAAATTCGGGCAATGAATATAGTGCTGACAAAAGTTTGCAAGTCAGCGAGTAAGAGTGAGTCGAAAACATTGACACAATTCTTCCGCGTTCTTGAAGAGTATAGCAATTCAGGGTTTGTTGACGTATTTCCTGCTTCTGTCTGTTTTACAAATGTCAAAGTCGAGATGACATAAGATGCCATTTGCAACAGTTGTGACAGTTATGCTGTGTTGTAAACTTCAGATTTATTAATTTCCTATAAGCTTCTTATTCCATAATTTGTGTCAAATTCTCTTCTGAGAGTTCCAAGAAACGGCTAAAGCAAATAGAGGACACAGCTTTACTCATTTTAGCATGTCAAGTACAATAGCACAATAGTACAATAATCCCTGTCCGAACTTCGAATGACAATATGAAAACTGAAAAATAACAAGGCTCCAGGATATGATTTAATCACTGGCGAAGTTTTGAAGGAGCTACCGAAAAAAGCGTTAGTTAAGTTACTCTACATTATAAATGCTTCTTTGAGGATTCTATATGTTCCAAGGCAATGGAAAGTCGCCGAAGTAATTATGGTTCCGAAACCGGGGAAATGTGCAAACGACAAGAAATCATAAAGACCCATTTCGCTTCTGCCGATAATATCTAAGGTCTTTGAGAAAATTCTGCTAAAGAGATTGCACCCAGTAATTGAAGAAAGACGCTTGATCCCGGATCATCAATTCGGCTTTCGAGTTAAACATTCCACAATCGATCAGGTGTATCGAAAAACGAATGAAATTGAAAAAGCTCTGGAAGGGAAAAAGATATGCTCTACTGTTTTTCTCGACGTATCGCAAGCGTTCGACAAGGTATGGCACGAAGGCTTGCGATATAAGCTAAGGGTAATCTTACCAGATAAATTGTACAGAATATTGGAATCTTACCTTGATAATAGACTCTTTCGTGTTAAACATGGGGCAGAATACTCGGAATTCAAAGAAATCTATGCCGGTGTTCCGCAAGGAAGCGTTCTCGGCCCAATCCTGTTCCTGCTCTACACAAGAGATATGCCACAAGATGAAGGGACTGTCGTAGCAACGTTCGCAGACGACACGGCTATCCTCGCAATGGATGAGTCAGTCGAATCATCAACGGAAAAACTTCAACGAGCTTTAAACAAAGTATCCGACTGGACAAAGACCTGGAGAATCGTCCTTAACGAGACCAAGTCAACGCATTTCAATTTTACGTACAAAAAGATAAACAACTTACCTATCTCCATTAACTCGGTACAAATACCGTACGCAAATGAGGCAAAATATCTAGGAATGACACTAGATGCAAAACTTAAGTGGAAATCACATGTTAAAAAGAAGCGCGACGAGCTCGAAATCAGACTTAGAGAAATGTACTGGCTGCTCGGAAGATATTCGAAGTTAAGCGTATACAACAAACTGCTTCTGTATAAGCAAGTGCTTAAACCATCTTGGACATACGGTATACAACTTTGGGGTTGTACTAAGCCAAGCAATATGACTATACTGCAAACATTCCAAAACAAAACACTAAGAGCAATCGTGAATTCTCCATGGTATATAAGGAATAGTGATATTCACAGAGATCTAGGAATTGCTACCGTGAGCGATGAAGTAACAAACTTTGCTAACAAACTTCGTACTCGCCTTCATGTTCATTGCAATAATGAAATAATCCGTACTCTGGACGTGACAAACCGACTACAAAGAACAAGACCGTACGATCTTGCGCAGTAAGGGAAAACCGCATGTAATGACGGTATTAGTACCTAACGCGATTAACACTACAGAAGCGTAAACTACTTGTTAAGGTAACTTAGTCGTAGTAATCATATAATGAAACAATGAGAGGAACGTCTTTCCTACTACTATGAGCACGCGCGGCCGGTTCTCATAGTGCCTCTCTGGGGGGGTGAGGTTTAGCCCGTAGGCATATACTGGCCGACACTTATGACATCAGGTCAGATATATGAATCGGGCATAACCAGTGGTACGGGCCATTGGTATCTTTTGAAGATTCCTGCACCTCCAGGCGCAACCGAAAAAAAAAAAAAAAAAAAAAGTACAATAGCTTACTTTTTATAAGTTTTTCCTTTCCATGGAAAAGGACATATTAAGTTGAAACTCAAGTATTTCTATACTATTTTGTTTTTTTCACAAAGGCTATACACAGGAAATATAAAGTTTTGAAACTGCCCTTACCCTGCAAGATCAAATGGAAAAGTTTTACTTTCAAAATGTGCACTTAATAATTAATTTTGCGTAGAGTTTAACATTTTTGTTAGGAATCTTCTCAAAAGTCCGGAACTGATGTGTAAAACTTTTTACTTACAAAGAACGCACAAAGCACAAAGTGTTCAACGGATACTTCGATTTCTTAGTTAGGGGTTATAAATTTTAGACTATGTAGTGAGTTACCTATAAAAAGAATTTATTGAAGAGTGCTAGTATTTTTTCATAAGAATTCACCTTCGAAAGTGAATACTTTTCTTTAATCTGAAAGTTTGAGTTTATTTTTAGTTTTTCTAAATTTGTTTTCGAAGAATTTCGCGGATGTTATTGTAGTTTGTTTTCCTACATCCTGTGTTTGTTGATGGAAGGAATGGATATTCAATTGTTCGTTAAAAAAAACCGTCTTTTATTTACGTTAATCAGAGGGTATATAGCTTAAGGTAAAAGCTTATAATATTGGGGTTGACTGGTATTCGGTATTCGGTTATGTAGGTACACTTTAACCAAGGTTACTTCATTATCATTTCACTACGTTTTTTTTTTTAGAAGGCGGGAATCTTCGAAAAATACTGTTGATGTATCGGTTCAACAACAGGTCGGATTTTTACCGGTTAAAACCACCTCCCCTCCTCTCCCCTGTTCCCTGCGCTACCGCCTTCTAAGCATTTCTTCACAGGGAGGCTTATTTTCCCGGTTGGGCTCTCTTTCCCAGTGCTGTTTTTTCAGACTTAGCTGTTCATCGCATTGTTCTGGGTTGCCTCCTCATTTCTCGCTGCTCGTTCCTCCAGGCGCAGTTGCCGCATCATCCTTGTGATGACTTCGTTTGGTATTTCCCAATCTTCCCTCGTCGTCAGCATGAACACACTATGAGTGCTCTCGGTATAATTTACGCTGATGACATTGCAGTCATTGTGGTAGCAAAAACGCTAGAGGATGTGTCTAAAAATCCAGTCAAGCTATCAGAAATGTGAGGGTATGGCTGCAATACTCTGGCGAGTATGCTGCGCCTTCAGAACTGTGTCAGCGGAAGCCATCAGCGTAATCTCTGGCCGAATGCCCATCGATTTGGAGATTGAAAAGTCCGCGATTCAGAGCGAGAACCACCACCGAGGCCTTACATTCAGAATGGCAACACAGGTGGAACACTACACCGTACTGCCCGCACTGTGAAGGCAAAGAATCCGGAACATGCCCTAATGGAATGCCGAAAGTACGCGACGGCCAGGGACATACTAGAAACTAAAAATTGGCGGCCAAATTACACCATTTCACTATGTGGAAGTACACCTTTGTCTCTGATTGAAGAAAATTTGCTTCATTTAATTGTGGTCGAGTTGTTCTCCCAGAGTAGCTTATTTCTATAATGCTGACTATTCAGGAGCTAGCCACGTGTGCAGATCTCAGATTGGAGCCCGGATGTTAGTGTTGGATGTTATATCGATCTAATGGCTAGTTTTTGGATGCTTTCAAGTATATTAAAGTTATTTTTTGGGCTGCCCTTGAAATGTGACAACTATACTCAAGTCGCAGTCTTATTTGAGCTTTGCATAAGAGAAGGAACTGCGCTGTGTGCAGTGTCCTAAAGGGAGACTCATTTTTTTTCTATAAAGTTGTTAATTCTATTAGTTTCATGCCATAAGACATAGTGTGTATGAAATCCGTCAATGTAGCAACTAGCAATTGTGTACCGCTAAACCAAAGAACAAATCGTAAAATTCATTATAAAAATGAGCAAATAAATGCTCCAAATGAGTCATCAGACTAGTTCGATTGTCGACTAGTCACCTATGTATCCAGAGGCGCCCATGTATCCAAAGGCGCACTCGAAAACACTGCCGCTGTGAGAGAAAGTGGCATGCACTGAAACCCCGGGTACATCAATTCGTCACCGTTACTTTTTAAGAAGCAGTTTACAACGAGTTCACACGAAGGATTTTCATTCATTCATCTCCTCCAGTCCGATTTCTTTGATGAATCGGAGTATCTGAAGGCGATCTTACAATGATAGATCTTCTTCTAACAGTTGGTGGGCATCCAGGTCTTTTCTTCTTTTATGGATAGATGCTCCATATTCTTTTAGATTTGGGATTTCCACAACATCTCCGCAGAATCTTCAGTCTCCACTCCACTGCAGTCTACAGTGACCCGTTAGGAAGTCTGTGAGGATGCGCAGCTGGTATTTGCTGATGCTAAAGCAGACTTTCTTCTTTTCCGGTTATAGCTCCCGAGAAGTTCTCCCGAAGTTTCGCTCTTTTGCATTCTTCTTTCTTTCTTAGTTTCTCCGGTATAGTATTCGACTCCAGCCCACAAAATGGTTCCGGGCCAGTGAATACGGTTTCTGATCGCTCTTTTGCATTCTGCAGCTAGTCTGTCAGCTGCTTCGTTCCCCCTCTACTCCCACATGATCTGATTTCATAGGAGCTTAAAGCCTTTGTTGCGGCTTGGCTACCCGACAGTATTGTGATGTCTTGCCCACCATACTTCCTATTGAGGCTCAATTGGGCGCATCTTTTAATTGCATAGATTTCTGCTTGGAAGATGCTGGGCTAAGTTCCCATGGCTTCTTTCGTGTTCGTGTTGCTTCCAGAGAAGTTTGCTGTCTAGTGTTATACCTAGATACTTAACCTGACGTTGTGGTTCCAATCTGATTCCATTCAACGTTATGGGTAGCATGTGCTTCAGTTGTCTTCTTCTGGTGAAGGGTGCAATTGACCAAAGAACTCGAACCAGAAGGCAATTCTAAGCGCAGAGAATTTATAAATTGGTTTAGGGAACGTCAGCTGGTGAACAACAAAGTTGCTTTGATAGGTGTTTATAGCGATAATATACATTTTTAACTTAATAGCTACGTAAATAAACGGAATTGTCGAAATATCAGTCAAGTGTGTGCATTGACATTCACGCATCGCTGGTTCAGATTTTGGGCTAGTTGAGTGATTGGACCGTGCTTCTTTGAAAATTCGTTTACAGTGAAAGGTTTGAAATACGAGACGATGACAACTGATTTCTTTTGGCCAGAATCAATTGATTTAGGCCTTGAAGACATGTGGTTCCTGCAGGAAGGTGGAAGCACGTCTATAGCCCATATCTAGTCTTTGTTAAAAAAAAAAGTGCCTGACTGGGGCCAAGGCCTAGATTCTATTTTCAATAATTGAGAGAACTCAGTTGGTTTCCGGCATCCACCGACAGAATTCAGCAGAATAGGAGAAGGTGTCAACATAAAAAGACATGATACATCAAATTGGACAGCTTTGAAAAATACAAGCATTTAACACAACAGATCTTGTAGGGCCCAAGGATTAGCTTCTCTCAGCGCATTGCGTTGGGTATATTATACTTTTAGAGTGAAAGTGACTTACTAATAATTTACTGTGGTATCCAAAAGGTGAGATTAAAAGCTTTTCATTGATAGTTTTTACCATCAGACATCTATTTAATAGTCAAATGCACTAGCCACTAGACAAAGGCAGCCACAGTGGAAACAGATAGTCTTCAAGGATCATGTGTAGGCCTTATTTTATAGCTTTGCATTTTTCAGCAACAGTTCGTTTAGCTTAGATGACATCTGTAGTAGTGCTACCAACGAAAAACACACATCAGTTTCGCATGATGGTTGAGATGGACGTCAGTCTGCTGCATATTATTTCTTCCCAGAGCTTGAATTTTTGCGCTGTAAGTTTTATAACTCGATAACTAGCACACAGTTGGACGTGCTCTTTGTCCTTTCAGATACTAAGATACAACACCTCCGAAATTCTGCTTTCAATTATATGCACAGTTGGGAATGAAAGAAAGTGACATGTTCATACATATCCCACTGGAACAACATTCAAGGAATCACACAGGCTATAAAAGGACGGGTTTATATCCTTCCATAAAATAGCAGAATTTTTTAAATTTTGCAAAGACGACGTAAGAAGGGTCCTGAGCTTCCATTCTGGTCACTGGAGTTGATACTACCTGCCGCCTCTTTCTAGAAGAGGGCGAAATCGCAGAACACGTACTGTGTGAGTGTATGGCTCTATGCAATGTTAGGAGGGACACTTTCCACAGAGACTATCTCTCAAAAAGATCTGAAAAGCTCCTCCGCTGAAGTAATTCCTGCGATGCTTTGCAAGTTTATGTATTTTCCTTCCATCTTGAACACTTTGCATGTTTTGATAGAGGTCCCTTGAAGCTTCTGATTTTGTCGCAGGGACTGATCTTTTTGGTTCGTCCTTTATGGGGTACCCCACTCTTTTTTCTTTCTCTTTCTTTTTGACTTTCTCATGATAACTATTAATTATTTTGGCTTTGTTATTTTACAGCCCTTTGATGTTGGTGAAATATTAAATTAGTCAGGAGAAACCACACAATACTCAGGACACTATATACTTAGAACAATTTTAGATTATTTAGGGTACCTGGACACTGCGATGAAGTGCTGATATACTGGCCAAAAAAGGAGCAAAGCTCCACCAAAGTGACGTAATTGGAGGTATAAAACCAACAATGGGTGGCTAAGAGAGTTATTCTAGACAGCATTTTCAACATGGCTGGCCACAAAGAGTCTAACTTAGAAGGCTATAGGGTGCCTAATGCCTTGTGACCTTACAAATACTGGAATATGGTCCAGGGCCTAGAATCTGCAACCATTCGTGTTGTGCATGTTAAATTTGTTCATACAAATGGAAAGGACCTACAGCTTAGAACCATATCCGAAAAGCTTTTTTTTAAAAGCTTTCTCATGACGAGTGGTGGGACCGTGAAAATTTTGTTGATATTTTCAGGGATTCAAACCTTGAACCTGTCGGTCAGTAATCCAATGCATTAAGCCCTGTATACTGACGGATCGAAAATGGACACCGGTGTCCCTAGGGGTATCGAGATCCATTAAACTACCAGACCACAGCAGTGTTTTCCAAGCGGAGGTCCTGGCAGTGACAGCAGAGGCCCGTGTGTTTGCCGTAAGGGCAATACCACAGGATGGTATCACCTTCTTTATCAACAGCCAGGCAGCTATAAAAGCTATTACTGCTACCGAAATTAAATCGAAGCTTGTGAGATGCTGTCGCGAAGAGATTAAGGTTCTTGGAATACAGCACATGAGGGTATCCCAGGCAATGAAAAAGCTGATGAACTAGCTAGGAAAGGTTTAACAGATTTAATAGAACCAACTAATCTCTCTGTAAGCATCCCGCCTTGCATGCTCAAGCTTGAAGCAGGGGAATTAGCCATAAGAGAGGCGAACCTTAGATGAAAGTCCATGGAAACGTGTAACATCACAAGAAAACTATGGCCGTCCTTCGATAGAACAAGGACCGAGAGACTTATACGACAGAAGATCCCTTTCTATCCTCGTGGGTATCGTCACGGGGCATAATAGTCTGCGGTATCACATGAAGAACCTGCGCCGGACAGAAGAGAACTTTGCAGAGGTTGTGGCAACGAGGGAGTTCTTGAGGACACCACCCACTTACTATGCCATTGTCTTGGACACAAACATTCCAGAAACAAATTCTTCGGTAAACACTTCTTCTATAGCCTTGAATAGCTCTCTGGCGTTGCTATAGACAAGATGCTGAACTTTGCCAAATCATCAAAGTGGTTTGTACTTGAAAACAAGTAAGTAACTAGAGTAGAGTTGATTAGAAATTTACAGGGTTCCGATGGCGGACCTTTCCCCCTCTATGGGTAACACAATGGGTCAACACTGACCTGAGCGCGGCTTTTCTCTCTCTGCCAGCCCGCTTACCTAACCTAACCTAAGCCCTGAGCCACGGCGGCCCTTGTGGCCTTGGGAAAATTATTCATTATCTTTCAAGGTGTTTCAGGCTGATCTAAGCAAAGCCTTGGCATTAAGAGAGTGGGTGTGTTATGTGTGTTATCTGCAGATAATTATCTTCTATAGATGAAGATAATGCAGATAATGAATACTCTCTGATCATTGCCTTCTGAGGAAGCACGCAATGAGATTAGGTTTTCTTTAATACGATCGTTTTCAGGTACCGCACTGACCTGCACATCTCAGAGGACATAACACATCTACTCTGTTAATGCCAAGGCTTTGCTTAGATCAGCCTGAAACACCTTGAAAGATACTTCTATGAAATTTTAGAAGAAGTTGGCTCTCTTCTAATCCGAACTCAAAATAATTATTTGTTTTAATTCCGTAGGGAAATTAAGTGCATGTGTGAAGTAGTGTAGGTTTCTTATCGTGCAGGTTTCCAAGGGATCCCGAAGCGCCCTAGAATGGTACATATATGGGTCTTATGGTTGTGATAACATCACAACCCTACTCAGCCTAACCTAAATAATTAACAAACAAAAAAAAAAAAAATACGGTGGGCCTTCGAAAACGGAACATAAGCTCAAGGAAATACTACTTCGTGAGTTCATTAGTATTAGCGAAAACCCTCTTCCTCTATATCGAAAATCATACCAAGTGACCTTCGTATGTTAGTCTCTTTTTTAACAAAAAAAAAAGAGATCCGCGCAAATTGAGTTCATAAAGCATACATCAAGCGCAACTATGCAATCGTGCGCAATTGAGAATTCGCGCGCCATAAAAAAAAGCATAAAATTTTTCAGTCATTCAAACAATGTTTGTTGTTGTTTACGAAGCTCCCCTTTTCCATTTTCCACTTTGCAGCTTTGTGCTTATATAGGTACTCATTTAATGCCCCTGTTGCACTCTAGAAGTGAGCTAAACAACAAAAGCCTCCCTTATGCAATTCCAACCCTCGTTCGCATCTTTGAAAGCATTTTCTGTTTTGTTAATCACAAGAAAAGAACCAAAGCAAAAGCGGAACAAAAGCAAAACCATAATCCGGTATTATGTAGGTCATGGCCCAAGTTAGAAGTGAGGTTGTCACCTCCCCGTATCACCGCCGCGGTTCTGAAGAATACAAGAACTTTACGTATTAATTGAACATTTCCAGGTATTCTCCATGAAGTATGGCATTTATTTAGAACGGTGAATAAATTAAGCATATCCGGCGCAGTTTTACCCGCAGGAATTTCTTTCGAATTCAAAAAAAAGGATTCCCCCCTTAGTAATTAGAAGAATTCACGAGAAAGGTTTTTATTTTTAAATGCCTTACGTAAAACGGCAGTGAATGATGGGGGGTGGGGGTTTGTTTGGGGCTGGATATCCTTATTTTGCTTTTAACGAATGTTTACTTAGGAAATGTAAAAAGAAAAATTCCATCGTCTTGCGAAACAAAATAAATTAATCTCTTTTAATTTTCCTTCATCCTTTTGACTGTATCTAGACGAGACCTGTAAGGTGGATGGTTTTCGGAAGAATAAATTCGGATTAAAAAGGGGTTGAGATGAGACCTAATCTGAATTTCCATAAATGAGGAAAAGGTGAAATCTGTCAGAGTTTATGCTGTTCTGCTTCATCGATGCTTTATTGGATTAACCCTTCTTGGAATGGAGAAAGGGTCAAATTGATAGTATTTCCATATTTATTTGTGTCAATTTGCAAATAGGGGTGTGCAAGCCAAAAATGTTTCCCGCTGAAGTATGATGTTTCTTGCGTGTGTTTGTGGTTAAAATTGATTTAAAGAAACGGATATAAGGCTCATACTATCATCGATTTGATTAGAGATAATTTTACTCCACAAAAACTCTTGATTTATTGAATCACTCTTTAGGGGTGTTAGGTGGTATACTACCCTATGTTATGAGTATATTTCGTTATCAGTAGAATTCAATTGGATAGAAAGCGGTCCAGTGTGATAGTGGTCATTTCCGTTTCTCTGGTAACCATTTTGATGATTCGATCAGTTTCCAGACTTTATTTGTACCTGAATCGGTTGTGTTGATAAGTTCCTTGAAAGGAATATTTGCTCAAAATGTGCTTGTTTGTTGAAGATAAAGCACGGGAATTTGTTTCAATCTCCTTTGAATCCATAGCTATGTCTGTTGCAGAAGTCAATGCTACGAATTCCTTGCAGTACTGTGTACCTTTGTGTGACGCTAAAACACTGAAGAGTTCCAGAACCATACGTAGAGATATGGACATGAGTGACGGAGCAAAGACAAGAGTACGATCCCCGCTGGAGTCACCGAAGAGTTCCCAATTAAAGTCGGTGTGCACCAGCGAAGCGTCTTATGTCCCTTGGAGTCATCATTAGTGAGGATCAAACGTCCCTGCAACTAGCACTTGATGTATGGGTGGATGTTTTGAAGGGAAATGGGTACCGAATTACTCCAAAACAGACAGAGTACCTGTGCTGCCCATTCTCTGATACACTCCGACCTAATCCAGACATTTAAATGGAAAAGTGATTCCCAAGTGCGAAAAGTTAAAGTTCTGGGATCTATGATCAATAGCGAAGCAACTATTTATAACGACATCAGTTATCGCGTAAGCGTAGGATGGCTGAAGTCACAGGAAAACTCTGCTAACTTCTGTGACCCTAAGCTGAGAGGAAGGCTTTTCACCGCAGTTGTTCCTCGTCCGGCCCTTCGCATGACAGCAGGAGTCAGAAAGCTTGATCGAGTTAGAAATTCAAGGATCCGAGGAAATCTCCACGTCAAAGAACCCATCTCGAAAAAATTGGTAAATTGGAGCAGCATTTTAAGGCCCATACCCCATTGAGGAGATATTCGCCTCGCATGACAAAAGTCGCGCTATTTCTCTTTAGCCTGTTTGGAACTAAGGTTTGATTGAAAACTTAACTCAAGGAAACATGTTGTTGAGAACATCAAGTGTCAGGAATTCCCTTGTTGTGCTACACTCATCGCAAAAGGACCTCACATTGATTCTATATCCAAACACGATAGTCTGATTGTACAGTTGGGTAGTTAATTCAGTGGAAAAACTCAACAAGTATGCCAAAAAGTGGTGGTCTAAAATCGGCTGCAACTTCTTCGAATCGAAATCGTAGGCAATTCACTGGATATCCGTTCAGAAATACGGTTTAGAGCAATGTATGCAACAACGCTCAATCTTATCAATGCCACTTCGTCTTCTAATCGTCACTGATATTGGCCCACCTAATTTGCTTTCAATTTGGGCTAGAACACTCAATACTGGGCAGGACATACAACACTATCCCTTATAACAAGATGTTGTTAATATTTACGGATGGATTCAAAACTAAGAACCGCGTCAATGCATCTCATCCAGGCTGGAAATATGTAAA
Organism: Blera fallax; assembly: GCA_946965025.1. Lineage (NCBI taxonomy): Eukaryota > Metazoa > Arthropoda > Insecta > Diptera > Syrphidae > Blera > Blera fallax. Next base: position 44,651,498 of record OX337247.1, read on the forward strand.
CCATGTCAAAACAAACCAACTTCCATAACAGGGCAATGCACTGTGGGAACGTACATACATATACTCAAGGGCCAGGTGCAGCAGAGATGATGAAGAGGCGAACACCATATCGTTCTTCATGTACAAGCACCACGCACTCGCTACGTAAGGTGAATACCTCTTCTATGATCTAAATTATCTCAGGAGCGCCAGCACGAAGAGCAGACGGTGTAATTCACTGTTCTCCTATCTCTACTTAGTTTCAACAAAATGGACCGACTTTTGGTCGGTTTTGGAATAGCAAACCTCTTCTGCTGAGAAGAGTCATGCTTAATATTATTTGTAGCTACTGGGAATAACACAAATGACCAATCTGAACGAAGATAACTCGAGCGGAACTAAGAGGATACTACGACAAAGTACTACGGTAACGAAAATTATGCAATTGAAACCAGCGAAGATGGTACTGTATATGTATGGTTGTATGTACTCCTAAACTGGATGTATTCAAGGCAACATTGGCATCCGAACTAATTTCACCAGAAGTCCACAAACAGCACATCAATTCTGGCTAAGTTTCGGGAAAAACGAGCTCAACTTGCAACATCTGTCTGCGTACAAATTCATATGAATTGACCTGTGGAATCATCCCGTACTCAAGTTACCAGTTCAAACTTCTCGTAGAGCAATTTCTTTGACTAGCACTCCTATATTTTATCGAGCAATTTGGAACTCAATGCAATTAGTCTGAACAGGTAGGCTTAACAAGCTTAGAACCAGAAGCGATTCTCTTTATTACATCCGCAGTTGTATAGAGGACCCTATGGGCCCAAGATTTGGAACTAAATTTTCATAATCTTAAGGTTTACCATGACTATAAGAATATAAAACATGGTTTCCAAATTTCAGTGCAGGTATTGATGATCAATCACTATACGTAGCCTTAAAGGAGCATTATGAAGGCAAATAGGTGAATTATTTTCATAAGGACTTAGCAAAATTGATCTGGAGATCTAAGAAAAAAAGGGTAATCTAATTCCAGCTTCCTATATTGGCAACACTGTTAATCAAGCAGCTGTCAAAAGAAAGCATTGCAGGTAACCCCAGTGTATCATCGTGACGTCCATTCAGCCAAAATATTGCTGTTGTAAGTGAAAGCTGTGGGCGCCGTGGCTCAAGTGGTCAGTGCGTTGGATCGCTGAGCGAGAGGTTCGACGTTCGAATCCCAGAAACACCAAAAAGTTTTTTCATGGTCCCACCTCTCGCAAATGTCTGACAACCGTCAGAGGGTAATAACTGTCTAGAGAAAGCTCTCACTTTGCCTTTCGGATATGGCTCTAAACTGTAGCTCCCTTCCATTTGTGTGAAAAAATATAACACGCACAACGTGAATGGTCTCGAAAAGCGAGGCCCTGGACTACACCGTTTTACCAAGTATTTGTAAGTGAAAGCTTGGCCAGGAATTTTCGATCCGTCGGCATTCGCAGCTTTTAGGCATGTCTTATAGCTCCCTTTGAGGATTCATGAGCCACCATTAGATGTCCAAGAAGTGACTGTTGGGTGTGCATTGTGGTCAGGTGGCATAATTGGGCCTTACTTACTTGAAGACGATACCCTCATCTGGTGGTGACATAGTTTAAAATGTCGTTAACTGATCTACTGGGAATTTCTTCAAGGTCCTGGAAGAAGTTTCGTCCAAGAAATTTATTTCTAAGGTTGATGAGAGCTGGACAGTGACAGAAGAATTGGGTTGTTTCCTCACTAACTTCTTTATCTTGACATTCTAGACGTAGTTCTCCTTCCATGCGTCGCAGTTTTTCTATATGTTCCCTGATGACACCCACCAAGGCAGAAAGGGATCTCCTGTCCTTTTACATAAGCCTGACGGTCCTTTTTCTGTCAAAGAAAGGCAAAATACTTCTTGTGGTTACACAAGTGTCCAGGGACGATCATCTGCTGTTTGCCTTCCTTAAGGCATTGACCTCTGCTTGAAGCTTTAGTGTGCCAGGCGGGATGTTTACTGATAAGTCTATTAGAGCAGGTCAAGATTCCGAGCCTCTTCTAGCCAAATTAGCCTCCATCTTGTTACCTGGTATGCCCTCATGTCCAGGAACCCAACAGAGCGTCACCTTGTGCTGTGTTCCAAGAACCTTTGATTTCAGTAGCAGTAATCGTTTTTGTTGCTGCCTGGCTGTGAAAACTTCTTCAGGTATTGTCCTCAACGCAGTCTCACGGGCGGCTATTGTCACTGCTACGATCTCCGCTTGGAAGACATTGCTGTGGTTTGTGTGAGTGCTGTTTCTTTTTTTAGGTTCGGAAACTGGATCACCATTATATTTACGATCTTGAAGATTACAAATACCTGGCGCAACAGACCGTATGTGATCCAGAACCTAGCTTCTCGTGACGATTCGTGTTGTGCGTGTTATATTTTTTGGCATAAATGGAAGGAGCCTACAATTTGGAGCTATATTCGAAAGGTTTTTTTTGTGGATGTCTGACACACGTGCGAGAATAATAACTGTCACGAGATAGCTTCTCAATTTGCCTTTCCCCATTTTTGCTTTGTTAATAAGTTTCTTTCTCATGGGGTGGAACGCCCCTAACTAGCAGCCTAAGAAAAGAAGATTGTGTTTGCATTCAGCACTGAATTCGAACTCTAGATGACTTCCCTATAATTTACCCTCTCATGGTCTCTGTTCCGTAGTAAAGCTGAACTCAGCCACAGTATATCTCTAATGACCACACGAATTCTGATTACTCAATGGTCCTTATGACCAACAAATTGTTCGCGTCATTTGACATGGAGTTATACCTGCACGAAATCACATCTATGAACTGGAATGACTTATGGTCCAATAAATACTTTTGCGTTAATTAATTTCAAAGTTGAGTAACCAAACCTCTGATGTGAAAAGTCCCATAAGTACCTAGGTAAATCTTTTTTTTTTTCAATTAAATCAGTGCACTATGTAGAGTATAATCGAATTTACAAATTGTTCGAAATTTTAGTCGAAGTAAACACAGATACACTGAAATGGGAAATGGATGCACTTGATCAGCCAGAAATTAAATTTTCTTTGGAATGCATTGGCCGTTGGCTGATTCTGACGAGTTCACTCTTGATGCATAAATTTCTTTGAAAATAAAACCTTTTGCATTTGATTTTCTTATTCTGTGGTCAGAGGTATACATATGTTGTTGGTTATTTAAGGAGCTATGAAGTTGAAGGAGAAATTCGAATGAGTGGCTTCGTTCTGTATGCAGGCATATGACGTGCACTCACATTTGCTCGTACTTCTTAAACCATTTAGAAATGGATATGATACGCTTGAGTTGTCTGAATTTCTAATTTGCTAGGACGTTGACCTCACCAAGAAGGAAATCGTGCAAATAGGACTTGCTTCGGAGAGGTATACATGTATACGTATATCCGCACATAGTAATTACTTACAAGAGCATGCAAAGAGGAAGTTAATGCCTACAGGCGTTCTTATATATGCATGAGAAACAATCTTGTGCTGTTTGGTTGCTGGACGAGAAAAAAGGGCGGAGGAAGGAATTAGTTTAGTTCTGCCTGCCGTTTGGGGATCACTACCAAAATCAAGTGCTTTCCATAATTTCGTAAGTTGGTTGAGGTCCCCTTCTATTGTGCGCGCCACATAAGGCGAGGTCTTCCTCGTTGTCCCTTCGGGCTAGATTCGACCCAAATCATTGGCGACTATTCGCTCTACATGTCCTAGCCATCTTAGGTGACTGACTAGGTCGATGTCGCTGTACAGCTCGTTAATTTCGTCGTTGAATCTGCTCCTCCAAAGCACGTCAAGGCAAACAGGACCGTATATCTTACGAAGAATTTTTCTCTCGAAGCGACCAAGGATATTTTCATACGCTTTCGAAACAGTCCATGCTTCAGCGCCATAAAGCAGAACTGGGATGATTAAGGTCTTGTATAGAGTCTCCTTAGTCGTTCGGGATGGGGCCTTACTACTCAATTGCCTTCTCAGCCCAAAGAAACAGCGACTGGCAAAAGGTATTCCTCGTTTGATTTCTGATGACGTGTTATTTTCAGAGTTAATAGCTTAGCCAAGGTAGACAAAGTCCCTTACTACCTCAAAGTTATAGCTATCGACTGTGACGTTCGAATTCGCCGATGTTGTGTGTCCCTTTTTGTTGACAGCATATACTTGGTTTTGCCCTCATTTGCAGTTATAACGTCATAAATAAATGTTTTAAAAAAATGTTTCCGTTCCCCCTAGTTTTTCAAAGTATACTTGGTCTGCTTCTCATTGACAGTTTAACCCATTTTCGTCGCTTCTCTTTCACTAGTCATGAAAGCGCCACTGACAACACATTCTGTTCTTCTAGCCATTGGACAGACTTTTGAAAGAATGTGCCTCTGGTGAGTCTTGTACTATTCTTTCCAGAACGATGTCAAAGAAGTCGCATGAAAGCGCGCCCCTTGGTGGTCTGAATTCTTTTTTGACATCAAAGGTTTCAGTCAGATTTTCATCGACTTTGATGGAACAGCGTGTATTCTCCATCGTCATCCTGGACAAACGGAAGAGTTCGGCAGTAGTGTCAAAACTAGACATTTGCTCGTCTCTATAAATGCTCTAATATGTCGCCTTAAAATCGACGACCTGGCCTAAACGCACACTGATTTGAACGGGTCAAATTGTTGACGAACGTTTTCAGGCGTTCACACAGTGGTGCAGCGGGTTTTATATGTGATGTTAAGAAGACTGATGCCTCTGCAGTTGGCGTAGCTCAGAAGGTCTCATCTTTTGAGGATCGGCCAAATAATACTCAGATTCTACTCATAGAGGATACTTCCAATCCACCATATTTTACAGATATGTTGGTGCATTTTCTTACCAAGTCGTCGCCTGACGGTTTGAATAGCTCGGCAGCTAGGCCGTCAGCTCCAGCAGATTTGTTGGACTTAAGTTCAGATGAAGCTATAAATGGTTCATTCTGCCTGACAACGCGACTCGATTCGTTGCCGCCGTTATACAACCCTGAGTAATGGTTCCGCCATATCGTCAACATCGACTGCGTTTCTACTACGATGTTCCCTTGTATTTGTAGGGGGCTGTGCATCGTTGAACAGCAGCACGTAGTCCCACAGGGACCATTGTACTTCACGGTGTTCCCTGAAATATCCTTTTTTTAACTTCTACTAACCTTAGAAAAGTGTAGACGTACAAAAAGTGTATGGTGTATGCCCAGTAACCAGGCACCATTCACTTTTATTCCCCTAGTCCTTTAGTTTCATTCGTACAATTGCAGACTTTTATTTTTGTCTCTAGTTTTCCATCAAAATATTTGAAACCTTCCGATGGCAAAGCTTTTTTTTTTCTACGTGCATAGCAGATGTAGTGGGGTTATGGGTAACCCCATTTGTGGTCGGAAGGTTAATCTGCTGTTGTATGTTTCACATTTACCCTTAAATTAGATGAGAACAATTATTCTTAATCAGATTCTTGTGTGGTGACGTCTAGCCAAATCCTTCCCGGTCGGTGTTCAAAAATTTCATTGGAAGAAATGAGTTCTACAAAAAGCATTTGTGGCTAAAATTGTAGCACAGCAGAGTATAACCTATTTTGATACTGCCTCCAAACGATGCAATTACAGATAAAGAACACAAGGACGCGTTAATATAAAAGGAATTCATTTTCCTGGATTCAAGTCATCATTCTGCGCTGCACCCCAACGAGGAATTAATTAAGACTGAATTCCCCATAACTATATTATTCTGACATTTTGCGTTTTCAGTTGTATTTTTTAATTTTTTCATTCGCACATCCTTGCGCACGCAAAAATCATAGTCATTTCCCTTTTTCCAGCTTGTAACTGACAAGGGTGAATGCTGATGCTCTTGCTGGAGGATGAATTTAAATTTTTGTTTTTAATAAAAATGTTGCACAAATGAATGTAATTATACACTCATTAAGGTAAAATATAAAAAGAAAGGAAAATAGCTTTTGTTAACGCGTCAAAAATGTTTTCTTCAGCGTTTATACACGCGCGTAAATTCTCCAATTTTTCACTGTTACTGTAAAGCTTAGTAATTTTGCCTTTGACAAATGCTGGCGGATTAAGGATTTTTTTTGAAACTACAGGGTGTTTGAGCTCCAGCAACAAGTATTTAGGGGAAGGACATCTTATCACAAGCCGAAGGTCGACACCGATGTAAAGCTTCCCACGTCTGAATGGAGGTGACAGCGAAAAACCTTGGCGTGATTCTCTAATAGATTCCAAGCTTAATTGAAAGAAAAATATGGATAACAGAATAAAAAAAGGACATGGGTGGCATTTTGGAAGAGCCTTCTGTGAAAAAATTGGTGTTGAAGAAACGCAATTTGGACAGCATTGCAGGCTGTTTGGGAGTGACGGAGTCGATGCGATCAACACCTACAGTAGTTCTGGCAACGATATTGTATCTTCCTCCATTAGACATATGTATGTATACTGTGAAAGCTTGGCGACAAAAATTGCACTCAGACTTATGACTGCTGATTTCTGAAAAGTGACTCCATTCTTAATCGGTGGTGTATTCTGAAACTTCAGACGGAAACGGACTACATCAGGTTAGGTTAGTGGGTTAGTGGGTTGACGGGCGCAAAAGAATTCTGCATCCGTCATACTTAGATCAACGTAGATCCATTGTTATGCCATAGGGGTTTAAACCTCCCATATTCTAGAACCTATGTATAAACAAACTATGGATTTTGAAGCCATCCCGAAGGGTTTATAAATTTATGCAAGTCGTTTATAGACTTGCCAGAAAGTTCCTCAAGGTCACAGGGTTTTAGTTCTAATATGACAGAGTGATGGGCAGTGACATAGAAAGTGTGTGGAATCTTCATGTACATCTTCGTCACCACAACCTCTGCACAGGTCATTCGTACTAACTTTCATTTTCGTTGTATGATATCTCAGCATATTGTGTCCAGTAATAATACCTACAAGAGATGACAGAGATTTTTTGTTCATTTGTAAAATTCTCTCGGTTTTTTGCTTGTCGTAGAGTGGCCACATTTTCTTGGTTATAACACAAGAGTCAAGCACTCTCCATCTTTCATTTGCAGCTACTAATGTTTTGTTCCCTACCATTTGTTTAATGTGACAGGGCGGGATTTTTACAGTAGTGTCTGCCTGATTTAGTCCAAGTGATGATCCTTTTCTTGCCAGCTCATCAGCTTTCTCGTTACCCAGTACCCCTTTGTGTCCGGGAATCCAGCAGAGTCTTACGTTGTGCTGTGCACCAAGAAGCCGTAGCTCTTCGCGACAACGACTTACAAGCTTCGATTTCATTTCAATGGCAGAAATCGCTTTTGTTGCCGCTGGGCTGTCAATGAAAAAGGTAATATCGGCGTGTGATAGTGCCTTCATTGCAACCTGACTAGCAGCTGTTGTCACTACCAGGACCTCAGCTTAGAAAACGCTACTGTAGTCAGGAAGTCTGATAGAACTGGATAGTCCCAGAACTTCGGAGTAGAATCCCGCGCGAACACCAATGGTCATCTTGGAGCCTCTGTGAATATGGGTATCGATAGTTGATTTTCGTGCCATTCTTCCCTACTGGGGAAGGAAGTAACGAATGGTCTTACAAAGTCAAGATAGGGGCTTGTGTAGTCTGTACATACATAATTTTCCGTAAATTTTCGTAGGATCTGCGCATGCCCCGTTATACTGGATTTCCAGCATCCAGTTTGTCTAAGTCGCAGGGCACTGTTTGCGGCAGACTCCTGTACGAAGATATCAAGGGGTTTAAGGTTGAGTATAGCTTCGAACCCCGCTCTGGGGGTGGTTCTCATTGCCCCGGTGGTGCCGATGCAGGTCATTCTTTGAATCTTTGTCATGGTTTTGGTTGGTAGCTTTACATAACGCTTGCCACCAGACTAAATTACCATATTTCAGTCTCGGTCTAATTACCGCGGTGTAGAGCCACATGATGATCTTAGGACTAGGACCCCGGGTTTTACCGAATATCCTATTACAGGCATAAAAAGCTACCATTGCTTTCTTTGCTCTTTCCTTTATATTGAGATTCCAGTTCACTTTCCTGTCTAGGATAACTCCTAGGTACTTGGCGCTTTCAGAAATTTTAAGTGGAGTCCCTTCAATTGATGGCAAATCAAATTCTGGTATAGTCCTTTTATTTGTAAAAAGGATCAGCTCAGTCTTTTGCGGGTTGACCGCAAGTCCGCAGTTCTTGGTCCATGTATTTACCATCGATAAGGCGCTTTCTATTTGGTCGCTAATGGTGGATAGGAATTTGCCTGTCGCTAGTAGTGCTAGATCGTCTGCATATGCTACTGCTTTAACGACACTAAATTTTAAGTTAATTAAAATTTCATTTACCACAAGAATCCAGATAAGGAGTGAAAGTACCCCACCTTGAGGAGTGCCTCTAGATGCTTATACTTTGATTTCTACACCTCCTATTTCCGAGTTGATCAGTCTGTTTTTGAGCATACCCATTATCCAGTTTAGAATAGTGTTGTCCACTTTAAGGTTTACTAGAGCTCTTTTAACCGCATCGGTTTGGACATTGTTGAAAGCCCCTTCGATGTCTTGAAAGGCCGCAAGAGTGTATTCCTTATCAATTAGTGTCTTTTTAAAACGAAAGAGGTTAGGCTAATAGGTCTAAAGCCTTTCGCGGCAGTGTGACTGGGTTTACCAGCCTTAGGTATAAAAACCACTTTGACTTCACGCCATGATTTTGGTACATATCCCCTAGTTAGGCCTCTCTTAATACAATCGGAGATTCAGTATCGAAATTCCTAGCAGAGATGAGTAGGATAAGGGGAGAGTACTCACCGAGGAAAAACTAGCTATCCACACTGTTGGATACAAATTGGATAACAGCAAAGGAGCCGGCGTCTACTGTGAGACTCGGGATAGAAAGCGCTCTGTGTGGTTTAATCAGAGGTCGCACTAAAAGTGGACACAATGGACCCTATTTGGTCTAAGTCAGCAGTCAATAAAGGTACACATATACGTACCTCGTAGGTGGAGCTCACGATAGACACGGATTAACCTTAAGGTACACCTAACTTATGTCAGGCACTGCACATACAGTATCCCGCAAAAAAATTATGAACACTTCCACGGTGTTAATCTTTGTTCACCGAAGAAGAACTGATCTTGGCAGCGTCGAGTGTAAAAAATAAGAAGGCTCTCGGCCCCGATGGCATACCAGGGGAAGTGCTGAAAATCATCCCAAGAACGTGCCCGCAGCTACTGCTAAATATGTTCAACAGCTGCCTCATAGACGGGATCTTCTACAAGAACTGGAAGAAACAACAACCGGCCGTTGTGTATGCTGGATACAACGGGGAGAAGATGCTAAAGTACCGACTTACTATGGCTATCCAGAGTGACCTATCTGAAAGACAACATGGTTTTCGTAGAGGACATTCAACAGTAAGGGCTATCCAGGAAGTGGTTAAAACAGTCCAAAACGCACAACAAGACAACCGCCACTCGAGAATAGTCGTTGTGCTGGTAGCTCTAGACGTGAGGAACGCCTTTAACTCAGTAAGATGGGCAGATATCCTGGAGCCGCTGGAAAATAAATTCAGAGTACCACAGTATTTGTTGCAGGTGTTGGGGGACTACCTCAAAGACCGGAAACTGCTCTACAACACTGCAGAAGGACGCCGCAGCAAAAACATCACAGCAGGAGCAGCGCAGGGTTCAATACTGCGTCCGGACTTGTGGAACGTCTCGTATGATGGAATCCTCCGGTTGGAGATGCCTGAAGACACTTCTCATAGGGTACGCAGACGACATCGGCGCAGTGGTCACCGCAAGAGATGTAGCAGAAGCGCAGCGAAAACTCAACCAGATCATGATACGAGTGCAAGGGTGGATGGCGGACCATGGCCTAAGTCTAGCAGCCGAGAAGACTGAGATACTTCTACTAGCAAGGAGACGGATCCCGATTCACGTGAATTTCCAAGACAATCACTAACAAGAGCGCAGTAAGGTACCTGGGGATGACCCTGGACTGCAAACTAACCTATTGGGACCAAATAAGATCGGCATCAGAGCGAGCGGCGAAAATCACGACGTCACTCAGCAGGATCATGACAAACATCGGAGGCCCAGTAATGAGTAAACGGAGACTGCTCATGTCCATGACTCACTCCATTCTCTTGTATGGATGTGAGATATGGGCTGAGGCACTCAACGTGGAAAATTCAGGAAACAAATGGCTGCAGTTCAGAGACGAGGTGCCTCGTCTAGTTCGAGTTACTAGCTCCTACCGCACAGTGTCCGAACCAGCTGTCCTCGTGGTAGCGGGAGTGACCCCTATAGACCTGCTGGCAGCAGAAAAAAAGTACGTTTACGACAACAACACGGAAATGGGGATTGAAGCAACAGTAGCGGAAGCGAAAGAGCAGACCAGAGACAGGTGGCAAAGGAGGTGGAACAGTGAAACCAGGGGAAGATGGACCGCGAGGCTGATAAGAGACGTTGCTGCATGGACGGAGCGGAAAAACGGTGAAGTGAACTACTGCATCACCCAATTCCTAACCTGACATGGATACTTCAATCGGTACCTCTGCAGAATGGGAAAGAAAAACAGCGCAGCCTGGCAGTACGGAGACTCCGAGGAAGACGATGCCTACCATACCTTCTTCCTCTGCAGAAGGTGGGCAATGCAGAGGACCAGGCTTGAGTCGGAGATAGGCAGCCTCTCACCAGACAACGTAGCCCAGAAGATGATCTCGAGTACCACTAGTTCGACCAGGATCTGTACTCTCATCGAAACGGTGCTAAGAAAGAAGAAAAGCGAGGAGGAAGCAAACATGCCCTCAGAAAACAATTCTACAAGAAGTTAAAAGCCTTACCGGCAAGAAGAAAAATAAACCCCAAACAGAAGACGAAATGAAAAAGCCGGTCCCCATTGGGGAATGAAAACGACACCTCTCTGAAGTAATGCGAATGCGGTGCCGGAGTGGAATGTGTCAAGAAGAAAAAAAAGGGGTCAAAGGTGGGTTTTTTGTTGCGTGTGAGTCCCACACTACTTGAAACAGAATGGGCCTGTTTCTCGTGCGCATTAGCGTTTTCCCTCCGCCCCCTAGGCAAAAAAAAAATATCATTTTGGCAAAATATGGTACTTGATGTCCAGTTGATATATATCGTCCATTCTTTGTATTGTATGATATTTGTTCTGTTCTTGCCACTCAGGAGAATCTCCACTATAGTGTTTCAGGAGAATTTCAGCCACTAAAAGCGCCCCTATGCACACTAATGATGATACTTGCATACTGCATTTTTTTACCCTGCAGTGTTCATAATTTCATGGCAGGATGCTGTAATAGTGCTACACTTGAAAGCATTATTCCTGAAACACAGTCAACAACAGCTATTGCCCAGAGAAGTTATATATGTATGTACATCCATAATCCGTTATGTCTCACCAATTTAGGTGAGGCTATTAAATTTTCCAACAAAAAGAATGCGCAAGTGGGTGATATATGCACCCTGAGAGCGATTTGTACTTTCCGTTCTACCTCGAACCCTGTAGTATTCCGTCTGGCAAAAATGACTCCTGCAGACATCCTACCAGTGCCGACAGTACTCCTTAAACCACGATGACCGAAACAAGTTCGAAAGCGAAAACAGGCATTTGACACAAAGTAGGAAAAATTTAACGAAACGAAACAGTAGGTAATACCTCTGCAAAATGGAAAAGGACATACGCGCAAGTTGCAGGTATTCTATGATGGATCGGACCTCCACTGGGCGCCGTTAAGAGCAAAATTGTCTTCTTTCAGGTCTCGAAAGTCAATTTTATAAGAAGAGCTTAAGAAATGGGGTCATGGCCCATATATGATAAAATAGGGTCGCAAGAGCTCCAATCGCGCTGACATTGCTAGGTGATATGTATCTTCACGGGCCATTGGCCAATAGGACGTATTCCATTTGGAATGCACTGCCACAGCTGTAGCAACGAAAACGAGAAGAAAAGTCTTTTCCACTATCTCTGCGGATGTTTGCAACTAGCTAGCGCACTAGGCAAGTTGACGAACTTGCAGAAGTTTTAAGGTAGATCTCATTAAATTCATGAACGCCACGAGATGCATCTAATGATTTTCCTTCCTTTCATCGAAAATTGAGGCTCGACATTATAGTCATCAAAACCATTCATCAAAGCTAATTGAGTTCTCGGTAAGCCCATCGGACCCGCCAGTTCTACATGCGAACCATTTCCAGAGTTTCAAGATGCAATAAATGGACTTTCATACGTTTTCACAATCATACTTAAACGCCCAGGAAGTCAGAGAAAATTGATCTCGAGACAAGAAGCATTGTGAGGGAGCAGTGTAGCTGTTTCTAGTTCTAGAAAACGGTCTGTGGATTCTTGGTTAATAGGCAGATTATCATTAGTGGAAGATGGACAACTTGCCTAGCCTAATTGAGCTTAGATTTAAAGCTAATCACCATGGAAAGCCTTCTTATGTATGTTATTGAAGGGTGTGTGATAGAAAGACCTAATAGTCTACTGTCAGTCCTCGTTTGTGTGGAAAAAGGAAAAAAATACAGAGGAGAACAAACTTGTTAATGGCCGACTTGAGTGAGAACTGAAGTTGATCCGACATCGGACATACACCTACGGTGCTTGCAAAGAACCTGGATCCTACTTCAATTCATCATTATATTCGCAGCTTCAGCATAAATCCTTGGGCTCTACTTTCCGTCTACCGAGCATGACTTCAATGGCAAAATTTCCGATATTTACTCCATTTAAGATGCGGACAAAGGATCGATCTAGTGCCAGAAGACTCATGGAAAGCCATAAAACGCGACTTTTTTAGATTGTGAAAATGAGGTTTATTGCACCTCATCTCCGGTATAAAATTCCTGCCTTCAACCTATCTGTCGGGATAGGACTCCGCAAATTTGTTGTAATTCTACATTGCCACGGGCTTCCCTTCAATTTTTGTATACGCGCTTAAAATCCCCGAAAGAGTACCTGGAATGTACATTCCTTAATTTACTTGTAAATACACTTAATTCGTCCAATGGTCTTACTTGCTGTAGACACGCTATTTTTAATTTCCTAATGCGACCGCTTGCTTATATAAGGTCTCCTTACTTCTGTACAAAAAGTCCTTTGATGATGAAGTCCTATTTAATGGCAGACAAAAGCTGTCTTTCTGTATAAGTGAATTAAAATTATAAAGACGATAAAAATAAACGACGCACAAAGACATGCCACGTGCACGTTATCGATGTAGATACTCGCAGATTGTGTGTAGGTATTCATGTTTCTATTGAAACTTAAGTGGTCCCAAGGCATTTTTTTTTTTTGAATATTTGTTTATTCTTCCTAAAAGTTCTTCTCAATTATATCTCCCAAGGTAAAAAAAAAAGAAAATATTCGACTATTCATGGCTGAGGAAATTATATTTTCTTCTCACAGAATATAACCACAAGTACAAACCGCAACATTAAGTGCAAAGAAGCCAAACATTTTCCTTAAAAGTTCATCTTTTCATCGAAATCTATTTGAGTTTCTATTGCAAAAGTCTAAGAAGGGGCCCCATAGGGATATTTGTTAAGATACTCTTTATTTACAACAAACTTTCCCACACAGTAGGTATCTAGGGACGATACGCATACATTTCTTTAAAAAACTTTTTTACCATACCAACAAAAAAGGAAAAAAAAAGTTGCTACAAACTCGATGCTAACAATCAAACGAGAGAAGCACACGGAATATCATCTTATTGTGTTGAGACATTGACGCAAGGACACTTTGACTTTTTATATTTTCACAGCACACAATGTCATAATAAAACTTCGAGGGTACATAAGTCGAATGAATGAATGGAAAATCTCTGACAAAATACAAATAGACTACAACAGAGGACACTATGCCACACGTGTCATTCCATTTGTACAAGACTGGTGCGGTTCACAGGCAACATTAACCTTGTTTCTCGTTTTGATACTCCTGTCACATCTTTGAATTCAATTTTAACGGGAGGAGAATATTCATTTTTGCGTCATTTTATCATCTCCACTTGGATACTAGAGGAAGGCACGTGGAGAGGGCTCCATTCGGTGAGGTGAGGAATGAAATGTTATGAATTATTGTCGAAGAATTTTGTTGCTATTGCAGTACACAATGGTGTCAAACGATGGGTATTACTACAAGGACTGCAATCTGAGGTGGTGGGTGGCGACGATGTAGACGATTGCTAATCCAACTCTTTCTTGCCCGACCACCCTTTTTCAAAGTCAAGACGAGACTGGAATACAGGATCTTACTGGTGTTGTGCACTTTTTTTTTCTCCTCAGGATGGAGCGACTATATATGGATTCTCATTACTAGCTGTACATGACAGGGGCAGCGTACGTGCACAGATAGTTTACTGCAATTCTCTGCACCGGTTGCACCCTAAGGACAATGAAATGAAATATAAGGTGCCTCGTGGTATGCGGCAATAATTCTTCATGTATGCTTCGCTTTGGGTACACTGTACATATGTACACACATTTATATGTACATTATTGCGGATTTTTTGGCCCTCGGTTCTGTTCGGTTCATACGATATTCATGGAGCAACTCGATGCATTTTTCTTTATTTTCACTCATATTATCAACACTTCCACTTTGTGCCTTTGAAGACATTGCAGTTGCTGCCTTAATACACATTCGCATGGGGTATGACAGTGAGATGGCTGCCCTGGACTATTGAGCAGGAGGTTTACGTTTGAATGACAGAAAAAATAACAGTTTTTTCAAGTCCCATCCCTCGCGTATGTTTGGCAAATTTGTGGTAGATTTCTTCAATGCCTGCAGTAGGGCGAGCATAACACAACCCTTTATGTGCTGTTCGCTATCCCTAAGGGATAACGTATTTATGTTTATTTAGTGGGGCGGAGTTAGGAAACACACTTTCTTAGTTAGGGTGCTCCACAGTTCGGGATGAATCTGGCCCTCAACCAACTAGTCTCTTCAACTAAACCGATTAGGCGAGGTCTTCCATTACTGCATTGTCCCTCCGGGTTAGATTCGAAGACCCTGCGAAGCGTTGGT
Source organism: Blera fallax (assembly GCA_946965025.1). Lineage (NCBI taxonomy): Eukaryota > Metazoa > Arthropoda > Insecta > Diptera > Syrphidae > Blera > Blera fallax. The sequence goes on from OX337247.1 coordinate 44,666,547, forward strand.
GTCCATTCGCCCTAGATGTCCTAGCCATCGCTGACGTCTGAATTATATATTTTTTACTAGGTCGATGTCATCTCGTTAAGTTCGTCGCTGGATCTTCTCTTTCAAAGTCCGTCAATGCAAACGATATCGAATATTTAACGAAGCATATTTCTCTCGAAACGACCGAGGATATCATCATCCATGCTTCAGCGCCATAGCAACAGAGAAGGACTGGGATGATAATGGTCTTGAATAGAATCTGTTCAGTTGTTTGGGATATGGCTAACTGCTCAATTGCCTTTTCTGTCCAAAGAGAATGCGATTGGGAATGTTATTCTTCGTCAAAATCAATAGAAGAGAGAGAAGGTAGAAAGGGCCTAGTTTCACCCAAACATTTGTGTCGGTTGTGTTAAATTTCGCACGACTTACGTTTACTGCCAAATTCAAAAGGCAGAATTAAGAAGTATCTGATAAAAGTTCGAATTTTTGCGGGACATTCGCTAGAGGTCTTTGGATTCAAATGCCGAATCTTCTGCACAGTAGTCTAAAGCACTAACAACTCCGCCATGGCACCCACTCAAATAAGACCTTTCTTGCATTCGAAAGGACCATTTCTCTACATACATACATATGTATGTATATCGACATATTTCAAGAGGACGTTCTTTCTAGTGCAATATTAAAGATATCCTACGACAGTGGGGGCCCCTTTCTAAGCTGTCCATACGAGTATATTTTCCAATTCTGATAGCTCGTCGGGGTTTTGGTTTTGGGGCTCGGAGCACGGAGCTTGATATGTGACACAGTTCGTTTATTTAACAAATAGAAACGCCATTAGAGTGGGTAAGGAATTAAACTTCGTCGATCTGTATAACTAAGCCGACATAACCCGTGGGCCAAAGCCTAAGAAATAGTGAAGCAGAAGCTGTAGAATGTCCACTTTTACATGGTCTTGGAAAAGGTAGTTGTACACCTGCTCTGGCCAGAATGAAAATCCGGAGAAGAAATGGAGAAAAGACACTTAGCAATCAATTCCCTTTCAAACACTGGAAGATGTCCAAAGGGTCTGTAAAAGTCGGGGGTCAAAAAGCGCCTGGCGTTCAATCGAGCTGAGCTGGAACATTTATCCATACATCGACATCAACATCGCATGTTTCAAGGAAGGACAAACTATCAAAATAAAAAATCCGCATCCGGACACCATGGTAAAAAGCGCATCATAGGTTACTGACTAGAGACAGTGATCAATAAGCAGGATCTGTCGTAATGTCTAAACGTAGAGTTCAGCAAAGTGACAAATAGTCACGAAAGCAGCGCGAGTGTAAGAGGTATAACGCCTTCATTACAGTGGTTCTAAAGAGTGCTTTTAAAACTTTAAATTAGAGAAAATCCTGTCTGAAGGTAAGGCTAAAATGGTGCCAGATTGCATAATCAGGAAAAACTATTTTACAAACAGCGTGGTTCTGCACGACACCTATGATTGAAGGACACTGAACAACGTCATAGGCTGCATTCGCGAAGGTTCCCTTTTAATTCCGCTACTGTGGAGTATGATATACGACAACCTTTTCAGACTAAGACTAAGTCTTGGCATTATATGTATGTCAGCACATCCTAGGACTTCCAAAATGGAGCTGATGCCAGGATATTAAAAACTTATGAAGGAGAATCCAGGAGTAGCGAGTAGTGCCTGTCGCGGCTGAAACAAATCAAATGAAGTCCCTCGTCATGAGAACAACGTTAACAACAACGAGAAGACCGCACGATTCCCAAGGCCAATAGGTCCTATAGGATTGGAAGCAGAGCTAGGATCATTCGCATAAAAGAAGATTAACAGAAAACAACGTCCCATTGATCATCGAAAATATGGAGAGCTCAGTTCGTATCTGACTTAAATTATAGCAGACCGTCGATGCTTTCAGGCCTATCTGCAACCAAAATTTAGCATAGTAAAGGCGGACTGAATAACAGCAAAGGTCCATGTTTGTGAGTCACGTTCGTTTTAAGGAGCGAAACCCGTAACGAGTTCTAAAGAATCGGCAAACAATGCATCCTTGGAGTTAGTTCAGCTAGCCATAGACGATGCACTTTTCTATGCCGTTCAATGCGATTCCTGTAGTCGTGGTGATGTTCGCTTACGTTTAGATTGCCAAAGCTTGCCATAAACGCAACTATTCTCCTTCACATGGACAGCGATTTTACATGAGCAGATCTGATTCATTCCATCGTCCACAAAACTTTTAAGGACGAAGCTGAGTCCGTATTCAGTGATAGTGTGGGCCTCGCGGCACTGCTGTCAAGCATTTCACCACGAGGGGGGACTTAAGTCTTAGGTGTTTGGTTCACTCATGTTGGAAGCCTGCGGTGCAGCGTTTAGTTGTCGCTCCTGTATTCTCTGTTCCTTCATGATGGTTGCCACCTTGTCGCTAACTGCGTACTAAGCATCTTCCGTGCTCATCATTTGTTTGGTGATATTATCTAGCCCTCACCCAGTTTGTCCACAAGTCAATGTCGCTCTTCATAATATTGCAGGCAACAGAACATTTCGTGCTTCAGATAGTCGATTTCTTCCGTGCATGCTGGGCAATAGAGCTTGTCTACGTGTCCAAACCTGTGTTAGTTGGCTCTGAAGCATCCATTGCCAGTAAGCATCTGCGTGAGGTGGAAATTGACCTCCCCAGTTGATCCAAGCTTCTCATGCCATTCTTCCAGATTTGTGCAGCGTCGTAAGAATTTGTTCGGAAGACGCTCTCAATGAGTTGATTTTGTAAGCTGCCACCGGGATTCGTCTTTATTTGGGAGCCGTAGAGCATTATCGACACCGAAACTCTTGCTTAGAGCAGTCCCTTCTTGAATTTACTCTTCGGTCCGGCGATTTGGCATGATCCTACGTCGCCACGTCGTCTTAGCTTAAAAGTTAGACTTGCGTCTATTGTAATGCTAAGCTACGTCAATTCCGGCTTGGAAACTACAGCGTAATCGCTGACGATTATGGTCTCCATGACTCATCTGATGTTGACCATCAGCACTTCTGTCTTCAATGCTATACGAGCTGCTGGGTATCCCTGTCAGGGATTAAATTAAATGAACTGATTGTTCGGAAATCGAAATTTTTAAAAGACACATCAATTAACACAAATTTCACATGCAAGCCTTTTATAAACTGCAGGCTTAAACTCACTACAAAACGAGTTCATTAACGAACGATAATTTAATGATTTATCCTCAAAAATCATTCCAAATGGTTTCAATTCAGCAGCCACAAAAATGCCAGACTGCAAAGGAAAACACAAAGAATCCTTATGCACCCAATCACCCAAACAATTTTAATGCCCCACGCAACACGACTTTGATTGGTAGATTAAAGTGTTGCAAACACTGCGGCTTTGGGCTGTGTCAATCCCACACATACGGATATGTACATAAGACCAACTGGAGCATTTATGAATCGCTAATTGAATTAACCGTACTTGTAACGTAGGTACACAAAATACTGCAAAAAAAAGGAGACAAATAATTTGTTGCAATTCTGATTAATTAACCGTCCGTCGAAAATGCGAACAAAGCCTTTTTTTCTTTATAAATTTCAATTGGATATCGCACAAACACGTGTACAAATTATGTACATATGTATCCATGTTAAACGAAATGAGAAAATAATTCTCAATTGATTGCTTAATGCTAACCGATGGTGTTATAGTGAACCACAGGTTAAATGCTATTAATTTATTGCACAAACAAGAGCTTGCAATAAGCATTGACCCACGTAAGCATTCAATTATGCGCTACATTTCTAGGATTGAATTTCAATCATTATTGGGCGCGGCAGGCCAACAAAATTCATATTTTATTAATTTGCTGGAATCAAATTTTTTACTTTTTGAATTTGTCTTGAATAAGTCATCATTAAAGCGGATGCCAGTTGTTGAGTCAAACGATGTGAATGGAATTACCGTAAAATTATTTATGAAATGCGCTCGCAAAAAGTCAGTGACCGTTAAAAAAATGAAAAAATACAAATACTTGGCGCAACACACCGTATGTGGTCCAGGGCGTAGTTTCTCGCAACCATTCGTGTTGTGCGTGTTATATTTTTTCACACAAATGGAAGGGATCTGCAGTTGAGAAGCTTTCTGATGACAGCTATTACTCTCGGGGTTTGTCAGACATTCGCGAGAGGTGGGACCATGAAAAAACTTGTTGGTGTTTCTAGGACTCGAACGTCGAACCTCCCGCTCACCGATCCAACGCACTAACCACTTGAGCCGCGGTGCCCACGTCAGTAACCGTCATTATGCTTTATTTAATCCAAAAGATTCAGTGAGCGATGGTAGTTAGGTTAGGTTAGGTTAACGTATGCCACCTCAAGGGCCAGACCCATAGAATCCGTCGACGTCGCTCCGTTGAATGTTAACGTTGACGTTCACGTATTGCCAGCAAGAACTGTTCCATAAAATCCGTCGCATACCTACGTTGACAGATGACAGCCGATGACAGTTTCTCAATGCTCTCTCCATAGTTCAATGCTTTCACCAATGATTGTGTTTACTCTCAACTTGTGAATGCGTGGACTTCATTAAGTGAATGCGTGAACTGTCAACGCATCAACGGACTAAAAAAGTAGAAATTAAACCTACTTTGTCCGTCGAAGTTTGTACATCCGTTGGTTATGGGCCACCTTCCCTAAGAAGTCGTGTATTCTACTTAGGTGTCAGTTAAAAACGACGCAACAACGGATCGACGGATTCTATGGGTGGGGGCCTTCACTTAGACCAGTAAGATCCCATGTGTTTCCACAGGATCAGTATCTCCAAGGAGCGATACCGTTGAACCGGGAGGAGCTAGTTATGAAGCGCTGAATGCTGGTTATGCTAGCATTAGCTTGGAGCGTTTGAGATCCAGTTTAGGCCAGATTTGTCTAGTGATTAAACAGGTACTACCATTTCTCCATCTGCGATTGATACTGTTTGTAGCGTTAAGCTTGAGTATTATTTTAACTGTAGCCATAGGCATACCGCGATTCACCTTATCCGGTGAAATCGGTAGGGTTGTACCGTATCCGTATGAAGTAGTACAACATTTTGAAAACGAATTGGCTCTTTCTCGGCAGCACATGGTATCCTTAACTCAATATTCTTAAAGGTGCAGAGCACCACCAGCTCTGATCAACAAACCGTCAACCAAATTAACCACGTTGCAATCGACGCAAGACATGCCTCCAGTTTGGTGCATGTTCGAAGCTTTCGAGCTGTCAGCATATGTTGGAACCACTCGCATTTTGTAGTTAAGGTACGAATGTGGATATCTATTATGTCATAGCAACAAAGAATTACGTCGAAAAGCTGCAATCGTCACAATCTTGCTGATCGCACATCCCTTAACCTCTCGAGAAATCCAATATCGCCAGCACCAAGTGCTGCGGACCACTAGCAACCCTGCCAACAGGCCATTAATGAAGACGCTCATTTTCACTAGACCTCCTCCAAGAAACTCCTGGTTTGGCAAGGAATGTTGGCAGGCACACGAAGCGAAACATGTGTCTTATACTCGTAGAGCGACGCTGCAAAAAAGAAAGAGGACTGTAAGCGAGCTCTACGAAGAGGCAGGAGGCACATCGGCTTTTTCGAAACAAGCAATCGGGGACTTAGAGAAGTGTCACTTCAAGAATGATGTTCGGTAGCTTAAGAAGGTAAAAAGAACATGTCACGCCAATAAAGCCCGCACAGAAAAGAATGTAGAGATGATGAATGAAACAAATATTTGGCGCAATATGTGGTCCATCGCCTAGCTTCTCGTGACCATTCGTGCTGTGCGTGTTATATTTTTTCACACAAATAGTAGGAACCTACAGTTTGGAGCTATATCCATTTTTTTTTTGTCACTTTTTGAGAAGCTTTCTCAGGAGAGTTACTACTCTTAGACGGTTGTCAGACATTTTCGAGGGGTTCCCACGCCTTTTGGGTGTTTTCTTGGATTCGAATCTACCGCTCAGTAATCTAACGCACTAACCACCGAGCCATAGCACTCTCGTCACGGTCGCTGCTTAGAATATGGAAACCATATTTCAGCAGATGTCTGATGATCCTTTTTGCATCCCTGTCAAACTCGTCCGTCTGTACAGATGGCACGCAGCCCTTACAAGGTCGGTAATGACTTCACTCAGATCACGGATGCAAAAAAATTTTTAAACAAAGTGACTACGACAAAGTCAATATGATCCTTGAAAAGACTGTTCCAAACTCAGAAGCCAACACGGGCGGCACAGTCTTTTAAAAGTCTGTCCAACTACTAGCGAGCTGTCACAGGTGCGTTCGCTAGTATCGAAAAAGAAGATCTTTGACATCTTGCGCTTTCTACACTGAATTGCCGTCCAAAAAACTTCATGTTGCGATTTGTTGTTCTGCTGAAGGTATGCTATGTTACCACAGGTAAACTAATGAGTTCAAAGCCTGGTAGTAGTATTTTATACCCTTTGGAAACTTTTTTATCAGCTGTCTATGAAGAACATTCATAAACCATAAAAGCTTTATCATGACAGCAGATCGATTCAATTAGACTATAGATGAGCAAGTTGTGTATTGGTATGGGTATCTATAAGCATGATTCAGAACGTTTTATGATAAAAGTTGAAATGTACTGCTTGGTAAAGTCAAGGTCGTTCATAGAAAGTCCAGCAGTTCGAGTATCTCAAGATTTTAAGGCTTTTCTTTAATAGTTCTATGTAAGCTATGTTTCCGCGATTGGTATAAAAAATGTTATCAAACCTTCTGCACATTGCCGATGCTATCTCTTCATAACAGATTTCTCTTATGGACAGTAAATATCGTTCCTTCAATTCCTAAAGAAGCGTGTTAAACACCAACAAGATCTGCAAATCCTAATAAATTGATTCAGCGCAAATAGGTCGTTTGCTGAATATCAAATGAATCATCTGATATGTAAAGGAACCTGAAAATTAGACTAACATCTACAAATGCAAATCGTGTAAACCTACAGTTTAATGTCGCATTCGAGACCTTTTAATTGGAAAAAGGAAAATCTCGTTTGTGGCCAAGTCTGAACTTCAGGGTGGGTGGTCTATCGTTGAAAAAGCCTGTGTCTTTTAAGGTCGACTTGGAAACCGGGCGGCGTCTGCAAAAACAACATCCCGTGCCTGATTTTCACACGTCGCTTCTTACGACGTGCCTGAGTCTATAAAATTGCGTAATCTTACGCATTCATTGTAGACTTTGTCATCTTCACAGCAGTTCCGCCCTTGCTGCGAGCCAATTTTTTGACTAAGGTATAGGAATCAGGCCGCGAACTTATCGAACTTATATGTGTAAATGGAACTCCAAGTCACAAACTTAAGTTCTCCGACAAAAGACGAAGTCATGCACTGCATTCCCTGACAGAATGTAGCTTGAAAATCCTAATGGACTTCTTCACTGGATCTTACTGGCCAAATTACCACTTTGGTAGTCAAAAGATCTTCGGAAATTTTTCAACTCTTCTTCGAAGACGTAGAGGCCTCGGAACACATTTTGTGTGAATGCCTTACCCTCGTCTTCGGTAGACATGTCACTACTTCTACTGATTACTGCTTACTTTGTTGGCACTACTGTCCGGGGTAGTTAAGAAGTTTACTGCTTCGAAGTAACCATAAACTTTACAAACGAAACACTCATCTAGATCCCTTTTGCTTTAGTATGACATAACTAGGCTAGGCTTAAAACTCAAAGAAATAAATTGATGCTCTACAGGACACTGATTCATCCTGTCGTACTGGAGATAATAAAAATCGCTGGGCAAATGTTTTGTTCTTTCGGAAGCAAAATGTCGGGTGTTTCGTACTGTGAATAAGGACAATGAATTGAGAAGGAGATACGAGTACAGCCTTACAACTCTACGAGCTGTACTAGCGACCGGAAGAGTATGAAAAGCTGCTGTGTCTCAGGCGGAGACGTGTCAGGAGGCCATTAAGTAAGTACGTAAGTAGTAGATGAGTCTAAGTTATGGTCCCTACACAGTGCTTTCATCCCAGTACCGAACCATTAATTACAACTAAATAAAAACACATCGTCCATGGCTCTAATTAATTCCCTATATCAAGTCACCTAAACCCGAGATCTACAACTATCAACCGCAATTTCTAGAAGTATTTCATTGATTTCCTACAAAACTAGTCCAAGTGTGGATCGATAATGATAATAGATTTTTCAGTGGTCAGCACTCAAAACACAAAAACCCATTTGCATTCGTATATCCTTTCTGTTGAATTCCAGGGGCCATCACCAATTGCCGCAAAGAGCATTTCAGTTAAGTGCTAATGTATATATGTAGGCAGCAAAGTATCTACGATGATTGTCTTCTAAAGTAGGTGCTCGTAGTCTGGTTAAATGGAACATTGGGAATGTGGCCAAGTACCGCATTGATCAATAATTGCATCCGATTGGCCACAAACCAACTTACGGTCTGAGAGATACGTGTGAATCGATTCGATGGTTCTGTACACGAGTCCAATGTACTTCTACTCCTTGTGCAGATTGTTTTGCCATTTGAAATATTTTAATTAATTCGATGACGATTTGCTACGCATGTTTATTGCAATTTATATGCATTTGTACAAAAGACTATCAATGTGTCTTGAGAACACTAATCAAGGAAGTAACAGTTTCTGTTCGGAGTTTGGTACTCGAAATTGGCTTATTATATGAGATGTATACCCTGAGGTGGTTATTTCTATGTTATACAAGATTGAGGTGAAAGTGATGCAATTTGGGTTAAAGTACGATGGATGTGTTGGAGGTATTATGATGGAATGTTCTTCAACAAGAGCACATCTGTCTGAAGTGACTTTATTGCTGATTCTGGAATTGACAAATAATCAATCAGCTGAAGTCGTTAGCATATTGCTTAGCATATAACACACTTGTATTCGAATTTCTGTACGAGACCTGTGTAATTAATATTGTTTACTCGAATAACTTCTTGCACTTATGAGCTTTGTGGGCTTTAAGTCATCCCCAAGAGTCAGATATGATTTCCAATTAAGACTACTTTAACGCTAGTTTGGCAAGGCCCGCAAGAGGTTGATACATGTACATTTATATCAGTAGATTAATACATTTCTGCCGGTCTTATGTGAAGTAAGTAAGTAAGGTTAAGTTATACACTGTGCAGCCACAGAGAGCGTTCAACTTGAATCTTCACCATTAAAGTATTGCATGTGTGCCGACCTTGAGAGACAGAGCTACGTCTTCTGAGGTATTGTTGTCACAGTTAATGGCTATATGGACCTTTCTTCAGGGGTTGGACTTAAAAAATCCAAATTTTCCTTTGTGTCATTTAAGGTTATTAGTCATAGTGATGGATTTAGAGTAAGAGATTGGGGATTTATGAAAACTGAAGACAGAGAATTGAACAGACAGCAGGGGCGCTAAAGAGCACAGGCCTTATTCTTCCAACCCTAAGTCAATAGCATTCAGAAATGACCTCATTTGGACTAAGAAGGAATTATGCTGCCTGTCAAGTCAAGTGTTTTATGGCTTAAATTTGAAAGCCCTACCAAAACCAACAACAAATAATCACTCAGCTGCGACGCTTAACACAGTTCCTCTGTAAAAAATGCCATAGAAACGACCTACAAGACTTGCTTCCGTATATTTCGATTCATATGATTTCCAACTAGTATCAGCTTGTTGGTTGGGTTTTTATTAAATATTTTGTATTTTAGGATACCACAGCTTAGATAGTTCATCAACTTTGCTGCACTATTAGGTTAGGTTAGGTTGACGCGGCTGCCAGCTAGGAGTCTTAGACCCATGGTAGGTCCATTGTGATACCACGTGGATCATGGGAGGAGGTTTCTCTCTACCTACTCGTTAAAACCAGTTTGAGCATCTTATGAAGCGTAGGAGGCTCGTAATGTCAATATTCATCAGGTCGCCTATATCGTTGTAATAGGGTGCTCCTAAGTGAAGCTTCCTTCTACGGGAGAGAGCTGGGCAGAAACAAAGGAGGTGAGAAACAGTTTCCTCCTCTTCTTCAGCCATGCAGCTCCTACAAAAGTCGTTCGAAAAGGGGCCTAGCCTTGTAGCATGCTTGCCTATTAGACAGTGTCCAGTGATGACACCTATTGTGGTGCCGATATGCAACCTATTGAGAGAAATCGTATTCTTAGACGGTTTTAGATCCAGCTTCGGCCAAATCTGTTTTGTCGCTAGACATGTTGAACCACTTGTCCACCTAAGATTTGTACTCTCGACAGCATCCAGCTTAAGTTTAAGTTTGCGAGTAGCGATGGGTATACCTAAGGTGCCTTTGTCCGGCAAGATGAGTATACTTGTTCCTATTCTGGCGAGTTCATCGGCCTTACAATTCCCTCGAATGCCTCTATGCCCCGGCACCCAACACAAGTGAATATTGAACTGCTCAGCCATCTCCACAAGAGACGAACGGCAGTCTAGACCTACTCAAGAATTTGTAGATATCGATTCCAGGGATTTGAGTGCTGCTTGGCTGTCTGAAAGATGCGGATATCTCTAGCAGATATCGCGTTTTTCTTAAGCCAAGATTATTGGTGCACTATTACTAGCTGAACAAATTCGTCGGTGGCCAAAAACCTCAGAGAACCAAGCTAAGCAAGTAACTCTGCTACACGCGTTACTTTACTTCAAAGAAACGATTACTTAGTCTGAAAAAATATCGCGATACTTAGCTAATTACCTCCAGTTGCGTACTCCAAGTTGGTTCATGTCCTCTTCTACTTGTGCGCGCCACCTTAGGCGAGGTCATCCAATACTGCGTTGTCCCTCCGGGTTAGATTCGAAGACTCTGCGGGCAGGGGAATTGGTGTCTATTCGCTCTACATGTCAAGCGACTGATGCGCAGTTTTTGACTAAGTCGATGTCGCTATACAGCTCGTAGATTTTTTCGTTGAATCTTCTCCTCCAAAGCCCGTCAACGCAAACGGGAACGAATTTTTCCCTCATAACGACCGAGGATATTTTCATCCACTTTCTACAGAGTGCATGCTTTAGCGCCGTATCCTTAGTTATTCGAGATGGTAGTACGGCCACTCACTTGTCTTCTCAGCCCAAATAAACAACGATTAGCAAGAGTTAGTTATTCGTCGTTTGATTTCCGCTTAGATGTTGTTGTCAGAATTTATAGCGAGCCAAGGTAAACAAAGTCCATTACTACCTCGAACTGTAACGTTCTGTCAAATTCAATACTATGTCTTGCAGTCATTTACAGGTAGACCCATTTTGGCGGCTCCTGTTTCGATATCAGCAAACACACCAGTGACAATCCGCTGTGTTTTACTGCTTTTTTTTTTATTACTGCCTGGACAGCAAAGAAAATTGTAATAACCTTTCATTGCAGTTCCAAGCGCGGGTATTGTTGCTCTTAGAACATCGGCCTGGAAAACTCAGCTTTGGTTTAGAAGTCTGACTGGGTAGTAGAAAAGAAGCCCACACCCACTCCTGTATCCATCATGGAGTCATTCGCAAAATTGGATTGTGTGAATTGAGTGCTTAGTACCTATTTGATCAGTTTCTTTCTCCTATCTACCTGGTAAATTGCTTCCAAAATTGCATTGAAAAGTTCAGGCTTAGCTAACCTATGTAGTCGATCCCAATGTCAGTTTAATTGAACATCATAAATTTAGTATGACTCCTTGCCCTGTCAGAATCCCATTCTTATATATAAAAAGAGTTGGCATACGTAAGACCGTTCATAACTCGGGAACGGATGGTCCGATTCGAGCTGTCTTTTTTTTGTTGTCTTCGTCTCCGCACAAGAAACATTTGTACGTCGAAAAAATTGGAAAATTCGATTTTCCAAACATTTTCTATGGGGAATTTTCTTTTTTTTTCATTTTGATCGTAATATTACAATTCAAATGGTTGCAAAGGTTTAAAATTGGGATAATACAATGAAATTAATTGCCAGAGCTCCAAATTTGGAAAATTTTTAATCGGAAAAACCCTCTTCCCACACATTCACATGCAACAACATCTGTACGCAATTTGACAGGTGTCGTTTTTGCTTCGTCATTTCACCATAGACTGACTATACTAGCTCGACGGCAAACTTTGATGCATTTGACAAATTCGCTCCACCAAGCTAAAATTGGTCCATTTCTACCTAGAAGCTTGAATGTAATCTGAAGCTCTAGCAAAATCAAATGGAAGCCTCACTCATACGCTCTTACCAGTGGGTGGAAGATGGATGCAATGCAGCCATTTTCTTAAGATCATTATTGTAAATTTTGTTGTTGTTAAGGGGATGACAGATTGCCCAAAATATTCTGTTCAAAAGAAAAGAAAGAAACAGCACGCTACACTTTAAGACAGTTGATGGCCACGTACTCATTCACGTACATTCACAGGCAGGAAAATTTAGGCTCCGCCTATTTTTGACAACGCGCCGGCAGGGAAATACAAGTTTGCCGTTTGGTATGCATAGGTAGTCTATGCATTTCACATTGACATTATGCCGTCGATCAGAAGATCAAACATTGGCTCACGCAGTCGCAATGCACGAAGATTGGCGATTCGCCGTACAAATCAAACCCCTGAGCAACGCGCCGAGCACATGCATCGCAAAGTCGTGTAGGACGAACTCAGGAGGAACGAGAGGCACACGCAGCTGCTGAACGACTGAGACAGCAGCTCAATCGCGATCTGCTTCGTCAAGTTGAATCACCCGACAATCGTCGAGTGAGAAAAGGTGTCGTGAATGTCCAATTACATCGCGCCGATTTCCAATATGACTGCAAGATTCACTACAGCGAACTGCCGTGTGTTACGATTGGGCCCATAAATGTGATTCGCCAATATTGCAATGCGCTTAAGTTTCATTCGGAGACACCAGGATTGTGTTGTGTTGGGATTATTGTTGAAGATCGTGGATTTAATCCTTGCATTGCATTCACCATGACAATCAATAAATCACAAGGCCAATCCTTGGAAGTGTGTGGGATCAATCTTGAATTCCCATGCTTCTCGCATGTGGCTTGTTCGCGTGTTGGAAAGACTTCATCTTTGTTTATTAACGCGCTGGACAAAAAAACAAACAACGTAGTCTACCACAAAACATTGAATTGACCTGGCATGTGGCATCATTTGTTATCGATCGCAAATGTTGGATCGAAAAAATTAATTTCGGGTGGAATGCTCGAAACTATTTCAATCAAAAATCAATTTTGGGCGGGATGAAGTTCGCCGGGTCCGCTAGTTAAATATATTTCCTATTGCTAGCCGTTTTTGTGTTGGGATGATGACCTTAACGTAAGCAATTTTATTGCTTGCCATGAAATCAGGTTTTCGGACATTGGTGTATGCAGTTTTCTCAGATATATCTACTGCGTGCCTAAGAAGCTATGATAGCCCTTTTAGTTCCCTGAACTAATTTTATGTCAAGTATAACTCCCAGGTTTTGCAAGACTTACATATTTGAAAAATGTCATTGACACCATATTCTGCTAATACTCTAACGTTGAACTGACCTACTGAGTAGGGTTTTCCTTCAAAAAAGGGACTCTTAGGAATGAAAAGTCCTCGAAAGGGAACCACACTTAAAATGTATTGGTTTTTAAACAATTCCTACTTTCATATTCTTCATTCATTTTATAGCCACTGTATGGAAACCTAGAGCGCGACTTATTATCGAAGTCAGGAAAGAGAGTTTATCTGACTTTCATAGCTCTTGGAGTAGTAGAGAACAAGGACGTAGTATGGTGGTATGGAGCATACCAATGAAAAATAGTTAGGAAACCCTTGACCGAAATATACAATCACCGACTGTTCTCCCACTTAAATTGTAAAAATACGGAGGCTTTCTCTTCAACACTATTAAATTCAGTTTATGTTCACAAAAGATGTGCAAACAGCTGAAAAGGATCTCAAGCAAATATTGATTGGAGTTGACTTTTCTACATTGACGTATTGAATGAAGCAACCTATGTACTGGAATACATACATGCTTGTGAAAGGAGTTGGATTAGTTGCAATATCCTATCACAGTTCACCTAGCTTCACTAGATAAAGCTGTTTGAAATCTTGAAGAAAGCTATCATGTTCGGAATCTTTACGATTTTGCTATTCCTGTCTAATTCAATGCATAAAACATAGCCTGTATACATTAACCGACATAGTTGCAGCTGGGAGACAATGGGCCACATGCCATCAAATCGCCCCATCTAACACGGTCACGTTGTTGCCCGGTATCAATTCAAAGCCTTTTTGATTTGTTTTCTATTTATAGCTAAGCACAATAAAACACCACCTTTGATTCCAATTACATTAAATATAGATGTGCATAGAACAACTAGATAAAGTCCATTGTATCTATTTCCACAAGAATCCACTTCACTTGTTTCATAGATACGAGTAAAAATAGCAACAATTTACGAAAATAAATTCATTCCATTCCTAAGATCCATTCAGACATCCATTCGTTCGTTCATCTCAAATGGCTTTCAATTACTTTACGACGTACAGCGTTTCATACTCCTCTTCATGGATCCGAAACTATATTTTATGCAGAAACCCCTAAAAGGCGAATCCATTCCCTGTAATAAAACGTAAGTATCCTTGTCAATATATCTCTATAACATATCGATTACAATCAAGGAACTGCACAGTCGCTCATCGCCCCAAACGACGTCTGCTTCCCGTGAGGGTGGTGATGATTCCTTCAAGTGATTTATAATGATATTTCAGAACCGACATTCGATACTATCTATCGGTTGTCGAAACATAGTAATCTATTAATCAGTCATCGAAATCTGTGCCATTTGCCGATACCGAATGCAAGAAATTCCTACAGATACAGAGCGGTTGGTGCAGGGTTTGCTTGTGGGTATAGAAAACTCCTGCATCACTGTAAGCGTTTTCCTTTGGAATTACCGATGATATCGATGACTTACAAAATTTCCATTTTATTAAAGCAGAGCATCATAGTTTCATAGTTATGGTGCTGCTGACACAGGCTTTGCCGCATTAGCCCCAGGTATCTTAAATGTGTAGAACGCTATGAGAACTGCATTCATAATCGCATCATCATCATCATCAGCATCGTTGTCGTAATGGTTCTTAAGCGAAATTGAAATTTATTTCATCGTAGAACGTAAATTACATTCAGATACATACAAGTGTGGGAGTTTAAAGCTTTAACAGTGGGGCAACCTATCAAATGCGATTTTCAATTTTCAAACAGTGAAAGACGAAGAATTATTTTCAATCCTAGGCAGGAATCTTGATTTACGCATGTTGAATCTCCATGTAAAAGGAACATACCATATCCTGTGAGAATAGTAGTTGAGATGATTTATGAGCGCCTTATCCTTTGTGGGCGAGATATATGCTCGCTCAGGCTGCTCAAATAGTTTAAAGATCATAGCCGTAACATGTACGTGTGCTTTATCACTCTAAGCGAAGGTAGGATATACCAGTGGTGCACAAGCACTGTAAGATGGCACGAATTTAAGACAACAGAGATGTCGATGGAAGGGGAAAAAATCCATTTGGGGATAAGAGCAGATACATGACTGCCATCCCCATCGATGTGCGGACAATATCCTCATCACCACCACCCAATGAATGTTCAAATCATGGTTGTTTGGTTTTCCCCTTCTTCTTACACCACAGTTTTTATGTTTGCACAGTTTGTGGATAGTATCTTTCAGAAAAAATAATCGTATGTTCATGTACAGGGGAAGCAACAAGAAAGAAGTCCTTTGCAGAACACAAACTGAAACGTGTTTATCGATAAAGGACTTAACTCTGTTGTCTGAATTTAGAGGAGTTTTTTTTCAAAATTTTTCTTTGCAGCAAATGTTTTAGGAGCATCTTTTGACTGCAATTCAGTGAAGTTTTTTAGATGCTATGGGACTGGAGTGCAGCTCTTTTCGAAACGTGACGCCGATACACAGGTAGATGACTTCTTTCGTAAAATTGGCTCAGTCGACGATGCATTATTGATTGATATTCTTAATGAAGGATACCAAGGAAAATATTCCTTTCCTTACTTCCCTTTTTCCCTTAATAATATGGAAGTTTTTTAATACCATTGTTACATATATACTATGTACTATGTAGTTAGTTCACTCGTTGTTTTAAATTGCTCCTCCGCTTAGCGCTTTCGAAGATTCAAACAGATCGACCCGAAAAATCACTTGAAAGAATCAATTTTTGCGGAATGTATCTTCTTGTATAAAAACAGAGCTAGGTTTTATGAAACTTGGTAGTCTGATGTGTAGGCATACGTAATCACACATTTCTAAAAGTAGCACAATCTTATTACAACTTCCATCGAATATGCTGAGTGGTATGTTGAGTCCGACGAATAATTTCAGCACACGTGCCCCTTGATGAAAAAATACTTGCAGGAAAGATCTCGTCTGCTGTACTTTGTAAACGTCTAAAACCATTTATCAGCAACCTGATAGGTCCATATCAGTGCAGTTTTAGGCTGAAAAAGTCCACCAAACGTGCCCAGTCTTGGCAGTCCTACCAAGCTCGAACGTAGGACTATGCAGGAGGATGTCCCACTGTTTTATCAAAGTCGATGAGAATACCACCAAACAGTTTGATATCAAGACAGATCTTAGACAAGGGGACGCGCATTCATACGATTTTTTGAATATTTTATTTGAATTCATAACTTCCAAGCCAACACGATCGGCACAATCTTTTACAAGCCTGTCCAAATACTTCCTTACGCCGATGACAATAATAATAGCGGACTGTGGTCAATGGTATACAGTCAAATCCCTCTAAGTCGAACCTCCTCTAACTCGAATTTTTCCAAAAATCCCTTCAACTCAAACTAATTTTGATCTCCCTTGAAAATTCGACTTAGACGGAGTCGACTCTATTTGGAAATATTAAAGCAGATGCATCTATAATGGTTTGAACGATAAATGACAGCAAGATAAAATATATTCTGTCCACAAAAGGAACTGTTAACGTTCGCGGTTTAGTCAGACCGACGCACAGTGCGTCGAATGTATGGAGATGGTGGATAAAAATCTGTATTTAAAAAAATAGGGTTTCTGTGTGTAAAATAGGGCTTGAAAATACAAAAGAAAGTGAAGTTTAATCAACACAGAGAATTTAAATGCTCTGTGATACCTTCAAGACGACCGGACCGGCCGCAAAATGACAAACAGAAGAAAGACGGTTGACCATTATAAACAAAAATCATTTGTTTTAGCTTGTAACTTTTATTAATACTAAGAGAAAAGTATCATGTAATTTATTTTTCAAGCATAACACAATGATGAATTCGAATTTTCCGGCATTTGTATGTATTCTCTAATGTCCCTGTTGTCTTCTTTTGACAATTTCTGACAAGTTCTGCAGTGGTCTTTGATCATTGGTCTACAATAGGTAGTCGAAGAAGAACGGGGACTTTTCCAAAGCTGCATATCAGTACTGTCCTCAACCAATTCCAAAGGAGAAAGCGCTATAAGAAAAAGGAATTCGTCTGCAATCTCTGAATCAGTAAAGAGTTGTTTGTACTGACCCGGAACTTTCGTCTTACTTACAGATCAACGTAGCAGCTGTGTCATGATGTATGTGAGAAATTTCAGTAGTACTTTCTCCAGTCTTATTTAAGAGTTCTTAAGTCTGGGAAAACAATTTTTGTGCATTAACAACTGTTCATAATACATTATACTTTTTTTCTGATCTAAATACAACGGAGTTAAAACGGTTTTATTATCGTCACGATCGATCCCACCACCAAATAAACATCCAGACAGTACCGCTGCGAACTTAGCTTTTTCATTCGTGTTTGAGAGTAAAAGATCCTCTTCTGGGAAGCTTCTTCGAATAACTTTTGAGGTTTTCCGTGAGGAGTTCTCAGTTGACCTTAAGAAGCATTATTGGAAAGAATACTTAAAATACAACAAGGAAGTATAGAATCACTTTTTACCAAACTCCATGACACTTGATGAGTAGAGCGTGGTTTCGCGATCATTGTTTCCATCGCCTGTCAAGATTTGAGTCAAAATCATGACTTTAGGGGTCAAATCACTTTTAATTGCATTAGAAAAATTGTTTATTCTTAACTCATTCAATATAAAGCCAGTAAGTTGTTCAATTCTGAAGATTTTTCTAATAGAAACCCATTTTTCAAAAAAATTATCATTTTTTATGGTTTGACCTTGTCCTACAAAAAGTTAAATATTTTGTAGGATCGCAAAAAGTAGCAATGAAAGTTTATACTATTACAAAGTACAGCAATAGAAGAATATAATGTGATAAAAGATTTTGCTATACTTTGGTAAGTTCTATTTTAAAATCTCAAGTTAAAGGAATTTTCATGCCTTAAAGCTGGGCTATTTTTAATTAATCAATGTTAAGACTAATTTCATTAAAATATAATTTGAAAATCACTCATACCAGCTCTAAAGGTATCAATAATTATTATTTATAAGAAAAAAATTGATAATAGCAGTAACTTTTTAACACGAGATCAATTAAGGCGCACCAAAATCTAGTTCCAAACCAGAACCCGAGCTGAAATTACCTTGAGTGCTAATAACAATGCCGCTAATATACCAAAAAGAAAAGAATAAACGATTGCTAATAACAAATAACAATTATTAAACATATATTAGTTGAGCTCCACAACATTGCAGCTTTAAATCACTCTTTAATTTTTTTGATTTTTGTCCACTGGTCAACGCACTGTGCGACGTCATGGACATCAGGGACTTTGTTCACTTAGCTTCTGTGAAAACTCCACTAACAACGGAAATGAAGAATCACTCCTGTTTCTTTGAGCCAAGAAGGCATAAGTAATGGAACCCTCTCTGGAATAAAAAAAAACCTGATCCCCACTGAACAGGCAACGGTTATAAATAGTGGTTGCCCAAAAGCCAAGCCATGTCTCCGAAACGACTGATAACATGATTACCGAACTTATTGCACAGAAGATCGGTTTTATGATTGGTGTGTTACATTGCGCCATCCTGCACACTTTTCTTCACACTTTCCTTCACCTTTACACCGTTACCAAAGAAGAAGGAACCCATGATACCACCACCCCAAAACCCACACCAAACAACCACCCTTTGGCTACTCTACGAATAGCTGTGGATTTTCAGATTCCCAAAGTCTTGTTTATTGACCAAGCCTCCGAAATGAACTTCGTCCAAAAATAAGATTTTCGACCAGCAATTATTTTGGAAATAATTTTTCATTATTTGCCAACACGCTTCAAGCTTTGGAGGATCCATTTCATACCGTGGATGCCTGTCAATAAGTTAAGCGCGTAAGTGTTTCTAGCATTGCATGAACCAACAGATCCTTTATACTGGTATCATAAAATGGTAGACGAATGCTTTCGAGTCAGTCAGTCGTTAATTACAAGAGGAGATATTATCGCCTTTATTATAGAGTACCTAGGTCGAAAGGCTCACGATGGGTTTTTGCCAACGTTAAAAACATGTCCTCAATACAAGGAGAAAGATTCTCTCTGAACCTGAAAACCTACAACTATTTAGCTGTCTTTGGATGAATTTTACTGAATTTAGCATACATACGTGGAAAGGAACAGTAAGGTGTAAAAAAAATTTTAAAGGACAACCATTAATAGGCAAAAGGATTACTGAGTTGGATTTAGGGTCTCTATTGCTCTAAACACTCGCTAAGACTAAAAGTTCTAATAAATAAGTAAAAATACTTAAGCTTGCGAGAAGAGGCATTTTCTGACTCGACTAAAGCCAGCGCTGTAGGGCAAGCTGACCCAAGTTGATAGATAGTTCGCTAAGGCGAAGGAAGCTTCTGTTGCGCGTGCAAGGTATGTTCATCCAATTGAGGGAACGTGTCCTTGGGACAACGGAAACTGTTGCTGCGCATCTAGGATAAGTTGACTCAATTGAATGAATGTGTTATGATGTCATAACTTGTATCCAGGCCATTGTCTAAGCAGTTTAACCAAGGATCTCCATATTGAGGGTTCTGATGTAGTGGTTACCGCCTAATTAAGTACGTTGAACAAATAACCACTCCGCTTTATGTACGGATAAAATCTTTCGGATCTGCAGAAACTTTTGGAATCTCAATAGACCGCGTTCAGTTAAGGAGTTGGGGTTCTCGACTGCTATGAAACGGACGCTTTTGTTTAATTAAGCTGGGCTTCAGAATATACATCGGCAACCTACGCGAAGGTCTTAGAAGGCTTTCGTCCACAGAGAAAACATTATTCCACACACCATAGTGAAAGTGTTAAACCTTCTTTTAGACCATTTAAGCTTTATTTTTTGAAGCTGAATGCAATCAATCACCAAGGATTGCGTTGGGATGACTTTTGCGAAAGGTGTTTGATACACTGTGATATTTATGACAACCATTACTGTCAAAACGCACTTTAAGTCGAGGTCTGGCAATAAATTTAAGATTGATTGATAAATTTAAGGAAATCTTATGCATTTTTGCCCCCTCTTGTTAGTGAAGTACGTAACTGCAGTATAGGAAAGTAAGTGAACTGGTAGTTCAACGATAACCCAATTAGCGCCGAGGTGCGCCGTTTTGTTGCCAAAAACCTCATGCGAACCTGCTTGAAAAGAAAGGAGTCTGTTGATAATTTTGGTTAAACCCAGCCCGTAGAGTTGAGATAAGGCAATAGGTCTCCAAACTTTATTTCAGGTATCTCGCTGAGATCCTCGAAGAAGGGTTATCGAGAGTAAGCAGCCTGGTCCTCGCTTGGGCAGAACATCGCAACTTCTGCAAAAACTGTTGTGGGGAATACCAAGCTGCGTGGTCTCCGACTGGCCAATGGCCTGTAATAACAGCTACAATTCTAGCAATATCCAGATATTTCGATTTGCCAAGTAGCTCGTTTGATTTGGGTTAATTATAACTGGGCCACATCTTTCTCGATTTGGCACAATTAGTGAGATTGTCCCACATGCGATTGGCTAGCTAGCCTCATAATTGCTGTGCTCTGGGACCCGGATGACAGTAATGTTTAAGTGGGTACACAATTGATTGAGTTCAAAACGGCATTGCTCTACCAGTTTTGAGGATATACATAGATATCGCATCAATGGCTTTTATAGCGGCTTGACTGTCACGCAACAGGGGCTATCCCCCAGACACGATTCAGATAAAACAGGCCAGTCGTAAAAACACTAGCAATTAGATATCAACTGCATTATTTCTGCTTGCTCATTCCATAATCAAAACAACACAGGCACTTCGCATATGGGCGAAAATAAAAATCACTTTTCCAACAAACGATGGAAATCAAGACAAAAAATTACCCAAATCTATGTCTGCATATGCTAGAAATACATGTGAATCTTGGCGTGCGTGCTTGAAACTTTTATGCACGTACTCATATTGATTGGTTTTGGAAAAGAAACATGCACATGTATTTCTAACTTAAGACGCGAAATCATATAGACCACACCAACACAATCAGAACTTAATTTGGATTTGGATGAAATGTCGTCTAGGTTTCCTAGAGCTCAGCTGCAAAGAATAGGAAAGCTTCAAAAGTTGGTATCGCATAACTTAAGTGATGAGGATATAGATGAAGTCTTGCAAGGCGCTGAAGTATATAAAGAGGGTCTACCTTGTATTTTAGCTTTGAAGGGAGAGTTACAAATTTGGCAACAGATGAAAGAAGACATTTCTAAGTCACCAGCAGAAGCTTAAAAAAAAGCAACGGCTCTGCCAAATATAAGAACCCTATGTCAATTATTGTGCACATCACTACCGAACGATCTTTTTCCACCTTACGCCGGTTAAGGACATATCTTCGCAGCAATATGAGAAGATCGCCTGAATGGACTAGCCTTAATGCATATCCATCAAGACATTGCTTCAAAGATGAACCCTGAAGAAGTACTGGATATCTTCAGCAGAAAACATAAAGGAAAACTGTCATTATTAAACATGTAATGTTTCATTTTAAACCTTTATAAAAAGTATTTTTTATATTTATTCTTGTATGTCATGTGTTTTACTTTTGACTTTTTCGATCCAAATATTTATGTACAAAAGATGTACAAATTTATTTCTTGAAATCAGCACAAGACGCGGACATTTTTATCACCGCCATTCAATATTTTTCAGATGTACGTAAGTACGTGCACACGTGAGTCAGTCAATAATATTTGGCCAAAAGAAATCAGTTAACATCATTGTAACCGCATTTCTAACCAAGTACGAACTTATCGCTCCAGTAGCCCAATAAGTGCACCAAATTGTGACATATAGTAGAGGGTTTTCGGGTTCTACTCTTGGGTTCTTCGCACTCCGAATTCGACGTCTTTGCTAATTTATGTAGCCATTGAATTAAAAGTGTGCGTCATCGCTAAAAATGGCTTTCTTTGCAACATTATCGTTCAAGAACTGATGTTCCATCAGCCAATTAACAAATTCTCGTTGCTCGAAATGGTTTCCAGATGTGAGTTCATGTGACAGTGGAATTTTGTATGCATACAGACGCTGATCTTTCATGAGGATTCGATGTGAGGTGGGGTTCAGTAACACTTGCTTTCATTGAGCTATGTCTTCGAGGGAACGTTCACTTCGAGGACGCATGATTGTGACTTGGCTCACAATCAACACGGCGTTGTTGAAATTTGGTGATTAGCCTTTGAACTGATGGCTCATTTAGAGCATTATTTGTACAGCGAATTCGACGAAACTGGCGAATTGCTTCAGCAAATCTCCTGATATTAATAATGAGTTCTCGGAATTTAAACATGTTGTTCGATATTGTAGCGATCCATATTAATTAATTGCAGTATAAACAGATGACATATGTGAAATTAGCTTGGTTGGTAACCTTATTGAAAAAAAAAAATGGAGCGAAATTTAAATCCGGCGCTTTTATTGGAACACCCTTTACATTTTTCCTGAAACTAATTCCTCCGAATCCTACTTTTATCCGTCCCTACACACATCTCGTTTGGCTTTACAACAACCTCTTTAAATCCACTCCTTTGTCCTTTTCTCTGAAGTACACTACACTAGCGAATATTCACCGTCCCATCTGCTTCATCGGTATAGATGAAAATAAGATATAAAAACAACAACAAAAAGTAAATGTATCTGCACCGTAACTATAAGCACATGTCTCGTATTCCAATAACAATAAAATTTATGTGCTATCTGTGCAAAATGACGGATAAACTCGTGAATTTTTCTTCTTTTTTTCGCTATCCCGTTGAATGAAACCCTCCCGTCATGTTGCCTACTTGCGATATTGATTGTTCGAGTCAAGACAAGTTCGAAATACGAACAAAAAAAAATATAGATCGGCCAGACAAGCTTAATCCTTGGATGTTTGGATGTCCTCTTGGCTTTTTTTGTTTTTTTTTTTTTTATACACACCTATACCTCTAATGGCCTGCTTTGGTTTCGAGGACCATCGAAGGCTGATGGAAGGACATGAGTTATTGTTTACCGAAATATTGATGGGGTTTTATCACTCATGCTGGATAGAATAGACGGAAGGATTTGAAATTGGATACAAGCAAACAAAAATGGTCAGACGTGGCTAAGAATTCTTTTACCAACGTCACACTGAATGACAGCACGTCCTTCACAAGCGAGTTTTTGATGAACCATAAATGTGTCTTCTTGTTGGATAAACATACTCTTGGGGCCAAGAGTTTTCTTGTTTTCGTAAATCGGTCAAATTTCATGCGAAAAAACTGTGTGGGAGATGATTGGCCCCGTGTGTCACGAATTTCAAACGATGCGACTACGAGTATTTTTGAAATACATAAATATCTTGGACAAGCACAAGTAATATCTTTTATTTTAGATTTCCTTAAATTACCATAAATTACGAAGTTAGATTTGACTTTTTATCACTTGAACTTTTTGATGACTCTTTGTAAAAAGTTATCTTTGTTACAATTTTACTGAAATATTTTATAACACATTAAATTAAGGAACTCCATTTAAGTTAACATAAATACAATATTTCGAGTGCAATAAAAGTTCGCCGTCCATCCTAGGAGTATTGTGCAAATATTTTCCTTTTTATTGAATAACCGACCGGGGTTTGCAACGTATTTCGAGATCCGCTTCATAAACCAATATCCTTACAGCCGGGTAGAATTTTCGACAATCTGTCGTAATTAATTTTATATCTGGAGGAACAGACCGAAAGCAATTTCAGTTTCATTAAATTGTGAGTAAAAATTTCTCTTTCGTTTCGTTTTTGCCGCATGGCATGTGCCTTAAACAGTAATTTCCCACCTTCAGAATGGTGTGGTTCACCACTCTGTTCCACTTTTACCAGAATGCTTTATAAATTTCATAGAAAATATGTATGTATGTATGTATCTTCAGCTGGGTGCAGTTGTAGGTCAGTGAATTTGTGTGCCTCGGTGCGATAAGTTTGCTCTCTTTGGTTAGGTACGAGAAAGTTTTTCCAAAAATTTTATGGTTTTGGAATGTGCAAGGACAAATGATGACATGAACGTAGTAAAAGGAAGCTACGAAGCAGGGAATATAAAACAAATTTCTCTTTTCCTCTATTGCACCCTTCAAGTAATCGCATTGGTTAGTCAGTTGAAATCCTATGGGCCAGTGGCAGATGAACCTCATGGAAATAATAATCTAAAGTGTGTGCAAGGTGGTAGCTTGGAATTATTTCAATGGTGTTTGCTGGCATCGGATTAAACTGAATAGTTTTGTGAATTTTATAGGTTTCTGCAGAGGTAAACAGAAATTCCAGATGTACCCATGCATTGCATATAGTGTACTACTTGAGAGATGAAAATAATTTTCGGACTTTGAGAGCAGATTTTAATTAAAGTCGGAGGCTACCAGCTTAGATGTGATCAAAGAGTACGCTTTAAGTAAGATATATTATGCAGGATTGGGATTATGGGGGACTTTATGTGAAAACCTTCTTAGACTCCTTCAGCAATAGGATTTCTCATTGAAAAATTAATGACCATGAAAAACCTTTCCCTATTCTGGAAGACTGCCTGGTGCAGCTTTACACTTGCACTCATAAGTAGTTTGGATGCCATTCACTCCCAGATTAAGGATAAAAAAAAGAGGTGAGGATTCAACTTAGTTTTTCCCTCCGATGGATAGAGCCGCTCAAAACTACACATCCGATAGAGAGATCTCTATTTTGTGCACAGTACACAATCGTTAAACAGTCTAGTTCCAGGATATTCTACTACTTAGCTTTGTAAGTCAGCACAAACCTCATACGCCGGAGTCCTTTGAAGTTTAGTGTACACATCTAGCCTCGGCTTAAA
This sequence comes from Blera fallax, assembly GCA_946965025.1. NCBI lineage: Eukaryota > Metazoa > Arthropoda > Insecta > Diptera > Syrphidae > Blera > Blera fallax. The sequence goes on from OX337247.1 coordinate 44,691,769, forward strand.
ATACGAGTGTATTCTTTTATTCGTTTATTTACTACAAATATATCTGCCAATCCTAGAGGATAAGTCTAAAATTCTTCTTCTTCTTCTTTTGAACTAAGAAAAACTGTTGGGTTTCACTTCTGAAGCACATTTTTAGAAACTACAGCAATATTTTCGCTGGGCCGAGTATTGTAACAAAGCACAGGTACTGCTCGGTTACCAATTGAACCGGATTCCTTGAATTTCGTTATAATTTGCTGGATTTACATAGCTCTCAGAAGGATATTCTTGGGAACCATAGCTCTAACATAGCTGTCCCATCGTTTGACGGCGAACCATGTAGTTTTCCAAAACTAAATAGCAGCTACGGAGACCTGTAGAGGTGAAGAAGGAAACTCTGTTGTAGAGTCACAGTCGGTGCTACGGATGTGGAAAAATCGCTGTTTCTTTGGGCTGAGAAGGCAATTGAGTCGTAAGGCCCTATCCCGAATGACTAAGGAGACTCTATACAAGACCTTAATCATGCCAGTCCTGCTGTATGGCGCTGAAGCATGGACTCTGTCGAAAGCGGATGAAGCTTTAATCCGCCATATTCTTCGTAAGATATTCGGTCCCTTTTGCCTTGACGGGTTTCGGAGGAGAAGATTCAACGACGAAATTTACGAGCTGTACAGCGATATCGACCTAGTCAAAAAACGGCGCATCAGTCGCCTAAGATAGCTCGGACATGTAGTGCGAATGGACGCCAATGCTCCGGCCCGAAGAGTCTTTAAATCTAGCCTAGAGGAACAACGCAGTAGAGGACGACCTCGCTTAAGGTAGCAGCCACAAGTAGAAGGGGACCTCAACCAACCTGGAGTGCGCAACTGGAGGCAGGACGGGGCTTGTTGGTTGAGGACCAGAGTCACCCCGAACTGTAGTTAAGTGAGTAAGTAAATGGCAGCTATCGCAGAACACAAGCGGCGCATAATGTCAAGGCTGTCATTTCAAACATAACCACAATCAGATGTCAATGTTCAGCACTTCCTGCATCCGATCTGTAAGAAAGTACAATGTGGGCCGATATTGAGGCTCACTACTGTAGAAGCCGGGACTTAGAATATCTGCACCGATTCTCCCTACAGCAATGATGCCTCTAATGATTTGGATACCCTTCGCTTAGAAACAATTGTTTCCGCCTATTTTAAAACCCGATTCCATCGTATTCAGGCCCTCTGTATATCTGTGATAAACCTTCAAGCCACGTTACGATATAGTAGAATTCCTGGGTGTAATGAAACCGAGTCTTTAAATGGAACTTAACGCAGGACTTACGCAAAACAAAAAAATTAATCATAAATCAGTTGATAAGCTGCAATCTCTGTAAATAAGAAATTCAAAGCACTTAGAGTTCTTTATAATACTAGCCCCTTATTACCTTAAAAAAAGGATGAAACGAAGAAGGACGTTCCCTCAGAATTATGGTGAGCATATTTGATGCGAATATTCCGCCACCGCCCATAAAAAGTATTCTAAAGTACCTTCGCGACCTAGAACGTGATCAAATCTAACTTCAAATCGTAGAAAGTTCACTTGAGTTTAGCCGTGGTACTCATACCCTTTCTGTTGCTCCTTTCTTTATTTTCTTAATTACAAAACCAAAATATCTACTTACAACTCTAAGAATTCATTTAAGGCCACGTGCCATTACTCAGTCCCTACGATTATTATCGAATCTAACAAGGACGAACCTTCCATTCAATCGTGCATAACACAAACTCTTTCTATTACAATTTAAAATCTATTCCTTCCCTTTTCCAATCTCAATACTTTACCCCGAAAAAAGGACTAAAATTAATAATAAATTAAAGACAATCCTTTCTCTCACCAAAACAGAAAAAAAAAAAATTCTGTTACACAAGCAAACAAATCCCTTAAGCAACCCACCAACAAGAAATAAAACAAATTAACAAGAATCAGGATGAAAATACGCGAAAAAAAACCTCTCCAAAACTCAAACAAGAAAATTCATAAAACCCGCACGAAGCCGAATGCCAACGAACCATGAGCTCTGCGCAAAGGATAAGTGAAATTCCCAACACCTGAGGTGAAATTGTGCAACCAACTTATTCGTATGGAAATAAAAAAAAAAATCCCAATTTGAGTGTTTATCTCGTGGCATCTTTTCCGTTGAATTCCTTTCCTTTCTGAAATAAGAGCCAATAAGAGTCCTTACAAAAAGGAAACCCCTTCACTTTAACATTTCTAGTGGATACTCTGTTGTAGATAACCATAACAAATTAGGATACTAAAATAAACCCCACACCATTTGTTGACCTCCTTTTTTATTTCCTTTTTTTTTTGCTCTCGCATACATATATTCGTATAAACAAAAGCGAAGGAAATAAAAAACTAAAAATAAAAATTCTCTCCAAAAAAAAAAGGACTCGCACAAATAATTTGTCATAATGAAAATTATCCTAAATTTTTAGGGAAATTGTTTTAAGGAAAATAAAAATAAGTCCGGTGTCGGAAAAAGGATCTCCATCATTCTCCATTTGTTAAACTCAATACGGACAACTGGAAACTGACCCCTCTACGTGAAAGAGGATATCTATGTAGTTGGCTCGTTCAGCATTTCTTGGGTTCCTCTTTTTCGTTGAGTGATGATGGAAATTTTGTGTTTCCATCATTTTCATGCCTTTTTTCCTGGAATGAGAGAGCGATTTGGTAGGGTTTCTTTTTGTTGCTTTTTTCTTTCCTTGTGTATTTAAATTTTTAGTCAACAGTATGACCAGCAGAAAGGAGTTGATTCCTCGAAAAGGAACAAATGTATCTAATATCAAAGACATTGTAAGGGGTTATTCATCTCGCCGAAAGCTAAGTTATAAAGGAGTGAGGGAACGACAAACTACGGAGTACGGATAAAAGAATTTCAACAGAATTCTCAACCGCAAACCATGATTTACGCGTCTATATATAAAGCCGACGTATCCTGAAATTCCGAATAATAAGAACAGCAGCAAACACTACCTTAGAATAACGAAAGTTGCTCTTCAG